>OX375875.1:14618457-16113457 GCA_947359465.1 Metellina segmentata
TGCTTTTAGATTTATTGATGATTTAATTGTTTTTAATAATAGCAACTTTGCTAATATTTGGAAATCCATCTATCCAGACGAACTTTCTTTAATTAAAACCAATCTGGATAACAATAATACTGATTTTCTAGACATAAAAATTTCTGTTTCATCCGGCAAAGTTGACATTAATGTATATGATAAACGAAGCGATTTTAAATTTACAGTCAATAAATTAATATTTTGGGACTCCAATATCTCTAAAAGAATATACTACAACACGATAGCTGGTCAATTGGTACGTTTCAAAAAAATTTGTAATTCTGATGCTAACTTTTTATTACAATGTAAATATCTAAAAAACACACTTCTCAATAACAAATACCCGTTTTCATTCTTTAAAAATATTTTTGAAAGATTTATTAATATCAACACCTACACAACACATGAATAATTATTTTTCGTAATTTACCCAGAGCCATGGGAATTACTTTTCAATTTTATTTTTATTTTTTTACTTTTTATGAATATATTTTTGATAATCATATTATTATTATTATTTTTGGACTTGTTGCATCGGAGGTATGATGTTAGCATATAAGTTAGACTGTGTAATTGATGGCATTTGGTGGCAATTTTTAGGCTTGTTGTTGATGATATCCCAGCTGCGGCTTCGGGTTTCATTTCGTTCTATTCCTGCTATGTTTTGGTATTTTGTTCTGTTTTTGTTTTACTTGATTTTTGGTGGTGTTTGGGGGAGTGTATGAGCAATTTTTTCAGCCTAATGCTGCTCATATGTAGAAAACACCATTTTATGTTGTTTGGGTCAGGCTCCTCCCTGATGACGCCCTGATCCACCAACATTTCTTCATTTTTTATTATTTTTTAAGACTTTTGTTACATTTTTTTAGAAATTCTTGTGTTCTTGAAATTATATTGCTTACCATGCTATGTCTGCAGCTTCAGCGCGCTTGCATGGGTAGTTTCGAGTTTCGATTTCTGGTTAATGCACCCCGGCTGTTTGGTTATTTTTTGTTGTTTTGTGTGTGTTATGTTATTTTGTATATTGTATGTTGTTATTATTTACCTGTCAGAGTTAGTTGCAGCTTTTGCGCACTTCTCGGGCAGTGTGACTTTTTATTATTTCAAATGGATAGTACAAATATGAATTTAGCGCCTGGCAAAAGGGACTTATATTCTAATGGTAAGTCCTGTGCTCGGTACATGGGGATTTTGGGGGACCCCCTTGGATCGAAATCCTGTTACCCTAACGTTGATAATTTTGACTTTATGAGTAAACCTAAATTTTCCAAATGCAGCGATAAACGTTGTAAGACTTGCCCTCAGTTGGATGAGTCTAACATTATCGACAGCTCAACTTCGCCAGCCTGTAAAGCCTCTAATGTCATTTACCTTCTAAGATGCAGCCTCTGTGGTATGGGTTATGTTGGTCAAACCAGTAACTCGTTGAACTTACGCATTAACCTTCACCGTTCCAATATTAAAAATTATAACTCCAACTCCACTTTTAACCTGGAATTCCATCATTTTTCTTTACATGGTTTTAGCAATGCACAAATTACTATACTTGATATTGTCAAAGATAAAAAATTGAGACTGGCTAAAGAAAACATTAACATTTTAAAATTTAAAACACTTGCTCCTTATGGTTTGAATGATCTATTTCAAAATACACAGGTTAATGTTGATAACTGCAATACTTTTGCTTTATTCCATACGTCAAAAGAGAAAACAAAGAGAGGATGTAGAGGAAGCGGTGAAAATAAAAAACTTAACACTTCTGATAATATTCACCAGTTTAATAATTTTATAAAAAACCGGAAACTTATTGAAAAACACTTTATAGAAACTTTTAATTTTAAACCCTTAAAAAAATTCATATTTTCTTTGAATGACGGTACGTGTCTTAAGTTTAAGAATTTACTTACAAACATTGACTCTCTCAATCCTCATTTTTTACTTTTACTCCATGATCTTTATAAAGCTAGACTTTCTAAAATTAATAAGAAAAAAACTAGTAGTAAAGATAATCCAATTTATATGAAGATAAGTTTTAAACATATTATTTTCGATAAATTCAACTTTAACAGAATTGTGAATAACCTACAGAATATTTTTCCTTTAAAATTTCTTAACATAAAAAAATGCTTTAAATATGATTTACCATTGGGGAGAAAAATTTTTAATTACAATCAATTTTGCAGTAAGATTGATTTATATAGAGATACAGTTGTATGCTTGTGCGAGACAACATAAATTTCAGACCCTATTTAAATGAAGACTTAGGACACATAGTGACTGGTGATCTTGGTATTGTTGAAAATGACTAATTAAGAGATGTTATGTATAAAGGTACTAAATTTAGGCCCATTTATAATTTTAATAGAAATAGTATACTTAAAAGCTTTCTGGAAGACATTGATAATTTCTGTTTTATGACCTCTTCTAAATTTAAAGTCCCTTTATGTTTGTTTACAGAATGGAAATGGAAATTATATGATCATTTTAAAGATTTTATTAATAATAATATTCAATCTATTTTTGACAATACCGGTAATTACAAGACAATAAACACAGCCATTAAGGATATTCAAAATAAATTTATCATTACTACAGTTGATAAAGCCTCAGGTAACTATGCTTTCATATGTAAAAAACTTTATTTAAATTTACTTGATGCTGAACTTAAGAATTCAGATACATATAAATTCTGTAAATCTACTTATAATACCATTATTAAAAAAATCATTTCTTCAAATAAAAGAGTTAAAATTTCCAATCAACACATAATTTTACCTTATATTACCGTTATTCCTAAATTTCACAAAAATCCTATTAAATTCCGTTACATCACCTGTGGTAATAACTCTTATATGATTAAACCTGGCTTGCTACTATTTAAATATTTAAAAATTATTCTTGCTGCCATTTTTGATGAAGGCTTTACATGGATTATATGTGATAATAACAAGGTTTTGAATTTTTTGGATAAAAATATTATTAATGATATTCAGACCTATGATTTTAAAGACCTTTTTACCAGCATACCCCTGGACAAATTGAGAGATGTTTTGAACTATTACTATCATGATTTTAATAACTTAATTGATCTGGATTTTGAGGAATGGGAATTTTTGGTTAATTATTGTATTTTCAATAATTTTATATTTAATGGTGAGCATATTTACATTCAAGTTAAGGGTATTCCCCAAGGTTCCAATTTTTCTTCCATTCTTGCTAATTTATTTCTTCATTATTTTGAAAAAAACTTTTGCCTTCAGATAAATACTGCTTTTAGATTTATTGATGATTTAATTGTTTTTAATAATAGCAACTTTGCTAATATTTGGAAATCCATCTATCCAGACGAACTTTCTTTAATTAAAACCAATCTGGATAACAATAATACTGATTTTCTAGACATAAAAATTTCTGTTTCATCCGGCAAAGTTGACATTAATGTATATGATAAACGAAGCGATTTTAAATTTACAGTCAATAAATTAATATTTTGGGACTCCAATATCTCTAAAAGAATATACTACAACACGATAGCTGGTCAATTGGTACGTTTCAAAAAAATTTGTAATTCTGATGCTAACTTTTTATTACAATGTAAATATCTAAAAAACACACTTCTCAATAACAAATACCCGTTTTCATTCTTTAAAAATATTTTTGAAAGATTTATTAATATCAACACCTACACAACACATGAATAATTATTTTTCGTAATTTACCCAGAGCCATGGGAATTACTTTTCAATTTTATTTTTATTTTTTTACTTTTTATGAATATATTTTTGATAAGGGGCTGGGGATTTTCATATTATTATTATTATTTTTGGACTTGTTGCATCGGAGGTATGATGTTAGCATATAAGTTAGACTGTGTAATTGATGGCATTTGGTGGCAATTTTTAGGCTTGTTGTTGATGATATCCCAGCTGCGGCTTCGGGTTTCATTTCGTTCTATTCCTGCTATGTTTTGGTATTTTGTTCTGTTTTTGTTTTACTTGATTTTTGGTGGTGTTTGGGGGAGTGTATGAGCAATTTTTTCAGCCTAATGCTGCTCATATGTAGAAAACACCATTTTATGTTGTTTGGGTCAGGCTCCTCCCTGATGACGCCCTGATCCACCAACATTTCTTCATTTTTTATTATTTTTTAAGACTTTTGTTACATTTTTTTAGAAATTCTTGTGTTCTTGAAATTATATTGCTTACCATGCTATGTCTGCAGCTTCAGCGCGCTTGCATGGGTAGTTTCGAGTTTCGATTTCTGGTTAATGCACCCCGGCTGTTTGGTTATTTTTTGTTGTTTTGTGTGTGTTATGTTATTTTGTATATTGTATGTTGTTATTATTTACCTGTCAGAGTTAGTTGCAGCTTTTGCGCACTTCTCGGGCAGTGTGACTTTTTATTATTTCAAATGGATAGTACAAATATGAATTTAGCGCCTGGCAAAAGGGACTTATATTCTAATGGTAAGTCCTGTGCTCGGTACATGGGGATTTTGGGGGACCCCCTTGGATCGAAATCCTGTTACCCTAACGTTGATAATTTTGACTTTATGAGTAAACCTAAATTTTCCAAATGCAGCGATAAACGTTGTAAGACTTGCCCTCAGTTGGATGAGTCTAACATTATCGACAGCTCAACTTCGCCAGCCTGTAAAGCCTCTAATGTCATTTACCTTCTAAGATGCAGCCTCTGTGGTATGGGTTATGTTGGTCAAACCAGTAACTCGTTGAACTTACGCATTAACCTTCACCGTTCCAATATTAAAAATTATAACTCCAACTCCACTTTTAACCTGGAATTCCATCATTTTTCTTTACATGGTTTTAGCAATGCACAAATTACTATACTTGATATTGTCAAAGATAAAAAATTGAGACTGGCTAAAGAAAACATTAACATTTTAAAATTTAAAACACTTGCTCCTTATGGTTTGAATGATCTATTTCAAAATACACAGGTTAATGTTGATAACTGCAATACTTTTGCTTTATTCCATACGTCAAAAGAGAAAACAAAGAGAGGATGTAGAGGAAGCGGTGAAAATAAAAAACTTAACACTTCTGATAATATTCACCAGTTTAATAATTTTATAAAAAACCTGAAACTTATTGAAAAACACTTTATAGAAACTTTTAATTTTAAACCCTTAAAAAAATTCATATTTTCTTTGAATGACGGTACGTGTCTTAAGTTTAAGAATTTACTTACAAACATTGACTCTCTCAATCCTCATTTTTTACTTTTACTCCATGATCTTTATAAAGCTAGACTTTCTAAAATTAATAAGAAAAAAACTAGTAGTAAAGATAATCCAATTTATATGAAGATAAGTTTTAAACATATTATTTTCGATAAATTCAACTTTAACAGAATTGTGAATAACCTACAGAATATTTTTCCTTTAAAATTTCTTAACATAAAAAAATGCTTTAAATATGATTTACCATTGGGGAGAAAAATTTTTAATTACAATCAATTTTGCAGTAAGATTGATTTATATAGAGATACAGTTGTATGCTTGTGCGACAACATAAATTTCAGACCCTATTTAAATGAAGACTTAGGACACATAGTGACTGGTGATCTTGGTATTGTTGAAAATGACCAATTAAGAGATGTTATGTATAAAGGTACTAAATTTAGGCCCATTTATAATTTTAATAGAAATAGTATACTTAAAAGCTTTCTGGAAGACATTGATAATTTCTGTTTTATGACCTCTTCTAAATTTAAAGTCCCTTTATGTTTGTTTACAGAATGGAAATGGAAATTATATGATCATTTTAAAGATTTTATTAATAATAATATTCAATCTATTTTTGACAATACCGGTAATTACAAGACAATAAACACAGCCATTAAGGATATTCAAAATAAATTTATCATTACTACAGTTGATAAAGCCTCAGGTAACTATGCTTTCATATGTAAAAAACTTTATTTAAATTTACTTGATGCTGAACTTAAGAATTCAGATACATATAAATTCTGTAAATCTACTTATAATACCATTATTAAAAAAATCATTTCTTCAAATAAAAGAGTTAAAATTTCCAATCAACACATAATTTTACCTTATATTACCGTTATTCCTAAATTTCACAAAAATCCTATTAAATTCCGTTACATCACCTGTGGTAATAACTCTTATATGATTAAACCTGGCTTGCTACTATTTAAATATTTAAAAATTATTCTTGCTGCCATTTTTGATGAAGGCTTTACATGGATTATATGTGATAATAACAAGGTTTTGAATTTTTTGGATAAAAATATTATTAATGATATTCAGACCTATGATTTTAAAGACCTTTTTACCAGCATACCCCTGGACAAATTGAGAGATGTTTTGAACTATTACTATCATGATTTTAATAACTTAATTGATCTGGATTTTGAGGAATGGGAATTTTTGGTTAATTATTGTATTTTCAATAATTTTATATTTAATGGTGAGCATATTTACATTCAAGTTAAGGGTATTCCCCAAGGTTCCAATTTTTCTTCCATTCTTGCTAATTTATTTCTTCATTATTTTGAAAAAAACTTTTGCCTTCAGATAAATACTGCTTTTAGATTTATTGATGATTTAATTGTTTTTAATAATAGCAACTTTGCTAATATTTGGAAATCCATCTATCCAGACGAACTTTCTTTAATTAAAACCAATCTGGATAACAATAATACTGATTTTCTAGACATAAAAATTTCTGTTTCATCCGGCAAAGTTGACATTAATGTATATGATAAACGAAGCGATTTTAAATTTACAGTCAATAAATTAATATTTTGGGACTCCAATATCTCTAAAAGAATATACTACAACACGATAGCTGGTCAATTGGTACGTTTCAAAAAAATTTGTAATTCTGATGCTAACTTTTTATTACAATGTAAATATCTAAAAAACACACTTCTCAATAACAAATACCCGTTTTCATTCTTTAAAAATATTTTTGAAAGATTTATTAATATCAACACCTACACAACACATGAATAATTATTTTTCGTAATTTACCCAGAGCCATGGGAATTACTTTTCAATTTTATTTTTATTTTTTTACTTTTTATGAATATATTTTTGATAAGGGGCTGGGGATTTTCATATTATTATTATTATTTTTGGACTTGTTGCATCGGAGGTATGATGTTAGCATATAAGTTAGACTGTGTAATTGATGGCATTTGGTGGCAATTTTTAGGCTTGTTGTTGATGATATCCCAGCTGCGGCTTCGGGTTTCATTTCGTTCTATTCCTGCTATGTTTTGGTATTTTGTTCTGTTTTTGTTTTACTTGATTTTTGGTGGTGTTTGGGGGAGTGTATGAGCAATTTTTTCAGCCTAATGCTGCTCATATGTAGAAAACACCATTTTATGTTGTTTGGGTCAGGCTCCTCCCTGATGACGCCCTGATCCACCAACATTTCTTCATTTTTTATTATTTTTTAAGACTTTTGTTACATTTTTTTAGAAATTCTTGTGTTCTTGAAATTATATATATATATATATATATATATATATATATATATATATATATATATATATATATATATATATATATATATATATATATATATATATATATATATATATATATATATATATATATATATATATAATATTATAAAGTGAACTGTTTGTCTGTTTATTTGCTTCTTGCACTCCAAATCCTGACGAATCTATGGCACTAAGAGTAATGAGATTTCGCACAGAGGTAGACCGAATTTTTTTCAATTTTAAGGTCGCGGCGATTCAGATTCTAGATTGAATTAATTAAATCTAGAACATTTTTAAATGAATTTAATGCAATTTTATTATTATTGTATTTTTGGAATGGCAACAGCATCAAAGAACAGACTCTAAATTTATTTTTTCCGTTTTCATTTTGCACAGAGGAGTGATTTTCCAGCAGACGATAAAAAACAAAGTTTTAATTGAAAATATGTCGTTCCTTTTCCTATCACCTAGACAGTTAAAGATAAAATAAAAATTTGCTCTGCAAACCAACACGGACAACACGGACCACGATGTATATTAACAAATAAGCTACAAATTCCCATTTGGTTTGCTAAGGAAACTTTTAAGGTACATACAATTTTGTAGTTTGTCCCCTTAGGGTTGAGTAGAGAGTGTGAGAAAAATACTAAAAAGTAATCCGCGGAAAATTTCACATTAGATTGATACCTAAAAACAGGATTTTCTTTAAAAAAATAAAATTTTTAAATTGAATATCTTTTATATTTTCGCAAGAGAATGTGATCCCACGCCAACATTCGAGTTCCGAACTAAACGGATTACACTTTCTGCCCACTTACGATTTCAGCAAAAGAAAAATTTGAAAATAAAAAACTTTTTTTGGCTGACATTATTTAGTTCTTTATTGAAAAATCGGGATCGTTAAAGATAGATTGAAAATTTCAACGGATTTGAAATCTGAGGAAAATTTGACACCATTCAGATACCTTATCCGTTTGATTTTCTTTTAAAAAATAATTTTTCAATTAAAGATTTATGTTTTCAAATGAGATTGTGACGTTACGCCGAATTCCTATTTGGTTTGCGAAGCAAATTATAACCACGGGTAACTTAGTTATGACTGTTATCCAATTTGGGAAGCAACCTATAGTTCATGATATTCATAGTTGGTTTGCGGAGCAAACCAACATCACGGGCAACGCCATGATGGCTGTCATCAAATTTGGAAGCATTTAACAATGACGAGGCAATCATGGCGTTGCCCGTGGTGTCGGTTTGCGGAGCAAACCATAGTTCATAATATTCATATTTTGGTTTGCGAAGCAAATGAAATTGGAATTTGCAAGGAATTCCTTCCAATAGGCTACGAATATCCATTTGGCTTGCTCCGCAAACGAACACGGGCTAATCCACGATGTCTATTAACCAATAGGCTACGAATTCCCATTTGGTTTGCTAAGCAAACTTTTAAGGTGCATTCAATTTTGTAGTTTGTCCCCTTTGGGGTGAGTAGAGAGTATAAGACAAATACTAAAAAGTAAATTTGATCTACAATATATGATATACGTTAAATCTACCGTGCAAATGTCCTTACGTTGACGTGATGTGGAAGTTAAGAGTTTGTGGCACAAGCTCAGATGTTAACCTCGCTATCTTACAGTGGTTTAAAATTGTGATAAATCCTCGACTCGTTCCGTTTGGGAATGTTTCCCAACTGTCGCCTGTATCCCATAGTGTATCCCATAGTGTTTGTGTTAACAAATTGAAATTATTATCTTCCTACCACCTATTAAAGCAGGTCCCAATACAATTAGGGGCCACGGTAGCCTGGTTGGAAGAGTGACAGACTTCGAATCCAACCAAAGAACGTCGTGTACAAAAGGGGCTGGTGAGCGTTAAACCTGTCGTGGCCTAAAATATCTTCACATTGGTGTGGAGTTGAAGTTTGGAGAGTGGAAGTGCCTGCTCAGGTGTGGTCACGTTATCTGACCGTGGTTATAAGTTACGTGGTGTTGTATTCGGATCTTTCCCTTTGGGGTTCATTCCGAACCTTCACAAATAGCCCGTTGTGTTGCTTCAGTGAGACGTTAATTTAAAAATTTACAAAATATCCATTTTTAAAAAAATATCCTTTTTTAACAAAAAATTGACCTAACAATAAATTAGGTATTTGAAAGTTACAGTAAAAATATGTCTGTTACTGTGAAATATGATGTCACATTTATTGCATGATCAGCTGCAGATTTAGTATATATATCACCAGGCTTAAATTATGTCGCGAATGTGAAACTATTCTTATCCCTTCAATAGACATAAGTTCGATCCGAACAATACTGCAACTTTGCTAATGAACCCATTTAGAGTCATCAGTGTAGTATTGCTTTTCCAACGCAACACACAATTGACTAAATGACCTCTCATCAAAGTTGAAGGAATTTTTGGATAGATTATATTGGTTAAGAAGAATTGATTGCATAAAATTATTGGCATTGATGAACAATTACTTACACTGCCTAAACTTTATAAAAGTAAATTGAATTTCGAAACGATTCTTTCTTGAATTCAGTATCATTTAGTGAATAATAATGATGAAAGCTAACTAATTTAGGGATACAATTACGGCTAACATTTCGAGAATTGGTTTTTAGTTTTAGGTGACAGAGTATATGAGAATATTGCTAACATTATAATTTTATTAAACAAAGTAGTAAATTTTAAATTCTGTAACTCACTTTACTTGCGAGAATGCATTTGGTTTTCGTAGATTATTCTGGTCTCGTTTAAGGAAACAAAAGTGTTACGATGGAAACAAAAATAGAAGAAATGTTTTACATAAAAACATCGCATGCTTCAAAAGCATTAGTTTTATGAAAGATCAAGTAAAATATTTCGTAAAAAGATTTGGATCTTGACAATTTACTTAAGAAGGGTAAACTTAGAATTTTTGACACGTTAAATCTAGGACAAATAACATGTAAGAAAATATCAAACTTTTATATTTTTATCGCTACTTTGCTGTGTTCTCAAACAAATCAGATAATCGATTTAAGTAAACAGTATGCAACTGTGCATAATGTGTTTACCAATTTTCTTAAACATACCAAATATTTACTCTAAATAGCAATGTTTCCAGCTGATAAAGTACTTATAACGTTTTCAAACATATAATTGAGTTTAGCGAGCAGCATACAATGATCCGTTGCTTAGTGCTTATACTTTCACCAATTTTTGTAAGCGTATTAAAAATTTACACGCAGAGTTAAAGTTTCCCAATTCATAATGAATTCTTTACATTTTAAAACGAAAGATACAGGTACGTGAGTGTTACACAATTATTCATAACGTTTTGCTCATTTGTTCGCTAATTTCCGTAAACATTTACTTGTGATAACGGTGTTTTCATTTCATAATGAACCATCAACATATTTAAACACATTATCCAGATGAAGGACCAGTAGACAAAAGTGTTCAATTTGTTGTTCTTACAATCACCAACTTTCGTAAACATACGAAAGATTTACTCTTACTAACGGGAAATTCCTGAGTGTAATGATTTTGCTACATTTTCAAAAAATAATCCATGTTAGCAACGTACAACTGTGTGTGATTTGATGTTCATACGTGTACCACAATTTATGTAAATATTCTTGTAAACATTTACTTTTGGTAACGGTGTTTCCGACTTATAAATAGTTCATTCATGATTACATCAACTTTCGTAAACACACTAAATATTTACTAGTACTCACGGAGTTCCCAGATGACATTTAATTATCTGCGTTTACAAATTAAAATCCAGATAAGTGCGATATACATATAGTTGTGGGTAACATGTTGGTTACATGTTTTAAACAATCGTAAACGTACTAGAAATTTACACGTAAAGATGTTTCCCAGATTATAATGAATTCGATTGTGCTGTATACAACTTACATAACTTGTTTCATATACGTTTGCCAAGATTGTAAACATACTAAACATTTACTCGTAGCAACGGTGTTTCCATGCCTATAATAAATTCAAATGAGCATGAAATTGCGCGTAACGTTTTGTTCATCAACTTTCAGTAAACATATTATGCATTTACCCGTAGTGATGGTGTTTCCAAGCGTATAAGGCATTCAAATGCGCTGGAAATTGTGCGTAACTTGTTGTACATCAACTTTACGTAAACATACTAAACATTTACTCGTTTTTCCGGATACCTCAGATTTTAATGAATTCGCAGCATTTCCAAATTTAGCAAGCATAATCGAGTAGGGGGTAGGGGAAACCCTCTAGTCTTATAAAAAAAATGTTTACGCATCCAAAATAATAATGTAGTTTTGCGAGAAGTACACAACTGTGCATTAATTGTTTCTTATACTTTTACTAGTTTTATAAACACATTAAACATTTACCGTAGTGACAGTGTTTCTAAGCCTGCAATTTATTCAAATGTGTTAAATAAATTGTGTGTGTAATTTTTTGTTCACTAGGGGGCTCCGCCCCCTGCTCGCTTACGCTCGCCAACCCCCGGGGATTGCTGCGCAATCCCATTTGGTTTTCTTCGCAAACCAACACTCCTGTCACAGATGCCATTTGGTTTGCTTCGCAAACCAACATTACTTTCACAAAGTGAAACTATCTGAATAATTCGTTCTATGCTAATTTCACTTTCCGGTTCATGACGTCACAGCGAGGGCTTCGCTGCGTCTCGCTCACGCTCGCCGACCCCGGGGATTGCTACGCAATCCGTTTGGTTTGCTTTCTCAAACCAATACTTCTTTCGCAAGTGATTTAACTTTTTTTTGTTTAACACTTAATGCACCCTAAACTAATAGTCGCATCAGTAAAAAATCTTCTGCATCTTGTTCCTTGTACAATTTTAAGTAAACATTGTTAATATCCAAACTTTACGATCTGTACTTTGTCGGTAAACTGTCTTGAGAACAGAGAGAAAAAACGAGCCTTTTTCCTCGCCAAATAAAAATAAATCGTTTTTATGGCAATTGTTGCTACGATAAATTTGATATCTGGCAAACCCGATAGTCAAAAGTGCAACCCACTACTGCTTTCGGAAGCAGCTATGCGAACTGAAAAATACGAAATTTGTGTCACCAACTTTTGATTGAATCGAATTTATTTATGAACCAATTTTAAAAATAATTGTACCGTAAGAAAGAGTATATTCTGAGGTATACTGCAATATTTTTAAAATTAAAAACTAACAGTAATACTATACAGATATGACCATTTTAGTTTTGTATCGGTAGTTACGATCTGAAAGTTCCTAAAATTGTATGACCAACTTTTAATTGCATCGATTTCATTTATTAACCAATTTGAAAAATAATTGTACCATAAGAAAGAGTGTAATGTAATGTATTCAGTGATGTTTTCAAATTTAAAAAATAATGGCTTTTGCCGTAGACAAAACGGTTTTAACAATAAGTAGCGAAAATATCCAAAGATTCCGAATTTTGTATGACGAACTTTTGATCGCATCCAATTTAATTATTAACCGATTTCAAAAATAATAGTACCGTAAGAAAGAGTATATTCTGAGGTATACTGCGATATTTTAAAAATTAAAAACTAATAGTAATTAGATATAGATACGGCAGTTTAAAAAAAAGTAACAAAAATGTCCCGATTTTTCCTGAATTTCAAAAACATATTATCAAGAACCAAATTTAAAAAAAAACTCGACGAGCTGCAAAAATTTACGTTGAGAGGTACTCTTAAAAAAAAACTCACTACTGAAGACTGAAAATTTGAATGTGTTTTGCTCACTCGCGGAAGAAATTTCACTTCTTCAACTTTAACACTTAATAAAACCTAAACTAATAGCCGCATCGGAAAAAAATCTTAATAATTATCCAGGGAATACGATGAAGAACAAAGCATGTTAATTTCATTTTTTTCTGATCAGTACTTTCTCGGGAAACCGTCTAAGAATCGAGCGAAACAACACAGTTTTCAATCCTGCGTCGGCGGCGTCGTCGTCGGTGGCGGCGGTAACATTTTTTTAATATAGAGAGATACGTTCATTTAAACTTTTGTAAACAGTTACTTGAACTCACGGAGTTCCCAAATTACAATTAATTCGCGGCCTTTTCAAGTAAATAAGTTAACAAAATATATATATGGATAACGCGTTTCTCATATGATCATCAACACTAATAAGCATACAAGACATTTACTCTTACTGATGGTGTTTCCCAGATCATAAGGAATTCGGATGAGCAGTATACAATTCTGCATGACTTGTTGCTCATACCTCCAGCAACTTCCGGCGTTTCCAAGACAATAATAAATTCGAATGAGCTGCATGCAATCCTGCAGGACTTGTTGCTCACGACTTCACAAACTGCTTTTCCAGGTTATATAGAAGCCCCCGCCCCCCTAAGCCACTTCTCCGTTGATCCTCTCAACAGTATCTCCCAACCTGTAGCTGTCGTTCTATCTGCACCCCCATAACCGCAGAATTAACCCCAGAAGCGACGAATTCAAAATGAACGCCCTTAGTAAGGGTGAGAGGTCTTTAATAATCTTCTCCAAGGCTCCCGACGCGACGACAGTTCACGCACCGATGGCGTTCAAAAGACGTTCTATCAAACATACCTCGGAATAATATCCGGGCGACAGCAGCGACTGGGACCCCTGCACTATTGGAAATTTGCATTGGACTCGTAAATCACATTAGCGTTTCCAAGCTCTGTTGCGAGCTACTTTTAATCAATGGCATTATTCAATCCCGCTAGCACTTTGCGTGTGGATGTGTGTGTGTGTATTTAGCGCACGTCCTTCCATCTCTCTCTCACTGTGAGTGTGTGCCAGCTACTGCCCAACTATAAATCGCATTTTCTAATTTCGTTACTTTAACCCTTCCCTTCCAGTGTGGTGTGTGCCGGTAGAGAAAAGGAACATTTGCAGGAGACACGGCACTCATTCACCTGTAAGTGCAGAAAGGAACGAGTTGCGATGGTTGGTGTTAATCGTTCTTCGGAGACAAACTGTTGGGTTTCGCTGAAGTGAAGAGATGGATTATTGGAGTGGGGGTGGTGTTGATCCCTTTTACGAGTTGTTCCGGAGGACGACGCTAAGTGAAAAGGGGAGAGGTGGTTTCGATAATGTCGTTATTTAGTTGCAACTGCGTCGCGAGCGCGATTTATTCCCTTTCGTACTCAGAAGCAGGGGTGTGAATGTATTCTCATATTTTCACTGTGGAGGATTCTGCACAATTGGGCGTTGTTTTAATTCCTGAAAGTTGGAGTTAATTATGCAATGAATAGTTATTTCCTAGATGCGTGGCCATAGGGAGTTTCCCGGAAATATTGGATTTGGATTTAAAATATATCTACAAATTAAATTATATGAATAACAAATGTTTCTTATATTATTGACATAAAATATTAATGAATTTATTTTTAAAATAACGAATAACAAATGTTTTTTTATATTATTGACATAAAATATTAATGAATTTATTCTTAAAATAACAAGTATTTTTTACGAATAATTAGTAATGGTTATTGTTTTTTTCTGGTTGACTCATCTGTTACCTCAAATATTAACATAGGCCAAAAGTGATGCAAAATTAACAAATGAATTTACAGAAAAAGTTTACGGGTTTGCTTACAGTTACCGAATGCAATTTGAGTAAAAGTATTTGTGAAAAAATTATTGTACAGCACATATATATATTTGGATCAATGTATACTTGGATCAATGTCGTACTTGGACTGTATCCTATTGCGACAATCTATCCAAAATTTAGCAACTAGTATCCAAAAGCAATTGGAACCTACATGTGGTATCGACGAGATATCTCGTCCTTCAAAACCTGACCAATTTTCATAATGAAGATATATTTCCTCAAGACATTGTTGATTTTTTATGATAATGAGATCCAGATCAATTCTTTTTTCATCTCACAACTAGATACCTCGTCTAAGATCTGATCCGTTTTCTTATAATGACGAGATACATCGTCATGGTAACCACAAGGATAGTAAAAAAGACTGTTTGTTTTGATGATAGTTTAATTTTTTCATTACACATCTTCAATTCTTTGTTTTTGTCCCCCAAAATTAAGAACTGTCTGCGTTACTGCTATCTTAAACCGCATCAAATTACACATCCAACCATCATGAGATTTCCAAAAAATTTTGATTTTTTTCACCTTACAACACATTTAACCTTTAGACTACGTCCAGTACAGTAGTTGTACCATGATAACGCCAAGAAAGAATTTAAACAACGTCCTGTACATCAGTTATACCCTGAAAGTTATAATAATCACGCCAAGAAAGAATAGCTCTTGTTATATCTATAGCCGTCGTCATAGGTTAAGGCTTTACTGCACCCTATGTCGGTCGAAAGAATCCTCGAAAACATACACCACCTCTAATCGTAACATATGACCGCATTGTGGTTGGAATATATTTTAGTGTGGAGTGAAGGAGAGACATCCTGTTAGAGCTCGATGCACGGTGGATATGCTATTCTCACATTTTAGTTTCATGCAAATGCTGAATTGTTCGTGCAATGTAATTGTAACTTAACCTCGTATATTGCGAAAATAAATGTGGTTGTCTATGAAAAGTTATCTCCAAATCTGACCACACACATCGTAACGAATCCAAAATATTTTAACATCCGATTGTTGACGAAGGCCAAAACTGTTGTGAAGTGATAGAGTACTTGTTGGTTGCGTTGTTTTATGACGCAAGGGCCAGACAGACAGCATAAGGTATTGAAGAAGCACATACAATTCCAGTTTTACTGACACATAAATACACCCAGCGAGGAATACGTAAGGCAGATCTGATCACTTAAAGATATACATTGATTATGGGACTGCAACAGTAGTACAGCTAAAAAAAGTTCTGATTCATAACATGGTCACAATTTCCATTACTATGAAAAAATTTAGCATGCTGTTAAACATTTATGTGATCACAATTTCTTGAAGGGTCTCCAAGAAAAGGAAGGTCCCAACTCGTTGTTTACTAAGCTGAGAAACAGTACCACGATGTTCCATCAACATTAAAATCTACTTGTTGACATCTAAACTGTTGCTGTTAATATCCTAGAAGTTAAGCGTATTATTTTGTATCATCACTTAAAATGTTATTAAGTTAAATAAGCGTAATAGTACAAATCTAGAACGTACTTAAAGTCAACAATGGCAAACATTTTTTTTAATTGTACTGATAATATCCTGGTAAGTACATGATAAAAATCTTTTCATCAGCGTGATGGCTTTTGTTTCTGTATCCTATATATCCAAATCGGAACATAAGTTATTTTATTTTCCATTAAACCACCCCGCTTACAAACACCTTGCTTAACACATCAACTTCTACTTCTACGTTCCTTGAAGACCCTATTCGCTTCTTTCCCATCATGTCTGCATTGATTAAATCGAAAATTTAATGTATCCTTTTATCTGTGTGATAGTCTTTTTTTCTTTCTACAACGAAACACTTTTTACGATGTTACTTGAGATAAAAAAGAGTGTCATTAAAAGTACTAGAAATACTTAAACTCCACATTGCCAGTTTTTTTTTTTATTTCCCCCATAATATTCTGATGAGCACATGCGATAAGAATCTTGTCACCAGCTTGACGACTTTTGTTACTGTCTACAATCCACCCCAATCGGAATAAAAGTTAGTTGAGTTTCAATCAAATCTCACTCCTCTGAATCTGCAGAAAAAACCTACTCGCTAACACACCAGTTGTTGTCTAAGTTCTCTGATGGCACCAATTCATTTCCATCAGTCTTCACTGATTAATTCAAAAAATAAAATAATCTCTATCAGATATAGATATTTACTCTCAGTAACTCATCGAAATAATATTTGTGACAGGATGAATATGAGTGCCAATACAAATGGTACACGTACTTTGCATCAGTTGAACAACTTTTTTAAAACTTACATTCACGATATCCTGGAGGTTAAGTGAGATAAAAATCTTGTCACCAGCTTAATGGCTATTATTACCGGCTCCTATCTAAACCGAAATCGGAACAGAAGTTATTTGACTTTCCATCAAATCAACTCACACTCTCGCCTACCCCCAGTGCATAAACCATTGACACAAAAAGCACCAGTTCCACCCACAGCGTCATCAGGTATTTTTAATCGACTCCCGATTACATCTCCGAAGGACTATTTCCCGATATCAGTAATTGCTGCACAGGAATCAGCAATCTTATCAACATCGCGTGGTAAGTTAAGTAACGATAAGTAACTCCCCCAGCCTTCCCCTCTTTCACTGTGTCGGGTAATAATGAGTCTGTCCTCCTCACCCGTCTATAGCAAGTGGGAATCTCTTCGAACCAACCTCCTAAAACATCGAACAAGGGGGTTGAGCAAGATTGAAATGAAATTCTTTAAACAAAAGATTTCGCCAAACGAGGTTTGCGTGTGTCGCACGATACGCAAATGAAGAGGGGGAAGCCCTTTAAGATATGTCAAGAAGTCTGTGTCGTGACAATGGGGGAGCTCCCTCCAGACGGAAGCGGCTGACCAATACAAAAACGGTTACCATGGTTACCCGTGTCAAGGGGGAAGGGGAGCCTTCAAATGAAGTGCCTCAGCTTGCTTTACGGTTTAATCTCGCCGACTCGAGGCTATATATACATATATGTATTTATATATAGATATATACGTAAAGTAGCAGTTATTCCGGGTTAACATGATGCTTTGAATAAAGGATGGTCGAAGAAATTGGTTAATATTCTTTCTCCTGTCGGATCTGGGAAGCTTTTCGAGGGCTTTTATTCCTTTGTGTATTTTTTTAAAGCGTCTGGAGTCTTGTGTAAGGACGCAAAAGAATATACTGGTTTATAACATGTAAGTGATGGAATATTTGGTTTTCAGTTGGGTAGCGGTTTTTTCCAGGCGCCTGAATTACCAAGCTAGGCAAAACTGCTTCTGCTTTGTATGAAGCAGTTTATGTTCTTGGTAATTACCTACCCTGAACAGAACAAAGAAATTTAATGAATTAGATTAATCACCTCTGAGTGGCGGGTGTGGATCAACCCCTGTCCTCCAGGCCCGCTGCAAAGTCACTCCGCATGTATAAAGGTTGTTTGGTTGGGTTTCATGATGCAAGGACCATATTTGGCCATGCTGCGGCAAACACAGGACTTTAAACACATCCGGTTTTTCAACGTGCGGCCCGTTGCCGGAACACAAGTGCGGTCTGAGATACATTACATCCAACGGATACAACAGATCCACGCAAGTTGGCGGTGACGCACGTCCAACTTGCGTGCAATTTGAACCGCAGTTCCCCACGGCGCCGGTCTGAAGTACCTTGTTTTCATAAACAAATGGAATATAAATAATAATTAATAAATGATTGTATCCATTAACTTCTATTTTGTTTCAAAATATACTTTTTTTACACCATGTAAGCAAAAGAAACAGGTTTTCTGCGATAGAATATTTATCGCAAATGGCGTGAAATGAGTACTTGCGTCAATAAGTAATCATGAGGTTAAATATATGTGCATAGTTAGGCTTCGGTGCCGCACGTTGAAAAATACAATGTGGGAACGGGGCCTAAGCAGTGGACATACACACACAAGGGACATTTTACTGACATAGAAAAAAGAAACTCACCTCGGGTTAATTACAGGGATCGAAGTTGCACTGTCTAGAACCCATTAGGTTTCCAGTGTAAAGGGAAACCCACTGGACCACGATGCCTCCCTCTCACATCGAAAACGAAATTTAACAGTGCAGCTGGTTGACTTGATGAGGTATCTCGCCATTAGAGTATTTTATCGACGAAATATCTCGTCATTAGACGGAAACTGACCAGATCATGTACTTGCCGGCATAAGAAAAATGGCTATACCTTTATGATTATGTATCTCATAATTGCAAAAATTGGTCAGATCTTGATAGACAAGATATCTCATCGAAACCACTTGGAGCATTAATTGGTGAGTAATGGGTACAATTGTTTTTAAACATCTGATGGCTTAAGACGTTCGCTGTTGATCTCGCGCCAGCGCGTGATGTGACGTCAGCCCTAAAGAGCCAATCACGCGGCAGCGCGTGGTGTGGAGTGATGTCTCAGTAGCCTGTCACGCGTTCGTGCGAAGAGCTGCGTCTCACCATTTATTCTCCTCTTCAATTGGCGCGGAGTAATGGTTAGAAGGTAGTTGTAAAGGTATATGATTACGAATGTATAGCTTTATTGGTTCTTAAACAAATGTTGTAATGTGAGTTGAAGTAAAATGAGCTGCAGCGTCTTCACGCCCCCAAAAAAGAAAAAGGCAGTACAATAAGCCTCTAATAAATTATGAAATTGCAAATTTGTTGGTGCAACTTTCGCCAAGATCTATTTTGGTATTGGCTTCTGGGAAAAATCCATTTCTACCGCGGGACAATAACTATCAACGCACCACATCAGCTTTGGCAGCAAACGTGTCAAGAATTCAGTGAAACATGGGTCAGCGTTAAGAATTTGAAGGAATTCCTTAATAAGTTAAATTTTATCATGTCTTACTTTATAAGTAGTGATACAATTAATGGTCCTTTCCAATTCATACTCAAGAATGTAGGTAGTCGAGGATCGTAACCTTATTTTATGCCATATGCTATTGGAAGTCTAGTTACTTGGCCCATTCTTCGAAATGTAGTTACTTTGGTCAATCGAAATACTCGGTATTGATTTTTGGTGGCGCGTGGTCTTTTCTGAGACTTTTTACAGGTGCACCATCAAATGGAATTTTTTCTATGTTTCATTTTGAACCTGAGGAAGTTTGGAATAATTGTCGAGTAGTGTGTTATAAATGTTCAGGCAGGCTTAAGTTATTTTGAAACGCAGAAAAGAGCATCAATTTTTATACTCTTAAGGCTTACGTAGATTTTGAAATGCCTCGATTTCGATGCGTTTGACATTCTTTTCAAATTTAGTTTACTTTTGAAGTATTGGATTTAGTATTGATATGTAAAGGTCGACTAAATTATGACTTGACTGGAGTTTCTATAGTATTTACAGTTTACTCGTCCTAGAAAGTAGCTGATTTAATTTAGTTTGTAAATGGTGTCATTGCTTGGAATATACTCATTCCACAGTAATAGAATCGAATGACGATCAAATATAAAGGGTTATATATCTATTATAAACTAAATTTTACATGCATGCAGAGTATGAAGGAAAGCAAGTTTCATCTAGTTGGGCAAAATATTACTAGGGGTAATCAAAGGGTAGGCGTTTGTTTTAATGTTTTATGAATGTCTAAAGAGCAGCATTTCAGAAAAATGTCAGCTTTGTTTTTGGTTTAAAAGTTTTGTCTTTTGGTGTGACTTGACGGAATAATTTTATTAATAATAGTTATTTTTGTCGAAATTTTCATCATAGCTGTTGATATGGATATATAATGAATACGAAGAGGCTCCAGACTTTTTATTCTTTTTATACAAGAGCAGGACGAGTGGAAGAAAATTAGTAAGGGGAAATATCCACCAGGACAACGCTCCATTATGTTTTGGTTATCTAAGTATGAAAGCTATCCTTTCAGGTTCGAGTAGGGATTTAAGTGCTGAAAAAATATTTCATTATTCAATCTGAGATTAGAGGAATAACAAATTTTGATTTCTTTCATTCAAAGATTTCTGTTGAAGTTAATAGACGAGAGTTTTAACATACAGAAGAACAAGAATCGTACAAATCACTAGTAAAATGTGTTACTCTAGAAATAAAACTATATCTATTTTACAAATAAAAGTACCAATATACAAATATTAGAAGTACTTAACCTCAACATTGACACCTATTTTTTTAGATTTCACGGGTAAAAAGTGAAGTATAAAAAAGTCCTGATGGACAGATGATACCTAACTTTACAGACTCATATATTCAAACACGTAGTAACAAACATATTGTTATGCGTAAATGGCATCTTGTGTTTATAGTTCCCAGTTGTTTTATATGAAAACTATCAATATATGGTTTTATTTTTCGCTTTAAAATTATCCGTTCTACAAACGGTCATTTTTACTGATATCATTATTTGATACAGGGACTCATTATATTTTGCTTTACACCAGTAACCTGTGAATTGTAGATGGCGCTGGTTCGGTTCCTCCCGAAAGTAAAGATGTCTTTCTTGTGCGTGTATGTCCTCATATTTGACGTTTATCGGCACAGTTTAGTCAAATAAGGCCCTTGTGCTATAATACTGAAACAACCAACAATTACTAGATAGAAACTACACTCATTTGTTGTATAGGAATCCTTCAATCCGTTTATATACTTAACTATAAGTTGTTAATAAGTTAGCAATTGTTGAGATAATTCATTTTTTAATTCAAATGTGTGTTAAGAAATAAGGTACATCAATAAATTACTCTACATAGTAATTACCTTTGTAATAGTCTTGAAGAAAATAGCCAAGTACTTCTTTCACTTACAAGTATGTGATCACATGCTACTGCTATAATATTCACGGTTTATGGCAGCCAGAAAATGTGATTAAAGAAAAAGCCTTCAAGTAGACTGCCTAGAACGCGTGATTGATGGGGACAACATACATTTTCTATTATTAAAGGCACCTCAAAGTCTGGCCTAGAAGGAGAGTCATTCCGATCTCAGTAAAAATTAGATTAAAATGACGCAAATGTATTTCATAACACTTTTATAGTTTGTTTTCGCTGAGTACAAAACTAAGTAACTCTAAATAATCACGCATTACGATCATAATATATTGGTTCATATTACTATACATTTAAATTATCAAAACACCGTTCTCGGAGTGAATGTCTTATACATTTTAAACGATTATATGGCTCGATCCTATTTACTGTCTGTTTACCAGGAGAACTGCTACAGACACAATGTCAGTGTAATGGCGGTCACTATAGAAACGAAACTCTTACATTTCGAATGGGGGATGAGGTATTGATGAATTTTGCTATAGGTGGTTTGGAGACAGGAAGGAAGTGTGATAATAGTTTGTTTACCGTTCGTATTCCCTAAAGGTCATTCTGTAGTTCTTGGGAATAGTGAATCCTTTTATCTCAGACATGTCTGGACAGCACGAAACCGAACATGGGATGATTGTGTTTTCGGTGACCATTTGTCAGTCTAATAAACTCTCCTGGTGGTGGTTTCGACGAGGTATCTCGTTATTATCAAAACTGCCCAGATCTTTATGGAGGTGATATCTCGTCAGTGGAAGAAAACTGTCCAGATCTTTATCATGTCATCCTTGAAAGAATAGACAGTATCTTAGTGACGAAATATCCCGTCACTAACAAAAATGGGCAGTTATTGATGCAGATGATTAGATGAATTGCTACGATCTTGATAGACGAGATATCTAGTCGAAACCACTTGAAAGGCTAACAGGTACTCCTCTTCAAAGAAACGGATCTGCGGCAGAACTAGCTTCTTTCGAATCTTACTAACCTGAAAGACTGGTAGTTTCTAAGTGTACCAACGTGGCAAACTCGAATGATAGATGAATTGCAATTGAAAACGAACTAGATCTCATTTTCTTTCAGGACAGACAGGCAGAGACTTTGGGAACTAATGTGACAAACTTTAATGTTTCAGGAATCACAGTAGAAAATGGCCAATGTATCATTTTTACGGCAACAAGGTTCAACAGCCTCAACAAGACAGGAACAGGCTTTGGGCACCTGTGAGTTAAATTGGAATGCTTCAGTAACCAATCAAAATATTTATACAATCAATTTTACAGCACCAACAAGCACAGATTTTGTGTTGAGCAGTTCCCCATGGTAGATAGATTAAATCAGTGCAGTTCAAAACTGTCCAACTGTCGTTTTATCAACAATTCCATATTGGCTTGACGACAAACAATTGCAATTAAACTAAGATCGCACCAATAGGATTCTTAACGTGTTTCTAACACGTACCAAGATATAGCTCCTCGGTACACACGTAGTTCAAAATTACGTGATGCTGTCCTCGGATCTTTCCCTTAAGGAATTGATCCCGACAGTCGTCAATAGCCCATTGTGTTGCTCTAGTGCGACGTTAATTAAAAATTACCATTACCCAGGTATACACAAAAAAAAAACTCCTGCTCACCTCCAAGTATCAATGGATGACGTTACGTATACATGAATTGGAATCCTCGATAACTCCTGCGTTATATTAGTTTTGATAATAGCACACATATTATTAGTTTCTTAAAATTAAATTTTTAAGAATTTGTGGACAGCAGAAGCATTACTTTTATACAATTTAAAAAACTGTCATTTATGTTACGTAACTGAGAAGTAAATAGCACAAGAGATTAAGCTAAATTCTGCAGGAAATTTAAGTTCCAATACTTACATTCTCTTAAAAAGAAACTTAATGTTTGTTGCTGAAGAAAAAGCAAGCAAACACACAAACTTCATCGAGTCCATACGTATCTCTTTCCAAGATGGCTAAATAGCCTAAAAGTGCACGATGGCCTTACAAAATGGCCACATCCCTCAAAGCACAATAATAACCTCAATTCATGTTTCTAACACGTCCCAGGATCGCTCACATGGACAAGCCTCTCTCTCGATTTACATGGCTTTACAATTACACTCCACCATCCAAAAGTCCCATTTCTGCTGAAAAATCGCATAAGTGAAAAGGATTATGATGGATGTTGAGAAGGACGTGAAGAATGGTAAAAAATAGGCAGTCGGGACCACTTACGGGCAGGCATGTCTAGGACGGGGAAAGATCACGTTGCGAAGAAAATTGCTCGCAACGTCTATGATTTTAGAGAACTTTTCCTAGCGATAAGTAAGGGGTTACCAAAATATACTTAGCGTTACTGTCATTAGTTAGGGGGCCGTTACAATAGTGGTAGACAAATCGATTGCTGGTAGAGGAAGGCCAGCGTTTGCGTTCATGCCAGCAGGACAACGCTGGTTGCGATGAGAGAAAGGGGTTGGTTTCGATTAAATAAGAGTTAGACTTGTATTTCTCATCTCGCTTTTATAAACACGTTTGCTTCCTATATGGGTTCTAGACGAGCGATTATCATTGGCGTAAAATTATTCTGAAAACTTCTCTATCATTTTTTTATTATAAAAGCTATTTGGATTAATTTAGATTTACGTTAGATCTCACTTTGATGTTTTCGTCTTTAGTTCAAGAATTGAAACCAGGATATCAAATAAATTATATTATTTTAATATCTGCTACTGTTTGTTCAAGCATCTCTAAAATTAGAGCAAATAAAAATGGACCATTTAATAGGAGATAAAGACTTTTATGAATTTATATCTATGTAATTCGATTGGAGGTATTGTCATCAAGTATACAAGCTTCGTAATTTTCAATGACAATACCAAACTCATTCATTTTCGAATCCATCTTTATTTATTAAAGGGTAACTTAGTAGCCGATGTTAGATTTCGATATACATGGTATTCGTAAACTGTTTAGAAAAAATTGAAGGGGTGACAGTACCCATCAAGACCACCAACATTTACAACGGAATCTATGTTGTCGTACTCCACTCAGTGTCAGAAAAGTGTAAAGTAAATTATCCACGTTGAAGTTTCAACAGTTTTAAAGACAGACATAACGAAATCAAAAGTAGCAAAATCTCGTGCAGATCAGCAAAAGACTCAAATAAGATGCTCAAAGTGACGTTCAATGGTTTCATTTCACAGTTCAGACCGGCAAATGAAAGATTGGTGGTCCCTCTTATAGATTTATGGTGTATTGACCGCGTCTGCTGCAAAAAGGATTCTTGTGATGAGATCTTCCGCAGAATGTACAGGTGTCTCGTTCACCAGTGATTTCAGGTGGCCCTACAAGAAGACGTCCAGTGGATTTAGGTACGATGAGCGTGGAGCCCACGCCACAGGTCCATCACGTCCAATCCTCACGTCTTCACGGTGATATTCTGCAGAAGTGCTGCTTCTTTGGCAGAGCAATAGTGAGGACTTCTGATCGTTGGACGTGTTTATCCAAGTTTAGCTTTTCTAACACTCTGAGTGGATTGCGACTATAGGTTCCATAGTAAAAATATGATAAATTAAAAAAATGTATAAATATTGATAAGTACTATCACCCCTTCAGTTTTTCCTAAACAGTTTACGAACACACTGTATATTTGAAGCACGGTGTCAACATTGGATGTTCCCACTGACATTTACGAAGATTAATCGCACTTTATTACATGAAGATGACCTCTTACGCATTTTTGTGTTGTTTTATTTTTATATAATCCCTAGCACACCAGCGCGTCGTTGCATATGGCAGTTCTTTTAGTATCCTTAATGATACCGCAAACATTAAAAAGAAAAACAATTTTAAGGCTACACTTTTAAATACAAATGAATTCCAAAGTAATAAAAACAAACTAAACCAAATAGTCTTATACCAAAAAGTCTTTAAAAATATAGCTATACTTTCAATAAGTCAAATACAAAGTGAACAGTAACAAACAAAAAATTGAATAAATAATAAATTCTAAAGTTTGGGCTTCGAACAAAATTTTGACTCTCCGATGTATCGATCTGGTGTAAAATTTTCCGCAGATTTCAAATATATTAAAAATTTCACTCGATCTTAAACGATCGCGAAAATAGAAAACCTCAAATAGTCCTTTTTGTGTTCGTAATGAATATCTTCGTCATATGCGACAAAATTCGTAATGCGAAAATATAAAAGTTTACTTTGAAAAATTATTTTTATAAAGAAAATCAGATTTAAGGTATCAATTTTGGTGTCTGGCAGACACATCACCGATTTTATTGAATATTAGTTTTTAAACAGATCACATATAGTAAGGAGGAACTTTCAAATACTAGGCGTCCAAAATGTATACTTTATTTGTTATTGAATTTTAAAGTTCAAGGTCACACAAATGTAGATTTTTTAGCACTAATAGTAGCCTGTTTGAGACACTCTATTTAAATAAGTTATTGACACAAATTTAAAACTTTTATACTGTTATATTCTTCAGTAAATAGTATTTTCGAAAATGTCAGAATATAGTTTTATATCCTTCACTGCTCATTCTCATGGATCAGCGAAAATAGAGACTTTGCTTATTTGATGCAAATTTCAAATTGCTCTAGTACCTCTAAAAATGGGGAAAGACAGGTATCAAAAATTATTCTTGACAAAGCACTTCTTCGATCTAAAAGTTTGGAATAATTTAGTGATCGCGTTTCTATTCTTTAGTTAAGAAAAAAAAATGCAAACGTAATATAATTGAAAACAGCGATTTTTCTATTTTTTAAATAAAAATTTTATTGTGAAGGACAAATCCGAAATCATCACAAATTTTCAGTATTATGTGTCAAGATGTATATTAACTGTCCTAAAATTTTCATCATTGTAATTTGTTTATTTTCGTCTCAAGAAATTTTTTAACTAGATGGAAATTATTGTTTTATTTAATCGCATACACGCCAGTAAGACATCTATTTCCGCTTTTGAAAGAGATGCTATTACATTCAAGGGTAGATAATTTTTTGCTGAACCGAAAGCTATCGAACACCGGCGAATGTTCTAGTGGCAATCCAAAAGTCATGGTAAAAGCCTATGCGATGGAATCGGTGGAACTATCAAATGGTTCGCAGCGAGAACAAGTTAACAGAGACCATACGACAGTCAGATATTAAATGCAAAGCAACTATTCTCCTTCTGTACTTCAACCATTTCAAACAACTTCTTTTATGTGCTTTCAACTGATGTTATTCAAATTGAGTCTAAGCTTCAACTAAGGTTTAATGAAGTGACGACAGCGCCATTACGGCAATGCGTAACTATCAGTGCTACGTTCCCATTCCCAACTGTACGTCACAAATTCGCGATTCATATTTATCACAATCACCAGCAAAAGAAGTAAAGAGTTTTAAAATAATTTGGCAGCACAAAATAGCCACATTTCAATTATAGAAGATTATAAGATGCAACATTTAATATGGAAGTTTTAGCACATAGTGAATTTGAAAAGGTAAGAAGTAAAAAAGTCCTCATTTCTATAATATTAAGTTAAAATTTTTAAGCTTGTTTTGACATGGATTTTTTCGGCTTTCATAGTTCAATTTTTAAGTTAAAAATGATTTAGTATTTCTTTGGGTATATAGAGTTTCACATTATCTGTATTTAATTTCACTGTTATCAGTGAAGTTTTCGCAATATTCATAGACTGGGAAACAAATGTTCTGATTTTCATTTTATTATTGTTGCTTTAGGACTCAGATTACAAACCCGAATATTTTCTTACAAGTAATGGACATATTAAACTGTATTCCTGTGAAATGTCGGTTTTGTCACAACTGCCCTTCATTTGATTTCTTATGCCTATTTGGAGTAGCAAATCGTTTTTTTTTTTAGTTTCGTTAGTTATTTTGGAGATGAAAGAATTAAAATGCGACTTCCAAACTCTATCAGTAATATTATCATACCTATCATACCTAGCACTGTAACCGGCATGAATTTAAAGGATGTCTTAAAATTGTTTTATCCCATGCAAATGTTTTTAATTCTGTCAAAAATGACAATTTTCCGTTTTTTGCAACTAAATTTTAGATTAAATATAATGTTTAAAATTGTTATTGACCAAGTGAAAAAAAAATTTATATAGATTGTAAAAATTTAAAACATGTTTGTCTACGTTAAGTAGTTTTTGAGAAAAAGAACTTAAAACATGCAACTTTAAGCAATCTCACAATTGCTCTTCAAAGTTATAAGTCCTTAAAATGCCGCAAACTTCGAAAATATTTAATTTTGAACCTAAATATTTTGATTATTGCTTATTTATGCATAAAATAAACCCCTGTCCAAATTTCATAAAAATGCATTACCATACGGCCACAGGTTTTTACTGATTTTTGCTCATTTAGCGTAGAATGAACCAGATTTCAAATTCGTAAAAAATATCACTCTATTTTTAACGATCGAGAATATAGAAACCAGAACTAAAGAATTCAAAATAAATAAAAGCCAGTCCAAAATTCATTCTACACGTGATCTATAAACCATATTCTTTTTAAATACGATACTATTTTATTTCAAGTATCGTTTTAGAGTACTAACAATTTGATCTGCTCATATTCTTTGCTAATATCTATATAGTCTAAACTATCAAATATAAGTATCGTATCCTATGCCAGTGAAGAAACTCACTATGATTTTCTTTACTCCGAGCAGCATTTATGCTTTCAATGTATCATATTTTTACTTTGTACATTTTACCATGTCTTACAGTTATTATTTTAATTTAATCTATCTTTGCTATTTCATATTTATATTTGCTTCAATAGAGGAAAAAATTTCCCTTAACTCAAGTACCTACAACATATTCCTTAGTTCATCACTAAACCATTTCCTTTCAACGTGCATCAAACACTCAACAGTCAGTACCCCTTCAATTTCCATTGGTTGATCCACAAAAGTTTTTATTGTATCCCCCCCCCCTTTTTACTTTTCTCATTTCAGTAAATAATTCTCTTCTGTACATGTGTTCACTCTCAGCACTGTCCATATACAAGCATTAAAGATTACTGTCTTTTTCATTCATCATAAACACATTTATTTTCCCCACTCTATTATTTGAGTTTTTAAAAACAAGTCTTCCAGTGTCCAAATTTTTCACAGCAATGACCTGAACGTGTTTCTCCAAGCCGCTTACGTGAAAATGAAAAACTTCTTTTCATGTGTGCGAATTTCGTGGTGCGAAAACACTGCATTTCTTATTTTCATATATTTTATTCCTTCCATCATCCAGAAATCCAGTCGAATCCAAATGTCTATAATCTTTTCATAAACTTTCTTTCTCAGTAACGAATCAGGTTGACAGGTTATTTACATCTCGATCTACAGTTGGAACTGATTGCCATGATAAGATGAAGAGCATTTTTTGTAAGTCCATAAGACCTTTTGTCATAATCATCTGATCTGAAATTACTTTATAAACAATGATCTCTAATTTCATAACAAAAAGAACAATTGGTTCATTTTTATTCAACTTACAGTTGAAAAAGTGTTGTTGAAGTCAATTTATACGAACTGCTGATGTATTATCCTAAATGCCATATATATATATATATATATATATATATATATATATATATATATATATATATATATATATATATGCAAAATTCTACTTCCTAATTCATGTATCATTGCTGCTTCATTGAGCCTAGTCACAAGTATCTCCTACGCTACTACACTAATATAATTATATTTCGTAGCTTTCTCTTCAGCCTTAGGACTGCTTAAAACTCCAGAAAATATTTCATAATGATTTTTTGACCAACAAAATATTAAATTTAAATTCATCATAAGTCCATAAGACCTTTTGTCATAATCATCTGATCTGAAATTACTTTATAAACAATGCTCTCTAATTTCATAACTAAAAGAACAATTGGTTCATTTTTATTCAACTTACAGTTGAAAAATTGTTGTTGAAGTCAATTTATACGAACTGCTGATGTATTATCCTAAATGCCATATATATATATATATATATATATATATATATATATATATATATTCATCGATATATCTGCAAAATTCTACTTCCTAATTCATGTATCATTGCTGCTTCATTGAGCCTAGTCACAAGTATCTCCTACGCTACTACACTAATATCATTATATTTCGTAGCTTTCTCTTCAGCCTTAGGACTGCTTAAAACTAAGGAAAATATTTCATAATGATTTTTTGACCAACAAAATATTAAATTTAAATTCATCATAAGTCCATAAGACCTTTTGTCATAATCATCTGATCTGAAATTACTTTATAAACAATGCTCTCTAATTTCATAACTAAAAGAACAATTGGTTCATTTTTATTCAACTTACAGTTGAAAAATTGTTGTTGAAGTCAATTTATACGAACTGCTGATGTATTATCCTAAATGCCATATATATATTCATCGATATATCTGCAAAATTCTACTTCCTAATTCATGTATCATTGATGCTTCATTGAGCCTAGTCACAAGTATCTCCTACGCTACTACACTAATATAATTATATTTCGTAGCTTTCTCTTCAGCCTTAGGACTGCTTAAAACTCCAGAAAATATTTCATAATGATTTTTTGACCAACAAAATATTAAATTTAAATTCATCATAAGTCCATAAGACCTTTTGTCATAATCATCTGATCTGAAATTACTTTATAAACAATGCTCTCTAATTTCATAACTAAAAGAACAATTGGTTCATTTTTATTCAACTTACAGTTGAAAAATTGTTGTTGAAGTCAATTTATACGAACTGCTGATGTATTATCCTAAATGCCATATATATATATATATATATATATATATATATATTCATCGATATATCTGCAAAATTCTACTTCCTAATTCATGTATCATTGCTGCTTCATTGAGCCTAGTCACAAGTATCTCCTACGCTACTACACTAATATCATTATATTTCGTAGCTTTCTCTTCAGCCTTAGGACTGCTTAAAACTAAGGAAAATATTTCATAATGATTTTTTGACCAACAAAATATTAAATTTAAATTCATCATAAGTCCATAAGACCTTTTGTCATAATCATCTGATCTGAAATTACTTTATAAACAATGCTCTCTAATTTCATAACTAAAAGAACAATTGGTTCATTTTTATTCAACTTACAGTTGAAAAATTGTTGTTGAAGTCAATTTATACGAACTGCTGATGTATTATCCTAAATGCCATATATATATTCATCGATATATCTGCAAAATTCTACTTCCTAATTCATGTATCATTGATGCTTCATTGAGCCTAGTCACAAGTATCTCCTACGCTACTACACTAAAATAATTATATTTCGTAGCTTTCTCTTCAGCCTTAGGACTGCTTAAAACTCCAGAAAATATTTCATAATGATTTTTTGACCAACAAAATATTAAATTTAAATTCATCATAAGTCCATAAGACCTTTTGTCATAATCATCTGATCTGAAATTACTTTATAAACAATGCTCTCTAATTTCATAACTAAAAGAACAATTGGTTCATTTTTATTCAACTTACAGTTGAAAAATTGTTGTTGAAGTCAATTTATACGAACTGGTGATGTATTATCCTAAATGCCATATATATATATATATATATATATATATTGATCGATATATCTGCAAAATTCTACTTCCTAATACATGTATCATTGCTGCTTCATTGAGCCTAGTCACAAGTATCTCCTATGCTACTACACTAATATAATTATATTTGGTTGCTTTCTTCAGCCTTGGAACTGCTTAACACTCCAGAAAATATTTCATAATGATTTTTTGACCAACAAAATATTAAATTTCAATTGCCATGTCTCCCAATTTTGTTCACCGTTCAATTTCCATACTTTTTCAGCCATTAAGTACTCCTATTTTCAAAGTAAATATACTCTATAACCGAAAAATAGACGGACATAGAAGTGGTTGTCCCATTTAGATAAAAAAATGATGGATATGAAGAACTTACATAGAAAAACAAACAATTAAAATTTCAGAACAAAATTGGAATTATTTATTTATTATTATTGAATTATTTATTTCAGAGTTTGGCCCTACAAAGGGAGGAAGTCATTAAGGTGTTGGTCCACCTCTGGCCTGGATGCAAGCTGTCACCCGGCGTGGCATGGACTGAAAAAATTCCCGTATGGTGTCCTGCGGAACTTCTTGCCAAAATGTCTCCAACTGCCGGGCTAAATAGTCAACAATCTGGGATGGCTGCAATCGCCTTCCCATAACATCCCAAATTTGCTCTATGGGAGAGACATCAGGAGACCTGGGTGGTCAAGCAAATGTTGGGACAGCTTTTAGATAATTCACAGCAAAACGTGCCGTGTGTGGCCGGTCATTATCTTGTTGACAAGTAAGTCCGGTGTGTCGTAAAAGGAACGGTAACATAACCGGTTGTAGAATGTCGTCTACGTACCGCTGTTGTGTAAGTGTGCCAGAAATTACTACCAAAGTGCTGTCAAAGATGATGGCACTCCCGACCATAACGCCATGTTGTGGGCATATGTGATATGCTATAGTAGGGGCAGGATCCCCACCCTGCCGTGGACGTCTGCAGACGCGTCTGCGGTTGCTTTCAGAACACAGTTGGAAACGAGACTGCCAATAATGACAATATGTCCACATTCAGCTCTGTTCCAAGTTGTTCAAGACCGGCACCACTGTAATTATGCACATTCTTGTTTCGTCGATATTTTTATTATAGAGTGTACATTAACCTTCCATATGTTTTCCTTAAGCAACAATTGCGCTCAAAACTTGTAGCAAATTTGTCTTAAACTTGGGAGATAATTACAGTTAACTAATCATATTAATTTAGGGCTGATATCACAGACACGAAGATATATAATTATTTATGAATATTACTTCTGAAATAATTATTTATTGCAGTAAATTAGTACAGTGGTTTTCCTACACTGTGGAACACACGTGGGTTAAAAAATCACGGAACCTAAGTTATTTTAAATTTGATGCTTTGGAATGTGTAGTTAATTAAGTTTATTGATCAGATTTCTAAGAAAGTACAAATAAAAATAAAATTACAAATAAAATTTTGATAATGCTTCTCTGCATTACTACAGACTTCATGCGTCCGTGCTTTATAGTTGAAACACTGTATCCAACCTTCCAGAGATTTTGACTGGACGTACAATTGATTATAAAAGATACAGACTTCGTCACATTCCATGACGTCTTCATCTGATGCCCATGTTTTAATGCTGAAGGTTTTCTTCCGTGTTTTGACAGTTTTTTGCTTAGAGGCCTTAAACAGTTTCTGCTTGAAGTTTTTCTTTTCTTGTTTTTTTTTTGTCGTCCAAGCTCTAATTCCTACCCGGTCATGTCCGACTACCAAGGTCCCGATTTTATCCGACAACTCCATTATTCAGAAAAGAAGGCTTAGCATGTTTCAAACATGATTAAAAAACGTGGTTTAATAATTTAAAATAATAGCTGAAAGAAGGTGTTATCAGGTGTTGTACTTACTTAAAATAAATCTTAAAGCAATTAGAAACTACAGTGTAAATTCTGTGGAGTATAAATTGAACCTTTTCTTCTCGAATTTTTTAAAACATCGGCATCAACAAACAGATAATCTACACTGCCTTTCATTCAAGTCCAAATAACATGGCGGCTGTATGTAAATAAATTCATGCGTTATTCGACAGATGGCAGTAATAATCAAACCAAAACTGCCTGGCCCCGTTTTTATCCGCTTACCCGGTTTTATACAGCTTTCCTCTATTTACTTTTTGAATAGACAAAGAAACCAGAACAATTTCAAATGTAATTTAACTGTTTCCACACAGCAAGAACTAAATATTTTTTTCTTCCAACAAAAGTCTACAATTTCAAGTTATTCTCTCACGAACTAAAATGGGCTGAAGTGGCCCGATTGGTAGAGCAGTGGATTAGCAACCGAAATGTTGAAGAATCGAAACTACACTGAAGACCCAAAACATTATGACCACCTACTCAATAACGCGTTGCGCCTCCTTTGGCCTGCAAAACAGCTGCAACTTACATGGGTATAGATGCCACAAGTTCTTGGTACATGACTGAAGACAGGTAGTAACAAATGTCAAACAGCGATCACGTAAAGTCAAGATATTCGGACATGCTGGTGTTTGAGCTCTGAGCTGCCGCTTCATGACACCCCAAATATGTTCTATCCGGCGAGTTAGGTGGGCAGGACATTAATTGGAATTCATCAGTATGCTCCTCGAACTACTCCAACACAATCCGAGCTTTGTGACATGGGGCGTTGTTCTGCTGGAAGACTCCATTTTCAGTGGGAAAGACAGACGCCATGTAAGGATGCAACTGATCCACAATGATGTTAGATAGTTCGCAGCGTTCATGATCTGTTATACAACAGCTACGGGTAACAGAGTCGGCCATGAGAACGTCCCCCAATATATACAATGAAGAGCCAAAACATTATGGCCATCTACTCAATAACGCGTTGCGCCGCCTTTGGCCTGAAAAACAACTGCAACTTGAATGGGTATAGATGTCACAAGTTCTTGGTACATGACTGAAGACAGGTTGTACCAAATGTCTAACCAGCGCTCACTCAAAGTCGAGATATTCGGACATGGTGGTGTTTGAGCTCTTAGTTGCCGCTCCATTACACCCCCAAATGTGCTCTATCGGATCAAGATCCGGCGAGTTAGGTGGCCAAGAAATTAAGTGGAATTCATCATTATTCTCCTCGAACCACTCCAACTCAATCCGAGTCTTGTGACATGGGACGTTGTCTTGCTGGAAGATTCTATGAAATGGGAAGACAGACGCTATGTAAGGATGCAACTGATCCGCAATGATGTTCAGATATTTCTCAGCGTTCATGGTCTGCTCTATCACAACAACGGGTCCCAGAGTCGCTCATGAGACCCCAAAGCATAATACCGCCACCTCCAGCCTGTGTATGACCTGCTGTACATAAGGGAGCAACTGTTCGTCTGGCAGACGGCGTACCCTGACACGACCATCGACGTGATGAATGAGAAATCGGGATTCAACTGACCACACAGCTCTCTTCCACTCATCCATGGTCCAGTATCGATGTTCCTGGGCCGACTGTAGGCGTAGTTGACGATGAAGCTTGGTCAACAGAGGCACAAGAGTGGGACGTCTGCTGCAAAGCCTTACATCCAATAATGTCCGCTGAACTGTGTGTTCCGAAACAATGGACCTGCATTGCATTGGGCTGTCACTTGAGCGACTGTATTGCGCTGATTTGCTTTACCAAGCGGGACAGTTTACGATGTCCTTTTTCTTTGATGACGCGTGGAAGACCAACACCTTGGTGTCTAATGCAGGTGTCACCGTCATTTATCCACTTTGTATGAATACTAAGAACGGCAAATTGTGAACAACCTACCATTCGTTCAGTATCGGTGATACTCGTTCTGAATCTTCGGGCCATTACAATCTGCCTTCCATCAAATTCGTTTAGATGAGCAGCCTTTCCCATCACTCGCAAAAGTAGGTGCAAGAATGAATACTTACCTTCTCCAGCAGCAGTTAAATACCATTCTCACTTAATCACGTGCCCTTCGCGTCATCCAGACGAGTTCATTGAAAAATGTGGGGATGGTCATAATGTATTGGTTCGTCAGTGTAGGTCCAGCCAAATACCAAATATATTGTTCCAGTGCGACGTTAATTGAAGTATCCTTTAGTGGTTCATATATGTTGCTTTCTTTCGGTTGACTACTAAACACGATTGCTTCAATACACATTTATTTAGTGTCTAGGGGAGGGTGGTGCCCGTTAAATATGTCGTGACCTCCAAATGCCCTGCACTTGACGTGATGTGGAAGTTTGGAGAGTGATGTGCCTGATAAAGTGTTTATTGCGTCATTTGACAGTGGTTCAAACTTACGAGGTGTTACCCTCGGATATTTCCCTTCAAGAATTACATCAGACCATCAACATTAGCCCATTGTGTTGCTCCATTGCGACGTTAACTGAACTATTCCCTTTCTGTTCAGATAATGCTTTTTTTTTCTTCTTACCAAACACGATTACTTAATGCCCATTTACTTAGCATTGGATGTAATTGTACTCTATTATATATAATTTTGGACGACTAATAAATAGCAAATTATAAAACGCGTACGCTATACGTTTGGATTTTGATTGTGTTGTTCAGAGACATTGGAAAGCAATAAGTATGATGATTTTATTATCAAGCGGCAGGAACATGTAAATAAAAAAAATCTATTCCATTTCCTGTTTGTTTTAGAAGTCATCTTTGGTTTAGGACTTCTTGAAAGATGACTTCTAAAACATCCTGTTTGTTTTAGAAGTCATCTTTGGTTGTTTAGATGTATTTTAGAACAGAAATACATTGAAACAGATATTTCTGGGTAAACTAAATGTTTATTTTATCATGAGAAGTCTATGCTATTTTACGAAAGAGAACTCTATACAAATGCTTATAATTTTTAATTTTAAGTTAAAAACTAAATCTTTAATCAAGCATATGGTTAAAATATTGTTTTGTAAATTAATGTGTGTGTTTTTAATATAAATAAATACTATAATCTCCTTACTTCAGTGCTAAGGTACTTGATACGCTGTAAAGACATTACTTCGTAATCGATAAAATCAAACATGAGCTCATCTAAAAATGTGTTGTTTTCAAAGTAGGAATATAAAGTTTGAACGCAATACTTTTTCTAAAAATAATTATGAATTCCATGACTCTTTAGCACACACATTCCATGCAAAGAAAATGAAATATGAATTCAAGCTTTAAATGCATTTTGATTTACTTTTATTTATTTTTTTGCTTGATTTTACGATTAAGCCCAACGCAAACAGTCCTTTTACCGTGAAATAAAAATCGTTTAGAAAATATTCGTTCCACTTACGTCATAAATATTAAAAGGAAATTATGGGTGAATGCATATTTGATATGTTATTTGATGCTGAAGGGAAAATAATAGATCATTATCGAAGTAGATTGATGCGTTTTAAATCGCCCGAATCGCTTGCACACGAAAGAATATCAGTTAGACAAAAATTATAATAAGAACGTGTCATTTAAGTCGTGTTTAATGACTATATCCACACTAAGGGGCTATACTGTAATGCTTGTTGCAACTCAGTGCTCTTTTTGGGTAAAATATGAAAGACAAATAATCTTGTATTATCCATCATACGCCGTTTGACAGTAGGAAATATGCATTAAGCACTGTCCGTTTCCGTTTCTAATGCTAAAACTAAAATTGTTTTGCTTTCCAACAAAACTAGGTTATATTATTGCTTGCGTGGAAAGTATTTATATGATAAATGTTAAAAAAAGTGATGATTTTGCGGTTAAACACTGTCCGTTTCAGTTTCTAAAGCTTTTTACTTTTTAACAAAACTAGATTATAGTATTGCTTGTGTGGAAAGAAATGTGATAAATGTTAAAAAAAAAGGTGATGATTTTTCGGCTAAACACTGTTCGTTTCAGTTTCTAAACTAAAAATAAAGGATTTTTGCTTTCCAACAAAACTAGGTTATATTATTGCTTGTATGGAGAGTAGTTATATGATAAATGTTAGAAAAGGTAACGATTTTATAGTTGAACTTCCTTTAATCGAAATTGTTGAACAATTATGTGAAGGCTTTTGACAAAACGTGGTTGGTATTCCTGCTTCAAGTGCTACATTTGGTCAATATGTGCTAATAATCGTCAAATAAATAAATAGTCACATAATGGAAGTTTTTCCACGACCAACACACGTAGCAACGTCGAATCCTCTCAGACAAATGATAAAGAATAAATTAGAGAGTGAAATTCAATCACAAATTTATCTTAGGTTACCGAAAGCATTGAAAAGCGTTTTCTTACAATGATTGTTAATTTGTGAATTTTTTTCAACTTTCAAAGTGGAGATGATCTCTGATAGGAAAAGGCCTTACCGTTGAATATCTCCGGATACAACGATAGACAATTCACGGAATTTCACAGTTAGACTAATTTGATGATGTAGAATCTGATTAAGCCACCAAAACTAGATGTTGCTATTGGAAATTTTGTTGTTCATGCAAACTTTTATATCAAGGTGTCCCCTTAGTTAATGCTTCTGCATTTGATTTCGTAGAGGACGATATTCCGTAAGGAATGATACCTTTGAATTTGCTCTATAATGAATAGTGTTCTCAATAAAAGTATATATATATATATAAAGTCAATTTTACTGACACCCAGAAGATAGAAATACACCCAGGATAAATGAATGATTTGGGTTAGACATTTCCAAATTGTAGACATGGCGTGTGGTTTGATATGCTTCTTGACTTGAGTCCTATTTCCTACTACGGACGTGTAATTGAACCGCGTGAGTCTAATTATTCTGTATGACTTTATTACCAGTATAGGGGCACTCGAAGGCAATTTCTTATTCACATTGTTCGCATGAAGTAAAAAATGTGTTTGATATAAGAAATATTTACATTTTTAGGAAACCAAATTATATGTGTGGCGCAATTTAATAAGTTGCTATTATATCTCATAAAAGGTCTCACTTAATTTATTCCGAATCTGAAAGATAAGTTACTGCTTCGTGGCAAGATAAATTTACGTGCTACATTATCGTAGACTTGGAAGCCATTTTCGGAACGTGATCGCGCACAAGAATGGTTTATCTGGCAAGATTTATCATCAGGTTTGTTTTTAATAAACCATATATTGAGATTTCCTGGTTGAGACGTAGACCGTACTTATATTTACCAGAAAATTTCCTCCTAATATTTTTTTCTGAGCCACGCTATACGTTTCTGTCATACTTGTTCATCAACGTAAATCAAGCAGAACGCCGTAGGATCATTTTAACAACGTCACTATTTGCTGGAATTGAATAAAATGGAGCATTGTATTAAAATAATGCTTTCTTCAGTTTATTCCAAGGATTGCTTTGCAACTTATTAACCGGAGAAACGTATAATAAAGCCATGGTTATCTATCTCCACGGGATCCAGGATTTATTCCAGGAAGTGGAAAGTTCTAAAGCTAGTTTAAAGCAAATACACATTAGGGAAATGTTTCAATTATTTAATCTTATGTACTGGAGATTAGGATTGAAAATGCGGAGAAAATGTAAAAGCAATTTTGTTGCACAATACAGGTAAATCTCTTATACTTTTTAGAAATGTTCGTAACTATATGATTGTGGACTTTTCTCTGGCATTTTAAAAATTAACCTATTTTCTGCGAATTGTGTAGTTGAAACAACTATTATTCCAATAGTATCCGAAAATATAGTACCGACAGTAACAAATTCTTGTAAATGTATTACATTCTATTCTTATTTTCATTGGAAACATGTTTAAAAAAAGAATACGCTATTTTTAAAACTACGACATTTGCTTTGGTGTACTGGATTTTCAAAGAAAATTAATTGAAAATGGTGATGTAGCAGAGTTTAATTTTTTAGTTCCTGAACGGATCCACCCACTCAAATTCCTCCATTTCAGTCAAAATAACAACATCTCCATGTTTTCTTTCATGTTCACGACTGTTACATGCACGTATACGACAAGTAATCTCTACTATTATAAGTCTTATAAACACATATAAGACAAAACAATCTCTACTATTATTTTGGTGACTTCAGACGAATCTATACCACTTACAGTTCTAAAATTTGGCACACGGGTAGTCCTAAAAACGACAGAATGAACCGTGAAACCCGAATTTTAAAATTTAATCTAGAACATTTTCAATTATTTTATTAGTTGTTTTACACATCGTTTCTTCACTGACGTCACAGCTCCTCGATTGAAGAAAACAAATGATTTTTGCGTTTTTCATCCTTTGGAACGTCCTAGTTAAGACGGCACTCACGGAACTGACGTCACAGCTCGTAAAATGAAGATTATTGTGGTGTCTTCAGACGAATCTATACCACTTACAGTTTTGAAATTTGGCACACATGTAGTCCTAAAGGAGACTGAATGTCCCTTGAAGCCCGAATTTGAAAATTTAATCCAGAACATTTTTCAATTAATATATTAATTGTTTTCCCCCATCGTTTCTTCACTGACGTCACAGATTCTCTATTGAAGAAAGCAAATTATTTTTGCGCTTTTTGTCCTTTGGTACTGTGCCTTGTTATGACTGCACTCGCGGAGCTGACGTAACAGCTCGTCAACTGAAGAAAGCATGTTTTCATTTACGTTATTGTCCGTTCTTGCTAACGATTTTAACTATGTCGTAGGCAAGGACTATTTGATGTATTATATCTTCCCAAACGATAAAGATAGAGGGAAAATGCTAACGGATTTGAAATCTGAGAAAAATTTTACACAAGACGGATACCTTAAATGTGACTTTCTTTAAATAAATAATTTTTCAGTTGTAATCCGTGTCATGTCATATGAAGTTGGGACTCATTCTTTAAATTATTGTTTTTTTTATGTTTCTGTATTTTTTGTATCAGTAAGGACACGAAAAGAACTTTCATGGACACCACCGTGCTGGAACGTTAAAATTATTTAACAGTGCTTCCACAACTGTCGATTGCAGTTCTGCAAGTTTTTGTATTTAAGATCCTTGATGCATTACATAAAAATTTTCATATTTTAACAATCATTAACCACGCAGTCCAAATATGTAGATATTGCCGTCGAGGCACGACATAATAATTTGTCCAAAGTTTATAATTTTACGAGTTAAATTGTAAAATTAGGTATTGTGAAAATGAACGAGTGTGAATGAGCAGAGCATTAGATTTGTTGGTTTGAACTTTAAGGAGCAAGGTCCAAGGAGAACAAGCTGAGCCAAACGAAAGGTAATGCAAACAAATTAGTAAAACTAAAGCAGTCTAATCAACAATAAAATGTATATGAAAAAATATATTTATTGCACATATAGAATGATGTAGTTTAGATTACATTAAAGAGTTAGGCCAAAAGATTTGATGCATGTAGACCAAAAGTATTGGTAAAAACAAATAACGACCGATAAAAATATAACTGGAGAATATTGTGATAAATTAGGGTGTCCTCATCTTAATCCATGATTAAAGTTGTAACGGTATGTAAATAAAAAGGATGAATTTTGAAATGGAAAAATGCCGCAGTGATGAGAGAAGGTAAAGATAGATGCATAAAGAGTGGGACCCTACAACTGTGATATAATTGGTGATCAACTATTAAAAGAACATCACAAGAGCTATATATGATTGGTAGAGAAAGGTTCTTGGAAAAGTCCGGCGCGATGGTGCGCTTTCCCAGACAAATAAAAATCTACGTACCCCTTTAGGCCTTGGAAAAATATCATGAAGTAGATTTAAACAGTATAACTTGCAAACGCAATCAAAAGTGACTATTGAACTTTCCGATGGGCCCACATATTCACATGTACACGTATTGCAAACTATAGCCTTTTCCTCCTGACTTCACTATCCCCGTTGGAAGAGCAACGGATTAGCAACCAGAAGGTTGCGAGTTCGAAACTAGTTTCAGTCAAATACTGTCGTCTACATGGGGGTTGTTGTATGTCAAATATGTCGTCGCCTCAAATGCCCTTATTTTGGCACGGTGTGGAAGTTTGGGTAATTGGGTTGTCAACTCAGGCATTATTCATTGACTGTGGTTGTATTTGACTGTGGTTGAAAACTACGAGACTTTGTCCTTATGGATTGATATGGCCAATAGTTTGTTGTTTTGCTACAGTGCGACGTTATTTAAATACTTACTTAGTTGACTTTCCACTAGGTTTGACTGACCAATTGCATCCATATTAAAATGCTTTCCATCATTAGGTGTGAAAAGCTCTTAATTATGTGTTCTATTGAGTAAAAGAGCTTGGAAATATGGCGCCGAGAGAGTAATTCAAACGTATGTAAAGAATATGCGAGCCATAGTTTATTACTTACATGTCCATCTTTCATCTGCGCAAATCTACTCATTGCTTCAACACCCTTAGCAAGGGACAGAAACAAAAGTGAATATTAGAAATAAATTTGAAATGCTACTTAAAACATAATTTACTTGAAATGTTATTTAAATGTTTAAATACGTTTCGATAAAAAGACATTAATTAAACATTAAAAACAAAATTATTGAACCAACACTATTTCAAAATAATTGCTGTACCTCTAAACTAAGAGTCGCTTTTCAAGCTCGCGTAATTCCTTTAAAATTAATGTACTGCCGAAACATACAATTGACTCATAATGAGGCTGCATTATTAATAAGGTGCACTTTTCCGTTTGACTCAAAATTGAGCTTTTAATTTTGGGTCCCCGAAATGATTTTCTGGTTCTATTACTGCCCTGTTGCAGACTATGGATTAGAGAACCTGCCTTGAGTTTAATACAAAACAGCGATTATTAGTCTTGGCAAATATACAACACTGTCCACCGTAAATGCTTCAACTTCAAAGAAGTATCCAAAAACATTGGAATTTAAACGATCCCTAGATCGTGGAACTACGTGTTAATGATTAGAACTGTAGAGTTTATGCAAATGATTTGAGATGCAGAGTATATGCAAATCATACCCACCAGTACCGCTACTTGTATACAATATTAAAAGAAAGAGCAGGTAGCCAGTTTTAAGTATTTGAATTGTGCTTTCTCATAGGTATGGTAGTCATACGAACATTCCATCTTACCTACCAAGGTTTAAAAATATCGATTAAAAAAATTTCTCTTGTGATGAAATCAGCACTCCTCTGCAATACATCTACAGTCTACCCCTATAGGATCATGGCAAATGAGGAAACCTATCAACTTTCATAAAATCGCATGACTCAGGAACATTGCTAATATCAAAGGTTCGAGGGTAAAAATTATTGGCATTGTGAGAATCTGTATTAGATTATCACAAGAAACAAAAAAGCTACATTTTCTAGGTACGGGAGTGTGTGCTGGTGGTTAGATAGATAGTCTTACAAGAAGGTTTGTGAGTTGGACAGAAGAATCGATGGATATGGATATAGAATATTATCCTTTAGGGAGTAATAGATGTTGGTGTTAAACGAAATCATGCCATAGTGATAGGTATATGCAATCGATGGCTACAAGGACAAACCGAACGAAGTGAACATTTGAACCATCCTCGCAACACAACCGGACAGGCATATTGTGGACAGATCTGTTTGGGATTGTACTGCTTAATCAAGTGCTCCGTGCGCAATAAAGCTCAACCCTACCAACAAACCAAACTTGAATGTGCATGCCCATTACTTCAAGTTGTCTGCCTAGTGTTTGGTGCAGATTGGGCTAGTATGACTTCCGCAATTGAAAGCCAACCAGACCAATTAACTCACTAAGGGGTTCACACGCATATATCCTTTCTACACACTGCAATCTATCCCCGTAGACCAAGAGAATATCTCGTAGCATTCTTTCAAACATTAGATGTGTTATTTAGTCAAGTGTGTGAAGGGGATAAAGCAACTCAACACTGATCTGCAATTTCCTGACACTTGATGAGATAACCATCCGTTATTCTCACCCCACAGCCACACTATCTATCTAAGCAAAAAACAGGAAAACCAGCATACAAAAGTTCGACAATCCAGGTAATGCATTCAACCTTCCAAACACCAGGAAAGATCCCTACACTTTTTATACCCACCGCTGAATGTGACGCTGTGAAATAGTCATAAAATTCAATTTTCATATTCGGGAAAGGTATTCGAAGGCAGAGATTGGAGGAAAAATAGTTTGTCTCCCCAGCAAAAAAGAAAATCGATAGCCCCGCGGTATGGCCATGACGTGCGCGAGGAAAAACGGGACTTAAAAGTGCACAAAAATGTCTCGCTGTCAACGACATGGGGCGGCACTTCAACCATCAGCAGATTTCTGCTTCCCTGGCCCGAACCGCGGGTCGTAGAGGGAAAATATTTCCCATAAAATACACTCTGACAACGTTTGCATACTGGTAGGTGAAATTCTTTTCCCACCGAGAATGGGGTTTCTTGGGAAGGATTATATAGAGACATTACAGGGGTAAAAATATTGGAGTAGTTTCGGATGTTTTAACTGGAACGCGCTTGTTTCTGCGCGGAAAGTTTGTTTTAGGGATGGACTGTAGGAAAACTTTGAATTGTTACTGGTCCTGTTTTTGGAGTTTATTTATTTCTAGAAATACTTATATACTCATATCAATCGTACTTTTTGGAAATATTCATTTTATTTAAAAAGTTTTATTATGTGCTACATAAAAAAATGGGGAGATAACAGGGTATCTCTTGCGAGGGATTTTATAGATACACTATATATATATATATATATATATATATATATATATATATATATATATATATATATATATATATATATATATATATAATATAATAACAACATAAAATATACAAAATAACATAACACACACAAAATAACAAAAATAACCAAACAGCTGGGGTGCATTAACCAGAAACCGAAACTCGAAACTACCCATGCAAGCATTTTTTATTATTTTTTAAGACTTTTGTTAAATTTTTTTAGCTTTGAATATATATATATATATATATATATATATATATATATATATATATATATAGAGAGAGAGAGAGAGAGAGAGAGAGAGAGAGAGAGAGACTGAGAGGCATAAAAATATTGGAGTTGTTTCGGATGTTTTAACAAAAAGTTTTGTTTCTGCGTGGAGAGTTTGTTTTAGGGTTGAACTGTAACAAAACTTCAAAACTTTGATTTGGTTCGGCCCCGATTTCGGTTTATTTATTGCTACAAATACTTAGATACTGATGCAATTTATATTTTTTGTAAATATTCATGTTCTTTACAAAGTTTGTTTATTCGCTACATAGAAAAATGGGAAATGGGGAGAGAATGGGGTTTCTCACTTGTTTCTGCGCGGAAAGTTTATTTTAGGAATGGATTGTAACAAAACTTCGAATTGTTTCCGGCCCTGTTTTTGGTCTATTTATTGCTACAAATACTTATATACTGATGCAATTCCTACTTTTTGTAAAAATTCGTGTTCTTTACGAAGTTTTTTATGTGCTATATAGGAAAAAAATATATAGAATAGGAAAATAGAAAAATAAATACGGGATATGTAGAATTGTTTTTCATCAAAAACGTTTTTTTGGAGTTACATAAAAACATCGTATGCATAAAAGCATTGGACATATTTCAGACCAGAACTCTTGTTTCCATTTGAAGAATTTTCTTTAAGAATGAACAAAAACAAAGCTTTGAACTGTTTATTAATTAATGCTAAAAGTACTGATAAAAAGATTTTTAATTCTTATTGCCTGTATCAATTTTCGATTTTTATTATTTTATAGCATTGCCATTCTACAAGACAGTACGTTCAAATTGGGACTTTTCGAGTTGATGATTGCAATATTTTGCGTAGATTCTTAGATTACTTAGATAGCAGGACTAGTGCGTAATGGCTCTTACAATACTAAATAATGATGGCATAGCTTTCTATGAGCGCCACGAAATTTCCTAGTAGTTCATTACTGCTTTGTTCTACAACACACTTAATAACTAAATAATCCTATTTATTGATTGGAAGTCTGATAGAAAGGATAATATTGATCAAAAAGTCAAAACTGATTAGAGTGGAGATTGTAGGTTGCAAAACGGATAGATTCGTGTGAACTTCTTAGAAGATTAATTTAGATGGTCGGATGTTTATGATATTAGGACTAGATTGGGCCAAACTGCATCAAGTAAAAAACATACAACGTTAAGTGAAAGACGAACAACAACATACTTGGTTTTCATTGGGCAAATATATTTCGCTAAAATGCACAAACTCAAGTCACTCAACTGGCTATACAGGAACACTGCAGGATGTATTCTTCAATTGTGTTTTCATGTTGTGTAACGCGGGGGGAGAAGGGAACGATGGAGCTGAAGCCAAGTTAGTCGAGGCAAACGGGGCCCGAATGTCACGGACACAAGAGCGCAATGGGGGTGAAGTTGTTCTTTTTTACTTCTTTCTACCAACGGGATTTAAACTAAGGGTTAAGCTTCGGTTTCCTGAGAAAGCGTAGCCGTGATCTAGCGGCCGTGATGTATCGGTGGGTGACGTCACTAAAACGTTGTTTATACTAACACATGGTGTTGGTTTCCTAGAGAGCGTTGTTTGTGAGCGTAACGAAAATAATCGGAGCCGCCGTTTCCATGACTGTCGTCATAGCGGTCTCAAACTGTTGGGGAACGTTTTTTCTCTAGTAGCAGCCAGATTTCATTTCCTGCTCCAAACGATTCGATCGAAGAGGAGAAAAATAAATAAACATTTTTGACTGTCATTGATTTATTCGTTTTTGTAAAATCGGGATCGTTAAACACAGAATAACAATTTCAACGGATTTGAAATCTGCGGAAAATTTGACACCAGATCGATACCTTAAATGTGATTTTCTTTAAATAAATAATTAATTATTTAATAAATAATTAAATAATCAAATGGTAATTAATTGAATAATAAAACTGTTTTTGATATCGATCTGGCGTAGAAATTTACGCTGATTTGAAATCTGTTGAAATTTTCACTCTACCTTCAACGATCCCAAAGTTAGAAACTTTGGACTAAAGAATAAAAAACCACTTTGTTTTGTTTCTCGAATAAAATAAACCACGACAGCCGTCTGTGTTGCCCATTCTCCAACGTATTCTGTCCGTCTAAGTTGACACCTCAGGATTTTTGTTTAGTCGGCCGTCTAGTTATGCCCGCGGCATCATGACGTATCACGGCTGTTAGATAACGGTTCCACTTTCTTAGGAAACCGAAGCTTTACTGGGACTACGACCAAGGCACCTCCAGTCCCCGAAGACCCCCGCGTCAACTATGTTTACTAGAGCCCCTCAACGAGGGTCTTTTTTTAATGCTGTAAATCAAGAGTGCTTGCACTCCTCACTTATCCGTGAACGACCTTATCAACCTGCAACCTGACATACGTCGGGATGTAAGGGGGTCACCTGCGGTGACAAAATGACAAAATGCATGACAATCAGATGTATGGCATCCTTTACTTCAACAGTCGAAACTGAGACATTGCTTTCAATCAGCGTGCCCTTTCTCACAATTCAGTCTTTTTTTTTACATTGCAGGTTCTAAAGTCAAAATTGAGACATTGCTTTTCAACCAGCACGCTCTTTCTCACAATGCAGTCCTTTATTTCCACTAAAGATAATGATGTACCGAAACTTTGAACTGTAGCGGTACCTGTTTTTTTTTTGTTTGTTGCACCAATTGTGATATATGATCGAAGTGTGTATTGATTATAACCAATTTTCATCTCTTTTTATAGTTTTATAGGACTTTGTACCCTTGAAGAATGCATTCTGACAATCTATACATACTTGTAGAAGAGTGGGATTATAAGAACTACAGTTGTTTCAGATATTTTACATGAAAAAATTTTGATCCTCATGGGGATGAACTGTGTCCAAACATTGTTGTCATCGAAGTATTTCGGAAAACTCTGATGTAATTCATAGTGATTGTAAAGATTTGATATGTCTGTTTTGTGCTCACAAATTGCATTTTGGTAAAATATGCATACATGCAGGAGAGTTTCTTTTCTTTCCGTTATTGTTTTTTTAGATTAAGCAAGCCCCTATAGCAGTAAAACAATTTAAATATTCTAGATGGAACTTTTATTTCAGCGTAGAAAGTTTCTTTAGGGTATGAAATGTGGGAAATGTGATTCAATTTATGGATCCTGTGAATGAATTCTAACTCATACACACACACACAAACTCTAATGTAGTTTAATAAATAATATCTATTGTAAACCTTTATGGTGGTTGTCTTGACGACCTATCTCGTCATTAGAAAATCTGACCATATATTTATGGACGAGATATCTCGTCTAAACCAATTTTAGAAGATTAAAGTATGAAGTTTTTGTAGTCCTTATGTCCTCGGAAAATACACATTGACAACGGTCGCAGATCCTGGCAGGATTAATTCTATTCCCACATAAATTGGAATTTTAGGAAGAGATTATACACAAACATTATAGGTATAGGCAAGTGCCTCTGGGGTCTAATAATGGGGTAGCAGCCCCGCGGAATCTGCTACTCCTCAGAGTATTGATATCGACACTTTCTGATGACACAATATTTATTGTAATACACGCGCGTTCTGTATATAACACATTAATACTAGAAAGACGGGAAGTTTCCTTGTATCTAGAAAGAGGGAGGGGGTCAGTGTAGCACTCATAGAGCACTGAATCAAATAAGACAGATTATTTGAGGTAACCGAGTTAATAAATTATTATTCAAATTCGCAGTTCATAGCAGATTAACATGTTTGTTATTTAATTTGAGTGTTTATATTCATCGAAACAATCAGTGGATATGGACTCTCTTATAGCGCATCTTCCTGTTATTATTTTGCAATCTGGGCATATATTTTTGCGTGATTGCGTTTGACAGTTCATCGCATTGTGCGTTTTTATAGTTTTCTGATAGTCTCTTATACCGTACTAGAAGGTCAGCACGGCGTTGTCCGTGGCAGTTCTTTTGTATCCACTGAAACATAACGAAAAAACAATAATTTTAAGGATGAGTCCCACCTCCACTAGGGATGCCACATCGATGTTTTATAAAATGATGTTAAAATGAGATTACCATTGATGTATTAAAGACGATGCTTTTTTAACATCGATGTTTTATCTTTAAATTAAAAAAGTACCATTTATAAAAATAAAAAAAAAGTAGCATAATTTTTATAATCAGTAAATTCAACATACTTTTAGACCAAATTTGCCAAGGGTGAAGGGTCTGAAAAGTAGGGATGTGACATCGATGTTTTTTAAAAACATTGATGTATGTATCATCCATTTACTGGAACCGATGTTTGTTTAACATTGTCGATGTTTTATTTTTGAATTAAAAAAAATCACCATAGTAAAAATTAAATAAAATAACAGTGCAACTAAGTATTTGTCAGTGATGTTGACATCTGTCCCATCAGAAAGAGTTTTTTCCTTAACTGGGGGATAGTTAGTGAAGGAAGAAATCTGCTTAAGGTGGAGAAAGTTAACAAATTTCTGTTTTACAAACTGTAAATAACAAATATTGGGGCCTATGATAATATATTTATCTACAGTAAATAACAAATAAGATTGTTATGTTTTCTGCCCCATAAGTTGATAAATAATTAATAATAACTGATAATAATTATTGTTATGTACCTACCTAATTATACTTATAGTTATTAGTACCCATGTCAAATTGTTGTAAATATTATTTTCTCTTATATCATTCAATTTAAAAATAAAATATTTGTTAATTGTTCTTAATAATTTTTTGACTTTCGACAGTTAAAAAATCTTAGTTATTAATAAATAAACCCACCAAATGACACATTAAATCTCCTCCCTGCGAACATTAATGTTTGAGGTTGCTAAACCAGTTTTAAGAAATGGGGGAAAGAGTTTAAATACACTGATGTTGAAAAACATCGATGATTTTAGGCGATGTATTACCAACATCGATGTTTTAATTTTGAACATCGATATTTTGCTGTCGATGTCGCATCCCTATCCTCTACCTGACATAACACGGGTTACAGTTGAAAAATTATTTATTTAAAGATAATCCTATTTAAGGTATCGATCTGGTATAACCTACGCAGATTTCAAATTCGTTGACATTTTCACTCTATCTTTGACGATCGCGTAAATAGAAAACATCAACTAGTCATTCCTAACAAGTGAGTTATGACAATCAACAAAGTAAATCAAAACACGCTTTCTTCTATTGAACTCTAGTTAAAAAAGTAGCTTAACTTTCCTTGAGGGCATTATGCATATGCTTTCGGTAGGTTAGTAGGTCTCTGGAGTGTGAGACATTCTGTCATGATGATGCCTCTGTTTATATTGTATGTGAAGTACCCAGAAATTATTTTACATAATCCCTTTATACATTTTGCAATGTCTTTCATTGAATGCTGTACGGCTATACGTTCACCTGGTTTAAATCATGAACATATATTAGCACCCAGTCAGTGCAGCGTAAGATAAGATTGTAAAATCAGTGAAGACTGGCTTTGATAATTTCCATCGTTAATTTACCGGTATTGTCAAACCATTAATTGGTATAAAACACTGAAGGAGACAACAGTTGGATAATTTTAGGCTTAAACTACCTTTCAAGTACCACTTTTTACGTTATTAGTTATTAGTTGTATTACGAATAACTGTATTAAATATAGCTGTGCAACAGACCTTCTTTATATGTCACTTTACTAAATCATTAAGGGACGTGATAAATTTGATTAAGTTGCGAGGAACCTAATGGTAGAAATACAAGAATTGAAGAAATTGACAAATATTTAGTTCGATTTTCGTGCTTTTTGAATGGGAAAATCAAGTACTAAATGTTCATTGGATTATTTATAAATAATCACTGGGTTAATTATTTACGATGATTCTTAAGTAAAAAATTTCCACATTCCACCAATGAAACAAAACTTTTACTGAGCTCACAACACTCCAAATTAGTAATCTATATAATTTCCATTCTTTGTGTTCTGGTAGATACTTTGTGCAAACTTCGTTTGCATATATTCTAAACTACATTTATTTCATTTCCAAATCCTTGTCTGAAATGACTCTCTTCTTAAATCAAAGGTAAAGAAGACACACATATCAAAACTCATACACACACTATCAGATATTATAATACTTCGATTCAACAACATAACTTTTAATTTATAAACTATTCGCAGGTCAGTAAAAATCATTTTCTATCAGAACGTAATAAGATAACAAGGTTTCGTTAGTTAATCAAATAACATTTCGTTAGTTAATAAAGTTCTACAATGATAATAATAGAGATATTCTTAAAATTAACGTATACGAAAATCTAATTGCAGAGACTATAAATTGAAGCATTTGAAATTATTTTCATTGCTTTAGTTGTTGACATCAAATGAAAATAATTTTTATAATTGTGAAACTAAAACGTTTCTAAAAGATACCCAAACTGCATGAAATATGGTAGATATACACACAATCAGACACACTATATTTTAAACTAACTAAAAATCTTGCTAACAAACTAGCAAAGCCAAAAATTCTTCAGTAGTTTTACATTATAAGGAGCATATTGTTAACAGTTTAACTTTTTTTACTGAAATGTTCAAATCGACTGTTGTTATAGTGTTTTGAATTATTCATTAAACCAGGGGAAGGTTTAAATGATGAGACGATTAAAAAGCTTTTGTGGGGATACTTTTATTGTAGGTGACAAAAGGGATTGGCTATGAATATATATCTTCATAACATAACATCATTCTCAATATTGGATTTCACATTGTTGTGTTTCGAGATTTCGTAAGCATTCGTGGTATTCTGCTCCTATGATGTATTATAATACACTCTCGTGAATGTGAAAGAAATGCTTATGATAAATTCAGGGTGGTACAATGCCATTTTATTCAAGTTGAGAAGAAATTTACGTTACATTATCACGTTCAATCTCAACCAAAACTGTAAACGTATAATAAACCTGTTACTTATACTGGAATGTATGTATAATAGCCTTATAAAAGTTATGACGGGGTGATGTTTCATTGTAGTATGAATATATTTCTATATAGCGTAACATAGTTCTTAAAACTGCATTTTAATCTTGGATGTCCAGCATGTTACAAACATAAAAATTTTCTCAGTGCATGGTCCTTTTGTGTCTTATAACACAATACCGTATTTAAAAAAATATCTATATATATATATATATATATATATATATAATTATCTTACGTGGCACGCAAAAAAGACGTTATGTGTTATAGCGTTTGACAACCCTGTACGATTCTTTGTTTACCACGAAACCTCGCACCTCAATTGAATTTATAGCGTTATCGGAAAAAATTGTATTGAAAAAAAAATAATTAGTCGAGCTGTTGCAGCTTACAAATGACATGCTAGGTATTCGATTTCCAAAGCAGCGCTCACATTGAGTCAATATTTTCTCCAAGTTTTCATTTGAATTCCAAATTCTTCGAGTTTTTATTCCAGAGGTGCTATATAATTTTTCTGTAGCACAACAAATTTATATTTAAAAAAATATTTTTTGGAATATATATTTTGTAAACAATGCATTGACGCAGCATTGATGCGAGCGAAACGAGCAAGTTCGGGCAGCGAACCAATGAGGATTTCAAAGCAATTCTCCGGGGGTTGGCGAGCGTCAGCGAACAGGGGGCGACCTCCCTAGTTTATAAGAAATAGGTAAATGCCATCTCATTTTACTCCAAGTTGTGAAGAATTCACAAAAACCCAATGATTTACAAACCATCGATCTCTAACCAATACGTGCGTTTTCTAAAGTTTTCCAGCACAATGAGAGGCGAAAGCATTTTTCTATCATAAATTACCTGATACTTCAAGAACCCCCTCCCCAACGAATCCACCGCACGAGTTTCACATCATTAATCTTTTTTGAAACCGAAGACGTAGGAAGACGAAAAAACAAAGCAAAAATTCCCAGGTAAATACAATGTTAATATTAGCCATCCTTCCAGCTCTCACCCACGTCCCGCGATTCATTATACTTCTTCACTTCACTTCTTCAGCATTAAAGTAATTCTTCTTGTGACATGGCAGCGCTGGGGAAAGCTATTCATCACGACTTGTCGCTGCACTTTGCCATCCGCTGCCTTGAGGGATCCCCCGGAATTTTTCTCGAAAGTGGTTTATATCCGAGTGTACTTTGCTTAGAAATTAATTAACTTCTAAGCGCCTTTAAAATGATTAAGCAATTTTTATATTTCTTTAAAGCTTTCCACACTGGGCGGTGTAATGAAATTTGACATTTTAACAAAGCGTTTATCGGAAGTAATGTAAGACCTCGAGTTTGTTGTCATTTATACTCTGCGCTGCTACAGCGTCGTTCGTGTTGATCGATGACACTTAAATGTCGTAAAATAACGAACTGAACCGCGGGAATTTTGTAGAGTGTTACGCTAGAGCGGGATTCATAAATGAGCAAAATGAGATGGTGAGATAATAGACGACTTTGGCGATTAATCAAATGATTTCGCTTTGTGACAGGAGGCTAGCTTTTTTCTGCGACTAATGCAGATTAAAATACCATTATTAGAAGAGCCAGGTTTGTTATTCATAGGTAAAACTATCTTTATACACTCTATAACAAAACAAATCAACGTAACAAGAATGATATGTCCGATTGTGATAAAAATTGCTGGATGTGAAGAACTTACTAAGACCAACAGACTATTAAAATTTCAGAACAATTGAATCATTTTTTTTTCAGAGTTTGACCGTTATAAAGGAAGGAAGTCAATATGGCGTTGGTCCACCTATGGCCCGGATGCAAGCTCACACCTTCCTTCCTTCGAATGGAAGCAGACCCCTCCGTACCGAGTTACTGAAAACCCACAGCTGATTAGCCGAAGCTAGGGAAAGCCTCTAATGAGCAAGCTCACACCCGGCGTGGCATATAGTGAAACAGTTTTCGGATGGTGTCCTCCGGAATTTCTTACCAAATTGTCTCCAACTGTCGGGTTTAATGCTCGACAATACGGGATGGTTGCCTTCCCATAACATCCAGAATAAGCTCTATGGGAGAGATATAAGGAGACCTAGTGGAGACAATTCATAGCAACACGTGCCATGTGCTGCCGGGCATTATCTTGTTAAAAAGTAAGTATGGGGAATCGCAAAAGGAACGGGTAATGCAACCAATGGTAGAATGTCGTCCACGTATTACTGCATTGTGAGTGTATCAAAAAAGTGAAATGACTACCAAACGGCTTTCATGGTACCTCAGACCATAACGCCTTGTTGTGGGCATGTGTGGCGTACGATAGTAAAGGTAGGATCCCCACTCTACCCTGGACGTCTCCAAACAGTGCGTAAGGAGACCTAGTGGAGACAATTCATAGCAACACGTGCCATGCGCGGCCGGGCATTATCTTGTTAAAAAGTAAGTATGGGGAATCGCAAAAGGAACGGGTAATGCAACCAATGGTAGAATGTCGTCCACGTATTACTGCATTGTGAGTGTATCAAAAAAGTGAAATGACTACCAAACGGCTTTCAAAGGAGATGGTACCTCAGACCATAACGCCTTGTTGTGGGCATGTGTGGCGTACGATAGTAAAGGTAGGATCCCCACTCTACCCTGGACGTCTCCAAACAGTGCGTAAGGAGACCTAGTGGAGACAATTCATAGCAACACGTGCCATGCGCGGCCGGGCATTATCTTGTTAAAAAGTAAGTATGGGGAATCGCAAAAGGAACGGGTAATGCAACCAATGGTAGAATGTCGTCCACGTATTACTGCATTGTGAGTGTATCAAAAAAGTGAAATGACTACCAAACGGCTTTCAAAGGAGATGGTACCTCAGACCATAACGCCTTGTTGTGGGCATGTGTGGCGTACGATAGTAAAGGTAGGATCCCCACTCTACCCTGGACGTCTCCAAACAGTGCGTAAGGAGACCTAGTGGAGACAATTCATAGCAACACGTGCCATGCGCGGCCGGGCATTATCTTGTTAAAAAGTAAGTATGGGGAATCGCAAAAGGAACGGGTAATGCAACCAATGGTAGAATGTCGTCCACGTATTACTGCATTGTGAGTGTATCAAAAAAGTGAAATGACTACCAAACGGCTTTCAAAGGAGATGGTACCTCAGACCATAACGCCTTGTTGTGGGCATGTGTGGCGTACGATAGTAAAGGTAGAATCCCCACTCTACCCTGGACGTCTCCAAACAGGTCTGCGGTTGTAATCAGGACAAAGTTGGAAACGGAATTCGTCACTAAAAGCAATACGTCCTCAGTCAGCGCCTTTCCAAATTGATCGAGCCCGGAACATCTCCTGGACAATTACTTGGTACGTCGTTTTTTTATATAGTATATTTGGCATATCTGACTTATTTCCAGGTATGCAACATGATACAAATTTGGTTTCGTCAATGAGTTCTACCAAGGATACAAATTTTGTGTTCGCATTGAACGTAAAATATATTTGTCATTTGCTTTGAATAATAGTATAAGGGCATAGATAAGATCTCAAAATGTGTTCTGCGAAACTTTATTTTATGTTTCAACCCGACTTTGTGATGGATAATCTTTAGTCAAAAAGGCATCAGCGGATCGTCTATTATCCTAATTCCAAATACGAAGTAACATGTAAGCACTTTAAAAAAAATTTTCATTTGATAATTGGTACTTCCAATTAGGTTCGTTGATTTGAATTATTTTCCTGTATTACTTCTGTTGATCAACCCTCGAAGTGGTTTCGACAAGTTAACTCGTTCTCAAAGATCTGGTCAATTTAACTAATGATACCTCATTCAGACAGAATAGTAAAATCAAATTTTCCCTTACCCAGAACTGGTGACAATTTCAAACAGGAATTACATCAAAGATTGACCACTACAAGGCAGGTTTCTGCACAAAGCTGAACCACCAGAATGATTAAGATATTAATTTACAGTCAATAACTGAAAATATGTGTCCTGTTTTTTGACCGCAAAAGCATAATTGCAGATTAATTACATGCCTAATTAAACAATTAACTAGTAAAGCTAAAGAGATATATTTCTCAAGTACCCCATCTTTCATTTGTGACCCTCTACAAATACAGTACAATTTTACTACGTAAAGTACAGGGCAATTGCGACATACCTAAAGTGACCATACTTCGTGTTTTGAACCGGACCGTCCATTTTATGTAGGTTGTCCCGGATGCCAAAATGTCCCGTTTTCAAAAAGTGATCAACCCACGGTAGCAATATAAAAAAAAAGCGCGAAAAATTAAAAAAATCCGAAGGAATCCTGGCGATGACGGTAATACATTTCACATATATGTAAATTGGTCAGAAGTAGGGATGGAAAATACTATTCTTTTAGAACAGTTTTTTTCCGTTACTGTTCTTTAAATTTTGTTCTTCCTAAATTGTTCACTAATGTATACACATTCAACTTAAGACATACGAGCCTTGTTCCTATAGCAACCGCCACCTTCATGACGGGAGTTTTCGTGGTAGACACAAAGGGCCTAGATTCTGTTGACACCTCATCTTTTTGTAAGTACTTATTGTTAATAAGTTTGGTAAATGTTAAGCACAAAAAATTATTGCTCTCGTTTTCGCGATCAACGATTTTTTATTGAGGAAGATCGATAGAACTTTGTTTCTCTTGTTTTGACAGAAAAAATCGAGATGATATTGCTTACTCTCTCAATGTTATACACTTTCAAAAGACGAACTCTCAATCAAGGGTGACAGGGCCTAGACATACTTTTATTCGGATCAGCAAATTGGTAATGTCTACAATAAACAGGCCTGGTTTTGTTAACAAAAAAGTACGCTGGTGCATTTATTCAAATGCTATTGACTGAATATTTAAATTTAGTACTTGTAATCACTTTAGGCGTTCAGAATTTTGAAATTCACACTGTAGAAGAATAGGTTATTTTCCCCGCATTTCTAGTCAGAAGTCTGGTCTCTGCTAGCTCCATCCTCGATTGAGAGTACGCGTAGACAGCTCGTGCATCTTTCTTGACGATTGATTATTTTTTTTATCAATGGGTGTTAGATAGTCAATTTGAATTTCTTGTACGTGAAAACTTCATTTCAACAATGCCTTGACGAAAGTGCACTTATAAACTAAGTACCCGTTAGTGAAACACAAAAGTTCATTTTAAGAAAAATCCTGCAAAGAATTCCATTCTTAGTTCAACACAAAATATACTTAAGCAAATTTTTTCTTCAGAAAATATAAGACCACGTAAATTATTTTCGTGTTCACACATTCCTGTCCAGAAAAACTATGAACAAATGGGTTTTCTTGAATATTCATACTATTACCTAAAAATTAGTAGATTTCCCATTTTGAGGGAAAACATAAATGGTCACGGTAGCTATACACCCTCCTCTTTGGTCTTGATAATCTGCGTATGAGTATTAAAAAAATATAGATTGAGGGTACCTAATATATTTCCCCTTGATTTTGATCATCTACTCGCACATACGAGTGTAAAACAATGTAGGGAATTGGCACCACATAATCCATCTTACTTACTTTTGATCTTCTGAATATTAGTGTAAAAAGGTGTAGGAAATGGTACTTAATCTTAATCATTACTCTTGATTCTTTGAGTATCAGTTTAAAACAGTGTAGGGCGTCTTTTGAAAGTCAGAGAATTCTGGAAGGAGTTACTGATAGAGGCATATGAAGCGAATTACATACACATCAATTATCTCATTCGATGATGCCTTGAGCTGAGAGCATGTCAATCTCGAACGAATATTAACCCATTAAAGGTAATATTAGATGGCAAACCACATGGACATTAAGCTACAATTATCTGTGAGTGTTGCCTTCTCCTTATCAGAATTAACTAATAAGGTGTCAATAACTGAACACTTTACACCACAATTATGTATCCGCCACATTAAAAGATATAACCTACTATGCACTTTACTACCTTTACGGCATGTAATTATGCTAAAATATCCCTGCGTGTGATATTATATAGCTTTGTACCACTTGAAAGGCATGAATTGTATGGCTGTTATTATCTAAAATTTGTTTACTAAAAGATTACTTTATACTATATTAAAGAAACGACTGATTCATAATCTGAATAACTTAGTGTTGATATCCACAAATTTAAAACCAACACAGTTTCTTCTAAAGCACGAATATTTAAATCTATACTAGTCGCCCTAGTTCAGACAGGTGACTGTGACACTGCGACTTTCTATGAATACTTCTTATAGCCACGCAAAGAAAAAGAAAACTAAAGAATTGATAATTTGTAAATTTATGTAATACATTTTTAGTTAAGTGTTTTTTGGTGAGTGTCCTAAAATATATATGCATTTTATAAAAACAAAAGTAATTAATATGTGTAACTTGGAAAGAAACATCGAGCACCACAACGCATTTCTTAAGCACCACCATTTGTTAAGAAAAGGTTCCCAATTACTGACAGGTTAAAAAAGTTTTACTCGATTTTAAAGATTTGTACATTCCTCGTGTTGTTGAAGATATGCGTTGATGTTACGGATAATAAAAAGCTCGTATAATGTAAGAAATAAAAGAAATGTCACTGATCTCATTTGTGTTGTATTATTTACTTACTTAATTCTCTTGGTGGTTGTTTTGACGAAGTATCTTGTCTCCAGCATATTTGACCAGATCTTGATAGATACTCTGAATTAGAAAAAACTGACCAGAACTTGTTGGACGAGATATCTCTTCATTTGAAAAAAAACTGACCAGATCTTGATACCGTCGTTTTCAAAAATGGCAATATCTTGATTACGAGATGTCTCATTAGTTGTAAAACTGGTCAGATCTTGATGAACGAGATATTTCGACCAAAACACTTGCGGGTTAAAAAATGATAAGAACTAAGCTATATGTTCTATGTACATGTACTCTATAAGACAAAAAAAAGTTGCACCTGTAAGATAAATGAAATTTGGAGGAGTGGTACATCTGCGTTGGAGATGCAAAATGATCAAATTGTCAGAATCTTTTGAGCATGCGTCACACGCAGAGCAGCTCTCATACAAGCTGCATACCGGAGCATAAAAGAACATCCAGTAGCTCAGCAAATTAATTTCATGCTATTATGTTAATTAAGATGTATGTATACACACTAGAAAACACGAAAATCGTCATTCATCATCAAAACTCATTAATAAGCACTGTACAAACCTTGCAAATTTCATTGCTTTCTGACAATTCCTTCTACGTGCAACTTTTTTTTTGCCTTAGAGTGTATGTGCACTAGTAACATTATACATTCAGAAATGCCGTGAATTTAAGCATTTAGAAAACTACCACTAAAACCAAAAATCTACCACTACTACCAAAACTACAATGTGTAAAAATGTGTAATCTATACATCATTCGAGAAGCAATACAAATATTTTGAAAAACAGTCCCTATGTAGCAAGGTTTTTTACAGTCAGATTTCATTAACTTTAATTAGCGTAGGGTTTCGTCAAACGCCATTTTGATATCAAGAAATCCAAAGATAATAATTTCACTTACGCTGTCCTTTATATTTGAGAAAGCAAGTAGCTCCGAGCCCTTTCGAGTCAAAACTGTGAAGAAAATCTCATGTGGCCTCTGCATTCTCATATTGCTCAGGACAAGAAATCCAACTTTGCGGAATGGAATAGATACGAATGTGGACTTCAACATCCATCAAATCAAATTTATACGCTTGGGACGCAAAGGTAGTCTCAAGTTTTAAATTGCTAAAGCAAAGAATTCCAGTCGTGGAATAGGTTAAATATGAAAGAACTCAACAGGGCTATCAAATAGTATAGATATGCATTAGGCGTGAAAGGGACTTATATTTTCAAACGTCAAAACCCATAGAACACCGTTTCCTTTTGGGAGATTCCATCAAATGGCACATTCATTTCTTGAATAACATTCGCGTAAGTGTTGTATTCAGAGGGATTAACACGCACGAGAGTTTATGTGTATTGTGACGACTACAGTATGATATTGAAGAAATTTGTACCTATTTTCACCGAAATAAATCCTATAAGTTATCCAAACACATTAAAAATGTCATTTTTGACCAAAACTTCCAAAAAATGTTTTTTATCTTATTTGATAAAGTATTCATTTGATCTTCCAAACCAGTTTTTTTTCTCTTCGTTAGTTACTTGCAGATGTATTAAGATTTTAAACAAGGTGAGAAAACCGGAAGTAGGTATGGAAAATACCTGAAACAGCCGTTAAAAGACCAAAAACCTGTCAAAATTTAAATTAAATTTTTTTTTTTTACAAATATTATATTAGAATGGTTTCTCAAATGTTTGAATGGTTTCTCTTTCGGAAATATTGTGAACATTTTAAAAGAAAAGTGAAGAACAAAATTGTTTACACAAATAGTGAAAGGAAAAGAGAGCAAACGATGCACACCTCAAACTATTTTTTACTCTAAATTAATTTTTATGCAATATTTCTTCACTTCAAAACATAAAACACAAAACGTTACTGATGGATTCTCGTAAAACTTTGAGAACATGTTCTTTATAATGTTGTGTAGGGAATGAACTAGAATAATTATGCTGAGTGGAAAAGTTTTTAAATTATGGCCATTTATTTAAGTAATAAGACTCTAAAACTCTCAAAAATCTTGTATTCATTTTTCGATCGCTAGTAAAATTCCTTTTTTTTTAAATAACCTTTTGATTCGAGTTCATTCTCTAGAAAAATGTATGTAGTTTAATTTGGTAGCATAATTTTTCAAATGTGTGGAATAGATTTTCATGAAGCACATTTGAAGTTTTTGACAAATTTCTTTAAAGTTTCATACATAATCATCCTTTTCTTACAAATTATTAATGTATATTTTAAATATTTATTGCCCTATGCTATTGTTTAATAACCCAAATTATAAAGTATTTCTTTACCACATTAAAAAAAAGGGTCTCTAACGTGTCCGGATACCTTAAAAATTCCATCCTGACTTTAAAAGAACTTGTATATTTATTTAATTTTTCAAATGGAAATTTCTTTAATTGTGGCCTGCATTTCAGCAGACGGGTCATATAAAATTAAAAGCATTACTAACACAGGTCAATTAAAGTAGGAATTCAATGACATTTATCGCACATTTAAACGACTGGGTACTAAAAATAATATTTTTGTCAGATAATGCTTTTTCGCTCTGAGCCCATCCTTGATGTTATCATCAAAGCACTTTCATTGGTAACTTGAGTAGTAAAATATTGTTTTAAAGTAACTATTTCCTATAATTTAAGGGTACCAATTTCGTGGGTACCAATTAACACTTCACTTCCTTCTTCGCAGGTTAAACCGAGAAACTCCTACTTTCTTCCGAGGACGAAGAAAAAAATAACTTAGAACAGATACTAATTAACTGACATATTTGCGGGGATACTGAGTGACTTTTTCATGATGATGGGAAATATATAGTCTATTACAATCTGCTTAAAATACGTAATAATTTTCATTATGCGAGCAAATCACTAATAGTTCTTTTTAAACAATTAAACAGTAAACTATTTATTTCATCAGTTAAAGAGTTTCTGCACTAAGCTCCTGATATGCCTTAAAGTTATCCTCAAAATACTTTCATTGGTTACTTGAGTAGCAAAATAATGTTTTAAAGTAACTACTTCCTAAATTCTCTCGGGAAGAATCTTCACCAGCATTTGCGCCCTATTCCGTCAGTACCAATTAACACTTCACTACCTCTTCACAGGTTGAAACGAGAAATTTTTACTTTCTTCTGAGGACGAAAGGACACGTAAAAATGTCAGTGGACGCGTTAATTAGATCTTCCTGGAGCTAATATTTCCAGTAAAAGAAATAATGGGCTTCATTAAAATTAATTAAACTCTGTTAGCATAAAAATAATAGGGGTTCAGGTGTTCGGATAAACTTTCATTTGACTCTTTATATACAGCCTTACAGGATTCCAAATTTATTTCGTTTCACGAGGTTTGGATTCAGTTTGTGCTTCATCACTACGGAATAAAAAAATAGCTGGATAAATTTTGTTGATTAGATTTGAGATATAATGACTTCGAATGTTTTTTGTGGATCAGTTATGATTTGCTATGTAACAACATTTCTGGCAATTTTAAATTCTTATTACATTAATTGTATTGTACGATTTCGTATTGTACGACAGAATATTACTTTCCAAATAATTTTATTTATTCTTAAGGAAGTGTAAAAATTTACACATGCGATGTGATTGTAATTATTCTGATATATACCGATCAATTTTTCATCTGAGCGAGCTACCTTAAATTTTTAAAGCAAAATGTAATTTGAGGTGAAAGGTGTGACCTGAAACTGTTGCTTTTTAACATGCAAATGGCGCAGCAGGTTTTGAACTTCAGCTCTTTACTTAGAATAATACGCAGTTGAATAAACTCATTTCAAAAATAAAAACTGTTTTAGGATATATATATATATATATATTTTTTTTTCTACTAAGTCATACAATCTTGTCAGATTGTATGACTTAGTAGTTTATAGATTATAGTTTTAGATATAGTACGTGGACGTTGTTGCATGTTAAAACTGTTGTGACCTCGAATGGCCTTATATTGAAGTGATGTGGAAGTTTGCAGGTGTTAACCTCGTCATCTCACCGTTGTTCAAAATTAACAGGTGTTGGCTTCGGTTCTTTTCCTTCGACAATGATACCAATAGTCAGTTCTGTTGCTAATCAATCCAACTACCTCTAACGTATAATGCAAGAAAAGGAATATCAAATTATCATCAATTTATTTCCTGAAATATCGAATGAAACTACTGAAAACTTTTGGTTTATGATATTGATGTTGATTCGTAAATAAAATTTATTGTGTGCTTGTTGGTTTTACCTCATGCAGAAATCGAGATTGTTATTCATTCCAATTGACGATTTTGAACAATTTTAAGCTAACTATAATGTCATTCTTTTTGGTTCTTAAAAGGTCAGCGATATCCGCTGAAAAGCTGATATTAGGTACATGCTTTGCAACATACTTAGCATAAAGTTCTTATGACTCTTTTTCTTCTGAGGGTTATTAATATTTTATTTGCATTACGATCGGACGTATTCCATTATTTTATCAACTTACAGGTTCGTTACGTTTATTTGAAATGAATTTTACAGTAAGTTGTAACACCAGTCTTCATATACCATCGACCTTCTAATAAATTAAACAGAGCAGGTGGGTGGTGGAGTTGTCACAAGATATCAGAAGTGTAGGTCACTTCAGCTCAGTAATCTATTTGGGTAAACTGACTATTGAATCGGAAACTAGTGTTTTCATACCAATTAGTCCTGCATTCAGATTCGTGGTTTCTTCCAATAGCATGTGATCTTCATATTGTGATGTTTCCTAATGTTAGTCATTGGTTGTGTAAATAGCAAATTCCGTCTTCAAAGAGGAATAAAATGGCAACACTTTTCACTAGTGGTCCGATCTGTCATGGCCATTTTCAGTTAGTCAGCGGGGAGCTGTTCCTGATGACAACAGGGCTAGATCGAGACCTTCTCGGAGGTCTCGACCGGACTATTTTGCTGCCACCTGTACAGTGTCCACATGTTGCCCTCTCCCTAATGCCTGTTGTGCGGTCCTGTCGTCGTGAATCCTGACTAGCGTGTCCTTGCTGAACTTGCTCCGAGTCCAGTTGCGTGGACGATTCGATTTAGGACAGTATGTAGGTGGGAAAAACTCGTAGGTAAGCTCTTGAAAAGTGAATCGATTCTTCAGTTCGCAAAATTCGTAACTTTTTTCGACACATCACATAGAAGTAGTATACAGAGGGTTCACTGAAGCCATGACGTATAGCGCTCCAGTGGCGGATCCCGTCCCTAATTGTGGGCGGAGTTTGACTTTTTTCATCCGGAGCGGTAGCCATTTTCTAATCACCAGACTTTTAGAAGAATCATCCAACTATAGATTCTAATCAGCAATTTAATAACATTACAATTAAAAATTTTTCCTGGATGTTTTAAACACTACACTTCTCTGGTTTGAAATGCCTCGCATCAGAAGTTCATTCTGCTCTTGTAGTTCAACGACAAGACCGTTATTCAAGTTTCAGGCTTCTAATGAAAGCAAATTGCTTTAATTTTTATTTCATTGAAGGAAAACGAAATCGCGTTCTTTTAGTGTTGAGACTATTCGCCGAAGATTATTGGGTGTTTTTTGTGAATTTTATTTCAATGTTACTTTTTTGTATTTGTTATTGAATTAACTCTTTATTAAGTCAAATCTTTTTTTCGTCCTCTGTTTTTTTTCTGTTTACTTTTTGTTCTATGTTCATAGTTTCGGATTCTGTTAAAAAATATATTTCACAATTCAAACTTTACTCGCTAATATATTCACATTGCCTACTATACCGCTACGTTTACCACGTACTTAAATACGTACCACCAAACGTATTATTAATTAAAACGCATCAACGTATAGTGGGAAGTTCAACAACTAGTGTTATCTGAGCTCCATGTTAAAACGTCTAATGAGATTAAAGATAGCCAGTAAGAATTTAGATTCGTGTAAGAATATTACGAAAAATAAATGTTTTTTAAATGTCCCTGAGCATTAATAATTATTTTAAAATTGTATTACAAGCCCACATGAAGGTGTTTATACATAACATACAACAAAATGAAGCTTTGTTTCTATAAACAGTGCAATAAGTGTAATAGCATTTTCCCAGATTATGCCAAGTGAGTGGTTACCAAGTTCCATAATCTATTTTGTTTTCATTCCCACTCATTTATCAAATGGACAATTTGCATTTTATATTCCATAAGTACAAAATAGTTATGATAGCAGTGTAAGGAATTACCAGGGATAAATGCATAAATTTTCCCAATTTAAATTAAAGAAAAATAGCCAACATAATACAAATTGAAAGTATTCAAATTCTCTATTTAAGTAAATACACTATAGAAAGATCACAGAAGTGGTCAAATGCTTTAATTTTTCTGCACTCATGGTGGTTTTAGCACCTATGGCTACAGCCAGTTGTAACTTATTAGAATATACTATATACTGGAAACAGTAATGTAAACACACATTACATAAATCTAAATGCCAGTAAACATTCATGAGATTAACAGCACTCATAATATAAACACTTAAAGGAAGTATGCAACAGTTAGATTCAAAATTATAAACTAAAGGGGTGACTGATTTTATTCGCTAAAAAACACACCAGTTGAAAGTAAAGTTTTTTGAGGCATTTGTCAGTTAGCTTATTCTTGTGATGTGTAATAGAGATTAAAGAGTAGAAAAAAATATACAGTTACTTTTTCACACACACAAAGCCATTAAAATGTCAGCAGGAAGAAAGAAAGATCCAATATGAATTAAAACTAAGTAAAAATTTATTTATTATTGCTGCTTTGCAGTTGTATTATTATAATTTACTATAGTCTTATTATTTCTCTGCCCTCTATTCTACTTCTCAGACTATAGTTTAGGTCTGTCACTTACACTTACTGATAAATTTGTAAACATGATCAAATTTACTCAAGAAAAACTATGTAGGATGTCAACTTGTGTTTGAAAGTTAAACAAATGTTCAGTAAATATTGATTTACCGTGTCTCCAACTAATACCAACTCTAATTTACCAACTCTTAAGCCCACTCCTATGACACAAAAAATTAGGCATTTGAAGACGATAGTGACAAAGTTGAAGAGGCAGCTTTATAATAAGAAAACGTCAATGCTTCAACTTTGAAAGAGAAGCTGACCTCTTCGCATTACGATTTTGTCTTGTCCCAAATTAATATGTCCCAAAGGACTGAGAAAGGAAGATGATGGAGCAAGAAAGACAAGTCCTTCGCTCTAAATACAGACGCTGTTCACACATTTTTTAGACAATGTATATTGTATTCACAAAACTAAATTACATAAAATTCTTGTGTTTTAAATGTTCTATTTGATAGCCTTTATTCTGAACTATCTTTCGACACCGTAATTTCCAGGATAATAATGAATTGAAGGAACCCTTTTTCACTTTCAAGGGAACAAAGGTGTTCACCCTTTGGGATCCACCACACCTTCTTAAATCTGTACGTAACAATTTGAAGAATCATGGTATCATGTTCTTGGAACAAAAAAAAGAACAAATCTACATGCCGTGCAGTGTTTGCAACATGGAAGCACATCTGTCAATTCTTTGAGGTTGATTCTCAGCAAGTGTGTAATATTTTTCATAGAATTTGAACATAAAGACAAATGTGGGATTCCTGTCAAAGCTCTTGTGGCAATAAGTAATTCACACACACGATAGTGGACTGTATGAATTTTAATGTTGATTCATGAATTCAGTCACCATATGGATAATTCATCCCTGTGAAGAATATAACACAAAAAGGTATTGAAACCCAAGGCAAAATTCTTCATGGATTGCAGAGAATGCTGCTGTCTCCTCACACTCTCAGAAGTGGCCACAAATACGATATCATAGTTGGCACCTGAAACTTAAATGTTACCTGATCTACTGCGCAAGCGCTGTAAAATCTTAAACCAACGCGATGCCAAACTACCAAATTATGCAAGAGATGCAATACAACTCAACATATTTGAAAGTGTTTCTAACCTGGTTTAATATAAACAACTTTGAGATGTATGATTAACATACATAACACTAGCTTTATTTTTCTGCAAGGCTTCTAAACATTTTGAGCTGTAGCAGTCTTCACCAATTGTAAATTTCACTGTTGTCTTTTACCCAAATGTGTCATTGGAACAATGAAATATTGTAAAGTTCAGAGTGTAGACTCGTGTAATTTTAATTTTTCATGGAGCTGTATAAAATTCAAATTTTATTTGTCTTAGGAATATAGACTCTGTCGCAAATTGACAAAGGTGCACATAGAGGTATGTGCCCTTAAGAAAATGAGCGTCAAGCTTGCAGCTCAGGTTTGTATTGACAATTTATTGATTTAATCAGTTAAATTTCACCAATGAAATGTTAATATGAAAGCACACTATTTTAGGAATTTTTATTTGAGGTTTGTAAAACGTGTTTGCTCTTGTCCTTAAATTTGCTCTCAGTAAGTGTTAGTTTGTAACATTCTAAAAAACTTTATTTTATATTTCATAGTTGCTCAGTCATTCTGTTGCTGCTGCTTTAAATGCTTTCAGTGCTGCATCAAAAGTTGACCCGAGAGCAACTGAAACAGCTGAATTTGTTGGGACTCTTGACAGGTTGTTTGATAGCATTAACTCTCGAACCTTGTTTAGTTCAAAAAAATATGGAGGGGCTCTAAGTCATAAATCTGACCACATTGGTTTCCGGAATAAAATGATTAGGTACATTAAATCCTGGCAAGTTAGAGATTCTCAAGGGAATATATACATCAATCATCCATGTAAAAAAGGGTTGTTGATGACACTGCATGCCTTTTTAGGGATCTGGGAAGTTTTAAAAGGGGATTTAGAGTTTCTCCTATTGAACCGTTTCAACCAGGATTGTCTGGAAAGCACTTTCTCCTCTATAAGAAGACGAGAAGGTTTTCGCTACAATCTTGATTGTGATCAATTTTGCCAAAAAATGCACAAAGCATGCACAACATTTAAAAAAAGAGCAATGTATCAAATTGTGAGGAGGATAATGATCATGTGTTGCTCTATTTTAGCCAGTTTGATCAGGCATCCATGAGCAAGATTATCGATGATGATCCCTTCATGGATGATGATGAACCCTTCATGGATGATGATGAACCCTTCATGGATGATGATGAACCCTTCATGGATGATGATGAACCCTTCATGGATCATGATGGTTCAAAGACTCTCTGCTGTGCTCCTCCTGCCACTGACATGGAAGTCAATGTCATTGCATATATTTATGGTTCTATGGCTAAAACCTTTTCAGGCAAAACGCATTGCAATGAGTGCAAAAATTTATTGATTGGGGCCAAAATTCTGAATTTAAACACTTTATTTTGTATTTCAAAGATTACAAAGGGGCCACAGATTATGGTCTAAAATGGCCTACTCAAGAAATTCTTGCATACATGCAAGAACTTAGCAAGTGCTTCTTCGCATTTGTAGATACGTACTTTCATGGAGGATCTGTAGTTTAGAACCTTCAAAATAAACTCTGTGAAATTGACATTTCATTTTTCTCAAACCATCAAGAACACAAAATGACTGCACAGATGTATTTTGTGCCATCATTTGTTCGTTTGATAGTCAAACATAAAATAAAAATATTGAATGACAAAATGTTTGAGGACAAGAATTCTAAAAAATTAGAAATTTTATCACACAGTTAATTTATAATTTTTTTTATCTTTATGGCAGATGTAAGAAACTTTTTTTCGTTCAGTACAATAGACTACTGGTTGCGGTGCTGGCATTCTTTATTTACCCCCACAATAAGCAGGGCTCCTAACACGGCACCTTTAGTCACATTTTTGTTCTCGACGCTTTTTTTACATGTTGCCACCTTTGCAAGGGTTTTAAGTTCTTAAATTCTATTTAGAGAAGAAAAAAATTTTGGTGAAAGAAACACGAAAAAATTAACATTGGGACATGTAATATTCATACATAATGCTCTTCTTAAAGGTTTAAAAGAGTTTGGAAAATATGTGTCTGTACTAGGTTTTGCTATTCACAGATTTTTTAATCAGTGGCCTAAGCGTTGGTGAACATACAAACAAATTCAAGAAGACTTGAAACTTCTCACTCACCATTTCATCAAGCATTGTTCAAGCAAGTGGCTCAGCCTAAAGTCAGCTGCTGAAAGGTTTCTTGAACAGTGGATTGCAGTAAAAAAGTATTTCCTTGACTACATTCCAATAAAGAAGCCAAACATGTTACAAAGACCAGGCTACAAAAATATTGTTAATTTACTTAGAAGAGAAACTATGAAGGCTGAGGTGATATTTGTCGTATCAAGTGCAAGTATATTTAATCGTGTGACCGAATTTATTCAGAAAAATGAACCTCTAATACATAACCTTCATTCTCAACTTGAATTGTTGATAAGAACAATTTTGGGTAGGATCTACAAAGAGGAATTTATTCAAGATTTGAAAATGGATAAATTGGAAGATATGTGTCCTCAGAAACTGTTGTCTCTGGCTGATATTGTGATTGGAAAACAAATTTCGAAAGTGCTACAGAATGTGAAAGAGAAGGAAAGAAATTTCTTTTTTGTAAGGGCTCAGAAGCATTACATTGACAGTGTCATTACAGTGCCAGTTCATTTCTTCTTGAAAGTTTATCCTGTCTTGGTTTTCTTGAGAGACTCAGTGGCGAGAGTGTTCAACAAGTTTAGAAGTTGCTAGAGCAATACCATTGGATGTCCCGACTGACAAAGAAAGTGGACAGGATGAGTGGAAATTACTCCAAAGAGAATTTGAGGAAGAAGTATCTAGCATCAAGCCTATTGATGTTTACTGGAACCAGTTCTTCAGACTGCTAGACATTAGTGGTGCGGATCCTAAGTACCCAGTTGTGTCAAGGCTAGTGAAGGCTGCTCTGTCACTTTCTCATGGTAGAGCTGACATTTAATGTGGTTTCTCAGCTTCAGGACAGCCTTTGACAAAAGACAGAGCATCAATGTCAGAGCGCACAATTAATGCATTGATGACGGTTAAAAGTAGCTTGGCAAATTTTGACAATCAATCTTATTTGGTGCCGATAACATCAAAGCTAATGGATATGGGAAGGATTGCATATAAAGCCTACAATGCATATTTAGAAGATATGAAACGTAAGGCACAAGAACAATTAGAGAAGTACAGGAAAGAAAAAGATAAACTGGAATCAGAGAAAAAAAAATTAAAGCAGCTGGCAAAAAAAAAAGTTGACAGAAGAAGAACGAAAACTTAAAATTATGTGTAAGGAAGAGAAAGAGGCTTTGGACAATGCTTTAAAATTATTAAAGGAAGCCAGTGATAGGCTCAAGAAGGCGATGAAAAATAAAGATTTTATGGAAGCAGCACTTGCTCAGGCAATGATTGAAGGAGCGGCAAAAGTCTCAGATGGTGCTGGTCAGTAAAGACAGACTTTAAAAAATCCACATAATTCTATTGGGAAGAAAAAGACAAAATTAATTTCAGACTTTTTCAACAAAAAAAATTAGACTTGATCTTTCAAAGAAAAAGAAGAAATTCTTCAAGCTGTGTCAAAAAATGAACGAATTTAAAAATCATAGTTACGATTTTTTTTATTTTAATGTTCGTATTTTTAAATGATGTAATTTTTAAATGGAGAAAATAAAAATATCCATCCAAAGACAGAAAAGGAAAAGATAGGGGTGGCTGGAGAGGATTTTTTTCTTTTATATCTTTATACTTAAATACATTTAGCATTGTTGCTATGTGTCGCATTTTTTTGCTCGATTCGTCACTTTTTTCTGCTTGATTAGACACTTTTTTGGTTCAAATAGTCACTTCTGTCATTTTTTTAGACCTTAAAACCTGTTAGTAGCCATGTAAGAAAACTTTCTGAGTTAATGCTATCTGTACAGTTTGAATTCTAGTGTCCTAACTGTGCAACTTGTATTCCCCTGTTCGATGGCAACAGAGTGCCAGATGTATCAAGTTGGATTTTATGTTGATATATTATGTATTAAAGATTATAGACTTCTCTGAGATTATGTATTATAGAGTTTGTTATTGTGATGTGTTTGTTATTGTGATCCACATCAGACCTAATTATGTGAATAAAGAAATTTTTCTAATGTAATTTTTCATTCAAATAATTTTTCATACTCAAAAACTTTCCAAATAAAAATGGAAAAGTACCTTGTTTGGAATATTTTCGGATTTTTAAAAAGAAGCATTCGCATAAAAGAATAAACTAAAATTAAAGAAACAATTTCATATATTAGTGAAATTTCATAAATAAAGGTTCTTTTTAAGTTAAGAAGACATTACAAATTGATTTATTAAAGCATTTATGCAATAAAATGTTTAGCTTTTAATCAGAAATGTAACATAAAAGAATAAACTAAAATTAAAGAAACAATTTCATACATTAGTAAAATTTCATAACTAAAGGTTCTTTTTAAGTGCAGAAGATATTAAAAAAATTGATAGTATAAACATATTTATGTTAAAAAATATTTAGTTTTTAATCAACAATGAAAATTGGGTTTCGGATAGAATAAAACATCCTGTGATAGTTGTGGTTGCAACCTAGCTCCGTTATTATGGAAACCTAGTTTGGTTGTTATGGAAACGAGGTCTGGAAACTTTAGTAGGGTCCGGCTCCCCCGCCGGTGGCGCCAGCGTCTATGCGATTTCCCATGTTATTTTGAAGTTCATTGCTTCCTATGGCAGTGAACCCTCTGTATACTACTTCTCGGTGCTACACAGTCATAGTGAACTATTATTATTTATTTACTTGTCTGGTAGCCTTTTTTTCTGGTCTTCACTGATTTTGAAGCAGATATATTGAATGATGAATTCGAAATGTTATTCGATTTCCATGACGAGAGTAACTCCGGTAAACTGAGATGACTGGTTGTGTTTTTGTTTAGCACTTTGAATTTGTGTTTAGAATTTAAACTATGTGAATCTTTCTGAAATTTTGTCACATTTTATGAAAGAATTCGAAACATTCGATTTCCATCACGAGGGGAACGACGGTACACTGGGATTACTGGGTGTGTTTTTGTTTAGCATTTTGTTTGTAGCAATTATAAAAACGACCTTAAAAGAAACCCTCACTCAAAACACATAAAAAAGAAACAAGGAAAAATATGTACGAATTTTTGAAGCACTATCACTCACGAAGCCCATCACACTCACATTCATGTCGCCTTACAAGTTACGAAAGTAATCGAATTGAAGAATCGATTCACTTTTCACGAGTTTAATAACTACCGACCTACCAACGGTCCTAAATAGAATCGTCCATACAACGGGACCACCTGCATCAGTGGAATAAGAACCAGATACCGAAAAGGACGATTCGAGAAAGCTTTCAAGTCTCTATTGATAGGCACGCCACCAAATGGTCCAACTGCCAAGGATGACTAGCAAGCAAGCATGTGATCTTCACCACTTGATCTTTTAAGGGGACCGGGAAGACTCTATCTCCTCCATGTTAAATTCACGAAATTCAAGACCCTTTTTCTCAATAACTATAATAGTAATCAACACAAAATTTTTATGGTGGTTAGACTGATATGTTATACAAACTTTAACAGCTCACTTTTTTTTTATTTAAAAATTTTAATTTTATAGAAATTTTTAACTGAATATCACTTTTTAGATAGCATTTTTTAACACATTTAAATTTCTAAAAAATTCAATTTTCAAAAAATCAAAAAATGCCCGTGTTAAAATCTTTAGAGATATAACACAAATATGTCATAAAAATATTAAGTCATTATGTTCAGTAGACTCTGAGAAAATGGGGCATGAAACTTAAAAATCTAAGTTTTGAGAAAAATGGATTTAAACATTTCAAATGAATTTTTATAAATAATTTTACGTCTAACCTTAATGAAATCCTGATTTATATAAAGGGGGATCTCTTTCATTTTTAATACATGTATCTTCAATTTTTTTTTTATGCTTTTCTTTCTATGGCGGGCCTTTTTACTGTATTCGGAGAGTTTTCGCTCTCCATCGATAACACGGTCTTAGTCCAGTTTTCTCAAAAATTTGTATAAAATGGCAGCCTGGATTGATTTTAACTCTAGATAATGTATAGCACTTTATAATATTTGCACTGTTGCAGCAGGAAACAGCATCAAACACTCCCAGTTTTAAAGTTTGGATGGTTACAAACACATTTTTTGGAACGCGAGTCCAAATCACATTGTTCACCGATTCATTTGGGTTTTGAGTCTTTCCGTGAACACATTTTTTCAACAATTCTGAATTCGCCAAGTCTCTGAAATTTGATTTAATTGTCTTCAAAATGTAGGCAGTATAAGGCAAGGCAATATGTGTGTGTTTATCATGGTAATATACATCACTTTTAGCTACAGCACGTTGAAATTTCCACCAGCTTTCATTCCCAACTGGACAAAGACCGTGATTTGGATTTAAGTTACTTGACAGTAAATAAAAATATTCTGCCCAGACAGATTGTTGCATATTGTGCAGAAAACCAACATTTATCCTTATTGCTAGTCCATAATAGATCAAATGTCATGTCTCAGAAAGTGCTAACTTATATCGCATGGTAAAATTAATAAAAATAGTTAGAAAAAAACTAAATGATTACAGTTAATACTGTTACCAGATTATCGAAAGTAATTTGAGTAAAGTAAAGTACAAAATATCTCTATATTAAAAAAATGTTACCGCCGCAGCCGCCGACGCCGCCGCAGAATTGAAAACTGTGTTGTTTAGCTCGATTCTTAGACGGTTTCCCGAGAAAGTACTGATCGGAAAAAAACAAAATTGACATGGTTTGTTCTTCCTCGTATTCCCCGGACAATTATTAAGATTTTTTTCCGTTGCGGCTATTAGTTTAGGGTTTATTAAGTGTTAAAATTGAAGAAGCGAAATTTCTTCCGCGAGTGAGCAAAACACATACAAATTTTCAGTCTTCAGCCGTGAGTTTTTTTTAAAGAGTACCTCTCAACGTAAATTTTTGCAGCTCGTCGAGTTTTTTTTTAAATTTCAATTTGGTTCTTGATAATATTTTTTTGAAATTCGGGAAAAATCGGGACATTTTTGTTACTTTTTTTTAAAACTGCCGTATCTATATTTTATTACTATTATTTTTTAATTTTTAAAATATAGCAGTATACCTCAGAATGTACTCTTTCTTACGGTATTATTATTTTTGATATCGGTTAATAATTAAATTGGATGCGATCAAAAGTTGGTCATACAAAATTCGGAATCTTTGGATATTTTCGCTATTTTATGTTACTACCGTTAACTAAAACTGTCATATCTATATCGTATTACTATTAGTTTTTTATTTTGAAAATAGCGCAGTATACCTCAGACTGTACTCTTTCTTACGGTACCATTATTTTTAAAATTGGTTCATAAATAAATTCGATGCAATCAAAAGTTGGTGACACAAATTTCGTATTTTTTATTTCGCGGAGCAAATTCGCGGAGAATTGTATTCGCGGAGGGTTGTTTTTTTGACTATCGGGTTTGCCAGATATCAAATTTATCGTAGCAACAATTGCCATAAAAACGATTTCTTTTTATTTGGCGAGGAAAAAGGCTCGCTTTTTTCCCTCTGTTCTCAGACGTTTTACCGAGAAAGTACAAAGTACACATCGTAAAGTTTGGAGATTAACAGGGTTTACTTAAAATTGTACAGGGAACAAGATGCAGAAGATTTTTTACTGATGCGGCTATTAGTTTAGGGTGCATTAATTGTTAAAGCAAAAAAGAGTGAAATCACTTGCGTAAGAGGTATTGGTTTGCGAAGCAAACCAAACGGAATTGCGTAGCAACCCACGGGGGTCGGCGAGCGTAAGCGAGCAGGGGGAGAAGCCCTCGCTGTGACGTGATGGACCGTAAAATCAGGATAATACAAATTATTCAGATAGTTTCACTCTGCGAAAGGAATGTTGGTTTGCGAAGCAAACCAAATGCCATATGTAAAAGGAGTGTTGGTTTGCGAAGCAAACCAAATGGGATTGCGTAGCAATCCCCGGGGGTTGGCGAGCGTAAGCGAGCAGGGGGCGGAGCCCCCTAGTAATATACATTGTTGAGCAACAAAGATTAGAAATGTCCACAAACGGTTTGTTTACATTTGAAAGGCCGTGTCAGATGTGAAGTGCTTATTGGAAACGTGCATAATTTTCAAACTTCCTCTTATTCTATTACCTAGTGTGATATATCATTGGAAAGAGGAGATTTTGAACTATATAAAAGAGCAATAAAATAGAAATTGATTTTTTAGTCGAATTTTGCTTTCCCGGTCCCCTTAACCAAGCAAACGGGTGTAGTAACGTGAAGCTGAGCGTTCATGGTACGTCTACTTCATTAGAAGGTCGATGTGATGCACTAAATGACCTTTATCCAAGACAAGAAGTTAACTTAGTCTATGCTGCAGCAAATTTAAACTTATATATATTCGAAACTGTCCAGAATGGCAAAAATTATATTTTCAGCACATGATCATTATGTGCGCTATGGAGTCAACATTTCATAATTTCGTTTCTTATTGATTATTTTCAACCGTGAAAAGTCTTTCTCCTCAGTTCTTAGAAAAGTTTCATTTACAACGTCAAATCCAGCTGTAAATCAATAGTGTACTTTTTTTCTGAACACAATGGAAGCATGATGACTAGCAAATGTTACATTCATAGCAGTCGTGATAGATCATTGAGATGTTGAAAGGTTTCTGGCTCAAATTCGGGCTAAAGTTTGCATATTTGTCCATATAGAATGAATCTGGGGCCTTTCTATAAACAAATTGTGTGAATTGTGTGTGAGGTATAACGTGAACCTGCCCCTCTTGTTACAGCAGAAAGTGGTTCACAATTATACTTTTGAAGTGTGATAATGAATAATATTTAATTGTATAGGCTTTATAAAAATAAATATAATTGCAGCCCCAAATGTAAAGTACAAATCTTTATACACGTTAAATTGGGTCTCTATTTTCTAAAAACCACCACAGCATGAAGGTTAGTAAAAACAGTAGTAAACTGCAGGTAATATTATTTACCTTAATAAAGAAATACAATAGCAACTTGAGCGTAAAACATTATGAGACTCGTTCTAATAATCTATTTCTTGGTATAGTGGTCACACGGAATCCGAAGCCAAACATCCCAACAGCCAACACCGAGGACATCACTAAAAACTTTTCGTAAACCCCAGAGAAGAAAGGAAATAAAGCAAATCCCTGGATAAATATCGGATGTATATAAAAAGGAAAATTCTCCCGATTCAGCCAATTTGTATCTTGACTTCACTTCACTGTAATTGAAGAGCAGGGGCGTCCGCATGATTAAAGCTCAAAAAAGCCCCGCGCCTCTAACGATTCAGATTCGAAGCTTCTCCCACTTGTTTGTCTTGTTCTTTTCTTTCCTTTTTGTTGCGTTTACTTTCCTTCATTCTTTCTTTCCTCCTCGTATTTATTTACAATTCCTCTTGCCTCCTATACACTCTGGAACACACTCGGCTAATTTTTTTCCAACCTCGCCCCAACTTTCTAAGTGACGCAGCGCTACAAATGCAACTTAATTCAATTTTCTTTATCTCTCGCCCTGCTCTCTTTTTTTTACCTTTCTGTCGTCTCTATCTGGTTGTGTTTGTGCGTTTTTTCCAAAGGGCGGCCCCGTTCTCTCTCATTAAAACCAAAGGAAACACAAGAAGACACCGCGCTCTTCCGTCTCCAGCTTTCATCGGCACACAAACAGGGCGGACCTGAAGAAACAAAGATATCCTCACCGACCCTTTTCTATGCCGACAAGTGCCCACTCGAGAATTGCAAACGAATGGGGTGGGTGGACGCGAAGCAGAACCTGAAGTAAGACGAGAAGAAGAAGGGGGATGAGGTTATGAGTCGAAATATTTTTGAAGTGTTCTCCGATTCCGTGCGAGCAAAATGAAAAGTAGCTGGGGAGTCCCTATAAGCGGATTCGAGAAGATATTCTTGAGGATTCTAATTACGTTCTTTTCGTGAAGAAGTTTTGAGAGGGGGTGACGGGAGTGCTGCTAATGATAGAGAATCGTCGGAAGGGAACAACATCTTTTTATTCATGAGGGGGTGAGGTTTCGAATGCTTGAATAAATTAAGTGGATTATCCTCCCCCACTTCAGCCCGAGTGGGGTAAGTCATGTTGTTCCAAGCGTCACAAGAGATTCTGCCGGCCAAAGCCGCTTATCGTATCGAGTCTTTCGAACAGGTAATGGCTGAATAAATACAAAACCCTCTTCAGGTTTCGACGTCATTCTCCTTTATGGACTTAAAGGAACATTAGGAGGTAATTAAAAATCCGAAATACTTCTCGATTCACATTTGATTATATTCAAAGGAGGACCATCGAATAAATTCGCTTTAAGCTGAAACAAGGGAAAACACGCGTTACGTTTGGGAGATAAACCCTTCCCGCAGGTTTATTCGCCTCTTGTATCCAAATAGTTTCGCAATCGCCTTTGCATGAGCTTGTGAAGGAAGATAGCCAACAGAGGAAATGATTCTCAAACAGAAAGACAGATTGTTAACTTTCCCGAGGTATGATTTCAAATCCGTTTTAGAGCGCACATAATCCTGTTCTGGAATTACTTCTACAGCAATTCCGGCATAACGCACATTTTCCTGAACATAGGGAAGGTTAGGTTTTTAGAATATTATTACATTCATAAGAAGCCATTGTATCGGACTATTGTTTAGGTATATGCTCAAGGATATTAGTGCATCATCTTTTTTTATCTCTGCTAGCGTCCCAAGTTGGTTGATTAGGCTGTTTTATAGTGCAAGGTCATAATTCTGTGCTCAGATGGCAAAATGTTATAAGTCACTTTTCCCAAAAAATTGAGTAAGTCCCGTCCTGGAGTCTGGTTTGTTAATGTTTAGAAGGTGGCAAAATGCCGTAAATCTTTCTCTTTCAGTTTATGAGAAAACAAAGGTAAAAAATTGTAATAAGTCAAAAATCACAGAACCACATCCTGAATCTGTCATTGCTGTCACGAAAAATTAAAAAAAAAAGGGACTTATAACATTTTGCTATCTGAGCACAGATTTGTCCAAACTGAGCCCAACAACGGCAAGTAAATAGGCGTACACGCAATGAAACTTACTTACACAGAAGAGAGCAATAAGGTAGGAACCCAGCCATACAAGAAGATTTCCGAGTAATGTTGCTTTGCTTTTACTTGACAACATACATACTGTCTAAATACGCACATATATTAGTTGAAAGACTATTACGAAAGATTACGTTGAGGAAAGGGGGTTTAGAAGGTCAAAACTTCTTACACGTCTTCAGACTCTTAAACGTATTTGCATGCGTGAACCGTTCAGCGGGTTAAATGTTAGTGCTGTGAAATATATCCGGAGTTCAGGCCATCCTCATTGCTTCTCATGTTAACCTTATGAAATGTTCGTACGCATAGTAGTATATCCGTTCTGAGACCTTCATGACATTTACCAACTTTAATTTTCATGACTAATACAATCTGTACTACGATTCATCCAACCAATAACTCAATTTAAGGAAGTAAACATTTGTAGATATTGAAGCAATGCAGAAATATTTATTTAAAAAAATGATGACAGATGATACGTCGTCATCTGACCTTGATTCAAAATTTCGTGATGTTGTCCTTAACCTTTTCCTTGGGATGTAATCCCGGACCCTCATCAATAGCCCGTTGTATTACTACAGTGACACGTTGATTAACTACATAGCTACTTACCACATACGGTAGGGCAACAATGTATTCATATTTTTACTAAATGCAAAGTATATTTTGGCTAATTCAATCAGTGTAGAAAAGTTTAGTTTTAAACTTCATTTTTTTTAGTTTAATTGTGATTAAACGTGTATGAACATACATCGAGTCAAGTAAGTATTCTTTCACCACCACTTTACGTACTGTTTTACTTAATTAAAAAGATAATTTTACAAAGAGGGCGTTTAAATTAGGATTAAATTTTACCAACACGAAATAGCTCTGTATTTGTATTTCTGCATCGCGCCAAAATAATTGAATATTTTTTTTAAAGATTGATTTGAAATTGATCACTCACGGAAGTTTTCGGCCACCTGTGATACGGTCACCTGTCTATAAGGTACGTTCTTGTAGATTTTGTGCAGAACTCATAGAGAGAGAGATTATTTTAAATTATACACATCCTTGTTTGCACCAGGTATATATGGTCAAACTAGAACCCATTTCATTTTTTACTATAATATGACATTAAAAATAAATGATTTACTCAGATTTTCTAATAGAGATATTGATAGGATACAAATATTTGAATGAATTTATATATATAATGCAATCAAAGATGTAATACCAAATGCAAATAACAAATATCTTCGATAGTGATTTCCACGTTTTTCTTTATCATTTATGTTTCTACGGTAGTAGCTGAAGTAGTTATGTTTGTCCAATTTCATGGATTATGTTAGTTTAAATATTTTTAGCAAAACGTTTATTATTTTTCGATTATTTTGATGGGAGGCTAAATTTAAAGAGTTATTATATGTTAAAAGGTTAAATATAAATTTTAACTACATTCTTGTAAAAGTTACAAAAATATTAAAACATGTGAGGTGGACAAGTATTTTCGTGACCCACACTTTGAATTTCCCTAAACATTAAATTAATTTTAAATCCTCTTGTGATACATATGAATTCGATAATAATTTCAGTTAAGAATGCATCGACAAACTACGCTCAAAACAAAAATGGTTTATGTCACTGGTACATTTTACTGAGATACATCCTCTGTAAAAAAAGGGTAAGTATTTTTTGTACCACTCTTCAAGGAGTAAATATATTCTAGCTATTATTTCACAAGTTTGAGATTCCATTTCTTTTGCTTGAGGAGTTATTTTCTGCCTTTCCCTTACGGTTACCGAAACCCATCACAGCACTTTAAAATATGTAAATAATACGAGGAAGTATGCTGCAATCCCATAGCATGCAGCAAAACTCATACCTTACGTAATGAAAAAAAAAGATATCGTAGACCTTATATGCTATGCCTTCGTAGAATACAGCTCAGAATTTATTCTAGTGACATTTTATTTCGCTCGAAATTCACCTCCGTCAAAAGCGATTTTTTTAGTATATGTTTTAAAGGTCCAAACATTATCTAACATTTGAACGAACAGTTCTGCAAATAGATATTTTGTCCTTTTCTCCAAAATAGGAATTTGGCTGCCTTTTCTTACCTTTTATTAAGACTAATATAAAATCAACATGCAAAGTATTTCATCACATTATCACAACTTTATGAAAATTAAAACGGTCTGCTAGAAAACATGCAGAAATAACGTAAAATTCTAAGCAAGTTGTTTTAATGCTTTCAGACTTTGTGGAAAATGCATTAAACTTTAAAAAAAATCCACACATACAGGTTTTAAAAAATTATTTGAATGCGCTTTCAGAAAAGTCTACAAAATGCAGAATACTTAAGAGGCATAAAGTTTCTTACATAAGAGGGGGTTGGCGAGCGTTAGCGAGCAGGGGCAGGTCCCCTAGTTCACATTTAATACCTTGTTTAATATTATTAATAATGAAAATAAGCATCACTGTTTACCTGTTATATCTCCACACATGAGATAAAAGTAAAACGTTTATACCGTATGTGTAGTACTGAGGTTTTAATTTCTATTTCCAATCTATTGTAAAATTTTTATGCATTAGTCGAGTCATCATCTTGATAGCTTCTGAGCTTCCACTTCATTGCAGCTCATTGATTTTCTCCAATGTGATTCAGTATTTTTAATATTATTTTTACCTAAGCTTATTTTCGCGTTTGTTCACACTTTCTTTTCTGTGTTTACTTCTATACCAGATTTACGTTGCTTTTTGCAATTACAATTTTGTGATCTAAAAAATATGGTTTCATCAAATTTTCTCATGAAGGTAATTCATGATAGGATATGAATCTTTAAAATGTGGTCAGATATTAAATTGCTTTGATTTATTTAGACATCAAATAGACCTTTGTATGCAAATCACTACTTTTTGATGTACTAACATGGTAGACCAAAATCTGTAGTTTACTTCAAAATCATCTCAAAAAGCTTCAAATTTCTCTTTGAAGATCAATATATGCAAATTGAAGTTTATAACTGGCCATAAACTCAAACGTATCTACTCGAGCTGCTCAAACATAAGCCAATACCAATTTATAGTAGCTCTGAATTTTACATTTGAGAGGATAGTACATAGCCCGAATTCTGAGTTTCTAACACTCAATTTTCTTGTTTGCACAAATTTGAAAGAAAATTAATTCGTCATTGAAAAATAACCGTCAACACCTCAATTTACTGTAAAATGTAGCTTTTTACTTTGAAGGAAACTCAAATCAATGTTTGCGAAATTATTTGAGATCATTACCGAACACATTTTGTAATGATTTAAACGATTGTATTGGTAACAAGGTCTATGTATGCCGCTGTAATGACAGCTCTGTTGTAACGGTTGCTTCAAACTATGCGACACATGAGCCGTTCACAAATGCAAAACGATACTCTGGAACAGAGTTGACATTCCTCAGATGGTTCTCATTCAGAGATACAATGTAGGAATGGATGGCGTTGATCTCTTGGACAGATTGCTGGAAAGTTAACGTCCGCAACTCATAAATAACAAATGGTGGTGGAATCTGTTCGCAAATGTTCTGAATATGGTAGTTCTAGCGAGCTGGTTGGTACACCTCGAATTTTACAAAGGCACATAAAAGGAGATGTCGCATGCTCAATTCCGCCGCACCCTTACAATGGCCTTGTTTCATTCTCAGACAAAAGTATCAGCTAGACCTGGATCTAGTTCTCATCTGCCAGTTCACCTTAGAAAGACGGACGAACACTATCTCGTCGCTTACACCCAAGAACGTTGCGCACTGTGCAAGAAGAAGGTTAGAAAGCAGTGCCTATAGCATGCATAAAGCGGATACATTGATCTTGTTGATCTTGATTCCCCCCGTAATACGGGCAGTAAGGGGGAAATGTGTCCATCAGAAAGAAAAATGTATAAAGGTATGTAATAGAAACCAAAATTAGTCCTCCCTTTGAGTCTATTGCAAATAAATAACCTTTCGGAAAAATGCCTCTATTTACTTCAGCCCAAACGCAAATGTTCCCAAACACTCATCCTCAAAATCATACTTAGGATAATTTTTTTCCGCCAAACAAAAGTTCTAGAACAGCAGAACAGTTCTATACTAACAGTAAAATACGCCATTGGAGCGAAAAAGTAAAATAAAAAATGTTGTTAATGAATTGCGGCGTTTAAAAGGTTAATATTAGTTTAAATATGCATATAAATGAAATGCGAAAACTATTTGATGGTAAATTTGAATTATAGTATCGATTTTGGACCACTATTATAGTTATCTAAAACGTAGTGCATTGCATACAAAGATGTGAGGGCTTATAAAATGTCAAAATAAGCCTAATATCTGATCTCAACTTCGAAGTTTCTATCCTATCAATACCTTTAAAGATAAATATGAAAAACCGTAGTTTTAAAATCATCATAGTGAAATCGATTGAAATTTTTTTTTCATACAGAACATAATCCCATTGGTACCAGTTTGACCAAATAAGGGGTACAAACATTGATATTTAGACTTAAAACAATGTTAAATGTAAGCCAAAATTGTAAGGATACAGCATCCAGGTTGGAAGAATAACGGACGAGCAACCGGAGGGTTCTGAGTTTAAATCCAATCATAAACCGTTGTGTACAAACGGTGGTGGTTAAATCTGTCATGGCCTCAAATAACCTCAATATGGCATGATGTGGAAGTTTGTGAATTGGGCTCTCCAGCTTAAGTTTTGCCTCGGCGTCTGACAGTGGTTCAAAAGTACGTGGTATTGTCCTTGGATCTTTACCTTAGGGGTTGATTCCATACCGTTGTCAATAGCCTTTATGTTGTGCTTCTGTGGGACGTTGATACCAATTGTATACCTAACATACCAATTGTATATGGTTAAATGTATGGTTTTCCCACGAATACAAACATTCGACAACTGACTTCCCTTCATACTGAAATAAAAATATCCATTGATTTCCTTTTAATTGTGTAAATCTCCGGATCGTCACCAAAGCCTCTTCATTACCATCCCCACCACGAAAACTAGAATACTTGAAGGGGGGAAACATCAGAAAAAAAGAGGAAAAACCGGAATCGATGAAGTAACCTTTTCTGCTCCCGTGGTCATTACAGACAGGGTAGTCCGTGGAACAGTCGTTAATCACGGGAGACCAGCAGAAAATGATAAATATTCATAAGCATATTAATATGCCCGCTACAATACGGAGAGTGAAAAAAGCACGCAAACAGGAGGAAGGGGAAAGGGATTTTTACACGCGGAATTCTATTAAAAGGGCTCTTTAAAAAGCCCCGCGTGCCATTTGGGAGATTTTAGCCTTAACCCCCGGTGATGGAAGAGCTGGAATGGAGGTTCGAGCTTCCAACTTTCCCACCCGAGAAAGTTAATATCGTTCATTAAAACGTTTCTGCACGGCAGGATTCTTTTCGCAAGATATGCAAGGCGGAATCGTCAGTTTTGAACTGCGGCGTGCTAGTTTGGTTGGCGTCTGTGGTGTGATTAAAATATCAGAGGATATTTCTTTTTTAGGGAAGCTAAGCAAGGGAATAAAGTTGTATACCATTGAGATTCGAAACAATTAAAGTTATATTCATACAGTGTAAACATGATTATCAGTCGTAAGTCTGTTACAAGATATGCAAGATGGAATCGCCTTTGTACCGCGGCTGGTTCATTGGGTTGGTGTTTGTGGTGTGATTAAAATGTCAAAGGATCTATCTTCTTTAGGGAAGCTAAACAAGGGAATAAGGTTGTATCCCATTGAGATTCGAAACATTTAAAGCTATATTCGTATAGTGTAAACATGATTAGCAGTTGTAAGTCTGTTATAAGATATGCAAGACGGAATTGTCATTTGTACCGTGGCCTGCTCGTTGGGTTGGCGTTTGTGGTGTTATTAAAATAACAGAGGCTCTTTCTTCTTTAGGGAAGCTAAGTAAGGGAATAAGGTTGTATCCCATTGAAAATCAAAACATTTAAAGCTATATTCGTATAGTGTAAACATGATTATCAGTTGTAAGTCTGTTACAAGATATGCAAGATCGAATCGTCATTTGCGGGTTTATTGGGTTGGCATTTGTGGAGTGATTAAAATTTATGGGAATCCCTGTCTTTATAAAATGATACAAGAGAATAAGGTTGAATTTCACTTCGATTCGAAGCATTTAAAATTATATTCTTGTTATGTAACGAAAGATGATAATCGTTAAGAGTCAATTACAATTTATGCAAGGTGGAATCGTCAGTTTTGTACTGGAGTGGGTTTCTTGGTCTGGCGTTTGTGATGAGAATACAATTTCAGAGGATCATCTTTCTCAGTGAACGAAACAAAATGATAAAATTGTTTCCCATTGTGATTCGTGATATTAAAAGTTATATTATTCTAATGTAATGATAATTATGAGTTATAAGTCAGTTTCAAGTTATATAGTGCAGCGTGGTCATTTGAACCTTGCCAGGTTTCTTGGGTTAGTTTACGTAGTGTGATTAAAATGCCGGAGGTTCCGATTCTTTAGAAAACGAGACAAGAGAATAAGGTTGGGATTTGAAACATTTAACGTTGTATTCTTCTAGTGTAATGATGATTGTCCGTTACAAAAGTCTGTTACACTATGAAAGACTCGTTAGTTTTGAACTGAGATATTTTCTCGAGTTGGCGTTTGATTAAAATGTCAGAATTTTCACTTCTTTAGAATACGAAACAAGAGAATAAGACTGCATCCCATTGAGATTCTGAATACTTAAAGTTGTATTATTCTAGGGTAATTATGATTATCAGTTACAAATTGGTTACAAGTTATGCAAGACTCGTTAGTTTTGAACTGAGACAATCTATTATATCGAGTTGACGTTTTATTAAATTGACAAAGGATCCGTTTCTTTATAAAACAAAATGAGGATATAAGGTTGTATCTCATGGAAGTACGAAACAGATAAACTTAATTTTTTAATGTAATGATGATTATAAATGATAAGTCAGATAGAAATTATGCAAGTGAGTCATCAGTTTTGAAATGCAGATGGTTTCTTGGGATGTCCTTTCAGGTGTGATTAAAATGTCACAGGAATCGCTTCTGTAGTACACAAATGAAGTTAATAAGGTTGTATCCCATTGAGATTTTAAAGTTTCAAAGATATATTATTCTTGTGCAATGGCTATTATCAATTACAAGCTACGGAAGGCGGAATCTTCATTTGTCCTGGGGTGGGTTTCGTGGCTTGGTGTTTGTGTTGTGATTAATAAACTGTCTGAAAATCTTCTTCTATAAGAAACGAAACAAGAGAATAAGTTTATATTCAATTGATAAAGGGAACGCTGCCATCGCAAAACTAAAGTTATGACAAAAGAGAGTTGGTTATGGAGAAGTAGACTCGTTTCCCTCTACTCATGAGTTTATAACAAGTTCGACTCCTAAAATGGATGTTGTTACTCTGAAATGCATAACACAGCATTTGGAGAGTTTGCAAGTGGGCTTGCAAAACTATTTCCCTGATTGAACCAAAAATATTTAATGGACAAGATATCCGTTTAACATTAACACAACATCCATGCCAGAAGGTATGTCGCATGCGGAACAAGAGCAATTGTTGGAATTGGCTTCAGACGGATTCTTGAAAAATAAACATAAGGAGAGTACTTTAACATCATTCTGGTTACAAATGCAACTTGTGTATCCGGTTTTAACAGAAAAAGTTCTAAAATAGATCTTGCCTTTTCAAACTTCATCTTGATCTGAAGTTGCTTTTTCAGCATTTGTAGACATTAAGTCGAAAAAAAGGAGCATACTATTGGACGTGGAACCACATCTCAGATTAAAATTAACAACCAGGGAACCAAATTATGACGATCTGTTATCTCAGCACAAACAATTTCATCCTTCTCATTGATCCAAAAAAACTTTATTTATAATATAACTTTTATTTATATTTTAGTATGAATAATTTTATTTCTCTTTTCTTATTATTTTGTGTATGTCACAAAAAAAGACATTTTGATTGTTATTAAAATACATCCATTTTTTGACGAGGGGTACTCAGCGTTACGAAAATTATAGAAGGGGTACACATACGTCAAAAGTTTGGGAAACACTGTGTTAGAGGATGAAAATCCATGAAAAATGACGTATATATTATTGAAATTGGAAAACTATTCCCCGAGATATTAATTTTTAAATTTCGTTTCCGGTATTGGCGGGAAAAACAGGAATTTTGTATAGGCTGCTGTGTGACGTCACAGCGCATAGTAACCCAATGCGCTGGCGTTGCTATGGTTGTTTACATTCGTTTTCGCCATGTGTGTTTAGCTTACTTCATTCTGCATAACGTTTTTATCTAGAAGATTACATGGAGAACAAAGTTTCAACATATAAATACTGTATAGTACCTGGATGTAAAAGTACAAAAGTGAAAACACCAGAAAAGTTATTTTTTTTACGTTCCGAGAGATCCTGGGAAAAGGAAAGCTTGCATAAAAGCTAAGAAAAGAGACGATTTGTCTCGTAAGACTTTTCTTAATTGCTGTGAATACCATTTTTTCGTAAGTAGTAATTATAAAGTTTGAAATGAAATTATTTTATTTTTGAGTGTTTTTATCTTGCTATTTTCAATGCTTATTAAGCTAATTTCATGGTGTTAATAATGCATCAATTTGTTTTTACAAAACTGCATTTTCAAACATAGTTTTATTAAATATTACGCTGCTTTTCGTTCAAAACTGTTATTCTGAGTGATGTTCAAGGTAATTTTAAAATAAGCATTATAAATCATCTGAATGCGTCAGTTTTGGTATTAATTGAATAAGCTTGGTAATTCATACCATGAAATGCAAGATGTTAAAGCAAGACTAATGATTTTTTAAATGCTATTAGTTTATGAATTGTTTGAATGTAAATTAATTATCACAAATTAAAAACTAAATTAATTTGGGATACACAGTGGAATTAGTTAATAATCTAAAAGAATAAGTGATTATACATAAATGGCATAGTTTCAGAAATTCATTGGAAACAAACAATAATTTACATTACACAATTATTTATCCAAGAATAATCTTAAATGCAATTTTTTTGGCTTAAACAATTCTAAAAGTAACACTTTTCATGAACATTGATTGTTTTATCATATTTATTGTTAGAATTAATTTGCTTCCATCTGGATTGTTGCATTTGCAAAATGTTTATAATTTGGAAAAGTTCAGTAATGTTACTTAGTGTAAAAGGGCTTTATGCATTTCTAAAACCTTTTCCAAAACTCTTCGAATATTTCTGTTCTGCATAATATTTTAAATTATTAATTAAACCTTTCACTTGTTTTATTTTTTATGATTGCCCTTTTGTAAACATTACTTGTACTAGTGATTTGTTGGTTCATGAAGTACTTTTTATAAACAGTTACTATCTAATTTAATGCTGCTTATGAAATAAATTTGCGAATCAATATAGACACGTGTTGATTTCATATAAGAGCGATTGCGAGTGTACAGGGACCACAGATGAGAGATGTAAACAAAAGCGCAATGACGTCACATCCAATGGCGGCCTGTTTTCGGATCACGTGACTTTTTTTCGCTTTCAACAAAATTAAAATTGATTTTATAAACATTTCAAAATTATTTTAAAAGTTTAAACGCAATATTTAAGGATTTTTAAACTTAGAAATACTAGAAAAGATCATTTGTAAGCAAATACCTCATTGTGCCAAGAAAGAATCGCTCTCGTTATATCTATTGCCTTAGTCAAAAGGTTAAAATGAAAGTATGATGAAAAATGATGATTATCGGTAATAAATCAGTGTTATTTCTTTAATTAAAATTGCATATTTCGTTCTTTACACGAGGAATATAAAGCATCCGGATTGTGAGCCAGTTTCCGCACCTTAACAGTTTTTTTTGACTAGGGAAAGACCTACTTCTATTAATATGGACATAAATCCTTTATTTCAGTCTATTATGCACTCAGGAACATTGAAAATAGAGCATATAAAAGGAAGCATTGGATTTAAATGAAATTTAATACATATAATGATACAGATGAGAGATTCAATTGATCCCAAAATCAAGACAATTAAACAAATACAGTGGGCACAATTAGATAAATACAGTGCAACTTCAATAGCGGGTCGGAACACCTCCTACTGCAATATATGCCGCAACACGGTCCGGCATTGAGTTGACTTGACGGCTGATGTTGTCCTGAGGCAGATGGGCCCAAAAGTTTTGAACAGCCTCCTCCAAATCATGTACAGAGTGACACGACGGCATCAGGCGTTTCAGCTAGTCCCACACATGCTCTATAGGGGACAAGTCCGGGGAGCGGCCCGGCCATGGAAGAGTTTGAACATGACGTAGAAAGTCTTGAGCAACTCGAGCTGTATGCGGAAGAGCATTATCTTGCTGGAAAATTGCCCCTGGAAGACCATTTAGGAAAGGTCTAACATGGAGTCGAAGAATGTCATCAACCTAATGCTGACCTGTTAATATTCCACGTACTACAATTAGAGTGGACAGGCTATCATACCCCCCCCCCCCCTCCCCAACCATTACACCTGCTGTGAGGGTAGTGTTTTGCGCGACAGCATGGGTGGAATTGTATCATTCACCAAGGCGCCTCCACACCCGTTCGCGGTTATCATCTGTCTCCGAAACGAACCGGGATTCGTCACTAAACACCACGTTTTGCCAATCTATGGCGTTCCACGTCGCTCTGGCTTGGCACCACTGTAGACGAAGTCCCCGATGTTTCGGTGTTAAAGGCAGTACTCGAAAAGGGCGCTTGGATTTCAGATTCACCAACGCAAGGCGTCTGGAAATAGTTTGTGGAACAACTGGCACCCCTACATATGATTGTATCTTGAAACGAGACACTGTGTGATACACGAGCGCTTGCCGCATTATATTTCGATCCTCTCGCCTCGTCGTCTTCCTGGCTGTCTTCGCTTAGTAAAGTCCTCCTAGAGTCGGAATGTGATCGTCGTGTTCATGAATCTTCCACTATGCGCCGGTCATGTGCATTGGCACCAAACTTGGATCATTTGCATATCGGATCTCACTGTACTTGTTTTCAAAGTTTCGCGATTGTAACTTTCTTCCTTCTTGTTGCTCTATTTTCAATGTTACTGAGTGTATGCGTTTACATTATATTCATAGTATCATAGATCCCTTAAGAATTGAGTATACATCATAATAATAGACTACATATCATAATAATAGACTACATATCATAATAATAGACTACATATCATAATAATAGACTACATGTCTTACACTAGATAATAATAATATTAACACATGAAAGTCCCATATACACTACCCTTCAATAACGAACCGGACGCCAGTGCATTTGCATAAAATCCGACTGAATGTCGGATTTTATGCAAATCCAGTGATTGCAAGTGACTTGTTAAGGTTAAATACGATACGCAAACTGGTGACGTCGTTAAATCTGTGTGAAATTGTGAGAATATGTCGAAACGAAAGGAATTTAGTGATTTAGAAAGAGGTGTTATAGTTGGTTGTCAGAAGAGGCAAGTCTATTCGTGCAATTGCGGTATAATTATCACAGACACGGCCAACTATTGGAGATGCCGTGAAGAAGTGGAAGACTAAGAGAGTTGAGACACGAACTGCACACGTTGGTCGTCCCCGTAAACTGACCACAAGATATCAGCTTGTCCTGAAGCGTGAGATTCATAAGAACCTCAAGAAACCTCTTCAAATCATCAACAGTGAGTTTCAACAGACAGCATTAGATACGGTGCACTCCAATACTTTTCGGAAAAAACTGTACGCCCTCAATATCCACGGATGTGTTGCCGCTCACAAATCAAACATCACCACATCCAGCAAAGCCGGCACTTGTGTTTGCAACGTCGCAACTGAACTGCGTACCACTGGAAAATTGTTTTATGGAGCGACGAGTCACGCTACACGCTCCTCCAGTCAGATGGGCATGTTGGGATTTGGCGAATGTCAGGCGAACATCTGTTAACCGAGTACATCGTTCCAACTGTCATGTTTGGTTACGTGGGGTACTTGTTAGGTAATGTTTTTCGTGGTATGGCCTGTGATCCTTGCATGTTGTTCATGGTAAATTGAACGCCGGCGCCTACATGAACATTTTGGAAATCAGGTTATTCCTACGCTCTGGCAATTGTATGGAATGAACGAATGTTACTTCCAGGAGGACAACGCTCCATGTCATGTTGCAGCCTCTGTCAAACAGTGGTACCAAGACATGGTGTTAAACGTCTTCCCTGGCCTGCTCAGATACCGATATAAATCCCATATAACATTTGTGGGGCGAGTTAAGTGCGACGCTTACGGACCAGGGAACCATGTCCGCAATCTAGAGCTGAGCTGGAGACATTCTCGCAGCGAGAATGGACACAAATGCCCATAGCTGTGTATCAAAAGCTTGTTGAAAGTATTCCCAGAAGGGTTGCTAGTCTAAGTTTAGATCGTGTGGACCATCCCCCTATTAAATCATGTTTCTTTCCCTTATACCAGGGGTTCCCAACCTTTTAGTAACTGCGTACCACTTGAAATTTTTAGAAATTTTTGGCGTACCACCATTTTTATATTTTTTTAGGACCATATATCTTATGTCATAAAAGTGCCCAATGGCTTGTTATATTTTAATTAAAATACTAAGGTAGCTTCATATTTTATGATTAATGCACTTGTATTTCGTATTAATGTTTTAATAAAGGAAAAAATAAAACGATTATTGAAAATTACAGTTTTATTTTTTACTCACAGGTCTAAAAACAAATAATTTTAAATAATTAGGGCAAACTAGGCGAACAAAGATTAACATAATCAAAAATCAATTTATAGTGCAAAACTTGTTGTTGTTTGTCTTTAATTAAAATATCAATATCAGGAGCAATGGAGCCTATCTTCAATCTTTAGTTCCCTTTAACACTTACTCTGTTTCTATATTTATTTTTTATACACAAAGGTTCAGAAAAACCACTCTCACACAAGTAACTAGTACCAAATGGCATAAGACAGGGAGATATATCAACTTAATTTTGTCGAGATAGCCATTGAATAGAAATAGGTAATCAGTAACAAAATTTCTCTTTAAATAATGTGCTACTGTTAGGGTTATTTATTACAATGAAATAAAAACGTTAATCCCTAATGGATTTCATATAATCCCATTTTTCCTATGACATAATTGTACATACTAAAAAATCGAACAAACTTCGTAGAATATTTGTGTCGCTCGTATCATCCTTGCGCGCCACCTGAAACGTTGCCGTGTACCACCTAAAACGTTGCCGCGTACCACCTATTGTACGCTTACCACCTGTTGGGAAATCCTGACTTATACTGCCATCTTGCTGTCCGGTCTATTATTGTAGAGGAGTGTATTTCTACGCTTGGCTATTTGCAACTAAGAGTAGAATAGATACTTTTTTTAAATTTTAATCGGTTATTAAAAATTTCGTGGATCATGTTTTCTAAAAGGCAGGTATAAGAATATCAGAATGTGTTTTGCGATAACATTTTTAATTCATTGAAAATTCAGAGTACTTTTTTTGCAATTAGTATGAATGAGCATCTAAATAATTTTCTTCTTGGAACGTAGCTGTACTTCCTAAAAAAATGTAAGGAATTAATGTTTTACGGCCATAGTAAACCCGAACAGGATTGAAATACCTACATTTTATAGTAACTTTTGTTTTAGATACGTGTACTTAGTTAAGTTATTTAAATGGGAAATGAGTTTTGAACATGTAATTTACATTTCTTCCTTAGATTTCAAAGTAAAGATTTATTTCTTAGTTTTTTTTAGACGTATGAAATTTACTGAAAGTCATTACATGATAAAATTACAGTTTAAATGCAAATTCGGTCCTTCAAATTGGTAGGAACACTCTTACGGAACCTCTTAACACCTCAGAACAAAGAATTTCCTTGGATTGCGATTTAAAACTATTGAAAGCTTGTAAGTATAAAAATGTAAAATATAACTTTGCAAACTACATTTAGTGAACTCTTTAAAGTTGTTGATTTTGGTGTAAACAAACAAGCAGAATAACTTTAGATTTTCGTTTTTAGACTCACTGTTCCCAAATAAAATGTTAATGTATAAACTATAAAGTTTTACTTAATATTTATCAAATGCCTGTTCATAAATGAACATCATTATATTTTATAGTCGCATGGCGTATTCAGAATTCAGAAAGCAGTATGATCTCAGGAAACAACCATTGAGGTAAATGTCATCATGACATTTCATTCCTCGATATGTTTCACAATTTTCATAAATAAAATTGTTGAATTTATCAGAACGATCCAATTATTCCGTAAATATCAGCTGAATTAACTTTTTAGGTCTCTTATTTCCATTTTCATACCTTTCCACGAGGATTCGTTTTCTATTTGATTATGATTTCGTACTTTTTAGATTTAAACCCTGACATCTCAATTCAAATTCAATTTTGAAATACGAAGTTGAAAGGTAGGTAGTTAAATTAAATTCACAGTGGAGCAATACAAGGGGGCCATTAAAAACAGTCCGGTATCTATGTCAAAGGGAAGAATCCAAGGACAGCCCTTCTAAATTTTGAACCACGGCTAGAGAACGAGAACCACACCTGAGCTGGCACCACACAGTGTACAATCTTCCAAACCACCCCAACGTGACGATATTTAAGGCCACGACAGATTTAACGTCCCCCGTGTTTTTGACGGTCTTTGGCTAGACCTAGTTTTGAACTCGCAACCCTCCTGTTGCTAATCCGTTGCTCTTTCTAACTGGGCTACCCCGGGCCTTATATCGTCTAAGATACATTTGATTAGACTTTGAACATTATAGATTCAGAGCTTGACAGCTCAATTTAAATTTCACTTCGTAATGCGAAGTTAAAAAGACTCATCGACATTTTTGATTAGTTTTAATTCCTTTAAAAAATATTTTACAGCTCCAAGTTTGAACGAAAAATCAGATGATGCTTGATCAAGTATTCTAATAAACTATTACAAATTAGACCTCGATTTAGCGTCACGTAAGGACATATATTTTGAGATTTTTAATCTATCTTCAAATATTCTGGAAGTACTTCTCATTCAGAGCGGAATAACCGTAAATTTGCGGTATATTCTTTAAATAGTTGCACTTTCAAAAATGGAAATGTTCATGCATGGAATAGTAAATAATGTCGCTCTCCCATTTGGCATGCTGGTTAAAGATTATTCAAGAAACGGCATTAATATCATGGCATAGTTTGTACCTTTTTGATGTGACCTGAATACTAAAATTCCTCATGTAACAAAACGTGAGATCCATAACAGGCTTTTGTAAAGTAAAAGAGTGGTGACTGTTGTTTTGTAAAGGGGTTTTGTTGGTAAATTTAATGGTGCAAACTGAAATACTTTTTATCTTCCTTATTCGTTTAGTTTTTGGTTATCAGCAGAAAACTACCCCATTGCAGTGAGTAAAATATATTATCTAAAAAATCTGATCTAAAAGTAAAAACACTTACACAAATGCTGTGTTCAATACGATACATCAGCAACATTGCTTCGAAGATTTCTTATTGAAATAGAATCATTAAAAAATACGTCAACTTCCGAAAACGAACGAAACAGCTTTATAGATCTATTTATAGCCACAGTGATGCGTACTTTCTTTTCTATACGTACAAGCAAAAATACTTTAGCTTCTGAAGGGGAAGTTAATATCAGTAGAAGAAACTAAACAGCAAGAAACTACCTTTTCATGTAGGAGTTTGTAAAAAAATTTAAACAATGTCTCATCGTAGTTTTAAAGCAATGAAGCCGAAATGTTGTCTCAATATGTTAATACATATCTGAACGAGTTATTTGGCTGTATAGGTACAATAAACATATTTTTTATTTTATTTCTTCCTACCAAAATTGCATGAGTATGTTGGAAAATTTAAAGTACTTTTTATAGACAGATTTATTTTTGAGGTTTTATCGTTAAATGAATCCGTGATTAAATAATTTATATCACTGTTAGTTAACGGTAATTCTCAAAGCATTTAAATTTATTCGTATCCAAGTGTAGACAAAAGTGAAAAAAGCAAAAAATGTTGTTTGAATAGTTAAAAGACTATTCGGAGATATACATAATGAATAGCTGTTATCTATTTAGTGGTACTCTTATAAGTGAATTGCTCCACGTATTTTATATTAAGCACCTACATTAATTTTTTTAAATATCCAACACAGTATAATTTGTACAGATAATTAATTGGATAAATGAACCATTAGACTCCATTAAAAAATTACACGCCAACGTTCGTTATCAAAAAAGCATATCATATTATCTAAGCCTTTAATGTTTAAATTAATTGTTTTTGTTAAAGCTCGTGACTTAATTGGTTAAGAAACTCCCTTATGAACAGCCATCTTAAAATAATGTATTGAGTGTCAATATTCTGAAAATGAGGCTGAATAGAACAATATTTGCTATGAATTTATTGGAAACCTCTGGAAAACGCATGATGTCATTGTCATTAGTGTTTGTTAAGGGGGTCCGAGACACAAAAATCGTCAAATTTTCGAATTTTTTTTTATTATTTTAAGAAATTCTCTGTGTTTTTCTGCTTAAAATGACGTCTATATCATGTTTCTATCTTAATTAGAACTATAGATTTAATAAATTTTTTGGTGCGTTGTTTTGAAAATCTAACACTCTTGACAGGTGTTGTCATGACAACAACATCTGTCTTCAAAACTTTAAATGCGTTTTTCTCCATGATATATTTTTTCAAGATTTCCTATATTCAAATTGCTATAAGTCGAAAACCGATAAAGTTTAAGGGTTGAAATTTGGACTATATCTTTTTCAAACATTATACTTTAATTTTGATTCAGCAAATTTGAAACAAATATCTACTTTTAAAAATATGACTTTTTAAAAAAAAAGTACCTTAAAATTTTCAAAAATTTTCATTCAAATATTTTTTATTTTTTATTAAATTAATATTTTTTAAATTGCTGAATCAAAATAAAAGTTTACAAATTTGTGAATAATTTACTGCAATAATTTTGAAAATTTATCAAGAATATTTTGAGTTTTAGCAATTTAAAAGGACCTCTCTTTTTTTCAAAAAATTTTAATTTAAAATTTTTTAAAAACTTTCGGAACAATTTTGTGTTGTGATTTCGCTTATTAGTTAGATGGGTAATCTGTACAAAAAAATTCAAAATTCTAAATTAATTTATAAAAAACTTTTTTCGATGTGTCCCGGACCCCCTTAAAAATTTAAATCAATAATGGTTCTTTTCAAGCAATTTATTCTCTGCAACAGGAAGATTATTTTTAGTGTCCCTTTCCTAGTTGATATTTTGACGGTGCATTTTTTCGGCGGATTTCCTAATCATTTCCCTTGTAGTCCCAAAACATCAAAATTGGTCCATGAGCATGCTTCAAATTTATTAACACATCTTGACTATTTGCTATACAAATAGTATATATGTTAACATTAATTCTATCATACAGGATCGGGAAAAATCCCAATCCCTTCCAGCACAAACCAACACGTCTGCTTTTCTTGCAAGCCTTCATGCAAGTCCTTTTTCTTCTTTTTCAAAACGGTTTCTTTTCCCGATACAGAAGGGGGACCCCCGTGGTGTCCAACGGCCCTACCTAGCTCTGACGAGGCGACGGGGAACTTCACAGGTATATTATTGAAAATACGTCCCTTTAATGTACCTTTACTAGCTGCTAAATTATTGAAAATCTGCTTTAAGTGTTGAACATCACATTCTGACCGAAACCACTATTATGTTGTAATTTTAACTAGAAAAAAGTATTTCGTAATGTTTTTAAAATTATTTCCCAAGTGATTCCGGATTCATTTTATGTAAAGCACGTTTAAAAACATATTTAAGTCACAAGCGACTTTTGACACTGCACCCAACACGGCTGGTATTACAACATCACATCTGTGAAGATTTTAGCCGCTAATGAGCACATTTAAGTGTAAGAGCACTTTATTTCTGTTTACAACATGTTACAAGAGAGTTAAGAAGAAAGTAATGAATACTGAATTCGAAATGTAACGAAACGAATGCTTCTTGACAACACATTCTCTCGGCAATTAAATTCAAATGGGGCTAATATTATTAATGTTTGAGATGGGTACGTGCTGAAAGAATTACTTTATTTTCCCTTACATTTCTCTCATTGTTAAATTAGCTAATTAAATACAGCAATACAGAATACTTAAAAGTATTTAAATTCGGTAGTATGCATTCGTTTTGAAAAACTGTTTAAATTATATTTCTGTGAGTACCATTGAGTTAAGTCTAATTAGTTCAAAATTATCAACTCGAACCATACCAACCACGTGTTAGATATCTGAGGGAATATATACTTGTTTGTGACCTTGAGTTTGTACAAACGATTAGAAGGACAGGGTTTAGTGACGGCGCAGGGAACACTTTCCACACACAATTTAAAACAGCTAACTTGCAATTGCAAAGCGCTACGACGTCCAATCTGTCATCAACCACAAGGTAACTTCGAGATCTGTCTAACTGAGATACTTAAAGTGCAATCGAGTTTAGTGTTGTTGGTGAAACGTTGGCTGGAAGTTGAAATACAGCCCCTCTTCGTGGAAGAGCAACTCGTCGTCTTTCGATGACCAATGAATTACCACTGTATTTCTGCCATGTATTACTCTCCGCATAAATACTTTGCGTTTACAAGACATGTTCGTGTAAAATCTTGCGATCGTGTTCCATATCGTTTAGGTATGCTTAATGTGTTTATATTTATTTGAGAACATATTTATTTCATCGAATGTTCTAGATTCTAGTACATTCGATGAAATAAATAATTATTCGAAATAGCATCGCATGGACAATCTGGAATGTTCATGTGATGCTATTTCTACTTTAGTTGGTTAGCGCAACTAATTATATTTCCATATGAAAGGCTGATGCTACTGCCTGTATCTTGCAAGTAGCATTCGACATTGCTATTGCAATAGAATTCTTCCCTCAAAACTGACTGCTCTATTCTGCGTGACAGCATTGAATAAAATTATGAACACTCTTAAGTAAAATATCTAGAAAATAATATTGGGTCATCCGGAAAGTTCTGCGCGTTTTTTAAGATAAATACCAACGAAGCAGTACAAAAACATAAGAAAATATTATTGAATATTATTTGTTCTATGAATTTTTGTCATCTGGTAGCTGGAAATTTTCTTTAAAATTAATCATTAGGCTTATTTGTAAAGGAACTATCGATGTGCTGTTTGACAATTGAACTCCAGGCCGTTCAAAAAATTTTGAAATGAAATGTGGGGCCGAGCATTGTCATGCTGGAAGACATCACCTCGATGATTGGTCAGTTCTTTCCGTTTTGCTTCGATTTTTGTTTTTAATATTGCCATTTGAGAACTGTTTTTTTTTTCCGAATTTATTGTCCGATTTTGTAGCAACAATTCATAATAAACAATTCCTTTGTACTCCCACCATACAGAAAGGCATCATCGAGGCTGAAATTTCCAAGCTTAAATTAATCAAACCATCTTCTAACTGTGGCCTTAGAAACAGCACTATGTCCATATACAGCACACATTATCTAGTTCTTCATCCTTTTGCCACGTTCACATGAGGCGTTTTAGCGCGCATATGATGTGGTTAGAAGGGGCCCGCCATTTAATTATGTTTATTTATTCCTCTAATTCAAGAATATACCTTTGCGACCTTAGAAGAGCGGGACCCTGATAGCCTCGCCAAACGCGCTTTTTACGGGCCTCGGGGACTTAGCACTGCAGTGAAACAAAAATTATGCCACAACACATTCTATAATCATGCAGTGTAGGCAGAAATGTCTGAATTTGAACATCTGCTTTAATCAAGGTCATTCCTTATCAGCGGTAACAAAATAGTAACAAAGCTAGCTTTGATTTGAAACCTGGTTGACCCAATAGATTAGGTAAGTTATTTTACTAGATTGAACGTATGAATTTCTATACATAGATCAAATAAAAATTTTTAATGCTGTGGCAGCACAGTTCCACGCGCAGTTCAGGCTTCTGCTTATCTTAACCACCATTTAAGACTGAAATGTGATAGTGGCTGGAGCTCTTTTAATTCCACTCGATCGCTTTTGATCCAATGTAAAACGTGAATAAATTGTTATGTTACTGTTTTCAAATGTATCGTGCTAATCGCTTCTTTCAAGTTGATTTGGAGTTAATGGGTACACGGTGATTGTAACCCCCTCTCCAAAATGGTTTTATGTACATTATGGCATGTACCTTATTTCTGTATACCTTTCTGAATCATCCTTCATATACGAAGTGTGACGAAAATGCATCATATCCTCGAGTAGGAAATAAATTACCCAACACATTTTTCTTTCAAAACTTGTCCCCTTTAAACACCGTTTCGCGACCAACTCACTTTCCGCAGGTCTTATATTGCTTGAAGTATTTTTCAGTCAATTTTCATCAAGTTCTTCGACAGTTAACCCTTTTGTTTCTTACTCGGAGGTGACACTTCCATCCGCACCACTCGAGGAACGGACATGACGGAATAGCCACTGGTTAGGCTGAAAAGGACCTCTATTAGAAAAAAGGAGAGGCGTGATATACACTACCGTACAATAATGGATCGGACGCCAGCAGATTTTCAAAAAATTCGTCTACTTGTTTTGGGGTATTTCACGTGGAATGGCTTGGGACCTTTGCCTGTTGTTCCTTTACAATTGAACAACGACGCCTATATGGATATTTTGGACAATCGGGTTCTTCCTACGGTCTGGCAATTTTATGGAATGAACGGACGAATGTTACTTTCAGGAGGACAACGCTCCATGTCATGTTGCAGCCTCTGTCAAGCAGTGGAATCAATATATATATGTAAAACATCTTCCCTGACCTGCCCAGAGTCCCGACCTAAACCCAATAGAACATTTGGGGGACGAGTTAAAACGACGCTTACGGACCAGGGAACCATGTCCGATATCTACAGCTGAGCTGGCGACATTCTTGCAGCGGGACACAAAGAACCATAGCTGTGTATCAAAACCTTGTTGAAAGTATGCCCAGAAGGGTTGCTAGTGTAACTGCAGCACGTGGGGGACCATACCCTTATACATGTATTCTTTCACTTATACCATAACATCTTGCTTGGTGGTCCATTATTGTAGGGTAGTGTATATATCACTATGGAATAGTCGATTTCTTCTAAGTCACTTGTCTGCCAAGCCTGGCCCAAGACTTTCGAACCATCGCCATTGTTCCCCACTCTAAAGCCTCCGCCACTTTCATAGGTTAACCCGGCAAAGACTGAATTAATTATTATTTTTTATTAATTTCTTTCTAGTATATTGTTAATAGGATGCTATTTATGTAGGAAAATACTTTTTTTGTTGTAAAATTTCAATAATATCGGCAAAAATGCATGGTACCATATGGCACCACTAGGCTTTTAAGAGAGCAAATTGTAACTAAGGCAATTTCTTATTGATACTGACGCAAGCGGTTTAAATACATTTTTACCAGTTTATAATTTGAAATTAATACAAAAATACAAATGTATGACATAGAAGAGCACATTTTTATACATATATAATAGTAAAAAAAATATCCTAAGAGAAGAAGAGAAAATTTTTTCTATCCAGTCAGCACAAGATAAATGGTAATACCAATAATATTACTAATAATACTGGAATTTTTTTTATGAAATATAATCAATAACTTTATTACATGGTCTATTTACACAGCTATTTAGAGTGAAAGTCTGAAAAAATACAAATCCCTACGGCACATTTTACGCACATAGTGTGAACTCGACTAGTGTAGTTTATAGCAGCACATCTTGAACCCAACTTCTTTTGAATTTATTTGTACCAGTCTTCTTGATTCTTTTTGCTACTTTTTTTCGTTAGCAGAGTTTGTCAGACACTCTCTCTTCTGAATCTAAATCTAAATCATCTTTTCTGTGGGTTTTTTTCCGTGAAGTTTCTTCTTTTACACGTAACTGACGACACGATAAATTATCTGTAAGTTCTCCTTCATCTTCTTCTGTGCCGAGTGTTCATCTGTGATACTACTGCAACATCAGAAGGTTCAGTATAGATATCTTCTTAGTCCGATTCTGAGTTTAATTCATCAAATAGCAGAAAAGCTTCTTCTAGTGTTAAATATTTCTGAAAAATGAAACTGTATTTCAAAATTATAAAATACACACATGATTTAAATATATACATAAAAACTGCCATAAGAAGTAATATGTTCAAAAATATAGTCAAAAATACATTTTAATTAAAAAAGTACACTTTAACCTACAACTCCCTCACCATTTTATACTCTGGCTTTGTTATTTTTATGAAATAAGCAATATAAACTGATTTTTTTTTTTTTAGTTTTTCTTATGCAAAATTTTCGTATAATTATTTTATACGCATTTATCTTTTAACTATTCTATTATTTTAATAAAAAATTTAATTATACACTTTTAAACCATTTTTGTATCTTCTAGAGCCGAAATCAACAAAAATCTAAGCAGTGACGAAAAGATAGTGTAAAAGCCTAATGCTTCCATACGATACCAGTAATATTCCACTATAAAAGATATGTACATAATATTATTATATTTTTTTGAAACACTGTGCACGTAATATCTAGACATAAACGATAAATATTGTATCAAACTTTCATTTCTATATGTTCTTTCTTGGAGCGGTTCTATAACTTCCCATGGTTCAATTGATGTACTTAGACGTTGTCTAATTTCTATCTTGGTGCGATCATGATACAACTGCTGTATCGGCCATAGTCTAAAGGTTAATATAGGTAGCCTACACTTGTCTCTACTTGCTTCATCAAAGATATCAGTGATCGGATTAAAAAAAGCACGTATGAAAATAGAGTCTTCACACAGTTTTTATATGAAATATTTTATAGCGTCCTTTAAAAGGAGCAAATTCAACACATATTTGCATTAATAGTTCAATTTATAATCAGGTTTGCGGTATCTCGGTCGGAAGTATCGTGGATTATCAAACTGTAATTGGTAATTTTTATTAACGTCGTACTAGAGCAACACAGTGGGCTATTGACGACAGTCCGGGATTGATCCCCTAAGGGGATATCCGAGGACAACACCACGTCATTTTGAACCACGGTCAGATGACGAGGCAACACCTGAGGGGGAATGTAGGAACCTTCTACAAGACTTGGGGACCCATAGTAGGATCTTTCTTACTTGGGTGCTAGGGCATACTGGTGTAGAAGGAAACGAAAATGCAGATAAGCTAGCCAAACTGGGGACTGCAGACCTACCTTTAAGCCCTGAACCTTTTTGCGGGATCTCTAAGACTACCGCAAAAAGGGTGATATTAGAAAAATTGTTTAAAGAAACTACAAAAAAGTGGAAGCAAACCACTGATCAAAAACATGCGAGGCGTATGATTCAAGAACCTTCCATGAAAATATCATCCCAGATCCTTCGTCTTAGCAGGGATAAGATGAGGGTGATAGTTGGATTTCTCACATGCCACTATCACCTAAGAAAACACCTTCATAGGATGGGAATCTTTAAAGACGAACCTCTATGCAGGAAATGCAAAAGGGTGGAGGAAACTGCCCACCATATACTTTTTGAATGCGAAGCTCTGCTTCACGTAAGGTACTGAAATCTAGGTCTTGGAACAGAACTTGATACAATTCACGAAGAACCTGTCAAAAGCCTTTTGGCCTTTCTTAAGGAATCTGGCTTTCTTTGACAGGATTGTCGAAAAACAATGGGGTTTGGTGCAATATTCCTTAGTGGAATCAGCACCTAGGGCTTTCCTGACCTCCCCACTCAATATGAATGAATGAATGAATGAATGAACACCTGAGTTGACACCCCACTCTCCAAAGTTCACACCAAACCAATGTGTGGACTTTCGGTCACGACACATTTAGGTGCACCATCCGCCTCTACACCATGCGCTTATTAACATCTATGCAGTGCCCGGATTCGAACCAGGAACCTTCCAATCCAATGACTAACACCTTAACCACCAGACCCGTTGGTCGGCAGTAATGCCAAATCCTTAACATTTAATGTAGATGATCTTAATCTGCATTGAAAACATTCTTCCCTTAAATTGGGGTAAGCCTTCTTTCAAATTGTAAATTTTATTTCCATCCTATTATTAATTCCACCTCATTATAATTTTATTCAATTGAACGCATGAATGTCACTTAGCCCTCATGTTGAAAAAAATAATTATAGAGCCTCAAATTAAACTTAAAATTCATATTAAATAATGATTCATCTTAAAATCTCTGACATTTCAAATAAGGCTTCACGCATTACCTAAACTTAACACTGACGTATCCGCCAATATCAAAGGATAACCGTGATCCTCCACAGGCTAAAGACCTTTGAATATTCGATCGCTCTACTTCCAAATAACATTATCTCCCGACTTAAGATCTAATTACTTTCGAAAAGAGTTAATTTGAGCCGTAAGTTTCTGGAAAGTTAAAATGTCATGGGCATTCCGCGCACTTAGTAGTAAATATAACGCCAAATATTTTACATTTAAGGAAGAGGACATTAACCTGCATTGAAAAGATTATTTCGCAGAATTGAGTGTTGCTAAAAAATTATACTAAATAATCACATTAAAAAAGTAATCAAACAAGTATTCATCTTAAAATCTTTAGCAATCCGAATATAGTTGTAACCATCACCTCTAAACTTGCACTAACTGGGCTTATTCATCGATGGAAAAAGGTAATCGTGATCCTCAAACGGCTGAGGACTTTCCAATATTCCATCGCACTGTTTTCGAAGAACTTTATCGTCTTAACATCTAATTACTTTCGAAAAGAGTTAATTTGAGCCGGAAGTTCCTAGAAAGTTAAAATGTCTTGGGCATTCAGCGAGCTTTGTACTAAAAGTAGCGCCAAATCCTTTACATTTAATAAAGAGGACATTAATCTGCATTGAAAAGGTTCTTCCGCTGAATTGGGGGAACCGGGTGTCTTTTTCTTTCGAACAAAGACAGGCCCTTCCTAATTTCGATGCAATAATGTTCGAAGATTAAGCGCTCTAATTAGCCAGAACATGTTTTCCTTTATCTTTGAAATTAGAGTGGATAAAATTCGAACTCAAATTAAAGATTAAGTGGCGTTGGAAATATTTTGTTCAAATGACATTATTATTTAAGTGTTTCAGCTTATCTAAATTGCAGAGGAAAAGGGGATTCAGAGTTGGTTCTGCGTGGAATGCCGAGACGTGCTCTTTAATTTGTTGGAAATAGTAAAAAGATTTCGGAGCATAAATTGGTTTTGAACTTGAGTTACGTTAGCACTAGTTCGAATTGCAGTGCTAATAATAGTATTCTAAATGAAAGCTTTATCACTTATTCAATATTTGACAACAAAAAAAAGTCAGTAAGGAAATTTCTACCCCTTAAAATCCTTCACAAGTTTGGTGTCCAGCTTTTTTGAAATGGTTAGTGATAGATACACAAATAAATATTGTTTTACAATGATTCCACTGTATAAAAGGTCTGCCTTTAGATTTCACATAACAAAAAAGGTAAAAAAAATAGTAATTTTTAGTTAACGTCGTACTAGAGCAACACAACGGGCTATTGACGACGGTCCGGGATCAGTCCCTTAAGGGAAAGATCCGAGGACAACACCTCGTAATTTTGAACCACGGTCAGATGACGAAGCAACACCTGAGCTGGCACCCCACTCTCCAAACTTCCACGCCAACCCAACGTGAGGACTTTCGGCCACGACAGATTTAAGGTGCACCAGCCGCCTCTACACCATACGCTTACAAACATCCATGCCCGAACCCGGATTCGAACCAGGAACCTTCCGATCTAGAGTCTAACACCTTAACCACTATACCGGTTGGTCGGCTAACGAAAAAGGAAAGTAATTATGTAACGCTATTTACAAAAAATATCCTGTTCAAAGAAATTTCCAACACCGTCGACTTGATAAATGCTGAAAACTCATAAAACAGCAAATAATGCAAAATACTACATGGGTGTAGCATGCGGAAGATAGTAAAAATCCTTTAAATCCTGAATGATTAGTATCTGTCAAATGCTTTAGTATTTTCAGTTATTCATGTATGATAAAACTTACCAAAGATAAGATTTCAATGCGCATTCAGTATTGCTCCTCAAAAGATTACCTCGTCATATGACCACACATGGTTTTAAGTTTCTATGCCGTTTTCTCGGATGTTTCACTCCAAGGTTGATCCGGCAAACATCGCCATCAACAGACCGTGGTTCAAAATTACGTGGTTTTGTCCTCGAATCTTGTCCTTTCGGGATTGATCCCGGACCGTCGTCAATAGCCAGTTGTGTTGTTCTAGTATGACGTTAATTGCAAAACTACCAATTACCTCCAATTTAATCTTGCTTTATTCAGACATAAAACACTATTTTATGGGTTCAAAATCAGCTGTTTGTTCTCTCAAAATATTCTGGAGATAAAAGTTTTGGTACATAGATTAACAATAGGTAGGTAGTTAGCTTTGCACTGAAGCGATACAACGGGCTATTTGTGAGGCTATGGGATCATTCCTTAACCTTTTGACTACGACTATAGATATAACTGACGCGATTCTTAGAACTCAAGGTATAACTGCTCTACCGCCGTAGTATAAATTCTTTCTTGGCGTGATTCTTATAACTTTCAAGGTTTAACTGCTGAACTGGCGATAGTCTAAATAATTTCTGGGCGCAATCAAGGTACAACTGCTGTACCGGTCATAGTCTGAAGTTTAAGGGATAGAGAAGACAGCAACATGTAATTTTGAACCACTGTCAGTTGACGAGGTCACACCTGAGCTGACATCCTCGTCTCTAAACGTCCACACCAACATGAGGAAGGTTGAAGCCACGACTTATAAAACATGTATCAGTCCTGTTGAAGTTTCAAAGTTAATTCAAAAATCTTTAGAAGAAAAGTAGGTAAATATTCGCTTAACTTTCTTCGCCGAATTTGCTCCAAAGTTCTAATCCGGGCTGAGATTGCCTTTGTATTTTTCTAGCATATCGAAAATAAATCAGGAAGAAACCAAATCATCGAGGAGTCTGCCCATAAAGTTAAAATAAATTTAATCACAATTGAACTATGATACACGTGTGCCTATTGGATGCGGCGTGTGTAGAAGCACGAGTTGTTCTAAAAGGACCAACTCAACAAAAAATAGTAACAAAAACAAAAGGGTGCGACGACATCGCCGCTTAGAGTTAACTAACAAAAGCTTAATTCAGGAGGCCGCTTTCGACAAGTCCTATTGTACACAACATTCTTTTGGCTAGACTAAGTTTCGAACTAAAAACTCCTTGGTTACTGTTCAGTTACCCTTCCAACAGGACTACCTCTACTTGAAATGACAAAGGTATTTATTTGTATATGTATTAATGTGATTCCAACTGACATTAACTTATTTCTCGGAAGACAACAAACTAAATAAAAAAAACTTCAATATATTTTATAAACCCCAGTTACTTTAAACATTGCAACGTTGTGCACTAAGTAAAATGTAAGCGTCTTGTAACTGTAAACTATTGTTTACATAAATAATTCAGCTAAAAAGCAACGAAAGTACGCAATCCGTCGAAATTTACTGAAGCATGAATTAGCAATCTTTTTTTAAATGCAGCCATGTTCCTTAAAGTATTCTGATTTTTATAAATGTGACTATTCATTTTTGCCTCCAGCACTGTATAAAAAATTATATTTGAACTATACAAATAATGTAGAAATTCCTGAGTGTATTCTTTAATTAATTATATATGTAACATACCAAAGGCTTGAATATTTTAAAGAATTTCAACTCTCATGAACAGCGGGAAAATATTCAAGGAACTAATTTAAATATGTATAGACGTAAACTTGATTTTTGACAGAAAAAAAGTAGTTTGTATGTAATACAAATAACCGAATGTATAAAAGATTTACAAAAACTATTTAAAAACTCTTAATGACGATACCTGAATTTTTTACTAAAGCAGTAGAGGATCATGACGTCAATTTGTTTACACTGTAGAACCAAAAGTAAAATGTTACCAATTCACACATACCAGGTCTTTATACCAAAGTTGTTAAAATTTAATGATTTATTCTTGTTAACGTTTAAAATTGAATTCACTAAATATAAATTTAGCTCAGTTATAAGAACAATTTTCAGGTTACATATATTCTCATTTTTTATCAAAATTTCTTTTACTTCGTACTCTCCTCGACTTGTTATGAATGGTCGACATTCTGCAAAAGTCACAGTTTCTAAAAAGGCCTACGGAATTGTGAGTGCATAGGAAGGATTGTACATAAAGCCGTAATATGTAAAGATTGTTACACGTACAAATTATTTTTCTTACTTAAAAATTTTCATAGATTGTAGTTTCTATTAAATGCATTTTCAAATTATGCTTTTACATAATTTTTAAATATATTATTTTATTTAGCATTATTATTTTAAATAAATTTACATAATTTTTAAATCTACCATTATGACCAAAAATTGATTTTTTATACCTTAAACTAATCTAATAAAATTTTAGACCTATACGTGTTTTTTCCTATTTATTATTTGTAAACAATATTTGCACTTCTGAACTAAAATTAAATATTTTTTTGTTTACTCTAAAACTTATCTTAATTGTTTTGATAATGTAGCATCGAAATGCGCGTAACTTTTTCAAAAAAGTCAAATGTTAGTAACAAATAAAATTTAACTAAATATATCAATAGGTATAAGTTGATTAAATGATATATTCTCAAAATTAGAGAGAGAGAGAGTAGGAGTGCCCCGCAAAAAAAAACTAGGAAGTTGGAGATACTTGGATACTTAGTTTTCAGATACTTAGCATCTGGATGCTCATTTGCAGATTTGCACTACAGTTACAGGGTCGGCTAGTCTACAATCGCAACTTTAATTAACAAGTGTGCTTATCAATTTGTAACAAATTAAACCTATTTGTATACCAGAAATGTGTCAAATGAGAAGTGGGAGGAAGTTTCAAAATGATTTTAAAAATACACTAATTTTCCGAATTGCATTGTTGCAATCGACGGGTGTGGTATGTAGTATCCTGTACGTTACAACTTATGGCGATTTGTAGCCAAATGTGGTAACCTTCTAGTTTTCGCGAGTTTGCGCGCTTTCATCTAGTTTTAAAACAACGCTTCGTATTTCTGCCATTTTTTCTTTAATTTTTTTACATTAGTTGTCTGATTGTTCCGTCCGTCGGTCTCGAATTCTTTGTTACTTCTTTCAAGTAAGTTGCACTTTTATTTTGCTTTAATAGTGTTTACTCCTCTCGAATGTTGATTTTGAAATAATAAAATATGAGATATATGAATAGGATTAATTTGTAAAAAGCGAAAATAAATTGTTTTAATACAATAGAACAAATTTGAATTGCAAATCTTCTAATTTTTCTGTGTGGTATTTACTCTAAACATGTACGTTTTTTTGGCGTTGTTTCATCAATTAGGTCCATGTTCAACTCCTTAATTTTTAAAAACTGTCTGGAAAATGTAAAAAATTGAGAAAATAAAACGCCGGTTAACAAAACGTCCGGAAATTTGGAAAATTTCGGATTTTGGACATACTGTATAACTAATCATATTAATTCTTATTTTTTTGCAAAAATGTTCGATGACAGTATACGTTTGGAACCTGTAAAATATATTTCCGTAATTTATATTTAAAACACTGGATGGTCTTTGTAAGTTAATTCTCAAAATGTACAGCACTGAGGAACCAAAAAGTGGTTATACGCATAGAAGCCAACGGTGATTGTGTCTCTCAGGCAGGCACGGGTCGCGTGTTATACACTGACTTATCTACAAAAAAAATTCCTTCTGGTACTGTGGTTTATTTGCATAGTTGCCATTGGTGAAAGGTTCTCGCCGGCCCCGGCGGGGCGGCGAGATAGCCGGCAGGCTAGGATCGAGTGTTGTACGCTGTGACTTATCTACAAAAACAATTCCTCACGGTAAAGTGGTTTATACGAGTGGATGCCAACAGTGAAAGGTTCTCGCTGGCAGGCGGGGGGGGAGAGGGGTCCCACGTTATGCGGTGTGACTTAGCTACACAAAATTCCTCCCAGTACAGTGGTTTATACACACTGAAGCCTTGTGCCGTTTTAGCATTGACTTCCATACAAAAATATTCCTCCTCGTCCCGTGGTTAGAAAAAAATTCTAAATTTTTAATTCCATATCTTCATTTTTGACCAAGAATAGCCCCGTCGAGTTGCCCACCTAATGCTAAGTAATTGCTAGAAAAATTATAAAATGAAATTCCATCTCAATTATAGATAGAACAAACCTCCATTGATTTTTCTCACATTGAACAATATTTGGTGGATTATCAGGATAAAGAAAAGAACTGACATATCTACAAAAAAATAATCATTTTTAATTCCATACGAAGCAGAAAATCCCAAATCCGGAATTGTTGAAAATTCGGACGTTTCGCTAACTGGTGTTTTTTTTTTCCTTCATTTTTTTACATATTTCTTATTTTTTTAAAAAATGAATTCAACCTGGACCTATTTGAGGAAACAACGCAAAATAACGGACATGTTCATAAGAAAATACTACACTGGAAAAAGAAGATTTACAATTGAAATTTGTTGCATTGTATTAAAAAGTTTTTCCTTTTTTTTAAAATTATTCCTATTTACGTAATGTATTCAAAGGTTCACAGTGTGTATTTCGCTATATGGTGGCCATCTTGGATTGGCCGCCATCTTGTTTGGAGAAAAACATCGCTTTAGCGACTAACGTAACGGATGCTACCACTTCAACCTATCGCGTTGTTAGCTGTATGTGGCGCAAACTATAGTTTTCTCTATATCAGAGGCGGCGAACCTTTTTAAGTAGTGGGTCGAATTTTGTTCATTATTTTTTTAACACTAGTTGGTGGCGCACTCTGGAAATGAAGTACGGAGCATAGTAAAAAAACTACTTTTTTTGGTTCTCAATTTTTTAATCCTTTAATAAGTTAACGATTCGGCGTTTATATATATATATATATATATATATATATATATATATATATATATATATATATATATATATATATATATATATATATATATGTATATATATATATATATGTATATGTATATATATATGTATATGTATATATATATATGTATATGTATATATATATATGTATATGTATATATATATATGTATATGTATATATATATGTATATATATGTATATATATATAAATATATATATGTATGTATATATATGTATATATATATAAATATATATATATGTATATATATGTATATATATATAAATATATATATATGTATATGTATATATATATATATGTATATATGTATATATATATATATATATATATATATATATATATATATATATATATATACTATATATATATATATATAAATATATATAATATAGTTACAGGTATGTGTATGTACAATAAAGTTAAAGTAAATTTAATGATAACTCTGTTGTTGTTTTTTGTCATATAATTTATAATATTAGGTCTTAATATTCTGAATATTATTTCTTAATATTCATAATCAATATTCATTAGGTTAACGCATTTTACAGTCAATTCATTGTCGAGTTTATTTACATTGGTAGACTTTTCAAAATTCATCGAATAGTCAATATTTCACTTGAATATGAGGATCCAAACATCGTTAAAAGAGCATTAGCAAGTTTCTTCATTGATATAAATTGATATTCATTGATTATTTGGTAAAGAATCCATACGTTTAATATAATATTTTCAATTTTTTGCGTGGGATCATTGTAATTTGCACTATTTTCAGACATTTTCACTCCTACTTCGGAAATCAAGTTATCAAATTCATTTTTCCAAACATTGCTGCTTTGAAATTGAACTAATTTCATTTCTAAATTTTGGATACCTAGCCACTTAAATTCGTTTGACTCCATTGTTTCGAATTTCGTTTTATATGGATATAAAATAAAGGGAAATGTATTTTCCATCCTCTTAAATGGAATAAATCTCTCATCAAAGGCTTGTTTTATTTCCTGTATAATCATTAACTATTTTTTGATTGCATTTTCTTGAACGTCAAGCGTATTTTACATTGTTATTGTGTTTTGAAAATGTTTTTATAACTGAGGAATATATTTCAGGATTTTTATTTCCGAGATAAAAGTAGATTCTAGTACAGATTCCCTAGTACAGATGTCACGTTTCGTCATAAATATCCTAATATTCTAATATAAAGATTAAAAAACCATTATGTATAATGATTAAATCTAAAACATTTTACAAAATCAGCATACATTGTTTTCCATTTTTAAGTTTTTTATTAAACTTGTATTTTTTTTCATATTTTTTAAAAGATGGATTAAAAAATAATTAAAATTCCTTATGTATATAAGTTTATAAAAATAAATGCCCGGGTCATTTAAAAAGCCTGCGTGGTTCAGTGTCTGACCCGCGGGTCATAGGTTCGCTATTGACATTGCATAGGCTCTATATTGACATTGTAGGATACGGGAAAAGCAGTGACTCGGCTGTTTTCCAGGATACTTAATTGTACAGAAAACTTATAGAAGCATGCTTTAAAAATTCCAAATCCAAAAGCTATAACCACAGTTGATACCACATTTTTGCCTCATGTACTTGTAGGAGATGAAGCTTTTGAAATTTCGGAAAACGTCATGCGCCCTTATTGTGGAAAATCTCTAACTTACAGCAAGAGAATTTCCAACTATCGCTTATCAAGAGCACGACAATGTATCGAATGTACATTTGGAATGGTGGCGAACAAGCTGTGAATATTTCACAGGGCAATGAAAACTAAAATCGATACAACCGAAACTATAATTGGGGCTTGTTGTGTTCTGCACAATTATGTAAGATCCCGAGATGGGTATCGATATAAAGATACTTTTTATGAAGCTCTATTTACGAGCTTTAGTACCAGAAATATACCACGGGGAAACATGTCAGCTAAAACTGTGAGAGATAAATATGCCGATTACCTTGAGAATGAAGGCAAAGTATCATGGTAGGATACAATGATATAAAGGTTATTACTTGAAAATATTAAATATTAAATACAATAAAGAATTTACCAAATATTTTATTTTTTTCTTTGCTGTCTCCAACTTTAGAAACTATTTCTGCAATATCTTCCCAAGACGACTTTTTCAAACTTCTGTTCTTATGAGCAGGGTACTCAATACTTCAAATAGGCCTTTTATGTATTTCATCAAATAAAAGATATGTGTCACAGCGCTCTTCTTTCTTCGTGAGCGATTAATCCCTTACCCCGGTGTCAGTAGAACGCTTATAAAGAATTAGATTACATTAAAGAGCAGAGCAAGGTCATTTATGGCTCCAAAAACTAACATATGAGTCATGTAACGAGTGTGACTGAATGTTTCAGCAAAATAGAAACGAAATCAAGGACATAATGAATATAATTACTACACTCAATGATGATAAAATTGCTCTACAAATATCGCAAAATGGCCTACAATAGAACTAATAAAAAATCTGGAAATTTAAAATCTACTTTCCATCTTTATGAAAATATGATATAAAAATTACAATAAACGAAGAAACTTTTGATAAAAATAAGATTGACTGGAGGATTAGGATATGTTGTATGAAAAACAAGGGCATGAAAACATCGGTTGGAAGATTGCGAGTTCGAATTCAACCAAAGACCGTCGTGTAAAAAAGGGGCTGATGCACGTTAAATCTTTAATGACCTAAAATTTCATCACGTTGGCGTGGTGTGGAAACTTTAAAGGACCGTTGTCGGTATACGTTATCTCAAATTTCTTCTATTTTTAATGGTTCTGACCGTGGTTAAAATTACGAGGTGTTGTTCTGGGATCTTTCCCTTAAGGGACTGATCCCGGACCGTCGTCAATAGCCCGTTGTGTTACTCTAGTACGACGTTAACTAAAATTACCATTAGCATCTATTTTTAATGGTATTAAATACAAAGCAGTAAATTAAGGTAGGCAACTAAGTACTACATTCAAGATATATCTTTTCTATAAAACGAGATAAATTGTTCTTTTTGTATTCGTAATGAATATCTTCGTCAAATGCTTCCAAATTCGTATTGCAAAAATATAAAAGTAACAATTGAAAAAATATTTATTTAAAGAAAATCACATTCAAGGTGTCGGTCAGGAGTAGAATTTTCCGCAGTTTTCATTTCCGTTGAAATTTCCACTGTATTTTTAACGATTGTGAATACAGAAACTTTGACTGAGGAATTAAAAAAGCCCTAACGCCAGTTAAAACACGTGTCATATTCCTATGTATCTCTAGCTTCAGGCGAAGCGTTCGAATTATCGGATCCTCTCGGCCCGCGGAAGCAATAAAGAAGCTTGATTAAGCAGTTTTCTGCATGTGAACGCTATAGAAGAACTATGTAATTTGGCTCCCCGCGTTTTTTGTCAAAATCAAACGCTCGTTAGATTTGGACTCAAATGAATGGGGCCCAAGAGAAATCCCAGATGCGCGCTATACGTATATTAAGGCCCGATGCACACATACGGTTTTTCAACGTGCGGCGCCGCTGCCGCAACGTAAGTGCGGTCTGAGATACATTTGATCCCATGGAGCAGTGCAAACATGCCTACAGCGCCGCACGTCCAACTTGGTGCAATTTGTACCGCAGTTCCCCACTGCGCCGCACGGTCGCCGCACATGAGTTTCCGTTCTGAAGTATCTTGTTTTCATAAACAAATTAAATACAAATAATAATTAATAAATGGTTGTATCCAGTAACGTCTATTTTGTTTCAAAATATACTTTTTTTACACCAAGTAAGCGAAATAAACACGTTTTCTTCGATAGAATATGTATCGCAAATGGCGCGAAATGAGTTCGTACGTCATTACACAGTTATGTGTGCATAGTTGGGCCTCGGTGCCGCAGTGGCGCCGCACGTTGGAAAACCGTATGTGTGCACCGGGCCTAAAATCTGCTTCCTCAAAAACGATTAAGAATTTACATTTCATTGTTTTTGGAAACAACCACCAACAAAAAAATAGATCAAATTTAAGATCGTTCAGCGGTTTCAGTTCTACTTTCGCTCGTTCTTCCGAGTGGTATAAGCATATTCTTGTAAAATTATTAAGACCTGTAAGTAAAAAGTAAAACTGTAATTTTCAATAATCGTTTTATTTTTTCCTTTATTAAAACATCATTAATACGAAATACAAGTGCATTAATCATAAAATATGAAGCTTTTAAAATAAAATAAGCCATGGGGCACTTTTCTGACATTAGATATATGTTTCTAAAAATATATAGAACTGGTGGTACGCCAAAAATTTCAAGTGGTACGCAGTTACTAAAAGGTTGGGAACCCCTGCCATGGACAAATTAACTTTATTCATTTCCTTTTCAGAAACTGTACTCTGTATTTGTCCCCCCCCCCTTCAGATGCTTTTGTTGTTTTAACAATTTTCTTTTCATATATGAAAGAGTATATTAGTATTCTTCTTTTTTTCATTGCTAAAATGCTATGACTCATTTCCTGTCTATTACTCTTGCTGATTCCGACTCTTTTTTTTATGTGTGTTATTTTTGTTAAATATTTTGCTAAAAATAAGTGACTTCATTTGTTTTCTCTTTTCTTTTGAATCTTCCGAAAGAGATAGGTATTGAATGTTAAAAATTATTTACTTTTTTACCATTAAATTCCTTTTTTACCATAAATTTTTCTCTCATGAAGAAAGTGAATAAGCTTTTTTTTTTCAAATATGTTTCTTGCTCAATGTATAAATAGTCTCTAATTAACTGAAGTATAATTACATTACTTTTTTAAATTTCCATTTATTTTAAACACATAAAATAAATGGAAATAAAAAAAGTATTATGAATAAATTAAATTAATTGATTCACAATACTTTTTTAAATTTCCATTTATTTTATGTGTTTAATTTTCATCAAACATTAGTTCAAATATTATTTTTTAATCAATTAGACGATTATCAATTATCCTATATCAGGGCTCGAAATATCCGGGAGCACAGTTGCACTGTGCACATGAAAATAGAATTGTGCACCTAATTTTTTTCCGCTAGGTACACACAGTGCATCATTCAGAGGGTTCAGAGGGAACGTGTTTTATGTTATTTTGATATTTGAACAAAATATTAGTAACGACATCTCTCGCTCTAAGGGAACGTAATTAAAATTCCTAAATACACTCATTGCCATAAAAATTTGCACACCAAGAAATAATTGTGGGATCGTAAAGAAACTGGGCATGAAGGTACATGTCGGCCAGATATGCAAATGATTAGAAATGCAGCGTGATTGCGCAATCAGTAATGTCACTAGAGGGCGTTGAACTTCCTTTTCCTTGGAGAATAAAACAGGTAAGGAGAGCTTGTTTGAGTGTACTTAATCTTTTGCAAAGGAAACGCTGAGGTAGACATGCCGTTACGCCGCCATCGAAGACAATACGAGCAGCTGTCAGAGATCGAGAGGGGAAGAATCATCGGGATGATGGAAGCTGGGTGGTCAGCTCGGCGAGTAGCTCTTCAAGTAGGCCGTTCGGATTTTACTGTGAGGAGGTGTTGGGACCAGTGGTCAGAAGAGACGTCATTTACACGGCGATCAGGCTCAGGACGCATTCGTCAGAAAGGTCGTCGAGAAGACCGTCACATCATACGAAACGCACGCGTAGAGCCAACTGCCTCATTGGCCGCTGTCCAGACACAAGCAGCACCTTCACTACGGGCCCCTGTGTCTTCCCGAACCATCGCAAGGCGCCTGGCTGAAGGACATCTGCTATCGCGACGCCCATTACGTGTGTAGCCAATGACACCCACCCACCGACGCCTCCGTTTGGAGAGTGGTGTAGCGCACGACGGGATTGGACTGCAACGGAATGGAACCAGGTCGTCTTCAGCGATAAATCTAGATTTAATTTGAGCAGTGAAGACCATCGTGTTCGTGTGTGGAGGCAGCGTGGTGAACGCCCCAATCCTGCCTTCGCTTTACAGCGACACACCGCTCCCACAGCTGGTGTGATGGTATGGGGTGCTATTGCTTACGATACACGTTCACCCCTAATATTGATCCATGGCCCAATGATAGCCCAGCGGTACGTCCATGACATCCTTCAGCCACATGTGATGCCACTCATGGCAGGGCTAATAGGAGCCATTTTTCAACAAGACAATGCTCGGCCACACACATCAAGGATGACACAAGACTGCCTCCGCCACATTACCACCCTTCCCTGGCCTGCTCGATCCCCAGAATTGTTACCAATCGAGCATATCTGGTATCGTTTGGGACGGCAAGTTGGACACCCTACGAGTTTGGTCGAACTAGAGGCGCGTTTACAGCAACTGTGGAACGAGATGTCTCAGGACATCATACGGAACTTGTACGCCTCAATGCCCGCTCGTATCGCATCGTGCATTCGCGCTAGAGGGGGTCCAACAGAGTACTAACGTGTACTTTTTTCTGCAATAAATAATCCTTTTTCTTTGATTTTTTAATCACTTACTTATATGAAAGTAGTACTTACATGTGTAAAATTTCGTTTCATTTTGACGACTTTTTCTCGTTCCGCAAATTTTTATGGCAATGAGTGTACACACTAAGCGAAAACAAAATTGCTGTGCCGTAACGGGTTTATACAGGAGGAAGGTTTACTTAAGTCACTGCCACCAAAACTTTCCGATGATCGAAACATTTTCCAAATGGCTCTGTTAAAGCGACTGTCGCGACAGCCGTGTGCCGTAGAATTTCGATATGTTTTAATATTTGTATTTACTATCTACTACGAACCTATATAAACATACCCAACTAATACAGTATTTTACATTACATTAATACTCTTATATTACGTTTTTTTTAAATATGCACCTAACATATAATCTGTGCACCTAATTTAAAAACTTAGGTGCACAGTGTGCACCTGTATTAAAAAATCTATTTCGAGGCCTGTCCCATATGTTTTAGGATAATTGATAATCTATGTGTGTGTATAAGTGAATATTTCTATGTCATTTAATTTTACTTAAGATTGAAATGTAATTACTTTTTGTCATGTTTTCAGCGAGAGCTCCACTTTAACATGCGAGGTCGCAACCATTGCAGGAAAGCCGAATTCTAGAGGTTGGTACATTCCAAACTCCTCTCACCCAATAGAAGTTCTCTCCTAATGCGCCTTCTATATAGCAGTTTTTCCTCAGATAGCTACTGAGATGTCATTCTGATAAGATGTGTTTTGCTGTTTGCAGTTACGGTGTTATTCATTCAGATGTTATTTAATGTTTTCTTTAACTTTTAATATTTGTCCCAATCGTGTAACTGTCCTCAATGTACTAATAAATGTTTGTAATTAATCAATATGGGGTGTTCTGCTTGAACATTTGTACAATATATTTTAATTAACGTTGCTCTGCAGCAATACAACGGACAATTGGCGATGGTCCTGGATCAACACTTATTGCACATAGTGCTTAAATTAGTGACAGTTGTTCTATCGAGATTCTTTATGTCCTTTTCCCTCTATCTGTAAGTTTATATTTTGATATAAACATGATGTGTAGGTATGTGTTTGAATTAACGTTGCACTGCATTAATACACCGGGTAATTGGCGATGGTCAGGGTTAAACACGAAGAGAAAGTTCAGAAACGACATACGTAATTTTGAAACACGGTCAGATGACGAGGTCACATCTGAGCTTGTACCCCACACTCAAAACGTCCACACCAAGCAACGTTAGAAAAGTTTTTGAGTCAGGGTCGAGTTAACGTTCACCACTCCACTTTGTACACTTCGGTATTTGGTTCGATTCGAACTTGCAACCTTACGGTTGTAATTCGTTACTCTTCCGACAAGGCTACCATAGCCGAACATGATATGAAAGCATATGGAAAGGATAACGGCTTGTAATACCCACTGTAAAGGATAATTCGTTCTGGAAACTATAAATATATACATGTCACATTATGGAGCTGATAATTAGTACAGTGTTTGAAGTATGTATAGGAGCCAGATCTTCTCCTGAAGTTGGACTATTTAAATGCTTTCAAGAATATTGGTGATTCATTGATACAGACAAGTATGAACCAGGATTTTCATTTGATGTTGTAGCAGATCTAGTAGAAGATATAAAGCAACACACGCTAAGAAGTACTTGGAACAAACAGAACCAAAGCTAAGAGGGGGATTATAAAGAATTCTTAGAACTCGTAATTATCTTTCTTGGTGCTGTCCCAGCAAAGGGAGTCCAATTTATTTCTCCGGGAGCTATGCACCATGCCCGCTGGATGTCCAAAATTATATATTCTCTCAAGATCTGGATGTTCAAGGCTAAATTTAAGCTGTCGTCAAAAGAAGGACTACGTGATGTGTGTGTTTTCACAGTACGTGTATACTTGATAGCTTGGATCTCTGCACCTCAAGCTTCATATGCTCCTTACCATGACATAATGTTGCTGATTTCACGACTTGAATACTCATCAATATATTCAGACATTTCTTAGTCAACATCAATTAAATTTGCTAATCACTTGTGGTATTTGTTACACGAACTTGTTGGTTTAGCTTTGTTTGATAGTCGTGTCAGTTTATTAACCAAAAGACTGATGATGAATGCTATGCAGACTGAAGTTCATACTGAAAAACAAGATCAAAATTACTCTAAGCGAATCAGCATTGCTCCTTCATTCATTCAAGAATAAAAACTTGGAATATTTTGTCACAGCCAAGTCATTGATATTGTTACAACTGTTGAAACTTTATCCAATTTATTTCTCCGGGAGCTATGCACCATGCCCGCTGGATGTTCAAAATTATATATTCTCTCAATATCTGGATGTTCAAGGCTAAATTTAAGCTGTCGTCAAAAGAAGAAGGACTACGTGATGTGTGTGTTTTCACAGTACGTGTATACTTGATAGCTTGGATCTCTGCACCTCAAGCTTCATATGCTCCTTACCATGACATAATGTTGCTGATTTCACGACTTGAATACTCATCAATATATTCAGACATTTCTTAGTCAACATCAATTAAATTTGCTAATCACTTGTGGTATTTGTTACACGAACTTGTTGGTTTAGCTTTGTTTGATAGTTGTGTCAGTTTATTAACCAAAAGACTGATGATGAATGCTATGCAGACTGAAGTTCATACTGAAAAACAAGATCAAAATTACTCAAAGATAATCAGCATTGCTCTTCATTCATTCAAGAATAAAAACTTGGAATATTTTGTCACAGCCAAGTCATTGATATTGTTACAACTGTTGAAACTTCTAGTTGGATATCTTGCAGTTGAACCAGACTTGTGGGAGTTGAGAGAGAACTACATACAGGCTAAAGAGATAATAAAATATTTACAAGTAGTAAATGACCATGCCGAACGGGCAGTTACACTAATTCAGGAATACAGTGGATTGATAACTCATGGTGAAATGCAGCTGCAATTCTTGCTATAAGTTGTTGAAGATCATCGCAAAATGTACCCTGACAGCATGAAAATTGCCCTATCTCAGCCTTTGCAAAGGCAATAAAATTATATAAAATAGGCAATAAAATTAATAAAATTATTTTATTGTAAAATAAAAAGCTGATAATCTTTGCAACAAATTGCACAAATTGTTTAAAATTAATGCATTAAATACATTGTAAATACATATTAAGGTATAGCTAATAATCTTAATTTTTTCTAATTTTTATAAACTTTGAGTCAATTGAGCTACCCGTAAATATTAAAATTTAGTGCTCAAACTTTTTATGTAGTGTTTTATATAAAAATGAACAAAGTTAGAGAATTAGTCTTGAAAGAAATAAATAAATCATGTATTTTAAGTTCCACCCTAGTGGGGAATCAAGAAAGAGGCTAATCAAATAATAATACCCATGATTAAAATTAAAATTCATGAACATATTGAATTTTATAAATTGCAATGAGAAAATAATAGTTAGTCTTGTTGTTTTGTATCAAACCGGCAATATCATTTTCAGACAAGTATTTTGTGTTTATTATCGCATATAAAGATAAATAAAAATTTATGATTAAAAAAAGCAATACTTAATTTCCACTTCAAGAGACGTTTCATGTGTATACATTTCATGTGTATACATTTCATGTGTAAAAGACATGGAAAAGAAATTGAGTTCTACAGTAACATACTTCAAATAGAAAACGAAGTAAAGAAAATTTATAAAAAAAAATTTTTTTTGATGCATTAGTGAAATTAGAACATACATAAAAGTAAGAACCTAACTCGAAGTTAATTATTTCTCTTACGAATTTATAACCAATTATCACGGGGTAATAATTCGTAATGAATGGAGATATTATGTTAACTGCCAGAAATCATAAGACTGCAATAAAATTCAGAAACAAAATTAATAAATTTGCACTAAACAAATCTGTATGCACCTAAATACTTATGATCACAAATTACATATTAGTGTTGTTTAACACTATTTAAATAAAAGCATATTACTTTCGCATTTTCGGTCAAACAATAATTTGTTCTTTCTCTTTTAGCATGTCTGCTCAAACAAATCATTATAAAATAATTTAGCTCAAGAGAAATAATAATTTCTTTTTGGAAAAAATTTACTCTCAACCCGAAGCGACAATATATTTCATGCATTAAGGTACAAGAAAATCCCATCTTACTCCCTTCCTCAACAACGTATTTCAAATCAGAAACGAATTAAAAATCAATTATTTTTTTCGTTTATTGAAATCCCGCAAAAACAAATTTGTAATTAAATTGAATTTGGGCTCATTAGAGAGATTTAGGATACACATAAAAGTAAGAGCTTTTCTCCAAGTTAATTATTCCACTAATGAATTTATCATCATTCATTATGCTGGGGTAATGACCCTCAATAAATAGAGAAAACCTGTTAGCTGCCATGAATCATAAAGCTCCAACCTTTCCCCTGAATTAATAAAGTCCTCTCCGGTAGCTTCTACTTACTATGTTAGCTTTGCAGAGTTCTGAAACTTCACACGTAAATATTTTAAAGTGTCTTAGGTAATCGGATGATTCTTTTTTGATGTTTAAAATGCATGGCATGGAGAAAAGAATATGCAGGGAATAACTGACAGGCTTAGTTAACTTCACGTTGCGGGGAAGTCTGCTTCGAGAGTGTAGGTTTTTCAAAGAGAAACTTGTTTGAGGAGAACGACTTCACATTTTAGTTTCGTGAGTTTGGGAAAAGTTATTCGCTCTAGCCACACAATTTTTCACTTTATTCATTTAGGAGTTATGCTTTTATGATGTTTGTTTTTAATTCATGATGCAAATATCGCTACCTACAGTTGCATAAACCCTCGGAGTGTTTTATTTTATTGTCGAAGCCTGCTTGACATTCCTCAGATGCAAAACGAATTCCTATTTAGCTCCTTTTCTTTCTTGAAGTAATTAGGCAGTTTTGACTCCACGATATGTCTTGTTATTAACAAAACTGACCAGATCTTGATGGACGAGATAACTCGTCATTGACAAACATCGGCAGATCTTGATGGACGAGATCTCTCGACAAAACCACTTGGGGTGCTAAATTAAAGATGATTGAGGTGGTGGTAGTATTTCTGCGGCAGAAAGTTTATATATATATATATATATATATATATATATATATATATATAAGAAAGTATATATATATATATATATATATATATATATATATATATATATGCTAGCCACTGCGTGGCTAGCACGGCGTTGCCCGTGCTGTACTTTGTAGGGTTAGGTGTGTCTATTGGGAACGTTTGTAAACCACCGGTGTTTGCTACACATTCCCATTTGGTTTGCTCCGCAAACAAAAACCACGGATAACGGCGTGATGGCCTCGTTATTGTGAAATTGGAATTGCGAAGAGAGTTAATGGGTGTGACGTCACAATTACTTGGAGGGTGGGGTGCCAGCTGAGGTGTTATGTTATGATATGACCGTGGTTGTCCACGTATATTTCCCTTATTGGATAAAAATGATAAAAATAAACTATACAGAAACAAACAAAAGATTGCATAAATGAAACAAACCAGAAATTGCACAAAAGATCAAAATTAAATATCGCTAAACTTTGAAAAAAATATCCGAACTAAAAGTTAATATGCTTTAAAAATCTAAATCCAAAGTATTGTAGTCTAAAAAAGAAACAATAACAAACGTATTGCACAACCGTTATACAGTTTCAAAAATAAAGTAAGCACAATAAAAAGATACTTATATAAAATATTAAAAGTCAACGCTAACTAAAAGTTCAAAAGAAACAATAACAAACGTATTGCACAACCGTTATCCAGTGTCAAAAATAAAGTAAGCACAATAAAAATATACTTATATAAAATATTAAAAGTCAACGCTAACTAAAAGTTCAAAAGAAACAATAACAAACGTATTGCACAACCGTTATCCAGTTTCAAAAATAAAGTAAGCACAATAAAAATATACTTATATAAAAGATTAAAAGTCAACGCTAACTAAAAGTTAACATGCTTTAAAAAAAGCAATACATTTTTGAAAGGATATGCAATAATCGGGCGGCTACACGGCAACGGATACACACGCGCAGTAAATACGGATTCATTCAATACCGATTCATGACGGTTGCCATTCGGAAGAAAGATAATAATAATAGAACATCGCATTAAATTAATTTTAAAATTTTCAAGACGAAATTTTAAAAATGAAGAGAGAATGAATGAGATGAGAAGCTTTTTATATCAAGCTAAATGCAGGTGGCATGGTCTTTCTGCGGTGGAAAGTGCTTCGAAATAACATCACCAGACTTGTTTTTCGAATACGATTGCAGCAAGTTGTCGATACAAATTTAAAAGAACGAATTCTGAATTGAAATATTGATAATCGATTGGTGGTGTACTGAATCTCAATTCGATTACTTCATTTTGTTTCGACGAAATATCTCGTCCGTTCAAATGTGACTAATTTTGATGATATTCCCGGTATTTTTTTCTGTGATGACCAGATCAAGATTTGATCAGATTTATTTCATGACAAAACCTCTCGTCCGTCAAGATCTGGTCGGTTTTGACCTACTCTGATGAATGACAAGATGCTAATGTCAAGAAACCTCGTCAAAACAATCACCAGGAGAGTTAAACGACAAAGTCCCCCTAAGGGCTATCTTTACTATTGTAAAAGGAAGTGTTTCTCTGTCTGTATCTTTCTCTGTACGCAGTGTCCTCACGAATCTATGGCATTTACAATAATGAAATTTGGTACACAGGTAGTCCTAACGTTTTACGATGTTTTTGGTAGTGCCCGAATTTTAAAATTTAATCTAGAACATTTTTAAATTAATTTATTACTTTTTTTCTCCATTCTTTCTTTTCTCCGGAATGGGGAGACAGAAAGAAGCCTATTTGGCGGTTTTCGACCGCTGTAGTCAGAAGCGTTTTTGGTTCTAATTGCCTTTGGAACCATGCCACATTCACCGATTCTAGCGTGTTTTGATTTACGTTGTTGATAATAGCCACATCGAGGCTACCCCGGCGTTGCTCGTGAAGTTCGTTGAAATGAAAATATGACCAAATGAAAAAAACCAAATGAAAATACGTAGCAATCACTGGGGGTTGGTGAACGTCAGCGAGCAGTGGTTACACCTGACCACACAAAAATAACTGTCGTGGGCAACATCGTGCTGGCTGCGTAGTGGCTGGTAAAATATATTTTAACTAGCCAGTGCGTGGCTAGCCCGGCGTTGCCCGTGCCGTGTTATAAGTTATTAATCTGTGTAAATTTTTCCACAGGTTTCAAATCCGTTGAAATTTTCAATCTATCTTTAGCGATTCCGATTTTACGAAAAAGAATTAACAATCCCAGTCAAAATGTGTTTTTATTTTTTTCTCTCATTCCCTGAAATGGAATAGGACAGTAAATGTAATTTGTTTTTTTCTTTTTAACTCGAAGGTCAGAAGATGCAATCTGTTTCACGTGACGTCACAATCTCTTGCAACAATATAAAAGATATATTCAATTTAAAAATTATTTATTTAAAGAAAATCATACTTTTAGGTATCGATCTAATCTGAAATTTTCCGCAGTCTTCAAATCCCTTGAAATTTTTACTCCATCTTTAACGGTCTAGGACATAGAAAAAAGAACAACATAAATAAAGTAAAAACTTTTTTTATCCTGCTGTAAAATCATTACACACTTATGCAAAATTAAAGATTTTGAATACCCTTTTAAGGGAAAATTATTATGCTAAAATACATTAAATACAAAAAAGATTAAACTACATAAAATACTGTTTTATAAAAAATAATTGTTTAAGTCAAAAGAAAAAACTTAAATTGTGTATACAGTCCATAACATCAGAGGCATGCATCTTAAACCATACCTTATAACACAGTTAGAAAAAGATGTTTAAAAATTTAACATTAAAACTTACTAGAATGTGCCTCAGTGTTTCAAAAAATTCAATTAATTTTTTCACATTATTTCTCATAATATTTTTGCCAATATTTTTGGTAGGGTTCATAAATTTTTAGTTATATCAATTAATTTGATTACACCAAATTAAATACAACATTATAAATAAAAGCGCTTTAACCTTACAACCAGGAATAACAATCCCGCACTAAGATGGAACCTCCTTCGAATTTCTGTGCAGCAAAATACATTTACCCCATTCGCGGTTAGCAAGTTATTGGCCTCAATATGTCAGACTTCACTAAATATTATTCATATTTCAGACAGTGATCTCGTTCGGAAAGTTAATTTTAACAAATTGCTTAAAGAGAAGTTAAAATTTTCTGGAATCTAATAAAGTCAATATTAAATACACTTTACTTCATGAAGTTCATGGAATGGCATTGTCAAGGATGTACGAGCACGATTCATCGGCAAGTTATCGTGTTAAATGAATCCCACGGGCCTGTTAAACCCCCTAGATTCTAATCGGAGGTTGGGTATAAGGAAATCAGAGTTTGTAACAAGTTTTAATAACAACAGGGTGCACTTTCTTCCTCAAATGCGAGCAAGCAAATGCGAAAAGCATGCAAGACCTGTTAAAGCGTCTTGAATAATTCTTGTTCGTTGCAGAAGGTCCTTTGAAATGATTAACATTTCCCCTCCCTCCCAGCGCAGCCGGGTGGACCTTTATAATAGGACTCTAAACAGTTTCCATTTTAATGCGGGGTTAAGGTCTTTTGTGTTGACAAAGACGTCTTGCTCAAGTGAAGTTGGAGGGTTTCGCTGAAGAATGCGTGTGCCGGACAGTGCTCACGCAATTTATCTATTTCGCTTCATGTTGGAAGAATTCCAACGAGGCTCCTTTATTCGAGGTCGGTGTACAGATTGTGAAGGATTTGTAGGGCTTGGTTTGATGAACTAATGAGCGTGACACTAGTTTCTCGAAGCCTGATTTTGATTTGTTATGTTTTCTGAAATGTAATACGTGTCCTTGTTTCGGCGCTTATCGATTCATTTGAATTCGCTATCAGTCTAATGAGTAGAAACTACTTTATGAAACCTCCATTTTGTTTTACTTTCATGTTTGTTGAAAATCCATATTGATAATAGCCCAATGTAGTGCTCCAGTGCGACGTTAATTAAAAATACTATAACATACAATATTGCTCGAAGATTTCTTTTAGCCCGAGGAATGTAATATTGCCTTTACCTTCATCCCATTCAATGACTAAATATGACCACATCAAATATATATATTTTTAAGGTATCCAAACATGTTGAAAATGTCCTTTTTGAACAAAAATTCTTTAAAAGTTTTGAGGTCATATGATAGAGTATTTATTTGAATTACCAAAATATTATATTCGACTTTTCTCTAAGTAAATAAATTTCAGATATGGTAAGATTTTAATCAAAGTGGGAAAACCGGAAGTAGGCATGGAAAACACCGGAAGTGGTCATTAAAAGACCAAAAACCTGTTAAAATCAAAATTTAAAATTAATTATTTTTTTGAAAATATAATCTTAAATAGGTTTTTTTATATGTTTAAATGGTTCCTCTTTTCAAAATATTGCGAACATTTTAAAAGAGAAGTGAAGAACAAAATTGTTTACACAAACAGTGAAAGGAAAAGAGAGCAAACTATACATTTCAAACTACTCGTATTTTTTTCTCTAAATTAATTTTTATGCTTTATTTCCTCACTTCAAATGTTATTACACAAAGAGTTATAGTAGGATTCTCTTAAAACTTTGAGAACTTGTTCTTTGAAATATTGTTCAGGGAATGAACTATAATAATTTTGCTGAGTCCTAAAGTTTTTAAATTATGGCCATTTATTTACTAATTGAAAACTATTTACCATCTGATTATTTAATTATTTATTAAATAATTTATTATTTATTTAAGAAAATCACATTTAAGGTCTGGTGTAAAATTTTCAGCAGATTTCAAAACCGTTGAGATTTTTACTCTATCTTCAACAATCGAAAAGATAGAAAGTTGAATTAGGGGAATAAAAAACATAATTTAATGTTTTAGAAAAACTAACCTTGAAAAACGCAACTAAACTATCGCAATGGGTGCAGGCCCATGCCTGTCTGCGTGATTCATTGGGTAAAGCGACAGTCGCGTCGCAGCGAAAATTGGACCGGTTGCAACTTTTTAATTGCTGCGATTCTTTAGTCGCATGTGTGTGAACTTGTATTCGAAACAATGAGTTTTATTTTTTTGATTGAATTATAGCCTAGCTAAAATTGTATCTTGATTTCAGAAAGCTTTAAATAATTTTATGATGGCAAAAATATTCTTGGTTCATGATTCAGAATAAAATCCACATATTTTTAACAAAACATCATTTAATAACAGTCAACATATGAACAATGAAATATTTTGTTATTAGAACAAAATACACAGTTTAGTAAAAAAAATGCACTCAAGTACTTCAATTAACACAAGTCCAAAGAAATGACCACTAAACCTTATATGAACCAGGTTAAATTCATTTCAACATTCATTGACTAAAAATTAAAGGTAATTTTAACTCACCATCGCGGTCTAACAAAAGATAAACGACGAAAAGGTAAACTAAAGTCGATTTCGTTTTAATTATTTGAATCTAACATATATCATATATCTAACATATATCATATATCTAACATATATCATATATCTAACATATATCATATATCTAACATATATCATATATCTAACATATACAGTCAACACATAAACATTGAAGTCGTGCCGATCATTAAAACACTAAACAATCCATGCAGGTCAAGAGAAAACTCTTTAATGGCCAAGGATGAATCACACAAACTTAACCGTCTCAGAATTAAAGTAGTCTTATCGCATTATCTAATACAGAATCGCCAACCACTGTTTAACAGATAAGAACCCACGACTCAGTTTAAAGTCAATAAATTTAAAATTAAAACATCCGGACAAAAAAACAACAACATATAAGCAGCATAATCGCGCGTGTGGTATCATAACAAACCGAACAATATCATACACAAATCACTAAAACACTCTACATCACAATCAGGTAAAAAGAAAATTTCTTAATCATAGGATGATACAAAACGAATACTTTCCAAAATTCAGAGTAACAGAATTAAAGGTAGTTTTATCGTACAATCATCAAATAATATCAAATCACCACTCACTATTTAGTAGAGAAGAACTCACAATTCAGTATAAAGTCAATATCTTAAAAATTCCAACATTTACGACCAATACAGTTATTAGATACACAGTGTGGTATGATGACAAAACCAACAATGTCATCAACAAATCACTAAAACACTTAACATAAATCAAGTTAAATAAATGCCCATAATCATAGAATAATATTGAATGAAACCTTTCCAAACTTCAGCGTCTTAGAATTAAAAGTAGTCTTATCACTTGTATCTCTAAATCAAAGCATCGAAGAACAAATACGGTTAACATATAAGCCGTGGAATCGCAGCGTCTTAGAACTAAAAGTAGTCTTATCACTTGTATCTCTAAATCAAAGCATCGAAGAACAAATACGGTTAACATATAAGCCGTGGAATCGCATGTGCAACCACAACAAAATCAACAATATCATCCACAAATCAATGAAACTCAACAATATCAAAATCACGTCTAAATAAAAAGTCCTTAAATACCAGATGATGCAAAATGAATCCTTTGAAACTTTACTGTCTCAGAATTAGAGGCATACGTATCATATCACCATAATAACATTAACTATAGAACCACCATCCATTGTCTAACATAGAATAACCCAAGATTTAATCGTAAGTCAATATCTTTGAAATTGAAACAGCTACGAACAATACAATTGAAAGGTTGGCAGTGGAATCGTGTGCTATCATGACAAAACCAACAATATGATCCACAAATCAATAAAACACTCAACAGCATCAATCAAGTCCAAAGAAAATTCCTCAATCATCGAATGATCCAGAATGAATCCATTCCAAACTTCAGAGTCTCCGAATTAAAGGTAGTCTTATCACATCATCTAATATAGAATCACCACCCTCATTGGAACAGTGGAGAACCCGCGAGTTAGCAGCGAATAGCAAAGGGTTGTGTGCCTATTGATCATTTCGGAATCGTGTGCCCACTTAGTTGCTCGTTTATCAACCCCAAACCCCTGTCTGGAAATCTTGAGATACACATTCGCAGCGGGATATGCTAATCAATAGGCACAATGTCCGGGGCTGTGCACGAGTCCACATGGGAAGGAGGTCTACTGTATTACTGTTAAGATCTTGGACATATACCGTATTTTACGAGAGTGACTGAATAATCTTAGGGATAGAGGATGAATTAGGAGTTTTGATAAGAGAAACTGAAAGCAAGACATTAATGTATGGATCAGAAAACACGCACAAGCCTAATTTCAACTTGTTGTTGAAGTGTAGTTAAGTTGTTTGTCATCGCTTTATGTCTAACTCTCTGAGCATTCCAAGAATTGTGGTAAAGTTTGTGTGTGTTTTCTCAACAACACTATGACTGAATAGACATATCTATTGGTTGAAAAGAGGTATTAAAGTTTTTATTGATAAAAAAGTTCACAAATTGATAGGAGCCATGTAGAGAAAATTACAGGTGGCTGAACAACAATACTATTCATGCATAACAAAACCGTAAACTTACAACCATAACCTAACATATCCTAACCTCGTACTACACTCATGTTCAAAATTAAGAGAAATTGCACATTACGTCGAATTTCTAAAAACTAATGGACAGATTGTAATGAAATTTGGTACGAATATACAGTTATAGCAAGAGAAAGAGATCTAACACACAAAAGTCCTGGTGCGCGCGCATGATTGCCAATAAAGGTCATCAGTGCAGGCATGTCCAAAATTCACGTTGCGAGATCCAAACGAAAAATAGCCTAATATGGGGTACTGTTCCCCCTCACAGTCAGACAGATCACATAGCGCGACGTAATACTGGACACGAGGCAGTTGAGGAGTCCCTATGGCAGTCGGTCCCACTCCTGCAGTAACGCAGATTTCAGCACCGGAATGGTTCTCGGAGGGGGATGACAAGATGCAGTTGTCCTTCCAAGAGCGTTCCACACTTGTTCTATAGGGTTTAGGTCAGGGGATCTGGCTGTCCAAACCATACGCCAAATATTATCACTTTCCAGAGAACCGTTGACCAGGTGAGCCCGATGTGAACGAGCGTTCATGAACAGGAACCGAGGGTAAATTGCGCCCCTGAAAGGTTGAACATAGGGCTCTAAGATCTTCCCTCTATACCTCCTAGCAGTCAAGGACCCTCTGTCAAACACATGGAGGAGTGTACGGCCGTTCAAAATGATGCCTGCCCAAAACCATGACACCTCCACTAGCATAGTGGTCCATTTCCCTAATGTGGGAGGAATGATATCGGGTCCCAGGCTCTCTCCAGATGAAGGTACGTTGAAAATCAGTGTCCAGGCTAAATCTCGACTGCTATGTGATTAGCAGGGTGCTTCACTGAAGTCTGGTACAATACTGATGTTGTCTGTACCTTGCTAAACGCGCTCTCTTGTGTGCTGCAGCGAGCGAGACGCAAACAGCGGGTCTTCTGGCATAAAGCCCTCTCTCATGAAGCCTACGGCCTACAATAACCCATGAAACTAGGGTTCCAGTGGCAGCATGCTGCTCATGTGAGTGCTGTGAATCTGTAGCAGTCCTATGGCGCTGCGCTTAAAGTGACAAATAACGATCCTCATTAGTCGTCGTGGCTCTTGGACGACATTGTCCCGGCCTTCTCGATATGAATCCAGAGTCTTAAAACTGTTTCCACACATTGCAGACGACACTGGGCGTTACATGGAGCTCTTTAGCCACCTGAACTTCTGATTGCCCTGCCTCCAATCTACCGACGATTCTCCATCTCATTCCGTCATCCATACGTTTGAGGCTAATCAATTTACCTGATAGATTATAAAATAAACCCAATTCTTGCGAGAAACACAGAGAACATCGCCAAAGAATACGAGCACACCACAATCGTGGAAAACGCCTCACACCTTTATCATCCACTCCGTGTTCACAGCTCCGCCCACACGCACGTGTGCGTTTACGTATTTGACACTGAATATCTGCATTCTTCTTCGGCAGAATAATTAGTACCTTTGGTTCAGTACCTTTTTGTGAAAAAAAAAACACGATGTGTGCAATATTATCTTAATATTTACATGCTTAACAACTTGGGGTTCAACAAGTTGAAGTGTAAGAAAGTTTTGGAATATTGATAATTCAAGTCGTATATTGGTAGGAATAATGATTATTGAGGAACTTAGGTGAAGGTCAAGCTCTGACGGTACGGCCTTGAGTTTGTCGTTAGTTTGGGGTCTGTATGGGTGAGTGATAAGAAGTTTGGCCATCACCTTTTGCCTCACTCTCAAGAAAACGTCAACACCAAGCTCAGAAACAAATCATCTCAACTAGATTTTAGCGTCTTTTCTTTCTATTTTCTAACAATATTCTTCTCTAGTTCAATAAATACACATTAAAATAATCTTTTAAAGTCAATGCCACTATACACTGCTCAAACAAATTAATGGAGCACATGGTTTAAACGAAATTGTGCATATAATCCTACTTAAAATTAAAGTAAAACAAAGCAGCCATAGTCTTAAGTGTAGAGCTGATAGATGAGTAAAATTTAATCCGCAAATAAACGTTCATGATGCCACATACCCGTTTAAAGGATATATGTACTGAAATCGCGATTTCACAGACGATTCTTTTATACACTGTTTCATTCGTAAAACAAAATTTTTCAAAAATTTTTTTTTGGACAAAAAGGTGATGGCTTAATGTTACAACAATGTGATTTTCCGGAATCCATGGCTTGGCGAATTAGCGGGAGACTGGAAAACGGACAAACACAAAACAGTGTAGCGGAATCTGTTGGAGTATAGGAGTGTCATTTAAAGGCCTTGGAATGGATTACAAGAAACAGGGAATGTTAGACGTCAGTCAGGTTATTGTTTCAGTCAGGTTAACCACAGCAACTGATGATGTTAACAGCTCGTCGAAACAGAAGATCCAATACAACTCATCTGCAAAGACAGTTTCTATGCAGATGAGATAGTGAGACCTCATGTCGTACCTTACGCTGCAGCCATTGGCGGTTCCTTTCTTATAATGCATTCTAATGCCAAACCTCTTACAGCTCGACTTGTGAACATGCTTGAAACTGAAACAACGCAGCGTATGGAATGTCCAGCATGCTCTCCTGACTTAAATCCCATCGAGCATGTCTGGGACACACTCGGACAACGCATTGCAGCGAGAACAATGCCTCCGTTGACTGTCCGAGACTTGGATATTGCATGGTTTTTGTGAACTCCGTAGCCTCACCAGGTTTGGGCAGGGCCTATGGACACGGAGTTGGACTCCACGATGGTCCCCCATTTTGTATGGGAAAATGGAAACCCGTTTGGAGAAGGGTGAAAAAAGAGGACTTGTACGAAGGCCAGCGAGGAAGCCAGACGCGTTGGTTTGGACTGGAGATCGATGGGGATTATTCCCGACAGTGTATGATAGACTGAATGCTATTCTATGTATCGTCTGTGTAGTAATTATTCTAGAAATGGTGTAAATAAAGGTTGAAATATGCTCATGGAATAGTTTTACTGCTTGGGGGACGACAAGGCAGATGATTAGTACATCCGACTAAAGAAAGAACCGTCACACTCTTGAAGAGTGGAGCATAATTCTTCCAAGTCTTATCTATGGAAAACAGGTGTTTAGCAGTCTTAGCAGTTCGGGGGGACCACACACCATATTAAAACTTCTTCACCACCTTCAAGCAACACTTATTTATCGTATTTACATGTATCTAAATTAGTGCCTTTGAGCGTCTCTTTATATTGTTGACATCATTTCAAAGAATTAAAATTCCCATACATGATAAATTAGTCTCGTTTTTGTTACCACGCTTTAATTTAATTGTACTTCCCATTTTATGCCCACTCATGGCGGTCTTGCATAGCATTCTTCACCTTTTTTCTTGCTTGCCTAATTTTTTTGAGCAGTGTATATCCATTGTTAAAAGCATTGTTGTCAAAACAGTTTACAGAAAATCCCACTTTTATAAAATGTACTTTTTCAAATCAGTTTACAAAATATCGCACTTTCATAAAATGCGTTGTTTTCAAGTCACCCCCATCCCCTTTACGGAAAATAACACTTTCATAAAAAATTGAATTCAAGTTCGGAAAAGCATCTTTGACTAGATTCAAGTATATTACTTAAGAGCATATACTTTTTCTTCCGTTTTGATATAAATAGGCTGTTTTACTTTACCGTACGTCAGTAGTTGTGTACGTTATTCTTAGTGTGTAATATAAAGTTGAGTTATTGATCTGTGTATTTGTTATTTTAGCGCGTTTAGTCTTGTATTCGGTTCTGTTTGTGTAGAAAAATGTTTATTTTTTATACGTATTTCTTTGTTTTTAAAACAATGTTGCGTGTCTGTTTTTGTATGAGTGCGCAGGTACGTTTGTATGGGCGTGTACGTGTGTTTATAGGTTTGTATTTGGATACGTGAGTGGTTTAAACAATTTGAAAGTGTTAGCGATTTTAAGAGAAGTTGACCTGTTCTCTAATAGGTATATAATTTAAACTATACCAGTTAAATATATTAAAATGAAATAAGTATGTGATTTGAGATTGAAAAGATGAGAAAAAGACATCGAGAAAGTACGATTCATTGAATCCTTTTTCGTATACAACATCTTCAATATGTGATATTAAAATGAAGCTAATACACGCTTTAATGAAAAATATTCCCTATTGAGTTACTACATTTTAGAACTACTAATGCATTGCACTGTGCTACAACATTTTTAGAGTTTACGCGTTGCACTACGTTAAAGAATTTTAGTGTCAGAGCATTGCACTGCATTATTATATTTTTAGGTCAGTGTGGAACATTGCGTTGTTTTTATTTTTGGTCAATACACACACACACACACACACACACACACACATAGTACTGCATTATTATATTTTAAAATTAGTACCGAAGCTTGCGCTATATACCTTTTATTCCATACATTGCAGGCATTATAGAACGAATTCATTAATTTGATTACCGCCCCGCCTACAGACATGCGGTTTGTGTTGGGTTGCATCAACTTCGCTATCTTGTCTCTTCCATTTGTTGCAATCGATTGTCTAAAATTCCTTTCACTATGCATCTAAGGCCTTCTCTAGTTCTTTTATCAGAAAGCAATAGTTTTCTATCAGAATGTTTGTAATTCCCTGGAAAATTTTTTCTTTGATAGCGTCCCATTGTCTGCACCTGTAGATAATATGATCCACTGTCTCTTCCTCTTCTCCGCATTTACACATATTGGTATTTGCAAAAAATCTATGTTGGTATTCCCCTAGGGGATTGTATAACGTATAGCATACTTTGAGTCAACACGTCACATAGCTCGAAAGTATTTTAGTCAGTACGTTATATTACGTTGCACCATTCTTACATTCGATGCATTACACTTCTCTAAAGAATTTATTTTTTGTCAATGTATTACCAATAAAAAAATGGAAACGTTTCAAAAGAATTTCACTCGTTGGAAAAGAACCCCATCCTAATTATTTCATCTAAGTAAGTGCTAGGTACATCGCCGATTTAATTACCAATTACCACCTTTGGATTCTCCAAATTAAGCAAATTAAATCGCAGGACTAGATTGGAACTTGTGACCCCTCTCATAGATTTATGCTCAGGGACCGCCGAAGACTGGCTCTTCCTAATAGCCTCATATCCCGGAAATTAATCACTTCTTTCTCGAAATTTCAACAATAAATCAATTTCTGAAGTCTTGCAGGGAGAAATTTTCATCTCCAGACAAATCGACGAGAGTCCTGGACGACAGTGTCATTAAAGAAACTTTTCAAGCGAGAACAAATTGAATCCCCGAGACTTCGGACACGGGTTATTCGTTAATGGAAGGTCGTCACAATTTAGCTTCAATGTCGAAGGGGCCTTACCTCATTTTTGGCTCGACCTTTTTGAAAGGGTTTTTTGGGGTGGATTACGGCACTATATGGTGTCTTCGGGAAAGCATATTTCGCATGGTTTTAGAATCGAGTTCGTTTGCCGTGTTGTTCTTTGAATATTTCACTTGAATTTCTTTTAAATGGTATTGAAATTTTTCGTCATCAAGCAGAACGCATGTAAAATCACGGTAAAGTATATCCCCTGGGGATATTTTGTGGCAAAATTTGATTTATTCTCTCCAAATTCACTATTAAAAAAATAGTTGTTAATTTTATTGATTTTTTGGAAGGTTTTTTTGGGGTGGAATACGGCACAATGTGGTCTGTTCGGGAAAGTATATTTCGCATGGTCCTATAATCGAGTTTATGTGCTCTGTGTTGTCTGTTACTTGAATATTACAATTGATTTTCATTAGAATTGTAATAAAATTCTGCTGCATCAAGCAGAAAGCATGCAAAATTAAGATGAAATACACTACCCTACAATAATGGACCGGACAGCAAGATGTGATAGTATAAGGGAAACAATGCATGCTTTAATAGGGGGATGGTCCCCCACGCGCTGCAATTACACTAGCAACCCTTCTGGGCATACTTTCAACAAGGGTTTGATATACAGCTATGGGTATTTGTGTCCATTCCCGCTGCAAGAATGTCGCCAGCTCAACTGTAGATTTCGAACGTGGTTCCCTGGTCCGTAAGCGTCGCTTTAACTCGTCCCCCAAATGTTCGGGGTTTAGGTCGGGACTCTGGGGAGGCCAGGGAAGACGTTTTACATAGATATTGTCATTCCAACTCTTGACAGAGGCTGCAACATAACACGGAGCGTTGTTGTCTTGGAAGTAGCATTCGTCCATTCCATAAAATTACCAGAGCGTATGAAGAACCTGATTGTTTCAAATGTTTATTTTGTCGTCGGCGTTCAATTGACCAGGTACAACATGTAAAGGGGTCAGGCTATACCACGAAAAACCCCTTAAACAAGTAAGCGGATTTTATGCAAATCCACTGACGTTGCCTCCATTATTGTAGGTTAGTGCGTATCTCTTTGGGAAATTCTGTGATAAAGTTTTATTGGTTTTCTCCAAAATCAATATTCAATCTCAGAAATCAATTGTTCATTATCTCGACCTTTTTGGAAGTGTATTTGAGTTGGATTACTGTACAGTGTAGAATGTTTTGGAAAGCATATTTTGTATGGTTTAGTATGAAATTGCCTGATGTGTTGTTCTTCGTATGATGTAATCAACTGTGATTATAATGGTAATGCAACTGTGTATCAATCAGAACGCGTTCATAGTGAAGATGAAGTGAATTCTTTGGTGAAATGGATCCCATGTAGTCCAGTTGGAAGAGCTACGGATTAGCAACCGGATGGCTGCGAGTTCGAAACTCGGTCCAGCCAAACACCGTCGTGTACACGAATATGGTGCCTGTTAAATGTGTCGTGGCTTCGCATGTCCTTACGATGGAGTGGTATGGAAGTATTGAGAGGGGGTGTCAGTTCAAGTGTTGTGGCATAGAAATATGGAGAGGGATGCCAGTTCAAGTGTTGAGTTATGGAAGTATGGAGATTGGGGTGCCAGTTCAAGTGTTGACTTTTTAATGTGACCGTGGTTCAAAATTACTAGGCATTCACCTTGGATCTTTCAAACCGTTATTGATCCCACCAATAGCCAGTTGTGTTGCCCTATCGTGGCGTTAGTAAACTACCTACCTAAACTGGAGTAATGATGTGACAATGCATTATTCATTCACTCCTAAATCATTTTTAATTAGAGGAATTTATTCTTAATTTTACTTATCGGGTATTTGCAGTGCATAACGCTCATGGGTAAAACTCAAGAACACGGTTAAGAGCCATCGCTAAACAGGCGATTAAAATGTTCGTCACCAAACGACTGTTCGGATAGGTCGAAGATGGGTTACCATATTCCAAATTATCGCCAATATGCGACTGTACCTTGTTTTTGAGTCTACCCCACTCGTAGGATAATTCATAAAAATAGCTCGCCAATTCTTGTAATTTAGGAAATAATGCCAAATACATCCAACAACGGACTGTAAGTATACACAGTCTTTAAGAGCTCCAAGAGGTTTCAAGTAGATACATCGTCCATCAAAATATAAACTATACTCTATAACCAAAAAATCGACACACCAATCAGAAGTTGTGCCGGACTCGATCCACGTGTAACGGCGCTGACTGGGGACGTATAGTCTTTAGTGACGAGTCCCGTTTTCAAATGTGTTCTGAAGACAGCCCAGGACAGCGTGGACTGCCTTTACTATCGCACGCCACATATGCACCAAACAGGGCTTTATGGCCTGGAGTGCCATCACCTTTGATACTCGGATCCTTTGGTAGTCATTTTTGACACAGCACAGCTGTACGTAGACGACATTCTAAGACCGATTGTGTTAGTTATAATTTTTGCGACACCCCGAACTTACTTTTCAACAAGATAATACCCGGCCGCACACTGCTTGTGTTTCTATGGATTGTCTTCAATCTTTCCCAACACTTCTTTGGCCAGCTAGGTCTCTTGATCTCTCTCCATTGATCACATTTGGGATGTTATGGGAAGGCGATTACAACCATACCGGAATCTTGACCATTTAGCCCGGCAGTTGGAGGCAATTTGGCACGAAATTCAGCAGGACACCCTCTGGGAATATTTTCAATGTATGTCACGCCTGGTGACGCATCCAGGCCAGAGGTGGGCCAACACCTTATTGACCTCCTCCCTTTGTAACTGTCAAAATCAGAAATATATCATTCAATTGTTCTGAAATTTTAATCTTTTGTCTTTCTATGAATGTTCATCACATACACCAATTTATATTGCAATCGGAGAATTCTTCTTGGATTGTCGAGTTTTTAGTTATAGATTGTATTTTCCTGATGTCGAGATATATCGCCATCTAGATGTTGCCAATTTTGTTTGTATATTGACGAATATCTGCTCTGTTTTTTTATAACAAATAGGTATCTTGTTGATCCAAATCTGGTTTTTCTAATTTGAGACACCTGTTCGAGACAACCACCTGGAGAGTGAATCGAAGAGTGGGCATGAGATCCCTCATGTAAACTGTTTATTTTTTATTTTAGGTACATTTTATGTTTGTGTTCTTAGGTGCTATTGTTTGTAAATAAAGTAATGCTTATGTCTGCGGTGTGTGTAAAATATCATAGATATATAGCAATTTCGACTGGTACAGCGAATATCAAAGCTGTTTTAACAATAGAAATAATTTTTATAAAAATAAATGAAAAACTGAATAAACATAATAGGTTGTTTAGTCTACTAGCTTAGCGTCTCAGAATAAAAGTGCTTATCAGGAAAGATAATGTATTCCTTGATTGGTGCATTCAAAAGATATTTAATTTGCAGCTAGCAAGCACACACACAGCCCCACGACTGAAAGAAAATCAACTTTTAAATTTGAGCCATGTGACTTATTTTTATTCGTAGATGAATATCACCAAACGCTTTTTGTCGTCAATAGCGGTTTTTTCTCTAGTACGACGTTAATTAACAATTGCCATTACTAAACCCTTTTTTGGTCTGGTGGTTAAGGTGTTAGCCTCTAGATCCTGGTTCGAAACCATTTCAGTGCACCTTATATATATCGTGGACTAAAGTCATCACGTTGGGTTGGTGTGGAATTTTAGAGAGTGGGTTGTCTGTTCAAGTGTTGCCTCGTCATCTGATTGTGGTTCAAAATTACGTGGTGTTGTCCTCGAATCTTTCCCTTAGGGGATTGATTCCGGATCGTCGTCAGTAGCCTGTTATGTTGCACTAGTACGACGTTAATTAAAATTACCTCACCTTATCAAAAGCCAAAAACAAATTGATTTTATGCATATATGTTTAAATACATGGAGAACCATGATTATTATGTAATTTCCTACATTTGTTATTTTCCTTTTAACCTTCCTGGTGGTTGTCTTAACGAGATATCTCGTCGTTAGCAAAATTAACCAGATCTTGTAGACGAAATTTGTCGTTGAAACCACTTGTAGGATTAAGAATCGAGCTAAACAACACAGTTTTCAATCCTACGTCGGCGGCAACCATGGTAAGAAAAAAAAAAGTTTCAAAGCAATATGTTCAGTAATTTCTAAGAAAAAGGTACATCTGCATGAAAAAAAAAACATTTTGAGAAAATAGCGTTTAAGGGGAGTTAGTACCTTTTAGACCTTGCGTTGCTCGCGAAAACATACTTTTTTCGATTCATCATAAATAATTGAGTTTTGTATATTGTAGTATAAAATTGATAGTTTAAAGATAATTGTATGGCTTTTAAAAAACAGCAGTCATATTTGTAATTAAAAATATTTTTTTACATAAAATCTAGCAAAAATTATACACAACTTCTTCGTTTTGAAATTTACCCACTTAACTTTCCCACAAGATAACTTTTGAAAGATGCAATGTAAAACCCAAATGTTTGCACCAAATTGAAGCAAATGAATGTCTTAATTCTGTGAACTAAGGAATTTGCGATATTTGCAGTACAAATATTTATAAAAATTAAAAGTATTAAAATAAGTCAACTTTGAAAATGTTTTAGTTATGTATGGATCTATAAATAAAAAACTATAGCTCTCATACACAAATCCATAGTTCAGAGAACTAAAATCTTCTTTTAGAATAACCGTACAAAATTTCTTAACTCTACGTTTATTCGTTTTTTTTTAAACTTGAGGGACAGTTAAGTGGGTAAATTTCAAAACGAAGAAATTATGTATAAGTTTTGCTAGGTTTTATATAAAAAAATATTTTTAATTACAAATATGACTGCTGTTTTTTAAAAGTCATACAATTATCTTTAAACTGTATCAATTTTATACTACAATATAAAAAACTCAATTATTTATGATGAATCGAAAATAGTATGTTTTCGCGAGCAACGCAAGGTCTAAAAGGTACTAACTCCCCTTAAAATATATTATTGTATTTATCTTACCCTCAACTATATATATTAAAAAATCCAGAACAATTAAAGGGTGTGTAAGGTCATTCAGCATCTAATAAGTTATCTTCTAACTTTTTTATTGTTTCTTTTTTGCCGGGCTTTTTTCGCATAACCTGTCTACTTTCTGAGTGCAATAAGAACCATCAAGTCATCCAATTTTCTATTCCTGCTGCTTTCAAAATTAAAAGTCTTGATACATTTCCTTCATTGAAAGAAGATTAGGTTTCATGGATTCCAAGCGTAAGGGATTTCAACGTGACAAAAGTGTGTTTCGGCACAAGACACCAGATAATATTGTGCAACGACTCATTTGGATTCTGAGTCTGTTTTTTCAGTTTACAGTTAATAAAAAATGTACTTAACACTTTGCAAAATTAAAGAAAAATAAATTGCTTACATATATAACTGTGTACGAACCAAAAACATCGTCGTCAATCGTTTTCAGAAAAAATGTCAGTAAAGTTATTTTTTTGAAAAAATAATTAAAAATACTTCTAATACGCGCATTGACAAAAGGTGCACACCATTCTAAAGATAACATTTCAAATATTCAGAAACACTTAAAATCCCAAAATGGACTTAGAGGTTATTTTTTTTGCCTTCCTTCTCCCCTTGTGCGAATCAATAAAAACTTTCGAAAGCTGATCTTTGGCAACGTGAAACGTACACAGCTTATTCTGTGTAATTTCTGAGTCAACACAGTTTTCATCTTGCTTCTTTATTTCCAAGAGAACCATAGTAGAACAACTTCATTATAGAATATTGCACAAGAAGAGATGAACGAATAAAAAACACCAAAGGTTGTCACGGGCCGAGCAACCTGAAGAATAAAAATCCCCAGCAATTGAAGCTAACAAAGCTCAACAATTGAAATTGGCGACACATTTTTACTTGGGACGAAACGTCCCCTTCACTGCATCTTCACGATTAAACTTTCATGAGGTGATAAAATATTTTGAAGGTAACAATGTGCTTTAAATTGATAGTAGAACCTCTCTAAATTGAAAAATTTTGCATTTTTATCGAACTTATTTACCGCTGTTTATTCAAAAATAAAACGGCTCATCAATTCATGTTTAAAAAGATATATTCAGGATGACGTCAGCCTTGTGCTGTTTTCTATTGGCTATAGCTGGTTACACGTGCTTGCTGACGTCACTATCTTGCAGCTTTTTCAACCAATATAAAAATATCAACTAATGGAAAAACGTATTCCTTATTTCCTACTTCTTGACGCCCACTTCCTTTATTGTTTACTGTTCTGGAAGTGTGAAATTATCCAGACGCTTTTGTAAATATATTTAGCCACTTCGACGTGATACTTGTACAAACATGGATGCAGTCTGAAAAGAATCAGAGATACAGACAAAGTAACATTGCATACCTTATTCGCTTCGAGACTGCTAGATAATAAAAACAGACTATCACATTCGCATACATGGAAACTGTTGATTTGCTCTAAGATAATACATAGCGTATCAATAAGTTTAAAAGGAACGAACACATTCTTTATGAAACAAGAATATTAGTTTTATTAATATTGATTCTACTAACATGTCTTATGTAAAATTGTATAAACATGTAATTTTCTTTATACGGTTTGTAAATTGTATTATCCGAGCTACAAGGACCGAGACACTAACGCAAGCAAAAGGCATTTCCCATATTCCATAACCCTTAGTTGTTCGCTGCTGTTTGAACTGCGTCACTGACGCATGTGAGAAATTTTCTCACACAACAGTTGTCTTTTCGGCATTATCATTACAACATAGGGATTACCATAAGAGCATAGCAAGCAATTTACTATTATGCGATTGTAAGTGAATAAGGCAGTTGCATTTGCGTCTCTGTTGGTAGAATTGTTGTTTTCACGTGCACCGTAAGCCTTGTTTTCACTGCTATCCAGGTTTGAAGTTGTTGGAGTTAAAAGAATAAATCGACCCATCCTTGTCGTCGATTCTTTGTAACTGAATTGATTGGTAAACATCAACCGATTATTCTCGTCGATGCTGCCCAATAGAATCGATTGAAAGCCATCGACCACCTTATGTATTGACATCATAATGAGTATGTGGGTGGAGTCGCTATCATATGATACCAGAAGTGGGGGTTGCGTGGCCTTGGGGTCGACTTATACGATTGGCTATTGAAGTGCAAACTGGTGTTTTTGAATCACGCTCGTCAATTATTCGTACATTACAATTCGGGCTTTCATCCATTACCACGGGACCTTCATCCAAAGATATACAAAACCGAGCGCTTGTAAGAAAAAGTATGGAAATACACGCACATCATCCATCTATTTAATAAGGTCTATGCTTTTTATTGAAATAAACTCGATAACAACGACGCACCATAAAGGAATTGTACGATTGCAATAAAAAATGGTGGATGTGAAGAACACGCATAGAAAAACAAACGACTGATATTTCAGAACAATTGAATGATTTATTTCAGAGTTTGACCGTTACCTAGTAGGAAGTCAGTAAGGCGTTTGTCCACCTCTGGCCTGAATGCAAGCTATCACCTGGTGTGGCATGGATTTTAAAAGTTCTCGGATGGGGTTCTATCCCTACCCTTGTCTCCAACAATTGTCAACTCCAATTTTTTGACAAATTGTCTCCAAATGTCGGGCTAAATAGTAAACATTCCGATATAGTTGCAATCGTCTTCTCTAACGTCCCAGAACTGCTCGATGGGCAGAGAGATCAGGAGACGTAGCTAGCCAAGGAAGTACTGTGAAAGTTTGAAGACAATTCAAAGCAACACATGGCGTGTATGTGGCCGGGCATTATCGTTTTGAAAAGTAAGTCCGTGTTGTAAGGAAGGAAAGGTAACACAACCGGTCGCAGAATGTCGTCTACCTATGTTGTGCTGTAAGTGTGCCAGAAATGACTACCAAAGGGGTCCAGCTATCAAAAAATATGTCATCCCAGACCATAACGTCCTTTTGTGGGCAAATGTGGAGTGCGATAATATGGTCAGGATCCCCACTCTGCCCTGGACGTGTCTAGACCCGTCTGAGCTTGTCGTTAGGACTCAGTTGGAAACGGCACTCGTCACTAAAGACTATACGTCCGCAGTTTAGCGCTGTTCCGAGTTTCGCAAACCTGGCACAACTCCTTCTTGGTGCGTCGATTTTTTTGTTAGAGTTTATAAGGAGCATGTGGGCAGATATGTTGTGATAATATCCGAGAGTTGTGGTTTGCGTGAACTTGGGAATCGACATGAGCCGACTCACTGTTCAGCAGTTGTGTTCGACGCTGTCACTCACAATGGTGCTGTTGTGAAAAACGAATGGCGATTAAACAAATGAATAGTTGGAGTACCAATCGTAATTAATCCCTACATTAGTATTCGTTCTTTTTCCCATCACCACGTGACAGATCTCAGAACCAAATGATCGATGAAAATTACACGCAGCTGCCCGAAAATGATCAGATCAGTCAATTTTATTAGAAGGTCAATGGTGTTACAACCATGACGCTGATCATTTCATTTTATACCAAAAAGAATCATACGGTGAAACGGTTTTTTGGCTTCGAACGTGTATCAGGGACCGATATCCATCAATAGGAGGAGTTATTTTCGGACAATAAAATGAGTATCAGAAAATTAATGTCAACAATTTTTAATTTGGTTAAGTATCACAAGTTGTGTGAGATCACTACTCATAACTGTTCATGAAGAGCTACATTAAGGTGTAGGAAGAAAAAGAACCAAGGGAAGGATAAGTTTTCACGGTTAGAGCTCAATGCAAGGTTTGTCCCTTACTCTAATGTTATACCATCTTTTTCGTTTCCTGTAAATGTTTGATTATATGTGTTTGTTCTGACACGTCCTCGAATCCTGTAGAAATAGAGTCCACTTTATCCTAGTTGGTAGATTACAGAATTATCAACCGGAGGTTTGAGGGTTCAAAACTCAAAACAACCATAGACCGTCGTGTACAGGTGTGTCGGATAACCTCAAATCAATCGTGGCCTCATATGTCCACAGGTTGGTGTGGTGTGGAAGTTTAACCCCTTGCCAGTTTTGCCTGGACGTCGTATAGGCGCTGTTTCGAGAATTTAGTGATTTGCCCGTACGGCGTATGGCAATCTCAATACTCCGTCGCTTTTAGTCCTCACGTTGGGTTGGCGTGGAAGTTTGGAGAGTGGGGTGCCAGCTCATGTGTTGCTTCGTCATCTGACCGTGGTTCAAAATTACGAGGTGTTGTCCTCGAATCTTTCCCTTAAGGGACTGATCCCGGACCGTCGTCAATAGCCCGTTGTGTTGCTCTAGTACGACGTTAACTAAAAAATTACCAAATTATCGTCGCTTTTACTGTTTTGTCCGTATTTTGTCTATTTTTAATATCAAATTACTTGTATAGATGGCGATAGTTTTGCACTAAGTGGTAGTTTGAAAAGTCTATTTTGTTTTATTCTGATTGGTAAAATAAAAACATGGGACAAAAGCGCTCGCTTTTATCACATATCTTGCATGACTCCGCGAATTTTTATCATTCAGTGCTAATTTTGCTTGCATGTATTTTACTCTTACTGATCATTTGACAGCTTTATTGATGTACCAGTAGTGCAAACTATTTTTACCATAAAATAATAACTGATTCAGAATGCATGCAGCTAATTTCTTCTGACTGTGATTCGGAATCAGACATATCTGTGAATCTGGGTGTAGTATAAGGTTTTTAGATGACTTCGATACTAGTGACTCTGATAGTAATACAGATGGATAAGTCAAGCAAGGTAATTTTTCTGAAATTCATAAAGGCAAGTAAATGTAATTGTAATCGAAAATTAACTATAAAGTAACTGTATTTTTGTATATACACAATGGTAAATGTAACCTCACTGCAAGGCGGTCATGTAGGAAGAAAAGACAACTTCCAGAGAAAATATTTTTATTATATTTGCAGTGTAAAAAAAGTTGTTCTAAATGCTTAAAAAATATAAAAATGTTTATTTTAATAATAGTTTCCTACTTACAAATGTAAAACAAACAAAAAAACGCAATAAAATATTTGGCATTTTTTGGATCGAATTCGTGAAAAAAAGGAAACGGTTAAGGTGTTAAAAAGAAGTTTACCAGATCAGGTGTAATAGTCATTTCACCGAGGTTGAAATTACGAGGTGCTGTCATTGAATCTTATGATTCGAATCCTGGACGGTTACCATTAGCCAGTTGCGTTTACTCTAGTATGGATTTATTAAAGTACCTACCTGTAAAAAGTAAATATATTTAGCTATCTTCTTTTCTAGTACCATGTACAATAGCAACAAAACAAGATGGTCCAGTATGCACAAATGTATGCCACCTCTACATTTCTTTATTCATTCCGAGCAATATAGAGATTATAGGAACTATATAAACAGTTTTAAAGATAGAACGATCAAAGCAGAGATATTTATGACAGTTTTATGTGTGTGAATTTCAGTAGATTAATTACATAACTTTACGCTATGCACTGGACCGTAATGTATAAAACTGCTCCTACTCAAACAATAAAATCGAAGATATAAAAAGGTTTTCACGAATAAAAAAGAGGGAATAAAATTTTGTAAGCGATTTTTTAAGTACATTTTTTGTTCACTATAGTTTTTCAGAAAGATCCTTTTAAAAACATATGGTTGATTGATTATATCTTTGAGCAATAAAAACAAAATTGTATGCTTAAAAAAATCCTATTGATACCCTTTCAAATAAAAGAATCTTTCATAGGAATATAATGCACATGCACGCTATTCAGTAGATTCTGTAAAAATCACAATTACTGCTTTTATAATAAAAATAATGTAAAGAGGAACTTTTTTATTTTAAATATAATGGAGGTATAAGAATAAATAAACATGGCTCCAACTGCAGTAATTAAAATTACTTTAAGAAACGCTGCCTGAAAAAGTTTTAATTCTTAAAATATAATATGTACACTAAACAGATGTATTGAAATCCTTTTTCCATGGCCCTATACCACAAATACTTGACTCAGTGTGTAATAGTTCGTTGATTTCATTACAAGTTGCATATATTCTCAGCACCAAACGCGCCGAGATCTTTTACCACAGATAGTGTTGTTGCATAACAATGCACGGCCACACATTGTTGCGAAACCAAACACATTTGTTTGTTTACACATTTTTTCCACATTTGTTTGGAACACATTTGGAATGCGGGGTGTTGAAATACTCTGTCAACAGCCCAGATCTCACCACTTCCAACTGCCATCTTTTAGGTCCGCTCACAGATGCTTTCTGAGGTCGTCGATTTATTTCGTACGAAGAAGTAAGGAACGCGGTGCATTAATGGATGGGGGATCAATGGAAAATCTTCTTGGAGCGAATACGCAAGCTTGTGGACCGTTGGACCAAGTGCATCGAAAAGGAAGGTGATTTTATGTGGAAAAACGACGTACTTCTTCAACCCCTACATATGTAGTTGAAGAGCAATCAGGGAACTGAATTGTACATACCTGAGATTGTGTATTGTAGATTAAAAGCAAGTGAACCCTATATACCAGTGATGGACAAGCCCAACAGAACATCGGGAAATTTCAGAAATGTTTGGGTTGCTAGGACGCCATTAGGGCATTCAGTAGAAGAAATAATGGGTACAGCTACACTCTACGTTTATGAGTGATGGCAACGGCTTGGCGATTTTTTTGGCGCACTTCGAGTAGAGAGTTACGATAAATTAAGGCAACCCATCTTTCGTTGCTGTTGTTGTGGTTTTCACGGCAACCTCGGTAAACGGAAACTTTCAATTTTCATTTTGAATAATCTAGAAAGTTCTTCCAAAATCCGTTAAAATCGTTTGATTTCATTGATTCGTTTGAAATTTTTTCTTTCCTCCCATTGGTTATTTTGTTTTTAAAATATCCTTTTATTGCATTGGTCCTGTTAAATCGTTTTCTGTGATACCATTGGTCCATTTATTTGTATTTTGACAGTTGTGGAATTTTTATTTTATTATAATAGTTTTCACGACAGGATTAAGAGTTTTGTTTTTTTGACCATTTTCGTTTTCATTATTATTTTACGAGAGAATTCTGACGTTATCAGGTATTATTTCTTTCTTTTTTTTCTTTTGTAAATCTTTTTCTTTTTCAACATGCTCACTGTATTTAGTGTAATTGATAAGTTTCAGGGTATTCTTACCATTCGTAGCTTAGTTTCTCTGCTGGTTCACAAATGTGTTTTAATATGTGATTAAGCTTACTACTTTTTGTGAAATTTTTTTAAAAATATACTTTTTAAAACGTTCTAAAATGTGCTTAAAAAGTGTGTTGTAAAAAAAAAATTGTGACAGGAAAAGAGTTAAGAAATAATTCTTTCCTTGACGACTTTAGAAGTGCGCCAAAAAAATCGCCAAGCCGTTGACATCAGTCATAAACGTAGAGTGTAGCTGTACAAAATAATGTTACAAGGTGAGTAGTTTTAAAGTTAACTAGTTATTTTTTTAGGTTAAGTTAACTAGAGCATTTTGTTTTTATCTTTGACTTTGATATTCCAGATTTTTTACCATGGGTAATTGGTGTATTCCTAAAATCATTTCAGTAGAAAAATCAGATGGTGCAAGTGATTAATTATCTAATTAGGGTATAATTAGCAAATTAGCATGTTTTTGAAATGTGATATCTCAAATTCTAATTTGTTCAGATAGACGGTTTCCGTTGAAAATTATTTATAATACTATTTTTCATGTTTTAAGCCTTCATCAAAATACTAAACAAAATATTTGTTTTAAATTTTTTAATCAAGGAAGCGTAAAAAAAAAATCAAAAATACTTTCAGGAATTTCAACATTTAAAAATTTATTTCTTGACTAAATACTTTGATTGTGGTTCAACATATCCACTGTATTGTATTAATCATAATGATGCAAAAATAATTACAAGGGTTGTTCAAATAAAAAGGTACGAAACGATACTGTTTGTTTAAAGAAGACTTTATTCAAAGTATACACCATAGGCCTGAGCACAACGATTCCATTGATTAAGAGGATTGAGCCGAAGGATTCCTTGTGTTCAGAATTCATGTGGCCGTGACGAGACCCATATAGCGCCCTTCAGTTTGTCGTCCGAGTTGAAGCGCTTCCCTTTCAGATGTTTTTTCAGGTGACCAAACACATGGAAATCGCAGGGCGACATGTCCGTGCTGTAGGGCTAATGGTTAACCTGCTCCCACTTGAACTTGGCCAGTTCCGCGTGTGTGACCCTGGATACGTGTGGATGCGCGTTATCATGGTGCAGAACCACACCCTCCGTGAGCAGCCCCGGTCTTTTGTTCTTGGTGGACCTGCGTAGGCTTCGGAGTGTCACACAGTACACATCGGAGTTAATGGTTCTTCTGTGCTCGAGGAATTCAACAAGTAAGGGCCTTGGACGTCTAAAAAGACGGTGAGCAACAACTTCCCTGCCACGGCTTTGAACTTTTAAGGGGGAGATGACGACGCATGCTTCCACTGCATGCTGTCCCGCTTTGTCTCTGGCTCGTAGTGATGGCACCAGCTCTCATCACCTGTGACTATCCGCTCCAGGAAAGCGGGGTCTTCATGATACCGAAACAGATGTTGAAGTGCTAGCCCGATATGCAGTTCCTTTTGCTGGTCATTGATCTGCTTCGGAACCCACTGCGCGCACACCTTCCGATAACACAACCTGTCGTGAACAATTGTCCACACTGTTCCAACGCTGATATCCACCTTCACCGCCAACATTCGCAATGTGACACGCCGATCACTTTTCACTAGGTCGTCCACCTTGTCGATGAGATCGGCTGTGATGACTGTGTTTGCCTGGCCTGGTCTCGGGTTATCAACCAAACTCTCCCGGCCTGCACGAAAACGGTGCACTCAATTTTCTCACTGACTTGTCGGACACACAGTCTTCCCCGTATACGATCACCATCCGGCGATGATTAACGGCCGGTTTAACACTTTCCGCTGTCAGAAATCGGATTACGCCTCGCTGCTCCTCAATCGTCAAACTTTGCAATGTGAAAGCCATCCTGTCATCACACGCACTGCCACGTCAATTGGACGGCGCTCTTTATAAGTGCATCTGATCTCTCCTGCGCATACGAGCGCCCGCGCATGCTCCGATCCACGCCGGAGATTCCAATCATATCCCTAAATGTCTCGCTACGTTTTCCTATAGCGGCATAGGCAAATATGTTAACGGTTATGTTGTTACGACGTTTCGTACCTTTTCATTTGAACACCCCTTGTGTAATAGGTGAATACATTGTGGAGTTATCACGTTTTGAACAAAGAATCCTATTGCAAAACGCAGTTCTTCAGCAATCGAGTTAAAAGTTTTGAAAACATGCCTGTTCATGAAGAAAATGCCTAACGAAAACCTTGTAACTAAAAACAAAACTAATTAGAATATTTGAAAGATCTTGATATCGTTTAAAAACTAAGAAATTGGAAAATATTTTCAATTAATAAAAAAAATTTATTGTTCTTATCGGTTTTCGCGATTTCTAGTGTATACACATTAAACTGTAATTTTAATGTTTGTAATTAGAATGACAGGAAACTGCTATGGAGCAATAATACAATCAATCTCTATGTCATAATACAAGTGTAGCTTGCTTTCTGTTGTACTTGAAAGCAAGGGTGATCAACGATGCTAGAAGTCTAGACGCTTCCGTCAAGCAGAAGGTGGCAGAAATGTGAGTAATCTCTAGGATATTAGTATTAGAATACTGGTATGCCAAGCATCTAAATTTTAAAATATAGTCAATGACCGTTTGTTATTTTAAGACATTGATGCACCTAGTTGTTCGGAATGAACAATAAGCCATAGATTCATGTCTAATAGTTCTCAAGAATTGAAAAACGACCGTAGATTTAGAATAGAACCACCATACCAACAATATAAATAAATTGCACAAAATATGAAATGAAGTTTACATTTTATAATCGCTGAAAATCTATAAGGAATTTCAGTAAAATAGAATCAAAAGTAAAGGTATTTCAACATCATTGTTTTTTCACGTATATTTAAAATCTCTGGAAGCAGAAACACAATCGAAAACTGGAATTCATAAGTCAATTGGAATGGAACGGTTGAATTTAAAGCATTTTTTTCGAAAGGGGAAACACTAAAACATTTTTACATTTACTTTAAAGGATGTCTATTTTTTTTAAAAGGCAAACTCACTTATTTTATGAAAATGAATGACTCTGAAATTGATTCTGCGTAAAAAAAATGAAAACAAACATTCAAAATGACTTTAAAATTTTATTCACCGTCAATGTGTTTTCATATTTATTTTGCACGCTTTGTTACCTCAATGTACCTTGTTACATGTAAAACATAAAATAAACTGTTACTTTTAAGGATTTAAAAAACACTGTTTTTGGACTTTTCATGCAGAGTAAGAATTGAATTTAGTATTTTTAGGTAGCCCCTCTTATTTAAAGTAAAGTGTTATGTCTTTCAGGTTTTGTTCACACCGTTTCTGATTTGTACGTTATGTTTCAAACAAAAAAATGGGAATTACATCTAACATTTGAACACACTTTTGTAAATGCTATGTATAATCTGAAGATAATATTTGCCTCTAAAACTTTCGGTCCAATGCTTTAGAATTAAAATCTGTTAAAATTGTTACTTTAAATGTTTTTTGATAAAGCATTTTTTAATGAAAATAAATATTTCTCTTTAATGCAGACAAGTAATTACTTTGCTTATTCATTCAATTTAATTTCGTTATTATTCAATTCAATTTATTCCAGCGGGAGTCTCTGAAAAGGAAAATGTTTAGAGTTGTTTCTGTACTTGGAAAAATAGAAATAAAAATTTTTGGAGATAAACGTTAATGCAAATAAAAAAGAATACAGAAAAGCAAAATTATATGAAATAATCAGAAAATGATGAAACAAATATAAGCAATATCTCCCTCGTTCTCTTCAACTATGACAGGTCAAACAAAGTTAGCCAATGAGGAGAAGAAAAACAAAGTAAAGTAGGACTAAAATGTAACACCAAAGAGAAATTAATTTAGGAGTTTTGATTCATTTTCGGTATTGAATTTTTAACAGGTAAATGGATAGTGGAAATAAATCTATATTGTGTGTGTGCTTTAATTTTTCAACGCAAATTATAATGGTCCTATGAAGAACTGTAAATATAGTGAATTTTTGCTTTTTGATGGTAAAAGAACAGACGAAAAAAAGTTTAAACTTTGGAAAGAAGTTAGCGAATAAAATAAAATAAAAATTAACTAGTGAAAATACTTTTAACAAAACTAAAAACGATCTTTATTAGGAAGGGTGGGTTAAAACTTTGTAGAGAAAGTAGCGAATATTCCAAAATAGAAATAAATAATGAAAAAACTTTTTACAAAACTAAGAAAGATCGTTATTCAGGAGGAAGGATTTTAGTTTTTTGAGTTTATTATCGTGATATTGATGCTTCAAAAATGATTTATTCTACACATTTCATTGTAGATATTATCGATGTAAATACTTACAACGATATTGAACTATATCGGTAACAACTTGAAAATAATTTATTTGATTATAGGAAGGTAGTGTTTGTTTGTTTGGGGCCGCAAAATCCTGATGATTCTTTGGCACTTACAGCAATGAGATTTGGCACATGGGAAGTCTGAATTATTTGCAATTTCTGGATCCGTCGAATTTTAAAATTCAACCTAACAGATTTTTAAATGAATTTAATAGTTTTATTATCCATTGCTTTTCCAAATGCGAAGAACTATTTTTACCCGTGTTACGTCGCAGTCAGGGTTTTTAAACATGGCAAGTTTTTTTCAACTGTAGAACAAGGAGAAAATTATTGTTTTCATTTCCGCTTTGATTTTGCGCGGACGAATCAATTTCCAACCAGACGATAAATCTTTTAAATGAAGTCAGTTCTTTTTTCTATCTCCTGGACCGTTAAAGATAGAGTAAAAATTTCAACGGATTTGAAATCTGCGGAAACTTTCTGTTTAGATTAATACCTAAAAATATGTTTTCTTTAAATAAATAATTTTTTAATTGAATATATCTTCAGTGGATTTGAAATCTTCGTAAAATTTTACTCCAGATTAATACCTTACACCACGGGCACGGGCATATATTCACTTCAAGACAAAAGAAATGTTGAACTTGGAAGGAATAGACCGGTATAAATGAAATTTGGAGTAGTGGTATCCGGCATGCAGCTCTCAAACATGCTGCATACCGGTTTTGCATTGAGTTATTCCTCGGAAGAAAGTTCGACCGCAATTTAAGCAACTGGGAGAGTTTGAATCATGCCCAGTAATTGGCCTCAGAGAAGGTGGATGGTCTAATCCAAGGATTACTATACATATTGATTGTAGCGGTGTTACGTTTGCACGCTGTTGGCGCAAGGGATGGATACAACGAGGAACATGCTAGTGTCAACCAGGCTCAGGAAGGCCTAGAGAAACAGGACCGATAGAAGATCGACATGTTTTTAGACATGCTCGGACTGATCCAAGAGCCACTGTTGCAGGCATCCAACGGGCAGTGGGAACCATTCTTGAACATATAATAAGTGATCGCATCATTTGTTGACTAGTGAAGCCGTGTCAACAAATGATGCGATCACTCACTAAATTCACGTAGACCGTTACGACAACTGCCTTTAACAGCATTGTATCGCCACCAAAGACTGGAATGGTGTCGTTCCAGACGGATATGTGGCATCGAATGATCTTCACTGACGAATACCCCTTCTGTCTGGGTGGATACAATAATCGATTCCGTAAATGGAGACAAAGTATCAGCGTCAAGATTCACGGTTTGTTGTGCAGCGTTAAATGTCCAGAAGACATGGTGCCATGGTGTGGGGTGCAATTCTCTTTTGGTATTCGTTACGGGCTCTTTGACAGGCCAGTGTTTCTAACAAGAAATTTTACTGCCAGTTACACTTCCATACCTGAACTCCCAGGTTCACTTGCTTTTACAACTCTACAATGCTCGACCCGATATTTCTGTCGATTCTAGAGCTTGTCTACGTCACAACTATATTTTACCATGGCCGACAAACTCACCGGACCTGTCTCTGATCGAGAATGTATGAGATGCCATAGGACGAGATGTAACCACTCCAACCGTATGCGAAATCTGATGGTACTACACTACCGAGAAGCTTGGCATACTACATTAAGCATAATGGCGGTCATTTGCCATACTGAATGATACCACTTTTTAAAATTTTTCTCATTAAAGTTTGCATATTTTAGTTTCAAAATTTTATCATTTACACATTAATTTTGTCTTAGAGTGTTTATATATATATATATATATATATATATATATAGAATGTTCATAATTATTGATTAAAAAATCAAGAAAAATAAAATTCATATTGAATGTGTAGCGGAATAAGTGGAAAAAAGACAGCGCAAGTATCCCGGTCATGACGTCATTGCTGAGGCCTTGGCAGCCAGCCAAAAACGCCTTGTTTTACTTTCGATTACGGCTAAAAAATGGATATCAAACGCGAAGTGTAATACACTGCATTGAAATTTTGTTTTCGCCTTAAAAAATTGTCAGATCATCAAATCTTTCAAAAACCAATGCCATGTGTGTTCCGCATCCTCCATATAATCCTGTTGTACACCATGCGATTTTTTTTTCTTTTCCCGAATTTGAAGAAACACCTCCGGGAAAAGCGATTATTATCATCACAGGCAGTGGTAAAAGTTGCGTACACGATTTTGTAGGACCTGTCAAAAAATTGCTTCCAGCATTTGTTTGTAGACTAGAAAAGAGGTGGGATACGTGCATTGCATGTAATGACGAGTATTTTGAGAAAGGCCATACAAATTTGGAGGATTAGTACAGAAAGTTATTTTTTATTAATTTATGATCATTCTTTATTAAACAGCCCTCGTATGTTTATATGATTATATAAGCAATCGAAAAGTTCAATCTAAAAGTATGTTATTTTATGTTATAAAAGTAAAAAAAATTATCTGACATATCTGTTGGAGTGTGGCATCATATTAAATTATCGCAAGTGCTCTTTTTCTGCTTTCATTCATTAAATATATAAATGTATTTCCCTTCCAAACATTTATAAACCTCTAGAATGTTGTGATAATAACTTGCCTGTGCATTTCTTTAGGCTTGTTTACTTTTTGCACTCAACCACTTATTTATCCCCAAAGACAGAAATCAATCCAAGGCATGTTGTCAAGTGACACTTCTGGGTATGACAGTTCTCCTGGGTGCATGTAGCTTCTTCGAACTGTTTCAATCGTACTTCAGTTACAAATTGTCAATCCTTTAAAATTAGATTACATTTGAATATTTTAAATTATAATTTTGTTTTTCCAGGTTTTCAAATCATGTATTTGTTTACTTCTGTAAAGTTTTGTTACTAATTCCAAATTTTTTTAAATTTTATTTGTGTGATCTTTTTAATAATATATATTTACATGTTATAAAAAAAGAAAAACATGATTATAATATTAAAACAACTTTATCCTTTAAAACTCCTGGAAAAGTTATAATTCTTATAGAATTAATCAAGAAAAAAAAACCGTTCTAAAAATATTTGTTTCATCTTAAAAAATTTATTAATAGGATAATTACAGCCATAAAGCAGAAAAAAAAAATGAAAAAAAAAAAAAATATATATATATATATATATATATATATATATATATATATATATATATATATATCTATCATTTAAAAAAAAAAAAAAACGAAATTTTTTACAATTTTATTGAATTGTTGGTACATCCCGTCCAAAATAAAGTAACAATCGACGCCGTCGCCATTTGATATTGATCGTACATGTTTGCTGGACACGTGCCTAGTAATGGTATTAATATTGTATCTGCTAAATTTACATTAATTTTTGATAAAAACCTTTTTATATGATGAAAAGAGATTGTAATTGATGTTTTTTTTTATGTTTTGGGAAATCGGCACCTTCATAACATAAATTAAGTATGCAATTCGATCGGTACGTGAATTGGCCAAACAGTTTTAAAAATAAGAAAAGTATGTTTACGGCAAAGAAAATGCTCAAAAACACATAAAAATCCTTATAAACGTTTACAAAATGATTTTAAGGACAAATAAATGCAGTTTAAAGCACTTATCAATACATATTTTGCTTCAGGCATAGAGCTCTATCGATCGTTACTTTAAGGCATCGCAAAACATGCTAAGGCTAAAGTATTGTTTCTTTGTTAATTCTTCAAACTTTTAAACTAATGATGCCATCTATTGCTAAAAATAGTAAACAAACTATCATTATACTATATTCATTTATTATTTTTTTTTTCTGCAATTCTGGAAAACACATTAGAATTTATTTTCTTGGTGATGTACTGTATCAGTTAACATTATAGCAGTCAAAAATCGGACATTTGAAACTAAAGAATTTAATACTAAGGACATTTGCACCAAACTGTTGCAATAAATCATACTAATTCTTGTCTCTGAACAGAATTAAAAACCCATTGAGAAAAAAAAGTTTTAAGAATTCGATTTATTTAATACCAAACCTTAAAGTTATGCAATGTGTCTTGCCCCTCCCTTTAGAGAACTGCCCATATATAAAAAAGAATGTGGGTGTATTTGTGTGTATATATTCTAAATACAAATCTACACCGTTTGACCAATCCACGCGAAATGTGGTACACTTATACTTTAGAACACTGCGGAATACATAGGTAATTTCTTTCCTGCCACACAGGTAGTCTTAAAAGTACCCTTCGAAGCCACAATTTTGAAATCTATAGTTTGTTTTCCTGCAATAAGTGGACATAGACAAGGAAACACGTTCTACAGGGATTTGTGTATTTGAGTTCAAGCAGAGAAATGTCACGGTCATACTTGAAACCCGAGCAACGAAAGGTTATTCAACTAGTGTACAATAGAATGATCCTGTTGACTTATATAACACGTTTCTTAAAAGCCCTTTTAGTGTCTTATTACGTATTGATTACGCACTTGCATAATGCTCAAAATAGTCGATTAGTTATGGATTTAATAAACCATTGCTAACAGTTATCTTAATCAAGCTGTATTACGTCACTCATTAATCTTAAAGCGTTTTTAGTTATGCCCATCAATCCGGTTTCTCTTATATCTTGTTTCCATTACATAGAATAATTCGTTAAATTAATCTATTCCAAACATCAATTGGTGGTTTGTCTACATTATCGTAGTAGATCATTATAGTTGTTTCTGATTAGGATAGCGAAAACGTGAAATCGGAGAACTCGAACATCTGATAAATCAATCTCGTTGCATGGAAATCGGAATATTTGCTGAGTTGAATTTTTAAACTTCACGCTGCTTTGCATTATTTCATTGCTTATAGCATTAAGACTCGATTCTAATGAATTCGAAAATATGATACTTTCGTTTGAAACGATGTAATCATTCCCCTCTTTACAGATGCCAATATAAAGGGAATTAAAAATATTTTCTACACGTTAATAATCTTTCCTCGGGAATTGAATAATGGTTGTACGATCTTCATTTAAATGTCCTGGGAAATTATATTCGCTTCCTAACACTGCAAAGTATTATAAATATCGCTTTTAGTTTTACAGTAAGTACAGTATGGAATGAATTGAAGTAACTTAGTAATTTAGGCTCATACTAGCATATTTAATTTAAGTTAAATATTTCGAGTTGTTTTCAAAGCGATAGTATTACATGCATTTCAGTTCGAATTTAAAAGGAAAACGAAGAATGAGTTCTAGGTTCAGGAAAACAAGGACCTATTTTACGAATGCTCTGTGAAGGTGAATTTTAAACAATCTAAGTTACTTTGGAAGCAAATCCAGTAAAGTGGAGAACAGTTTTTTCATGTAGTACCAAGTAACATCTGGAGCTGTTTTCAAAAAGCTTTTAGAGCTCAATGTCAAGTTTATGTGTAACGTTTAGCTTGCTCTGTTATAACCTTTTTTGGTTAATACATAATTCAGAAGTTACAAACATCTGGCTAAAACATTATTCGGATATTAATGCATAATAGAAAGGTTGGTTAATGCATAATGACCTTTTCGGAATAATGAGGACAGAAAATGTACGCTTAGGTTTATTCCACGATGTGCATCACTTTTGTTTCTGACAAACTGAAAAAAAAAAAACAGACTGTGATAAAATAAAGAAAAGGGATAAAATCTAAAAGTATAGAACTTATTTATAGGATAGACTTTCGATTAATAATGTTCTTCTATTTCCTTGCACGTTTATTATACGTTTCTATTATTATGGATGAGATAGGGCAACCGTTGAGACTTGAAAAGAACCGGAAAATTTGAAAAGGTTTTCTGATTTCGGATCTTCTCTTCAGGTACCTGTACCATGGTACAATCTTTAGGTATCATGATGCTTGTACCCATACTGGGATATCACACAATCGCTATCTACCTGTGTGATGTCCTGAGTAGTATATATAAATCTCTTTAACATCCTTCACAATGTATAGAACATCAATCAAACGCAGAACATGCTGAATTGCTGAATATACATGGTGTTTTAAAACTTTAGGAACAAACCTAAACCTCTTGGTGGTTGACAAGGCTTCTCTTCACCAGCTATCTGTTACAGAACACCAAGCACCTCCCCTTATATGCTTGCTAGTGTAGGGATTTGTTTCCGCCAAACCCCTCTCGTGCAATAGTAATTCCCTTCTAAAGCGCCCTCTATGTAGCAGTTACTTCCTCAGATAGTTACAAAGATGTCATACTGTTAAGATGTGTTCAGCTGTTTCCAGTTAAGATGTTATTCATTCAGATGTTATTTAATGCTTTCTTTGTCCCAATCGTGTAATTGTCCTCAATGTACAAATAAATATTTGTAATTAATCAATATGTGTTCTGCTTGAGCATTTCTACACTAGAAGGTATGCTTGAATGTAGATATGAAAGGCAGTAAACACGTGAACAACATTTTTACTAAATCTAGTTAGAAGTTTGCAAAATTGTAGCAATTTTTTTAGACACACTCCCATTGTGGTATTCTTAGCAATACAAAGGTAGACTTCTTGGCCAAAAAGAAGTGCACATCTGCCAATTCTGAGGACACTGATCTGCAAGATCATTGTCTTCCCACTCAGCAAAAAATACTTAAAATATAAACATGAATTATAAGATGAAACTCTATTCCATCCGAGCTGCTGAGGGTAAGAACTCGAATGAGCTTCAAAGAAGTAATCTAGTCCGGGAGACCCACAGACTTACTGCAGTAGCTCATTTTAGAATATTCTGAATTATTCATTTTTTGAAACTCAATACAAGTTTTAGGACGGATGCAGAGCGTTAAGCAATCTAAGGGGCCTTATGAGATTTCTCGTCTATTAAGCTCCAACCAATTTTGCAAATGACGACGAATATGATCCATCCAGATTCGACCACTGTTGCTGTTGGCGCGATATCGCATTGCATATTGCCAATGGTGGATGGTGACGTGATGAAGATCTGTCGAGATTCTTCTAATGACGAGGTATCTGGTCCATCAAGATTTAGTCATTTTTGCTTATGACGAGATACCGTGTGGGCGCAGTCACCAGGATTGTTACAGTGGATTCGTGCAGAAGTACTGGAGATCTCTGGAGCATATGACGTAATTGCCAAAGGAGCGGCGTTTGCCGATAACATTTGAACAGTTTCACATTCCGTGGACAGTTTTATACACTTGGAGGGATGCTCTCCCTGATCGCTTACGCTCGCCAATCCCGGTAATTGCTAAGTAATCCCATTTAGCTTGCTTCGCAAACCAACACTCTTTTCGTAAGGGTCTTCCTGATTGTACTTTTCGGTCTATGACATAAGAGCGAGTTTCACAAGGCCAGCTAGAACGATCTAAAGTTTCATCTCCGCGATGAAAAATTTTTACACTTTCACGAAACTATACTTTCTATCGCATAGAAAATTTATTGATAAACCAATTTTACACATAATTGTACCATAAGATAGAATGCATTCTAAGCTTTTAAGTGGTATAATCAAATTTTAAAACTAAAAGTATTAAGCTATATATATGACAGTTTTAGTTTTGTATCAGAAATTACGATGTAAAATTTCCGAAACTTGTATCACCAACTTTCAATCGCATCGAATTTATTTATAAACCAATTTCCAAAATAGTTATACTACAAGAAAGAGTACATTCTACGGTTTTCCATTGTGTTTTCAGATGTAAAAACGAATAGTAATAAGCTATGGATGTGACATTTTTAACAAAAAAGCAACACAAATTTCCAGAATTTCAAAAAAAATATTACCAGGAACCAAATTAAAATTTCCAAAACTACTCGGCGAGGTGCAAAGATTTCCGTTTGAAGGTACTCTAAAAAAACTCAAGACTGAAGACTGAAAATATGTACTTGTTTTGCACACTCGCGTTAGAAATTTAGCTTTTTTCGACTTTGACATTTAATGCACCCTAAACTAATTACCGCATCAGAAAAAAAAATCTTCCCCATCTTGTTTCCCTGTACAATTTTGAACAAACCATGTTAATTTTGTAATTTTTTTATGCGTACTTTCTCGCAAAACCGTCTGAGAATCGAGCGAAAAAAGTGAGTTTCAATCCTGCGGTGACTATAACTTATATTTAATACAGCAGTAATTTTATTCAGCCACCTCAGCATTGGTGAAGTGATAAATGCGACCTAAAAGAAACCGGTGTCTAAAATTATGGTGTCAAAAACTACCACACTGCCACGTTGCCAAATAACGACCTTTAGTTAATCCAGGTGGAGCTGGCGGACATATATCTAATGTAAATATATGTCCGTTTCCCCTGGACCCTCCTAGTGATTGCCTCGACTAGGTGTCTCGTCATTAGAAAAATGACCTCATCTTGATGGCCGAGATATCTGGACATTTGAAGAAAGGACCGCTGTTGTCCAGTTGAAAGAGCAACGGATTAGAAATCGGAGGGCTTCGAAATCGAAAGTTGGTTCAGCTAAACACCGTCGTATACACGGGAGTCGATGCACTTTATATCTGCCATGGTCTCATATGCCTTCAGTCTGATGTAGAAATTTGGAGAGTGGGGTGCTACAGCTCAAGTGTTGGCCTCGTCATCTTACCGTATTCCAAAATTATGTAGTGGTGTCCTCGGAGATTATTCCCAGATTGTCACTTATAGCCCGGTGCCTTTATCCAGTGCGACTTTAATTGAAGTATCTCTCTCAACATTTGGAAAAAAAGCGGTCGAGTTCTTGTTTTCGTAATCTTCAAAAAATAAACAATATCTTGAAGATGAAAAGTTAATTTTTAAAATTTAATCAGATCATAATGAACTAGCTATCGCGTCGAAACCACTTGGGGTGTTAATGGGTGTACGGGAAAGTATAAAACACTCTATTCAACATAGTTCCATTTCGAAAATGGAAAGAGATATTACCCCCAGGTTCATTTCAGAGACAATGTTATATTCGTGCAGTATTTCCGTACGTATCTGGATTACTAGAGCTTTAAAAAAGTTAATTTTTAAAATTTAATCAGATCATAATGAACTAGCTATTTCGTCGAAACCACTTGGGGTGTTAATGGGTGTACAGGAAGGTATGAAACACTCTATTCAACATAGTTCCATTTCCAAAATGGAAAGAGATATTACCCACATGTTCATTTCAGAGACAATGTTATATTCGTGCAGTATTTCCGTACGTATCTGGATTACTAGAGCTTTAAAAAAGTTAATTTTTAAAATTTAATCAGATCATAATGAACTAGCTATCTCGTCGATACCACTTGGGGTGTTAATGGGTGTACGGGAAGGTATAAAACACTCTATTCAACATAGTTCCATTTCCAAAATGGAAAGAGATATTACCCACATGTTCATTTCAGAGACACTGTTATATTCATGCAGTATTTCCGTACGTATCTGGATTACTAGAGCTTTAAAAAAGTTAATTTTTAAAATTTAATCAGATCATAATGAACTAGCTATCGCGTCGAAACCACTTGGGGTGTTAATGTGTGTACAGAAAGGTATAAAACACTCTATTCAACATAGTTCCATTTCCAAAATGGAAAGAGATATTACCCACATGTTCTCAGAGACAATGTTATATTCGTGCAGTATTTCCGTACGTATCTGGATTACTAGATCTTTAAAAAAGTTAATTTTTAAAATTTAATCAGATCATAATGAACTAGCTATTTCGTCGAAACCACTTGGGGTGTTAAGGGGTGTACAGGAAGGTATAAAACACTCTATTCAACATAGTTCCATTTCCAAAATGGAAAGCGATATTATCCACAGGTTCATTTCAGACAATGTTATATTCGTGCATTATTTCCGTACGTATCTGGATTACTAGAGCTTTAAAAAAGTTAATTTTTAAAATTTAATCAGATCATAATGAACTAGCTATCTCGTCGAAACCACTTGGGGTGTTAATGTGTGTACAGGAAGGTATAAAGCACTCTATTCAACATAGTTCCATTTCCAAAAGGGAAAGAGATATTACCCACAGGTTCATTTCAGAGACACTGTTATATTCGTGCAGTATTTCCGTACGTATCTGGATTACTAGAGCTTTAAAAAAGTTAATTTTTAAAATTTAATCAGATCATAATGAACTAGCTATTTCGTCGAAACCACTTGGGGTGTTAATGGGTGTACAGGAAGGTATAAAACACTCTATTCAACATAGTTCCATTTCCAAAATGGAAAGAGATATTACCCACAGGTTCATTTCAGAGACAATGTTATATTCGTGCAGTATTTCCGTACGTATCTGGATTACTAGAGCTTTAAAAAAGTTAATTTTTAAAATTTAATCAGATCATAATGAACTAGCTATCTCGTTGAAACCACTTGGGGTGTTAATGGGTGTACAGGAAGGTATAAAACACTCTATTCAACATAGTTCCATTTCGAAAATGGAAAGAGATATTACCCACATGTTAATTTCAGAGACAATGTTATATTCGTGCATTATTTCCGTACCCCCCCCCTCCCCCCGTATCTGGATTACTAGTGCTTTAAAAAAGAATCTACAACATTAAAAAACCCTGAATATCAAGAGTAACCTCTCATTCTTTGGTTGAGCTAATGATCCTGTAAGTGTCCACTAACCAGACGTTAAGCACGCCACGCTAACGTATAAGGATACACGCTTAATTAAGCGAGACATAAACAATAAAACACAAACGTTGTCCGTAATTGCACCGGAAAATAGATTTGTAGGAAGTAAACGTGTTGATAAAAGCGCTATTATAATTTCAGGGACACAAATTTGCATTGTGACGTGCTGCATAATTCCTCAGTGGAACCGTGTCCATGTCAGGTGTGTACCAATTAAAATTTATAACTAACAGTTTAATATTTGAAGCACATTTACTGAAGTGTGTCCAATTCAAATTAATCAAAGTAATGGTGTTTCACTTCGTTACGGTTTTGTGCAACACTTCATCGCGACAGATGGCGTAGATCATTTGATTGAATTTTTTTAGATACAGGACTGTTTCTCTCTTATAATTAAAGGACTTGCCGCAGTAGTATGACACGCCATACGAGATGAAATGTTCGACACAGTAGTTGTTAATCTTTGAAGCATTCAGTAATTATTTCTTGTGAAATGTTAACTTCATTTTATACATTTATAATAAATGTCATTTTTATGTGCTGTATTTTACATGATTGTAGATTATTGTGTACCTCAGTAATTTTTTTTACAATATTGCAATCTTTAGTGGCGTGCTACATTGTTGCCAGTTGATATCTCGATATTGTTTGAAGACAAAGCAAAAGATATTGATGAAAATGTAATACGTTCAATGACATTAAAAGTTAAGCATTTTTTCTCAAAGAAGGTGTCGGAAGGTTCCTGGTTCGAATCCGGTTCCGGGCATGGATGTTTGTAAACGTATGGTGTAGAGGCGGCTACTGCACCTTAAATCTGTCGTAGCCGAAAGTCCTCACGTTGGGTTGGCGTGGAAGTTCGGAGAGTGGGGTGCCAGCTCAGGTGTTGCTTCGTCACCTGACCGTGGTTCAAAATTACGAGGTGTTGTCCTCGGATATTTCCCTTAAGGGACTGATCCCGGACCGTCGTCAATAGCCCGTTGTGTAGCTCTAGTACGACGTTAACTAAAATTACCATTACCATTACCAAAGAAGATGTACAATGTTATAAATTCAATATCGGATTAAATATTAGAAAGGAATCATTCAAATAATTGTGTGAGATTCGTAGAATGAATGGTAATATTGTCCTCATATCTTTCTGTTTCATTCCTAAACAATAAGTGTGACACGCGACATTTAAAATTAACAGTTTTGCATTTTTATAATTTCAATAATAATTAATATTTTACATACATGTTTACTTTCATAGACAAAAGTCTTATGAATAACAAAAATAAATATAATTATAGTGATTTCTGTTTATAAAATAAAATTATTTGAACATTTTCCCAGTGACATTTGTTAAGAAATATTCACAAGTCATAAATGATTTTATCGTGAACCTATTTAGTTTATGGACAGTGTAATTATCGAAGTTTGGTAGTCATTATTATCAACAGGGGGTACTATCTTACACTGAATTGGAATCAGCATTAGAACTTGTATGTAAAATTCATCTTGGTAGCACATGGCTGTCGGCCATCTTTGACAGTGGCTATTGAGTTCTTCACAAACAGCCGAAAATGACTTGGAACAATAACATGACATAATGATGCTATCTATCAGAATTTCAATGGAAGTTTTAGATCAATGAAAGGGCAGAGCATTAAATTAACGTACATTGTATTTGCTTTGATCTAAAGAGTGCATAATCACATTGCAGCGCCAAGCCTTTGAATTATACTAAGCCTATCACCAAAAACTACACTTAAGATCGACTATCGTATGCAACTTTTTTGCTATTTTGATAGATTGAATAGTAGTTCAATTTAGTTTTATTCTAGATCCAATTGAAAGCTGGATTGCTCCATCACCACCCATTGTGAAACCGAAACAAAATAAAAGTAACCAAACGGTAAAACTAACTAATTTAAGATCATGTTACTTGAGAATCTATGAGGTATTTATTTTGTAATTTTTAAATCATGTGACTCGTTTGCACTGTTTGTACAGGCACTTTAAAAGTGGTTGTGTGGGTATGCATAATAAAGTACAGTTGAAGCGGCATTTGTCTGTTTTCGTGTTTAAGATGCAACACACACGAGTTTGAAATATTCAGAAAACGTCTTGTCACATATTTTTCTATCACGTGCTCCATCTATTAACTTTTTCTCAAAACGTATTTTTCGGTTTTCTGGCTACGTTCAAATTGTGATGACTTAAACGTATCACCCGAATCATCATGGAAAGTTTTGAACTGTTCACCGTACACCATTAAATTGGAGACTTTATATTGTTTAGAAAATAAAAGTTTAAACTTGGAATTAATTTGTAATTCGTTGTTTTACTGACCATATTTTGACACATATATGTGTAAATACGTATTATCTTAATATACCTATTTAATTGTACGTATTGTTTTTTAAATTTTAATAACTTGATATTTGATTTGAAAAAAAAAACGGGTTATCCGCAACTGTGAACTTTACCTACATTTTTTACTCATAATTTCAAAAGCAAAAGATAATTGTTACATGTTTGTGCTCTTTCTTGGCTTTAACATCCATATTGTTTTACAGAATAAGGCAACATTCTCCGAAGTTTGATTTTTAGAGAAAATTCCCACTGAAGTAAAGTAATGAATGAGATTTGAAAACTGTGTTACTTTAATGCAGTCTGTAAACAAGGGCAAATTTTCTTTTGTATGAGTAGATGTAAAAAATCATTAAAATTAGCGAATTAGTTGTGCGCAATATCAATATAAGTTCGTTTTTTACCTCTCTCTTACATCATTAGTCTCTCTACAGCAATGTAATGTGAAACTAAACTGAGTAAAATTAAATTTTTAATCTGTTATATTCTTGTGCTTAACAAAGTACATTACATGACTTGAAGAATTTTCTCTTTTTGTACGCTGCATTTAAAGATATGCGATATCAATAACAAGCGTCAGAGCCGAGTAGAGTAAAACTTACTATTTCCTTAATATAATTTTATTTAAAATTAAAGCATTATTAAACCTTAAATTTGTCACATTCGTTTTAAATGTAAACCCATATTACGAAAACATTTCTCTTGTTTATTGTATCTAAAGATCTGCTACAGCAACTACGATGCGTCAGATTTAAGTAAAACCCATCCGACTTTTCCTTTAATGGCACTTCAGTTAAAACTAAAGAATTCTACTTAAATTATCTTACATTTTTTTAAGTTCTAGGTAAATTTTTGCTCATATTACGAAAACGTTTCTCTTTGTACATGGTATCGGAAAATATGTGATAGCAATGGCAATGCTTCAGGACAACGCACTCAACTTTTCCTTAAATAGATTATATGTACAATATATTATAGGCAAAACTAAAAAAAATAATGATCAATCTGAAAATAGTCACGCCCTTGCTAAATGTTCTCATATTACGTAAAGCTATATCTTCGTATTTAACATCCAAAGTTTGGTGATAGCAATAACAAAGTGTAAGATGCAAATAAATCCCAGCCAATTTTCCCTCAATGACATTGCATATAAAGTTAAAAGTAATGTTATACCTTCAATCTATCTTGGACACGCGAAACCTGCGACCCTATTACAAAAACGTTTCTTTTTGTTTTCTTCATCAAAAGACGTGCAGTAGCAATAACTGATCTTCAGATCCAAATAAAATACAACCAACTCTTCCCTTAATGCCATTGCATATAAATCTAAAGTAATGTATGTGTACGCGTGTGTGTGTGTGTGTTGAACCTTCAATCTGTCTTATACACGCTAAACGTACGACCATATCACGAAACCTTTTCTCTTTTCTCGTTGCATCTAAAGAGGCGTGATAGCAACGCCAAAAGTCAAATCCATATAAAATTCAACCAACTTTCTCCTTAGTGACTTAGAATGAAAACCTAAAGTAATGCTAACAAAAGTAATGCCAACGTAAAGTAATCTGTCTTATACACGCTAAACGTACGACCATATCACGAAACCTTTTTTCTTTTCTCGTTGCATCTAAAGACGCGTGATAGCAACGCCAAAAGTCAAATCCAAATAAAATTCAACCAACTTTCTCCTTAGTGACATAGAATGTAAACCTAAAGTAATGCTAACAAAAGTAATGCTAACGTAAAGTAATCTGTCTTATACACGCTAAACGTACGACCATATCACGAAACCTTTTTTCTTTTCTCGTTGCATCTAAAGACGCGTGATAGCAACGCCAAAAGTCAAATCCAAATAAAATTCAACCAACTTTCTCCTTAGTGACATAGAATGTAAACCTAAAGTAATGCTAACAAAAGTAATGCTAACGTAAAGTAATCTGTCATATCCACGCTAAACGTACGACCATATTACGAAAACTTTTCTATCTGCTTGTTGCGAAGACAGACGTGCGATAGCAATAACTAAGCGTCAGATCCATGTAGAATCCATCCAAGAGTAGCGAGTGAAGCCTAAGGGAGAAGAGGGGGGAAAGGCGCAACTGGTAGCGAAGTTAGCTCACCATAAAACCCTAACATCTTTAGTTGCTACGTAGCGAACTTTCTCTTTTCTCTGTCATTACTTCCCCCGGTTTCTAAAGGGGGCGCTAGCTGCCTTGCCCACAAGAGATCAATGTTCTATTTCATCTTCGCATATAACGCGCCTCTAGGTTCCGTCTCGGTCACACTATCCCGATGGTTCGGTCGCGAAACTTTTGCAACCGAGGGTAGGACTTGGACTAAATGGACTGTCAGGATACGGACTGAAGAACTGCTGCAAGGCAAAAGAGGACTGAGGTTCTCCAGGAGGAAGTGAAACGGACTTTGGGAAGAGAAAAAGAAACAAGTGTTTTGTTTTGGTTTCCCCCCATTTTCGCGGTTGGCTTTTATGTTGATATGGGGATACTGCTTGGAACTATCGCCTCTTCTCTGCTCTGGCTACTTGCAACAGGTGAGTTTTATGTTCTTTCGCTGTTCGGATTGAAGGGGGTAGGTGTTTAATGGAGTTGTTGTTCTGGAGTGTTGAAATCGTCAGAAGTTATAGAGTGGTGAAGTTAATAGTTGATCTACTGGCGACGTGATTTCTCAATGCTTTTGACTTGCTTCTTACCACGTTGGTAAATTCGATACTTTCTTTTACATTCCACGAACTGCTTTTTAAGCCGTATTTTTTTTTTGGTCAAATGGAATAAGGTGCATTTATTCTTTAAAAACAATAATTTTTGAAAGGCGAATTAAAAATTCATATACATTGTTTCTTTGTCTTTATAGAACGACGGTAATGAATTTAAATCTTTTACTTACTTAAACATTGCTAGATAATGTCCAGAGGAATCAAGTGTTTTCTAAATTACGCTTCTTTAACAAATACCTTATTTATTTTCATTTCAAAAACTTTTATTCTACATTTAATTGGATTCACGTGCGCTCATTAGGTTGTGTCTTCTAAATTACACGTCTTAATGCCTTGTAGGTAACTTAGTGCTAATATAGAATACGTAAGGTTGTTGAATTTTTGATTATAATAGCAACATTCGTAATATTCTCATATTTATAATAAATATGATTTGGGATTAAGAAGAAACTTTAAATAGTTTAGCGAATGATAATTTTTAAAGCTTAATTCCTTAGTGCTAATAGTGCTAATATAGAATACGTAAGGCTGATGAATTTTTGATTATAATAGCAACATTCGTAATATTCTCATATTTATAGTAAATATGATTTGGGATTAAGAAGAAACTTTAAATAGTTTAGCGAATGATAATTTTTAAAGCTTAATTCCTTAGTGCTAATAGTGCTAATATAGAATACGTAAGGCTGATGAATTTTTGATTATAATAGCAACATTCGTAATATTCTCATATTTATAATAAATATGATTTGGGATTAAGAAGAAACTTTAAATAGTTTAGCGAATGATAATTTTTAAAGCTTAATTCCTTAGTGCTAATAGTGCTAATATAGAATACGTAAGGCTGATGAATTTTTGATTATAATAGCAACATTCGTAATATTCTCATATTTATAATAAATATGATTTGGGATTAAGAAGAAACTTTAAATAGTTTAGCGAATGATAATTTTTAAAGCTTAATTCCTTAGTGCTAATAGTGCTAATATAGAATACGTAAGGCTGATGAATTTTTGATTATAATAGCAACATTCGTAATATTCTCATATTTATAGTAAATATGATTTGGGATTAAGAAGAAACTTTAAATAGTTTAGCGAATGATAATTTTTAAAGCTTAATTCCTTAGTGCTAATAGTGCTAATATAGAATACGTAAGGCTGATGAATTTTTGATTATAATAGCAACATTCGTAATATTCTCATATTTATAATAAATATGATTTGGGATTAAGAAGAAACTTTAAATAGTTTAGCGAATGATAATTTTTAAAGCTTAATTCCTTAGTGCTAATAGTGCTAATATAGAATACGTAAGGCTGATGAATTTTTGATTATAATAGCAACATTCGTAATATTCTCATATTTATAGTAAATATGATTTGGGATTAAGAAGAAACTTTAAATAGTTTAGCGAATGATAATTTTTAAATCTTAATTTCTTAACCAAATCTAATCATTTAGATTCTAGAAATTTCGATATCGGAGAAAAAGCTTCTAATATACTGAATTTTTGAAACACATGTTAATTTATACTTTTGATAGATTATTGGGAGATAGTTTACCTGAAATTTACATATTGCTAATGTTAGAGTATTTAAAAAATAATTTTTTAGTATAAAATAATCGTATACATAACTGTGCGAAATAAATATAACCCATCTTCATACAGATAAAGCTACAAAACATAGTCTATTAAAATATGTGTAAGAGTGCAATACGTCAATAGTTAAAATCCAAATAATTTTTGTTGGCTAAGTTTATTTAGTCATTGCCACTCTACTAATGTTGACTAAACCAGCGTAGGTAGTAAGCTAATTTGTACTAATAAGTTTTACTTACTTTATTATGTACTTTAGGTTTCATTCGTACTAATAAGTTATATTTATTTTTATTTCGTAGAGGGGGATTTTTTCAATCATCGTAACTTATCGTTTGCAGAAATTTGATTATTTTTAATGGAAAACATATTTTAAAACTTACTATTATTTGTAACTTTCAGACCTTATATTTCTTTCAAGTATCAAATTGAAATATCAGACATCAATTCACATTTAGCAGACATTTTATGTAATTTAATTTACCGCTATGCTTGTGTAGCTTTAAAGAAAGCTTTCTAAATCAACGAGTAAACGCAAATTACATTTCTCAGTTTTTTCTTTTAAATTTTTTTAAGAAAATTATATTATTTATATTTTAACAGTCTTACTTCAAGTCGACAACTATAATTTCGAATTGAGAATTGGTTTTTAGCAGACGGATATTTTGTAAATGAAGGTTGCCTTTTTTAATTTTTGTAAAAATTCCCCTGTATATCCTGTTACAACTAAATTTTAAATACTCCGATTTATTTCGGCAATGGAACAACTGAATCGTTCATTCAAGAATATAAATCGAGTTAAATACTTATCATTAGCTTTCTGAAACTTTGTTTCGAAAAATGTAAATTCGAGCAGTATTACCCCAAAGTTTGTTGGAGTTTTCCAATATAATAGCTCCTATGCTAGATTTTTTTAGAATTACATCAAGCACTCAAACGTTCACTAGGTTACTTAAACTTCAAAAATGCTACAGTTTAATTGAATATATCCCACATTAATGGAGCAATTTAAACGCATGAAAAATTTATTTAACTTTACTTCCATTTTAAAATTTGCACTTCTGCCTAAATTGAAATGTTGTCCCATTACTTTTAAAACGCTGTACCTGAGATTTATGTCTCTAAATGAAAAAAAAAATGCTTTTAATATTCATTGGAAAATTTGTACTATAAATCATACAATTGCATAAGAAAATTGAGCTCTCGCGTAGCAAAAAAGTAGCTGTAGAGCGACACATAAAACCAATTACTTTGTATAACTTCTGAGATAAGTTAAAGCAATTTGAGTCAAACATAGCTCCATAATACATTTGAACGTCAAGATCATAAGAAGAAATATAGATTAAACAGTTAAAAAGCTATCCAATGATACCAACACTTGTCATTAAATACACTGATATTACCCAGGCAGAAAAAAATACTCTAAAAGTAAAAATGCAGATCACGCAATGTCAGAGTTGGCGTGATACTCCTTCGTCTAATTCTCTCAGGTATGCACAGAATTAAGCTATTTTAAAAGTGAAATTTCTGCTAAGCGTATGCTTGGTCAAGTAGTGCGTATTTTAAGCAACCCCATGCATAATCAAAGTTAAAAAGGTTTGCATTGCTTTATGATAATTCGAAATATCGAAGAATGTGTAACAGTTAAGGGTAATTTAGTTGTGGATTAATAATACATTGAATGCAAGTATGGAATTAAAAGGTTCTAAAACTAAAATCTGAATTTGATTTGAGTGCCTTTTTAACATTAAGTACAGTTTTGTATGAAAATGACTTTGTTCTTTTTTCTTGTGGAAAAAGTTTTATTAAATGTAATATGGAAGCAAATCGTCTAGAGATGTTTTTCACGACATGGATTCAGAGGCGAAGCTAGACTTTTTGGGTACCTGGGTACATGAGGTTGATGTTGCCATCTGTAAAAAACAAAATATGCTATTTAAAATGATGATAAGGTTTATTACTAAAATAATCAGTGTGCCAAATGTTCTAATGAGTAAATTTTTATAAAAGTGTTGTTCGAAATATAAATTTTTTCGTGCAAGTTTTCAAACGACCTAACAGAAGGCTGGCTGAGCTTTAATATTACCTTCTGTTAAACGGATTCATGAATATCGTGAAAAAGCTTCCCTTTCTGCGGTGTGAGCTCTCCAGGCAATTGTAAGAAGGGAATTTTAATGGATTTGTCTCATCTCTTTTATTAAAAGCAATACGAACGTAGTGGGCTGCTTGAAAATAATACATGTAGCTTACATGAAAGAAGGGATTGACTTTTAACCGAATATGGACACCAAATATGGAGTGTATGAAAATATTTATTTTTAAAGCGCAGTAGTGTAATATTTGCGACAAAGACAAAGATGGATTTAAATTAATAAGACATTGATTTCAGGGAAAACTGCAAAACATTTAAATAGATATTTTTGAAATGTCGTCCCATCAGACATTGCATCTCAGGGGCTCCAGTTGTCCTCCCTTACAATGCCAGTGTAGATATTAATTTTACAGTTTAAGAAACGGGACTTAAATGCTGGTAAGTCTTGCATGGAATTTGGTGAAAATGGGAACATGTTTTCTTAAACACGACAGTCAAATGGATGTAGTGTGGAAGCTTAGAAAGTTTTTAATTATTTTTTATTTTATTTTTTTCCCCAATGTCAAGGCTGGGTACTGATTGCAAAGACAAATACAATACATGATAAAATACAGTACAGAATTGATCGAAGTCATTGTAGCCTTATACAAGGCCAGAAGTGATGGTCACTTGTGAAGGGGCACCCAATGGGTGGACCATCATTGTCCCTAACAAAGTACAGCACAATTTACATCCATGCCCTGACCCGGATTCGAACCAGGAACCTTCCGATCCAGAAGCCAACATCTTGACCACTAGCCCGGTTGGTCGGCAAGGTTAGAGAGTAGAGTGTCAGATAAAATGCCCATTCGTAATATGATCGTGGTTCAAGATAGCTTAGTCTTGTTATTTCATCATTCTCTGACTGATCCCGAGTTGGATTGGGTATTGGGGTTTTATGGCGCAAGATCCAAAAGCGGATAAGCTGCACCAAACATAAAACAGAATATAACACAATAAAAGTATGAAAATATTTTAAATTTTGTGAAAATCGACAAAGATAAATTACATATTTAAAACATGAAAAATATAGCAGAGGGTAATAAAATATTTAAATAATCAGATAGTTGAAACGAGATCATCTTTGCTTGCAACATTACAAATGGATTTAATTCACTCATGTATAAAATTTCAAAGTGTGAAATTTAAAAGTTTTAATTGTAAAGAGCTATTTTTGAGGGGAGGATAAAGTAGATACAAGAGTACCGATGCCATTAACCCTTTATGTTTTCCCATTGTGACTTTGATTCAGCTATCTAACTACTAATCATGACAATTTTTAAAACTTTTCATATGTTTATAACTACTTACTAATAATTCAGTAATAAATGTGTACGATGGCGTCAGAAGCGAATACACCTCACTATGAAACCGATGAAATGCCATAAGAAATCGAATATGAACAATTGATGACGTGAGGTCTATGACAATGAAAGCGATATTCTGATTTTTCAAAAATGCTTTTACGATTTATGTCAAGAAAGGCAAACTATTAGATTTAAATATGTTTTCTCGTTTTTTTATATCTACATGTATGCAGGAAAAATGTAGGAATAAACTGCCTGTCGTCGTACAAATATTGTCTTGATACTTCTGTATGCAGTACAGTAAATATCTTCATATTATTTACAGTAATGTTTTGTTTGAATTAGTTTTACATTAATCTTAATGTTAGTATACATTAATGTGTTGAATGTCGTATATTCCAAAACTAGTACTTGATTTAACCATACAATGGTTTTGACGAGGTATTATCAAATTCTGACCAATTTTTTGGTGCCGAGATATCTTGCACATCAAGATATAGTGTATATTTTTTACTATGATGATTTGAAAATCTGGTAAGTTTTCTTCTATTGACGAGATATTACGTCCATCAAGATCTGTTTAGTTTTGTTAATGACGAGATACCTCGTTCGAGACATCCACCTGGGTGTTTTAATTTAATACTGTTGAATGGTCAGGTGCTTATTGGCATGGAAGAACGTAGGACTAAAGACGGACAGTGCGAGCGTAGGTAAATTGCAAACCCTAATTTATTCCAAAAATTTAGAAACAGAGAGTGCTAAACAAAGCTATTGTCTAATTCAACAAATAAAAATATTATCTGACTATTCAGGTGCATAGATTCACTCTATATTAGATGTTGATCGATTTACACAAATATGCGATACAAATAGAACTAAAATCTGGTACGTTAACAAGGGTAATCTGTAAATTCTAATTCATTCCTAGAATTTTTATAAATAGAAAAGGCTTAAAAAACTATTCGAAACAAATTAAAGTATTGTCCACTTCAACAGATAAAGATTTCATTTGACAATTCCGGCGCATGAATTCTCCCAGGATATTGATGAATTAACTCAAATGTACTACACTCATTGCCATAAAAAATTGCGCACCAAGAAAAAGTCGTCTAAATTAAACGAAATTTTACACATGTAAGTAGTACTCTGATATAACTAAGTGATAAGAAAATCAAAGAAAAAGTATCATTTATTGCAGAAAAACGTACAAATGAACGGACGTTTTAGTACTCTGTTGAACCCCTTCTAGCGCGAATGCACGATGCGATACGATCGGGCATTGAGGCATAAAAGTTCCGTATGATGTCCTGAATCATCTCGTTCCACAGTTGCTGTAAACGCGCCTCTAGTTCGACCATACTCGTAGGGTGTCCAACTTGCCGTCCCAAATGATACCAGATATGCTCGATTGGTGACAAATCTGGAGATCGAGCAGGCAAGGGAAGGGTGGTAATGTGCCGGGAGCAGTCTTGTGACATCCTTGCTGTGTGTGGCCGAGCATTGTCTAGTTGAAAAAAGGCTCTTGGGAGCCCTGCCATGAGTGGCATCACATGTGGCTTAAGGATGTCATGGACGTACTACTGGACTGTCATTGTGCCATAGATCAATATTACGGGTGACCGTGTATAGTAAGCAATGGCACCCCATACCATCACACCAGCTGTGGGAGCGGTGTGTCTCTGTAAAGCGAAGGCAGGATTGAGGCGTTCACCACGGGGCCTCCACACACGAACACGATTGCCATCACTGCTCAAATTGAATCTATATTCGTCGCTGAAGACGACCTGGTTCCATTCCGTTGCAGTCCAATTCCGTCGTGCGCGACACCACTCCAAACGGAGGCGTCGGTAGGTGGGTGTCATTGGCAGCACACGTGATGGGCGTCGTGATACCAGATGTCCTTCAGCCAGGCTCCTTGCGATGGTTCGGGAAGACACAGGGGCCCGTAGTGAAGGTGCTGTCAGTGTTTGGACGAGCTACTTGCTGAGCTGACCACCCAGCTTCCATCATCCCGATGATTTTCCCCCTCTCGAACTCTGACTGCTCATATTGTCCTCGATGGCGGGGTAACGGCATGTCTATCTCAGCGTTTCCTTTGCAAAAGATTAAGTACACTCAAACAAGCTCTGCTTACTTGTTTTATACTCCAAGGAGAACGAAGTTCAACGCCCTCTAGTGGCATTACGCAATGAGCAAACACGCTGCATTTCTAATCATTTGATATCTGACCGACATGTACCTTCATGCCAAGTTTCGTTACAATCCCACAATTTTTTCTTGGTGCGCAAAGTTTTTTACAAATGAGTGTATATAAATAGCTTATCAGCAACACCTTTTATTTCATGAAACATTTTTTGAACCGCATCAATATTAGCAGTTTTAACTGAAAATCGCCAATGTTCTTTAAACTAGAACCATTTATAATAACAGTAAATGAATATGAAATATTTATGAAATGAACTATGAATTTATGAAGTAAATGTATGTAAAATGCTAAAAAATAATAGTTTCAAAAGCAATAGGAGCGGAGTTCCCAACCAGACGCTATAAACACTGAGCGGCCACTTTATTATGACACCCGTCAATCTGTCGTTGGGCCACCTTTTGCCTTTAATACATTTGATTGATTCTTCTTGGCGCGGACTATACGAGATGTTGATAGGTCGTTTGTGTAATCTGAGACTATGCTTGGAAGAATGACACTTTGAAATAGTGTGAAACTGAATGGTTGTGGATCTAGATGTCTGACGGCCTTTCCTATTCCATTTCACAAAAGCTCAATATGATTGAGTTCTGGGGATTGTGAGGGCCGCCTGGACAAAGGGACCTCTCCTTCATATTCCTCAAACCAATCCTGTACAATACCAGCCCTATAGCAGTGCACATTATGCTGTTAAAAGTACCCATCACCATTGCGATATACCACCAGAATTTCAGGATGTACTTGGTAAGCAATGAAGTTTAGGTATGATGTCTGATTCAGACTTCCATGCACTCGTAATAAAGGGCCCAAATCATGCCATGAAAACATTCCCCTAACCAGCACATTGTTTCCGCCAGCTTGAAGGGTTGCACTTAGAATCCATGCACTTAGCACTTAGTTTAGGTATGATGTCTGATTCAGACTTCCATGCACTCGAAATAAAGGGCCCAAATCATGCCATGAAAACATTCCCCTAACCAGCACATTGTTTCCGCCAGCTTGAAGGGTTGCACTTAGAATCCATGCACTTAGCACTTAGTTTAGGTATGATGTCTGATTCAGACTTCCATGCACTCGAAATAAAGGGCCCAAATCATGCCATGAAAACATTCCCCTAACCAGCACATTGTTTCCGCCAGCTTGAAGGTATGCACTTAGAATCCATGCTTTCGTGCTGTTTCCGCCAAACTCTAACACCCATATGCATGAGGTAATTTAGAACGGGATTCTTGGACCACATTACATTTTTACAACTGTCAACTGTCCAATCCTTGCGTGCCTGAGCGAATTTGAGACGTTTTTTTTATCGTGTTTGTTGCAGAAAGCAACAGAGTTCGCATGGGTCTTCGACTTCCATAGCCCATACGATGCTAGGTACGGCAAACAGTGTGCTTAGAGATACTTTGAGACGATCCTTGATTGACATCTGCTGCAATTTGCTGCACTGTTACCGTTTTGTTCTCTTTTACAATTCGGGAGACTCTCAGTTCCGCCCGATCATTCACCACTCCGTGACGACCACAGTTTGCAAGTTCAGACACAGTTTTTTGCCTGACATTCCAGTCTTGATACACATTCACTACAGCTGCTCGAGAATATTTCTCAAATGCGGCGGTTTCGCTAATACTCGCTCCTTGCCTCCGAGCTCCTACTCTCATCCCACGTTCAAAGTCCGTCAAATTACGGTTTTTCCCCATGTATTCACAAACAATGCACCTTTACAACTGTCTCAGGAACTCAGTTTTCTTCTTTTATACTATCCTAGTCCTCTAGTAGAAACATTGTGACGTAAAATGTTATTTCCTGTCAGATGGTCATAATAAAGTGGCCGCTCAGTGTATATATTTTCAGAACTCCGTAATGTAAAACCAACCTACGTGTTCATAGAACTAGTTGGCAATTTTTATTCCCAACAACAGGCTGAAAACATAATACGGAATACAGTGCAAAAATACTCAAAAAATAAATACAATCAGATAAAACAAGACCGATAAACAGTCAGCTGCACATCTGTCATCTAGCTTCTTAGCATAGGCATGCCGACCAACTGGTATAGTGGTTAAGGTGTTAGCCTCTAGATCGGAAGGTTCCTGGTTCGAATCCGGGTACGTGCATGGATGTTTGTAAGCGTATGGTGTAGAGGCGGCTGGTGCACTTTAAATCTGTCGTGGCCGAAAGTCCTCACGTTGGGTTGGCGTGGAAGTTTGGAGAGTGTGGTGCCAGCTCAGGTGTTGCTTCGTCATCTTACCGTGGTTCAAAATAACGAGGTGTTGTCCTCTGATCTTTCCCTCAAGGGACTGATCCCGGACCGTCGTCAATAGCCCGTTGTGTTGCTCTAGTACGACGTTAACTAAAATTACCATTACCATTAGCATAGGCAATAGCTTCTTAGCTAATTAATTACATATTACTCTTTTCTGTCATTTTTTAAAGTCCATACGACAGGTACATACTAAGGATGCGACATCGATGTCGATGTTTTCAAAACATCGATGTTTTTTAAAAGTCATCGATGTATTTAACATCTATGTATTGGGGTCGATGTTTTTGTAACATCGATGCTTATACTTGCCGATGTTTTTACGTTGTCGATGTTTTATTTTTAACTAAAAAAAAGTATCGTTATAAAAATTTAAAAAATAACCAAATTGCATAATTTTTATAATCAGCAAATTGAACATACTTTTAGACTAAAGTGACCAAGGGTGAAGGGTCTGAAAAGTAGGGATGCGACATCGATGTCGATGTTTTCAAAACATTGATGATTTATAAAAATACATCGATGTTTTCCTGTCGATGTCGCATCAATAGTTGCTAAACCAGTTTTAAGAAATGGGGGAAAAGGTTCAAATACACTGAATTTTAAAAACATCGATAGTTTTGGGGCGATGCATTATCAACATCGATGTTTTAATTTTAAACACCAAAGTTTCAAAACGGTAATTTTTTTGGTAATTTTAGTTAACGTCGTACTAGAGCAACACAACGGGCTATTGACGACGGTCCGGGATCAGTCCCTTAAGGGATAGATCCGAGGACAACACCTCGTAATTTTGAACCACGGTCAGATGACGAAGCAACACCTGAGCTGGCACCCCACTCTCCAAACTTCCACGCCAACCCAACGTGAAAGTTTCAAAACATCAATAGTTTTGGGGCGATGCATTATCAACATCGATGTTTTAATTTTGAACACCAAAGTTTCAAAACATCGATGTTTTTCTGTCAATGTGGCATCACAAGTTTCTAAACCAGTTTTAAGAAATGGGAGAAAGAGTTCAAATGCACTTAATTTTAAAAACATCGATGTTTAAAAGTATCGATGTTTTTGGGACGATGTTTTAATTTTGAACATCGATGTTTCAAAACATCGATGTTTAGCTGTCGATGTCGCATACCTAGTACATACGTAAGATGGTTATATAAGTGAGGCCAATTCTATAATATTCATTAAAAGTAATTTTAATAATTGTATTACTTTATTTAAAGAATATCAGATACGTATCCTATACATTCATAATGTTTTATCGGTATGATATATAAAGATAAGAAAACAGTATATCTCTTTAGGAGGAACTTGTTCACTCAGAGCTCCCACTGGCTACTCCCTTGTATACTTAGATATATCGACTATAGTTCCTATTATATGGCACTCGCAATGGTTAAGCCAATTCTGAAGACGCAGCCAGTTCCATGGGAGTTCCCTGTCTGTCCATTTCTACTAAATCATACTTAATAACAGATCACTGTCTCAGTAGATGTGAAATCTTGCGCGAAGACATCTTCCTAAATACATTTAATGTGTCTTCTCTGTCTGCGTGTCTTGACATTCTGCTTTCAGGGAAAGGAAAAGTAATTAGTCATTCTCTATTATTGGATATTCCTATATACGATCCGTCCGATGTATTTCGTCCAACTGAATTCCAATACGTTTTATCTTGGTATATGATTAAAAAACGAATGCATTTTACCACATCGCAACATATAATCTTTCATAAAATTATTCCTTGATCCATATTAAATTGAGCCGATCAACCAATCTGGAGGTTAAGGTGTTAGCCTCTAGATCGGAAGGTTCCTGGTTCGAATCCGGGTCAGTGCGTGGGTGTTTGTAAGCGTATGGTGTAGAGGCGGCTGGTGCATCTTAAATCTGTCGTGACCGAAAGTCATCACGTTGGGTTGGTGAGCAAGTTTGGAGAGTGGAGTGCCAGCTCTGGTGTTCCCTTGTCATCTGACCGTGGTTCAAAATTACGTGTTGACCTCGGATCTTTCTCTTCGGGGATTAATCCCGGACCGTCGTCAATAGCCGGTTGTGTTGCTATAGTACGACGTTACTGAAAAATTACCAAATTACCATTTTAAATTGAACGATCTATGGTTTGGGTGCTGGATTAAGGATTGAAAGGTTTGTCGTTCGAATTATGGGTAAGGAAGAGAGGTATGTCTGTCCTGTAGGGAATGTGTGGTCTCTTTCAAATGGGTTGTGCCTATAATATAAGATATTTACATGAGGTGGAACGTAAACCCCTCTGCCAGGGTAACGCAAAGTAGTTCACGGACACACTTTTGTAGGGTCATAATGAATACTGCTCAGTTGACTGGTAATGTGAAAACGAAAAACGTTTAATTGACAAGAGTTCTAGATTATATAAACGAATGCCATTCCTGTTCTTAGGTAATTTGAAATGTAATGCATTTGAATTGAAAATGACCTTAGAATTTCATTATGGATAGCGGATATACTTAGATGCAATGTACGAATTAACACATTTTCGGTTTATGTATTAGGTTTCGGTTGTAGTATATCACGTACACTGATCTTAAAGTGAAGAGCTTGTTTAACGTTTGTGTTTAGTGAGTTTTAAAACTACTGTATTTATAGGTTAATTTTTGAAAGGTAGTTAAGGTATCTGACTAGGTTTGGAACAATGTTTTTGAAAATAACTATTAAATCGCAATTTAATCTTTTTTCATATTAGATAACGATTTAAAATCATAAATAAAAGTAACGAATAATGCGCTCGCTCATTAAATTTATGGAAATTGGACAAATTAAGGTAAGATTCAATCAAAATGGCCAGAACATTTCAAACACTCTGTGTAAGTTTCTATTGAATTAATTTTAATTTTCTTACAGCACCATATAATTGTGGAATATGTGAAGGCAATAAACTCGAATCTAAGAGATATATTAAAATGTGTTAAGACGTTATCGCTCATTACCTGTAGATAAATCTTAAATTTTACAAAATTTCTGCGAATCGTTTAAATTAAACATTTATAAATTAAAAAGTGTGCATTTTACAACTAATTCATTAGTTTACAGCCTTCACAACATGTTATTAAGTACTCATTTTAAATTTCATACATATATCTGCAACGTTTTGATAAATAATGTTTTGTGTGTGCAATATTTGCTAAAATTTGTGTTTTCCAGAAAAAAACATTTAAAGTTTACCTTTGAGTTTTTCTATTAGATGTTGTGAGCAGAAGTGCTTAAAATTCACTACTTTTGTAGTACATACCCCTTTTCTTAACTGTTACACATCTGTTCTTTCTGGAAGCCCGTAAATTTTTTCTTGACACTTTCGCTGTTCGTAAAGAGTGCCTTTTTGCATCAATGATGCATTCTTTATCCATGGCACCATACACCATAAGCGTGTAATGACCTGAATAAATGTCCAGTTCATTAGAAACATCTAATAATCCATCATTATACAGGATTACTGCTATATAAGGTGTCACAAAATTCACGCAAGAAGTAATTTTGATAGAAAACACAGGTTTATATTTAAAAATTAGTTATGTTTTATTGATTCAAAAAGTATACAATATAGGGTTATGTATGGAATAGCATATCGGGTAAATGACCTACAAGGCTTTTGCTGGCTCATACGTACTTTTTTGAGGAAATTTTCCATCACTGTTTAGCATATGTGGCTGAACTTCTTAGATACAATACTCAATTTCCTCCTTCAAGGTGTGGGTGGTCATGGTCTTGTTGGCATAAACCTTAGACTTCATAAAACCCCAAAGAAAAAACTCTAACGTTGTTAAATCGCATGATCTGGGCGGCCAATTCCGATCACCAAAGATGAAATTACACTACCAGGAAATGACTCATGCAGTAATGGAATTGTTTCTCGGGCTGTATGGTATGTGTCACCGTCTTGTTGAAACCACATGTCGTCCACATCCATATCCTACTATTTAGTCACAAAAAAATTATCTAAAATTATTAAAAAAAAATTATAATGGATTATCGAACTGTAGCTGCCAAACACCCTTCATTATTTTTAAAATATTGCTCAACAATGAAAACACGTTGCTCTGTCTTGTAGCGCTCCAATTTTTACTAACCCTGAAGTGTCAGCTACCACGCTGTCTTTTGTTTTTTCGTTGGCTACTCTTTACCGCACAAATGATGCAAAATTAAAATCTTGAGTGAAGTTTGGTACACCCTATATAAGCATAAGCGGAATGTGTCGATTTCGTTTTATTTCATTGCCATTTTAGGCGATATTGTCTACAAAACACCATTGAAACTTTCATTTGTGTTTTGGGTTTTACCATGATGACACTAGCTGAGTAACTTTTGATCGCACAATTTCATGTGCATTGGCCACTATATTCATCATTTTTAGAGGAAGACGTAAAGATGGTTCTTTAACTGTCAAATGTAAAGCTTGAGCTCGCTGATATTTACACCAACTCACTACTCCTTTTGGACACTGCTCATGCATAGGTTTGTCCTTAATTGAGCAACAGTGGGCAAATTCTGTAATAGTAGTCTGTTTTTTCCTTAGCTCCCCAGTATTGGCTCTGAAAGCTATATCATAGTAATTTTGCAACTTATTTATGAAGTTGTCTCTTAGTTTCTCTCTGCCGACAAGTCCTCTATTGGCCAATTTTAACTATCGAAAGTGTGTGCCCACTCTTTTCTTTATATGGCTAATACATTCCAAGTTTCTTACAGTCTTAGCCATAAATATCCTTTCATATATCCATCACCATAGTAGTCATTGTAGTGAAACATCCCACCACTCTCAGAAAGTTCGAAAATACGATATGCACCGACATCTTACATATTGCCTGTTGAACCACTGTGGTTTGCACACTTAAGTTCAAAAGTGAAGATGCTTTATATTTTTTGCAAACTCTGCAGAATTGGGACATATTTTCCATATGAAAAATTTTCCCCGTTACAATGTAAATGGCACTCATGGTCGGATACCTTAAGACGAAATGTTAAATACTTGCAATGTTCTATAATAATTAATACAGAGCTTATAATACACTTTTAGATTAGTACTTATATATTGTTTCAGAAACCTATTTTTTCACATGTCCTTGTAGAAGTTTAATCTCTTGAATTAATGTAAATTTTTTTTTTTAATATTTTGCGATTACTATTATAAAAGAAATGTGTGGCACATGAAAATGTATGGGTCACTCACAAGTACTACACAAATAAAAATATCCACTTTAACTGCCTTTCTCTAAATTCTATTTCAACAAGCCATTCATTGTACTATAATTTAATGATAACATAATATTGTTATCGTAGCTCAAAATAATAAATTAGTAGAGTAATAACTCTAGAATTAGTTTCGTTTTCGTAATTATATAAGATTTTAAGATATATCGGAACTATTTTAATAAGATTACGGAAAAAATTTTCTGCAAAGACTTTTTAAAGCACTTTCTGTTCCCGGTGAGTTCGCGAAAATTTCAATTTTTCAAAGGGATCCGTAGACATACAAATTTGGGAACTGTTATTCTACACGATATCCACACTGTGTGTGTAGAATATAAAGTAGATTACAGCTTCAGTGTCGATGCGTAGATATTAGATATAATCCGACAAAAATAATATATGCTGTCGAATTTCTATTCAGATACATCCTACAGTGCGTTATATTCCTTTAATTTCATTTGAAGGGGCTGCCGTCCAAGACCCTGTAAATACATTTTATACAAGTTATACTCTAATGAACCGCTTAACATGCTTTATTTCCACACATTTCAACGTTGTGTTGCATCAGTGTGACGTAAATTCAACTTCCTACATGCAATGCATGTTTTGGAAAAGCATGATTGATGCTAAATAACTTTCTTACCGGCGTGTGTTTGCATCGAAAACAGCCCTATAGTGACTAGCTTCTGTTGTAAAAGCCTGTACCAATCTATCACCAATCATACACAAGGTGCATTTGGACTTTCCTACTTGATATTCAGGCATATAATGGCAGTTTTGTCTTTAAGAGATATCTAGTCCTTAGCAAAATTGATCATATCTTGGACGAGATATCTCGTCCAAGATCTGATTAATTTTGAAGGGTTTGATCACTTCGAAGGTTAAGCCTAAAAGTGTATAAAAATAAATCGTACTTACAAAAATCGAAAATAACCCACGATGGATTCATCGATGACTAACATACGAAGTGCGACAAGAAAGTAATGAGACAGAAAATGATGGATTATGTCTCAGGCACGATAAATATTTATGGATTAATGACATTGATCTTGGCTTCACTGAAATAACTATTACATTAGCACTTAATAATTGATCATTGCATTATCATATAGATCATTTATAAGGAAAAGTGGTTTTCCATTACGCACCGGAATGACTGGAGTTTGAAATTTTAAGGAAAAAACAGACACGAGAAAAGTATATGTTTTTTACTTTGATTATTTTTAAATATTTGTTGTATATAGTTACGGAGGAAACCACAAAACATCTAAACGGAAATTTTCCTTTCAAATATATGACTGAATTAAAAACTACTATTAGGTTCCAAAAATTAAATAATTGTAGGAACATAGAATGAAATTGCTGTTTCTATATTTATTGGTTTTCACAAATACTGCGACTTTCGGTATAAAAATGTGACATATAAGTTACAAGATTGATGTAAAATAATCTGTTAACCTTATTTTTGAATTTATTGTTGCGTCACTTTCTTATAATTACTTGGTTGAAGTTGGTAATTTTATTTATGACTTCCCCTTTAACTGCAGGCAGACCAATGTAGAAAACAAGTAGCTACATTTATCTCAAATCCATCTGTTAACCTTATTTTCGACATTGATACTACGGGACTTTCCTTCAATTACGTGTCTAAAGCCTTCTACACGCATTCATATCCGAATTTGTTTCGTATACACGGGCACAGAGTTACGAATAGATATGACGTTAGTATAGTTATTTTAAGAAGTCATTTTCATTTCCAAGTGAATTTATCAGTTATTTATAAAGTTGCTTTTGCTCTATAATTATTTAGATGGTAAAGGGATTGTAAGAAATTCATCATCTTTGTTCACAATTTGTATTTCTTTTTCCTGTGACAATTTATGCGGATAAAAGTAACTGTGGAACCCAAAGGTTTAGACGATTGGGTTTTATAGCGCAATGGCCAAACTCGGTCAAGCTGCATTAAACACAAGGCATTAAATGAGTACACGCGTAAAAGTAAATGGGTATGCATATGCACAAAGGAACTTTTAATGATACAGAAGAAAGACACAAAGTATAACATACAGGAATCTGCATCAACTTCAACTTGAAGATTGCTAGCGAGGTCTAAAAGTCTATTTACTACAGTAGATTAATATTGATTGGTACATTATACGTAGAAAAAGAAGATTAATAGGAATTAAACATGGTCTATTTCACGAGATTCACTTGGAACTTAAAATAAGTTTGAATATTTTTCTACATATTAATCGGGCATTATAGGTGCAAATCCTGTTTACACTTGAATATTGGTTACATCACTTTATATCATGAATAAAATATTTTATTGCTTTTCGTTTGCATTATTTTATCTTCGATAGTATATCATGACCTCGATAAACTCTTTATTATTCAGTAAACAAAATTTATAAGGTAAAATGTCAATATTTGTGATTATGTTAAGCATGGTGTACAGCAAACCATAGCTAAAACAAACATATTTTCGGTGTTTACAGTAAATATACTTTCGGTTCTTTATAGGAATCGAGCACAATAACATTCAGCCTATACTTTTAAGTTAAGAATTTTGATCTTCATTAAAGTATCTTTGGATATATATACAGAACCCATCAATTGCTAAGTTACAGAACTTTGGTTTAGATTTTGATAAACTTTAATTTCTTATATTGTACTATATTTATTGATATTTTGCGTCTTCTGGGTGATAAAACAGATCATTTTGTGACACACACATCTTCTTATCGTAACATTTAACGTTTAATAATACATAGGCGTAAACTCAACGCAATTCTTGTACAAATATTTTATTTTACTAATGAAAAGACAAAATAATTCAACGCATAAAGCGCTATAACTTGTTATTTTAGTAACGTATACCAAGCAAGCTCATTTTACCCTATTTACTTCACAAGACATGGAATTTTTATAATTTAAACAATCTTACTATATATTTCTTATATGTCTCACTATAAGGAAGTGTTTTCGGACTTTAGAAAGCTTATTAAATGTTATTTATGTTACGGACATCCAAAGTTTACGCAATCTCACTGTGAATTTATATTAAGTAGAACTCAAGGGGGGTGGGTAATTATTTGTATTTGGCTGCATGGCAACGATGAAATCATGCCCAACGTGATTCCATTCGTGAATACAATTTGTTGGCTGAAAACGAACGTTTCCACGTTGGGTTGACTTAGGTTTCTACTGTGCAAAGGCCATATTTGGCCAAGTTTCAGCAAACGCAAGACAAACATGCCGTGTAAATGGACGTACACACAAGAAAGGTTCAGTGACATAGAAAAGAGAAATGAACCCCGGGAGAAATTGAACCTACTCTTCCCTCGGGTGTAAATCAGAACAAATTGAACCCTGAATTTAAAATTCTTATTTCAGAATGAAATTAAATTGGGCTGTCAAATATTACATTTTTAACTAAGGCACAATTCACTAGAAAATGAATTACTAGATAAGGGATGAAAATGGTGAAAAGAAGAATAGCAAGATACATTAAAAGGCAAAGAGTCGCTTACATCGCCGCAAAATGGATACATACATAAACATAATTCATGGACATACATTAATACAACACAGAATCATAATTTGTGCTAACTTCGTGGAGCTTCTGTTAATCCCTAGTTGACGGTACTACTTTGAGCATGGCGTTAGTTTGGCAATTGAATGAAGATGTAATTTTGATTATGATGGCGCTGATCTCATTTTCTGGGAAGAGCGGTTAGACTTGGCAACCGCCCGTTTCCGCCCTTGAAACAAAAATAATATCCATTTCATGACTTTACCATCAGCTACAGCTTTCCAAGAATTCTTCTGAAGCTATGTTGCCATTACGTGTGAGTGGGGAAATGCTTCTGAAATAACCGGATTTTCGTAATTTCTTGATTTGATTTGTCTGATCAGAAAATGTAATAAAATTACCAGCAACAAGTTAAGAGTTTTGTCTCTAAGAGAGCTATTTTAAATGTAACCAGACAGAAAACGAAGATTTTATTGCCGTTACCCATTAGCACTCACATGATACAAATTGGGGATACCAGCGGATTTGCATAAAATCCGACTACTTGTTTGGGGGTGTTTTTTTTTGGTATGGCCTGGGACTTTTGCATGTTGTTCCTGGTCAATTAAACGCCGACGCATACATGAACATTTAGGACAATCAGGTTTTTCCTACACTCTGGCTGTTTTATGGATTGTGCGAATGTTAATTCCAGGACGACAACGCTCCATGTCATATTGCAGCCTCTGTCAAGCAGTGGTATCTAGATACGGAAGTAAAAGGTTTTCCCTGGCCTGCTTAGTGTTAGATTGCTTATAAGTAACTTTAAAATCAAAAATATGTAAATACAGGTATAAAGCAAAATATGTGGTGTTACATAGTTTCTAAGAATTTTATTACTTTTAACACTTATCGCTAGGAGACATTTTTTTTTACAAATTTATAGTCTTAAGCAAATATCTTCTACGGCATCATAATATAGTAAAACATAAAATTTTCGTTTATTTTTTGATAATACTAATTAGTTGTTTTTATTGAAATCTAAACAACTGGGGAAATAGTTACGGCATTTTCAGTCAGTCGTTAAATTAAAAATATAGGAACGTATTGAGCTATATTACCCGGTTTTTATCTTAATTAAGATTCTGGAAAAAAAAATGTATTTTTGAAAAGGAAAGCTCTGTTTCAGATAACAGAAAGAAAGCCCTGCAACTGTAATTTGATTTTCTAATGAAAAAGATAGGACAAAGAGGAGTTTTCGACTGAGTTTTATTCTTGAGAGAAGAAGCCAGCAAAAGCAAATAGTGTATTCATTTAATTTGAATTAAGTTAATGCAAGTCAACACACACACAGGGTTTGTTTTTGTTACGAGGTTGGTTGAATAAAACAACTTTTTTGAGTGTGATTAAGGTGGGGGGGGGCAGGAGATTCAAAATGACAAGAATTAATTTTTTCAATTTTAGCGTAAAAATTATTTGATATCATGTTCTGTAGATGGCAAAAACAATTTAAATTAGGATAATTTTTTATGAAGTTACATATAACAAAATATCAATGACATTTTCGATAAGAGCAAATTAAGTCTACTTCATAAATCGATTTATCTCTGAGATTTTTTAGGTCTTCTGATTTTTTTAAAAATTGGTGTACATAGTATTTTGTTATACTCCTTTTAAGCGGCTTTCGAGTTCAGAATCAGTCCAGTCAAAAACCATCGTGTACACGGGGGTGGTTGATGCACGTTAAATATGTCGTGAGGTTGGAGTCAAAGTGGCGTTTTAAGTTTGGAGCGAGCCGAAGTGTTGATTTCGTCATGTGACCAGGGTTCAAAATTACGAAGCGGTGCACTTGGATGTTTCCAATCAGGATTGATTCCGGACGGTTGCCAATGGCCCGTGTATTGCTCTAGTGCAACGGTAACTAACTACCTGCATAGGATTTGAAATTTTGGTTAAAAATGTAGTTTTTAACCTGTGTTTTCATTTTACAAAATTTCACGTGTTGTTTTCATTCAAAAACCGTTTTTCTTTACAATTGAGCTATGTATTTACAAAATGTAGATTATCATTTATGTCTTTATGATAGTGGGTAAATTAAAGTGGTATATATGTATGGTATTATGGTAAATTAAAGGGGTTTTGTTAATTCATCAAAATGTTTTCCTACTTTTCATATAGTAACTTCCAAATGACTATATTTATAAAGGGTGTTCGAAACCTGTTTAAATATATAGAGGGGTGATAGTGCACCTCAAGACAACCAATATTTACAATGGAACCTATGGTCGTAATCCTCTCAAAATGTCAGAAAAGTGAAACTTAGAAACACGTCCAACAATTACAAGTCCTCCACTACTGCTCTGCCAGAGAATTAGCACTTCTCCAGAATATCAGCGTGGGGCAATCGCTATATGCAAATGTCTAGTGAGAAGACTCAGCATTTACACTTGCAGCTGATTGGCTTATCAAAGACAAAATCAGCTGAAAGAAACCTTAGTCTTTAAAATCATTATATCCTGAATGCTTCAGATTATTGCGGTGATTAAAACGTCCGAAACGACAACGTAAATGCCATGGTAGGTCAGTGGCGTGGCCTCTACACTCACCAGACCTAAATCCATTGGACTTCTTGTGGAGCCACATGACATCATTAGTGTAAATCTCATTGAAATCTCAAGAAATCTCATTGCAGTAAACAAGATCAATACGACACCAGGAATCTACGAGAGGGTGCTCAAACTTTCATTCGTCGGTGTGGACAGTGCAACGAAACGCTTTAACGTCACTTAGAGATTAACCTTTTAACGTCACTTGAGACTTTCACAGATCTGCACGAGATTGTGTAACTTATGATTTATATATATATGACTATAGTCTTCTTTACAACTGTTGACTTTATAATTTGGTAATTCCGAGAAAAAGAAATTAAACGAATTTGAGTATGTTTGCTGAGCTTTAAAAGTGTTCCTATTTTTATAAATTCTTCACTTAAAAAATAATTCATTCGAAGTGCGGAACGGAGAGTAAAAGCACTTCCTAGGAGGGATAATCTGATTTTTTTTCCTTAAAAATTTTAAAGAAATGATTGCTCATCGTTTTTTTACGAAACTACAGGACCCTTACATAACAAGCTCACTGCAAAATCTCTTCTTTCATTCTAGAGTGCCACACTTTAGTTTTTACGCTACTCCAAAATGAAGCAAAAAAGCACAAGTGCAAACAAATTTTTTGCTTTTGTTATTCTACAGATGAATATCTGTGTAAATCTCCACTACCGGTGTTCTTAGTATGCAATATTTCCCTGAATTCCGGAGACACAAAAAGACCCGGGGGCGAATCAAGATGTATTTACAAGTCTTTTTTCCTCTCCTGCTTCAGACAACACAGATATCCCCCCTCCCTCTTTCCCGACGAAAGTGTCAGTAAATCTCTTTCTGCTGCACAATTTCCCCTTATTTCTTATTCTTCAATCTTCAAATATGTCAGTCGAGATTTGAGTTCCATCGCCTACTGTTCCGTTCTTCGAATGAAGTGGTTGTCAAAAAATGCGTCTAGCCACGCAGGATGAATAATTTTATTTACTGTTCTTCAGATCTAAAAGGGCGGGCTTTAAAGCGAATTCCTCCTCTCATTCGTAGTACAGTTGCAAGAGTGAAATTATTTGGAAGTACCTGGAATCTTATATCAAGTGTTAAAATGAAATTTGATGCCAATGTTTGCTGAAATGTTCACTAGTGCTTTGGTTTAATAAATTATACATAGTCATGGGATTCAAAACAATGTTCATGTAAACACAATGGAAAATCGAAGAAATGCTCTACATGCCTGAAGCGAATCACCATACTTCTCTTAAATAATATTCTAAATATTACAGGGATAAAGACGATTATAAGAATATTTTTATCAAATCGTATTTCGTTGATTTAATTTTAATTAAATTTTAATTGATAAAACTGAAACACATATTTTTAATTGTAAGGACAAAATTAGTTAAATAATTACATTAAATAATTACAAACAACATATCGTCACACTAATTAGCAAAACTCGAAACTCCTATATAATAACAGTGAAGTTTCGAGTTTTGCTAATTAGCATGAAGGTATATAAAGCTATTAAATAGGACGAGGCTGTTAAATAGAATCCCATTAAATAGGCCCTACTCCTGAGTAATAATGAGATCCTTGTGGCTGATGTTTTGATACTTGCAAAGTAATATGCGACTCCAATTTTGTGAGAGTCAGACAAATATCACTTCTTTTTACTATATCAACTCGATTCCGATAATTTTATTACTATATCAACTCGGCGATTTACTATATCAACTCGATTTTTACTATTCAACTCGTTTTTTTTAACAAATGTTTTACATGACTTTTGCCAGATTACACAATTTAAGGTGATGGGAAAACAACGACATACATTTTAGCTTTCTCCCGCAGAAGCAAATATTCACATGCATACCCACTATACGTCCATACATCACGCTTTTCTTTTTTGAATAGACTTAATACTGTCTCATTTGAGAGGTAAAATATGTCTGTTTTAATGACAACGAATTGATACAACGCTATCCCAAAGGACGATAAATTGACGATGACATTTTCCTTTAGATACCCATCACCCCTCTGTTTGCAGTACAAAGCGGTCAAATCCTTCATTTTCATCACAAAAGTTTCGAAAGAGACAATATTGAAGAGAAGAGCATTGGCCTGAATGAAGTTCACAGGCTTTATTACAACAGTTAAGGCCTCAACCTTAGCTACCAGATGTTGGTGGTGAATCACGCAATGTATGCAAAATACCTTTGGCAATGCATTTTGAGAATGAGTTATAAGCCCTCTGTAACTACCGACCATGGAATGAACGCCATCAGTAGCACAATCCATTAAATTTTCGAGTGGAATATTTTTTTCTCTGAAATAAGACTGCCTTGAATAATGTTTCACCTTTACTCTCCGATTTTGGAAAGTTTGCAAAGAGCATATCCTCCCTGAGTTGATAATCATCCATACATATTTCATATGCCAATAAAAGTGCTTCATTGTCTATAAAATGTGATTCATTTAGTTGCATTGCAAACTTATTTCACTCGTAATTCAGCAATAAGTTGATTTTCAAGATCTTCAGACGTTTCATCAATACGTCTGGATATTCTGTACTTGCTCAAAGGAAGGTTATTGGTAATTTCACATGCATTTTTGTCAAACATTGTAGAAATTACAACTGATATAAAAAGCAATATGATAGTTTCACCAATGCTATGTTGATTTCAAGGTTTTGCTTTTACTTTCCTGATTTTATATGATGTATCTTTTGTCTACCTCTATCTTTTCTTTGCTTAAATATTGCTTAAAATATTATCTCCAATTTGTTTCTTCCTTAAAAATTGTCTCGTAGTTTTAGGAAATACTAGGCCGATGTATTTTTTTTTTTTGCTCTGCTTTGTTTACAAATGGTGACGAAGCGCATTTGGCTTCATGCTATCATTATACAGCACAGTCATGCATATACGACACACTGGTTTTGTGACATTATCTGACGTTGCAATAAAACCAATATCGATCACTCACTATAGAATGAAATGACTGCGTCTGACTGACAGACTCGTTCTATATTAGTCGGTGCCTAAGGAATGTTTTCTTCGATAATTTTCTATGGGAAAAAATTTGTTTTTCCCGTCATCTAAAGAAGGTTCCAGAAAATATGAGTAACTTCTAATTGCGAATTTCTGTACTCTTCTATGACATTTTAGTTTAGTTTATCTATATATATAATTCTCTTACGTGGCTCACGAAAAAGACGTTATTTGTAATCGCGTTTTGGCAACACTGAACGATTGTTTGTTTATCGCGAAGTCTCGCGCATCGATTGAATTTATAGCGTTATCGGATGAAATTTTATTGAAAAAAAAAAGGAAATTTTAATGAGCTGTTACAGTTAGTTTATAATAGAAATCAAAGAAAGCGGAGGATCTTTTCAGGGCCAACAATTATAGTTCAACAAGACGCTTGCACTACAACTTTCGGCAACAAACTCAATGAAAAAGTGTGGGTCGTTTGAGTGCTGGGAAAATGTACACCCAAACAACATGCTGGGTATTCAATTTCCAAAGCAACGCTCGCATTTCGAGTCAAAATTTGCACAAAGTTTTCATTTGAATTCTGATTTTAGAGATACTGTATATATTTTTTCTGTAATACAGCAAATTTAGATTTGAAAAACATTTTTTTGGTAACATATTTTGTAAACAATCCCTTCTGCTAGGACAAATGTCTTCATTGAGGCGAGCGAAGCTAGTATAGGTTCGCGCAGCGAACCAATAAGGATTGCGAAGCAATCCTACGGGGGTTGGGCGAGCAGGGGGCAGGCCCCCTAAGCAGGGGGCAGGCCCCCTAAGAACTTAGCGAGCAGGGGGCAGGCCCCCTAGTTATTATTAAATTATTTATTTTTAATATTTAATCATGACCCCTTAGCTCATATTATGGACCCTTGGGGGTTCACGTGAAACCCGGTTAGTAAACGCTACACTAGAGTAACACAACGTGCTATTGGTAACGGAACGGGATCAACCCCGGAAGTGAAAAAACCGAGTACAACACCACATAATTTTGAACCGTGATCAGATGACAATGTCACACATGAGCTGGCACCCTACTCTCCAAACTTTCACACCACGCTAACGTTAGGGCAATTGAAGCCACGACAAGATTTTACGAGCACCAACCCCCTTTCACAACGACGGTGTTTGGTTGGATTTGAACTTGCACCCCTCCTGTTGCAAGTTCGTTTCTCTTCTAACTAGGCTGCCGCGACAACCAACATGTACGGAAGTCTTCAGGAAGAAAACACTTGGTTGTTACGATGAAAAAGTAGATTCAGGATATTTATTGAGGGAAAATTTTGTGAAGTTGCGCCAATTTCAGAGTTTTAGCGCCATGCCGTGACTACCATAAAAAGAACGTCATAATCAGTAGTTTTTAGATTGTCAAGAAAACCATCTGTAATTTTTAAGATGCGTCTAATATACTCGCCAAAAAATGCATTGCTCATTTTTGCATATATCTGTTGCCATATCGCTTAAAGTATCATTAAATTGGTTGCACCAGTTGTCTCTTATCATAGAACAATGCTAGAGAATATCAGTACACATTTGACTTCGAATTACTTTTATAAAGCTCAATTTGTCGTAATTGTTTCTAAATTTGGCAGTTTTGATCATTTCTTTTTGAAGAATTATTTTATTAATTTTTCTTCTATGACAGTCGCTTTTCCTGTCGGAAAAATCTTCCAAATTCGTTATTGAAGATTAGGTAGATAGGTATTTTGATTAACGTCACATTGAAGCAACACAACGGGTTGTTGACAATACTCAGGGATCAATCACAAAGGGAAAGATCTAATCACCACGTAATTTTAACACGGAAAGATGACGAGGCAACACCTAAGCTGACACCCCATTCTCCAATATTGACGATTGGATGTTATGTGTATGCTTACCAAATTTATTTTCTGGAAAAACAAATTATGTTTTAAGAAAAAGAAGATTTGGTGTACGATTGTCTATGAATATATAAAGAAGCAGAAAGTCAAAGATAAAAGCAAAAATAAATTTTTCAAACCAATTGAAACATAATTGCATTTTGTAAACAATGCAAGTCCCTTATCTATACCCCATCTATATCCGTATCTTTATTATTACACTTCAAATAGCTACTGCTTTGTAATTTGAATATCTCAATTTCCACAATCTGGAAACGTGAGCTATGCTAAACTTATCCAAGGATTTCAATTTTCGAATATGCAATTAAATATAAGTGGTTCAGTGATAAGTTTTATACGAGAATTGAGGAACTTTCCCATCATGAAACATTAATCCTTATGCTTCAGAGGGACTTTCTAGATTCTTTTAATTGCAGATATTAACATTAAGAGCACGGATGTAGAAAACATGTCCTGATTTCGCAGCATCGAAATCTCAAAATGAATATTTTTCAAACTGTTGGTTCATAAATCAATTTAATCATTTATTTGCACGTAATATAGTGCACCGCAATATGTTAGGCAATCATCAAACTTTATTGAAATTCGCGTAAAATACTTCTGTTCTAGAAGCCGCCCATGTTCAATTGTAAACATTAGGTGGAAATATGTTTTTAAATAGAAGGCTCTTTTCGAAGAGCTAAAATTATTACAGAAGCCTTATTAAGGACGTCAAATAATTTTTTCAAATTCGGTACAATATAGTTTTATAGCCAGTCTTGTTATGAAATAGGTTTGTTTACGAATGTTCAATGCCAATTATACAATGAAGTGTCAGAAAATCACCAGTCATACTTTGTGGGCCTCCTACAAGAGCAGAGCATTGATGAAATACGACGGTGTATAGATTCTACAAGCTTCCGGAAGTATTATGTCGGCAATAGCGCCATACTTCCCGCAGAATTGAACACAAATCTGATGTGTTTCGAGGGGTCGGATTTTTGTATTTCATAACGCGTAACATGGCATGCCACATGTATTTGATAGCGTTGAGATCTGAGGGAGTATTTGGAAATTGCAAGACCACAAAGTCAGAGAAGAGTTCCTATAACCATAATATGGAGTGTCTAGATTTATGTGGCGGCGCATTGTATTGTTGGAAGAGACGAACCCCATCAGAGTAAAATAAGGAATGAACAGGCGTAACGCGTCAGAAAGGAAGTACACAAAGTGTTCACGTTTGTAGACGTACCAGGTGTCCAGTGAACACTAGCTAAACACACCCCATACTATGTATTACGGAGCTTTGGACAATCTCCTGTTGCCATCTGGACCCGTGGCTTTAAGGGGTTTTCAGCACGTGGAAGCTCCCACCTGCTCTAAAGAGTTCGAAACGAGATTTGATAGACCAATCTACTTATTTCGAGCCATTAAGTGCCCTTTGGCTGTCTTACCGAGACCATGAGAGGAGTTCATCTGCCCCTAAATTGAATGCTCACTTAGGTGTCGAATCCTAAATCCCATATCTTTGAGGGAACGTTGCACAGTGCTCAAGCTCATGCCACTGGTCACGTTCATCGAAAGTCGTTTAACGTCCGTACTTCAATCGTAAGTGACAGGTTTTGACAGAATTCTTGTTAAAACTTCCTTAAATTAAACTTGTCATTCACAGTGCGGAAGCAACTCGACATGCTGCTGCAAATGCACTTATATGTGCACTGACAGACACGACCAATGACGTACATAAGTGTCTTTGCCATGTTTTTTGCATAACATTGTTTGTATTATTTTTTTCTGGCATCTGCGTCTATCCTCATCAGAATAATAACTGAGAAGTGAGAGTGATCATTGAACCATAAATATTTATTGGTTTCATGTATATATCTTATAAAATAATTGCATTTATTAAAAGCATGGATTTTTATATCATGAATTACATTAAAGTACAACTTATTTTAGCTTAGTTGGCACTACCTATCCCCAATTCAACTACTAAATATCACTTGTATAACAAATCTCTCCCACTCCAAAGGTATCACAACGAAAAAAATGTCGATTTTGAGATTTTGAATTATTATGGATGTCCCATCTTAAGACCACATTCCCTCGTAACTCAGATCGTAGAAGTGTCAAATCCATGGCAACTCACAGTCCAGCACTCACGGTATTTTTTTTTTGGCGTCCAAACTTCTAAAATGCTTTTCTTGGAAAAACGCACTTTTGAATCTGAAGATTTTGAAGTTGAGGAAATTTTGAAACACTAGTGTGATATATATCTAGACAAAGTAATTTGTAAAAACATATTAAAATAATCCAAACGTCTAGCTTTTTCAGGTTTCTTTCACCTTTAGTAGTGTTTATGATCTCAGTTAAAAGTTGTAAAAATATCCTATTACTAGGGCTCAGAAACGTGTCATGAGGTAATTAGTTGGCAGATCTTCAGTACATGTAGTTGAATTTACGTCGTACTGGAACAACACAATGGGCTTTTGGAAAGCGGTCTAGGATCAATCCCGAAAAGACGATAAGTACCTTACAATTTTGAACGAAGGTTAGATGACGAATTCTATAGAGCTAAAATGGTCATACGTCATAGTATCACGTTGAAGTATTTAGTGTTCAGTTACTAGGTGATGACTGAAATATATGACGCTCAGGCCGAAGTGTTGACCCGTAGGAAAAGTCAAGTAGTCCCAGTTATGCGGTCATTTAACACCAAGTGGCTTATCCAATGTCACCAAAACTGATGAGTGGTTCTGGATTTATCAGATACCCTGTACTTCAAAAGCCTGCTACGCTCTTCGGGGCTATCAAAGACGATTAACGATCAAAAGCAATAGTGTCCGATAATGTTGAAGAGCGATATTTATCTCGTATTGATTCCAGACACTCAGCACTGACAGCGTGACAAATAGACGAGAATTTCTGGAATATTTCCTGTTGCCTGTACTCACGATACGGAGATAGATTATAGTTACACGTGGCTAATATAATAAGTCGTTCTCACATTCTGTTATACGAGCTCTGATCAAAAGGTATTCGACTTTGTCCCAGAAAAACAACTGTCACATATTTTATTTACTTCAAGCCTATCCCCTTCCAAAATATAATTTTTCTGAGTCAATGTAATTCCTAGTGATTATCTTACAGCTGGAATAATTTGTTAACAAATTGTTTAGGACCTCCACCAGGAATGTCGCATTTTTAACATTCACTTTTATAGGAACATCATCAGCATTTTTAAATGTCACTTCTTAGAACCTCCATCTGGGGTGTCACATATTTACGTGTCACTTTTATAGGACTTCTATCAGTTATTTTATCGCATTTTTAAGCATCTTTTCTTAGAGCTTCCATCCACTCCGTCGCGTTTTAAATGTCTCGTTTAAGAAATTTCATCATGTCCGTCGTAGTTTTAAGTGTCATTATTTTAGAACATCCATGAAGTTCTTCGTCTCATTTTTGTCTTCTTATGTGCTATTAAATATTGCCTTCTCGCAGACGGTTACTTCAAGTAACCTTTGTTGATAATTTGTCCCTAATCAGCTTATTCGCAAAAAATTAGGCTTTAGGTTTCGAAAAGCATAGTTAGTTACATTTTAAGATAGTTTTGTGTTCTCCGTGTGTTTTTTGGCTGTACAAATACACTACGTTTTTCAGTCAGATAATGTGTCTTTGGTTCAGGGTAAATTGTACTTACATTCACTGTACAACCAGGTCTCAGCCTTGTAAATGATTTTGTCTTAAAATCAGGACCAAACTTGACGCGTTCCAGCATGACATAGGTAAAAAACATTATACCCAGAAATAAAAATGTGAATATAGAATATAAGTGTACTTACAACGGCTTTCTAGCCCCTTCTCAAGAGCTAAATCTTTCTGCAATGCAAAAATAGATTGAAAAATTGTAACTTTTTTTATCAACCATGAACATGATACCAAAATTAGTAGTGACAAACCATAAGACCACCTTCGTTTGCCGGGTGGAACCGAATATTCTTTCTCTGATTGATCCTTACGAAATATTAGTAGACTTGCGATTTCACCACTTTCGTCACCAGTGTATATAAAAGCATATTCACACACCTACTCTGTCATAAGATGTTATATCGCGAATCGGTTAGATAAGATGTAAAATCTGCCAACCAAGTAAATTTTTCATAGATCGGTTCCGTGAATACAAGTCGACATGTTCACCATACAATTTTAATCGGATGAGATATGGAATTTTAAGGCGGCGCCAGAACACATTTAAAAGTTCCTCTCTCTCTCAATTGAAATAATCAGTCAATTTATATTTCACGTATATGTGCTGCACAATCCAGAAGCAAATCACAAGTTCCTATATTGCAATGTTGTCGTTTGTTCGTGTTGCAGATCATGGTAAATATGTAGATTATGGTTCATGTTTATCGCAAAGCAATTTTTCTCGCCCAAACAAGACGGACGCCGAAGTCAGTATTGCAGTCATCGTGGCGATTCTATTGGTTACATATGGAAGTGAAAAGGTTGTCATAAATCTTTACGTAGTATCAAGGTTACCATGTTTGGCGAAAAATAGCCGTTGCTCCGTGTACTACATACCAACTCATATCATTAATTATCTGCTAATGTGAGGAACAATTCGGATATTTTTTTTATTTGATAACAAATCTAATTAATCTAAACAAAAAGCTTAAAAATATATCGTACTTTTTGTAATAGTTAATAATTTAAAAAATAGTATACTTACAGTTGCATTGCCCCTTTAATACTTTTGAACCAGTAATTATATCAGAATGAATCTTATAATGTCTTTTCTGTTCTATTTTCATTTAAGAGCAATTAAAATTTCTTTATATAGACATCATGTAAACAATCCATCTTAACAATTTTGAAATGCAAATAGAAATTTCTGATGTAAACTATTGTCATGTTCAAATTGAATCGTTTGTAAAATCGAAAACCTTTTTTTTGCAGCCATAAACCTCTTAAACTTCCATTTTATTTAAGAAAATGATATTCAGAAAAGTTATTAGATACAGTTTCAAGAGTGACTGTTAATCGATTTCTACCCGTCAAAAAAATCGTTGTGACCTATGGATAAACTTAATCATACTTTAATGTAAACTTCCACGGAAGTCATTTTTTTTTTAAATTTAGAAATATATTACTTGGGTTAAATTTTATCTCTACTACCGGTCTGTCAATACAGGGAGCCAAAGTGAATTTTTTTCTACAGTAGATTTCTTTAAAAAATGGATTTTAGATTTAAGGAAAACGAACACGTTAACTCAACCATGAAATTACGAGTAAAAATTTATTTATTGAAGAACAGCACTTTTTTTTCTGATAGAGCATTCTCAAGTGTCTGATCTTAACTCTTGTATTTGCCAAAGTTCTCCAGGGAAAAAATATCTAAAGCCTTGTTTTTCAATATACCAAAGTAGTTTGGATTAGGGTATACTAAGTAGTTGGTTTTTTCTTTTCTTTAAGGTGTAGTTGATGCTTACCTGAGGACACAGAGGGGAAATGAATTTTTTAGAATTTCATATAGCGTCTTTCATAAAATGTGTTGTTTATTGTTCTAACTTGTTCCAAAGGTGAGAAAGAAGTAGATGACGAACGAAATCAAAATATATGATACATTTCAAATAATATAAAACTATTTTTAGCAAACTACTAAAACTACTTCTAGTGTGCATCTGTTTCCTTGAAGAATTTATTTCCAGAATTATTTTGTAGTTTTTGTAATCTGTATACATTTTCATGATAGATGTTGTTACACGTTTGTGTAAAATGTTGCAAATATAGGTTTTCTAAAAAAAAAATTTCAACATATGTCTGATTCTTGATGTTATAAATATTGAGGATTAAGCTTGAAATTAATTTAGGCATCAAATGTTAGCTATGAAAAGTTGTTTACAAGACTTTAGGTCAAACAGGACAAACTGCGATTTCTCAACAGATGTTAATCTAAATACTAATTCGAATAAATAACGTTTTGAAATAAATAAAACTAAGCTCTTTCTTATATTTTGAAGTTGTGTATTAACTTGTAAAATGACTATTTTACGCATAAAAACAGTCTATACCGCATACCAAAATCGGAATGCAGTATTACAGCTGTTGATCCAGCGTCTAAGAAAAGGCATCATACAAAATGCTTGCTTTTAAACAATTAATCTTTAAATATTCATGAAATAAAAAGTGTCACGACATATTTTAATGCTTTATAACTTTCGAAGATAGTATTAACTTAAAGTGTTAGAATGATAATACACGTACACAAAGATAAACCATTGCTTCGAAATATTTAAAAAATGTTTTAAAGTGGCATATACAAAAATCCATCAGATTCAATCAAGCAGATAATTGTTTTATGTTCTATTATGAATATTATACGAGGCTTTTCTCTGTAAATGTAGGCGACGGTAATAAAACGTGTTTCCTGCTCTTGTTCTGGATGTGACGTTACTTGGCTTGTACTTTCAATACGGTTTAGGCACCTGATAATAGAAATTCTAAAGAATGTATTCAGAATTTATCTATGGTAGTAAATTGGTCCACTCTAATTAGTTAAATACCAACTGTTCTCAAAATGGTGGCAGGATACCTATATGTATCATACAAGAGTATTACAAGTAGAACAATTCCCGTTTCGTACCTGATTTTTTTTTTACATTGAAAATCTCTCTGAAAAAGAATAAATGTTTCAGAAAAAGTCAGTCAAAAGCTTCAATATTTTTTTATTTGTCTAACTTCGTCCTCGAAGACTTTCGGATACGGCGGAGATAACGTCATACAATATTCACATGGTCATAAATTATGTAATACGTATAAGTTATGTATTCAGATGACGGCACTTATGAATGCGTATTCTGTAATACGTACGTAACACTTTAAAAAATTATGTTTTCAGACCAGTTTATGAAATTCCTTAGCAATAACAGAATTCGATATTTATTTACTTCACACACGTAGCGAAATCCTGAAGTGTAGTTTTGTGCCTGATCTGTTTTTCAATAATTGAGTTTAACTGTGTTTTTATGTTGCAGAAGTTATATTTACTATTCTAAATAACAGGGTTGACGATACAATAATAATGAGATTATTTATACTTTTGCAGTCAGGTTCACGAATTTTGCTGTTGAAATAAGGTAGCAAAGTAAGTGGTAAACTAAAAAGATAGATGGGACAGGAAAAGATACGACGCAATGGTATTCACTTTAATATTACAAGCAAACTTGTCTGAAATTTGGTTGGTTTTGAAACAGAAGCCTTAGAAAAATTAGGCTAGAAAGTCCTACTGTGTATACTGTTTAACCAATAGCCGTTATTACATATTGTGGAAGTAAAAAGTAAAACAAATGTGGTTCTTACACCTTTTTAAATGTCGATGCAGTTGTGGACATGCCGGGCAAGAAATAAGAGCAATCCCGATAGGCCGGTGTTACAACTCCAGTGGAACAAGATAATATTTTTCTATCGCAAAAGCAACTCCTTCATACACGTCGTGGTAATGAAATATGTCAACTATTATGTCTTCAACAATTATCTTTTATGCCACGTGCTGGTCGCAAGAGTCCATTAAAGATATAGCACATTCATCGTTTATATTTCTATCATGAGACGAGATGGAGACTGTTAAGAAAGCAGCTTTTACCACAGGTTCTCTACTGTTCACTAATTGAGCTTCATTGTTCACTAATTGTCTCATTCGTCTCATTCGTGATGCAAAGAACGAAAATATAATGAATAGAAATGTCAGTATGTCATTAACATCTGAGCGACTGATTCGCGTGTGATACCCATGGATTATCGTCAACCTATCTTAAACACGTAGATGAGTTACTTGGGAAGATGCTGATAAACTTTTCAATTAGAAGAACTCAAAAATAGTGTAGCTTCAACCATTGAGAATTCTTTAATACAACAATTTAAATGTTTCTCCAACTATAAAAACAGTTAAATGTCCTATGCAAATTAATATAAATTCTATCATATCAAACAACAACAACAGTTATTTGCTGTACTTAGTTCAAATTTTAAGGTTGAATTCAGTGCTCAATGTATGCAAGAAGAATCGTTACAGATAAAGACATATCCAATAGTTATGAAAAATCAATAATTGTTGAAATTGTTTTTGGACAATGTTTATGTCGGGTTTGAAACTACAAATTGCTCACATTGTTCTCCTATGGTCAGTTATTTTAAGCTGTACATAATTTAACATATATATGAATGATATAGTTGAAGAGCTTAATAGAATCCCTGAAGTCTAATGTCTTCTCCCTCTACACTGGAATGTTTGGAAGTAAACCAAGTGATATAATTTTTACTGTCGTTTATATTACTAAATTACTGAGGGTATTCTGACATTTGAGTCTCTTCCTGAAATTTAGGAGAGATAATGTTACTGTTATCAGAAACAACGATGACGCAATGGTATTTGTTTTATGTTCCGTAAAATCACAGAACGTTTCTATAGATATTTCATACAATCAAGGCTTCTAATAATTACCGAAAGTGAATCTATACAAATCCATCTTCAAGTGTCCTCCAAGAGTTCCTGTTTCTACAGAGTGTTGTTAACGCAATTCGTCGCCATTTCGATGCAACGTATAACTTATGGGGTTAGGTACTTTTTAAATGTCAAAATATGCAAAAAAATCACGACATTTCGAATCTTAATATCTCCATGAATAAATTATTTACATACATGAAATATTGTATGCAGATTTTAACTACCTTTATCTTTTGTAAACTATTAAACAAAATTTTACCCTTTAAATATATTGTAAATTGGACCAAAATGAAATGCATTGTTTTTGTTGTTAGAATATTACATTGCGCGCAGTATTCTAGGCAAAATAATTATTATTCTGAGCTGATTTTTTCTATACTTAAAGTTATATAGTATAATTACAATGACGAACTCTTGTATTTTTTTTAAATTTCTTCAAAAAAGTTTTAATTAAAAAAAAATGTGAAACATTTTCTTTTTTTCAACACAAAATTAACCTTTTTTCAAAAACTTTCACAGGATAGACAAAAAAGTTGGTCATTTTAAACATATATAAGGTTTACATAATCAATTAAAATTTCATGTAATTCTAACCAACCATTCCAGAGAAATCTTGCGCACCAGTGGTAAAATCACAGTTTTGAGATCTCGTCGTTTAAAAAACAATTTTATTATTAAATTACTCCAGCAGCATATGTTTCTCTATCTTGCAGAGTAAAATTTTCTACAACAACTTTTTGCTTACTTCTTTTGCTCTTGCGAGGCTTTTTCGTGCTCTGAAGAAAGCGTAATATGCCAATGTCTATTCTATCATTATCTAAATTTGCTAGACATTTTTGAGCTGGCTCTAAATGTTTGATTAAGGGGTTCACTCTTTTAACCATAACTTCCGTAACCTCCGAAATTTTACACCAGGTTTGTTTAAAACGTTGCTAAGAAACAGAGCATTAAAATTAAATGATAGTATTTTTTTTAAATTTTTTTTAATTTAAAAGGTTTCTAACCTCTTAACCTTTCCAAAATTGAATCAATGGAATTCAAACACGGCTTTAGAAACTATATCACAATTTTAATATGACTACAAAGCATAAATCAGTTAAACACGACAAAAAACCTGACACGAATTGTCAAAAGACTAATGAGGATTTTAGACGAACTAAATTAAAATTGGTGAACGTCTTTCTGAAACGCTTAGACCTCCAATCTCTTAACTTTCTCTTAACGTAAAGAAAAGTGTCATTTTTATTGTTACACACTAATCATACACCCACAAAAATCCTGATATGGTGTACTGGAAGCTACATATATAATTCTAAGGCGTGTGTTATGTATATTTTAGAGATACACTAAACTAAGCCGTATCTTAATATTTGCAAACGCACAAATGTGGGAAAAAGGTTTTTTTAAACTAAACTTTGAGTTTTTTACTGTAATTTCTATTATTTATAAATACACGATTTTTCAAATAGCACGCCTATGTATTCCTATCCTTTAAGCTGACAGTGGAATGAATCGCTTTTCTTAAATTATGAACAACTTTTATGATTTTCACCAAGCACTATTTATGCATTTCCATAATACAATATTTAACTTTTATATTTAGAATTTTTAGGACACCTTTCTTCATCCATGTTCATCGTCTATACATATTTTCATTAGTAAAAATCCAGAAAATTTATACGAACACCAACCTTCGATGGAAGAATTTTTTCTAGTCTACATCACCGCAGCAAGAAAAGTGCCACAAGTCAAAAAATAAAAATGTTGATGTTATGTCATTGAAAAATATGTATGACGTGCCCCAGCGTGTTAATTGCTATTCTATAGAATACAATAGAAGTTACCACATAAATACATACCTGAATTTTAACCAGAAGCTTACACTATTTCTATATAAGTTTTGTTGTATCCTTTAATTTGTGGTTTCTCAAATTCTGCAATTTTGAGTTGTGTCACTTTTCTTGTCAGGGTGCGATATGAGTTCAATGTTCTTGCTTTTAAGAAAACGAAATGCCCTAATTTATTCATTATCTTGTAATTAACTTATGAATAAAGTCGAACATATATATCCTCTTTGTGTTGTCGCATCGTGTATTATAACGTTTTCAAACTATCTTGTTGAGGTCTTTCTCTTAATGTGAATTGAATTCCATTTTAGTAGTTTATGTACTATATCTTCTTTTCATAGTCTCCATAGTATAATAAGGTTTGAACATTTTACATTGACAAATTTACTCAACAAAACAATAACTACCAGTTTAGTTGCATATGCTTATCCACTTTTCATCACATCGAAATATTTTTAAAAGCTTCATCTATTGCACTGACGCATTTGAGTACCTGATCTATAAATTCCAGTTTAGTCGTGTATGTATATATTCCTTACATCGTCTATATGTGTTAATGTTTTAATAGTTTATCCAATTATTATTTTTTATTACTAAGCAATCAATTTCAGCTTAGTCGTATATGTATATCCTTTTTACATCATTCCCACATGTATTATAACTGTCTCAAACGCTTTTAGTAAAGCAATTATTTAAGTGAGCAATAAATTCCAGCTTAGTCGTACAAATGAATTCTAAGTAGCATTAAGGAACGAATACAATAAAAATCTGCCGACAGAAAATAAAACACAAAAAGGTGGAAAATACAACAGAGGAATGTTCTGACAATATCCTTTTCAACGGAACAAATGAAAAAGAAGAGAGATTATTGGAATAAATAAATTTAATTCAAGAGCCGGGAACTAGATGATTTGATTAAGATCAAACTACATTTCAGGCGTTGCTTTTTCAACTTTAGCCCAATGAAGAACTTAAAAACGATGAAATGATTTTGTCAAGATACAAAAAATTGTTCCTCCGAATTATAACTCGTCATCATTTAGCTTTAGTTAATTAACTTTTTCTCGGGAACATCAAAGACTGCTACGTTTATTAAGGAAATGAAATTATTCAGATCGCATCAAAAAGAATTGAGCAATAGAGATGAATAATTGATTAATGCAATAGTTTTAGGTAACTTAATAGCAAAATGCACGTATTTAATGCTGCGATGAAATATGTTTTGATAGATAAATAGTTATCTTGCACTGAATAAGCGTGAAGGAAGAAAAAAACTTGGTTCTTCAAGTCGCCCGCATTTAAGTTATTTTGCGCTATTTTCTTGCAAAAATCGATTCGTTTACACTTAAAATACCAGGATAATTCTTCAATAAAAGATGAATGGGACCAAATGGAAAATTATTCTTTTGTTATTTACATAATTTGATGGTATTCATAACTAAGAAATTAAGAAAGTCGAATTGATATAAGAGTCTGTTACAAACACTCACACATTGGATTTGTAATCTTCAGTATTAAGCAAGCTTTATCGTCGTTTATAAAAATTTTGTGTTGTTTCTGAAGGACTGAAAAAAGAGTTTATTTTACTATTTTACAATTTTTAATATAATTATAAACATCGCTACGGATTCAATACATACTTTAAAAAATACACTGTTCAGGATTACCTTGCGACTTAAAATTTAATTATCGTTAGAAAGTCTTGCGCTGTAACTGTGTTATTATAGCAATACTAGGGATAATTACCCTCATGATAATTTGAAGAAATTTAAGAGTTCCCTTTTATTTCAAAACATGCTATACTATTTCTAAATGCTTTAAGAGGAAAGCGATACTTACTCTTTTGAAGAAACTATACAACGAAGTTATTTGTTATATGTACTCAACTATTCGTAGTAGTGTGTTTTTGTTATTGGTGGTTTCAATCTCTCTCTGAAAATACATTTTAAAATTAGCTCTAAATTTTTATGCATGGATCTTATAAATTTTAATGCGGAATAATTATGTTTAAATTTTAAAATAAATAGGATCATTCGGAAATTTTGTTATTTTTCATCTCATTACTTACAAGTATTAGTTGAATGGTTAGAAAGGAATTTAAAATCTTTACCAGACATATTAATAAACCGCATCGTTACCCCTGACATGAAATGCAAGAAATAATTCAAGTATTCTGTGATGCAAGAAGTAGTTACTTACGTTTATCTTATCGGAATAACATGTTGGACGAAAATGTAAAATCGAGAATCAACATTTTAGATGAAAGAATGCTTTAAACTTCTGTATAACGGGGGGATTTTATGCTTTGCTAAATTGAAACGTTCGTTTTCGAAAGATGATGTGTCCATATTTTCAAGACTTGACATTTCCATTTTAGGTTTTCATTCTACTTCACATACTTTTATGAGTCTGTTTCAAACACACGTGTGCAATTTGTTTGTTCCGAAGTAAAATTCTATGTAATACAATATTTTATTTCATATTATTAATTACAAGCTTGACTAGTAACAAGTTACTTGCAGTCAACGGCGAAAAATTTAAAACTCAGGAAGCATGTCATATTTTGAAAATAAATTATTCAATTCCATCTAACATGAAAGGCGCTTTATTATTAACTAGTAAGTTAGTATCAGTATCAGATTTTTGTTAAGAAAGAATGGAATAAGTTAGTCACGGATTAAAAAGCACGCATGTATTTGTAATAGAGTTGTGCAGTTGATGTGAATAGTTTAAGGTACGAGGTTAATTTTTATTTCTTAATAGGAATTTCTTAATTTTCAATTATATACAATACATTATTAAAATTCTCAACTTTAACCCTCCTACTGATAGATTGTCTTAACAAGTTATCTCTTCCATAGAAAAACTGAGTAAATATTAACGTAGTATAATCATAAAAACATCCATAATATCTTGATTTTGCAATATCTTGTTGAAATCACTTGGATGGCTAGTCCATCCCGTCCATTATGAAAAATATCTTATTTTAAGAAATATTATGGAATATCTCTTATCCCAAGATATTTGAAGAAAATGGATCTTTTCCCAAGAGAATTCAAGAAAAAAATATCTTATCCCAATAAATCTGAAGGATAAATCTCTTATCCCATGAAATTTGAAGAAAATATCTTTAGTTCAATCCTTTAGTATGTTCAGCATAAGTACCAAAGTGTGAGGATTGAAGCACTTAGTCCAAAAACTGTCTTTATTATGTATTCAATCATATACAACCATTGACTACAGAATAGGAATGTTATTGAGGTGAATATGTATTGAGAGGGGTTAAATCTAAATTGATGAGAAGCTTTCAGGATAGTGGTACTCACTGAATTTTGGACTCTGACATATGGTGCTAGGGAGTAATTGAAACCGGATGCGTTGTTCTAGGGATTATACTACGGAGCTCAGGAGATACAGCTTTAACCTTCAGACAATGGCCGATACAGCAGTTGTACCACGACCATGCCAAGAAATAATTTAGATAACGACCAGTTCATAAGTTGTACCTTGAAACTTATAAGAACCGCGCGTAGATATAATTTAGACCACGGCCGTTACAGCAGTTGTACCTTGAAAGGTATTCAACTAATTATACCATTGTTCCAGACTGAGCCATTCGGTGTATCGCCACGTAATTTTGAACCACAGTCAGATGACGAGTCAACATCTGAACTGGCACTCCACTCTACAAACTTTCACACCAACCCAACATGATGACAGTCGGCCACGACAGATTTAAGGTGACCAGGACTTTGAAAGTTATAAGAATCGTTCTTGTTATACCTATAGCCTTAGTCAACATGCTAACATTTTGGTTCATCGGGGGAGCACCTACATCACAGGTCATACACTCATATCGCCCACAAGAAATTCCAAGGAACTGCTCTAGCCCGCTGTATCCTGTATAATCAACGCTCTGACCAGTAACAGTAAGTTCACTCACCCTAAGGCCCGGTGCTCACATCCAATTTTTCAACGTGCGGCGCCGCTTCGGCACCGAAGCTCAACTATGCACACATAACCGTGAAATGACGCAAGCACTCATTTCACGCCATTTGCGATAAATATTCTTTCGAAGAAAACGTGTTTATTTCGCTTACTTGGTGTAAAAAATTATATTTTGAAACAAAATAGACGTTACTGGATACAACTATTTATCAATTATTATTTATATTCCATTTATTTATGAAAACAAGGTACTTCAGAACGGATAAGCGTGCGCGGCGAGCTGCTGCGCCGCGGGGAACTGCGGTACGAAATTGCACGCAAGTAAGAAGTGCGTAACCGCAGCGGCGCCGGAGGCATGTGTGTATTACTCCGTTGGATCTAATGTATCTGCACTTCCGTTGCCGCAGCGGCGCCGCACGTTGAAAAACGAGATGTGTGCATCGGGCCTAAATCTATATAATTATTGCTGCTGTCTGACCCATCACCAGCCATCGACCTTCTAACGAACTGTGACTCAATTTATTAATTATATTGAATCCTTGAACGTTTTTAGATCAGTTAGTTACTACCACGGCATAGACATGGATCTGCATTTTGGCGATAGTCATCCAATTGCATTTTTACAGTCATCATTTTAAGTTTTATGCTATAACAAAGCCACAAATCTTGATTCTTAGAAATGCCGATTTTCATGAATCACCTTTAAGTAGTAAGTTGATTTTCCCCTCAGTATGAAAACTTTTTAAGCGTTTTTATGGAACCATCAATTTTGCAGATTCGTGGCTTTTTGGCGAGGTGGTAGCGTTATATGTTATTATAGTGCCGATATTCAATATCTACTGGTGAAAAAAATATTTTTCACCAGTCTCTCTTTCTAAACTTTAACTGGCAGGCAAGCAATGTAAAGTTCTGGACATACCATCTTTTAAAAACAAACGATTTCAAATCTCATTGAAGATCTAACTTAACCATAAACTGATTACAGCCCAGTGTAAGCTTTATATTAAAAAACGGGCCAAAAACCCAGTTCTGAGATCACGAAAGAGAAAATTACGATTTCCAATCAATTCGAATGTTGTAATTTTATCATTTAAACAATCATCCATTAAGCTTTACATTTACTGACATTATCAATTGTTCATAAAATTATACTTCCATTATGATTATGTATAGCCATAATAACTTATTAATACCATCTGGATGAATATTTTACGTTTATTCACTTGTTTACGTGTTTCCCCTGTGTATGTTTAAATGTATTTCTTAAGATTAAATATAAAAGTCATGCAAAAATAAAACAATCTTTTCGGACTCAATCAGCCTAAATATATTTTTATTCTGGCCTAGAAAAAACGAAAATACTTTATTGTGTTAAAAATGTTGACTTGAGTTTCACTTGTAGGGCAACGATATTCAAAATCTAATTAAATTTATTATTTAACCGCCAGCTTATATTTACTATCGTCTAACTATTTATACCTATATAACTGTGTTTCTGCAATCGTAGTTTTTGGAAAATAATTTTTTTTGTGAATCTGTTTTGCCGTATAATAAATATCTAACTACTGCCCAAAAGCTGTAGACTGATCATTAATCATAGATTACACAGACCAGACACGATCTGTGCTCATATCAACACTTTAAGGGCTGTGTCTGAAACGTGATTCTTTTAGATAAATTATTTTTAAAACAAATTTTCTTAAACTTTGGGATCCATATGAACTTTATTGGATTTTTATACTTTATTTTATCGTCCTATAAGTAGTGAATTTAATAATCTCTAACGTTCATAAACTGTGAATTGTTGAGTTAGACTTTGGGGTTTACTTATTTTTTCTTTTGGAACTTACTTTTTACATTTTTATAATTACTTTTAGAAATATGTTCGACTAACATTTCTTTCTTCAATGTACAAGAACGATTTATTTACCTTAACTTCTTTGTTCATCACGAATTTATTTTTTTGAAGGTGAGAGCTCTTAACCACACACACACTAGTGCAAACAGGAATACGAATTACTATAATATAGCTGCCAATGCTTCCAAACATTGTTCATCTGTTTACAAAATGTTGATATCGGATATATTTGAAATTCAGAAATACAAGAACTATATATGTGTTCTACCTCAACTTCATCATAGACCATTAATATAGCCTCTCTCGCTTGATGATGAATTTAACTTTTTAAAGCTATGACATTTAACCACAAAGCTAATGCAGCCAGTGATAGAAATCAATAACCGAAAGTGCATTACAACCTCATTATAACGAACGTCGCTTAGAACGAACAGTGAGTGAAGTGAAAGAACATTTAAATTTTCTTATTTAATATGTTTAAAAATAGGCAAATGAAAATGTTATTGCTTATTATAAACACCCTTACGTCAGTTATTAACTGAAGAAATACTCCTATTAGTCCTATTAGTCCTATTATTATAAAGCTCCTATTAGTCCATTATAGTGAGGTTCTATTGTAAATACCAACAGCCACGAAAACATTTTTCATCTATAGCCAAAATGTTTTCAGATGTAATTTGAAATTTATTTTGTTTAGATGGATGTATAAATATACACAGTACGTTCAAGACCATTTGCCTTTCCTGACCTTTTTATTTTAAAGGGTAACTCTACATTTTGGGTTACTGGTTTGCACTTTATTTCATTTGTTTGATAACCAATCACGTAAGTTTAAACAGTCTAGCGCGACCATCGCCAAATATATTATCAATGCCTAAAGAATAGTAGGGTAGTGTGTGGTCTTGGTGCAGATCAAGCTAGAGTAGATTGTTAGATAGGAGAATAACAGTTTGATTCGATGGATTCACCTCACAAGCGAGAAAGATTATCATGGCCTGTGTGACAATTCGACCGAATACATCAACGAAACAAATTAACTTTACCTGTGCAAAATACAACTAACGATCGCTAATTTCGAACACTGCACTCAAATAAAACTCATAACTTTGCTGAAAAGGGTATAAATCTATATTTTTGTTAAGTGCGTTATGACTTAAATTTGGCTAAATATAAGGTATTCTTCCACAAAGCATCAAATATTTCATAAGCTTCTCTTACAAAATTCTATCTACGTTTATCTTCGAATTTATATAAAAAAATCTTCAACTTCCCAAAAATACATAACAAAAATTGATTACGTGTATTCTCATGAGAGAAAGACATATATTTTTTTCGATTAATTGGATAGGGAAATCATGTTACATGCAAATCGATTGTGAAAGGAAAGCCGGTATAAAATTATATTAATCAGAAGAATTACTCGACCGTACTCGATTCAATTGGTTAACTGTAGATTGAAAAAATGAATAGTATAATCATTTTTCTCTTTCGTAGAAAAATGACGACATAACTTTTAAGTGTAAAGAAAATAAATTTTAACATCTTATCAACTTTTTTATGAGTTTTACTATTAACGCTGAGCACAAATCGTATATGTGAATATCCATACTACGAAAGATGACCCTAAGGTGACTACTTTAAACGTGATTTGTTTTAAATTTGTGGGAAAGAACAACTGAAGTCGGTGGAGAAAGTTATTCTGCAGGAATTAATTAGTGATTCTTTTTTATCTTATAATCAAGCACAATTAGCCGAAATTGCAGCTAAATAATTAACAAAATCCCATGACATTCTGGGGACTACTTCAAACCCGACGTCAAATCTATACATTTCTTTGTGAGAGTCATTCTCTTGTCCGTATTAATGTTGATGACGGTAGTGTCGTGTGGACGCATTCCGAGCGTGACACATTGAACAACAATTAGATCAAGCGTCGAACGTTGCCAAAATAGCAACATTCTACAATTTAAAGTATATACATAAATTATTTCGTATTTTAATATGGGAGACCATTTATGTATATATACTCTACATCAAAAAAAATCGAAGCACCAAGGAGTTGTCCAGGAGTTGTGCCGAGCTCGATCCACTTGGAATGGCGCAGACTGGAGACGTATAGCGTTAAGTGACGAGTCCCGTTTCCAACTGTGTCCTGACGACAACCGCATACGTGTCTGGCATTGTGGGGATCCTGCCTTTACTACTGTACGCCACACTTGCCCACAACAAGGCGTTATGGTAAGGGGTGTCATCTCCTTTGATAGTCGGACCCATTTGGCAGTCATTTCTGCCACACTTACAGAACAGCGGTACGTAGATGACATTCTACGACCGGTAGCGTTACCGTTCCTTTTGCGGCAACCAGGATTTACTTTTCAATAAGGTAATGCCTGGCCTCACACGGCATGTGTTGCATGAATTGTCTTAAAGCTTTCCCGACACTTCCTTGGCCAGATCTCTTGATCTCTCTGATACAGCTCGTTTCAGACGTTATCGGAAAGAGCACTCGACGATTTTGCAAATCATCCCGGAATGTTGACCATTTAGCCCGGCATTTGGAGACACTTTGGCAATAAGTTCCGCAGGACACCATCCGGGAACTTTTATATCCAACCTGTATGCCACGCCGGCTGACAGTTTGCATCCAGGCCAGAGGTGGACCAACATCTTTCTGACTTCCTCCATTTGTATCGGTCTAACTCTTAAATAAATCATACAATTGATCTGAGATTTTAATCCTTTGTTTTTCTATGTATGTTCTTCACATCGTCCAAATTTTATCGCAATCGGAACATTCCTTCTTGGCGTGTCAATTTTTTTTATGTTATAGAGTGTATATCGGAAGTAAATTCTTCCCACTCCATCTAATTTGTTAGTTTACATTGAAAAACCTTATAATTTTTTTTTAATAGAATAGTAACAGCTGTTAATGCTAGCGAGTAAATTTTAATATGCACTTTGATTTAAAATCGAAAATTTCTCTGAAACTACCAAGTGGCATGAAAATTATACTAACTTATAACTATAAATATGATTATTCTCCTTATAAATATAAGCTGTACCAGCCAAAATTATTACAATATCAATTACCTCACAGCCGAATTAATTCAATTCAAATCGCAGCGTCTGAAAGCTTTCTAGAGTAAGAGAACGAGAGTCCGCAGTTTAGAGAGAATTACAAAATTACATCTCGCTTTCGCAGAACAACATTCTGCAGTGGACATACGTCCTTTGTTCCCCGGTAGTGCCATTAACGAAGCAGTCAAAGTCCAGATTTAATCAGGAAATTTTAATGGCCGGTGCTGTCCCATCCCTCCCAGGGAACGAAAGTTAGTCGCCAGTACTATCACTCCGCGACCCTAGGGTCATGCGATATGTAATTACTGCTTTCAGCGGTTTCTGCCTTATCGAATTTACAGCTCAATATTATACGTGCTTAGCGATACGGCAGCAGCTCCTTAACTTAATGCACCTTTACAGCTGTCTGACATTATGATAGCGATGGTCAAATCGTTCTCTCTCTCTAACTGGAGTCTGACGAGAGTAGTGGATTCAACGGGTTTCAATAGACGGAAAATGGTCCGTCTTGTAAATGACTTTGATCTTTAATTGAGTTGCAAGAAAAGCTCCTAGAGGGAATGCGGGGATTAAGAAAGTCTTGGATAAAAGCAATACATAATACCTTGGGTTGCGCTTGCATTTGTGTAATGCAAGTAGGAATATTACGGAACATAATTCTCACATTTGCCAGTATCAGTTCCCATTAAACATGTTTAATACCATTGGTAAATGAATTGGACAGGAGGGTCATGAATAGATGTGGAGTGCTTGGTGTGGTTATCTTCGAGTGAACTAATGGCTTCTGAGAAATATTGGTATGTATAGATCAATAGTGAACTAAGCCACCATTGCAGAAATTAAACTGCAATACAGTAGTATAGAATATGTTCAACTATATTATACAGGGTGGTCCCGAATTCATCGTACAAACTTTAATGGTAGGTACAGGACATTGTAACAATGATTTATTGTATAGGAATGTATAGTCGCAAGTGACGCGGTGAGGCGTAAACAGGGGAAATAAAAGGAAAGAGAAATGGAGTGATCGGTTGGTATCATTGCCGGTAGAGGGCAGTAGATGTCTAGCCGCTGTTGAACATGATGCATCGCAGTAGGGAAAAGCGCCATTCACAATTGTGCTGCCGTAGACGATGGGTGACTTTACGTATGCAGAAAAAGCAGACATGCATTACATGTACGGCCGTGCAAATGGTAACGGCAGAGCTGCGTTACGAATGTATCGCGCGGAGTATCCTGATCGACGAATGCCGGATCATAGAATTTTTCAACGGTTACATCGTCAACTTTGTGAAACAGGTGCGTTCGACGTCAACAGACATGGCGCTGGTCGAGTAAGAGCTGTACGCACTCCAAGGCTGGAAGAAAGCATCTTGAACATTGTGGCTGATAGACCCGAGTCAAGCACAAGAACTGTTGCGCGTGACGTAGGTGTGAGTCATCAGACTGTATGCAGAGTGTTAAACGAAAATCGCTTACACCCCTTCCATTTTCAGAAAGTACAAGCATTGAATCCGGCAGATTATCCTCGCCGCGTGAACTTCTGCCTGTGGGTGATGCAGCAATGTGCGTTGCAGCCGGATTTCGTAGATTATGTGCTATTTACAGATGAAGCGACATTTTCACGCGAGGGTGTCTTTAATGCGCACAATTCCCATGTGTGGGCAACCGATAATCCACATGCAACGCGTCGACATGCGTTTCAACAACGTTTCAGTATTAATGTGTGGGCTGGTATTGTGAACGACTTTTTGATTGGCCCATACTTACTACCCACGCGGTTCACTGGCGGAAGCTATCTTATTTTTCTGAAAGAAGTGTTACCACAACTGCTGCATGATGTTCCGATCGCCATTCGTAACCGCATGTGGTTTCAGCACGATGGGGCGCCAGCACACTTCAGCATTGATGTACGGAATTACCTGAATGCCACGTTTGGTACTCGATGGATTGGGCGTGGTGGACCAGTCCCTTGGCCACCCCGATCTCCCGATTTATCGAGCCTCGATTACTTTTTATGGGGACATCTAAAGCATCTTGTTTATGAGACTCCAGTTGACTCAGATGAGGATCTCGTCGCTCGCTTATCTGTAGCTGCTGCAGGTGTGCGTGAAATACCAGGCATCTTTGAACGTGTACGCCAATCGCTCCACCGACGCTGTAAAGCATGTATCGATACTGGTGGACGCAATTTTGAACAATTACTGTAAACATGACACTTGTCAACAACGCTTTCAATAAAATCTTTGTTTTTCTTTTCGGCCGTTATTTCCCCTGTTTTCGCCTCACCGCGTCACTTGCGACTATACATTCCTATACAATAAATCATTGTTACAATGTCCTGTACCTACCATTAAAGTTTGTACCATGAATTCGGGACCACCCTGTATTGACTAAGTTCCACCAAATATCTAAATAAACATTTTATTTGGACCTGTGCAGGTATTTTCGAAAATGTCTCGCCAAATTCAAATTCAAAAGGGTCGTAGTGAGACCCAAAATGAGCATTTTTGTCAAAGAATGAGTGTCTGGAAATACCGCGTCTGGATGGTAAAGGGAGATAGCATATTCTGTGGAGTAAGGCGTGATTCCCTTTTCGTATTTTCAACGGCATGCATCGCTATACGAATTCGGATATCTCTTCTTGAAGTACTTTTTGGTGGACAATACAAGTTAGCACTACTTTTCACGCTTCTTGATAACCTGTTGACTAGTGGATGGAAGTCTGCGTTGACAATTGCTCCCAACAACTGATTGCAGACACCGCTTCTATTCCTATCACGGCTTCACTCACCGTTGCCTCTCAGCTTTCTGTTCTCAAGTAACCCCACGCGTACTGCTAAAGACAATACGGCACAGTTCATGTTTTCAATCATCTATTGCAAGACCACAAATACACTCGTCACCTAAATACAGCTATCTCGGTATAACGCTACGGTTAACTAATGGTAAAATCTATCGAATTAAACCACTTTTAGATTATGGAGAGTATTGGGGTGAACTATGCCTGAACTACGAAAATTGATTTCCAATAAATTAGTATATACGTCTAGCAGTGTCATCTAGTTTTAATAATGAAGTACGTTTTAGTATACGGCAATGCACAATCGTCAACCCATCTTGTTAAAGACCTTTATCTTAAACATTAACTCTTCAACTGGTTAAGATGAGATGTCTCTTTCATCACGATCAGATCAATTATGCTGATTACCATTTATCTCATCATTTAACTCATCATCATTTATTGGATGTTTTTTTATGATCAAGACCTGGTCAGTTTTCTTCTAATGCCAAGATGTATCGTCCATCAAGATCTGGTCACTTATTTTCTAATGCCGAGACACATCTTAGAGGAAATCTCACCAGTAGCATTAATCATAATTCTTTACAATAAATATGAAGTAATATGTCTGTGTATGTAATTTGTTTAATAGGCGCGACAAAGGAATAAAGCAGTTCTTTGGTTTGTCCTCAGAAATGCAGACAACCACCCATAGTGGTGGAGAGGTTACTTACAGGAATGGCTTGTCAAATAGAGGATTATGCAAGACGAACTGAGTTAGTTCCCAAGGATTGGCAAAGCAGGAATTACTGTGTTTCTGGTACCGAATTGGAGAAATCATAGACTGTAACATTAAAAACGAGGCATGAAATTCTACATTTTGTTCCGTTTGTTTGATGAAATGCTTAGATGAATTTGACCAATGACAAAAATAAAAATATTTTAAACAGCAACAAAATATATATTTTTACTTTTATGAACTATATATATAACTAAAATAGTAAAGCAATTATTAATAAAATTGAACTGAAGATCTTATAAGAATTTATTTTGTCAATTATTATTTATATCGTTGCATTTCGATTTTTATAATATGTGTAAACAAGAATAAATCATAAAATTCAAAATTCCTTTGTTGGATAAATAACTATAAAAGAACATTTCATTTCTGTTAGCTGAAATGACTTTGTTAATAATTGAATACAAACGACTACAAATTATTAATTCCATAGCAATAAATACCAGACAGATAGAACGTTGGGATTGTGGAATTTTTATTAAAAATTTGCTTAAAAGATTGATAAATTTTGAAATAAATCATCATTTGTTAAGTTACTGATTCAAATGGATTATTATTAACATCTATACTATACACTATGGATGTTAATAATAATTAATTCATTATTATTTATATCTATACGATACAGTATGAATGTTAATAATAATTCATTCATTATTATTAATATCTATACGATACAGTATGGATGTTAATAATAATTCATTCATTATTATATATATATGTCAACCAACCGGTCTTAGTGGTTAAGGTTTTGGCCTATAGATCGGAAGGTTCCTGGTTCGAATCCGGGGTCGGGGCATGGACGTGAGCGTGATGTCCTTATTTAGTGATAGTGATGGACACCAACTGGGCGCCTCTTTGCAATTGTTTAATAGATTCTGGGCTTTATAGTGACGATATATTTATATATATATATATATATATATATATATATATATATATATATATATATATATATATATATATATATATATATATATAAACATTTTCAGAGGGAAGGTAAATTATATTTTAAGTATGTAACCGTGTTTGGTAAGCACATTTACAATTCGAAGTTTTTAAACATACGTTGGTTAGAAATATAACTTAATTATTTATCAATACCTCTGGGGGTACCTGATCAGGGGGTTATCGACCTCTGATTGGGATCTAAATTACGATATGTGTGAGTGAATGGATGTATGAAAGGGACCTTCCTGTAAAACGGATGTGTCATGTATGTCGAGCAAAGTCGAACTTCCTTCCAATAGGACTCAATAACATGGAAGGCGCACCCCCCTCGCCTCTTGCCGTCTTCGACGGGTCTGGCTCTCCTCTGATCTGACAGTGTAAGCATGAGAAACAACAACTTAATTATTTAAACATTAGTATATACAAACTATAACGAAAAACATCGACGCACTAAGCAGGAGTTCTCAAATTGGGATAAAAATGGGTGGATATGAAGAACATACATAGAAAAGCAAAGGATTCAAATTTCAGAACAATTTAACGATATGTTTCAGGGTTTGACCGTTACAAAGGGAGAAAGTCAATAAGGCGTTGGTCTACTTCTGACCTGGATGCAATGTTACCCAGCTTGGCATATACAGTAAAAGTTCATGAATGGTGTCCTCCGGAATTTCTTGACAAATTGTCTCTAACTGTCGGGTTAAATAGTCAACATTCTGAGATGGGTGGAATCGCTTTCCCATAACGTACCAAATGTGCTGGATGGGAGAGAGATCAGGAGACCTAGCTGGCCAAGGAAGTGTTGGGAAAGACAGAAGACAATTCATAGCAACACTATTTTTGAATAAAAAAAAAGTACCATAGTAAAAATTTAGAAAAATAACCATTTAACGAAGTATTAGTCAGTAATGGCGACATACGTCGTATCAGAAAGAGTTTTTCCCTAACTGGTGGAATAGTTAGTGGATAAGAAGTCTCAGGCTTAAGGTGGAGAAAGTTAATAAAGTTATCTTTTTACAAACTGTAAATAAAAAAAATATTGTGGCGCATAATAATTATAGGCCCCAATATTTTTTATTTACAATAAATATAAAATAATTTCACAAGTTGATCAATAACTAATAATAACTAACAATAATTATTGTTATGTACCTACATATAATAATTAATTGAAAATACATAATTAATTTGAAAATACATAATTAATTTGAAAATAAAAGATTTGTTAATATTATTCTGATTAATTTTTTTACTTTATTTTGACATTTAAAAAAAATCTTAGTTATAAAATTAATGAAGATAGGAATTGACAAATTAAATCTCTCCCCTGCGAACATTAATGTTTGATGTTATTGAACCAGTTTTAAGAAATGGGGGGGGGTGTTGAATACACTGATGTTAAAAACATCGATGTCTTTTAGGCGATGTATTATCAACATCGATATTTTTATATTTTGTTGTCGTTGTCGCCTCTCTACTACCTACTCTTTGTGTCTCCAGATTTTTCATTGAGTCAGCTGAAAATCATCTGCACTCAAAACAATCTGGACGTCTGTTCTTCGCGACTGCGGCAGATGTTCCAGGACTTTTCGGCCGAAGATCAATGGTGGTTTTAGGGACGTTACATTATGTACACAGTGACTTTTTCAACGTTACAGAATGGAAAGACTAGCTAAAAGTGTATTATTTCTAAATGAAAACTACGTTTTCGTACTTATTTATTTTTAGTATATTATTGAACATACTTTTTTAGCGACAACTTAATGCGCGTGTAACTTGGAAATAAAACGTTTAGTACCATACAAATCCACCGCTACCCCATTTGTTAAAAAAGACCCCGGAATAAAGTAGAGTTGATGCCATCGATCGTGACACTCGATAATTCGTTGGTGTAATTCACATATAAAGAGCAAACGGGAGGAAATTTGATTTCAAGTGAAAACAACTTAGATTTGCGAAAACAGGGAATCTAGCAAGAAATTTCATTGGTAGAGGTTGGGAGTTAAGCGAAGAGGTAATTTTATCTTACAGGCGATTTGAGTGGAAAAGTGGTCTTGGGTGGTCCAGTCATACTGGTAGGTCCAGAGGTGAAAGGGGATGGCGAGATATATGACCTATTGGACAAACAAGACCAAAGACGGGAAGGGAAGTGGAGTGATTAAGGGTCTGGTCTCTGGTAAGAATTATATTAAGGGGTTATTTTTAGGTATCATTTCATATATATATTAATTTCATGTGCTACACAAACTACTCTGTAGATTCTGAGAAAAAGGTATACTTGTATGAAAAAACGGCATTTTGAGAAAACAGCGTTTAAAGTATAAAATTGTATATAACTATCTTTCCCTCAATATATATATTAAAAAAAATCCAGCACAATAAGAGGGTGTGTCAGGTCCTTCAGCATCTAAAAGGTTATCTTCTAACTTTTTTTTCTTCTTTTGTTTCTTTTTTGCCGGGCTTTATTCTCAATACCTGTCTGCTCTCTGAGTGCAATAGAAACCAGCAAATTATCTAATATTCTCATTGAGGTGACACAATTAAGTTCAGGTTCTATTCGTGCTGCTTTCAAAATTAAAAGTCTTGATATATTTCCATCATTGATGGAAGAAACGTTTTCATGGCCTCCAAACGTGACGGATTTCAACGTGACGAAAGTGTGTTTCGGCACGCGAGTCCAGATAATATTGTTCAACGACTCATTTGGATTCTGAGTCTGCTTTTTCAGTTTACAATTAACAAAAAATGTACTTAACAATTTGTAAAATTAAAGAAAAGTAAATTGCTTATATTTATATCAGTTAGAACCGACAACATAGTCGTCAAACATAGTCAAAATAATTAAATATACTTTTAATTGGCGCATTGACAAAAGATACCCACCATTCTAAAGATAACATTTCAACTATTCAGAAACGCTTAAAATCTCAAAATGGACTTTCAGGTCATTTTTTTTTTCCTTTCGGTCTTTCTTAAGGTATCACGCGAAAGCATTTGTGCTACCGGAAGTAATCTCCGTTTTTCCGATTGTTTCACTCCATTGTTTGTTTCAATGAAAATCTCTCATTGAAGAGCTCAACTAAAGACCGCCGTGTACACTGTGGCTGGTGCACGTTAAATTTGTCGTGGTCTCAAATGTCTTCACGTTGGCGCGGTGTAAAAGTTTAGAGATAAGTGCCTGTTCAGGCCATAGTTTTAAATCACATGATGTTGACTTCGGATATCTTCCTTGGAGATTAATTCAGGACCATCGCTAATAGCCTTGTGTGTTGCTCCAGTGTGATGTTATTTACCTACCTTCCTACACTCTCTTTGAAACACAAATGGAAATTGTTTCGAAAAATTAGAATAGTAAACACTGTAAATGAAAGAGTTGAATTCACAAAGTCATAAGAACTAGGTGTGTAAGTTTTAGAAAGTTAAGACTTGGCAAAAGTGAGCAAAACTTGGAATTACAACATCATCATATAAATAAATTCTTCTGCGATTAAAGCAACTACTTAAAGTAAACAATGGATATTTTCGAAAATGATTTTAGGGTTATATAAAGCACTAATTCAAACTAAATTGAGCTGCCTTTGATTGGATGAACAGTTTTGTTGTGATCTGTTTTAGTGCAAAGTGAAGTCAAGTGTCCTTAAAAGTGAAATGATTTTTAAAAAATTAGAAAAAAAAAACCTTTTCTGATAATTTACCTTGATTTGCTTCCTTCCATTATAACACTCAATTACATACCATTATACGAATCGTGTGTTTCGCTCCATGACCTGCCAAAGAGGATGTAAAAACTTTTTTTTTTATCCAGACACCAAAAATTTAAGCTTAAGAACTAACTTCCACAAATAAAAGGAATCCGCCAAGACCAAGTCCAGGGCATAAAAACAAAAGACTCAATAAACGAAACACAACTTTTTTATCGGCGAAAACTTTTAAGCTCTAATTTCAGAGAGCTACAGGATAGTTTATTAGTTTTCTATCAGTTATCTATCAGTCTTTGGGGAGGGGTGGACCGTAGGGATGGGCGAAAGTGGAGATGATAGCGGAAGATAATTTGGCACCTTCTGTCATAAAATCCATGAACTAAAAATAATCTAGCGCTTAGGAAATTTATAGTCGCGGATATTTAATTTCTTTCTTGGAACTAGAAATCAATCATGATCCGAAATTCCATCGCTTGTGACATGTTGCCATTTTGCCAAAATATCGTTTTTTTTTTCTTCATCTTTGTGCTTTTTGGACCTTGCGTTGTGTGTGGTGTCCTCTTCCTTTCCTGGGCCTCTTTTTCTTCTTGTCTGCAAACTTAAGGCTTTAAAATGATATACGAGGCGTGCCTCAATCATAAGAGAGTGCTTCTAAAAATCTATTACTTTCGCCACACGCGTCTTCGTGAAAAGTCTATTTCATATTTCGTGACGTAGCTGCCGTGGCGGAATCTCAGATTGCAGTAGACCTTCTCACAGGGCTTTTTTTTCTTGTGATTCTTTCAACCTGGCAGGTTTCTCATAAATTATCGGCGTGTCTTCTACTTGACCTGTAATGCGATCTGGGATATTTTTTTAAGTTTTCCATCTACTACACATGTTTTTACTGTTTGGTCCTTAGGGTCACCAATCTTAGCAGGTTGGTAATCGGATAGTCAATCGTTTGATAAAGACATAAGAGTAATATCTATTTATCTAATTCTTTCAATCGGTCAGATATAAATTTTAGGCGTGTTTACTACTGGATCTGAATTCGAGATTAGGGATATTTTTTTACATTTTCCATCTAGTACATATGTTTTTACTGCTTGATCCTGAGGATTACCAATCTTAGCAGGTTGGTAATCGGATAGTCAATCGTTTGGTAAAGACATAATAGTAATATCTATTTATCTAAGTTTAATTCTTTCAATCGGGCAGATATCTTATAAATTATTGGCGTGTTTACTACTGGATCTGAATTCGAGATTAGGGATATTGTTTAAAATTTTCCAAATAGTACATATGTTTTTACTGTTTGATCCTGAGGATTACCAATCTTAGCAGTTTGGTAATAGGATAGTCAATCGTTTGGTAAAGACATAAGAGTAATATCTATTTATCTAAGTTTAATTCTTTCAATCGGGCAGATATCTTAAAAATTATTGGCGTGTTTACTACTGGATCTGAATTCGAGATTTGGGATATTTTTTTCCATTTTCCATCTAGTACTTATGTTTTTACTGTTTGATCCTGAGGATCACCAATCTTAGCAGGTTGGTAACCGGATAGTCAGTCGTTTGATAGACATAAGAGTAATATCTATTTATCTAAGTGTAATTCTTTCAATCGGGCAGATATTTTAAAAATTATTGGCGTGTCTTCTACTGAATCTGTAATTCGAGATTTGATATATTGTTTTACATTTTCCATCTAGTACATATGTTTTTACTGTTTGATCCCGAGGATTACCAATCTTAGCTGGTTGGTAATCGGTTAGCCAATCGTTTAATAAAGGCATAAAGTTAATATTCAACCAATATATCCGTAACCAACCACGAAAAGTTGGTTCTGGTGGTGAGGATATAGGATCAGGTTGGGGGGTGACCAGCTAACCTATTGATAGAACGAATGTTGTTGAGGGGATATAAAAAGTTTAACATGTAATTAACAGAATAATTCTATTCGTGCAAGCGCTTTTGTATTACTGACCGAAGTTCAATTTAAGAAGAAATAGAAACAGATTTCAACTGTAAAATCAAAATTACAAGCTAAATAATTTGTTTAGTTGAACCTGTAGCGAAGCATAGTATCTATTAAGAAGTGATAGTTTAGCATTATACATTAAAGTACGTATTCACAAGTCCAATTTTAATCGCGGATCAACGACAATCTCCCGATTAGCGAAGACACCGTATTCACAATGCCTGATCCGAGGTTTAAACTGCCGTTTCAGTGTTACATTCTGATCCTCCAAAATCGACGGTTTAGCACGCGGATGAGGGCTAACGCATGCGCCGTACTACCTTTTTTTTCGAAGTAATCGAGGTATTTTGTAAACCAAATAAAACAACATACTTCATTCTGTGCAAACTACAATATTCCTGCGGCGATGCGCATTCAAGTAATTTTATGTTTCAGATCAAGAACGTGATGGCGGTATTTTATACTAAATAATATGTGCCCAGTTGTTATATTCTGGTTCGAACTATATTCTCGCTCGCCAGAGTATGACCCAATGAAAGAACGAACGGTAGAATATGAAAAAAAAAATAGAAAGTAAATAAATTACCTTTTTCTATTTCCAAACTCATATTGGTGTGTTTAAAAAAAATAATACCATAACCATTGTATTGAAATCCCAATTTGTGGAATCAATTCTGCCGGCGAAGTACGTATTTGACCAGTACGAATGCAGATTCGGGCGTCGTAAGAAATGTAAACAATATCACGTGATCGAGGAGACTAAGTGCCAATTACAGTTAGCTTATCGTTTTAATCGATGGATCACTCCATTCGTGGTTTGTGAATATGTTTCTGGAATAATCCATGGTTTAACTCTGACGCATAGGTTAACTTATCCTCGGATTAACTCGAGATTTGTGAATGTGGTGATAAGTGATCATTAAAATGTAACTTCAAGTTAATACAAAGATATTTTCAAGATATTTCCACTCAAGACTGAAATTTTAAGTAACCATTAAGTTAACCCATTTAATCCCAATTATTTATTTTGATCAAATTTGAGAAAAATCATATTTTTTAAGGTTAATTAAACCTAAATAAACTAAATGTAACAAAAATTTTAAAACATTTTATATTTTATATAAGAAATTTGACCCGTCCTCTATATAGGACACTGAGATACAGGGGATGAAATTTGCACTTGCATGTTTTAGTGTTCTCTTCATAAGTAAAAAGCAATTTCTGAGTACAAAATTTTACTTAATCGGAATAATACTTTCTTATTTACATGACAGTTCAATTTGCAGTTGAATTTGACTCCAATCTTCGTGCAAAGGCTCAAAGTAAGCCTGACAAAGTGTTTTGTCGCATTTCACAAAGTACGTTTTGGGTTTTCCTTTGCAGCCCTCTCTTTTAAAGATGTTTTCCCCTTTACTATAGAAAATAGCCAACACCATCTTTACATATGTCTTTTTTTGCTCTAGAGAAGAGATCCAGGGTCTACCTCTTGTTCTGATCACAGTCTTTGAGATAAGCTCTTCGAAACTTTTTCAAGTTTAGGGCATCGCTTTTGTTGGCAGCTTTCTGGATTATCCATGCATTTACCACTGCCATATCCAGTGTATGAATGAAAAGTGGCCAGTACCACTTTTTTCTTCGAATTTTAATTGCATATAGTCTGGTTAACTTGTTGTCTGGACTATTATCCGATAAGGTTTATCCTATTTTTTCGTATGGTTCCTGTGCCTTTCCTGTTCTTCAAGACTTTTCAAAGGATCAATGCTGGTAAAAAAAAATTTCAAAATATAAACGTAGCTGGAAGGATTCACACTACTCTCAGTCAGTTTCATTACAATCAGGGTACCAATATAAATTTAATTTATTGCATCAGATTCCTTACCTCAGTAGAGAGAAGACTTGTAACAATTTCCTTCGCTTCCACGGGTAGCCCAACGTTTATATCCAAAACGTATTGGCTTGCCTTGGATAAACTGTTTCAGACTATTCCTAAACTATTATACAAACTATATTTAAACAATTTAATAATTCCAATGTTTTCTCTAACTTCAGAAACATTTGCATTCACATGACTCAGCAGGGGTAAAACGATAGAGAGGGAAAAAGTTATTTTACTTTCAGTTATAAGGGTATAAAAAACGCGTCGATTGCATACTTAACGTCCCACTGTCCTATTTAGAAGACAGTTAAATATAATGTGCTGCAACTTTCCTAATGACAATAAAGCTTTAATTAACCAACATGATGTTAAAAAGTGTACTCTCACATAAAAAATGTCCATCCAAGTGCCCAAAGTAATCCGAAAAGGAATTCTGCAGCCGCAAAAAGAAGATACAAACCACGCCAACTAACTCTGTGAACAAACAAAGTTTCCAGTATAGGCGCCAGTTTTTCCGACGCATAACTCATGCTAGCAGAGGCTTATACATACCACTACATGTTCCAGCTGATAAAATATTCCAAAAAACCAATAGTGATTTAAACATGCAATTTTTCAATTGTCCTGTAAATAGGACAATGGGATAAAAAGGGTTAATATTACACAAGATAATGTTTTATTAGAAAATGGAACTCTTTATGTGTCATTTTGTGTCTTTTCTTTCGTTTCAATGAGTTCCGATCCTAGCAACACGTGTCTGTCCTCGAGATGTTAATGTAATTCTATTATTTGTACGTTTAAAATATTTCCTCTGATATTAACTAGTGTATATTACTAGAATTTTCAATTGAAAATTAAATGTGTGTATGTTATTATATGACTTGTCACCAGTCATAGAGGAAATATAAAAGAAGAGTGGGTAATGGTTAAAATTTTATGTACCCAGGATTATGTGGCTAAGCCAGCAGTAACATGACCCTTAAAATACTTTCGTCTGTCGGGTAGAAACGAACATACATCATCTGATTGGTTCACGCGCAACATAGCAGAGTTTGGCAATTTCACCAGTTTCGTCGTCCCTCTAACAAAATGTGTAATCACACATTTGCAAAACACGCACAAAAATAGTTAGCATAGTTTCTAGAATTGCTTTATGAGGTTTCTTGTTTGATCATGTGCAACCGTTTTTTTTTTTTTTTTTCCTTTCGAAGTTTTGTAGCAATAAAAAGTTGTACCTTATTCGGAAATTTGAATTTTAGGTGTTTGGCTAGTTTTACTACAGACATACATGTTAAACTTTTAAATGAATTAATTATTGACTAACACTGTATAAGTGATTCTAGTATTTGTTTAAGGAGCTTCAGTCGAATATACTGCGAAATTAATTATTTTTATATTAGCACTATTTATTCGTATGATATAACTAGATAGAAATAACTGCTGAGTATTCATTACATTCTAGAATCTAATAAAATATATATCAATATAAGAAATACCAATATCGCAAAAGCTGCCACAGTTTTAATTTATTTACATATTTTAAAATTTGTTTATGATTTTGTTGCTCAGCAGAGTTATGCAAAACATCGCCATATCTTCTGATCCTATAGCAAACGAGAATCGTGTCTACAATAAAATGACTACTACCTGGAAACCAATTTTGTTGTACGTGTAATGCATAAACTTACCTTCGTGTTATTAACTTTCGCTTCCGGCATTTTGTCTTCCATAACCAATCAAATAATCTGCCTCTAATGCCCTATTCAGCTATTTTTTCTTTATACCTGCCAACCAATCTAATAACCTCCCACTTTTCTTTACTCAGACAAACTCTCCCCTCAACAAAAGCACGGAGCCTCAATTTTGAAAGTGAACGTGCATGTGAGCTAGGCAACGGAATCCGAGCTGATTATATGTACTTTATAGTTATTAATAAATTTCTTTTGTATATGATGAAGCATTTCAAATGCCGCATCCTTGTTTCTTCACAATCCTAACACTGGATTAATTGAAAACCCGGCATGCATTCAATTACTTTGTCTCAGTTCTCGATGGAAATTTTAATAAATTAATTTATGAACAGAAATATGTTCTTGTAATAGAAGTGAAATGGAACGGAGGAAAATTTTTACAAACCATCCAAACTCAGCCGATATTAACATATCCTTAGTTTCGACGCAACCTTTGAAATACGTCATTACATATTCCCTATGTCATTCCGAAACGCGGTTGTTCAGTACATTAGTCCAATACGCTGCAGAGCAGACGCTTCAAAACGCAACATTGCGACAAAGCGTCCGTTTTAAAATTCCCTTTGCTAGGGAATAATTGGTCAAATCACCCTGGTTGAAACTGGGAGATGTCGTCACATTCCCATGAACGATGTATCGAGTGCTTAACGTAAATAATTTCCCTTTGTTGAAAGGTTTCGTAAACTGAGGACCAAATGTCTTCCATGAACTTACGCAGATCTTGCAACTGGATACGCTTTGCCTGTAGGGTAATGTATAAAACCCCCCAAAATGTGAAGGATATATAAGGAAATGTTCATAAATGAACTAATAAATTATGAATAAGGAATGTAGGTAGTATTAATTAACGTCGTGCTGGAACACCACAACGGTCTATTGACGACGGTCCGGGATCAATCTTCCAAGGGAAAGATCCGAAAATAAGAAATAAGAAATTCGTTCTTTAACTAAAAGAAAATGGCACGAGAGAGGTAGATTTTACTAAACATCCTAACCGTATACATCGTCCATGATATCAAAATAATCAGGATGACTTTGACGCAATAATTAAAATACATCATTACAAAATAAGTGTGTGTTAGTTACAAACATGGTTGTTCAGTACGTCGGAGCAGTACTATGTCACCAAACAAAACATCACAACAAAGCTTCTTTTTTTAAAATTCCTTTTAACAGGGAACAATAGCACAATTTCCCCTCGCTACACCAGAGACTAATGTCATCACACTCTCATGACTGATGATATTTGTGGTTTACGCGTATGTAATTTCTCGTTTTCAAACTTTCGTAAGCTGAGGACCGAATAACTTCCAATACCTTAAGCAGCTCTTGCGACAGGTTTGGATAAGTTAAAGGTAAGAAATATATAAGAACCCCAATATGAGAAAAATAATAAAAAAATTAATGAATTGATTACCTAATAATACATTCGTTCGCATAATTAAAGGTTGGTTGGTATTTTAATTACCGTCACATTGTATCAACACTACCGTCATTGGTAACGGTCCGGGATCAAACTCGAAAGAACAGATCAGAGAGCAAAAGCCCATAATTTTGAACTGGGTCAGGCGACGAGGTCACCCCACTCTCAAAACTTCTACACTACGCCAACGTCTGAACATTTGAGGTCACGACAAATATAACGTGCACCAGCCCCATTTTACACGACTTTTAGTTGGATTTGCTTAGAAGAAGAAAAAAAAATGGCACGAAATTTTTATCATACATTCCAAATTACGAATCTTCCACGTTATCTACAAATCCTGGACTTCGATTTTGGATCCCCAATTGTTAAAATACATAATTACATATTCTGTATGTCAGTTTCAAACTCAGTTGTTATGTACGTTACTCCAGTACGACCTCTCCAAACAAAACAACCCCCCTCCAAAGCTTCCGTTTTAAAATTCCCTTTATTAGGGAATAGCTGCACACAACTATCACTCCCTGCAGCAGTAATATCGTCACACTTCCATGACCGATGCACCGAACGCTTTACGTAAATAATTTCCCTCTGTTCAAAGTTTCCGTAAACTGAGAACCGAATGCCCCCCCCTCCCCCGAACTCGAGCAGGTCTTGCGGCAGGTTACGCTTGGCCGTCCTTGTGTAGGGGTGGGATTAAAATGACATTAATTGGTAGGTCACAAATTAATTCTAAAACCCACTGCGTTGTTCCGTGCCTCCCAAAATCTCGACGGATTATGCCGGAATCTGGGAAATGCGGTAGGATCGCCAGTGATTGAGTGAGGGACATAAAATAGCCCCGGAAAGTTAAAATGCCTAGCGGGGGAGTGAGGGAAATGAGTCGATTGCAGGCCCCGAGATTAATTATTCGTAAAATGCATTCTGGAGAAATAATAAAGACGCCTGTAAAACTGGAAGGCGCTAAGTCCACGGTGGCGGAGAAGTAATTTGTATTTTTGGAAAAGGGCTTCTGGAGTGTGGTGCGTGACTAGATATAAAGGTTTGATAAACAATCTCGTTAAATATGAGGGATAATTTTTAAGACGCGTGTGTGAGCTGTCTTAGTTCCTAGTCATCTAATTAATTTTTTGGGCTTGGAAGCTGTTCATGTTGTTTAGTGCCATCTGTAGCTGTTCGAAATGGTACGCGAAAGAGTAGTGAACATTCTCGCCTTCTTGTTCTCCTTAACCGTCCTGTTTGTCTGACCATGAGTAAACCTGACCACGTCTGGATTTCGTCATCATATAACGAAATTGCCAATATCTTGATGCACGACATATATCGACGAAACCGCTTGGATGAATGGTTTAATACTCCAAACAGATACTCCAAAACCTCTGAGGCACAGAAATGCACAAAATATTTATCTAACGTACTCGATGACAGTGAGATGGATGATTGAGTTGATAATACACAATAGGATCTAGTCAAACTGGTAGTCAAAAATTCAAAATATGACATAAAGTTCTAAACAAGTGTAGAAATAACAAAGACGAGTATAAGTCCTAAGGATCCACGATGGCCTAGTAATTCATATTTTTGGAAAGTGGTTTCGGGTGTGGTGGCGTGACTAGGTGTAATAAGGTTTGATAAATAATCTCGTTAAATATGAGGGATACTTTTTACAATATATTATCTGGCCTAGTTCTTCGTCATATACTTATTTTTTTGGGAAAGGAAGCTGTTAATGTTATTTTGTTACATCTGTATCTGTTAAAAAATATTGTATAAATAGTAGAAAGAATGTTCAAATTCCTGTTCCTAACCACTCTTCCTCGGGGTACCTCTTTAGGTGTGTAGGTGGTTCATGATCCCCAGGTACACTAGTGATATATTCTTTTCCGATGGAGCTTACTGCCTCTGGTAAAAATTGGACTCACGACCCCAGGAATGTTCACTTTCCTGTTCTTAACCGGGGTACATCTTTAGGTGTGTAGGGGGTTCCTGATCCCCATGTACCCAGATAGCCGGACCCCTTTGGTAGTCATTTCTGGCACACTTACAGCAGAGCGGTACGTACACAACATGCTACGACCGGTTATGTTACCGTTCTCATTGCGACACCCCGGACTTACTTTTCAACAAGATAATTCCACGCCACACACGACACGTCTTGCTATGAACTGTCTTCAAGCTTTCACAGAACCTCCTTGGCCAGCTAGGTCTACCTTACCTCTCTCCCATAGAGCAAATTTGTGACGTCATGGGAAGGCGATTTCAACCATACCGGAATGTTAACCATTTAACCCGTCAGTTGGCGACAATTTGGCATGAAATTCCGCCGTACACCGTCCGGTAACCTTTTCAGTCTATGTCACACCAGCTGACAGCTAGCATCCAGGCCAGAGGTGGACCAGCACATTAATGACTTCCTCCCTTTGTTACGGTCAAACTCTGAAATAAACCGTTCAATTATTCAGAAATTTTAATCATTTGTTTTTCTAGGAATGTTCTTCACATCCACCAATTTGTATCACAATCGGACAATCTTTGTGCGTCGATTTGGTTTTTGCTATAGAGTGTATATCAAACTCTGTGGTTTTCAAAAATACATTTTCAATTTACTATCATTCTTTACGGAGGTACATTGATAACAAATAAAACATGCAGTGGCTAAGTATAGTAGGTTTTTACCAAAACGCGTTTTCACAGATAGAGATTTTTTTTGACATTCCTCTGATTTCGAACTGTCCCTACGTTTCAGGTTTAGTTGATTGCCCCAAATTATCTGTTCAATAACCTTTTGTATATTGTATATAAATAACTACAAACGAGAAATGCATTGGTGGTTCCCAGTTAAGAAATTTTGGTTTAATATGTTGCTTAACATATGCTCTTTTTTAAAAACAAATCGTGCGTTTAATTTTTTCTAGTTTTACAATTCTCTTCTAGTTTAGTTTATAATTCAACACATTTTATTATTTACACATTAAACTTAAAGAAACGATAACGTGTAAATTAAAATAAAGACAATACATGAAAAATTAATCTTCAAGGGACCCATATATTTCTGCTAATGTTTTTAAACATTTTGAACTTGTGTTTTGCAATAACTTCAGCACAACTTTGGAACCAACTTTGTGTATAAAACCTTTAGTAAAAATCAAACATTCCGCTCAGATTTTATAAAAATGAGAAAATAACTTCATATGTTGGTACTGTCTCTTTAAGTGGCCTCTTTTGCTGGTGTCAGTTTTCGATATGCCAAATTTTTCTCATTATAAATTATTTCTTAGCGATGTACAATCGTTATCCCTTTGTTGCAATTCCACATTTGGAGTATAATAGCTTTTATTGTTTATGTTTACGAAGCTCCAAAATAACATTTCAGAGGCATTTACCGCTTTCCTAATTATTAGTTTTTACAATACCAGTCTTTATTGCAACTGTAATAAGCCTAGCTTTTAAAAAAATCATAAAACATAAAAATATCAATGCGAAACGTTGCATTTTCACTAAAACAAAGTGGAAAGAATGTATGTATTAAAGTATGTGTGTATATGTTTTAAATGTTCCGATGTTTTATCCGTTTGAAGTGCATGCTTAGAATACTAACGATTTAATTTTTAAAGTAGGTATTATAATTATAATATTTTTTTTAAGTTTTTATTTACTTAACAAAAAAGTATTTACTTTTTCTGAGGAAACTGGATACAGTATCTATATATATAATTCTTTTACGTGGCACGCAAAAGAGACGTTATTTGTTTTCGCGTTTTGGCAACATTGTACGAGTCTTTGTTTATCCCAAAGCCTCGCGCTTCAATTGAATTTATAGCGTTATCGGATGAAATTTTATTGAAAAAAAAAGGAATTTTAGTTGAGCTGTTGCAGTAAATAATAGAAATCAAAGAAAACGGAGGATCTTTTCATAGTCATTTTAAAAAAAGGTTCGTTTCGGGGCAAACTATTATAGTTCAACAAGACGCTTGCATTACAACTTTCGACAACAAACTCAATGAAAAAGCGTGGGTGGCTCGAGTACTGGGTAAATGTACACACAACCAACATGCTGGGTTTTCAATTTCCAAATCAACGCTCCCATTTCGAGTCAAAATTTGCTCAAAGTTTCCATTTGAATTCTGATTCCAGAGGTACTGTAAATATCTTTTCTGAAAAAAAGCCTAAAATTTAGATTTGAAAAATATTTTTTTGGAATATCATATTTTGTAAACAATTCCTTCTGCTAGGACACTTGTCTTCATTGATGCGAGCGAAGCGAGCATAAGTTCGCGCAGCGAACCAATGAGGATTGCGAAGCAATCCTCTCGGGGTTGGCGAGCGTTAGCGAGCAGGGGACGGGCCCCCTAGTATATATAAATATGCTAGAAGACACATTAAATGTCTGAAATAATCACTCTTCCCGCTTACAAGCTTTTCCAAATTCATATAAACAAAATGTTTGACTGAAGAACAATATTAGAAGTGAGTTATCAAAGTTATATATATATATATATAGATATATATAGATACATATTATTTGTAAATCAAGAAGACAATGGCCTGCAATTCAATATGCAATACTGTATCGAAAATATTTATGAAAGTATTTTTAGAGTTCATATAAAAACCTAGATTACTAGTGTAAATTTTAAAATAATATACACTAATCTACTGCAATAATGGACCGGATAGCAAGATATGATGGTGTAAGGGAAATAATACAAGCATTAAAAGGGGGATGGTTCCCCACGTGCTGCAATTACACTTGGAACCTTTTTGGGCATACTTTCAACAAGGTTACACAGCTATGTATATTTGTGTCCATTCCTGCCGCAAGAATGTCGACAGCTCAGCTGTAGATTTCGGACGTGGTTCCCTGGTCCGTAAGCGTCGTTCTAACTCGTCCCATAAATGTTCTATGCGGTTTAGGTTGGTACTCTGTGCAGGCCAAGGAAGACGTGTTACATCCATATCTCGATAGCACTGATTGAAAGAGGCTGAAACATGACAGTGACCGTTGTCGTCCAGGAAGTAACATTCGTCCATTCCATAAAATTGTCAGAGAGTAGGTAGAAACTGATTATCCAATATGTTCAAGTAGGCATCGGCTTTCAATTGACCAGGATCAACATGTAAAGGTCCCAGACCTTACAAGTAGCCATACAAACAAGTAGTCGGGTTTTATTCGAATCCGCGGCGCCCGTTCCATTATTGTAGGGGAGTGTATGTAAATGAAAGAGATAATATAGAAACATATATAATTTTCAATTGCAATTGATATCAACTGAATTTCAACTTTTTAAAGTTAATTCGTTTCCTGTCCTTCCTATTATGTTACCGTGATGATATAAGCGATCCAATATGTTGAGTTCATTTTTATTATTATTCTAACCCTTTGTATTTAGATTCCAACTTAAGCAGGTAAGGGTATTAACTTACTTTGATTAAGTTTGAAAATAAATTTATTGCATTGTAGCATCGTGACCGACGTTATCATGTTTAATTTGGAGTTAATTTAAAGCTAAATGTAGTACATCAAAATACATTTATTTGACGAGTAGACCATCCAATTTAATAACAAGTTATAATCGGGATATTATGGTCTTAACTCTAAATCGTAATTAACAGTCATGGACATAATATAGAGTCGAGTCAAACTATTATGACCACTGCTTACGACATCAGTAGCGCGCCCATGTAATAGAATTTCGTTCCATGGAAATTAAATATACATCACGAAGCGTCTAGAGAAATACTGGTAGCTAATCGCATATGGTTTTATTAAAAAGTGTTTTTTTTATTGGAAAAAATGTACTCAAAAAGTACTTGTCTCCCTGAAACTGGATCTAGGAATAAAATAGAGTGATTCGATTTGAAACTGCATGTAAGTTCGAGCAAAGAAAATTTAAATTTTTTTAAGGGGAAGAATTTCTGTTAGAAAATATTTGCGCATTCGTTTGCAAAACAGATTAAATAATGTCTGTAGTTGTGGTAGATGTTCGAGGTTACTTATTTAAGGGTTAATAATATTATCGCAGTTGCGTGTGTAAACGTTTCTCAAAATCAACGATTTTTCGTTAAATAGAATTAAGTCAAATCGGTTCTCTAACCTTTTTTAATGGTATGCAATTAACTCTGTTTTGACTTCAATTTTAAAGCAAGTTTTGTTTTATTTCAATGCCACTAATTAGAATTTTCAAGAAAAACATATTTGCTTCGAAAGAAAGCAATAATAAATTTCGTACGAAATCGTACTTTTCCCCTTATTTTAATGAAATTAAGAAATACCAAACCCCAGTGCAAAAGTGACAAAAATATTGCTATAAGAACTGTTAGTGCACTATTAACTGTAGATATTTTCATGAATTTAGTTACCGTAATTTTACGTAATTTAGAAATCGACATTCCATAATTGCTCGAAAATTCGAAACATTTTTAGTGAAATAATTTTTATATCAGGGTTGAAATGTAACTGAAATTCATGGATGAATATTGCATGTGTACATAGATGGCTCCAAAAAAATTAAAGATTATAAAAATGTGGCATTGGAGTTGAGACGATAATGTTTCGGTAAATGTTAAGGAATATTTGTATTTTGTAAATCAATAACAGTGATTATATCTATCTTTTTTTTCAATTAGAGTTTACCAATCGAATCACTGGTTATTTTAAACTATAGGTAAACGATAGTAAATTAGTTTTATCTAAAAGATATTTCCCGTTATTAAAAGAGATAATACTAAATATACATACATTTTTCACTTGCGTATTAGATTCACAAATCGACGTATTTTGCAATATAAATCAACAGTTACAGGATCCATCCACCGATTTTACCGCATAACTTAATTATGCTTATAGAGCTTTGGAGTTAAATAAAATTGGTTGTCAGAGCTCGTCTATCTGATGAAATTATTCAACAGTTTGATTACAGAAGGCAAAAAGAGATCTGGAAGATAAAAACCAGTGCTGGAAAGAAAATACGAACCAACTCAAAAATAAATTTAAACACCAAAAACATTGTATCGCCTTTCAACAAGAGAATAGGATGTAATGGAAGTGTACTTTCCAGTGCTAATTAATTTAACAGAACTTATAAGTAGATATTTTCTCAAGCATTTTATTGGAAATAAAATTTAACACTAGTATACGAAACATACACGAAATGCTGTTCTACATTTCCAACTAAATTGGTTTTATTTTTAGGTATGAAATGTGTACATATTTGTATGTGAATAGAGCATTAATTACAAATGGATTGATACAAATCATCAACCTTGCCATCAATTTTTATTAGCAAATGAGAAAATTTAACGCAGATGATATAAGTGGGTCTGCTAGTTCAAAAAAAACCGCCATGGCATCTCTACTATTATAAAATGTAGTGTTTCTCTGTGTCTCTTTGTCCTGTAAACAGTGTCATGACGAATCTATGGCACTTACAATAAAGAAATTTGGTACACAGGTAGTCCAAATATTTTGCGATTTTTGAGATGCGCTCTCCGGAATTTCAAAATTTAATCAAAAACATTTTCAAATTAATTTATTAGTTTTTTTCACCTTTCGTTCTTTTCCGGAATGTAACGTCACCCCTATCTCGAAAGAAGAAGAAAAATAGTTTGCGATTTTCGACCGCTTTCGTCCTAATACATTTGGAACCACATCAAGTTTTTCGAATCTAGTGTGTTTTGATTTACGTTGTTGATATAGCCACTTCTAGGCCATCACGGCGTTGCCTGTGGAGTTTGTTTGCGGAGCAAACCAAATGGAAATATGTTGTATTCACTGGGGATTAGTGAGCAGCAGTCACACCTAACCCCAAGAAAAGAACTGTCAAGGGCATCGCCATGCTGACCACGCAGTGGCTAGTTGTGACAATAAATTTAAACCGAAGGCTGTTTCTATGGGGAAAGGAGGATTACAGCAATCCTCACTGTAATCGTATGAAGTATTACTCTTTTTTAATGGCAATATCAATTGGTATATTTATTAAGCCTGTGTTTTCTGGAGACTTCGAAACGGTAGCTTTGAAGATTCCGTTTTCAGATCGGTGTATACTTTTAGAAACTGATTCATAATTCACATATACTTTATTTCCGACGATATATTGTAATGAAAATAAATTAAATTTGTGGTGTTTTAAAACAGAGTAAACTGTTAGTTCTTATACCTTCATGGAGGTTGTCTCGTCGAAATATCTATTCATTAAGAACGACTGACCTTACCGTGACAGATGAAATACATCGTCACTTGAAAAACAAGTAGACCAGATCTTCATAACGCCATCTTAAAAAACTCGATCGTATCTTGACAAAGACACATTTCGTCAGGATCACAATTGGTCAGATATTGATAGACGAGATATCTCATTGTGGGGTTAAAGTAGAGTTCCTGAAATTAAAAAAATCATCCATCGTTACTTGGGTAGCGTTCAAAGTGAAGCAAATATAAAGATAACGTTCGTTAACGAATTACGACTTCTGCATATAATTCATGTGTATAAAATTAATTTTAATGAAAACTAGTCTTCACGTACCAAGTTTCCACTCATTGGGTCCCCATGTTTCAGGATTATGAACATGGAAGCTTGGAAGTCCCTAGTGATGAATTAGTTTCTTAGAAATAGTTATTAATATTTCATAACCTCCCAATCACTTTGATATTTTTAAATGTGTTACTATTAAAGAACAGAAATGAAATATATGCTATAAGTTAGGAAAATGTGGAGTTAATAGTAATTGCTGTAAACTTCAATATCTAATTGGGCTTAAAATTTTTATTTACAATATTTTTAACAGTTTTATTTACATTTCCCCTCCAAAAGTAATAGAAAAACCCGGGACAGAACGGAACACTTAACATTTAACAAGCTGTAAAAAATAAAACATAAATCCGAAAATGCTGAAACTAAAGAAAAACAATTCTTGTTCTTGAAGAAATTACATTCTTGTTTTTTTAATTTGTAATATTCATTCCTGAAAAATATAATATAAAAAACGATAGTAAAAAAAATCCTAAGTAAGTCGAAATAGTCCGTTCTGCCTCATGACAGGGGTAGAACGGAACCACAATATTTACACATATAAAGTTTATTTTAACTTCTCTTTTTTCACTCCTATAACTACTATCTTTTTGCCTGTAAAACATATTTAAGTAAAATATTGTTAAAAGGAACACCAGATAAAGTTCAGTCGATGTTTTCTTATTTTCACACATTGACTTATATAAAAATATTCTTCTAACTTTAGTTCAAAAGGAAATTAAATGAAACCAATTAGCTTAGTTTTATTTTAGTTGAAAAGTTCTTACAAATTTAAAAATATATTGATTAATTAATAGATGAAATAATAATCACTTAATTATTTGCATAGTTCGCAAACAAAAATTGCTTCGTCGTTTGAGGGTCCAGGCTCTGATATTTGGATCTATAAATCGGTAGGAACTGATGGTAAGATGTCATCATCAATGAAAATGTCTGATGTAGAGTGGAACCCTAGACCATTCTACTTCGATCCATTCTGTTTCTGTAATTATAAAATAACCGACCAGATCTTGATGATGTCAGTATAAATAAATCGGTAATGCCCTGAGGACAAAATGTCTCCTCATTATCAAAATTTGCTAGATCTTGATGGACGAGATATCTCGTCGGGAACACTTGGAGGATATCTCGTCCATCAAGATCTAGCAAATTTTGTCAATGAGGAGACATTTCGTCCTCAGGCATGAGGACGAAATGTCTCCTCATTGACAAAATTTGCTAGATCTTGATGGACGAGATATCTCGTCGGAAACACTTGGAGGGTTAAAACTCCATAACAATGGGTATATTTTTCATTTTTAATTCTCAATTATGGCGTTAAGAGCTTGGTTTAATATTCCGAAATATAAATGAAACCATTTTTATGTGCTACATGTGAAAACGAAGACGTTCTATAATAGAGCACAACTCCATGTTTCTGGAACAATAGAATGGGTGTCAGCATCATGGAAACGAAATAAATAAATAAACTCTGTTTTGTTAAATTGCTTTAATATGTATTGTCACAAAGAAATAAAATCGTGATGCTATATAATTTCAGTTTGTTTGAAAAGACAGCACAATATAGCTGAAAAGAATGGAACTATAACAAAAAACATCTGATAAAATTATAAATAGCTTTTAATATTGAATTATTTGATGAGATGTTTCTGGTTCTATCTCTATGATGAATTTTCCAAAAGTATAAATTTTGCTAAAAATAGTTATGGAAGTATATACAGTCTAAATTCAAAAATAGAATGGTGGTTTTGAACCAGGAGTATTTTTGTATTCTTTAGGTATTTATGTGAGTCAATGATTATATTTTATCGCTTACACAGTTCGGCACGTAGCAATATTTCAGACTTTCATCCATTTTCACGAACCCTAACAAAAATATCAACTTTACATTTTGTTAGGGTTTTGTTTGGTATTGTAAAAGATAAAATAAAAAGAACCATATTTATAGAGATTAATACTTGAAATAAATCTGAAAGTAAGTTTCATTATTTTTTTTAAACTTTGATTCCTGAATATATTCGGTTTATTTAATTTTAAAACCGGATATCTCGAAATGGGGTTTTAGCTCTATTAAAATATTGACTACATATTGTATGGGAGATAAACATAACAAAATATCAGCCTTGCAGGATTCTTAATCCTCTGAACTTCGCTAGATTTCCCATTGGTACAGTACTGTTTTTACTCCACAACACACTTTATGACTAAATAAAAGCATTTTTCTAATGAATTCGAGTATATTTTAACCTTTAAAATATTCTATTTGTCTTTTCTTATGAATATAATCTTTCTTTTTAACGATTCTACTGGTCTTTTATTAAGAAAGTTATATGGTAGTTGGTCCAAATATCGCATATCCTAACTATTTATCTGTAGATCAGCCTCTTGTATTGGTAAATTGAGCTAGAAACTAAATGAATATCACTAGGAATATTCTACTTCAGTTTTCATATACATTCTTTACTTATGTCAGTTTAAGTTAGTTAGTACAACTTCAAAAAGTTTCCCTTAAGAATTTTCAAGAGTGTTTTCCCAATAGGGCCTACTCTTGTTCCTATTACCACCCACCAGGCGAAATAAGGAGCTACCATTAAAAACGAGTTGCTAGTAGAGCATACATATCTACCTTTGGTATTGAATGTACTTTCAAGTCATATAAACAAAATTATGATTTGGAAACACTTACCTGGATATATTCCCTGAATGCATTGGAGACAAAAAATCCGTTGATAACAGCATTAAATACTTCAGACGCAATAATGTTGTTGATATAACTGATAGGAAATTTTTCGATGGCGCTACGAGTGGTAAAACGCTAGACCGTCAAGGTAACTACATAAACTCATAGATGTCGCTCATAGTAGCTTGAAAACACTAGTAGGCGATATTAAGCACAGAGGCGATATTTGGAACACCTACTGTTCCTCTTTAGAATAATTAGGTTAGTTTCCTTCTTTCTTTGAATACAACTCTTTGTGATAATTCTATTGACCTTTTCCTAGGAGTAGAATCATTCGTCAATACTTTATTGTTCCGTTACTTAGAATATAATCGTTATAAAATATAATTGTACATCTGCTTAGTACATGATCAATCCTTTGGAAATATTTTATTGCTAATTTCTTTAGAATATAATCCTGTGGAAATATTCTCTATCTACTTTTCAAGATGATTAAAAGTCATGCAAGGAATACTACAAGTTGCAAGGGGAACAATGGATGAGAATACCTCTGAGGACGAAACACGTTTAACGTAATGCTATAGCAAATCTAAACATTTTTAAAATGCATTAAACACAAATTAATTATACCACTAGAATACATTTGAACGTTGGTAAAGAAGTGATGTTATAGTCAGATAAATTTGTAATAACCTTAAAGCTATTTATAAAATTTCTAAGAATATTTTAATCAGAAACAAAATAATTTTAAAGATGCAAATGCAATATTTCTTTATCTTTTAATATATTCTTATCCCCAAATGTTGAATATAATTTTGTCTTTGTAACTAAAATGCATAGAAATTAAAATAACATTCAATAAGGAAGTGATTTTATACATGATATAAAAATATGATGGAAATGCTGTATAATGTTTTATACCTTCACAGCACATTACCGTTTACGATTTGCATTAAATAATTAACATATACTAAACAGCTCATTAACATTTAAAGTACATCACCAATGCAGCAAAGAAGTCTGCATGAATGTATTCAGGCTTATCACTCAATACATTTTCCCGACTAAATTTGAGAATTTTCATACATCCACCAAAGTATTCTCAAAAGTGAGGTATCCTAAAACAATTTTAATGATAAACGCAAGAGAATAATTATACTAGAGTCTTATAATATTCCCGTTAAATTATGTATTTTATGTAAAGTTGCTCATTAAAAGTTTCTAGAGAACAAATTACTTCAACATAACAGCATTATTATCCAATGGTATTATTTACTAGATATTGTGTGTGTGATCTGGTAAATACTAAACTTAATTACTCGAAAAAACATACTTCAGTATAATTTAATAACGATAAATAATATTTGAAAATTTTTAATCCCTTTAACAGTATTATTTCCGATTTCTTTTAGTTGTTGTCAATGTAATATTTCGCTTGATGCATTTTGTTTTCCAACATCGCTCACCAAGAAATATTTGAATATTTCATTTTGTATACAATGGATAAGATTATTTGTATCAGGTTGAGTAAAAAGTTTTCCGCCTCCAAAGAAATTTCATATTAAAATGATAAATACACACGAAAACAACAAAGCTAACGAGGATACTAATCTCCGTTCAAATCTGCAATCGTATGCCAATGTTTAAGAAACTTTTAAATTCCTTAAGTGAAGAACTGTGGTGAGCGCGAGTCCAGAAAGAGATAGACCTCATTTATGACCTCCTCATTTGAATTGAAGATTGCGCCATTAAAATGCAGCTGCAGATGTGAAAACAGATAGAAATCCGAAGGGGGCCATGTTTGGGCTGTATGGTGGATGTAGCATCAAATCCCACTCCAACTTGTTTAGCGTCTAGACGGTCATCGTACTAACATGTGGTCTGGCGTTATCTTGATGAAAGAGTACCACCTTCCTTCTGAACTCGTTTTTCGCGAATGGCATCACAAACTTTAATTAGCATGTTGCTGTACAGAGAATCCTCCTTCGTGTTACATAGGGCTCGTCTTGCAACCGAGCCTGCTGATTTCCCAGGTTCTGAACACCCTCCTCTACAGCTTGTATTGTTGTAGTACACCCATTTTTCATCACAGGTTGCAATTCTGTCAGTAATTTTCTCTTTCCTTTGATCTCTGAGCAGAGTCAAACAGGTCGCTTTTCTCGTGCTCTTGTCTTTCGTGAGGCACCCAGCGGCTGAACTTAAACGTTAGATTTATGTGTTCCAGAGCGTTAACTATTTTTTTTTTTTGGAAAACTTTAAGCTCTAACGCAATAGTTCGTGTTGAAACATTTTGGTCTTGATCAATTCAGCTGCTCACTTTTTTTTCAAATTTGCTTTAACTGCTCACAATCAACTTCAATAGGGTGTTCAGAACGTGGTTTATCTTCAATGTTAAAATTTCCAGCTTTAAACTTCCGAAACCAAACTGACTGTATCTTAAGAAACAGCATTGATGCCTAAATTTTGACACATTATTTGGTTGTTATCAGTCGCACTGAGTTTGTTACGGAACTCATAGTACATAATAGTTCTGATCTGTTAACGTGATAGCTCCATTTTAAACACTTTTTTAACGAACAAGGTAAGGTAATAAAGTTTTAACAAACAAATTACACAGTCGTGTTGTTCCAGTTTTAAACTTTCGAATTCAAAACACCGTTTGTGTTCGGGTAACAACCACAGAAATGACAGCTATTGGCATGGAAGTATCTCCCCTTGGTGGAAAACTTTTTACACAGCCCGATTTATATAAATCCATTGCGAATTTGCTTTTTTCTATATTTTTTAAAAGAGTAAGTCGTAATTTGAAGCAACTCGTACCTACCAATGGTTTATAACTTTGGAACTATTTTTGCTGTTTGGGGAGTAATGCTCTAAAATAGTTCAAACACCATATCATTTTTGTACCTTTACCATATAGAAAGTATGTATAGTATATATTATATAGTATATATTATATAAGTACTATAAAATATGGTAACATTCATCTGTATCTCATGTCTTTCAAGTACTCAAAAACATATACAGTAGAATCTTGCTTCTGCAAAGTAAGGAGAACCGAGGACACTATAATACGGACCTCGTAACACAAAACCAGCATACACGAAATAGAAAAAATATGCAGAGTTATATGTTACTACAACTGCTTCTGAAATATCTATAAAACAAGGATTTAGAAAAATGTATTATATGATATAATTTGAGCTACATTTTGCATTTATTACTTAAAATTGAGTGTGAATTACGTATATTTTAAACTATCTTGAAAAATTCTTAACGATTTCTTACACAGTACTTTCTCGCCTCTTTGGAAGAAATGCAAACTGTCGTGCTGGGAACTGTATTTGATACTTTCCCCTCCGAGGGATGTCGAGATGATATCTCCTTTATAAAGATCTCAACAATTTTGCAAATGACGATATACCTCGCCGGGACAACCACCAGGGAGGTATAAATACTCGATAAATCAGAGTTTAGATAATCAAGGTTCAACGAAGCAACAATTATACCAAATGTTTATTTTTAAGGTGGTGAGGTGTTGTCATCGGGTCTTCCTTCGGAACATTCCCTGTGCATTAATGACACAATAGGCTGTTGTTGACAGACATTAGCCTGTTGTGTTGTAACACTGCAAAATAGTCCCAGATCATCATTAATGTCCTTTCAGGATTCCAAGGAACACTGCGGTACATGACTAGCTATCGTGCAGTAAATAAAAGAAGCACCTGTTTTTTTTCTAAAGAAGCAGGATACTTGCTGTAGCAGTACGACCTTTCTTATAATAAAAGCCATTACCAACAGTCACTGTTTGTAATAGCAGTATGCCTCCTATTAATGTCTTTGGTCTCACACCTACCTCACGAAGACCTATTGGGTTTGAGAGACCTTACAGACAGTTAACTACCACAACCATATATCTAGAGATTGTAGAAGTATGAACGCTCTACGACCTTGTTAAATGAAGATATGGTGGAGACTGTATATAAAAATGAGAGAACATGTAGAAAATAATGCTGATTTGAAAAGTAAAACTGTATGAGTGCTGCATAGCACATACATTTATTTCAATACTTTTTAATGCTATACTATAAATCTGGATGTTTTCATGCTCCCACTAAGTGTATTTTAAAATATAAAACTATGGTATTAGAGGAAAGTCCAAACTTTTCTATCGGTACTATGAACCCAAGTACCATTTTAAATGCCGGGTCTATCATAAATCATCAATACATATCCCAAGTAGTCGATGCATAATTTTTATTACATTTTGGTGTACACTTGGGTACAGAATCAAACTAAAACATAAGGTTTGTGAGAGGTTTCATTAATTTTCAGACTACGGTCAGTACAGTAGTTGAACCTTGATCGCTCCAAGAAAGAATTTACACAACGTTCGGTACAGTAGTTGTACCGTGAAAGTTATAAGAATCGTGCCAAGAAAAATTTTTTATACGGTCAGTACATCAGTTGTACCTTGCAAGTTATAACTATCTTGACAAGAAAGAATCGCCTCAGTTATATCTATCACCGGAGGTAATTCCGGCCGTTCAGGTTTCATAAAAGGCTTATTATAAATATTTGAATGGTATTTTATCGTTAAGATGAATATTTACATATCACAGCATCTCCAGTAGTGCCAGGTTAATGTTGACTGAAGTATAGCTTGAATCCATTACCATTAATTTTATTACCATTTAATGTATTTTACTGCATTGTAATCGTTCCTTGAGCGGTCATAGATAAAGTTAGATATTTTCTTTAAATCATGCATTTCAGATCTAATCTAAGAAACATACATTTAAATGAGGTTAAAATGAAACTTTTCTGTCTATGAGAGATGGATACATATTTTATTCCTCTGTCCTCAATTTTTGTGTTCTTAATCTTTTGGCTTTGTGGCTTCAACCTCATTTATTTAGGTTAATTATGTTCAGTTTGTGTAACGTAAACAAAGTGTAGTAGACCGATTCCCGCTCTAGACGGTAGTTAAATGTCGTCTTGTGGTTTTTGACGAGTCATTCTTCAAATAAGGTAATATGGTGGAGCTTAAACAAAGCACTTTCACAACTGAAGTCTTTAGCGTGAATTCTGGATATAAGTCCATCGATCAGTGCAAAAATCGACTGACCTAAGACTGACCCAATCGACTGCCTTCTACTATGAAACGTGTTATACTCCGGATTTAGTTACTGTCCAATTTATTTGTTTTCTAACTTTAAAATACGTAACAACAGGTTTTCTTACTAACAGGTCCTCAATGTTACAAAAATAGGAGGTTGGCGTAGTCAAAACCCTTGCTTACTCCGTGATTCTAGAATTTCACTTTATTTGGAATTTTAAATTTGTCTTAATGTTAAGCGAATTCAGAGTCTTTTCAACTGTGCTTCCGTTAAGCAGCGACTGTCTTCTACTTCGATTCGTCAAAGTTACATGTGAAGGAGGTTGGTTCAATCAACGCTCTTGCTTACGCTGTGATTCTAGAAACTATACATTATTTGGAATTTCAAATTTTCTTAGTGCGGAGCGAATTCAGGGAATCTTCAACTGTGCTTCAATTAAGCCGAGACTGTCTTCTTTGCAGCGAATATCAAAATATGAGTGCCCTAACAGCTTGATAAATTGCATGGGAAATTGTGTCTCGGGAAGTGGAATTTGTCTGTAAAGTTTACTAATCCAGCTTTTAATCTAGTCATGATTGCTTTAATTAATTTCTCATCATCAAAGAAGTACACAGAAGTGAAAATAACGTTCAATATAATGTAATGAATAAGGCTGGTTCTCATTCTAATTCTTTACTATTATAAAAGGAAGTGTTTGTTTGTTTTCTGCCCGCTAGGTCCTGACGAATCTATGGCACTTACAGCAATGGGATTTGGCAAACAGGTAGTCCAAAATTTTTGGGTCGAAGCAAATTTTAAAATTTAATCTAGAATATTTTAAAATGAATTTAATAGATATTTTCACAATCTTTCTTCTTTCGGAAATGATGATGCATCAAGATTTAGACTTTTCTCCCTCACGTCACTATTGACGTTAGCCTTTGGAAACATGCTGTTTTTTTTCACCTTCCGCCTCGCGAACAGATTCGAATGACCTTCGTTTGATTCGAGATTAATTCAAAACGATTTCCTGAGAAACGGATTCCAAGTGAAGCAAAAGATATTATAAAAGTTATCACTGACGTTCTTCAGTGCTTTTTTCGATCTCAGCGATCGTCAAAGGTAGTATTAAAATTTTAACAGGTTTGAACCTTTTTAACGGATGGATACCTTATGTGTTTGATTTTATTTTAATAAATAATTTATCAATTAAAAATTTATATTTTTTGGTTTGCGAAGCATACCAACACCGCAGGCAACTCCGATATGGCTGCTATCCAATAGGCTATAAATTCCCATTTAGTTTGCGAAACAAACCAACTCCACAGGCAACGCCGTTTTGACTATTATTTAATAGGCTACGAATTCTCATTTGGTTTGCGAATCTAACCAACAATCCCATTAAAGCAACGGACACGGGTAACGCCGGGCTAGCCACGCAGTGGCTAGTAGTTTATAAACTAAACCAAGTCTGTGAATATATGCCTCTTCAAATAGTCCAAGATGAGTATTTGATTAACATACATGCCATCATGGACAAGCAAAGAAGTCTAAAAAGGTCTGAACCATTTTGCACTTCCAACAGGGCGGAAAAGAAGTAAGCACCGTGATCAAATGGAATTGATCTCAAATGTCTACTGACCAGTCTAGTGATGACTGTGTGATGACTCTCATTCTCGAATTTGAATGTTTTGTCTATAAACTTCGGGATGAAGGAATTTGAGATACTATTTTTTCTACAATTTTCCTTTCACAATAAAGTTATAGTAAGTTAAATAAATATTGCAATTATTGCTTACACTATTTCATTTCCGTAGATGTACAAGTAAGTCACACTACACGAATATAGACAGTACTAGTTAAATTAAGTTAAACATCTGATTATTAAGTCTAAATTATTTTTATTATCAAATCTTAATATAAACTTATTTCAATTAGCTCATAAAATATTACTATATATCCATGAACTTTCAGTCCATTATATCTTAAATGAAACTATTGTAGGTTTCGGAAGATAATTAATGTTTGAAAATACTCGAACTAGAACCATTTAAAAAATTAATAAACAATTACTTTTACGACAAAAGAACGATGTTGTGCTTTACAAGTTAAAGCTACTAGTGTAAAACGTTTATCGTAAATATTGATGTTCTTTTTAAAACTGCAGTCAAACCATCAACGCTTCCTGAAAAATTGTAATCTATTATATTTGCTTTGACTGAGAGAAGAATTAGCAATGCAAAGAATCGAACCACCGGAAGACCAGAATTTTACTTCCGGTTACCCAGCTTGGAAATACATACAGGAAACGCGTTCTACCACGAAACACTAGGCCTTATTAAAAAACCTCAAACACGAAAGACATTTAATTTTAAAACTAACTCTGTCACTTCAGCGTATTTGCTTTAAAAGAATTAATCCTGAATATCGTGTAAAATTAATTAAGTATATTCTCAGTAGGTTTGTCATTTAAACTCGAGCAAAGGTGAGTAATGTTCTGCTAATTCAGTAATAAATGGGAAATTGAGGAATGGTTCCTATTTATTGCACAGGAGTTAATTACAATATTATTTTAGTACTTTTATGAGCTATGAATTTCCATAAATTGTTAACCTTATACAGTGTAATAAGGTTTATTATATATTTATAAAAGTAACGCTTGGTTTTTAAATCTTTAAATATTCAGATGATAGTACAATTATCTTATGAATGAGCTAATGATTCTATACGCAGTAAAAATATTAATATAATATGGTTGTATGGGTTTTACATTAATTCTTTAAAAGAAGGATTATACATTCTTAAGTTTGATAGAAAGCAACTTGGCCACAGCCTATAGATAAAATTGCAGATTCATTTTAATGAGATTCAATACAGAATGATTTAACCTTTATAGCGGTTGCATCAATGGGATATATTGTCACAAACTGTTGTATATTTCCTTCTACCTCTGCGATCAGTGTCCTGACGAATATATCGCACTTGGAATAATGAAATTTGACACACAGATAGTCCTAATGTTTTGCAATTTTTGTGTAGCGCTCGAATTTTAAAATTTAATCCAAGACATTTAAATATTTATTTATTAGTTTTTTCACCTTTCGTCCTTCTCTCCGGAATGTGACGTCATTTAAGAATCAAACGGATTTGCATTTTCGACCGCTGACGTCACAAGCGTTTTTAGCCCAAATGCCTTTGGAACCGTACCACGTTTTCCGATTCTAGAGTGTTTTTATTTACGATGTTGATAATAGCCACCTCGAGGTCATAACGGCGTTGCCTGTGTGGAGTTCGTTTGCGAAGCAAGCCAAATGGGTATGCGTATCAATCACCAGGGGTTGGCGAGCATCAGCTAGCAGGGGTCACACCTGACCCCACGAAAAGAACTGTCACGGGCAACGCCGTGCTGGCCACGCAGTGGCTAGTTTTTTTATATTGATCAGTCGTAAATCACTGGTGTTTAACATTACTCTTTCTAGTGTTTACATTACTGTTTACTGTATATGTATTCTGATGCAATAATTTTTTAAATACGCAATGAGTTAGTTGCCTCTGAATCGTTACGCTGTTCGTATCGTTCTGGATCCTTGTCTGTTGCAATGTCTCTTTATAATTATTAGATGTCTTGTTGGACTTGGAGTCACATTCTTGTTTCACTATTGCAAGACATAACATACGTTAATCTATCTGACTATATTTTTATGGACACAATCAATACCTCCTAGAGATAAGAAAGCCAAACCACTGTTTTGTGACGTCAGAAAAATTAGGCGATGCAAAACATCATTGTTGAGCGTTTGTTTATCAGCAAGTTCCGACTTCATTCAACGAATTATTTAGTTATTGGATTTTTTCAGCTTAAAGTAGCATAATGAAATGAAATTGAAAGCAGGGGAAGAAATATATAGATATACAATTTATAATTGTGGGAAACAATAAAATATGACAAAGCAACGTTCAGAAGGTTAAAATATAAATAGTAATGTTTGCGATGCTTCATTGAATATCTGGAAAGTTACGGGAGGAAATAAATGCGACCCAGTGAAATTAAGAGTTTAAATTAATTATGGATACAAAATCAAATTGACAGTTTAAATTATATTTAATAGGCAATGATTAAAAAATTCTGAGACATCTGTGGGAAAAATAAATTTCGAAGAATACCCATCATCCTTGATAAATGCAGCCATATAAATATATTTTTAATTTAGATTAATTTTCGGTTATTCATAAGAAAGGTTAAAATTTTCCAGGGCTATTTTTGTTGGGTTCTAGGACCTGTTGATAAATTATTGTATCTACGTGTATAGCGACAATATGATACATTTTACACAAAGAAAAGCTAAATTATGATAGTAACATTTAGTAAATCCATTATTCAAATGAGTTTGCTAAAAAAATAATTTCCTTGTTAATGGAATTTAAAAAATGACGAGTTTAGTATTAATGCTTTTTTTTAGGTAATTAAAAAACATAACTATAGAAGTTGATCAGAGAATTTTTTTTCAATTAGAAGCATTTGAAAACTATTTATATATAATTTGGAGGATGGATGCATATATCAGGTACCTCTAATGTCAATTGCATAATATTTTTTGACCAATATATCCATATAGTCCCTTTTATATTGTGTCAACTATTTAAAAAATATTTTGCCTTAACTTTTGAAAAAGGAGGCTGGAGAAGTAAATCCTGTATGCAAGAATTAAAGAACACCCATGATACATTAGGGTAATTCCATGCTGAAAAGTAAAAACTTGAAAAAATAAAATAAGATATATTTTACATAATTTTGGGCTTAAAAAAGACTGGAGTTCTTTGGTTTTGATTCATCGTGATTGTATTTGATTTATTGTAATGAAAATTTAGCTATTAGAATAAAATTTTGGAAAAATGAAATGTTACGTATGTTACTTAAAATTTTTTTAATTAAATTTAATTGATGAATGACAGTTTTAAAAAATTTGCATGACTACAATTATGAAAGGCTTTAGAATTAATGTATATACTTTTCAAACTATATCATGTTGAACAAAACAGAATTTTATTCAAATGTTCATGAACCTTTTCTGTTATTCCTCTTTACTGTAACGCAAGTTATGACAGTAAATTTAATTCTGTGGACTTAAAAATATCAGCAAATTAATAACATTCTTATCAAAGTTTAGCTTTTTACTAGTTTGTTGAACAATTCAAGTAAATATTTTGTTTTCTATTATTTTTTGCTAATATATTTAAACGTCAAAATCAGTATATTTGTCTAAATGTAAGTTACCGTGGAATTGCCCTATATACATATAACTTGACATGAAAATTCAATTCCAATAATGGATTCACTTTAAGCATATAGTGATTAGTACATTATTATCATACATGAAATCATTGAGCTAACAAATTAATATATAATTATATCAACCAGTCATTTCCAATGTACCCTATTGATAACATATTGAATACTATGGTAAGAAATTTATTTTAGAATTTCTAAAGTTCACTCACTGAAAGCAAAAAAATAATAGGACACTAGAAAAATAAATTTAATTATCTTTATTAAACATAAAATTATCATAGCATAAATAAGTAGCATAAAAATCAATACAATAAATTATTCATTTTAATGAATTTACATAGCATATCTGCCAACACCACATTGCAATAAAAAACATCCACAGTTACATTTAAATAATTAAATTTGTTAGAGTTTGAATTTTTCTATCTTTAGGAAATTTGTCATTTTGGGATTTTTAGGCCTTTTTTTATCTTTAGCAGACAAAACTAGTACAAATCATTTATTCTTTTGCATCAGTTCTTCAAAAATATGTTTGTTGATTTTTTCAGAATTGACTTTTGTCGCAAGTTTCAACTGGCAGGAAAATTGCTGACGAGTTCAAAACATTTGACGTGATATTACATACAACATTTCTCTTATTTTGAAAGTCAACAATTTTCAAAGTCTGTGGATAATAACTTAGATACAATTATGTAATTGCATATACTTTGGTAATTACATCATTAATTGGATACTTCAATCCACCTCGATCTAGATTTTTGATCAAAGCATAACATGAACTTAATTCAAGTTCTCTATCAACAGATAATTGAGCTTTACAAGATAAACAATTGATGGTTTTTGAAAGAGAATGAACACAATAGCCAGCTACAAACACAATAGCAAGAATAGTGTCATTCAAGTCAGAAATATCAGAGTTACAAACATTAATTTTACCCAAAAATTGAATTTATTCCCCCAAATTTTCAACTTCAACTACATCTTTCACATCTGAAATACCAATATCAATTTCACCATTTTTTTATAGCTTAACCATAATGGAAGAAGAGATATAATTCTAATTTTTTTTCAGTTTTAAAGAATTCTGTCAAATTTATATTATACTGGGCACCTGCTAGCTGGCGATAACTGCCAAAACAGTCTTCTAATTAATCAGTTTGCAGTTAATATGTACTAAAAATTTAACTCTTCTATACAATAAGTTGTTAGTTCTAATATTGCACGCGTTGTGTGATACAATGCTGTTTGTGTATCAGCATATTTTACAATAGCATTTGATTCAATTTCATGAAGCTGTTTTAGTGTTAAGAGAGGCAGATTTTAATCTTTCTGTGATTTGTTCCGCATTCGATAAATTATTGTCCAATTGGTAAAACATACACTGTCCACAATTTTTTTTGGTTTAGCCAATTATTTCTAATACATTTCAGTATGTGGACAGGTTCAATAATGGAAAACAATGGTTTTGAAGGGTCAGCAGGATGATTATAACAAATACTCAATTTGGGTGGGGAAGCAAAAAAAGAAATAGCTTTGCGATTAATAGCATTATTGTCACTGATGATGTACCCAACTTTAAAACCAAGATGTTCAAGACCTATAACAATTTTAAACAAGAAATAAAGAATGTTCAAAATAATTGTCTTAACGGGTAAAATCTGTATAACATCTTTATAACTAGATTTTATACTTTGCAGCATAAATACATAAGCAGAATTAGTTGCCTTCTCACAGTTATAGGATACCCCAATAATATCACCACCCTTATAATCAAGAAAGGCTTTCAAATGAATTTCATCAATAAGTAATGATACATATTTGTCAGCATCATTTAAGTGTAAAATCTTTTCCTAAGCATATAATAAAAAATTATTATCAAGTCCTTCAGTTTAGGGATCAACATTAAATTTTGAACAGTCTCTTTACTGTCAAAGGATGGGGTATAATTACAAATCCACAAATTCTTAAAAATAGATACGCGTGTGGGGATATGGTAAAGATCAAACTGTTTAAAATTAAGAAATCAGAACTGTACCGATTTCGATTCTTGTAATTTTCAGCAAGTGATAGCTGTTCAGCAACAAACCCAATAATAAGCTTTGACTTTCACTTGCGACACACTTTAATAAGTCTTTCAGTACATTCTGCGTTAAACTAAACATATTTTTAACATTACCGTCTCCATTTGGAGCATTCAGGTTTGATGTTTCCAAAAGAATGGAATCTAAAGTATTGATGTTATTAATATGAAAGGGAAGTTTGTAATTTCCAATTTTATAGGCTTTTATAAAACAATCTGAATCAACAACTACAGACAAGGATATCACTAGTGCTGACGTTGAGGTAATAAGAAATAAAATGCCCTTTTCTTTTTTTAATACAGAATAGCAAGTTGGCACATTGATCATTTCAACACCTTCCAAATGCTGGGGATCGCTGCCTTTTGAAGCCGAGGCTTACAAAGGCTAACATAAATTTTCCTTCCATTTTTTTCGGCGAACTCTTCTGCGACGTACCTGATGTCACTTGACAAAGTGAAGTTCAGAAACCTAAAATTATGTAATAATTTTAAAATAGAGTTCTTATTTAAATTTCTAACGCACAAACACACATAAATCGCACCCCGGCTAGAAAAGTGAAGTCAAAAAATTAAAATTTTGATGTTATGTTATTGAAAAATATGTATGAGGTGCCCTATATTACTATTAAATACAGGGTGTCCTAAAAGTTCCTGTACTGATGATTCGTAAATTTACTATACAAAAACAACAGACTTCAAAACAATAATTTTTATGCTAATGGTAAAAAGCACTTTCAACCTAACGTAGAAAAAAACAATTTGAACTTACGTTTACAATAAATGTTCAAAATTTCCATCTTTTTCTTGGAGGCAAGACTGAAGTTTGCTCATATTTTTAGAAACACGTTTCAAGATGCTGAGTAATGACAATTTTCAGATTTCCTATTGTTTGGTGATTATCTTCATAAACTTTGTTCTTTAAATATCTCCACAGGAAAAAAATCAGGAATGTGCAGATTAGGGAACGAGATGACCAAAAGTTTATTGAGACGAGGTGATCGCCAAAAAATCTTGAAGCATGCTCATGGTTGTTTCAAAACATTTTGAATGGCAAGTTGCAACGTCTTGTTGGAACCAAGAGTCTCATTCATTCACTTCTAATAATGCAACAAATTGGTGAATAAGTTGATACAGGGTATCTTTACTTAGTATTGCATCCTTTGGATATTTCTGTCGCCAAAAATCTTTACATCTTTCATGCGATTTATATTCTAAATAAGCCTCAAACAGGACAATTCTCTGAATGCATGATAAATTTATCTTGCAACGAAGAACAAAATGACATGGAACTCTTTTATCGCACAACTTGAGTGCAAAGAAAATCAAACGATAAAATTAAAGAGTCGATAAAACAATATGCAGACGATAAAATTCAATAATTAAAAAAAAAACACTGGCAATAAATTTTTTTAAAGCTGGAGTACAGGATCTTTTAGGACACCCTGTAGAATATAATAGAAGTTACCACCATAAATACTTACCTAAAATTTAAAGAAAGCTTATACTATTTCAATGTTTTATAGTATCCTTTAAGTGATGTTTCTCAAATTCTGCAATTTTGAGCTGTGTCACTTTTCTTGCCAGGGTGCGATATGTCTATACAGAAATGCAGAGCTCCCCCAGACAGTTTCAGAAGGACGCAGAAGGATAATTATGAATTATTACTCGACAAAATTTTCTCTTCTTCTATAATGCTTTTATTTTTTTTAAAAGTAAAATTGCATTATTACTATTTTTGTTGATTGGCTACTGTCATAAACATGGAGTATTTTACAAAATTAATGCCTTACAAATGATCAAAACATGCATTTTACTCAATGAAAATTATTATTTTTCAACTCTTATCTCAATACTGTCTATGGATATTAAATTCATGTCACTCAACAGCAAACTTTCCAAGTTGATATTATGACATGGGAGAGGTTTAGGATATATAAACAAAATAATACTGTAATAGGCTTATTCATTATTTGTTCGAATTGTTTTTTAATCATAATTAAAGTCAATTAAGATGTTTTGCTGTATTGTTATCACTATTATTGATTTATACATTTTAAACCGTAACTTTATATATACTCAATTATTTATCATTTACCATATCTTTATCATTTATAAGTCATGTATAAGTTTCAACCAAGTCTTTTTACTGCATATATCCAATCCGGGTTCTTGCTGGCTTTTAACAAATTACGTTATAATTTTACTCAAAAACAAAAGTCACCACACAAAACTATCTTTATATTTTTTCAATTCATGAGGTTTTCTATATGCTTCGATCATTATAAAACTACAGAATACAATGCCAACTTTAAAAAATATCTTCACTTACTTTAAAATTGTTAGTTAAGACATAATCCTTCCTCGGAATTGCCGATATCCATTTTCTTCCGAGCTCTGGATCAGATGGGAAGCTGAAGTCTTGAAACTTGGGATTTTTCATCATAGTTAACTCGTAGTTGAGGAACTGAACACTCAAAGATATATTAATACTGCCTTTGAGTTATTAAAAATATATAAAGTTAAAAACAATCCTTCCGCAATTTTCACCACACAGTGTACGTAGATATTTCAGGCTTCTTCGTAACCAGTGTGCGTTCCTATCATCGCCTAATTTTTGTGACGTCACTACTTTCTAGTGACGTAGTGGTTCGGCTTTCTTATCTCTAGGAGGTATTGACACAATTCAATTATTTCAGAACTACTTGTAGTGCCAACCTCATGAGTTACAGGTTAATGGTTAGATGGAAATATGGATTTGATTTTACACATGAATCTTACCAAACTGGATAAAAACTCCCGACGTACTGCAAACAGTTCTTCAAGTTTCATCAACTCACCACATTGATGTAGCCAACAGGACTTTACACACAGAGACAGCATCAAGTTTCACTATGAAAATAATTTTTAATTTCAGTTGTTCTGTATGCATTGTTGCACGTTAACACAAAAAGGGTACTGTATCTCAACGATTACAGACACTTTTAGTTATCATGAAGTATGATCAAAGTTTACGTATTAGAACTTCAGACATCACGATTGTGAAATTTTTTCACAAGGTGTGTCATTTAATCATAACGCATTAGAACGCAGTTGAAAACGAGCAATCAGGATTAGGACATTTGTACTAGAAGGCGTGTATATGACTGTTATAAAGGAAACAAAAGAAAAAAAAAATATTTTTATCACAGGATAATATAAAAATTCTCGTTTTACGTTTAAAAAATTATTTTTCAAACACTTACATAAATTAAAGAGAAACAAATTATTTTATTAAACAAGGCGCGGCATATCTACCCCCGAATAACACTGCTATTAATAAAACATCGCCCCACAGTGTGACTATGTATTATTATATTTCTACTGTACAAACATCGCACGTGAAATATGGCGCATTCATCTGTAAGAAGTCAGACTCCCAACTGTCGAAGATAGGTTACAACTTTATAAATACAGTGATTGTCAAGCAATTATTTTGTGCCCATCCCGCGGGTTCCCGCGAAGTCAAGTGCCCAATTCCTTTTCAAATTTGCAAAACTGCCATTCAGATAATATTTTAGAGATGGTTTCACCAAGGAATTACTTGAAAGAGACTCTTCAAAATCATGAATATCTTGTATGCAAGATATTACGGATTTACAAAGGTAAAAACTGAAAACTGACTAACTGTACACGATTATCTTGCAAAATACCTGCATTTTATTAACGTCCCCAATCTTTACTGCAAGCCTCAGAGATCACCGGGAATAGACACTAGACAGAACACCCTTCTCCAATGTCCTTGTATTCGTGCATCTTCTGAGGATTATCTCTGCTAGGAAGTAAGAGATCGAATGGATCAATATATTTTTTCCCTACTTGCATGACCATGGCGACCCCTCTAAATGGATTAACATAGCCCTTAGATATCGATGACGCTATATCTTGACCATCCATGTATAACCAATTTTACTGATGACGAGATAACTAGTCCTCGAGATATTGCCATTTTTTTATAATGGTGAGATCAAGATCTGATCAGTTTTTATTCTAATGATTAGATATCTCGTTGAGATAACCACCAGGATCGTAATATTATTTTTTACTTTCATGTTTATTTAAGTCATCTCTTTATATGTATTTAGTAACTTGTCTTTGAAATCCTCTATTGAAAATAAAATCCATTATTTTAACTGGTATATTTGGAGTATTTGCAGTGTTATTAAGAAGTACGTATTTTCACTTGAAGATTTTTGTTTTAAATTGTGACTTTAAAAAATACAGTTTATTTCCACAGGTGATTGGTGTATTGTAAAATTCTTTTCAGGGAGAAAACATCGGATTGTGCAAATACGTAATCATCTAATTATGACATAATTAGCTTGTTTTTTTAAGCATATCACAGATTCTAATTTGTTCAGAAATCAAATTACATTTGCAAATTTTCCTAATGCTTCATGTTTGAAACTCCATCAAGTTGCTAGAAAAAATAAGTTTTATTTTTTATTTTTTTTTAACAATTTTTTATACAAGGAAACGTAAAAAAAAACCCATTAAAACTTAAAAAAACATTTAAACTTAAAAAAACAACATTTTTTCAGGGGTTTCAACATTTAAAAATATATTTTTTACTAAATACTCTGAATGAGGTTAAAAAAAAATCATCCACTGTATTATTTAGATCATAATGATGCAAAAATAATTTTAAAAAAAATGATGCTTTAAAAAAAAACATTATTTTTTGGAATGAATTCATTTGAGATATCACGTTTTAAACAAAGCATCCTATTGCATAAACACAGTTCTTCAGAATTTAAGTTTAAAGTTTTAGAAACATGTCTGTTCATGGTGACCGCACCTAATGCGAAAACTCTTGTAACTAGAAAACTATTTTGAATATTTGCAAGAAATTGGAATAGTTTCAAAGCCAAAAAATTGGATAGTATTTTGAATGAAAAAATATTTTGATATTCTGGTCGATTTTTGTGATTTCTAGTGTACACATTAAAATTCTCTGTTTTGAAATAATGAATTTGTTTCATTATTCGTAATAAAACAATTAGCTGAACAAGAACAGGAATTCAATTTATATAATTATTTCCTTGTGTACACGATTCGGCAAAAGCATTTCCCTCACGAATGTCCCTAAAATTACCCATTTAGTTAACATCGGAAAACTATTTTCATAAATCTACTCCAAACTCATTCATTATCATCGCATAATACACGGAAGAGTAACGGCCGTTCGAAAGCACGCTTGAACGTTTCATTTGAATAAAGACAATTACCATTATCTATTCCAAAGTGCAACCAGTATATAAAAAAACGATATTATTAAACGTAATTCTTGCATTAAAAATCCCATTGTGCCAAAGGAGATGAAATAATATGATTGCCTTAATGTGTGGAATAAATCGAAGAACAGCGATTCGTTACTGTTGAAAGAGGAATTCACCCCCACCCCTCTACCAAGCTAAATAATTTAAGTGGCGATTTGGAATTCATTTGGAAATAAATCACATCGAGGAAGAATTGTAGTCATCTATTATTTTTTGGAATTATTCAATGAACGGTTGCCGAACGAGAACTGGTTCGCAGATTAATTTAAATGAAAACGACAAAAAATCGTTTGCGTATCAGAAATGTAATGAAGCGGAGAGAATCTCATTTTTGATTCGTTAATCGTTAGACAGGTTCTTCAAACAATTAAATGATGAAGGCTCTTAAGCAAACATTAAGGTAAATAACAAGAATAAAGTGTGTGCTTACTGAGAGATACTTCAATTAATATTCACTCATAATTCCAAATGAAATGAATAGTAATGGATAATTAACTCCAGGCTTCTTATTTTTGCAGTGTAGGAATTAAATTGGAACTGTTTTATTTTCTTTGAGAGTGATAAAAAATTAATTGTGTGATATGTAAGAAAACAGTGTTGTCGAAATAGTTAGGTTTTAGTTTAATTTAACGTAATGATAAAAAATAAATTTCAATCCACATCAGGTTCTAAAGAATGCTTCAGGTTTACTGGAAAACTCAGATTAATAAACTGGAAATCCGAGTTAGAAGTATAATATCCTTTAAAAATAACTTATTAGGATACTTACTTATAAAATTGTTTTCTTTCACATGATTGAATTAATCGAATACGCGTCTCTTAAATTAATACGCTTTAAGTAAATTGAGAAATTTTGAGTAAAAAACGAGTATGTGCTTAGTTTCTCATCAAACAAATTAAGTGCTTATTATTCACAAATAAAAGGTATGAAAATGTAATTTGCACTTAAGTATATAATTTATATTTTAATTGTTTCAAGTAGAAATAATTAACAGATCAACGCGAAAATTTTTTAACGCTTATTTTGGAAAGGCACATGCAAAGTAATAGCATCACTGGATTGTAGACTATTGTATGGAGTAAAATATCGCAAGGTTTGTATAAAGTTCTATGGGACTGTATCAATGTTTTAATATTAAGTTTGATGTCTTGGGGCCCAATTTTTTATTAACGGCTTTAATTGGCTTTAACTCAGCAAAAAATGATCATAGAGCGATAAAAGGAGACAAAACGTATTTTTCAAAATACGTTTATGGATAAATATTGAGTTTTGCAATGAAAAGCATAATATATTCGAGATTTTTATTATTAATTATTTATATTTCAGATCTTTTTTTCCTCAAAATGCCCTCTTATTGGTTAAATTATTATACCAAACAAAAGTCGCTGTAAGGTGACTGGCCAAACCTTCGTGTTTAGAAATAGGAATATGGGCGAATATAGGATACTTAATGAGAAACATAATATATCAAAACACTACATCACATCTTTACTATGTATTTCGTATTTCTATTCCAGGTTTCTAACAGTAACACCGTAATGTTCATACTCGGAAGTGACTGTGGAATAATAAACCAAGTCGAATTTTATTGTCCCAACATATCGATCGATATAGATTAATATCGAATATTAAAATAAAAAAAATTAGCAATTAAATAATGTTTTTTGAAATTTAACTGGAAAAGGTGGTTATAGAGCTTCAAACGAAATCAAGCTTTATTGTTGAAGAATATTGATATGATGAACTGATACATACTAATTAAGCATAATTAAAACAACAAATTTGTGATTATAACTTTATCAACATTTTCAAGAATCAATAATTTTCTCTGCCACAATTTCCCAAAATAAACTCCAAGTAGTTTCCATTAGTGAAACTACACAAATAGATTCATGTTGACTCCATGACTTAAAACACGTAACCTCTGTCGTACTTAGGAGCTAAAGAGGAAGTAAAATGGATACCCCCATATGAATTCATTCAACTATTTCCGTGCATGTATATTATTTATATTGCCCTTTTCCATCTGCTACACGAACTGATACATACTAATTAAGCATAATTAAAATAACAAATTTGTGGTTATAACTTTATCAACATTTTCAAGAATCAATAATTTTCACTGCCACAATTTCCCAAAATAAACTTCAAGTAGTTTCCATTAGTGAAACTACACAAATAGATTCATGTTGACTCCATGACTTAAAACACGTAACCTCTGTCGTACTTTGGAGTTAAAGAGGAAGTAAAATGTATACCCCCATATGAATTTATTCAACTATTTCCGTGCATGTATATTATTTAAATTGCCCTTTTCCATCTGCTACACGAACTGATACATACTAATTAAGCATAATTAAAATAACAAATTTGTGGTTATAACTTTATCAACATTTTCAAGAATCAATAATTTTCACTGCCACAATTTCCCAAAATAAACTTCAAGTAGTTTCCATTAGTGAAACTACACAAATAGATTCATGTTGACTCCATGACTTAAAACACGTAACCTCTGTCGTACTTTGGAGTTAAAGAGGAAGTAAAATGTATACCCCCATATGAATTCATTCAACTATTTCCGTACATGTATATTATTTAAATTGCCCTTTTCCATCTGCTACACGAACTGATACATACTAATTAAGCATAATTAAAATAACAAATTTGTGATTATAACTTTATCAACATTTTCAAGAATCAATCATTTTCACTGCCACAATTTCCCAAAATAAACTCCAAGTAGTTTCCATTAGTGAAACTACACAAATAGATTCATGTTGACTCCATGACTTAAAACACGTAACCTCTGTTGTACTTTGGAATTAAAGAGGAAGTAAAATGGATACCCCCATATGAATTCATTCGCCTATTTCCGTGCATGTATATTATTTAAATTGCCCTTTTCCATCTGCTACACGAACTCGGTATTTATAGAATCCCCGTGCATATTAAATGAAATTTCCTACCAAAAAAAACTCTTTTGTTTTCCATTATTAATAATATCCCGGCCTCCAGAATCCTTTCTTGTCCATCCCGCGCACAATAAAAACCACACAGCCTGCCAGAATGAAGATAATCAAGCCTTTAATGCGATGCCGTGCTAAGAAGTTACGATAAAAAAATTCGCACACGGCCTCGAATAATGTGCAACTCCATGTATAATCATCCATCACACCATGGAGGAGAAACTTAAACCTATTATCTATCCCCAGAAAATGACAACCGACTTTTAAATGAAGGCACCGAAGAGAACGAAAAAGAAAACTCATTATATGTGCGAAACACTTCTTATTTCTTGTTTTTCAGCGAGCCCTTGCGGCTGTTTTGTGTTCCTCCGCATATTTAAAAGCTCTTCAACATTAGATAAGGCTCGCAAAAAACTCGCGCTAAAACGTCCTGAAATTGGGCGTCGGGATGTTTATTAATTTTGAAGAGGGATTCAGTTGTTTGGGCGCAACTGTTTACAGGATTGAGAGATACTCGCGCTTTTTTTAAAAATGGCGAAGCGGAAAAAGTTCTCTTTGACAAAATGGGTGTAATTAAAGGGATCTTTGCATCTTCATCTTGTGTAAGTGGAGTACGTTGGGGAATTTTTGGCTTTGGACGTTTTATTAACTGCGCGTTTTTATTGTCTAAAGCGAGTGGATGTGAAATGCTGTAGATTATACTTTCTTTGTTTACTTGCATTGCGTTAATTCCAAAGCTGAAATGCTCGTTAAAGACAGCTATTCTGTAATGAAAAATTTGTCACGATACTTTTTATATTCAGTGACACTATTTTCTTCATTAAAACTGTACTGTACCGCCGCTTAAAATTAGTTTTATTGCCAAATAAACAAACGACACATTGCTTTCGAAATTTCATGTTTTTGAATGGCATCAATTCTGCTGAGTTGAACTTGAATCACGTAGGATAGGATTGGTAAAAACGTCTTGGTGATGCTAGCGTAATTTTGGTTCAAGTACTAGTGACTGCGTATGACCTGTAAATATATAAATAACTTCTTGCATGTGTGGTTGTGTGTGGCATTGCTCATAGATCTCATTTACTACATATGAATCATACTATGTATACGTATATATATATATATATATATCATTACTACATACTGTATATTAATCACATATTTTGTGATTGTACAAGATTATACTCTACATTGACCATAATTTAAACTCAAGCAAAATTTCTTAAAAAGTTAAGAAATTACTATTCAACATAAATCGTCTCTTAGAAAGAATAGTTTTATTTATTTTTTATTTTTTCTGATGAAAACAATTTTTGGTTTATAAAACGCAGTTATTAAAATATATGATATATAAATATACATTTACAATGAAATAAGTGGGTAAAATTTCGGCATTCTGATTTTCAGTTGATTTAATTTGTCGTCATTCGAATATTTATATATTTGGAGATTGTAAAATTAAATTCGATGAGAAGGATTTATATTGTGACCCAAACAAAAGCCAGACAGAAAGCGAAGACTTTACTTTTGTTACCCGAACGCTCTCGAGGGATACATATTAGGGTTACTTTAAAATGTTGTTTATTGCCATTTTTGGTAACGTTTCGAATTTAATCTAACTGGTATTAACCAATGAACACTTATGTATCAATTTGGAATTGAGTCATTGATTATTGGCAGAGCACTGAAGTACTGTTTGTAAAGTAAATCAACAAACTTCACTTTCGCAGGAAACACGTATCACGTCAGAAAAACTACATCCACCTACATTTAGCTTGACAGAAAATGACTCTTTAATGGATGGATACATTTTGTGATTGCATAAAGAAATCTAACCGATTTCAATTTTCTCGATATTTTTTCTGAAATCCAAATTGTAAATCACAATTAGTGTGCAACAAAAACAAACAAATTGTGTTTCATAAATAGCTATGCAATAATAAATGTTTCAACATGATGAATCTTTGAACGGTAGTTTCACTTATTTTCTTATGATGAGTACGCATCACAGTCGCCACTAAGCTGTACAAGAAATAATGCTTAAACTTTTATGATAATACTAGCAAAATACCCGACCTTACTCGGTTTGAATTGGTTTACTCTAGATTGAAGAGATAATCAAAATTTATAATGACTTACGTTTTTTGTAGAATAAAAATTTATTTTAACACCTTTCGCCATCTTTATATTTTCTACAACTTACTTTAGACACAAATCCTACACAATTCATCCATTCATGTAATACATTTCACATACATCGCACAATTGCTGTATGACAAAGCTACAAAATGACGAAAGGTAATACTAAGGTTACTACTATAAAAGACGATTTATAGAAAGATTTGGAATTCCCTTTCTTAAGTTCTTTTCATGTTCAACTCAATTAATTAAAATTACGATTTACGGCGAGTGCTCTCGCACTCATAGTCAACAAAACAATATTTTTTTTTACTTGTGACACTCTTGCCTCCGGTATGCGACATTGTGAAATTTTGCAATCTTCTCCTGTCATTACTACAACGAATTTTTTAATGTTGGAAAAAGTTCTAGTTTGGAATTTTAAACATTATTATTCTTTCAATAACGGCATTATTCTTTAAATAACGGCATTATTCTTTAAATAACGGCATTATTCTTTCAATAATGGCATAACTACACTTAAAATTTACTGAAAATTTATACTGACTTACCTAACATTTTTAAGTCTAATACTTTGTGGTGCTGTTGCGTGTGATGAGAAGGAAAACACATTTATTAAAATAATAAATATTTAAAACAGGAAACAGCGAAATAAAACAAAATAAAAGATGTCGCAAAAAATTGTTCTAAAGATATTAATTTGTGATTCAAATTTATCTCTTGATCTCGCACAGTTGCCACAACTTACAACTAAAAGTGTACAAAATTTAGAAATGAGAAATTAATTCAGAGCGAAAGAACCAGAAAAAATATCACTGCTTGCGCGATCTTGTTCATTCTCGTTTCGTTGAAAAATATCGTCTGTCCCAAATATTCGGAAAATCGTTTTCATTGCGCAAAGAATAAAAATAAGACTCGGAATAAATGAAGTATCAGAGATGAAATTCCATAAAAAAAAATAATAATTTTTTGAAGAATAATTACTTTTTCAGCAGTACTGGTAAAGCAATTGAAGTAATCGTAATATTCAATAGACATTCCAATTTTTCCAAAACTACCAAATTATAGTAGATTTAAGTATACTTACTCAGGTGTTTTAACATGAAACTCAACTAAATATAACAATAAAGAAATGTTTAATATTGCATTCACTAAACTAATAGATAATGTATAAAATAAAACACACTGCAATCAAATATCTGGAATACAATTCATGTATGTGTGATGCTTACACAAACACAAAATCGAGCATAGAACAGAAAGACGGACAGACAGACTTTCGCAACCAATGCCACTCACTAAATGAAGATAAGTACTCACTGTATGCAAATTTCCATGAAAATATATTAAACCGCGTGGACGTGTATAGGGCACAACATACAGACAGACAGACACCAAACGAGAAAAAGGCGGATTCGGTATCAGAAGGGTCCAAAACGGATAGAAAACTTGAAATGGGTCGAAAATATTGAATGTACAAACAAACACTCCATTCTTATTTATATAGATACGTAGACGAACTTCCCATATAATATATTTTTAAACAATTGAATTATTTCTTTATCGAATAATTGTTATATTAAACACGCGGTTTCGTTAATTTTTGCAATTCGAATATTTAAAGATTTTAGATTGTAAAAAATAATATACCGTATTATCTATATCGTAAAGGTAATTCTTTCGGTTCCATATTATCGGACACAATTGCTTTAAACCTGTTTTCGTGTCTAACGTCATCTAGGTGAAAGTGGTAAAGTTGAGTTGGTGGTCATCACTTAAGCCACGATCAAATACGAAACGCAAGGCGTAAAGATACGCTTTCAAGCCAATCAGAAACGCTGGAGTGAGTGGTGAAAACGATCTTATTCGTTTGCGTGTGTCTCTTTGTGCCTTGCTTTTTCTACTTGACCACGGCTTTGGAGACAGTAAAAGGAAACTCGAGCTATTACAGGAATTTAATTTCGTCAGCTCTATACAGTTAGACGTGTTTGATTGAACTTAAGCTATTACTGTTCAGTGTGTCGTGAAAGCAAAACATCCTTCAAGACAACAAGAGAGATTTTCAGTGTAAAAACAAACAAACCAGATGGAAAACGGATGTATTACTTCCTGCCATTGAAATGCTCGGATACTATCAAGGTTCCTTAAAAATGCAGCCTATCGCTATTTTGACGATATTTGGAGTTACATTTTATCGGCTTTAACCAATTAACTATTCTGAATAATTTTTAAATCATTTTTGGGAATTTATATAAGCGGTGTTCTTAAATCACATTAAAAATAAACCTAGTGATGTCACAGCTGAAACATATACATGAGGGACAAATCAACTGCCCCTACATATAGCTTGACATGGATTTCATTGAGTTAATTAATGTGATTAAATACCACTAATGTAATACACACACACACCTATGTAAAACGAACTAAACTTGAATATAGTGCTTTTGTGGAAGGCTCCACCGAATATTTTTTGTTTAATTACCTTCGAAAACAATGCAATAAACAAATACATTGGTATTTATAGTTGGGAACGTGGCCAGACAGTTTTGCTGAGCAATTACGAATGAAAATAAATTCGAGATAAGACCTTTTACAAAGGAAAACAAATACGTACATAAAAACAAACACATATGTCTAACAGAAAAAATGCTACATAAAATAAGCCTACTTTCACAATTCACATTAAGTAAATGTCAACTAAAAAGGATGCTTAGAATTGAAAACCGTAGAGTATTAAGATTACAAAAAAGTTTATAGTACACTATTCTCAGTTTATTCCCTAATGATACCAATACTAAGGTATTATAAGAGAACGGTAATACCTATTTTTTACTTTAAAAGGTTCTTATTTTAAACATTTAATTCAATTTATCTCTTTATATAAATGAGAATTAATAACATTCTCCAACTCTAACATTAAACTAAGAAATCGCAAGCTTAAGTGGTAGTGCTGCTCAAAGTGAAGCATTAATTCTAAAAGTACCGTTTTAATGTGAATACATTATGCTAACACTGTACTTTATGTAAAATATGCTTTCATTTTGTTCAGATTTCTAACTGCTTTTAACTACTAACTTAAACTATTAACATTGTTTATATCATTCATATATTTATACATCATCAAACTGACTGAACCTTTAAAAATGTTTAATAACAATAAAACCTAAGTTTGAACTTTTATTTTATTTAAATCTCCACTGCTCAGACTTACATGAACAAAATATTCTAGTTGCGTAAAAATCCCATTATAAACCTATAAATAACATCTTTTGACCTTTTTATATTTTTTACTATGTTGGAAAAGTTGGAAGTGGCGAGCATTATTTTTTTTCAGGTAGTGGCACTCTTCCCAAAAAGGTTGTCCACCCCTGCTCTAGAAGAATGGGAGTAATAATACATTTTCTGTTCATATGAATTGGAATTAAACTTCGAATTCTGTATTCATATTTATATACAGATATACTTTAATAATCTAGTCTTTGTGTTGATGGTAATTATTTAACCAAATAACAAAGTAATACAAAAGCGTTTTCGAATTATCATTTAATTATGAATTTTCGTGTATGTATCATAGTGCCTACTTGTATTGTTTTTAAAATACCAGAGTACACATGAAATGGAATTGAAATCAAGCTTGTTCAATATTCCAGTTGAACAGTAAGTAAATCCGTCACATAAGCTCTTGTTGAAGGACAGAGGAAACATTCATAATTTTGAATGGACATGTGAAACGGATTGCTTGAATATTTGTGCTACTTCCAATTAATTCCAAACATATTTTGTAGAATATGACTGAATGTTCATTATAATGTATTTCTGAAATGATTGCTGCAACTCGTCACCTGATACATAATAATAATGTATAAATATCACTTTAGATGTATATATTAAAGCTTATATATTAATAGAAAATTTGTGTTGGAGGATATTCCAACAATACTAGATATAAGTTATGGTAAATCAGTCAAGCATACATAGACTTATATACTTGGTCAGATACCGCCAAATACAATAGGCTACGAATTTCCATTTGGTTTGCGAAGCAAACTATTAAAAAGAAATAATCTCTCTATATTAAAAAAATGTTACCGCCGCCGCCGCAGGAGTGAAAACTGTGTTGTATAGCTCGATTATTAGACGGTTTCCCGAGAAAGTACTGATCGGACAAAAAATGAAATTAACATGCTTTGTTCTTCATCGTATTCCCTGGATAATTATTAAGATTTTTTTTCCGATGCGGCTATTAGTTTAGGTTTTATTAAGTGTTAAAGTTGAAGAAGTGAAATTTCTTCCACGAGTGAGCAAAACACATTCAAATTTTCAGTCTTCAGTCGTGAGTTTTTTTTTAAGAGTACGTTTACTCAACGTAATTTTTTGTAATTACTCAACGTAAATTTTTGCAGCTCGTCGAGTTTTTTTTTTTAATTTAAATTTGGTTCTTGATAATATTTTTTTGAAATTCAGGAAAAATCAGGACATTTTTGTTACTTTTTTTTAAAACTGCCGTATCTATATCTAATTACTATTAGTTTTTAATTTTTAAAATATGGCAGTATACCTCAGAATATACTCTTTCTTACGGTACTATTATTTTTGAAATCGGTTAATAATTAAATTGGATGCGATCAAAAGTTCGTCATACAAAATTCGGAATCTTTGGATATTTTCGCTACTTATTGCTAAAACCGTTTTGTCTACGGCAAAAACCATTATTACTTAAATTTGAAAACATCACTGAATACATTACATTACACTCTTTCTTATGGTACAATTATTTTTCAAATTGGTTAATAAATAAAATCGATGCAATTAAAAGTTGGTCATACAATTTTCGGAACTTTCAGATCGTAACTTCCGATACAAAACTAAAATGGTCATATCTGTATAGTATTACTGTTAGTTTTTAATTTTAAAAATATTGCAGTATACCTCAGAATATACTCTTTCTTACGGTACAATTATTTTTAAAATTGGTTCATAAATAAATTCGATGCAATCAAAAGTTGGTGACACAAATTTCGTATTTTTCAGTTCGCATAGCTGCTTCCGCAAGCAGTAGTGGGTTGCACTTTTGACTATCGGGTTTGCCAGATATCAAATTTATCGTAACAACAATTGCCATAAAAACGATTTCTTTTTATTTGGCGAGGAAAAATGCTCGCTTTTTTCCCTCTGTTCTCAAGACAGTTTACCGACAAAGTACAGATCTTAAAGTTTGGATATTAACAATGTTTACTTAAAATTGTACAGGGAACAAGATGCAGAATATTTTTTACTGATGCGGCTACTAGTTTAGGGTGCATTAAGTGTTAAAGCAAAAAAAAAGTGAAATCACTTGCGAAAGAAGTATTGGCTTGAGAAAGCAAACCAAACGGGTAGCGTAGGTCCCGTTTCCGGGGTCGGCGAACGTAAGCGAGACGCAGCGAATGTGACGTTATGAACCAGAAAGTGAAATGAGCATAATACAAATTATTCAGATAGTTTCACTCTGTGAAAGTAATGTTGGTTTGCGAAGCAAACCAAATGGCATCTGTGACAGGAGTGTTGCTTTGCGAAGCAAACCAAATGGGATTGCGCAGCAATCCCCGGGGGTTGGCGAGCGTAAGCGAGCAGGGTGCGGACCCCCCTAGTACTATTAAAAAGAATAAAACTATTAAAAAGCGATGGAGAATAAAACTATTAAATTCATTTAAAAATCTTCTAGAATCTTTTTTAAAATTTCACCGCTACCCAAAAAGTGCAAAACATTCTTTGCTGTAAGTACCATAGATCGTCGGGATTTGGCGGCCGCGAAACAAACAAACATACAGACAAACAAACGTTTCCTTTGATAATATAAGAGATAATGGAATATAATAAAGTATAAATACCCTAAGAAATCATCAGAAAACAATTCATTTCATAATTTATTTCCAGTAACTGCCTATGTACGCGCAAGTACGACCAAGTTTTCAGACATGCATTGTCTAAGTATATTTTCGTTTGCTTTTCAGTGCGATAAAATACGAAAAACCCCTCGAAATCAGTGTTCATTCTGTATGCAACAGCATGGCTGATGAACTTAAAGAGATAAGGAAATCATCACATTATAAATGTAAAACTTTTAATTTTGTAGCATTATACCATAAAAGTCATAAATTATTAAACCCTGATGCTTCTTCAGGAAAGTCCTTCAGGTTCAATGTCGATATACGGGGTGTCACAATAGAATCCTTATGCTTTTAAGCTACATTATGCCAAACATTCTACATTTGCTTCTTTTGATCCCTTGTATTCAGGGACGGTGTAATTGACAGGATATCATATCCCAACAAGCTCATCAGGAAACATATCTTGGAATCTGTCTGATCACAGAATATTTTCAAAACCATGTCCTCCTGGGAGAGGCTAGCCGTATCCGGTTGGTACTAGGGATGCGACATCGATAGCAAAACATCGATGTTCAAAATTAAAACATCGATGTTGATAATACATCGACCCAAAAACATCGATGTTGCAGATTATTTAAACTTTTTTCCCCCATTTCTTAAAACTGGTTTAGCAATTATTGATACAACATCGACAGCAAAACATCGATGTTTAAAATTAAAACATCGATGTTGATAATACATCGCCCCCAAACCCTCGATGTTTTTAAAATTCAGTGTATTTAAACTTGTTTCCTCATTTCTTAAAACTGGTTTAGCAACTAGTGATGCGACATCGGCTCCAATACATCGATGTTTTTTTGCAAAACATCAATGTTTAGGAAACATTGAAGCATCCCTACTTTTCAGACCCTTCATCCTTGGTCATTTTGGTCAAATAGTATGTTTAATTTGCTGATTATGAAAATTATGCACCATGGTTATTTTTTAAATTTTTATAACGGTACTTATTTCATTTAAAAATAAAACATCTACAACGTAAAAACATCTACAAGTATAAACATAGATGTTACATCGATGTTTTTAAAACATCGACATCGATGTCGCATCCCTAGTTGGTACAGGTAAGTAACTCTGACTCGAAATACCAGACACTAGTTTGTAGGATCTGCTAAGATGTATCGCTACGATGTCGCAATATCTCATACTTATACTAGAGGGAACTGCATGAGCAATGGTTCCTAACACTATAACACTAGGTTACATCGAAGTGGACTTCGAGTATAAATTGAAAATATCTCTGGAGCAAGATCGGTTGGGTCTGTATTGGTGATGTTCCCAATAGTCAAGGACAAGGCATGTATACCAGCATCGTAATTAGTGAAGAATCATGTCCTGGATCATATAATCACCATATTTTCGTGTGATGGCCAGAGCAATTATTCCTGTAAACTGTAGAGCAGCAAACGAATTTCATTTATTTTCCTAAACGCATCTTGTCTTTTTTAATTGATAAATATTATGGTCCGAGATTTCGACTACCTCGAGCAGCCAAAAATGACCGTAAAGCGAAATATCAACTTTGGTATATTTTGAAACTTGGTGTGGGTGATGTTGTTCACAGCAGCTCATAATCCAATTTTCAGTCGTACAACTCATGTTAGCCCGTCCTAAGCTATTTGTTGTATGGCTGGCTTGCTTGGATCACAAAAAAACAAATAAGACTCAGTTCTGATTGAGAAGTTAGTTTGTAGTCTGATGTAATCAGTGGTGAATCGGGGTAGTCGAGTATTGTTTCAGCATATGTATTGATTCATTGTCAAAAGTGTTCTCTAGTTTCCAATAAACGGATTAAAATATGCGATCATTATAAACCGAGGATTTAGTAGACATAGCTCTACGTTAAACGTCGTACGTCTCAGTCTAACTAACCCTCAAGAAACAAATAAGGACAGTGGATTAACAATTCAAACCAAACCATCTTTTTATTTGGATGCAACTCATTCAAATATTTTGGAAAAAGGTAGTTTGTGTACATAAAGGTGTTTAAACTATTACGTATATATTACATGTAATAGTAAAGAAAAGGACCATACGCTGAAGATGAAAGAAAAACCATTTACGTGTAGTATAAAGAAGTAAATTCTAGTAAGTTGCACATACTTTTGATTAAAAATATCAAATCCTGTATTGTACATGTTTATAAACCGTCTTGTTTAAAAAATAGCGTAAACAACAACACGGCAAATACTTGAATGCTGATCTTGGTAAACAAGAAACAACTTGAATTCGGGACAAAAAATCGAAGAGTAGCGGAAAAGAATCACTTTCCTTTCTATTCGCCCATAGGGCTCGGCGGAAAACCCTTTTAAAAGTGCAAGATATAATCTTCAGAATGAAAAGTCTTTCTCTGGGAAAATATTGACCCACTCCCAAGACAATATACTCAAAAATGTAAATAAAAATGTAAACAAATCCCTCCCTCGACTTCCCGTCACTCACCTCGCAGCGGATACAGTGTGGATTTTTCCATTATCTTTCGCTTAGTATCCATGGGAAATCTAAAATGTGCACTAAAAGAAAATTCGAAGATACTTCCATCCCGGACATATCCGAGTTGTTCTTTTATATGCAGTATTTGGTATTCGGTTTGAAGAGAAGCGTCCATAAGTAGATATTTTCCTTGGCGAAAGAAATACCGTACAACGTGTTACAAATATGTACAATAAATGTATCAAAACAGCTGGGATATACCGTATTTAAAACTCTCTGAAACTGCACTTTTATTATAAGGCACATGTGGAAAGTATGTACGAGGAAATGTATGCTTATAAAGAGCACCAAAACGTATGCTCCTGAAAAAATGTAAAGGTTGGTTTTCATGAGGTTTAATGACGAAAGGACCATATTTGACCAAGCTGCGCCAAAAAACGTCAAGTACAAGTATCATTAAAGGGATAAAGAGATAATAGGAATAGAGTAGTGTGAATAAAAAACACAGAAAAAGATCGCTAGAGTATTCCTGGAGTTCAAGTCTCCTATTTACTAAAGACAGTAACCTCTATGTGAAAAGAAAAGATCAATAGAGTACCTAAGGGTCAAGAAGACCGTACGCACTGAAAGGCGATTTTGCAAAATATTAAACTAGCTACAAATTGATATACATATTAAAATTATTGTTATATATGTTAAAATTATTGTTAAAAAATCAAAATTATTGCTATACACATTACAAATACTGCTATACATATTAAAGATATTGCTATACATATTAAAGTTATTGCTATACTTATTAAATGAATGCTATACATGTTACTAAATAATAGTACATATCAACATTAAAATTATTGATAGACATATTAAAATTATTACTCAATACATATTAAAATTATTGATATACACATTATATTGATATTGCCAATCAACCGGTCTGGTGGGTAAGGTGTTAACCTCTAGATCGGAGGTTTCCCAACTAGAATCCGGGTTAATGCATGGATGATTGGAAGCGTATGGTGTATTTTCCCGGCTGGTGCACCTTAAATTGGTCGTGTCCGAAAGTCCTCACATTGGGTTGGTGTGGAAGTTTGGAGAGTGGGGTGCCAGCTCTGGTGTTGCATCGTCATCTGAACGTGGTTCAAAATGACGTGATGTTGTCCTCGGATCATTCCCTTAAGAGATTGATTCCGGACTGTCGTTAATAGCCCGTTGTGTTGCTCTAGTACGACTTAAATAAAAATGACCTTACCTCAACTATCGCTGTATAAATGATATTTGTTGATAAATTATGTTGAATTTAACTTAAATTACAATATTTTAAATGAAGCACATTTTAGGATAATTATTTAAAACTTTCTGAGGTATCTATTTAAAACTGGTGTGCTTTGCGGAATTGTCTTTGTTTCCATTATGTTTAATTTAACTTATATTTCAAACTTTTATATGAAACACGTTTTAAGTTAATTAGTTAACCTTTTGCAGCTGAGGGATTTGCAACTTGTGTGGAGCAAGAATGGCACTGGAGTGCATTACGAATGATGAATTTATTTAAATTGTGTAATATTTATTTCATTTCAATGGCGTGGTTTCGGAATTCTCACAGATAATTTCAAGTAATATTCGTGTATTTAGTTTCATCATTGATTTTACTCCAAAGTATCGGTAAAAAAATATAGTCTATAACAAAAAATATCTAAGCACCAAGAAAGTGCAGAATTACACTGGTGTAGGGATCTATCAACGTGGAAAGGCTCAGACTGGGGACGTAAAGTATTTAGTGACGGCAGGGCGTTATAGTGTGGGGTGTCATCTCCTTTGATAACAATGATAACACCATTGATAGTTTTAAAGGGAAATATTATATTGGTCATTGGTCTATTGCTTCTGGAAAATATTCTATTTGTCAAGTCAATCAATACTGATTAGAAGTCATGCAGGGAAGTCTACAGGTTGCTGAATAGATATAGACATGCGTGGACCTATCACAGGATTAAAAAGCGACTTTTGGGCAAAAAAAGTAACTAAATATTGTAAATATTTTTGTAAATCAATTGAAAATGGTACCTTTATAAGCAAGATCAGCAGTAAAATGTTAAACATTGTAGTGTTGCATAATTTTAGTAATATACTTTTATGTGTGCCACAGAAAAAATGAGTGAAAAGAAGTTGCTCTGAAAGGTTCATATCTTCAATTTGAAGTTTTTCTATCTATTTGACCAGGTCAAGATTTTTCCAAGGACTCTTACAACCAATCGATGTTGTTATTTAGTTACGGTTATGAGTTCAGTAGAGCAGAAATACTCTACAACTCGGAAACCGCCTGACGCTCTTACATTCAAGTCCTAAAGTGTTGGAAAATTAACGATGATACTGATCTTTTAAGAGCAACAACTGTATTACACCTTCTGCGTAATTTGACAGTTTGGCACTGCGTTGGTTTGAGATTTTACAGCGCATGCGCAGTAAATCAGGTGATATCTCAGTTTTAGGCGCCAATTACGATTCCTATTAGTGGCCACTTCTGAATGTGTGAGGAGACATCGGCGTTCTCCGCAATCCATGAGGAATTTTGCCTTGTGTTTCAATATCTTTTTGTATTATATTATTCACATAGAAGAATTGTCCAAGCGGTGATTGAATTCATGATTCAACAATACAATTAATTCAGTCCACTATCACTGGTCGTGTGTGTGAATTACTTATTATTAAATATACTTTGACAGGAAGGTACATCTACATTCTTTACGTTTATATCGTTAACAACAGCCTTGGCGATTTTTTTTTGGCGCATTTCTAGTAGCGAGTTATGGTAGATTAAGGCAACCCACCTATCTTACTAAGTTATTAAGATTTGCATGGCAACCTCGGCAAACGGTAACTTTCAATTTTCCTTTTGAATATTCCAGAAAGTTCTTCCAAAATCCGTTAATATCGTTTGATTTCATTGGTTCGTTTGAAATTTTTTCTTCGCTTCCATTGGTTCAATTATTTGAATTTCTACCGTTGCTAAATTTTATTTAACCAAAATATTTTTCACGAAACGTTTCTAAGTTTTGTTTTTCAGCCATTTGTGGAATTTTCGTTTTTTATAATTTTTTCCCGGAACTGTTCTGACGTATTAGGTTGTATTATTTCTTGCTTTTTTTCTTTTAAAATATTTTTCTTTGCAACAGGGCCTACTGTATTTAGTGTAATTGATAAGTTTCAGGGTATTCTTACCCGACATTCACATCTTAGTTTTTTTTTTCTGCTGGTTCACAAATGTCTTTTGAAATGTATTTAAGATTATTATATTTTGCGAAATTTTTTTTAAAATATACCTTTCAAAACATTTTTAAATGTGATTTCAAGCTTTCATTTTCCGTTGTAAAAAATATATATATTTTTGAAATAATTCTTGCCTTGGCGATTTTAAAAGTGCGCCAAAAAAAAAGCTAAGTCCGTTACCACCGCTGTATACGTAGACTGTAGCTGTTCCGGCGAGACTTCTTCAACAACATATAACTGTTTTATTCAGAAATAAACCTGACATCCTAGGTTCCGGTTTTTTAACCTTACAACTGGGTCACTGCGGCCCGCTGACAAGCAGGAGACGGGCATAGGAGAAAAATAAAAAAGTATAAAACTCAATTACAATGAATATTTATCATCTTCATCTCTATTTGATTTCAGACATATCGCAATACAATACCGTTAATAACTTTATTATAGCTATTCCTTAACATTACGTGTGTTTATAAATTTCATAAAGGAATAAAATTTTACAGGTCTATTTCTTCGAAAACCAATGATAATGTACTGAATTTTATGAATTTCTTTGTAACTTATCTACATTTATAGCATAATATGACAAGCAATATATTCTCATGATGTTCGGTATTTTTTTGTTCGCTTCGATTGGAAAAAAAAAAAAACTATTTTATTCACAAAAGGAATTCCGGTTTCTGTTGTATCCCTTTACGCTCCTCAAACAAGATGGATGGAAAGCTTTCGTCAAAAAGTGTGATACTCGAACTGCCAAGTGTAACATTGATCGAATGGCACATTATCACAAAACACGTTTCTCGACCAGCTCGTCTTCTAATGACATGTTTGGTGAAAGGTTTGTTTGCCAGATACACGTTAAAGGCTCTATTCATCGGTGTAAGCCCGTTTGAGAACATTTGTGTAACTAGTTATATGCGTGGAGTGAATATTGCAAATAAAGCTTTATTATGATGATTTTTGTTTTTCGCTTTGTGAAGATGCAATAATAAATATTACATGGTAATGTTCAAAAAAAAATATTTTTCTCAAAATGTTGTATTCGGAAAGCTTCGAAAAAGCATTCATTTTAACTGAGGTAAACCATAGCTTACTACAATTGCAAGTATTTCGTTTCTTTATGAAATTATTATACTTGTGTGTGTGATATGCCTTTTATGAATCTAATTATATATGGACTCTATATGTGTTACCATAGATTCAGTGGATATATATTCTAACAAGCCACATTGATGAATTTTTTCGTTAAAGTTATTAAAATATGATACACAATGCCAATTGTTTTACAAAGGAAATCATTCTGTTTTTATTTTAAATATGCACTACCCTACAATAATAAACCGTGCGCCAGAGGATTGGCATAAAATCCGACTACTTGTTAGGGGATGTTTTTCGTGGTATGGCCTCAGACCTTTGCATGTTGTTCCTGGTCTATTCATGAACAATTTTGTTGGACAATCAGGTTCTTCCTACGATCTCTTCACTTTTATGGAATGGACGGATGTTACGTCCAGGACGACAACGCTCCATGTCATGTTGCAACATCTATCAAGCAGTGGTATCAATATATGTTACTAAAACGTCTTCTTAGCTTGTTTAGTGTCCCGACCTAAACCCTATAGAACATGCGCGGAACGAGTTATAGCGACGCTTACGGACCAGGGAACCACGTCCGTAATCTACAGCTGAGCTGGCGACATTCTTACAGCATGAATGGACACAAATACCCATAACTGTGTATCAAAACCATGTTGAAAGTATGCCCAAAAGGGTTGCCATATACAACCTTTCATTATTCGCGGCCCAGTTTTCAATCATAATTTTCATCGCTCCCCCCCCCCACTCAAACAATAAAATGTATACAACAATAATTTATATTGAGTATTTTGATTTCTGTTTTTAAATTATTTTTAACTAACTGCCAAAACAAGAGTAAAAGCGAGCCAACGTTGGCGAGAAACCACATCTGGCAATTTGCCAAGCGGGCGGTGAACAGATGAAGCGAATGGAAGCGGGAAAAATTTAAACATAAAATATGAAATGAAAGCCAAACAGGGAGTTAACTTTAAAAGAATATGAAAGTACAAAAATTCGTTACTGAAAGTTAACCTAGACGGGGTGAGCTAAATTTAGAAACTGGGAATAATTTTTTTTTGGAATAATAAAAGAAATAAAACAGAAGCATAACTAAAGAAGAAAAATATAAGTAATATGGTTTGTGGAAGCCGTCTCGAGCATGCGCAGAGCAAATGTTTTCTCATAGAAAGAAGGAAAATGTTCGATAACGCAAGTTTCAATTCTCATTCGAGTAGATCGTTATCAAATCTATCGTATGTTATATATGTTTTCGTGTTAATTTTAATCACCATATTAAATATTCACGGCAGCAGATTTATGCAGACCCATGAATAATTTTTTAAGCGGGCGTAAACGAGCATTAGACGATAGTCAAGCATCAACAAGTACAGAGACGAGCGAGGTTCCGAAAATAAAATCAAGAAAATATTCTCAAGAATACTTAAATTTGGGGTTTACCAGTTCTGAATTAAATGAAAAAAAAGGCCCTTGTGTAGCATTTGCTTGAAAATGTTGGCAGCAGAGAGCATGAAACCTAATAAACTTAAACGACATTTGGAAACGCTTCATAGTGAGTACGTCAACAAACCCAGAGAATTCTTCGAATTAAAATTAAAATCATATGAAAAGCAAAAATCATTTTTTAAAGAAACTTTGTCTGTGAATAAAAAAGCTTTAATTGTATCCTACAAAGTTTCATATAAAATAGCCAGATGTAAAAAACCTCACACCGTTGGTGAAAAGCTTATTTTGCCAGCAGCAATTGAGATTGTCGAAACTATGTTTGGAGATAATTTTTCAAAACAATTGCAGTCCATACCTCTTTCAAATGATACTGTTGCTCGTCGAATTGGTGATATAGCTGAAGATGTACAGTGTCAGCTTTTCTCGAAGTTGCGTGACAAATTGTTTTCAATACAGCTTTATGAAGCAACAGATAGTAATAAAGATGCTCATTTCCTTTGCCGATGTTCGATTTTGTGATAATATGTCAGTAGTAGAAGAACTACTTTTCTGCAAACCGATAAAACTAAAAGCAACAGCGTTCGCATTATTTGCTATTTTAAAAAAAAATTTAACGAGCCAAACATAGAATGGAAAAATTGCGTCGGAATATGCACCGATGGTGCTCGTACAATGTCCGGAAGATTCCAAAGTATACAAGCACTTGTAAAACAAAAATAGCCTCAGTGTGTCTGGATACATTGCATGATCCACAGAGAAGCTTTGGCTTCCAAAGAAATGAGTCCTGGTCTGAATATTGTGTTAACTGCCGACCAACCGATCTAGTGGTTAAGGTGTTGACCTCTGGATCGGAAGGTTCCTGGTTCGAATCCGGGGTCAGGGCATGGTGCTGTGCATGTAATTGTGCTGTCCTTAGTTAGGGGTAGTGATGGTCGCCCATTGGGTGCCCCTTCACAAATGACCATCGCTTTCCGGCCTTGCAGTGGCCTATGATTAGCAATCGAGTGCCCGCCGTAATTTAAAAAATATATCGTGTTAACTACAGTTGACACCGTAGTAAATTATATCAAAATGAGACCCCTGAAATCAAGAATCTTTTCCGCACTTTGTAAAGACATGGGTGCAATGCATTCAACTTAAAATTCTTGCAACGGGTTTATGAATTAAGAGAAGAAATCGCCATTTTCCTGGAAGAAGAAAACAGACCGAAAGCCAAGAATTTTCGCGATGGTTTATTTGTGATGAAATTGAGCTACTTGGTCGACATATTCGAGAAATTAAATAACTTGAATCTTCAACACCAAGGAGTAAATATACATATGTTGGATACGAGTGATAAAGTTAATGCTTTTTGTAGAAAATTGGAATTGTGGAGCAGAAATTTAAAGCCAAAAAAACCTAACAATGTTTGCAAATGTGAATTATTGTACTAAAATTTACAAGTCTCAAGAAGAACATGTAAAAGTTGTTTTTGTAACCATTGAAAATCATTTAGCCATGCTGGCAAAAAATTTTAAAAAGTATTTTCTTGCTGACAACAAACTGATAGCAAGTTATGAGTGGGTTAGGGATCCATTTCATAAGACTCCCGAAGGACTCTCAATTGATGAGGAAGAAAAATTCATAGACTTCACGACAAGTGGCGAAACCAAAAGACAATGTAGTAATAAATCACTATTTGAATTTTGGTCGGGAGTAGAGGACGTTTTTTCTGCACTAACATCCTACCTTTGTGAAACTGGAATTTATGCTGTGGCTTCTTTGAAGACAAAATATAGATATCGGCTAAATATAGAAGCAGAACTGAGAGTGGCTATTTCTAATATTAAGCCTTCCTTCGAAAAACTTTGCTCTGCAAGACAGGCCCAAGGAAGTCACTATAAATTATTAAATTTGTTTTTAATTTGGTATGTTTTGATTAAGTAGGTTTTGATTTAGAAGTTGTTTTACTTTAATAAGTTAAATATTAAATATGTCGAAATGTATTTTGTTTTCTATGTTTATGTGTGCTTTCCTTTAAGTCAGTTAATCAATTTTTTTAAATAATATTTTCTCTTGGATATTCTTGCGCCTCCCTTCTAGTGTGCTCGCGCCCCCCTAGGGGGCGCACCCCACAGGTTGAGAATCACTGGTTTAAGGGATTGGTAGAATTAATCCATTTCAGCTAAACGTAATACTGGCTGTGTTGGCGAGTTCAAAAGCGGAAAGGCAGAAAATTCTCCCGAAGCTTTTATTAAGTCCTTTAGTAAAGTTGACAAGTAATAATATATATTGGCGTAACATGATGAGTAGAGAGGTTCCGTGAAATTGTATGTATAATTTATGGAACATCTCAGAGGTCCTTGTTCGAAGGGCCTTGAAAACGGATCGAAACTTAAAAGGTAGTGTACTAAGGGGTTAAAAATGTAGAGAAAGATTATTCGTAGGTACGTAGTTAATTACCGTCTAACGGGCTATTGGCTACGGTCCGGGATTCAATTAAGGCAATTAAATCCTCCTAGGTAATTAATTAACGCAACATAACGTGTTATTGGCGATGGTCCGGTATCAAACCCGAAGTTGGAGATACGAGGTCAACACAACGTAATTTTGAACCACAGTCAGATGACGAGGTTATACCTGATTATGGTACCCTCTCTCCAAATTTCCACACCACACCAACATGAGGACAATGGAGGCTACGAAATATTTAACGTTAACCAGCCCCCTTTATACACGACGGTCCTTGGTGGGATTCAAATTCGTAACCGTTCGGTTGCTAGTCCGGTACTCTTTTAACCAGGCTACGGCCTTCATACCTTCATATGTAGGTCATACCCTCATATGTAAGAAAGGAAAGACGAAACAAACATCTCGAAGGAGAAGTTTCTTGTTTGGAAGTCTGTCTATGAGGTCACACCTTCATATGTAAGAAAGGAAAGACGAAACAAACATCTCGAAGGAGAAGTTTCTTGTTTGGAAGTCTGTCTATGAGGTCACACCTTCATATGTAAGAAAGAAAAGACGAAACAAACATCTCGAAGGAGAAGTTTCTTGTTTGGAAGTCTGTCTATGAGGTCACACCTTCATATGTAAGAAAGGAAAGACGCAACAAACATCTCGATGGAGAAGTTTCTTGTTTGGAAGTCTGTCTATGAGGTCACACCTTCATATGTAAGAAAGGAAAGACGAAACAAACATCTCGAAGGAGAAGTTTCTTGTTTGGAAGTCTGTCTATGAGGTCACACCTTCATATGTAAGAAAGGAAAGACGAAACAAACATCTCGAAGGAGACGTTTCTTGTTTGGAAGTCTGTCTATGAGGTCACACCTTCATATGTAAGAAAGGAAAGACGAAACAAACATCTCGAAGGAGAAGTTTCTTGTTTGGAAGTCTGTCTATGAGGTCACACCTTCATATGTAAGAAAGGAAAGACGCAACAAACATCTCGATGGAGAAGTTCCTTGTTAGGAAGTATGTCTATGAAGTGACACCTTCATATGTAAGAATCGAAAGACAAAACAAGCATTTCGAAGGAGAAGTTCCATGTTAGGACGTCTGTCTAATTTTAATTAATCTATTGTATGAGTGTTAGAAGATCATACGCATGTTTTGTTCGGCAGATTTCCTTAAGAGTGAAAGGTATAAGAATAACATGGAAAAAAGCTTAGATACATTCTGAAGAAGAAAAGTTTTACACATGGTTTGTCAGATGCTAGGTTATACTGAAGATTTTCTAAGGTTTTTTTCTATTTCGCTCTGTATTTTATCGTTTCTTATAATATTTGAAAATCAAGTATTGAACTTAGCATCAAGGAGTGTATTAAAATACCATTTTGTGTGGGATTGTTAGTTATATAACCGCTGTCCAGTTATCCTTCGTTTAGTAAAAAATGACACGAAGGCGTAAAATCCAAACTCAACACATTTTATTAAATATCAGCGGTCTTTATATAAAACTAGCAAAAATATCCGACTTTTCTCGGATTGAATTGGTTAAACTATAGTTTGAAGCAGTGATCATAATATCTAATCACTTTTGTCCTTCGTAGAGTAAAATAATATTTTAACAAATTTCCAACATCTTTATAATTTACACAACTTACATTGGACACTAATCCTACACATGCATTTCCATCCATTTAATACATTTCACATATCGCATATATTCCGGATCCCCTCAAAACCGTTTATTGTAGTAATACCTTGTGTATATATATATATATATATATATATATATATATATATATATATATATATATATATATATATATATATATATATATATATATATATATATATATATATATATATATATATATATATATATATATACACAAGGTATTACTACAATAAACGGTTTTGAGGGAATCCGGAATTTCTTTTTTCTTCAGATTTTTCATGTCTCCAATTCAATTTATAATAATGCCAAATCTATGGCGAGTGTTCTCGCAATCGTAGTCAAGAAAATAATTTTTTTTATTGGGCACCTTGCATCAGGCATGCGACATTGTCGTGCTGCCATATTTAAGGTAAAGATTAAAAATTAAATTGGCAAGATATTCGTCATCAACCATTTTTAAAAAAAGCGAATACATTTTTTCTTAAAAATTACGTTTTGTGCATTGTCTATTAATAAAAGAACGTGTTTTAAAATTACGTGTCCTCAGTACAAAACTAGAAAGGTAACTTATAACCATTTAAAAAATGGTAAATCAATTTGTTTCGCTAGTTTATTAAAATAGAATTATCGTTTTGAATAAACTTTTAACATTTATAATAACTCTTGCTTAAATATATCTTCTACTCGTAAAATAATCCACCTTGATTTTATGTCATTACGACAAAGAATTTTTAATGTTACAAAAGTTCAAGTTTGGACTTTTTAACATTTTGATTTATTTCAATAACGCCAAATTACACTTAAAATTTGATTTATTCTAACTTACATTCCACTTTGAATCGAATACTTTGTAGTGGTGTTGCATGTTATAAAAAAATGCAATGTATTAAAATAAAAATATATTTAAAACAGAAAACAAAACAGCAAAATAAAACAAAACAAAAGTTGTCAGGAAAAAAGTTGTCAGGAAAAAAGTTGTTCTAAGGATATTAATTCGTGCTTCAGTTTTGTCTTTTTTTATCACAGTTGCTACAACTTACAACAAAAAATTAGACAAAATTGGAAAACAGGAAATTTATATTCCTAGCGAAAAAAACAGAACACATTACTACACGTGGCTAACGAACACTAGCTTCCGTTTCGTTACATACTATCGTCTGTCTCAAATATTTATACTTTTGACAAGAAAGTAAATGATGTTCAGAATACAAATTTATTAAATTTAAATTAAGTAAAAACAGTGTTTGAAAAATGACTGATTTTTCAGCAGCACTGGTGAAACAATTCAAGTAATTCTGTTGTACAATATCACTCGAAATCCAAAAGGTCGTATATCTAAAAGCTGCAATTTGCAAGAAAACAAAAATACTAAACGTTTTCTTTGTGATTTGACTATATTATCTACATATATAATTCTCGAAAGTGGCACGCAAAAAAGACGTTATTTTTTAATCTTGTTTTGGCAACACTATAAGATTATTTGTTTACCACGAAGTCTCGTGCCTCAATTAAATTTATAGCGTTATCGCATGAAATTTCATTGAAAAAAAAATAATATTAGTTGAGCTGTTGCAGCTTACAAACAACATGCTCGGTATTCAATTTCCAAGACAGCTCTCACATTTCGAGTAAACTTTTCTCAAAGTTTTCTTTCATTTGAATTCCAAATAGTTCGAGTTCTGATTCCAGAGGTACTGTATAACTATTCTATAGCACAACAAATATATATTTAAAAAATATATTTTTTGGAATATCGTATTTTGTAAACAATCCCTTCTGCTAAGACACATGTCGTCATTGATACGAATGAAGCGAGTGAGGTTCGCCCCGCTTAACTTTGAGGATTGAAAAGCAATCCCCCCGGGGTTTGCGAGCGATAGCGAGCAGGCGGCGAGCCCCCTAGTTGTTATATACATTTGGTTGTAATTTTTATTTTATCGTCTGATGACAAGAGATTTTACCACCAGGTGGAAATCATAAAATGCCACATATAGCAAAAAGAAACAAAAAATATGACCTTTTTAAATTTTAAGTGACAATGTACCTTTTAGCAGCTCTAAAACTACAACTAATTATGGTTGATTTCAGTACGGTGAATCAGATTATTTAAAATTAAATGTAATAAATGTATAGGCAAAGAAATGTTAAATAATGTATTCACTAAATTAAAATATGATGTATCATATTTATAACATTCTATTAACGTATGTTAAATTTATTTTATGTGATACTTGTACAAACACACATACAAAATCAAACGTAGAACGGGAAGACAGACAGACAGACAGACTTACACAACCAAGTTCAGTCACTACATGAATGTAAGTACTCACAGTATGCTAAGTTTCACGATAGTATGTCCAACTGTTTGGACTTAGCATTGACACACACATAGAGACGCATAGATGGACAGGCAGACAGACAGATTGTCAGACTGATAGATGGACAGACAGACAGATGGACAGACATGCGGACACACAGACACCAAATGCGCAAGAAACGGATTTTGCATCAGAAGGGTTTAAAAATAATATATAAAACTTTAAATGGGTCAAAAATATTCAAAGTACAAACAAACACTCCATTATTATTTATAAAAATAACATTAAGCCTGATTACTTTAAGCTGTATGATCTATAATTAGAATACTGAGATCGACATAATAACATTAATCACTTCAAAGCAGCGTGTCCAGAACATTTGTATCGTTCATCGAAGCACAATTTTATTTGCGTACTGAGCTGGTCCACATTCGAGCTTTATGAAAGCCATCTATAATATAAATCCTAAAAGAATTGAATATCTCCGTGGGAACTTTTTCAATGCCTCAGCTGTAATGCTAATAGACGGAATCATCTTTGAGCCTCATATAAAAGGATTATACATGTTGAAACATTTGAAGAATCTGAAGGAAAAAATAAAACGAAGGAACCGGAAAGGGCTTAGAAAGGATTTTATCGAACTTCTGAGAGAAAATAAATCTTCCAAAACAACGATTGAGCCACGAGATTTTTAAATTATGTGAGTTGTGGTATCTCGGGGTCAGGTATTGATTTTCACGTTTCAATGTGTTTTTTACAGTACTCTTTGGTTTCCGATATTTCGGTAGAAACTTGATAACTAGTATTACTGAATAACAACGCGATACAGAAACAAATCTAAAAGATCTGCTAAGGCCAAAATAATCAGTTAAATACAATTTCAATTGCTTTAACGTTTTAATGTGGGTCATATCGTCAGTCAAAATGCAAAAGTTCGTACGTCTAAAAACTACATTTTTCACAAGAGCAAAAAATATATGTTTTCCTTATGTTTTTTTTCTATTATTATATACTTTGGGTTTTGTTCTTAGTTTAGCATATATTATTGCATGAAACACTGGTGAAAATCACAAAATGCTACAGATTGTATATAGCCCAATAATAGAAAAAAATGGAATTTTTAACTTACGACCTCCATGCACTTTGAATGATAATAAGTACAATTAGAAGATTTTTAAGTTATTGTGTATTGGGCTAACTGGGGGTGGAGAGGTTTATGTATTGATTTTCAAGTTTCAATGTGTTTCTTTCGAAAAGATTTTAGTTTCTGATATTTTAATCGAACCTTGGTAAACTACTGTTACTGAGTCAAAACGATGCAGAATCTAAAATCTAAAAATCAAATAAAGTTAAGAAAATCAGTGCATTTCAATTTTAATTGTTTAAAATTTTTAAATTGCTACATATTCAAAAAAACTATGAACAAAATTGCATATTATGCATGGTATGAAATTGAGCTTCAATGATATTGTAACTTGACGCTTCGTGGTATTATAGTCAGTTTTTTGTCTTTCACATGACATCTGCATTTAACTATCATTCATATAGTCTAATCACTTAAACACACACTACCTCTTCAATCGAGGAACAAAGAGGTCACATTGCACAAAAGAGATTATAAAACTGCAACAAAAATGGATTCAATAATTTAAATTTTGCGAGAGCAAAATTATTTTGCACTTTCTAAACAAGTACTAACTCATAAAATATAGAACGTCTTTGAAAATCTCGCAATACAGCAAATTAATTTTGGTTGTTTTTTATTATACAGCACAAGCCAGATTTGGCCAAACAACGTGTTTCCATCAATTAAATGAATAAACAATAACAAACTGTAGTGATAGAGACGAAAGTGGGTAGTTTGAATAACATCACTATTTGAGAAGTTCCGAGATCAATCCCGAAAAGGGAAAATCGGCGGACGACACAATGCAATTTTGAACTACGGACAAAATACGGTTTGGTTAGGTCAACACCTGAGCTTGCACCCCACTCTCCAAAGTTCCACACCACACCAACTTATGCACAATTGAAGCCACGACAGATTTAACCTGCATCAGAAGAGACGTACATGACGTTCTTTTGGGTTGAATATAATTTGAAAATTGCAACCCTTTTTGTATTTCGCAGCTCGTTCAACCGGGTTATAGCGGGCCATGCAGAAAAAGAAATAGGCTCAGAGTACCAGAATAGCAGGATCCATACACACATGATAGTTTACACTTTACATAAATCACATATTTCCCGTCTATAACCTCCTAGCTAGATAAAACTATAATATAAAATATGTAAATATGTATGCATAACCAAAATAGAAATATGTACAGGATATAAAAATCCGTGTTTGTTTTATGAAGTTATAATTAATTTAAGGCATGCCACAAAGGGGTAGGCCAGTTGGTAGAGTCGCAGATTAGAAATTGTGTGAGTTTGAAACTCGACACAACAAAAGACCGGTCTGTATTTGAGGGTTTATGCACGTTATATCTATCGTGGCCTCAAAAGTCCTCACGTTGGCTCGGTGTGGTGGGACCTCGTCATCCGACCGTGGTTCAAAATTACGTGATGCCCTCCTCGGATCTTTACCTTTGGGTTTGTTCCCGGCTAATCACTAATAGCCTGCTGTATTGCTTCTGTGCGATGTTAATTAAACATACCCTGCATTCTGATTTCTTACCAGACTGCCTACAAAAGTACTCACGTCGTATTGGATTCGCGAGATCATATACATGTCAGAGATAACTGGAGACGCCCTCTTGAACTTTCCTAAAATACCTACCAGTTCAAGACCTGAGCGGTGTGCCAGCTCAGGTGGAGAACTTGCCATCTGACATACCTATATGCTTACCTACCCACAAAGGAGAGTCACCGATCTTACCTTTACAAATTTCTAACAAAATAGCAGATACATTTTGGAGAAGACACACAAAAGAGAGTTCCAGATGAAAAGGAATCCAACAAGAATTTTTTGAAGCGTTCTTTCCGAAACGGTGATGGAAACCTCCTAAGTTTAGGCGGATGACAATTTTGATAATGTCGTTGAACTAAGCACCCACGAAAATTCTAACGCAGTAGACTGGAACAGATGTGTAGAATGATTGGAGGATAATAGTTATTTTACAAAACTGTGATTGAATCGAGGACATGGAACATAGCTACAGAAAAGTGGAATTATGTACAGATACAGTGATATTGTGAATTTAAAAAAATATAAGGAAAGAAAAATAAGAATCTAAAACTTTAAGGTTTATATGGGGATCGTGTAGGTTTTGTTATTTGCTGATATGGTTTTTTAAACTGTATAAATCACTCCAGTTATTAATGTACGAGAAAGGCACTTAAAACCAATTTGGATTGTATTTTAAACACCCTTTCTTTGTTCTATAATAACGTAATTTTGTAAAGGTATTAAGATTTTCTCAATTCACAAAATATAATTTTCTTAAAAATGAAAAATACTCCGTATTTCGCACATTTTCTTATTAGTTTAGAAATGCATGGACGCTACAAAAATTCATGACAGCACGATTTAATCGATTTAATGAAAAGGTTGTGCGATGTGTTTGCAAGTGGTATTTCATTTCTTAGAAAGACAGAACGAAAGAGGTTTCATAGGTTAACCAAATCGAAATTCTGAACTACTGAACATAAATATTAACACATAGCAGCTTTATTATTTTTAACAAGGTGTAGCACACTTAGATATGTTGTATATTTCAATAGACACTACTTTAACGACATCTTGCTATGATGAATAATTTAGAAAAATAAGTAATATCCAAATAATTCTTATACGACTAGAAAAAAGTTTGATCATTATATGCAAACACACACAGAATAATTGACATAGCTTATACGTTAACAGAGTCGTGCTTTATATAAGGTTAAGGGTCAATTTTCTGGAATAGTGGTAGAGTAAAAGTAAATTCTTTGGAAATGATCTTTCGTCAACTGAAATATACCAATTCTAAAACTTATTAACTGCTTTTAAACAACAAATTTCTATATTGAGTTTCATGGTATTCTCTATTTTAATTATGTATTACGAGTGCTGTTGGCGATTAGTCTTGTCTTATAATGATGCAAATCCAATTAACTGACCAAGTTTTCACTATTTTTATCATTTGTTCGGTTGTCACAGTGAACTTTTTATTTTAAAGTTCCAATTAATTTTTTTAATGAAATTTAAATCCACCTGTTTACGATTTTTCACTGTCAAGGTATTTATTTTTACAAATTGCTTCATTGCTCTCATTACAACAAAACTTTTAATACATTCTTGGATCGATTCTGAATTAGCATAATGAGCGAGTTAGGCATTTTTAAGAACTTAGGGAAATCACATTTTTCTCAAAATATATTTTTGAACTCCATAAATATTCCTTATTTTTTCTAAAAACGCTAACGTAATCAAAATCTTATTATTCAAGCTATCGTAAACTTCTTAAAGTCTGAACCCCGAACTGAATCCACGTCGCACTATTAAAAGAAATTATACAAAAATATTTCAACTGTACACAACTGGGGAAAGTAATTTTCAAAGTAAAGTATTTCAACCGAAACAGACCGTTGTTTCCAGAATATTACTGCAAAAAAATATTGAAACTTAATTTAAATTCTCAACACCTAAAGTACGATATTAATTATACCTCGCTTCGTTACCCATACTTTGAAGATTGGAGAGCGATTTTTTTTTTAATATCGATCCTTTTTCCTTTTGATTTGTCAGTTTTAAAGCTAAATAACTTTCTTTCGAAGATTAATTAATTTCTTAACAGGTAGAAGAGCAGCTATCTAAATAAATTTGTCAACACCCTTTCTCAAAAAATATTGCAAACTATTTTCACTTTGTCCGGTGCTTTTAATTAAAATATCTCGCAGGAAAAGAAAGGTCTTAACGATCCTTGAGACTTCAAAATCGTACGAGCAGACTTCAAACAATGAACGGTTTTTGATGCATAAAAGGTGTATTTACTTAAATGGGAGACGGTTTTCGAATAAACAATAAAAAGAAACTGGATTAATTTCGAAGCACAAGAGTCGTCAGATTAGCGAAGGAAGAAGAGAAAAACCTTTGTAAACAGCATAGATTAAGAAACAAAATTTCTGATTGGTTTGCATTAATTGTTTTTTAACTTGTAATCGGCTTTTGATTATGTGTGCGCTATTATAAAGTCTTAGGAATTGCAAGTAGTTTAGTAAATTTCTGTTTAATAATGTTTTAAACTAGTTTGTCATTTAAAGTTTCTGCGCTTTTGAGAACAATAAAGCATTATTCACACTGTCTGCATAACATTAATATTGTATTGTACGTTTTTTACTTTACTCGTAAATTCTAAGAAACTATATATAAAAAATATATTGAATTATAATAATGCCATATACTTTAAAAAAAATAGAGACCGTTTCAAATAACCATATTTTAGTGATGATCTTACAATTAGTTGAGCTCCAAACAGCAATAACAATTCGTTTGAATTTAATGTATCATTCTGTATTTACGTCTTAGTCAGATTTACAGAATGCTATAACTTGATAAAAAAAATAGATAAAATTTCAAGTAATCACACTTAAGTGATGCTGTTACACATAATTGAGATCAATGTAGTAATAATAATATGTTTGTAATTAATGTTTTCTTTAGTATTTCCGGCTTTGTCACATTTCTTGTATGTTGTAACACATCATTGAGATCATCACAGAATGCCAAATGTATCCATTGCTTATACACAGTCCAGTCATATTAATGTGAAAACCTGTCAAAAGCCAGAATAACCACCTTTGGCAGAGCGGACCGCTGCGAGACGTGCAGGAAGAGAGTTAATTAGGTTTCTGAAGGTGTTCACTGGGATGTTGAGCCATGCCGACACCAGTGCCGTGGCCAGCTGCGCTAGATTACGCGGTTGAGGAACCATGGCGTGAACAACCCGATCGAGGTGGTCCCACAAATTCTCGATTGGGTTTAAATCCGGTGAGTTTGCTGGGCAGGGGAGTACGGTAAACTCATACTGGTGCTCTTCGAACCACGCACATACACTGCGAGCTGTATGACACCTCGCTTTGTCCTGCTGATAGATGCCATCATTTTGAGGAAAAATAATTCTCATGTAGGGGTGGACATGGTCCGCAAGGACAGATGCGTACTTGTGCTGATCCATCGTGCCTTCCACAATGATTGGTGCACCCAGTGAATGCCAGGAAAACATTCCCCAAACCATAATTATCCCTTCTCCAGCCTGAATCCTTCGGGAAATTGTTGCAGGGTGTTTGCTTTCAGACGTTTAATACCGTATACGCCAACGTCCATCTGTCCGATGGAGCATAAAACGTGATTCATCGGAAAAAGCCACCTGTCGCCACTCTGTGGACGTCCAGTTGCGGCACTGGCGTGCAAATTCCAGCTTTCGCCAATGAACAGCAGTCAGCATAGGTGCATTAATCAGGCGTCTGCTGCGGAGGCACATGTGCAGCAACGTTCGCTGAACCGTTGTTGAGGATACACTCTTGATAGCCCCTTGGTTCATTTGGGTGGTCAGTTGCTCAACAGTTGCACGTCTATTCGCCCGAACGCATCTCCGCAGTCTTCGTTCACCTCTGTCATCTATATCCCGTGGTGCACCAAATGTGCCACGCCACTGATTTTTGATAGTGCCATTTTGCCATGCACGGTATACTTATACCACGGCGGCACGCGAACAGTTCACAAAATTAGCCGTTTCCGAAATGCTTCCACACTTGGCCCGAAAGCCAATTATCATGCCTTTTTGGACGTCGGATAAATCGCTACGTTTCTGCATGAAATGCTTTCCGATGCCCTAGGATATCCTTTATATACACTCCACTGCAATGTGCTGCCACCTGCCTTTTGTAATTGTTTATTTCACGTTGACGTTGAAGGTAGGTGGTGGTCACATTAATGTGACTGGACTGGGTATTTTCTTGTGCATAGGTAATAGTGTAAATTAAATTCATAAGCCCATACAAGCTATAAGCTGATATGTGTGTATATATATATATAGAAACCCCTTTATTTTGGATAGTTATATTTTGAGATGATTGAAATAGGGAGGTAAAGTGAACCAATAATATGGGTAATGGTAATGGTAATGGTAATTTTAGTTAACGTCGTACTAGAGCAACACAACGGGCTATTGACGACGGTCCGGGATCAGTCCCTTAAGGGAAAGATCCGAGGACAACACATCGTAATTTTGAACCACGGTCAGATGACGAAGCAACACCTGAGCTGGCACCCCACTCTCCAAACTTCCACGCCAACCCAACGTGAGGACTTTCGGCCACGACAGATTTAAGGTGCACCAGCCGCCTCTACACCATACGTTTACAAACATCCATGCCCGAACCCGGATTCGAACCGGGAACCTTCCGATCTAGAGGCTAACACCTTAACCACTATACCGGTTGGTCGGCCCAATAATATGGGAAAGGCTGTAAGGAAAAACAAAGAGTGCCAATTTAAAGTATACTATTTATAAAAATTGTCCAATCATGAATAAGTTATGCATGTTCCCAATAATTAGAAGTACATGCGAGTATTTATTGATGGCAGTGTCGCTAACCACTTTTCATTCGCCTAAAGAACATTAAATTAATTTATGTAATTCATAGAACATGAGGGTGCTTTTAAATTGAATATGTTCGTACTATTTTCATTTATTTATCCGTTTTCAGTAATTTCAATGCAAAACCAGTGGTTTGTGTGTTTGATTTCTGTCTCTCCATATAGGCCCAAACGGTTTGGAATAGTTTCATGATATTTGGTTTACTTTTAATACTCACTGTAACTTAGTGAATAAACTTCACAGCGGTCAGCAGTCTGTCTTCCTATTTTATGCCTGTGTCTGTATCTTTTTATTTCAGGAAAATTAGTTCACAAAATATGCAATATTTTACAAAAACATACTTAAACAGTAAATAAATTATTTTAAAGTTCCCTGCTTACATTTTTTGCAAGTTTCAAACTAAAACAGCTTAATATCCTTACTAATTACCATACTAATTTACTCAATTTTAAGTGTCAATGTTCGAGTTGACACGTTAACTGAGAAGTAACACTGTGCTTAAAACTCAAATAAACAGAACTGCTGGAAAAGCGATGTTTTTCAAATATTATTTTTAAATACGTTCGTTTTAAATACTTTAGTTACTATTTACTAATTTTGAGCTCACATTTCATTTGGAAATGCAAATAATTTCGAGTATTTTATATAGATAATATCATTTATTCGCGTCCACTAGAGCAAAGTAGAAAAGTTTTGTTTTGTATTCAATGCTGCTGAAAATGTCTGTACATTTCTTCAGAAGTCCAGAAGATATCGCGAATAATTTTCCTCTAAAGGCCTTGGAATAACACATCTGGTTGCATAATTCTGTTTTATGAAAACAAAAGTAATCTACGAAACAAAACATTTAAAACTGATACGGGTAGCTAACTGTATGCTATGAATGTTTTCCTTAAAAGAAGATAAAATTCATTAAGACCGTTTAATTTATTTTTCGTGTTTCAAATTAAATTCGTTTGTTTCGTCGAAAATTGTGCTTAATATGCAAGTAGCATCATCAATTTCATTCTGAATGGGTAAGTGGTTTGTATTCAGAAACCGAATCTCTAAATAGAGATTAAGTGCTATAAAGTTTCAATTTGAAATTACGTGTAAGTTAAATTAAGGAAATTTAAATGGAACTTGGCCCATTTTGGTAGTATAATAATGTAAGAAAACATATAATCTATGGATGTAGAATTTTTTAATTGTTTTTCGTAGTGATGGAAGATTGGAGAATCCTAATTAAAAAGATGAAGATGTTGTTAAACAACTTATTTCATCGGTGAAAAATTTGTTTAAAAAAGTGATTTCTCTTTTAAAATAAAAACGCTGTCGATTCGACATACCATCTTTTGAGAAAAAAATTGGAATCACAGTTATCTTTGCGAGTTGCGAGTTCGAATCCAACAAAAGACAGTCTTTTACAAAGAGGGCTGGTGCAGGATGAATCTGTAATTGCGTCAAATGGCTTCACGTTTGCGAGGTGTGGAAGTTTAGATAGTGAGTGCCAGCTCAGGAATTACCTCGTCATCTGACCATGGTTCCAAATTACGTGGTGTTCTCGGATACTTCCCATCGGGTTTGATCTCGAAACTCTACCACTATATCGTGTTTGTTCAGAGCGATGTTAATTGAAATATCTTCCTTACAGTTTTGTTTGCTGTCAACTGACGACATTCGATTTTAAAACAACCGCTTTGCTATTCTCCCAGCGTGTTACAATAGAAATTATTCAAGGAACTATTCGTACTGTTTGTGAAGGACCTCCTCTTGTGAAGATTCGTGATTTTGGCATCTTGTTAAATGAATTAAGGCATTTTTACATCAAAAGACCTTAACCCATTAACGACTGACATTAAGTTTTTGCAACATTAGTGAAAACATTTTTTTTTCTTATTTTGTATTGCGTTTTTTTTTTTTATATGATTTTTTTTTGTATATTGTAGATAAAGCTTCAATGTCTCCAGGGGAAAAAATTTGTTTTTCTCGCAATGTAAAATTTTTTTTAATAAATTTCTAAAATTGTCATTCTTTTGCGATTTTTTTACTGTAATTTTGAAAAAATCTCACATATTGCAGAACAATTCAAAGTACTTCATGAAGATACGCTTATGTTTAAGAAACATATGTATGCAAAATGGCATAAAAAATAAGGTTACTGTTTTGTCTTTGTTTGTATAAATATGCATTTTTTGAAATGTTGCGAAAACGCAACGTCAGTCCAAAGCAGTGTCTTTATGAACACTTGTCCGAAAATAGCGGATGTCGTAGAATACGGTTTCTCTGTGAATGACGCATTATAATATATGCAAGAGTTAGATCATGAAGATGTTTCTGAATTTTCATCAGATGAATATTGTCAAGGTCAAGCTGTTATAGTAGTGATTCCCCCCCAGAACTCCTGATTTACTGATCGACGAGGAATGCATTGATGACGATTTGTTAGGAGATAATTTGCCGTGACCGAAAGACATATCTAGTGATATCGAACTTTTTTCTTCAAAAAAACTTTAAAATTTATCAGATTCATCACAAAATGATAAAAATTTGTCTAAATCACCTAAAAAAATATCGCTTGGAGAAATGTGCCTCCCGTATACACACTAATGCCTGCTGACAAAGAAACCGTAGAAAAAGCAAAAAAGGAAGTAATTATACAAAAATTTTATGATTGATCTAGAGCCAATAGATTTATTTTTACAATTGTACAATCAGAATCTTTTGGAAAATATTACTCAAGAAAGTATAAAATATGCACAACAGAAAATCTTCAAAAATTTTCCTCTTTCTGTTCCTATATTGAAGGGTTTTTTGGATTTCTGCTTTACATTGGCTATTTATGTCTTCCTCAACAGAGACTTTACTGTTCAGTTCCAGAAGATGTCGGTTGTCAATTAGTACGTACAGCACTAACATGTTCTATGTATACTACTATCAAACAGAATTTGCATTTAGTGGATAACAATGTATTGGATAAAACAAATAAAATGGCTAAAGTTCGTCCGTGTGTAAACATTTTAAATGCCAGTTTCATGCAGTGCAATTTCATCAAATCTTTCTATCGATGAACAAATGATACCTTATTTCGGTAGACATTCGTGCAAAATGTTTCTGAAAGGAAAACCCGTTCGTTTCTGTTGTAAAGTTTGGCGTTTGTGTTCTTCTGAACGGTACTTATATCATTTGGATATATACTCAGGTAAATATGCAGATAAAACGACGGATCTGGGTTAAGTAAAAACGTCTTTAAAGTGTAGTCGAAGTTCCTTCAAACCACTATGCATACTTTGACAAATTTTTACATCACATATGTTGTTGTCGAAATTGAAAAATCGTGGTTTCATGCCACTGGAATGATCTGTGACAACATGTTAGGAAAATGTCCTATTACACCTGTAATCAAAATGAAAAAAGAGCAACGTGGAACATAGGACTTCGTCTTTGATAAGACAAGTCATATGTAACGGTAAGTCACGGTAAGAAGCATAGTATCGCTGTAGCTCGTTGAAACCAAAATTCCGTTGTTACTCTAAGGCCACCAACTTTGATACAATCAATCCATCTTCAAAGGCCAAGAGTTACTCAAGAAAATAAAGAAATTCGCATCTGTAAAGCAACCTAAACTCATCGTTGATTACAACAAACATATGGGTGGGGTGGACCTGCTTGATAATTTCGTTGCAATGTATAGAGTGCAAGTAAAGGGAAAGAAATGGTGGTGGCCTAGGATCCCACAAATCATACTATCGAGAAATATCCAACAAACAAAAGAAAAAGACGCAAAAGCTGTAGTAGCTCAACAATAACTGTCAATAAAAAATGTAATGTGCTATTACTTAGCAAGAGCTTCAAAGATTCCATCTTTCCCAAAAGTAGTCGGTTTTGACTGACGTTGCATGACGTCTTTTATACAGATACATGTTTTTTTCATGTTACTTTTTTTTGTCTTAATTAGACTCTAATACGTCTAAAAAATGTTTTTTGTCCATTTCCTTCAAGCGAAAAGTAGTGCGGTCGTTAATGGGTTAAAATGTGGCATTCATATTTGTTTCCAAACTCCAAATCGAATTTTGTAAAAGTCATTTATTTAAGTATTGGCATTTCGAGCTGTGTCGTTCAACAGGAATGAGATGTATATAAAGGAGATTATATGAATGGATATGAGACGTTTAGATTCACAACCAACTCAATCCAGTTTCACACGCGTAAAACATTTCCATTCCACGTTGGATTGATGCACTTTTGATCCAAACCCATGGGTTTGAATGCATTTGTAAGACTAGTTTGAGCTCTTAGGTCAATACCGCTTTGCTGGGGGAGATGTAGTGCATTGAGAACTTGTAAAAAAACTATTTTGTAAAAAATTTGGATTGAACCTCTCTGTTTTGACACTAAATTGCCTCAAATAGCATGCATTCGATTTGTGTCCAAAGTAAATAGTAGAAAACATAAATTGTTCAATAGGTGTCAAAAAATTGTCTTTCAATCCCATAAGGCCCGGTGCACACATCTGGTTTTTCAACGTCCGGTGCCGCTGCGGCAATGCAAGTGCGGTCTGAGATACATAAAATCCAATGGAGTAATGCACACATGCCTACGGCGCCGTTGCGGCGACGCACGTCCGACTTGAGTGCAGTTCCACACGGCACCGCAATTGCGTCTCCTGTCCTTGTACCTTGTTTTCATAAATAAATGGAATATAAATAATTTTTAATAAATGGTTGTATCCAGAAACGTCTATTTTGTTTCAAAATATACTTTTTTTACACAAAGTAAGCGAAATAAACACGTGTTCTTCGATAGAATATTTATCGCAATAGCCGCGAAATGAGTACTTGCGTCATTTCACGGTTATGTGTGCATAGTTAGGCTTCGGTGCCGCAGCGGTGCCACATGTTGAAAAATTGGATGTGTGCACCGGGCCTTAAACGGCACTTTTTATTTTTTGTACGAAAGAAATAATTTTCTGGTGTTTTACAATTAACAGTTAACTAATTCAACATCATTCTTGTTGCCATAATTTGCTTTACAACGTCCATTTCAACTGCATCATATTCATTTGTCCAAAAGAGATTTAGTACTTTTTGACGTTTAATCCTCTGAAAATATCTTTCATATGCTGACATCTATAGTACAGATTTTTCGTGGGTTTTTGTAATCACACTTTCAAAGAATTTAAACCGAACAGAGAACTTTTCCCTTAATTTTTTTTATTACTGTTCAGGCATTACTAGGCATCTGGCATTACTATATTACAGTTCTATAGCTCACATCAAGAATATTCGAACTACCAATATAATTGACAAAATTGACACCTAAAGCCAGTTGTGGTTGAATACATAATGCTCATATCCATTTTTGCCTCACTATACAATTCATATTGATTTCTCTTCCATATTTACATGTGAAATATATATCGCACTCCGGCAAGAAAAGTGACGCATCTCAAAATTGCAGAATTTGAGAACTATCAATTTAAAGGATACTATAAAACTTATAATGAAATAGTATAAGCTTCTTTTAAATTTTAGGTAAGTATTTATGGTGGTAACTTCAACTATATTCTATAGAATAGTTATATAATACGCTGGGTCATCTCATACATATTTTTCCACGGCATAACATCAACATTTTTATAATTTGACTTGTGTCACTTTTCTTGCCGGGGTGCGATGTATATATCTGTACCTTGGTAGAAATACGACTAATGTCCATTTTGCAAGTTTCTGTTAACATCTTATTTAGTAATTTTTAATATAGCCTACCAAAAACTCTTTTTAATAATTTTGATACTTTCATAATGACAAGAGGACATTGGTAATTTTTTACATTAAAAATTCAGTTACCTTTAACAGATTCAAAGACCTAACTCAAACAGCATATATAGGCATTAACCTGAATTCTACCATGTTACAGATGTATAGATATAGCTATTATCTGTAAAATTGCCACACCAGCACCAAACACTATCAACAAATGAGTTCAATTTATTCCTGACAGGGCACATTTTATTTTTAAAAATAACGGCTAAAGTCCTTATGAAGAAGGCACTTTTCCAAATGAAAAAACAAAAATAATGTAGTAATATTATTTGCTGATTGAAGCAAAAAATTCTTTAAATCTCGTCATCCACAGGATTTTCTCACCCTACATCAATTATTTAAATAAATAAGTTTGAATTTCTTATTTATCTGAAAGAAGTTTAAGGCCCTTAATGGTCACGTGGGCAAATAACCTATAATAATACTGCTTATTGAGCTTTCACTAAGCTTTAACTAAGCGAAGAACGCCTCCCACAATAGCATATCTTTTTATTTCCATTTACCGATATGGTACAAAATCACAAAAGTCATGAGTCAACCTTTCATGTAAGCAGGTGAGTCATAGATAAACCGGCCAAAATTTTATATACAGTGATTGCTACGAAGTCCTATACAAATCTGTAGTCTATTGATAACGCCCATAATGGCGTTGCCCGTGGTGGTGGTTTGCTTCGCAAACCAAATGGAAATTTGTAGCCCATTGGAAGGAATTTCCTGCTAATTCCAATTTGGATTGCTTCGAAAACTAAATTATGAATATTATGAACTATGGAACTTCGCAAACCTACATTAGGGGCAACGCCGTGATGGCCTTGTCATTGTGAAATACGGCCAAATTGGATAACAGCCATGATGGCGTTGCCTATGGTGTAACTTTGAACGAAATGGAAATTCGTAGCCTATGTGAATGAACTTTTTGCAGTTATTATATTCATAATTCTAATTTATATTCATAATTATGAATATCGCGAACTATAGTATGCTTCACAAATTGGATAACAGCCATAACTTCGTTGCCCGTGGTGTTGGTTTTACTTCGCAAACCAAATAGGAATTCGGCGTGATGTCACAATCTCTTGAAAAAATTTAAATATTTAATTGAATAATTATTGATTAAAAGAAAATCAAACGTATAAGGTATCTATCTGGTGTCAAATTTTCCGCAGATTTCAAATCTGTTGAAATTTTTAATATATCTTTAAATATCCCGATTTTACAAAAAAGAACTAAATAATGCCAGCCAAAATGTTTTTTTATTTTCTTTGTTTTCTTTCGCTGAAATCGTAAGAGGGCAGGAAATGTAATCTGTTTCATTTTGGGACACGAATGCTGAAATTACGTCACATTCAAGAGAGAAAATATAAAAGAGACATTCAATTTGAAATTTTATTTATTTAAAGAAAATCATATTTATAGGTTTCAATCCAATGTGAAATTTTGAGCAGATTTCAAATCCGTTGAAATTTTTTCTATATCTTTAACGGTCTAGGATATAGAAAAAAAAGAACTACTTAACTAAAGTTAAAACTTTGTTTTTTATCGTCTGCTGGAAAATCATTCCTCCACGCAAAATGAAAACTGAAAAAATAGATGTAGAATCTGTTCTTTTATGCTGTTGCTATTCCAAGGAAAACAATAATAGTTAAATTTCATTAAATTCATTAAAAATGTTCTAGATTGAATTTCAAAATTCGCCTTAACCCTAAATTTGCAAAAAAAAATCGGACTACCTGTGCGGCAAATCCTATACTGTATAGATTCGTCAGGACTAAGCGTGCAAGGACAAACACTTTCTTTTGTATTATTAGAGATTGATCACGAAAAAGTCCAAATAAAATCTTTAACTTTTCAAAACATAGTCTCCTGCACGCTCTACACATTTTCTCCAGCGTTTTAGAAGCCTGTAGATGCCATCTTCAAAGAGACTTTGAGGTTGAGTCGTCAATGAATTCCGCACGCAATCATCAACTTTTCCATTGTTCCAAAGCGTTCTCCCAGCGTTTCTTCTAAGGCATAAAACAAAACATAATCACAGGGTAACAAATCTAGGCTATAGGGAGATTATTCAAGACTTTCCCCATGCATTTCCTCAAGTTTATTTTTCATCAAAGCTGCTGTGTGAGGCCTGGCATTGTTATCGAGAAGGATGACAACTCTGATGGACATATTCCGTATTTTGTTTATTTAGTTTGCTTTCACTGACTGTAACAGCTGGCAATAGTAGGCGGCATTCACCGTGCGCCGATCGTGGAGTAAATCAATGTGTAAAATTTCACTCAAGTCAAAAAAGACGGTTACGAGAACTCCCCCGGCAAAGACGGATTCATGCCTTTCACTTTTCGCACTTCCACCCTTAAACAATTCAACACTTGGGTTCGATACGGTGTAGCGTCGCCTTTAACAGAATCAAAACTTATGTTGGTTTAACGTCTTCCTTCGTTAAAAACTTCATTATAATTCGTTGAGCAATGGGCGATGGAACCTTTTACTATCTCCTTCGATCCTAAGGTTTGGGTTCCTGGACTCATAACACATTGACCTTGCACTCATCCCGGTGTTAGACCACACGGGATCCTCTGAAGAGACGAGGAGCAAAAGTCCGGTTTATATTCGACTTCCGATCGTAGTTTACTTATTTGCTCTTACAAGACTATAGTTAAATGCATTTTGTTAAATAAATAAAACTATTCAGTTACCATGGAAGCAAATGCGTGATGGATTGGATCAGAGTTAGGGTTTGATGGAGTAAAGTTTGGAAACGGACAGACAGTACCAAACACACAATTGTACAAATAAAACTATTGAAAGTAGCTTTAAGATAAAGGCTAAAAAATAAAAGTAGGATTCATTCTGATTTTAATTGCATAAAAAAATTTGAATTTTGAAAAAGTAAATTTAGGAAACAAATATAAAACAATTTAGTTGAGATTTAGGAAGCCAAAACTAAATTTTTTAAATCAGATATTTGAATGGGGATCTTCCCCAATCAAGTATTATAATTTAGTCTTTTGCTTTTGAAGAATCGAATGCGATACTGATTGAAAGACGGACATGCAATTAAAATGAGGCGGATGTTAAAAGAATCAGAGCATGATTGACAGAGAGGAGGTTCTCACCTAATGAAAGATGGCGATGATGAAAGTTGTGCTTCTACTAAGAAGGTGGATCAGTTTCATCTCATTCCTCTGCATTACAGACACTGGTCACTGGGGAATTAATGTTTTGCTGAAGTGTTGTGACTGCAGTTTCGAGGACTTTTGACATATCGTACTCAACCCTCCTGTTGGCTGTTTCGACGCGCGAAGTATCTTTCCATCAGCAAACTCGACCAGGTCTGGATGGACGAGAGGTATCTCCTTCAGTAGAAAAAACTGACTTGATATTGATATAGTCATCGTCAGAAAACGGGAATGTCTTCTATCGGAATTCCATCGGCATTCTTGATGACGAGACATCTCTTCATCAAAAAGAATTCGTCAGATCTTGTTGGACGAAATACTTCATCGAAATCACATGGGTTAATGTACTCCTTTGTGCACATGATGCTATTTTATTGTCACCGTGGGTGACCCCCTTACCTTCCGGCATATATCAGGATGAAGGTTAACAAGGTCGTCCACGGATAAGTGAGTAGTGCAAGCTCTCTTGATTTACAGTATTGTGGAAGACCCTCATTGGGGGTGGGCTACTAAACACAATTGACGCATGGATCTTCGGGGAAGAGAGGAGCCTTGACCATAGTTCCAAATAGCTTAATGTGCAAACATTATGAAAATAGGAATGTCTTAATATACCGGCAAGGATGTTGGATCTAGTTCACGTTTTGTCGGCAGGCAATTTTTCTCGCCAAATGAAGATTCCCCCCCCCCTCTCCATACGACATTTTAAATCAAAATTTCTTTGACACATGCTATGAATCTAAACCCATTTTCCTTCATTGCCATAGGGTTGCCTTAAAACGTAGTCAAAGCATGAAAGCTACCATGTCTAGCGATAAATCGCTGGTGCACCGAATGCAACATCTACATCTTAACCTTTTGACTGCGGCTATAACAATCGCAATTCTTATAACAATCAAGGTACAACTAATGTAACAACCATATAAATTCTTTCTTGGCGCGTTTATTATAATTTTCAAGGTAAAACTGATCTACTAGCCGTTGTCTAAATTCTTTCTTGGAGCGTTTATTGTAACTTTCAAGGTACAACTGATCTATTAGCTGTTGTCTAAATTCTTTCTTGGAGCGTTTATTGTAACTTTCAAGGTACAACTGATCTATTAGCCGTTGTCTAAATTCTTTCTTGGAGCGTTTATTGTAACTTTCAAGGTACAACTGATCTATTAGCCGTTGTCTAAATTCTTTCTTGGAGCGTTTATTGTAACTTTCAAGGTACAACTGATCTATTAGCCGTTGTCTAAATTCTTTCTTGGAGCGTTTATTGTAACTTTCAAGGTACAACTGATCTATTAGCTGTTGTCTAAATTCTTTCTTGGAGCGTTTATTGTAACTTTCAAGGTACAACTGATCTATTAGCCGTTGTCTAAATTCTTTCTTGGAGCGTTTATTGTAACTTTCAAGGTACAACTGATCTATTAGCCGTTGTCTAAATTCTTTCTTGGAGCGTTTATTGTAACTTTCAAGGTACAACTGATCTATTAGCTGTTGTCTAAATTCTTTCTTGGAGCGTTTATTGTAACTTTCAAGGTACAACTGATCTATTAGCCGTTGTCTAAATTCTTTCTTGGAGCGTTTATTGTAACTTTCAAGGTACAACTGATCTATTAGCCGTTGTCTAAATTCTTTCTTGGAGCGTTTATTGTAACTTTCAAGGTACAACTGATCTATTAGCTGTTGTCTAAATTCTTTCTTGGAGTGATCATGGTACAACTGATCTATTCTATTAGCCGTTTTCTAAATTCGTTCTTGGCCCGATCATGGTACAACTGCTGTACCAGCCCTTTTGTCTAAAGGTTAATATCCTTTCATCCATTCCCTTTTTATTATAAATCAAAATTCCACGTGTACTTATTTGTTACTAATGCATAAGCATTTGTAAATCCATGTCTTTATAAGGGTATTGACTTCAGTCCGCCTGTTACGACAAGGTATATCGTTTATAGCGAATTTTACAATATTTTGATGATATATATCGACACTGGAAGAAAACAGCGACCAGATCTTGTTGTCAAGCATAAAAATTTTTTTCAATATCTTTATGTTGAAATATCTTGTTATTAAAATAATTCGTCATATCTTTATGAGAGAGAAAGTCGTCAAACCCCCTTGGAGGGCTTCACAGTACTAGGGATCGCAGAACTGCTCTACAGATGTATGTTTCAACTACAGTATTGCATATAGTTTTCGCTTATATGTCTTTCAAAACATAACGTAAACATAACGGATTACATACATTTCATCTTACTTCCCATAAAATATGTTTCCAACTTCTGTCACTAAGATTTTAAACAACAAATATCCAATTGCTTATAACGATAGGAATTTACAAATAAATAAATGTTAAACGTTTAGGGACATAACTTTGAATATCTGTGCACGAACCAGCCATGACATGGATCCTGTCTACACGCATAGTAATTACTGGTATGCTAAAAACACGGTTTCAAAATCTCTAATGCATGGGAGTCTTGTACATTTAGAACGTCAAAAACATTTATCCCTTTTTAATACTCGATGTTAGTTAGTAAGGAGCGGTAGTTTGTAGTAAAACGATGTAACTGGTCCTGTTCCGCCTTTAAGAGGGAATATTATGTGTTCAAGGTCAAATAAATCAATAAAGAAATTGTGGGTTGCGTCGATAACACAAACCGTAGTTTTGACGAAATTACTTGGACCTGATGTTGGATTGTAGAATGAATGATGTAGACATAAGAAGCTTGTACTTTCGTTTATTGTGCACTAGCAGGTCAGCACGGCGTTATCCCTGACAGTTCTTTTCATGTCCTTACTGTTACTGAAAACATTAAAAAGAAAAAAACTTTTTAAGAATGAGTTCCACCATTCATCCGACTGTTAAAATTCGCATAAAATTCGGACAACTTGAGGTATCTATCTGGTGTAATATTTTTCGCATATTTCATATCGGTTTAAATTTTTACTCTATCTTTAACATTGCGAAGATAAAAAACCTCAAATAGTCCTTTTAGTGTTCGTAATGAATATCTTCGTCAAATGCCGTCAAATTCATATTGCGAAAGTATGAAAGTTGAACTTGATAAATTATTTATTTAAGGAAAATCACATTTGAAGTATCCATTTGGTGTAAAATTTTCTGCAGATTTCAAATTCGTTAAAATTTGCACTCTATCTTTAACAATAGCGAAGATAGGAAGTTGGACTAAAGAATAAAAAAGAGAAAAAAACTCCAGTCGAAAATCTTTATTTGGTTTGATTCGCTTCGCTACAATCGTTTGTGCACAGGAAATTAAATGAAACAAATTAATTTAGAAACTGTAATCTCTTTACATTGTTGTATTCTAAGAAAATAAATAATAAATAAATGTCAGAAATCAATTAAAAAATGTTCTATATTACATTTTGAAATTTGGGCTTCGCACAAAATTGATATAAAGTTAGGGTTACCTGTATGCCAAATTTCATTACTTTTAAGTCCTATAGATTCGTCTGGATACAACACGCACTCAGATACTACCTTTTATAATAGTAGATATATATTCAACAATCAATTTAAAATATGATTAACGTGTAGCTTGATATTGAGAGATAATTGGCTTATCGAGGGATAATTTTATTGATCAAATGTCTTTGGTTGTAGCCTAGCTCGGTAGCTTTAGGATGACATCACTTACGCAGTCTCCGCGTAATGGGTAGTTACACTGGCCCAAAACTCGCCCAGCAACGTAGAAATGCGACTTATTGTGGACCCTCTCTCTGTTGTCAGCGCATCTGCGTACTCGGTCCGAAGGTCATGTCAGATACAGACGTCATTCTCTACACAAAGCTATACTTATCCTCTACAAGTTCCTAAGAGTTTTGGAATCATACTATAAAACATTTGTAACGCTTGACTTATCATGCACGCCCACCTATGCTATACCCCATGCTATTTTATGCATGCCCCATTTTACTATTTTGAAGACTTATTCACTTCAAAAAGTAATGTGTAATAAATAGTGTTTAGAAATCAGCTTGATTTTCTATCTTATGGTCTTTAATTGAGTGAAAGTTATTTATACCGGAAATCTGCTTGTTGCCGAAAAGACACCAGCGAACGTTTTAAGTAGATGTGGCTGCAGAAGAAAACCGAGGAACACGAAACAAGTTTCTGCTGTGTGCTTATTAAGTCGAATTTTTAAAAGTCTCGAAAAATGATCCAAATTGGATAAAGAACACAAAAGGGAGAAAGCGACAAACGTTCTCCGGTGTCGAAATGACACCAACTGTCGTTCCAGTATTAATATGACCATTTTTCATAAAGCACTAACGAATGGGCAAATAAAGAACTTTATTATTAATCATTATAATCATTAAAGAGGACAGTAATCATTATAATCATAGAAACATAATTATAAGTATTATGGTGAGGAACTTGCATCATCAACGGAAGTGTATTTGCTCACAGAGATACCATTATATTCAAGTGCTTATTGAACTTTTCTAATAATTGCACCTTAAGTATTGATTTACACACGTGAAGTTACCGAACACAAATGAAAAATGTATTTCCGATTTCGAACCGTCGTCCCTTTTATACTTATAGATTACCTTAGAACTGAATACAAACTCAATGCATTTTTTTTCGTAAGTAAAGACATTAACAGAGGTTTGTAACTTGCAAGTAAAATGTCCGCAAGCGTTGCCCTGCATTTGAAAGAAATAACTATCAAACATGGTGGTAGAGTATCATCAGGTAAGCTATATAATCATGAAGATCGGACGTTCAGTGATTGCAATGCATTCACGAGTGGAATTATAACAATCAAAATATTAGCAACATTGATAAATAAGCCAGAAATAACTTTTAAACATGGCAGTAGCGTTTCACCAGGTAGCTACGTATGCCATCGTGAAGATTGGACATCAAGTGAGTGCAATGTATCTACTAGTGGAATTACAAGAAAATGTTCGCAATCATTGCTTAAAGGGGTCCGGGACACATCATAAAAAAAATTTTATTAATTAATTTAGAATTTTGAATTTTTTTGTACTGATTACCCATCTAACTAATAAACAAAATCACAACACAAAATTTTTCCAAAAGTTTTTTAAAAATTTTTAATTAAAGTTTTTTAAAAAAAAGAGGGGTCATTTTAAATTGCTAAGGCTCAAAATATTCTTGGTCCATTTTCAAAATTCTTGCAGTAAATTATTCACAAATTTATAAATTTTAATTTTGATTCAGCAATTTAAAAAATATTAATTTAACAAAAAATTAAAAATATTTGACTGAAAATTTTTGAAAATTTTAAGGTACTTTTTTTTAAAAAAGTCCTATTTTTAAAAGTAAATATTTGTTTCAAATTTGCTGAATCAGAATTAAAGTATAATGTTTGAAAAATATATATTCCAAATTTCAACCCTTAAACTTTATCGGTTTTCGACTTATAGCAATTTGAATACAGGAAATCTTGAAAAATGTATCATGGAGAAAAACGCATTTAAAGTTTTAAAGACAGATGTCGTTGGCATGACAACAACTGTCAAGAGTGTTAGATTTTCAAAACAACGCACTACAAAAATTATTATATCTCTAGTTCTGGTTAAGATAGAAACATGATTTAGACGTCATTTTAAGCAAAAAAACATAGAGAATTTCTTAAAATCATAAAAAAAAACTTCGAAAATTTGACGATTTTTGTGTCCCGGACCCTCTTAAGGAAGAAGTATATTTCAAACATGGCGGCATCGTTTCACCAGGTACATATATAATCGTGAATATCGGACGTTTATTGAATGTGTAGCGGTCAATATAACTTAGAAGCATCTACGAATGCTGAGTATAATCTTTCTTTTCTTAAAGGCTCTACATCAAAACCTGGCAATACCAATTAAAAAGAATATAAATTCTTGTAAACGAAAGATTGTTGTTCCGTTTATGATTCTGATTTAAAAAAAAAGCAGTTGAGCAGCATTTCTGTTGTAGTCATATGTTTGTTCTTTGCATGCTGTAATAAATATTATTACTTGGAAGAATTGCTGGTTTTTATCTCTTGTCTTGTAACTCTAAGAGAGCAACAAATTGGTGACCCGGACGTGATTTTTTTTTAATACTTATAAGATACGTTTAGTAGAAAAAACGAACATTCTAGCATTTGCTTTTCATATGAAAATGATAGAAGCAAAATGTCGTTTACCGTTTTCGAAAGATTGTTGTTCCGTTTATGATTCTGATTTTAAAAAAAGCAGTTGAGCAGCATTTCTGTTGTAGTCATATGTTTGTTCTTTGCATGCTGTAATAAATATTATTACTTGGAAGAATTGCTGGTTTTTATCTCTTGTCTTGTAACTCTAAGAGAGCAACAAATTGGTGACCCGGACGTGATTTTTTTTAATACTTATAAGATACGTTTAGTAGAAAAAACGAACATTCTAGCATTTGCTTTTCATATGAAAATGATAGAAGCAAAATGTCGTTTACCGTTTTCCTGTAACGTTCAAAAAAAAAATTTGAAACTGAAATTTTATTTTAAAAAAAAGTTCCGAACCCAAATGCTATTTTTTTATTTTGCTTTTATTAGATACACTAATCTTTCGTTTACAAGAATTTATATTCTTTTACGTTCCTCTAACGAACTCTAAGAGAGCTACAATTGTCATGCATTCACGAGTGGAATAACAATCAAAATATTCGCAAGCATTGATAAATAAGGCAGAAGTGATTGCAATGCATTTACTAGTGTAATTACAAGCAAAATGTTCCCAACCATTGCTGCATAAGGCAGAAGTATCCTTTACACATGGCGGAAGCGTTTCACCATGTACATATATAATCGTGAATATCGGAGGTTCAGTGATTTTCATGCATTCACGAGTGGAATAACAATCAAAATATTCGAAAGCATTGATGAATAAGGCAGGAATAACTTTTAAAAATGGCAGTGGAGTTTCTCCATTCAGCTGTGTCATCGTGCAGATTGGACATCCAGTGATTGCAATGCATTTACTAGTGGAATTACAAGCAAAATGTTCGCAGTTCCATTGCCACATAAGGCAGAAGTATATTTTAAACACGGCGGTAGCGTTTCACCAGGAATACCATCGTAAAGATCAGACGTCCAGTGATTGCAATGCATCTACTAGTGGAATTCCTCGGGGAGAATCAAATAATCAGGAAATGAAACGGGCTTCTCTGGACGATCCTGAAGCGATTTCTCTGCTTTTTTCCCTAGACTTCTCGCAATTACTCCGCGTGTTGTCAGAGAGAGTGGGAAACAAATCTGATGAAGAAACATTGTAGTTCTATTACATTAGGCATATATCATCAGCTAGGGGGCTATAAAGTATTACTACTGAAATTAGAAAATGGAAGAAATTTTAAAACTGCATTACATATGTCATCAACTATGTGTGGTTAAATAACAAATCAATCACGAATAAAAAAAATTCAGTCAACAATAGCAGCATCTCTTAAGTGACAATTCTGTCATAGCAAAATGTTCTAAGTAATTATTTTAAATTTTTCGTGACAGCAATTTTAAGATTCAAGATTCAACATGTGGTTCTGTGGTTTTTGACTTATATAACATATTGCCACCTTTGTTTTCTCATAAACTGAAAGAAAAAGACTTACGACATTTTGCCACATTCAAAACAATAACAAACTAGACTCCAGAATGGGACTTACTCAATTTTTGGGAAAAATGACTTATACCATTTTGCCATCTGAGCACAGAATTACAAATGTACAAATTTCGTGGATTGTGGGAAAGTGAAACTATCGAGGGTTGATCATAAAAACCGAATAAAACAGATGAAGTGTTCAAATTAAACGGAAGAGCGTTTAAGACAGGATTAGAAAGGTATTTTAAAAAGCGTTGGACTTGAGAAACGCATCGGACTATACGCGACGGGGAAGATTCGAGGATAGCACGACGTAACTTTAAACCACGCTCAGATGACGAGGTAACATCTGTAAGACAGGAACAAAAGATAGTAAGATGTATTATGTTAGTGTTTTATTAATATTTTAAAAGAGGGAAGCCCAATATATGATTCTGAGTATGACTTCTTCTTATAATGACTTCTTAAACGTATGTCTTTCCGAAATGTAAGGCTTTGCTTAAGAAATTACCACTTTCCATGCTCTGTTATTGACCAGTTCTTCTGTAGGAATGTTCTCTTTTGATATAGATTTGTTTTATTTAATTGTCTTTTAATACGTTCATTTTAATAAGCTCATTAAGCCGCGGTAGCTCAGTCAATAGAGCGTCGGGTTCGCATCGGAAGGGTTGTGAGTTCTGTCCTCGGCGGAGCATGCAATTCCGATGGTGGCGAGATCGGCGCTTAGACCTGACTAAAGACCGTCATGTTCGCTAATGGTGTCTGGGGCACGTTAAATAGGTCGTGGTTACAAAATCACCCATGTTCCCATACCAAATCAATACCTCTGCGAGTACCTGACCAATGGGTTATCGGCCTCTGATTGGGATCTAAATTACGATATGTGTGAGTGAATGGATGTGTGAAAGGGACCTTCCTGTAAAACGGATGTGTCATGTATGAAGAAGTCCAAACCTCCGGGGCAATGACACTTCCAATCCAATGGTTGTTGGGCCATATATGACCCGAACCCCCCCCCCCCCCCAACAACAACAATAAGCTCATTTTAATTACTTTAATCGCCAGTATTTTCGACCTTTCCTATAACAACAATAACCCATGTTTAAAAACATTATCAATGTATTCGAATTGCAAAGAGTGAAATATCAGGATTCACAAAACAATAATAATGTTGATGAAACAGCTGAAGGCAAAATAGAAAAATAAACACCACTATTTACTTTATGCATACAGTGACAATTCTACACGAAATTTTTACGAATCTACTACTAGGGTCTCTTAATTCTTCTCATCTTTTAACTAAATACGTTAAAACTTAGCGTACTAGTAGCATGTTTTCTCCATTATTCATTTCTTTTAAAATAAATTTGTTGATGGAATTATGTTACTACAAGGGGGGGGGCGGATTTCATGAAGCTGCTGTTTCACCACGCTGTGTATTTATTTAATTCGGTATAATTTTTTTGTGTTTAAAATCTTCACTAATACGCTCCAAAAAGGGGTGTAATATTTCATGCACTCAGTAATTGCAAAACGGCTTCAGCATTTTGCCGTAATTATTCTTAGGAAGATTATAATTCTGTTGATAAGTTCAAAATCGTATCTTTTATTCGTACGAAACATAATAAAGGGAGATAATTTAACGCCTTAACATTATTTAATAAAAGATAGCGCGTTCCGTTTTTTTTTTTTCAAATTTATAATTGATGAAAAACACAAAATTTGTATTTAAGAAAAGGAAAAAAGTCTGGAAATAAAAGATTTAATCATTCAATATTTTATTAGTCACTTAAATCTTAAGCAAAGTTATTTCGTGACATTGGACGTACCAAAAGGAATTTATGATCTGACGTGCATTTTTCTGTGTAAACAGCTGCTTCCAAAGTCTTTATAGTGCTTGCTATGCACTGCATTGTAGATAAAGACTAAACCCAGTTAGAAGTACACGAAATCCTCTTTTAAATGTTTTAAAGAAACTTTGTCTGATCACTTCTGTCTATATATAAAACTAGCCACTGCGTGGCAAACCCGACATTACCCGTCTCCGTGGTGTTGGTTTGCAATGCAATCACCACAAAAAACACAACGGGCAAAGCCGTGATGTTTTGTTTTTGTCTGGTGTAAAATTTTCCGCAGATTTTAAATCCATTTAAATTTTCAATCTGTCTTAAACAATTCCGATTTTACGAAAAAAGAACTTAACAATCCCAGTCAAAATATTTTTATTTCTTTACTCTCTTTCGCTAAAATGAAAATCTGTTTTTATTTTTATTTTTACGCGAAGGGCAGAAATACATAATCTCTTGCGAAAATATAAAAGATTTAAAAGAAAATCAAACGAATAAAGTATCTATCTGTTGTAAAATTTTCCGCAAATTTCAAATGCGATAAAATTTGTATTCCTCCTTTAACGATCGCTGGGATAGAAAGAAGAACTGAAGAACACCAGTGATAACTTTAGTAATCTTCTGCTTTACTGGAATCCGTTTCGCAGGAAACAAAAATGAATGAATCTCTAAACAAACGAAGGTCATTCGAATGTGTTCTCTCCCCGGAGATGAAAAAAATTTAGTATGCTTCCAAAGGCTGACGTCAAGGTGACACGTGAGGGCAAAAAATCTAAATTTTGAAGTTTCTTCATTCCTCGGAATTACAGCGGTAGAATGAAGAATGGTGAAAAAAACTATTAAATTCATTTTTAAATGTTCTAGATTGAATTTTAAAATTCGATTCGACCCTAAAATTACAAAAAAAAATGCACTACCTGTGTGCCAAATTCCATTACTGTAAGTGCCTTAGATTCGTCAGGACTTCGCGGGCAGGCAACAAACAAACAAACAATTAGCAGACAAACACTTCCTATTATAACAGTAGAGATTGCCATATACGTTGCAAGATAAATTTCATAGTCGTTGCCCTGATGTTAACTACAGCTCTGATTCCGCTTTTGTGCCGCAGTAGTCCGGTTGAAAGAGTAACGGATTAGCAAACGAAGGGTTGAGATTTCGAATCCTACCAAAGATCGTCGTGTAAACGGGGGATGTCGTACCTTAAATCTGTCGTGCATTCAAATGACGTTGAGTGGAAGATATGAGTGGTGTTAATTACGTGGTGTTGTCATCATATATTTCCCTCCAGGGGTTGATGAAGACAATAGCCCGTTGTGCTGTTCCACTGCGACGTTAATCAAATTTAACTAAAATACCAACCTACCTGATTCCGCTTTCCGTTCGCACAAATGAGCAACATTCATTGATCCGTTGTTTTTGGTAAATTATGCATCAGGTGGCGAAATCCATCGATAGCAGAAAGTCACACGAAAGGTTTTGCGACAACTGAGTAAAACTAATGTAATGGGAAGTTAAAAAATGTTTGCACGTGTGTTGTACGTGAAGAACACAGTGACCGACCTTTAACAGAACTGACAGAGCCTCTATTTATATTGCCCGTAGTAAGGTTCGGTTACACATACGAGTGTCTATTGATGAACCGCCAAAATAGTCAATCACCGTTTACCAAGAACCAAAAGAAGGGATGCACACGTTGGTCTTTGCTCTTCAAAAAACCCTTATTTGAGCACATTAAAACCTTTAACAACAATGGAAAACATACTTTGAAAAGCGAGGGATGTTAACTGGTATAGTGAATCTTCTATGTTTCTTAACTAACATTAATTATAAAAGGAAGTGTCTGTGTACTTTACGCAGTGTACTGTACACAGTGTCCCGACGAATTTATGATACTTACAATAATGAAATTTGGCACACAGGTAGACCAAATTTTTGGCGATTCTTCGATCGCGTTCGAATTTTAAAGTTTTATCTAGAACATTTTTAAATGAAATTACTAGATTTTTATCACCATTATTTCTTCCTTCCGAAATGTGACGTCAGAAAGAAGAAGCGAGTCAATTTTGCGATTTTCCACCTCACACGTCTACAGTGTTTTTGTCCGAATTGCCTTTGGAATCATGCCAAGTTTTCCGATTCTGTAAAACTTTTACATACAATAATTGGATAATTGACCTCGCACAAATTTCTATAAGCACTAAAAATGGTGAAATGGACAATTATTTTAGCATAGTCCTTGTTAATTGTGTTAATTCATAGTACACGCAACATGGTTCTGTTGGACAGGCTCATATCAAGTGGCAATCAATGAAATGCAAATTTAGACAGTAACCAACCTGAAGGACGTTGCGTGGTAATGAAACAAGTGCTTCGAAAACAAAGGAATTTATTGAAAACTGCTGTCATTCGAAGTTGTATTTTTAATGAAACAAAATTCATAGCACCATATTGTGGATATTTTTTGAATCACTTCGTTGAAAGAATAAGATAAACTCCAACCACTTACAAATGCTGTGGTTTGGCAAGTTTGCATTCTTGCCTTTTCTGAAATCTTCGCTTTTTACGTCAAATTTCTCGATTTTACGCTCAATGAAAGTGTTTTAATTCCATACAGCAGTTAGTATCACTTTTCATTGCATTTAACAGTTAAATGGCTCCCAGATGATTACGTAACATACCTTGTAGACAACTCCCGATTTTCTGAAACTGTAACGAGGTTTTGCCCCTACGCTAACATCCTGAGAGTTCTAGGTGGTAGAGGCTCGATTACTCTCAAGTTCGTTTCATTCTCGAGTGCATTTCTCTGATCTGTCTCATTGAAACTTTCCTTGTGTTATATGTCAATTTCTTGATGTTTATCTTGTGCTTGGCGCATATTGGCTAAATAACCGGCATTAGAACCCAATTAATTAGAAACTAACAAAATCTGAAACGGAAATAATAGTGCTCACACATCTGGTATCTTGATAAATGAGTAGGAATGACAGTTAAAATGTTGACGCTATTTTAATTAGGCCGATAAGAATGTAGTTTATTGACGAATATAGTATTTCACATCGAAGTTTAAATTAAACGAAAACCAGGATTTGTGCTTCTTAAATTTCAATCCTGCTTCCAAGAATTTCGTTGAAGATTCGGTATTTTCTTTCCAGTCTTGATTTAGATCACACTCTGCAATTTCCTTTTATCTCTAGATCTATGCGCTCTTTTTTTATTATGTTGAGTGCTATCAAATGAAAGACTGATTTAAAGGATATGTGTGATATGATGCATTTGTTTTGTGAATATACGTAGTTCGTTAAAGTATATCAGCTAGTCGGTGTGGTTACTCACTGATATTTTCTGTGTTCATTATGAAGAAATTTTTACATATGAACACCTATTTTATTGATTTGAGATTATTTTCTAAATCTTTACGTAAACAGTGAGAAAGCAACAAAGCGTCCACTGTTTATACTATTTGAAGATACCGGACATAAGAAGCGAAGTTATAAGTAGGGCAACTTTTTGCAACAAATGCGAGTTTTCTGCACACATTCTACGCTTCATGTAGAGTGCTAAAAACAAAATTCCTCCAATATGGGATGTATTGTAAGTGAGTTATAACCGCAACATAAATGCAACTTTTTACAATTTAGCTTAAAATTAATTTATATTGAATTTCTATTTCATTTTTGCCCTCTGAATCAACCCTTCAATCACGTGTGTCTGATCTTGCGAATGCCGAAGTATTGCGGATCAAACAAGAAGTTCATGGAAAGAAGGTATTTGTCCTAGCAGACGAAAGTGAAATAAATAGCAAGAAGTACTTTTACACATTGGTTGGCACTCATGATAATTCAGATCAAACTTGCGTAACCGACTGCAGAGTTTGCGAGCTGAGTTTCGATCATCAATATGTCGTTTCCTTGAAGATGACGTTTTAAAATCTGTGAATGTTGAGCGAAAGGATTTTGCGCTTCGGCCATCCGATAAAACATATTATATGACTGCGGCAAGAATCACATTCAAGGTGCTTTATCCGCGATTTTTCCAAGTTACTTGAGTGGTACACACAACCACAAATGCAGAAACAGTCCAATGCAACAATATCAGATAACATCAGCCTCTGTAGAGGGCAGTTTTTTAATGTTAAAGAAATTACTGGCCAAGGATATGCCATTCAACGACATCAACGTTCTTCTGTATTTAATAATGTACAAATAATTTTTTAATTTTTTACTAATAATTTATTTTAGATTTTAGTGCATAAAAAATAAATGCAACTTTAGGGAATGATAAATGCAACTTTTCCATTTTTACTGCAACAAAAATTTGCCCTAGTTATAAGATTTTTTTATTTTTAGTTTCAGTGGATGCTCAATCGTGGAACAGCCATTTCTAGGTAAAAAAAATTATTAAATAAACTGGGAGAATAAACTAGAGTAAAAAATAGATTTATTTTTTACAGAGTTTTCTAAAGGTGATGAGATCCCTAATGTCTCACCAAATGCATTTAGAGCACTCTCGATTCGATGCACGTATTTAAAGCATGTTTTCAGAGGAAGTCTTTCCTGAACTCCTTAACGATGACCCTGCGTTTGCTCCTCGTCTTATGTAGTATCAGTTTGTAGTGCTCCAGTACATTTCCACATTTATTGCCCTTGATTTTAAATGAGTGCTTTTGTGACACGATGGACTAGCCTAGGGGAATTTCTCTCTTGGCTACCACGATCACTTGATTTATTTTGTTCCCCTCACACACACACACACACACACACACACACACACACACACACACACACACACACACACACACACACACACACACAGGATACTCCAAAGTCATTCGTGCACCACACAACCACTGACTCTGAGAGACCATAACTTTTTTACAGTGCACGGAAATCTACGTGTCGATGTGGTATAAGGCAGTGCTCCCCAACCTTTTTATCGCCTCGGACCGGATCAACGTATGATAATTTTAACGCGGCCCGCTGGACAGGGGGGGGGGAGAAATACTGTTATTGTTTATATTTTAGATTCTTTTGATTTAATAATTTTAATTTCATTGGATTTAAACATGCCTTCAAAATAAAATACAGTTGCACCAAAAAATGAATATAATGTAATTTAACATTTTGTATAACTCACTAGAACGCTAAATCAATAAAATAGTTTCCCAGCCACAAAAAACCCACGAAACGCTCGAACTCTTTTAAAAGCAAAGACAGGTGATCGTGCACCAACTAGGATAATTAATGTTTAGGCTCAGTCTCGCCTAAAATCCCCGCTAATGTCTGAAACATGTCCAAAATGCCTCTGTTCACGCGCCGTCCCCACAACTTGAGTTTGGATTTAAATACAGCTACTTTGTCTGTTAACTTGAAAACAGTTGTCACATTTGTCAAAATTAGAAAATAGAGACATACAGAATTGAGAAATCATAATTGAAGCTCTAGAATCAGAACAAATTTCAAGTTCTGATTTACCGCCTCCTAATTTGAGTGGACATTTCATAAATTAGAACCGCACAAACCTGAGATAAATACACCAAAGTAAATAAAATGGAAATAATTTAATATTTCTTGGACGGCCCGGTACCATTTGATCCACGGACCGGTACCGGTCCGCGGCCCGGGGGTTGGGATAATTGGTAATTTTTGGTTAACGTCGTACTAGAGCAACACAACGGGCTATTGACGACGGTCCGGGATCAGTCCCTGAAGGGAAAGATCTGAGGACAACACCTCGTAATTTTGAACCAAGGTCAGATGACGAAACCGGGGGTTAGGGACCACTGGTATTAGGAGTTAATTCTTGTTGGTTATCGCAACTTCGAGTACCTATTGTGCCATTGATTTGGGGCCAAAAAACCAGTCTGGTGGATCAGGTGTTAGATTCTAGATAGAAAGGTACCTGGTTAGAATATGGGTCAGTAAAGGATATTTGGAAGCGTATGGTGTAGAGGCGGCTGGTGCACCTTCGATCTGTCGCGGCCGAAATTCATCACGTAGGGTTGGTGTGGAAGTTTGGAGAGTGGGATGACAGCTCAGGTGTTGCCTCGTCATCTCACCGGGGTTCAAAATCACGTGGGTGTTGTCTTTGAATCTTTTCCTTAGGAGATTGATCCCTGACCGTCGTCAACAGTCCATTGTGTTGCTCTAGAACGACGTTAATGAAATTACTTTACCCAATTATTAGGGCTAATAAATACATATTTCACTTCCTTGCCGTATTTAATTTCTTTACCCTGGTGTAACTGCAACCCACATCTAAGGGGTTTGAGAGCGTATATCCCTATGTAAATGCAGCTTCATTCTATCCTCTGTATCTGCTTTTGAAGTTTGTACACGAAGTTCTATTTCTATTTGTTTCTAAGCATAACCTATTCAGAAATGTGGGAAGCAGACATTCCAGGAACCTTCCCCGTAAGATTCAGTTACATTCCGCGTCTACGCTAACTAAAACATCTCGGAAAAGTTTTACGGTTTAGCATGCGTCTGTCAACTCATCATAAGAGCTCTTTCATTTCCATTATGAATTTAAAGCCTCATTCGTATGCCAGCCATATATCAACAGTCTTCATGCACTACGAAAGGTGTTATCGATTAACACAAACCAGTTCAGTCTGAAAGTTATGTATCTCAAGCTATCTCAAGGCACCGTTGAACAGTGAAAATTAATACCAATTATTAAAATCAACCGAATTAGGAGGTCTGATCAAAAAAGTGCTTGACCATTGACCAGAGTTATAAAACCTCTATTTGAATATTTCCGTATGATTCTATTCTAAGTTAAGGATACACAGTACCCTAAAAATGACAAAAATATCGATTTTTTTTCTTGCATTTTTCGATGGTTTATACATTTGGGAAGGTTGCCTCAAAATTCTAGATCTGATATCCAATTAGTTTTAAAGACATTTGAACTTTTTTGAGTGATGTCAATGGCAAAATTTAACAGCATAGAGTAGGGGGCGTGGTTAAATTCGTTTTTGTTTTGATTTAATTTTACATTCTTAGAATTAATTAAAAATATTATAGAATAAAATCAATTCCCTAGTTAAAATGGCTATTATCTTCAACTTTCACTACTTAAATCGTATATGTTAGTTCATGTTCTGCGTTCTCTTCTGAGTCTCCTTACTAGCTAACCAATATTGATAAAAAGGTCTTTTTCAAAACCAATATTTGGTTACGATTGTTATAGATAATATATTACAATCAAAATTTGGTAAATATTTGGTATGAAAATATTGAGTTAGGATTAAGATAAAAAAATTTGTCCCTGCCGTAACAAATCTCTTTCATCATATGAAAACATAATATTTTGAATTAAAAAAATATATTCTATCACATTGAGTTAAATTAGTGTTTTAGTGCATTTTATAAGTTGGTAAATAACATATTAAAAAATTAGAGCTCTACAAGTATTATTAGTTTTTGATTTATGACTTCCAAAACTTAAAATGCTTTTTTCTCAGACTTCTATTTTTGTGGATTCAAGTGTTTTCAATTCCCTAAGGCTTTTTATCTGAACATGATACAGTCTAAAAAATTTTTGTAGATACTTTCATATACATGTACTATAAAATTTAGTATGGATTTAGGTCTGAGAGTTCTAGTAATTTTTTAAAAAAATGTCAAAGTCAATATTTTTAGAATTTTTATGTTTTTCCCAGGTTTAGCTACAAAAATAATTATTAAAATTCAACAATGAGACTGGTGGTCAATTCCATACTAACTTTTGTTCCCAATTATTCTAGAAATATGAATCACTTGAAATAACTAAAAAATATTTAAAAATTAAATATTTTATAAAAGTTTAAAAAAACTTCAAACATTTCAGTTTTTTTTTTTTTTTTTTTTTTAATTTTAAAATAATGGTCCTTGCTAAATTGACTTTCTTTTATTGGATTCAATTTCATAATATAAGCAGAAAAAAAGTCATTAATTATTTTTAATGTTACTGTCTATAGAAAATATTTTTGAAAAAGTGTACTGTGTAGCCTTAAGAAACAATAATATATAAATCTATCTAATGAAACTAAAAGCAATATTTCCACAGATCGAAAAAATCAGTACACACTTCAATCAAGGGATGACGTTATTAAGGGATGTTTTGTGGATTAAAAGCAATCCTCCACTACTCGGTAGGTAGGCATTTGAATTAACGTCGTAATGGAGCAACACAACGAGCTATTGCAACGGTCCTGGATCATTCCCGAGAGGAAAAGATATGATGACAGCACCTCGTAATTTAGAACCATGGTCGGATGACGAGGTTACACCTGAGCTAGTACCCCATTTTCCAAGTTTCCACGCCACCCATACGTGAGGATATTTGAGGCAACGACAGATTAAGCGTACACCAACGTCCTCTGAACGTGACGGTTTAAGGCTGGATTCAATCTCTCAATCCTCCGGTTGCTAATACATTAATCTTCCAACTGAGTTTAACGCGTCGCACTACAATACTCGGAAATCTAGAGATGCTTAAAGGGTCGAAATGTGAACTTGTCTAGTTCTTTAAAAATCACGAAAGCCATGGAATTAATAAAAATATTAAATATTAATGGAAACTATAAAATACAATCGATTCTTTTAGTAAATTTCGAGGCTAAAAGTAATGTTTTTCCTACCTCCCGATGAAACTCTCATTCTTCCAATTCTTTCAACAAAAGCACTTACAGGGAAAAGCAGTGTATCTTTCGGGTAATACATTATGTACACGGCTACAAGGAATGGTTATCGAATTGGTATTTTCCCCCGCAAGTACGTTTAGCATTGAATTATTTATAAGAAAGAGAAGGTAACTTCAGTTATATTATCTGTAGAGTTTCCCTGGAGAATATTACCTTCTTTGCTGCCATTTATCATATCGTTAACGGGAGGGGGGAGAAATATGTTCCAGTAACACGAAAAGTTACTCTCTGGACAAGATGTTTGTTCCGTCGAATAAAATCTCTCACATTTTTCCGCAATGGTAACAATAAGAGTTACGTAAACTATACGAAATTGCTGCATTTGAAGCTTTAAAATCGAGCTCTGAATGCTTTTCTGTTGCGTGTGGTTTTACTTAATAGTGGAATTATAGGCAGCATTCATGTGATATATTGTAGTTACAACATCGTAACCTGAGTGTAAGAACAAGGTAACTCGTTTCTTGGTTCTTAAATTTCCATGATCCTAGTTTCAATATACCTACTTTTTTCATAACGGGAATATAAAATGTAACTCTCCCCGGGTGTTAACGATGAGCAATCACGTCCATCATGATTTGGCCAATTTACCCAACATCGATATATCTTGTCAAAAAGATACGACAAAAAGATTTTAATGACTGCATTAATATCTGGTCAGTTTGCTTGTAATAACGATTTACCTCGTTCTTCAGAAACAGATCAGTTTTGCTTATGTAGATCACAATATTATACACAGGGCTCTGTCTCTGTTACATTCTCACTTGAAACACTATGACTTTAGATTTAATAATTTTAGTCAAGTTAGATAAAATTTTTAAGTTACCCCGCTCGTAGATTCAATTGATTCCACAAGGTATACGTAAATTTACTTTACGGTTTAATATACACTAGGGGGCCCGCCCCCTGCTCGCTAACACTCGCCAACCCCCGGAGGATTGCTTCGCAATTCTCATTGGTTCGCTGAGCGAACCTATGCTCGCTTCGCTCGCATCAATGAAGACACGTGTCCTAGCAGAAGGGATTGATTACAAAATAAGATATTCCAAAAAAATATTTTTCAAATCTAAATTTGTTGTATTACATAAAAGATATATACAGTACCTCTGGAATCAGAATTTAAATGAAAACTTTGAGCAAATTTTTACTCGCAATGTGAACGCTGCTTTGTAAGTTGAATACCCAGCATGTTGTTTGTGTGTACATTTCCCCAGTACTCGAGCCACCCATACACTTTTTGACTGAGTTTGTTGTCGAAAGTTGTAGTGCATTCGTCTTGTTGTACTATAATTGTTAGCCTTGAAAAGGACCGTTTTTTAAATAGCCCTGAAAAGATCCTCCGCTTTCTTAGTTTTCTATTACAAACCACAACAGCTCGTCTAAAATTAATTTTTTTCAATAAAATTTCATCCGATAACGCTATAGATTCAAATGAGGCGCGAGGCTCCTAGTAAACAAACAATCGCACAATGTTGCCAAAACGCGGTAACAAATAACGTCTTTTTTGTGCGTGCCACGTAAGAGAAATATATATATAGATATCATAGAGAGGATTAAATTAACGCATTTTCTATTTTCTTTTTTGTAGATTATTTTAAAAATTAATTTGAAAAACGTATTGGTGGAAGTCTATTAATGTGAAATGAGTTATTTTAAAGATGGGTCAGGAACTCGAAAATCAAGGAAGTAGTCAAAAAAAGAAGCTGAACCCATTTCACACCGTCGCCACCATTTCATTCAGAACGAAATAGTGTGTTAGACCTACCAACACCGTTTTACTGACACAGCGCAAAACACATAGCCGCTAACAGTTGTTTTAACCCGTCCTGTTACGAAACGCATGTCGTTACCAAATCCAACACATCAATTTCAGTAAAGTTTCTCAACTTGACTTCTCGAAGTCTTTTCCTTCGGTATTTGTGTGGCGATAAAATAAAGGCCATTGAGAGAGACGAACGCATCAAACCACCAAGATATATGGTATTTACTGGGTAATAGAAATGTGATGATAAATTTGCTGATTTTCGGTATCCAACAGGTAAATTGTAAACTCAGCGACCATGAGAAAAGACCAAGGGATGTGGTTCTTAATGGATAATAGAGCGGTGATGAGAAATGTGCTCATTGTCGGTAGACTACAGGTGAAGTATAAACTCAGAGACTAAAAACAACACCTAGAGATTCGGTATTTACTGGATAATAGATCTGTCGTGAGAAGTTTGTTGATTTTTGGTATCCAAATGTAAATTGTAAACTTAGAGACCAAAAGAAGAGAAAAAAGATGTGGTACTTTTTGGATACTAGAGCTGTGATGAGAAATGTTCTGATTTTTGGCATCCAAAAAGTGAAATATAAACTCAGAGACCTAACGAAAAGACCTAGAGATTTGAAATTTACTGGATAATATATGTGTCATGAGAAATCTGCTGATTTTCTGTATCCAAAAGGTAAATTTTAAACTTAGAGACCAACAAAACAGATGTGGTATTTGCGAGATAATAGAGCAGTAGTGAAAAATGTGCTGATTTTGGGTATCCAAGAAGTAAATTGTAAACTCAGCGACCAACAGATTATACCAAGAGATGTGGTATTTACTGGATAATAGAGCAGTAATGAGAAATTTGTTCATATACGGAATTCGAAAGATGAAGTATAAACTCAAAGACTAGAAGAAAAGACCAAGAGATTTGGTATTTACTGGATAATTTATCTGTGAAGCGACATTTCCCGATTTTCGGTATTCAAAAGATGAAGTGTAAACTCAGCGAATGCGTTTACGCACTAAAAACAAGCAAATGCCGATTCAGGTGTAGCTAAATAATTCAGCTAAGCCTCACTTGCCTCGCGCAGTCAAGGAAGTAAACCGAACCCATTATACCATACACCCACAATTTCATTCAGAACGAAATAACGTGTCAAACGGGCAAATCCCGTTTCCCTGACACAGCACACAACACACAATCCTTAACCGTTTTTTAACCCAAGCCCCGTTCTGAAATTCGACTCGCTCTTTGCCCTCGTACCCCACCCTTCCTCGCATGTCATTACCAAATCCAACACTTCCATTTCAGCCAACAGTTTCTCTTACTCCACGAGTCGAAGAGGGGGTAGCGGAAAGAAAAAGACCAAAGAGAGGGAGAGAGACGAACTAAGCAAAACACAAAACGCAAAGAAAAAGATAGAAAGAAAGGAAGGGAAGCCGAAAAGAAGAATCCATAAAGAAATTCCTTCCCACTTTGCGATTCAGTGAAGCGCTGAAATTTTTCGGTGGCGGGCATAACTTTCTTCAGGACCTCGAAAAACCCCCGCCTCATTTGCTATTCCAAGAGGGTGCATAGTGTAAAAATTCCTTAGTTCCTTCGATCCCTTTTTTACCCTCAACCCCCCCTTAAGGCTTTTTGTTCACTTTTTATATGAATTGTCTTTCATTTCTCTGTAAACATCCCATCGATTAAGGATAGGGAAGACAGGCCCTCCCTTACCAACCATCTCACGTTCCGCCAGAACAACGCTTGACTTGGTGTTATGGAGACCCTGATGCAAAGGGGAAGTGTAATGAGTTGACCCACCCCCTGCGCTATCCTTGCCTTCCCTCCGACCAAACTTCTTTCTGGAGTGTGCCTAGTTTGCCACCTGATCTCATTCACTTCGCTTCCTTTGCTTTTTTGGAGCTCGGTTTTTGTTGCCTTCGGTGTTTGGCGCTCAGACATCTGCCCCGAAAATGTGCTTTTGAATCAAAGAAACTGGTACACGGGGTGTGAGAGTTTTCTTCGGCTGCCATGGGAATAGTTTCCTTTCCGCTGGCTGCAGTTGATGCGGAAATGAGGCTTTTCTGGTGGGGAAGCGGCCGTTTGGGGGACAGCTGAGGACATATTCCCGACAAGGCGCTTGATCAATTACTGTTCCAGGCGTCCTACCACTTTCAGATAAAGTAAACCGCTGTTTGGTGGTTCGTATTTGATTGAGATAAAATGTTAGTGGAATATGATGCGTTGAGTTTAAGTTAGTTTTGTTTTTGCATCAAGCCTCCAATGGGTATCGACGAGGTGTCAACTTCCGTCCAGATCTGATCAATTTTGTCAACAAGATATTGATGATATTTTATGAAAAGATCAAGTCAGTTTTTATCTAATTGCGAGAGACGACGATATATCATATTTATATGGACGAGATATCTCGCTCACCAAGAATCTGTTCAGTGTTGCTAAAATTACGAGAAATTTGATTGAGACAACCAACAGAAGGGTTAAACAAGACAGTAATAAGTAGTTAGAACTGCCCATTTTAAGTTCATTTAGTTTATATCATTAACTCCCTAAATGGCTTTGACCAGATATATCGTCCATCAATATCTGATCGATTTTGCTAATGACAAGATATATCTCCATGATGGTATTGCTGATTTTTTTATTACTAGATGATCTAAGCAGTGTTCTTCTAATGACGAGATATCTCGTCTGTCCAGATATGGGAATTTTATCAAAGGACTAGATACCTCGTCAATACAACTCCAAACTTGGAAGCTTTATAAAATCAGTCAAATTATCGATATGAGAGGTATTTTCTGTCAAGCTAATTTTAGATGACTGTAGTGTTTTAGTCTCGAAATGGTGTTTCCCATACATATAAGGAACATAGCGTCACTTGGCTTGCTTCCGAATACCATTTCAGCTCTTCACCAATACGAATTCCTGCTTACGAGTGAAATACGCTATGTTGGAATTTTCAAGATACTAGGTATTTAGCTGTTATTAAACCTGAATGTGGTGATATATACACTGGTGAAGTCCATTAAGATAGTTTTCTCTTTCATGGAGGTTAAATTTACTGGTGCGGGACATTTAGTGAGGGAAGCTTAAAGACAAGATTTCCTCTTGTATTCTCGGAGCTAGGTTATTTTTTAATTAGTGTTTCACTATTATGTCAATGATAGAATAGTTGAACCGCATAGACTCCAATTAGATTAAACGCAAAACTTAAGCCAAAGGGATATTAATTATATTTTAAGGTAACCCTGATCGAAATGCAAGGGCAGTTGGGTAACAGGAAATAAACTACCCGTTATTACGTCTGTTTTCATTATTGAAAATCCTTCAAAGTCCTTCCTTGTCGCAGTTGCGCCAGTTAGAAGACAAATAGGATAAAGTAAATGGACGCACACACAAGGAATGATTTTGCTGAAATAGAAGAGATAAATACACCCAGGGAGGAAGAGAACTTGACAGGAATCGAAATCACGCCACCTACAGCTTACAGGGTAAATGTTCTTGAGATGTTACTAATTACTTAGATATATAAGATTACAAACCATTGCGTGACCAGTACGGCATTACATGCTACAATTCTTTTCGTGTGGTAAGATGTGAGCACTACTCGCTAACCCATGGTGCACAAACCTACACTAAGGGCAACGACGTGATGGTCTCTACACTGTCAAATATGGCCAGATTCGAATTGCGAAGAGATCCAATAGGCGTAACGTCACAGTCTCTTGCGAAAACTGTCGACGGCTTTGATAGTAGATGATGCGGGGTGGAATATCCTCCGGGGTCTGATAGAAAGGAGTTGATTTTACGTCGCTGTAGGCAACCCTAACGTACTTTCTCTTCGCGGTACCGTCGACGGCTTTGGCAAGTAGATGATCCGGGGTGGAATGCCTTTTGGGGCCGGTAGAAAGGAGCTCGTTTTACGCTCCGCTTGGCAACCCACTCGAACTTTCAATTAAATTCCATTATATTAATTTTAAAATGTCCTAGATGGAATTTTAAATTCGGGATTCGAACAAAAATTGCAAACAAATCGGACTACCAGTGTACCCAATCCCATTACTGTAAGTGCCATAGATTCGTCTGAAACGTGCTCGTAAGAAACAAACAAACACTTCATTTTATAATTGTATATATATATACAATTCACTATAGTGAATTGTCCATCTCTACTATTGTAAAAGGATGTACTGTTGTACTGATGTACGGTACTAATGTACTGTTGCTAACACGTGTAATTTACTTTACCACTCCTTAGACACATACAATTCAATCCTTTGCTGTTTTTTATTTCGAATCTTGCTATAGACGTTGCAAAAGAAGGTATATTCTGATTTTTTAATAAAAATTAAACCACGAAGTTTTTACAACAAATTTGGTTGTATAAACTGTGGAATACATTTTGAAAATTCCCACTATTAATGCAATACGTCCTTTGAGAATAATAAGCATTTAATAGAAGTATTAATTTCCCTAGTTAGATAGGTAATTGCATTAAGCTCGCACTGGAGCAAAACAGTGGGGTAATATTTATGTCTTGTCTTGAACATACACTCTCAAGAAAGGCATAAGAGTTATTATGTAACACTCTAGAATATTTAACTAACTCTATATACAAAATTGTTTTTAAAAAAACTATTTGCCCTCAGAATACCAGAACAACGCCCTAAAAGTAATTGAAACCATCTAATAACCTCAATAAAATAACGTAGCCGACAAGCTGTGACATATGATGGCAGTTGTATGACGGATCATGAAACCAACAGCATTGCTAAATATTTATTTCAACTGTACTAATTCAATTATGTCACAAAATAAAACGAATTCAATGTAACCACGTTTTCTTTCGTAAAAACTGGTTGAATATAAAATTGTTAATTTACAAAGGTGGTTAAGTTACTAATGATACGAACATTCATTGTATGTACAATTTGTAGGCACCTTATCTGGATAATTAAAAGATCACAGAACAAAACTTTTTTAAAGTATCGTTAAAAATGTGACAGTAAATGGTAATTGAATACAGATATTTCGAAAACAATATCTAGTTAGTATCACACATGCTACTGTAGTTACTTATTAATTGCAGTGCGATAGCTGGGATAAAAGAGTACCGGATTTCCAACTGGAGGGTTACGAGTTCGGACCTCGATTAAACCAAACACGTACGTGGGGATGGTTCACGTTAAATCTGTCTTGGCCTGAAATGTCTTCATATCGGTGTGGTGTGGAAGTTAGAGTGGGGTGCCAGAACAGGCGTTTACCTCGTCATCTGACTTTGTTTCAAAACTATGAGGTGTTTGTTGTCTTTGCATCTTCCCGTTCGGGATTGTTCCTAGACCGTTGCCAGTAGACCGATCAAATGCGACGTTATTCAATTACCATCCTAGCTGAACGATTTCTTCTCTATATTGATTGTCATGGTTAATAATGATCGTATGGCGAATTGTATGATCGGAAGATACAACTATGGTACTTGTAAACAAACTCTGTAATAGATTGGGCCGTGAATGGCGTTTACGACTGACGCTTTCCTTTCAAAGTATCGTTTGGCGTGAGAAGAGATATCACCCGACGACTTTCTGCTTTCCCCAAAACGTTCACACTTCACGATCGACAGGGTATGGGGACAACGAACAAAATAAAAGGTCCCCTTGAAGGTCAGTCGTTGATAGCTAGTAAATGGAGATCTTTACAGCGGTCACTTAAAGGGGGATAACATCTACCGCTACCATGCCGCTTGTGTAAGAGATATTTTAGTGGTAACAAAAGTGAATCTGCCGCATCGTAAAGGTTAAAGGTAGTTAGATTTTACATTAAAAAAATTAACACATGCATTCTTCCTTTTCGAGTAACGATGCTTTAATATTCAAATATCACCTCTCAGAAAATTAGTTTTATTGCTTGGAAATTATCCATTTTAGAGAAAAAACGTGGACGTTTATTCGAGTTTTAGTGATTTACTCCAGTAAAAACATTACTCAATTTTCTAATCTGACTTTAGATAATATTTCCCTTATTATCGAAAGCTATCTAAGCATTTGCGTTATCGTCGTAAGGTCAGTTCAAAAAATGTCTCTAATTACGTAAAATGTATTTTTGAAGAAAGATGCCGATGTGGTTTTTGACGATTCGCGATGTTTTCGAAAACCCAATTAGTCTTTTTTCTTGGACAAAAAAAGCGGCACAAATTGAACAATTTTTTCGAAGATTTTTCCGATAAAAGAATAGGCGTAATGAAAGTAACGGTGAAATCTGGATGTAAGGCTTTTAGATTTTAACGACATGTGTTTCCTTAAGCAAATAAGATTACGATTTCTAGTTGGGAGGAGAAAGAAATTTAAATACCAAAACTATAAAAAAAGCGTCCTATAATTTATAAAAACACATTTTAGGAGAGGGATGTGAAAAAAGTTGAATTTTTAAGGACAGAATGGTATGAAAAAATGTATAGAACATACAAAAGAAGGAAGTAAAAAGTTTCAAAATAGATGCATAGTAAGACCCCATACCATGGACTGTAATCGATATAAAATCTGTAAGGCCACTTATCGTTGCTATGCCATTTTACCAGATATCTCAGCTTTAACCCTTCAAATAGTTTGGACTATACACTATATGGACAAAAGTATTTGCACCCTGCATTAATTTGTAGGAGGATCCATCTTAGTTTGGGGTTGTTTCCCTGGTTTCCTCAGCCCATTGCTTTATGTACTTGGTACCATAAACGCAGATGTGTACCACGACAGTCTAGATAATTTGGCTTTGTCTACACCATGGCAACAGTACTGCGATGATGGTTGTTTGTTCCAACAACGTAGTGCTCCATGTCATACTGCAAAACATGTGTTGAACTTGTTTCTTAATAATAAGAAAATAGGGAATATGCACTATGTCACAAAAGGTCCTAAAATGGTACTTTTTTTACAAATTCGATCATGAACAATCCGAAAATCAACTTTAAAAATCTCAAAAAAGTTTAATTTAAGCGTAATAAGCGATTAAAAAACGCGTTGAAGTCACGTGACTGAAAACGGGGTGGAGCTTGGTGTGACTTCATAGTTCATGAAATCTCTCGCTACATTCGCCGGCTGCATGTTATTTCAGGTTGCTTTCATTGATTTTACGCTAATTTTATTTTTCAAATAATTGTGTTGAATTATAGTCTTTACATTATTATTATACAGATTTCTTCTAGAGTAGAAATGAAAGGCGTAAAAGCTAAGAGTATGATAATATTTTGTACACCATATTTATTTTTAAAAAACATGTATTTTTATATTGCTTTTAAAGAGTAGTGCTATTATCAAAAAGTTGTACTTAAGAAAATAGAATATTAATATATAGTTGTTCTCTTTTCCTTAATAAGTAACACAATTCATTCTGAAACAGATTTTTTTTGTGTAGATAATTAGAATAGTATATCAAATAAGAGCTTTATATTAGGAAAATAATTTCAAAGTAGATTAAAATTGTTGGGATATTAAAATAGTGAATTTTGAAAGCTAACTTAAAATTAATTTTCTACATTAATTTTTTAGCAACATTATTTTTGTTAGTTATGAACAATAATTTTTTTAATATATTCAAGCGATTAAACGTAATGCACTAAAAGATGATCCAAAAAAAATATGTGTAGAGAAACTTATTGCGAGAGTTGCAACTGCATTAAATATTGAACACAACATTTGGTAGTCCAACATTTTAAACCATGAAGAAGGTAATGTGATAATTTGATTAAAATTGCAAGAATTTGAATTCTATAATACTTATCATTCAGTTTTAAGAAGAAATATGACACAGTTTTATCAATTGCAAATTAATTATCACGAGTATAATAGTTCAATGTTTATTGATGTTAGCTCTCTGTATAATTTTAACCAGTTTTTTTATTTATAAATATATAGTATTTCTATATTTATTTATTAAATTATTTTTCATGAAACAAAAAATTCTGCATTATGCGTGACTTGATACCGAAAGAATATATTTTTGTTTTAGCAAAAACACAAGTAGTTATCCACAAGATTAAATCACATGAATTCTTAAATAAAAACAATTAAAAATACAAATAATTTTTGGTATTTTAAACTTACCAGAAATGATCTTCACAGCAATGCAAGCAAGAAGTAGAACACAGCTTTTTGTTTTTCTTTTAATCTCTTTTCATAACGCTGCACCATCTTCTACGAACTTGTTCATATTTTGGTACAACAAAAAAATACTTTTTGGTGTTTTAATCGTTGAATTATGACACAAACGGAACAATACAATATTTGTAATTCTTCTTTTTAACTATTTTCGAACCTTCCATTGCTGAATTAATCAAAAATCTGTAAATATAAGACTACTAAAAAGATACCCATAGAGATAACACAGTTCAAGGAACGCTTGATGGGAAAATCATGTACTATGACGTCACAGGCAAAAATCGTCAGCGACTGCAGTTTTTCGATAAAAGTGACGTCACAGCAATTTGAAAAGTGTTTTAAATATAATTAATGTCGTCAGATTGCAGTTTAAGTGGCATTTTTTAAAGTAGTTTTTCGTGCTCTTTCATTTTAAAATGAATTTGAAAATCATGCATATTGTCCATTAGCTTGAGTGGTCTGTTCAGAGTCCCGATCTCAATCCGATTGAGCCATTGTGGAACAAACTGGAGAGACGAGTACGACACCATCACGCACGTCCATGATCACAACAATCTCTTCTCACAGCCTTGCAAGAGGCATGGCGAGCTTTTCCTGCCCAGACTTACAGTGAACCTGTGGAAAGTCTGCCTCGACGTGTTGCTGTTGTAATACAAGCAAAAGGAGGGCCTAACCGTTACTAAATCGAACAATAAACCACTTTTACTGAAAAATCTCCAGTGTCCACATGCTTTTGCCCATACAGTGTCCGTCCAAATCTTACCAATTTTACTCATGGCCAGACAACTAAGCTTGAAGATCTTGACGAATTTGCATGGTAATGAGTTTATTGGTCTCAGGTAATCATGGGATTTCGATCACAGGATTCTCAAGCAATCTTTCACCTCTCTTTCCCCTTATAATTTCTTTTCACAATTGCTTTAAGTTGTTTGTCTTGCTATTGTTCCAGCTTGGCCTTTGCATTCTCCTTTGCTCCATAAATACCAAAACCATGCAACCAACCAGAATCACTTCAATGTGTCGTCGCCCCAAAACGGTACATTGAATACAGTGGGAATCATCGTACACAACGAGAAGGCAATTAACAGCTAAGATATTTAAGTTCTTATTATTTCACGACCATTAAGAAAAATACACAATATTTACATCATCACATTCACATCATTACTTTGATACATAAAAGTGTGTATCACCACATTCCAGCAAGGTGTCCAAAGCGTCACCCTCTGCTTCTGGCTCTCTCACGTGGTCTCCAACGTGCTCTAAACGAAATCCAACGGTAAAAGTCGAAAACTAATCAGAGATAATCTGGGAGAACACCACCTGCAGAGGGCGTTCTGTTTCACCTGTTCTTCTCAAGTCGTTGTAACGTGTGTGACAAAAGAACAGTAGCTGACACCAAGCAAGGACCAATCAGAATATATTCGGCATTCCGATGACATGGTGACCTTCCTAAAGGTTAAACAACGGAGTTTCTCACAATGTCACAACTCACTTGTTTATAGCATTCATTAAAGCTGTACAGACACCAATTATTTTACACTAAAATCTCTGAATCACTTGAATCCACATAGGCACACGTGCCTATACGATTCATTAAAGTGATACAGTCATCAAAAATTTCACAATTGGAAAATTCATGAATCATTTCAATATGTATAGGGACATATTTTTCAACTATTCATAAAGTGGTATAGACATTAAAGATTTTAGAATTAGAAAATTCCTGAATTAATTCAATTTGAATCGGCACAATTTTATGTAGAATTAACATGTTTAATTTTATCGCCTCAGACGCATTTAATTTTAACTCGTATCTTTATAAAATGTGTTAAGGGCTCAATTACTTACTTGCTCAAGTTATAGCTTTTCTCTGTACTTCAAAACACTTGAAGCATCACAATTAATTCAAGCTCCAGTCCTTAAACGCTCATTTAAATTCGTTGAAGACTGATGCAACGCTTTACTATGTATTGATTGATGCATATTCCAAGAGTATCAATTTACGCTTATGTAATTAGTTGTGTTATCGGCCAGAAATTTTAGAATATTAAACTTTAATAATCATCTTCGTTTGTCATTAAAATATTCAGTATTTCGTGTCACTTTGAAACCTAGTGTAAGGATATTTACTTGCACCTCAGCGAATATTGAACAAGTGAACATTTAAAATGTATTTGATTTTCCGAAATGCAGGTGAAAATTAGTAAAATGGATTCGATTAGCATGATGACATACCGATACTTTTGTAAATTCAGATGAAGTGATATTTCCTTACAATTTTAATTTCTTTAAACTATGTACATATATTATGTAAATAAATTATTTCCTTTCCTGTAATTAAAAATCACAAATGCTAAAAATAAAGTTTTTAGCTTATCCAGCGTAGTTTTAACATTTTTTCAACACATTTTTGTAAACACTTTCTTTGAAAACAATAAAGTTTGCCATGAAAATTAAAATAAATGTCCAGCTACATAGTATTTTTACACCTAAATAATTTTTGGAAAAATTGTTCCAACATTTAAAAAAAAATTTTACCGCAATTTTGCATTCTTGAAACTTTTATCTAGTTTACAAAATTTCATTTGCAATGCTGTAGTTTAATTTGACCTCTACACAGCACTATAGAGAAATGGACTCAATGAAAGTGTAACATGTTTTAAAATATAAGTGACCGCTTATATCAAAGAATAAAACAGCTAAAATGCACAAAAGCACTGTATATAATTGAATTTGAACACTTTTAATACTTATGTATAAGAGTCTAATTATCACAGTGAATATAGGCTCCATTGAGAAATCATTGAATTCTGTTAAACAAATAAATTATGTATTCATAAAAATTGTAAACAAATATCAATAACAATTATGAGACAATAAATATTTTTTTCGGGATTATTTAATAATTAATTTATTTCATAGCTGATCTCTTAAAACTGAGCTATTAATATTCTTTAAGGGGGTCCGGGACACAAAAATCGTCACATTTTCGAAATTTGTTTTATTATTTTAAGAATTTCTCTCTGTATTTCTGCTTAAAATGACGTCTAAATCATGTTTCTATCTTCATTAGAACTAGAGATGTAATAATTTTTGTGGTGCGTTGTTTTGAAAATCTAACATTCTTGACAGTTGTTGTCATGGCAACAACATCTGTCTTTAAAACTTTAAATGCGTTTTTCTCCTTGATACTTTTTTTCAATATTTCCTGTATTCAAATTGCTATAAGTCGAAAACAGATAAAGATTAAGGGTTGAAATTCGGAATATATCTTTTTCAAACATTATACTTTAATTCTGATTCAGCAAATTTGAAACAATTATTTACTTTTAAAAATATAACTTTTCAAAATAAAAGTACCTTAAAATTTTCAAAAATTTTCATTCAAATATTTTTTATTTTTTATTAAATTAATATTTTTTTAATTGCTGAATCGAAATTTAAGTTTGTAAATTTGTGAATAATTTACTGCAAGAATTATGAAAATGGATCAAAAATATTTTGAGTTTTAGCAATTTAAAATAACCTACTTCTTTTCAAAAAATTTTAATTTAAAATTTTTTAAAAACTTTTGGAAAAATTTTGTGTTGTGATTTCGTTTATTAGTTAGATGGGTAATCAGTACAAAAAAAATTCAAAATTCTAAATTAATTAATAAAAAAAATTTTCAATGTGACCCGAACCCCCTTAAACAACAAGTATAAGCTCATAAATTGGAGCACGATCCTTCTGTCCCCAAATGAGTGTAATGTTTCCACAATTTTGTTTCAAATATTGATAGTTTTCTTTTCATGTAGAGTTGTACTGTTCAAACGAAGACAAAGTTTGTTAACAGTATGAGGGAAATTAAGAATACCACTCGTTAGTAATACTTCATTTAAAAAAAGACTCATCAAAACAAAAATTATTAAAATAAAAGCTTTTCTTAAAAGTGCATTCGTTTGAAAACATTTTCCTAACACTCAAAAGAGATTTGTGAAAAGTGTAATTATGTCATGATGGATAATTAATGCCTACTAAATTGTACGCTTTGAGAAAGACAAACTGAGACTTAAAAATCATCTTTCGAGTTACATTAGTTGTAATCGTGGAGCTATCTTATAAACAAAACTCGGTCTTAATATGTAATATTTAACCATGTTAAGAAACTAAACCTTTTGATTTAAGAGCAAATAATTTTATTTTATCTATGATTTCTACAACCTTAATAATAACTATTTTGGGACAAAGTCAAGTATTTAACGTAACACATATTTTGTGACAGTAAGTTAATATCAAGTAATTTATTAATTTGTATTTATTTAGGAATTCAAGCATAAAGTAACATAAATCATGGAGTTACTGGAACCTTTACGCTAACTACAATGTAAAAGTTAAAGTACAAATACAGCCTTTTAACTTTTCATTCAAGTTAATTACTAAGAAAAAGTCAATACAAGCTATTAACTAACCATTCACTCATGCTTAGCATACCACCTTAATATATCATCAACTATATAACCAAATGGATTCATTCAATATTTATTTAAGCCCAATGTTGTAAACACAAATACAGTGATACAATTTTAAGTCATTTAGAAATTTATACAAAAAATGGCATAGTTGTCGAGTTACTGGAATCTATACACCTTCTAACACGATAAAAAGTTAAAGTACAAATTCACTTATATTTTATTTTTTTTATTATAACTTTTCAAACAAAAAATAACATAATTCCTAAGTTATTGAAACCAATACAACTACTAGGAACATCAAATGCTAAAGCCCGAATTCTATCTATCTTCATCTAGGTTTCAGTAAATTTAATAATTGATCAAAACTAAATACAAGCTATTAACAAATCATTCATTAATACTTAGTATATCACCTAAATAAATCATTTCCAACTTCTTAAGCTTAGGTAACTCGCGAGTGCTGTAAACACAACTAAGATATACAATTTTAAGTTACATAATTCCTGAGTTACTCGAATCAATAACCCCACTAAAAACGTAAAATGCTAAAGTACAAATTCAATCGCTTTCTAGTTTTTAAACAAATTTCACGATTGACGAAAAGTAAATACTGGGTAAGAACAAATCACCCGCCCATACTTAGCATACCCCCTTAATGAATCATCTCCAACGACGCAACCAAATCGATTCATCCAATGTTTGCATAAGTCCAGAAATAAAACAAGACAAGGCCGTTTCACTCCAAAGACAAAAAAAAAATTCTTGGAGCCGAAATTACTTTCCTGAACAAAGATACGAGAAGCCTTATTTTTTTTCCAAAGCCAAAACCCTTGTAAGGAACATGTAGTCCGACACAAGAGTGGGAGTGACAGAACATTCGAACACCAGCTGAGGTGATTAATTGTGATTGCTGCCGACTCGCAATAAGCCATCCAGTCCGAAGTCGTTAGGAGAGGTATGGGCTATTTAAATTCTTAGGCCTTTAAAGATGTGAACGGGGTCGTTATTTTTCTTTATTCGGAATAGGGAATGGTGCGTTATTCGCTTTGATGTAAAGAGCTTTTACTTTTGGTTTTTGAAGATTTGTGTCGTAGGGTTTGGTTCGATTTTTGGCTACGTAGAAATTGTATTGTTAGCAACTGCGCGGGACAAAAATGATGTCTAGTGACATTTTTTATGAGTCGAATACAAAATAGGAAGATAAAAAGTTAATTATATAAAGAGAGGTAGCACCCCTTTCAGAAGGAATATCGAACTGGAATTGTACCTATTTTTAAGTGAAGAATCATGTTTTGAATGTATAGATATGGATAGCTTTTAAAAGTATTATGTATTTTGAGTAGAATGCAAATATAGTATTAATTGGAAGGCAGAACCTAAGAGAGAGAAATGGCAAGGTAAAAAATAAATAATTTTAAGAGATGTAGCAAATTTTTAGTAGAAATATCGAACTAGAATTGGGTATATTTTTTAGTAAAGGATGAGGTTATGAATATTTTGTAAAAAATATTTCTAGCTTTTATCTCGAGTTAACTCTTACGGCCATATTCACAAGTCTCGAGTTAACTCGAGGATCAGTTGATTCGCGAGTAAGAGTTAACTCGTGGATTAGCAAGAACGGTATTCTCAAACAGCGTGTTAAGTGATCCGGGGAATAAAATGAGACGCTCGGTATGATTGGCTACCTCACGATCACGTGGTATTGTTTACATAGGTTACTACGCCCGAATCTGCATTCATACTGATCAAGCACGTTCTTCGCCGTAGAATTGATTCCAAATTGTGAATAAATAGGACTCATACGGCATTTTAATATGGTTTTGGGAAAAGTAATGCAAAGGTATTTTTAATTTCAAGTTGGATTTTTATGGAAACCTAAATTTTGCAAGCAAGAATTGTGCACAATGTCTTGACAGATGTATGGAATCCGATTATCTTTGTACTTGTCAGTATGGGTGTGTGTTGGTGGTGTGAAAAGTGACTTGCATTGTCAATTTTCTTTCATTCGTAATAATTCAACAGAATAATTTGTATTCTACGACGAATTTGTATCTGCCATGGTCGTTTTCTACCGTTCGCTCGCTTCGGTTTAGAGGACAGACGTGGCGCCATCTATCTTTTCTCTAAGATGCTTGTTAAGATAATTGCTACATTTATTTTCATTGTTCTTTTGAATTTCAAAAAAATTATGTTTTAAATTTTCCATTTAAGCAATATTATAATGAGGACATGAGCTGCTATATAGCAGGTGCTCACGTCGAATCCAGTGACCAGTCGTCGCAAGAATACTATACTTTAGCATAGAATGAAATGTGTCATCCATTTTGTTTTTGCAGAATATCCTTCGCAAAAAGGTAGTACTGCGCATGCGTAACTCTTACTCGCGAGTTAACTCGCCGATTTTGGAGGATCAAAATGTAACACCGAACCGGCAGTTTAAACCACGTATCAGGACTTGTGAATACGGTTTTTTCGATAACTCGCGGATTATCGGTGATTTTCGAGTTAACTCGGACTTGTGAATACGGCCGTAACTCGCGGATCAACTGATCCTCGAGTTAACTCGAGACTTGTGAATATGGCCGTTAATGTTCTTGAAATAACAAGTATGAGCTCATAAATTGAAGCACAATATATAAAATATATATATATATATATATATATATATATATATATATATATATATATATATATATATAATATATATATATACTGAAAATTATATGCTTCAATCACCTTTCTGATAAGACAAATCAAAACAACAAGATGTGTTTAATTGTATGTCTTCTTGGCATTTTACAGGTCAATGTATATAAGAAAATCATCCACGATCATACAAATTTTTCTTTATTCTCAATTTTTCTCATGCATTATTTCACATGAGTTTATATATAATTTCTTAAAATTGCAATACATAAAGACTCAAATGCCTTTTATATTCCTGAAGGTTGAACTACATAAAAGTAAACAATACCAGAGTAAGGTCCTTGCATTCTTGTTATACAAAGCTTTCTCTTATAAGTAACGAACATAAATAAATTCGGCTAATCGTTGACATCTAAGAACCTTAGAGTAAACAGAGCTCTTCCAACAGAATGTCAAGTATTCCAAACGGGAAATTATGAGAAGTATAGTGGAAGGGTTCCATCGATAACTCAAGAATGTCCATGCAGAATGCAGACACAATATATCTTCACTCAAATATAGCCTAGATAATCCAGGGTACTTAATAGGGTGGGCCGAAAAACACACATTTTTTTCAAGTCGTAATACTGAGGAGAAGTTGCAAATTTGGGAGACAAAAAAAAGGGGTAAAAAAATAAATAAAAATCGATTTATATCTTCCGGTCGCGCATAGGCTGTAAAATTTGCCTAAATTTGGAAAAATTCACATTTTTACGATTTTTAACAGTTTTAAAACAGGCTCTTCCAAAATGTAATAGCTCAAATTCTTATGTATTAGAACCACAATAAATATTGTTTAAGTAATATTTAAATCTATCATCTTCCGGTTACGCATTGCAATCATATTTAATGAAATTTTGAAAAAATTTACAAACAAAAGTAGACTAAAGTTCAAGAGAAAAAATACTAACAACTTGTATGTTTATTTATTTATTATTATTATTTTTTTTTTGGGGGGGGGATTCATTATTGAATACATGTTTAATTGTTTAACAAGAAATTATTTTAGACCCATTAGTAATATTTATAAACAAGCTTTTTTTTTTGTTGAAAAAAGTTTTTGTGTGAAGAGTCGGTAAGTCCAAGAAAATCATGTTGGACAATTGAACATCTTCGTTTTCATTCATTCTAAGATGAAGGTACTTTGAAATTTTATTTATGGGCGAAGTTAGGCATGGTTGACCTTGACAGCAGAGTCGTTGTGATAAAACCATCCCCAGACTCAGCTCCGAAAACTTTTCCTGAGGCTTCTGTCACGAATTGCACACATCGTTTAACTGCTTGTGTGTGAACTGGGAATGTCTTGAATGTTATATCCTATTTAGGGACTGATTCACTTTGAATATATGATTTAATCTCATTGTCACTAATAGATTTTAATAATGGGGGAGAAGATAAATCACAGTCCATCCAGTTAATTATTTCTGATTAGTCGAGCCTTGATATTGAGTTTTTGCGGCATGAATGTTTTGATAGTTGTTCTCCTTTTATCTAACTGTCTAGCCTTTAGAATTCGTCTAAGTCCTAGCTCTCTCATGTCTTTTGTATTATCTTGTGTCACGGCTAAAATTAACTGTTCTGGATGAGCAAAAAAAACATTTCGGTTAATCACAGAGTCGACAATATAACGTAAATCTTACCTTGAATATTGTATTGATTGGTACACAAGTTTTAGTTCCTCTGTAAAGTATTTGCTTGTTCTCATACTAAACCACATTATCATGTATGATTTCAAAATAAATACAACTATTTCTTGAAGTTCAGGTGCGGGACTTTCTTCGCTTTAGTACAATCTGAGAGTTAGATTTGCTGTTGTCAACCACCTCGAGTGTGCCAAGGGACCAGGATTTCGTACAGCCAAATCCTCTTTACAGTTTCCCGACTTTATTGCCATGGAAATATCGAGAGAATATTGTTGATCCTTACTTAGCATACTTCTGTCTGTTGTGGGGATATGACAGCCATTAATTTTGAAGCCAATCACTGGACGTTTCTCTAAGTCACTTAGCTTTCACCGATTTGCTTTCTGAAAGATTTTCTTGGTATTTTCCCACCATTTTTCCAACCTGTATTAATAGCAGTTCCATTACATCCTATGACAACTAATTTTTAAGATAAATACCACAGCCAGACAGATAAGAAATAATAGAAGTGACAATATTATCAGAACTTCCAGAAGTTAGAGTAACATGACCGATGTAGACTGAACCAGGTTCTTGAATTAGCAAGTAATGCTCCTCCTTCTTTACTCTACGGAACCTTTTTGAATGAGCTATATCTACCCCTAGAGTGTCGTCCTTCCTTCCATCCAAATAGAGACCTTGTAGTGGAAATTTCGTCAGATTTACTACACAATTCAGTCCTAACATTTTGTTTTTCTATGACATTTGAGACGTCAGAATCGGTAATAAATCCAATGGCGTGCAAAAGAATCGATGCGATTACAGTGGTAGCGCGATCAGAAACTCTATAACTATCACTCAGTAATACAGTAGATTTTAACTGAGTTCTCATCTGCCAATTATTAGAGGAAATTTTTTTTTGGCACTTAAAAATGTGGGTCGGTATCGATATATTTACTATAAGTAAGTTGTTAGTTGTTATAAGTTGTTGGTATGTTTTTTCTTTGAACTGTGATTTACCTTTTTTTCTAATTTGTTTTTCAAAATTTCATTAAGTAAGAAGGCAATGCGTGACCGGCAGATGTTGATCAATTTAAATAATATTTAAACATTATTTTCTGAGGTTCTAATACATAAGAATTTGAGCTATTACATTCAGGAAGAGGCTAATTTAAAAATTGTAAAAATGTGAATTTTTCTAAATTTTCGCAAATTTTACAAAACATGAACGACCAGAAGATATAAACCGATTTCATATCTTTTTTTTACCCTTTTTTCGTCTTCCAAATTCGCAACTTTTCAACGGTATTACGACATGAAAAAAGAATTTTGAGTTTTTTTGAGTACCAAAAACGAGTTGAATTAAATGAAACATTCTGACCTGATCGGGAATAAAATAATCATTTGGTTATTTGCATAACAAAATAAAGAAAGTTATATATTTAAAAAAGGTCTTAAATTTAGATTTGGTGTTCAAATCGAAATAAAGTTTTCATATTACTGATAGATGGTAGTTACTTTAATTAACGTCGTACTGGAGGAACACAACTGTCTAGTGGACTATGATTGTCCGGGATTATTCCGCCAAAGGAAAGATTCGAGGATAACACCACATAACTTTGAATCATGGTCAGGTATTCCTGGTAGAATAATTTAAATATGAGATTTAACAACCGTTTATTCTCAAAAAAATTGTCCCTTTCAACACCAAATTGAGCGTATTTTGCGTTTGTCTTGCTTCCAAAACGACGTTCATCTGCTATTTGCTTACACGAATATGTCTCTTCATAAGTATTAGGTGATCAGTACCTAAAATTGAGGTTAAGAAAAATTGGGTTCGAATTCGGTGTAATAATTTCTATGTTAAAAACGTGAACTAAACCAAACTACAGTTATTCGATAGCACAGGAAACGAAGACGTGTTAGTGACCTTGAGTTTGGTCTCCGTGGTTACCGGGAAGGAAGAGGAACGGAGTTATAGAGAATTTCAACTCGACAGTGTAAACTTCAAATCGTTAACACGGAAGTGCAAGGATCCACTAGATCAACATTTCTATCATACGAAAACTAATGTCAAACTCTGACGATTAAAAACGTTAGAAATGAAATAGAATACAGTGCCGGTTGTGTAACTTAGGATCGCAGTTTAATAATTTAAAAAATTCCACAATGTAGGCAAATACTTGTCTAAAATCCAAGCAGAAATATATATCGCACGTAGTCTGCGTGGAGGAGAAGGTCCTCAGATTTCAATAAACACTGAATTGACTACATACCGAGAAATCGTATTTCTTTCATTTACTACACCCAAATTAATGCTATACCTTAACAAGACGCATTCACGTTGCGATAGTGAGTGCACCGACACAGCATAGTTATTTTTAATCTCTATTTTGTTCGTTTGAACCATTTTATGTTGGAATAAATTCGATCGTAACCAATGTAGTTTTTTATCTACTTCATTCTCCTATGCCTCCTAATCATCGATTTTCATATTTCAGTTTTGACCTCTATTATCTCTATTATAAATTTTATAAAAGGAAGTGTTTCTCTGTGTCTCTATACGCAGTGTCCTGACGAATCTATGACACTTACAATAATGAAATTTGGCAAACAAGTATTCCTAATTTTTTGCGATTTTTGTGGGTAGCGCCTGAATTTTAAAATTTAATCTGGAACATTTTAAAATTAAGTTATTAGATTTTTCCCCCTTTCGTTCTTCTTACCGGAAAGTGACGTCATCACTACCTCTAAAGAAGAAGAAACGACTTTTGCGATTTTCGACCGCTGAGGTCACGAGCGTTTTTCGTCCTAATGCCTTTAGAACCATGCCCAGTTTTCCGATTCAAGCTTTTTTTTATTTACGTTGCTTATAATAGCCACTTCGAGGTCATCACGTCGTTGCCTATGGAGTTTGTATGCAAAGAAGACCAAATGGGAATGCGTAGCAATCACTGGGGGTTGGCGAGCGTCAGCGAGCAGTGGTCGCCCCTGACTCCACGAAAAGAACTGTCACGGGTAACGCCATGCTGGCTACGCACAGTGGCTAGTTTCATTATAATTTTCACTTATAAAATCCTACAAGGTTAGTTTGTGACTCCAATATTTCCTTATACTCTCCAACAATAAAATCCTCCTATGTCCAGTATGGCCTCCCTCATATCATTTCACCTTCCACATACAAAATCCTTTTATATCAGTTTTGACCTACCACGATTCCTATAAATTATCATTAGAAAATTATTATTTCTAACTTATAGTAGTTTTTAGTTTTAATGCATTAATGAGTCACATTAAATGTAACCATAAGTGGTTTCTTGAAATTAAAGTTAATTAAACTTTCAAGTTCAATTTTAAAAGTAGAGCGCTGAAGCAACTAATTTTAATTAGGTCAATATGCAGACGACTTGCCCAACCGACATTTCTTCACGCTTGACTGCTTCGTACTATGCATCTTAAGGCCCGAACTGTCGAATATATCTGCTACAAATTCATATACTCGTATTGCAACCCTACTTAGTCAGTACCTCAGTCATTTTCCTATTCCATCCACTTCTAAAATACTCTTAGGTTAGTTTTTGATCATCACCATTACTATTAATTATCTCAAGAAACGTATCATTACTAACTTATAGTAGTCTTTAGATTAACTGGCAATAAGGAGCCACATTGAAGTTAACTCAAGGCCAAATTTCAAGAAATTCAAATTTGTAAAACTTTCAAGTCCAGTTTGAAAAGTAGAGCACCGAAGCAATTAGCCTTAATAAGGTCAATATCCAGACGACTTGCCCAACCGACAAACATTGCAGACACTCCTCCAACACAATCGACTGCTCCGCATTATGCATCATAAGCCCCGAACTGTCGAATATATCTGTTACAAATTCATATACTCGCATCGCAACCTGAGTTAGTTTGTGCCACCATCATTTTCCTATACCTTCTACTCGCATTCAAACCATCGAGAGAAATGACGTGTGAGAGGAAAGTATTGCAGAAACAATTAAACACAGAATACCATCAATCTTTTTCGTGTCCGTTGTCAGGAAGAATTATTGGTCAGGAAAAGAGCAGGTGAGATATCGACCGTCGTGTTCGTGTGAAATATTTAGTAGGAATTATATATATATACAGAGGATAGAGTGAGAGAGGAGTGCTTTGATGGACGTGTTACGTGTCATTTATATTCTCTAGTAGCTTACCCCCAGATATCGAAAAATCGAGAATAAAATGAAATAGTCATATCTATAATTTATGGTTTTGAATAGAAAGGCGTCACTTTGAGTCGCTGAGAGGTTTTTATTAAGCAGCTGAGGATTATGTGGTTTTAGGTATTCAGATTTTCGAATCAATGCGGTATATTGAACGCTTCAGTTGCTGCGTGTGAGTCCAGGGTTGTTACAAGTCGTTGGAATGACGATGAGCATGACGGATGAATGTTAAAATAGTTCGTTCATGATGTTGTAGACTTAGTCACCATTACAGAAATGAACTCAAATTGGAATACTATATAAAGAGGAATAACGTATTTTTCTCATAAAGTATTTTGTGCTGGACATATTTCCACTACCTTCACACGACGTACTAGCTAACTAACTAACACCAACACACACTCCCGTGCCTCGTGACGTGAGACACTGTACCAGTTGAAATAAGTGTGGTTGGATGAATAGAGCATGCCACCTAGGTGACATTTCTGCCCAGCATGTTAGAGCACATTACATGTATACATCCTTACATCTATACAGTAATTACATTAAATCATTATACTAGGTTACATTATAACTATATATACACAACATGCAATGTGAGAAAAAGTTCGATTTTCTTAGTCAGGATAATCAAGTCCTGATGATTTTCAATAAATTTCACCAGGTTAATAATTTTAATCCTCGAGCCCTTGTTACATACAATGTTCCTGAGCCATGCAATTTTAAGGTGGTCGGCAGGTATTCTCATATGCCATGAGACTGTACGGGGACAAACTGTAATGTAATGTAGAGGTGTGCCAAAAATTGATGACAGGCGGATGTGTTTATGAACGCACTCAGTTTTATACACGAGCGTGATTGTGTTTCAGACACTAGATGACTCAGGCAAACAATGGCACGCACACTATAAATAGTGTATTATGAAGAATTATAGACATCCGCCACGATGCCATTCATTTCTAATAGCCATCTGAAATCCCGTGAAATCAGACACCACTGCTATTCCTTTCACGACTTTCTTCTTCATAGACACTCAACCTTCTTTCCACACGATACCTCACACTCGGTTGCTAAAGCTAACGCAATACTGTCCACGATATCATTTATATGATACCTAACCATACATACGGAAGTAAACCCTTGATAATAATACAGTTCTCACGGTTTCTCACAGTCCACTATCAGTCAGTTAGTGGTAATATCATTAGAATTCAGCACCTGATAAATTACGGATGGGAAGAACTGTGGTACACTTAAGTCAACACTACAAAATTAACTTGTAATGCAATAGTATCTGCAGTATTGTAATCTATCGCCCCCATAAAGTAATTTTTGGTACAGCTACACTCTACGTTTATGACGATGGCAACGGCTTGGCGATTTTTTTTGGCGCACTTCTAAAGTCGCCAAGGAAAGAGTTATTTCTTAACTCTTTTCCTGTCAGAATTTTTTTTTCTTTTTACAACACACCTTTTAAGCACAGAACGTTTTAAAAAGTATATTTTAAAAAAAATTTCACAAAAAGTAGTAAGCTTAATCACATATCAAAACACATTTGTGAACCAGCAGAGAAACTAAGCTACGAATGGTAAGAATACCCTGAAACTTATCAATTACACTAAATACAGTGAGCATGTTGAAAAAGAAAAAGATTTACAAAAGAAAGAAAGCAAGAAATAATACCTGATAACGTCAGAATTCTCTCGTAAAAAAATAATGAAAACGAAAATGGTCAAAAAAACAAAACTCTTAATCTTGTCGTGAAAACTATTATAATAAAATAAAAATTCCACAACTGTCAAAATACAAATAAATGGACCAATGGTATCACAGAAAACGATTTAAAAGGACCAATACAATTAAAGAATAATTTAAAAACAAACTAACCAATGGGAGGAAAGAAAAAATTTCAAACGAATCAATGAAATCAAACGACCTTAACGGATTTTGGAAGAACTTTCTAGAATATTCAAAATGAAAATTGAAAGTTTCCGTTTGCCGAGGTTGCCATGAAAGCCACAACAACTGTAACGAAAGATGGGTTGCCTTAATTTATCGTAACTCGCTACTAGAAGTGCGCCAAAAAAATCGCCAAGCCGTTGCCATCACTCATAAACGTAGAGTGTAGCTGTACCTAATTTTTGGTAGACAAAATTACACTCTTTTTCACGCGTCTTACAATCAGTTTAGTCAATATCAGTGTCGTACACCAATAAGGAATAACACCCTGTTTGCTGTAACCGAAAGTCCGAGATCTGTATTCCCCGGGTACCGTGGTAGCTCGCTTGGAAATGTAGCTGATTTGCATTTGGAGCGTTGGGAATTCGAACTTCGAGTGGGGGCTTGTTAACTTTAAATTTGTTGTAGACTACAATGTCTTCACGTTGGCGTGGTGGGCAAAATTGGACAGTTGGGTGGCAGCTCAGTTCATTACGATTCAAAATTACGAGGTATAGTTCTTGGATCTTTCCTTTCCGGATTAATTCCTGAATGTTACCATCAGCCGGATGTGTTGCTTCAGTGCGAAGTTAGTTCAACTACCTTCCTTCAGATTCCCAAGATTATCAGAGAAATCGTATTCACAATAATTTAAATCCTCGATACGGAAACAAATTTTTATTATTTGATGTTTATGAGTGTTTGGCACAAGGTTCAGATTTAACGTTTGCGCAGTACTAGCTATTGGAGTGAGAAAAAGTCAACCTGATTGTCACAAATAAAATTGATCGCATACTCCATTTTTTAAAACTACGATGATCTAAGAAGAAATATAAAATATTACGATGTTACCTACAATTGGGATCAATTGTTAAATTTATTTTTGTGTGATTAATCTTTTTTTCTGTTATCAGATTTCGAAACCACTAGGATTGATCACTTGAATCATAAGCGTGTAACAGCATTGCGGTACCAAATGTACCGTATTGTATCATTTATATATGATCATTCAACTTGATTAAACTCTGAATTCACACACACATCGCGAAAGCAAGTGTACCGTGTTTCTATAATGTATTTCTGTGTATTCAAATGAATCCCTGAAACTTAACCATTTCTATTCGCAATATTTACACAGACTACTTTATTATAATTATTTTTAATATTTGAAAAAAGAGATTTTATTTGCTTGAATAAATTTTCGCTATGTGTACAGTGAGAAAACTTTTTCAATACGTTGTGATCAGTGAAATTTATTTGGTATTAGTTATTAAACGTGTATCAGACTGTATTATTTTCTTAATATTTAAAGTAACAATATATTTGCTGGCTATCAAAAATAAATTTTTAAATTAAACCCTCTTTCCCAAAAATATAAATGTATTGGATTGTTAAAAGTAATAAAACGTTATTAAGAAAAGTAAAGATAAATGACCTGTCATACTATGGATGCCTAACACAGTTCATTTATAGTGGGCAAACTTCATTTATATATTTTTAAACCTGAAGGCGTGTTATCACTAGCTATGTATAAAATTTTTCACCACTATCTGTTAACTTCTGTTGATCACTGGCTAACTATAAACCGTTTCCCACCACTATCTATCAATTTACAATGCCTTGATTTCCCGTGGTGCTATTTTTTGAGCAGTACTGGTAACACAATATTATTGGAAAACTCATGTAAAACAATGAGTCGCGTACTGCAATCGTTTCATCATCAATGTTATTTATATGGCGATTTCGACTGTAATAACATTTGATATTTCGTATCTCGTTTCGTTCGTGGCATCACACACAACCAATCAAAACAATATGAAATTACACCTACTCTTGACGTTACACAACCAATCAAAACTTTAATAGCCACGTTAACTAGTATATCTCACCAATTTCATATAAGAAAACAGATATCTAACCTTGTATACAACTGAGAAACCATTGTTTTGTATATTTGGTGCTGTTGGTGTATACAGGGTGTTTCAAAACTATCTGGTCTGGATGGTGTGTCCAAAAATGCTAAGTTTATTGGTAGACGGTGCTATTTAGGTGAGTCGATAACATCATTTTTGTGGCATAAGTCGTCGTTCCTAGCTTGGATTTCCTATGACAGGCAACGCTACACAAATTTGAAGCTTGCAGATATGCATCTGATATACGAGGCCACGAATAGAAACGGACGATTATTTATTTTGTTTATTTAAAAAATATTTTTTAATTAAAATTGTTATACTTAAATTTATTGAAAAATTAATTTGGGATCTATTGCTACCTAAACGGTGTATATACATATCAATCTGCAGTTTATAACATATTCCTACGAGAAGTGTTACGTAGATTCTCCCTCATTTTGGATCAACTACAATACATTCTAAGTGAAATAAATTCTACTAGGGTGCCCGCCCCCTGCTAGCGAAAGCTCACCAACACACGGAGGATTGCTTTGCAATCCTCATTAGTTCGCTGCGCGAACCTATGATCGCTTTGCTTGCATCAACAAAGACATGTGTCCTAGCAGAAAGGATATTTTATAAATTATATTACTCCAAAAAATATTTTTCAAATCTAAATTTGCTGCATTACAGAAAATATAAACAGTACCACTTCCACAGTAACCAGTTCAAATGGCACTGAAATGATCCTCCGCTTTCTTTGATTTCTAATTCCAAACTGCAACAGCTCGACTAAAATTATTTTTTTCTTCAGTAAAATTTAATTTGATAACGCTATAAATTCAATTGAGGCGCGTGGCTTCGTGGTAAACAAACAATCGTACAATGTTGCCAAAACGCGATGACAAATAACGTCTTTTTTGTGTGCCACGTAAGAGAATTATATATAAATAGATGGTTCACGTTTAAAAATATTTCTGATATATTAAACTGGATTTCACCGTTCTTTGAGAGAAAATCTGAAATAAAGTAGAAACAAAATGGAAAACGAAACACAGAGTTGGGTACTTTAATTTCACAAATATTTTATATGTTTCTGTTCATCCACTTTGAATAAAAACAAAAGAAATGTTCATAACTAATTCCTCTCTCTTCTGTCAAAAGATCAGACGGGAACAAATTAGCCCAGATGGAAGAAAGATTCCAATCTCTAATTTTTGAAACTTCCCAGCAAAGTTCCCCCGCGGCTATGGAGTTTGAATTCAATTTAGAATCACTGCTGTTTCTCAAAAATTCGCAGTGGACAGAATTAAGAGAATTTCAATTCTTTTAGATTTGTCGAACCTGAGGTGGTAACTATTCTGGTTCGGTTTTTCATCTGACTTTTGAGTTAAGACCAGATTTCAATTAAACTGTGCTGTAGGAAATGGCGGAACTCGATTTTAAAATTAAATTTGAGCTACGTGCTCTGTCGAATCTCTCTTGCTTTGCTCAGTTATGCTATTTTTGTGGAAGAGTTTTGATTGAGCAATTCTATGTCCTGTGTTATTCCATATGGCATTATGTTGATTTGATTTGTTTTGTGGATCTACATTCAATTATTCTACATAACGGCTAATTATACTACGTTCTAGCGTCTAAAGGGGCTTCCGAACCACTGAGAACATCCAAATAGCTTAAATTAAGACAAACCCATAGCCTATTGATCCTATGCCCAAAGCACTCTGCTAACAATATTAGGGATGATGTACTAAAATGAATGCAGTTAGGTCACACACAAAGAGCCTTACAGATCCTTTTTTCATTGAAAATGTAAATAGTAGACTTCACTAGTGGAAGCATCCCCATATCATGGTCTCTAAAAACTAAAAAGACAAAACAAGTCACAAAATATTGACTTTGTGTTTCACCGGTATCACTCAAAATTAGTTAACAAATAATTGTTGATGATGTGTATAACTATTGTTGTATGTTAACTTTTGAAGTGCTGAATAAGAGCGCTAGCGGTACTCCATCGCAAAATTTTGATTTATTGAGTGTTTCACACTTATAAGCCGAAGATACACGCAACTAAACTGTAAGCTAACGTTTTATAGGTCGTTACGATCGCTCCCACTTCTGTATCTCAAAATTTTGTCTTAGCGTGTTTCACATGTAAACTGACGATCTATACAATTATATGTATATTACAATGAAACTTTCGTAGTGGTGGCTACGATCGCTAAATAGGTCCATCTCAAAATGTGGAAATAGTGTTTCACTTTTAAACGGACTCGATTTATACAACCATAATACTCGTTAACTTTTGCAGTAGTCGAAGGATAAGATCGCTATAGTACTTTATCTCAAAATTATAATGTGTTTGTTTTTCTGGTAAGTCGACAATTTATACGACTATATAGTGAGTTAACTTCATCAGTTGGTGAATACGATCACCACAAAATTCTACTTCATGAATTCAGTGACTGAATTCGATATATCCTAACATTAGTTGATTTCTTATTGATTATACGAGACCATGAGAGCTGTATATCAAGGGTGTACTTTTGTATACGTGGTCATGCTATGACTGATTGCTACCTATCACGATATTGCGGTGCCTTTAACACTCGATTAAATGAAGACCAACAGTTTTTATAATGAATCTGAGTGGGAGTCGAGGGGTCTTGAGATTATAAGCTATATCACTGGTCACGGAATTTCAAACATTGTTAGAAATTATTTTCTTTGCATTGGTAGTTCTACTGTTTATCGTGCACTGTTCATCAAAGCTCTGCCCAATTATGGCGAGTGACATTACTTAATATAGATGGTTATCATGGTGCGAAGCTGTTATAAAAGGGAAATTAATCCTCAGTCCGCAATAAGCAGTTACTTAAATGCATTACTAGGGGGAAAATTTACTGTTGCTTCTAAAAAAAACGAAAGGTACCTACTACCATTTATCAATTTGCCTCTTTTTTCATGTATCGTTCAGAGTATGCGATATATTATCTAACCTCAAGTCTCCGTTCCAGTTTACCCTTCACAAGATCTGTCACTGTATCGATGTTTCGCTACAATACCCTTGCAAGGTGAGCAGCAAACGGACTTGAAGTTAACGATGAGTAGGATTGCAATTCTGTGATAAGGTGAAATGCAACCAGCGAGTGTACGTTGTTATTCTTCTAAACGGGACGCTTCCTCTACCATTAAAGATCGTTACAGAAAAGGGAAGAGTCTTCAAAGAGTTATGCCAGTGCCTCTAAGCTAGCGTAAAGCAGTGAATCCAAGCTAGCGTAAAAACAGGATTTTCTTGAAGACAAAACTTTGAGTATGCGATATATTATCTAACCTCAAGTCTCCGTTCCAGTTTACCCTTCACAAGATCTGTCACTGTATCGATGTTTCGCTACAATACCCTTGCAAGGTGAGCAGCAAACGGACTTGAAGTTAACGATGAGTAGGATTGCAATTCTGTGATAAGGTGAAATGCAACCAGCGAGTGTACGTTGTTATTCTTCTAAACGGGACGCTTCCTCTACCATTAAAGATCGTTACAGAAAAGGGAAGAGTCTTCAAAGAGTTATGCCAGTGCCTCTAAGCTAGCGTAAAGCAGTGAATCCAAGCTAGCGTAAAAACAGGATTTTCTTGAAGACAAAACTTTGGCATCGTCAGCCAGATGGGGTGAAATATAATCTGATCTCAGAACGCCATACCACCTTCCCTCCTCACGTTGAAGCGGTGCCAATGGTTTCCCATAGCTCCTTAGCAGTGAACGTACCATCTGTAATGATTAGTTCTGAAAACAAATTTAATCGGTAACTCAAGATGATTGAACTTATTGCATAGATATGATTTTTGTGACAGCAACCAGACCATTAAAGTTAATCTAATAGCAGACAGCACAGTGATACGAGATATTTGATGGCATAAAAGAAAGCCCATACAATTTCCCCTTTTTATTTTATAAAAGAGAGAGTTGGAAATTTCCAAACATGTCCCAGAACGTTTTCGAGTATACGCAGGATTTTCCAGTAAATCAAAAGAAAACAATCAATTCTCTCCATAATTCCATACTGTATTAATTACACATAATATTTGATAGCGAATAATAGCTTCCATCAATTCAAGTAGGTCCTTGAAAATTAGCTGCCGTGTAGCATAAGATGACCACCAAGTGACACATCCACAACTTCATATGTACAAACTTTGTTAATGGGCCGTCTGTATATCAATTTCCCCACAGATATAGTAATTTTCAATATCAACGTACAATTTTGAACCTATAAATATCAAAATGTATCCCTAGATATGATATTTCTGGATTACGAATATGTAGAGGTTCGCAATTTTAATATCAAACAAAGTTCATTCTAAATCTAAATAAATTCATCTAGAATTAAATTGCAATTCTAAATAAATTAATTTAATTCAATTGAATCTATTCAAGTATAGTATGGTTTAATAGTTAAACATAGGTAGATAGAACTCTGGCCTTAAGACGACAAGCCAAAATAGTCTAATTATTAAGCTTAATTTTACACGTTAGTATTAAACACTCGAACGGAATGTAATTATTGTTTATTTCTTAAAGTATTTGTTATGGTGTACTTTGAATTCGTCCGTTACTGTTAAAATGTAGTTAGAAAGGTATTTAATTAATCTTTACGCTGTGGCAAATAGAGAATTGTTACTACTAAAATTTATTTTGCACCAGCGGCATGGTATAGAACTGTGTAAAGTGGATTGTATCCCCCTTTTAAGTTACCAATAGCATCGATCACAATTTACGAGGTGTCAATGACTGACCTTTTGGAGGGTTTATCCTTCTGTTCGGTTACCCTACTCTGTCGATCATGAGGTGTGAACGCTTTGGGCGAAAGGCAGAAGTTCGTTCCGATGATATCTCTCTCAAGCCAAACGATACGCCACACAATACTATAAATGAAAGCGTCAGTCGTAAATTCCACTCAAGGATCTATCGCTCAAGTTAGGCAGTCAGGCCTCGGTCACACGAGGCGTTTCAAAGTGCGTATGGCGAGGCTAGCAAGATCCCGTTGTTAAATTATGTTTATTTATTCCTCTAATTCAAGTGTCTATCTTTGCGATCTTGAAGAGCAGGACCCTGATAGCCTCACCAACGCGCGTCTTACACGCCTCATGTGAACGGGGCCTTAGGTAAGGGGTGTCGGACATGCAGGGAAAAGTGCCGTTCTGTGAGACGATTGAAAAAAATCTAAGCGCCGTGACATAAAGGTTAACATCGCGCTGGAGCTACACATCGAGCTATTGGGGACAGTCCGGTACCAAGCCTTAATGGACCGACCCAGCAGTATTCAAATATTCAAAATAATTCGAAGACAATAGGACTAGCAACTTTGATATTTGTTGTTGGGCATGGATTCAGGATATCTAACGGAGACCAGTGCACAAGCATCTTTTAAAATTTCGATTATCTATATAAATAAGAATGGAGTGTTTGTTTGTACATTCAATATTTTCGACCCATTTCAAGTTTTCTATCCGTTTTGGACCCTTCTGATGCCGAATCCGCCTTTTTTTCGTTTGGTGTCTGTCTGTCTGTCTGTCCGTCTGTCTGTCTGTCTGTATGTTGTGCCCTATACACGTCCACGCGGTTTAAGATATTTTCATGAAAATTTGCATACAGTGAGTACTTATCTTCATTTAGTGAGTGGTATTGGTTGCGAAAGTCTGTCTGTCCGTCTTTCTGTTCTATGCTCGATTTTGTGTTTGTGTGTTTGTGTAGACATCACATGAATTGTATTCCAGATATTTGATTGCGTTGTATTTTATTTTATACATTATCTATTAGTTTAGTGAACGCAATATTAAACATTTCTTTATTGTTATATTTAGTTGAGTTTCATGCTAAAAAACCTGAGTAAGTATACTTAAATCAACCATAATTTGGTAGTTTTGGAAAAATTGGAATGTCTATTGAATATTACGATTACTTCGATTGCTTTACCAGTACTGCTGAAAAAGTAATTATTCTTCAAATTTTTTTTTTTTTTTTTTTTTTTTTTATGGAATTTCATTTCTGATACTTCATTTATTTCGAGTCTTATTTTTATTCTTTGCGCAATGAAAACGATTTCCGAATATTTGGGACAGACGATAGTTTTCAATGAAATGAGAATGAACAAGATCGCGCGAGCAGTGATATTTTTTCTGGTTCTTTCGCTCTGAATTAATTTTACATTTCTAAATTTTGTACACTTTTAGTTGTAAGTTGTGGCAACTGTGCGAGATCAAGAGATAAAATTGAATCACAAATTAATATCTTTAGAACAATTTTTTTCGACAACTTTCATTTTGTTTTACTTCGCTGTTTCCAGTTTTAAATATTTATTATTTTAATAAATGTGTTTTCCTTCTCATCACACGCAACAGCACCACAAAGTATTAGACTTTAAAATGTTAGGTAAGTCAGTATAAATTTTCCGTAAATTTTAAGTGTAGTTATGCCATTATTGAAAGAGTAATGCCGTTATTTAAAGAATAATGCCGTTATTTAAAGAATAATGCCGTTATTTAAAGAATAATGCCGTTATTTAAAGAATAATGCCGTTATTTTAAAGAATAATGCCGTTATTTAAAGAATAATGCCGTTATTGAAAGAATAATAATGTTTATTAATCCAAACTGGAACTTTTTCCAAAATTAAAAAAATTGTTGTAATAATGACAGGAGAAGATTGCAAAATTTCACAATGTCGCATACCGGAGGCAAGAGTGCCACAAGTAAAAAAATATTGTTTTGTTGACTATGAGTGCGAGAGCACTCGCCGTAAATCGTAATTTTAATTAATTGAGTTGAACATGAAAAGAACTTAAGAAAGGGAATTCCAAATCTTCCTATACATCGTCTTTTATAGTAGTAACCTTAGTATCACCTTTCGTCATTTTGTAGCTTTGTCATACAGCAATTGTGCGATGTATGTGAAATGTATTACATGAATGGATATGCATGTGTAGGATTTGTGTCCAAAGTAAGTTGTAGAAAATATAAAGATGGCAAAAGATGTTAAAATAAATTTTTATTCTACAAAAAACGTAAGTCATTGTATAATTTGATTATCTCTTCAATCTAGAGTAAACCAATTCAAACCGAGTAAGGTCGGGTATTTAGCTATCGTCTTATAAATTTAAAAAAATGTTTATATAATTCTGTTTAAAATTATATATTATTTATGGAGATACGTTAAGTATAAGTACTTGAAATATTTTTTTTGAAAAATATCTATACGTTCCTGAAGTAAGGTAAAGTTTTATACTTTAAACTTCAATCTTTCAAAATGTGTATTTTTGCCCATAAAAGGAACATTTTTTCAAGCAAATATAAAAAATTGGTTTCACATACCCTATACCATAATTTAACACAGACATTGTTTTTGTATCTGCTCATAAAAGTTCATTTTGGCTGTCAAAAAGGATGAAAGTGGTAATTTTTCAAAAAATATATATAAGTTATAAAAACATCTCAAAAATTTCAATTTTAAGTTTTTTAAAAATCCTTGTGTCAAAGTGCTTAAACGTGCTTCTCATAACCTGCATAAAAATTAAATAAATACACATAAAAGATTATGAGAAAATATTCCTTAGAATTGCACCATTTTAACATTACAGAGATAGGATTGTGCTGGGACCCTTATGTGAATGCAAAATTTTACTTTTTCTTTTGATACCAACTTTTGGAGTCAATCATACCGTTTTAGAGCTCATAGGTAATATGAGTAATCCATTGAAAATACAATTATAAGAAGATAATTGGGAGTAGCATAGTCATATACAGGGTGCACAATAAAGTCTTTATAGACTCACATAACTATCGGAAATCAGATATATACAGTTATTAAAGTGATATATAGGTATAATAAGAGGATATGCACTACAGGTTGATAACACTTGCATCGATCCTTGCCGTAAAAATGGAAATTTGCGTCTGTCGAAAACTACGCAGTATATAGAAAAAAGTTTTTATTAAGTTGTAGAGCATCACCATTCAATACGAAATATTACTTTCCATACACGAATAGTGTAAATGATAAGAGTGGAATTTCAATTTGTCGATATTCGATACTCGTCAAGGATGAATCACCACAAGCACTAGATTGCTAGAAATAGGTAAGGCGACTATAGAACTTGGGATATGTGAACGATACACGACGTACTACACGCAGTGAAGATTACAGTACGGGGGCTGTGTGCTTTACCATTTAACTGAACGAAGACAGCTTATTTGTTTTAACATTTTACAACACGAAGAGTGTTTTAGTAGTTTACAACACGAAGACAGTTTGTTTGTCTTAACATTTTAAGGCACGAAGACAGTTTTTTTTTTTTTTTAGCATTTTACAGCACCAAGACAGTTTGTTTGTTTTAGGATTTTAATGCACGTTGACAGTTTATTTGTTTTAACATTTTGCAACTCGAAGACTGTTTATAACATTTTACAACACGAAGACTTTTTTTAACATTTTACAATACGAAGACTCTTAACATTTTACAACACGAAGACTGTTTTAACATTTTACAACACGACGACTGCTTGTTTTAGTATTTTAAAGCACGGAGACAGTTTGTCTTAGTATTTTACGGCTAGCAGACAGTTTGTTTGTTTTAGCATTTTACAGCAGCAATAAAGTTTGTTTGTTTTAGCATTTTAATGCACGATGGACAGTTTATTTGTTTTAAAATTTTACAACATGAAGACGGTTTGTTTGTTTTAGCATTTTACAGCACGAAGACTGATTTAACATTTTACAAAACGAAGACTGTTTTAACATTTTACAACACGAAGACTGTTTGTTTTAGTATTTTACAGCACGGATATAGTTTGTTTGTCTTAGCATTTTACGGAATGAAGACAGTTTGTGTTTTAGCATTTTACAGCACCAGACAGTTTGTTTGTTTTTAAAGCACGATGACAGTTTATTTGTTTTAACATTTTACAACACGAATACTGTTTGTTTTAGCATTTTAAAGCACGGAGACAGTTTATCTTAGCCTTTTACGGCACGCAGACAGTTTGTTTGTTTTAGAATTTTACAGCACCAATACAGTTTGTTTGTTTTAGCATTTGCACGATGATAGTTTATTTGTTTTAACAGTTATACAACACGAAGACGGTTTGTTTGTTTTAGCATTTTACAGCACGAATACTGTTTAACATTTTACGGCACGGAGACTGTTTGTTGGTTTCAGCATTTTACAGCACGAACACTGTTTTAGAATTTTACAACACGATTACTGTTTGTTTTACGAACTAGAAATGCACTATACATACGTGTATTTTATTTTACAGAAACAAACATTATACAATATACGTAATGTACAGTACAATACACTATTATGTACATGAGCTTACGATTTAGACGTGCATACATATTCAAATTTTTAAACATTCTGCCACTTTTGTTTCTTCGAGGCTCGTGTTTTCTGAGTGGCAATGTTCGAGTGGCGGTTAAACGAAGTTTCACTGTACCTCGGGTCGGGAAAATTCGTACACACCTAAAGCATATGTGCATCCGAGGATACGAAGACAAGGAAATGATAAATAAACATTTTAAAATAAATACATGATAAATGAATAAACACATGATAATCTTTATTTTATTGACTATGCTCAATGTCCCCACCATAGGCCAAAATATGCATTTTTATCCGGGATAGAACTTTTTGTGCATGCTCAGGAGCATTACAGGTGTCACAATAGTAATGGTATCGTTCATAGTACGTCGTGAAGCTTGCGCAGTCTAGTGCATAGTCGTCGTAAAGCTTGCGCTGAGTAGGTTTTCTCTGATATTTCCGTTGTTTGAGATACTGCACAGTAACTTACTAGAATATATCAGAGTGTGCACTACACAATTTTAAGCTCTGTGATGTAGCATTGACGGGAATAGATTTCCGAAATTTAGCATTTCATGCCCACTGTTAACGGTATTCATGTAAACAAGTTGTCATTTCGAACAAAATTGGTGATGGTCTACAACTTGGTAAAATACTTTTGTCCATATCATACAGAACTTGCGAAACAGAAGAGTAGTGTTTTTATTTTATCTCTAAAGGGTCGTCTATTGTAATGTATATTCACTTTACTAAACCTACACTACCCTACAATAACGGACCGGGCAGCAAGATGTGATGGTATAAGGGAAATAATACATGTTTTAATAGGGGGATTGTCCGCCCACATGCTGCAATGACACTAGCAACCCTTCTGGGCATACTTTCAACAAGGTTTTAATACACAGCTGTGGGTATTTGTGTCCATTCTTGCTGCAAGAATGTCACCAGCTCAGCAGTAGACTTCGGACGTGCTTCCCTGGTCCGTAAGCGTCGCTCGAACGCGTCCCACAAATGTTCTATGGGGTTTCGGTCGGGCCTCTGAGCAGGCCAGGGAAGACGTTTTACATCCATATCTCGATACCACTACTTGACAGTGGCTGTAACATTACATGGAGTGTAAGTAAGTAATATTCGTTCATTCCATAAAATTGCCAGAGCGTAGGAAGAACCTGATTGTCCAAAATTTTCATGTAGGCGTTCAAATGACCAGGAACAACATGCAAAGGTCCCAGGCCATACCACGAAAAACGCCCCAAACAAGTAGTTGGACTTTATGGATATCCGCTGGAGTCCGGTGGACCTATTGTAGGGTAGTGTATATATCAACTTACTGTACCAATGTAATATTTTACTATACCTATATTTTCTCAGACTTGACCTCGCATGTGATTAAAATATAATTGGTGTTTATTTCGAATTTTTTTCTTTGGGGTTGATATTGGACCGCGCTAATTGCCCGACGTTAATAATGTACCTACCTACATACTCTCAATATTACTCAACTATTTCAAATATTACTTTACTATACGTCTCCTTCACAGATGTAACTACCTATGCTCTATAGTTAGGTGGGGGTATGAAGACATCAACTAAACTTCCTGTATATAAGATTTCTGCAACAAGATATACTAGTTAGCTCTCTATCTCTATACAAGCCCAGTTGGAAGAGTTACGGATTAGCAATCGAATAATTTAATTTCAACCAGACCGTCGTATGCAAAAGGGATCTGGTGTAAGTTAAGTAGGAAATGACCTTAAATGTTCTCACGTTGGCGTGGTGTGGGAGTTTGGAGAATGGCGTGCTAGCTCAGGTGTGCTCGTCATCCGACTGTGGTTCAAAATTTCTTGGTGTTGTCCATGGAGATTTGATCCCAGACCGACGCCTATACCCCGTTGTGTTGCACCAATGCGAAGCTAATTAAAACATACCTGTCCCTGTAATTTAATAAAACCATTATGCCACAAAATTTGAGCATGATGCTTAACTTCAAAATGTGCTTACAGTGTAAACATGAAATAAATTAAGTCTGCAGACAACGCTTTTCAATCATCCCAATGTAACCCTGAAAGTTTGCAATTAAAGTAACACATCGAAGAGGTTTCGAAATTGAAACACCGGTTGTTGGATCTGCCATATTAAAGCTCATCAGGTCTGTGAAATAAAAACTGTGTTTACTTAGCGAACGGCGATTAGAAACTCGGCCTGAAAACAAACGGTTCCAGCAGTTTGGAACTCTTGCAAAATATTCCAATTTACGAAACCCGCGGAGTTAAATCTTGCGAGAGGTATTCCTCTGGGACCCTTGCAACCATTAGTTTGCGGGCCAAAAGCGGCAAAACAAATGAGTGCTCTTCAATCCTGTTGTTCCTACCGCTTCCTACACTTCTTTTTTGGAGACAGCTGGGCTCTAAAAGTGTGGGAACTCTCCAGAGAAATCTGAGCTTGCAAGTTGAATTGACTCGCTAACTGGGTAATGAGTGATCTTGAGTAGAGTCTCTAGGACACGGCTGTGTTGCTTTTGAAGCAAGTGTTCACAGATGCACTAAGCTTCCTGTTGGGAAATGAATCATTTATGACGTACTTTCGGTGAAACATAACTGCCACTTAGTGTAAATTGGAATAAGGGGGTTAGTGTTAATAGACCTGAGACTCTTTTTAAGAATTTTTTTTCCGGGTTTTAAAGTTGAGTTGTTGCAACGCAACAAGTTGGACGACGACTGGAATTGTACGAACGTAACGGGAAACAGATAAAAATTATATAAAAAATAGTTTTAAGGGGAGTACTGAAAATCATTATTGTCAGGCTTAATATGGGAAAGATGCTATGTAATTTTTTGGGGCTTTAATCAATTCGCTGAATCTGTCGTTTTCCGATATTTTGTTCCAAGCAAACGCCAAAAGATCATGAGGCAAAAAAAAATTGACTCTCCGAAACCAGTGCTTTATCGGAATGAAACTGAGCATGCGAGATGTTCATAGTGAGATAAAGAAATTATCACAATAGTAAAGCAAGATAACTTTTTATTGCTGGAGAATTATATCAGGAAGTTTATTGATTAGTAAGTTGTAAAGTCTACTCTGGTGATTACACATGTCTCTCGCACATGTGTGTCTGTGGTGTTGAAACTATTTCTTGACTAGAAAGATTGAGCCTCAAGTCCTGTGCCTTACTTAATCTCCCGATCAATCTCATGTTCATAACATGTTAATCGTTATTCACATTGTTAGCCTGAACTTCGTTTCATCAACTTAAAATGTATGTATGGAAGCAGATTTTTAAAACTATAATATAAATAAACTTTCACAGATAGTTCTAAGATGAATAGCAAATAACAATTAAACAATTCAAATACCACATGCTACAAAAACAATGTTTAAAACACGAGTGAAGTATTGAGGATAGGTTTCGCCATGTTCAATTATCTCTGCTGTGTATACAAAAAATATGCAACCCTCTTTGAAACATGTTATTTAATATTTATGTTAATAATAACTTACTTTAGTCCGAATTATTATTTTGGGAAACAAATAACTAATTCACAGGAAAATGCTTTTGCCCGGGATATATTTCTCAAAGTTCAATTATCTCTGTTGCATATGCAACGAAATATGCGACTCATTTTAAAAACATGTTATCGCACTATTCCATTTACTCGGGATTTTTTTATGCCATTTAAAACTTGCAATGTAACTTTTTACGATGTGTCTCATTATTTCCTCAAACACTCACGTATTCTTAATGAAATAACGAACATTTATCGCTCTATACAGTTTTGTAATTATCATTAAATTCAAATGCTAATTCGTGCTAATGCTGTCAGAGGAACACAAAGGAAGCTTGTAATGGCAAATTTTAATAACCAGGGCATAATTTAAATGAATTTGTCCTTTCGCATTACCTGATCATCCTATAATTGACACTTGAAATGAAAAGGAAATAGATAAGTTATCCGTTCCAATTGTGCTAGAGGAAAATTCACTAAATGCTTATGAAATATGTATGATGATTGGACAAACGCTTGAATTGAAAAAGAAAGTAACTATAATGGTCGTTGAACAGAAGTTAAGACTTTAAGATACTGTTTAATATAATCATTTAGACAAAGGATAATATTTTAAGATTTTTTTTAATGATTCGAATCCAAATATTCCGTGTATTATAATTTGGTGGAGAAATAAAATACTTTACTGTGATTTTTTAATGATTCGAATCCGATAGGACTGTAATGTAAATATTAGAGTCGTAAAACCATACAGGTTACGAATCAGCTTGTTGTCCTTGGGCAAATTATTATACGTACTTCTATTCACAGATTGAGACTTCCAAGCATTACGATTTATTATCATTTCTCTAATCGGTATACACTTATATCTACTACTATAAAAGGAATTGTTTGTTTGTTTCTTGGCCGCAAAGTCCTGACGAATCTATGGCACTTACCGTATGGGATTTGGCACACAGGTAGCCGGAATTTCGTGCAATTTTACTGTCGAAACGAATTTTAAAATTCAGTCTAGAACATTTTAAAATGAATTTAATACTTTTTTCACCCTTTGAATTTCGTTTCGTCGCGCTCTGGGAATTGGAAGAAAGTACGGAATTCTATTTTCCACTATGACGTCAAGTCACAATTATCACTATTGACTTCAGCCTTTAAAACCATGCCAATTTTTTCACCTTCCGCTCTCAATTAAATAGGAATGCGTAGTCTCCGATCAAACGATTCCACAGCAAACATTTTGACTGGCATTATTTTGTTCTTTTTTGTAAAATCAGCATCGTTAAAGATAGATTGAAAGTTTCAACGGATTAGAAATCTACGGAAAATTTTACACAACATCGATACTTTAATTTTCTTTGGTTTACGAAGCAAACTAACACCACGAACATCTTCGTTATGGCTGTTATCCACTAGGCTAAAAACTTCTATTTGGTTTGCGAAGCAAACCAATAACCTCACAAAAGCAACTGGCAAAAGCAACGCCGGGCTAGCCAAGCAGTGGCTAGGTGTGAAATAATTCTATTCTATGAAAATTACGCATTATGTGGACAAAATATAATGTAACTTTTACGAAGTATCTCACATGTATGAACTCTTGCCAAATCTGACATTGATGACAGTAACATAAGACATGTTATTAAAAAAATTAGGTATATTCAATTTTAATTTGTATATAGTATTATAAATTTCATACTTAAAATTACAGTGTTTGTTAATTTACTATTATTTTAATAAACTATCAATAATATTCACAAAAATATTCACTAATCAAAATAATTTGCTGCCTCAAAACGTTACACACGTTAATGTTCTGTTTAGCAAGTCAAAAGTTATTAAAAACGAGATATTTCTTAATGACTGAACATTTGTGAATTGCTTGCTTTTACCCGACAACCCGAGAGTTTTGTTGCTTCACACAAAACACGTCACGCCCATATCTCATCAGCAGTTTTGTTGTGTCCTTGACAAGCTTTGCGAGCGTTTACCTTACACATGCTTGTTATTTTTTTTCCTCTTCCATTTGGTGAGCTCAGCACATCTTTTGTGAGACTTTCATCAAAAACTGTTTCTTCTTGTGAAATCGTCAAATTTAGTTCTATGGTACTAATAACACGACGTAGGAAACTGAAAATAATAGATGCGGTTAAGGTTGCCAGAACATCTCTTTAAAGAGAACATGTCCTCTTTTTCTGCTCGAATTTATTTTTTTAACTCTTTTTTTTACGTCAAATCTTTCTGGTCCTCTTTTTTTCAGTTGTTCACTTCTTGTTCTCTTTGTTAATCATTTAGTATTGCGTTAAAAATATATATCACATTTCAAACATTACGTGCAAACTTTACGATATTCACATAGACTATTATATCGTTATGTACACCACAGCTATTCACATACTTACTGGATATAGAACATTGTAGGTATTATTAAAACGCATTAACGTATAGTAGAAAGTTCAATATTTAGTGTATGTTGTGAGCTCCATGTTAAAACGTCTCATTATGAGATAAAATATATAACCAATGAGAATTTAGATTCGTGTTAGAATACTAAGAATGAGAAATATTGTTCTTATTACATCAGAAAGAATAGCAAAAGACGGACATTTCGCAGCCTTTTTATAGTTTGGAAGGAAATCTTGTTGCTAACCTAGCTACCTTTTTGTCAGCATTGAATAGAAGTCTATCACTCAAATATGTTATTGCTGCGCACAAACAGAAAATGAAAAGTAAAATTTTTATTTTCTATTAATTAGATATGCATCTACTATTACTTTGTAGTTATATGTTTGTTGTTCGAAAATTGAATTCTTATTTTTTTGCAACGTTTTGAAAAAAGACTTAAATAAATGGTCTCTATTTTCATTTATAAATTCGTTCTTGCATTTAATAATTTACTAATTTTTTTTCAAATCATGTTAGTAATAGGTTCAGTAGATTTTATTTCAGTTAGTGGCTAATATACCATGAATCGTCCAAGATTGTTCTTTTTATTAGATACCTAACAATTATACACTAATAATGCGTGTTTTTTCGTGTCCTCTTTTTTTTAAATAATTTTACCGAATGTTCTCTTTTTTTATATTTATCTTCTGGCAACCCTAGATGCCGTGGCTGTTAATACCAGACATTAAGAATTTGAAATTGCATGATGGCAGAGCAAGGTTCAAGTGGTTTAGTTACTTCAGACAAATTTGTTTCCCAGTATATTTCTTTTTGTCGTCGAACAGCTTTGCCTTTTTGACGTACCCGTGTTTTCCTTCTTTTGATTGCTCGGTTCTTTACGTTTTGTGTTAAGTTTAATTAAAAATTGGTTTCGTGCGAAATGTCCCGGATTAAATTTTTCTTCTATGGTTGTGATGAAACGACGTAGGGAACTGGAAATGCTTGCGGTACCGAGAAGCTCCAGAATTGAATAAGCTGTGCAAATTGCATGTCGAAAGGTTCAATACTCGAAAGTTTTTAACAATTCAGGCAAGCCCCATGTGTTTCTTTTTAATGAAATATTTATGAGGCAAATGAAAACAAAAAGTAATTAGGAAAAGAATCAGTCACTCGAGGAAGAAACAATGTGGTTAAAATTAAAATTTACCACACCACTAACGTTACTTGAGGGTTTTTGAGGTTTCATAACTCAAAAAGGATTCAATTCATGCTCGTGAAGAAAATAATCCCTCCTAACAATTTCATTCCTGCATATGAAATAAATTTAATCTGCAAACTGGAAATGAGATAATTGTATCAAAATAATAATTAATTTTAGTGCGAAAAGTTTTGCATTGATTGCTTTCTAATGGTCAGCATCATATACTTCCTTAAGTTGGGAAAAAGTATGACTCTGACGTCAGACTCACTTTGAATAATTATTCATATACAATTTAAAAAATTCAGTACTTCGTATTACTATACACAAAGCTTATTTCAATAAGGCATGAAGTAAAGAAATATTTTTATTAAAAAAAACGGAGGAAAGTTAAATTTATCACTGTTGTAAATATTTGTTTTCCTTTTTCCTCCCTCTAATACAAGAGCAAAACAGAATCTCTGTAATAAAATAAATTTTGTAGAATTTAATTCAGTTGAAAATTTTCTTCTTTTTTCCCAAAATACTCGGGGATTCCTAATTGCGTTTCATCTTGGACTAAGACGTTTGCCGCGTAACTGGAAAGAAGGAAGGACCGAATAAAGCAAACTTGAAAAAAAAGCGAGGACAAGCGAGGAGGAAGAGAGGACCATTATCACTAGGAGGCTCACGGAAATAGTTTTGGTTATTGCCTCAATTTCTAGAGAAGGTCGAAATTCCTTTCCTTAAAAGAAAAGGACTGAATGGTTTTTTCCCGCTATCTAAATATGCTCGTCTTCGAGCTGAAATCTTTTCGTTTTTTTTTTTTTTTTTTTTTTTTTTTTTTAATTTTTTCTCGCCTAAAATCACGCACTCCTATTATGGGTTTAATATTCATATTTATGAATTTTGGTTGGAATTCGGGAAATGGAAATTGCAAAACCTTTAGTAGGTGGGAATTGTTTAAAAAAATTTAAAGTTTATGCAGAAGGTATTTTGAAAATTTCTGCATGTTTTAAATTGTTAATGTAACAGAAATGGGAAAAGTATTATGCTACATAGATGGAAGAAATATATTGGATGTTATGCTCACTGATTTGAAAACACATTGTGAAATTTAATTAAATATTCGAGCTGCATCTATTTAGATACGGCAATATATCAATAACGAAATAAATCGAAATAATTTGAATAATATTGGGAATAAATGGCAACAAACAGATGTAATCGATATTAAATCAACCGCTACGGGATTCATTAGACAATTTTACCGTGATTTAAATATACTCTATTTTAGTTATATAGCTAGGCATAATATTGCGAAAGTTTCATGAAAGAATTCTCTTTTGTAATTAGATTATTAAACTGTCTAATTGTATAGAGAAATGAAGTGTAAAGATAGAAATCAGCTCAAAACAAATCGTGAGCGAATTGGAAAACAGAAGTAGATGCCAAAAAACAAATAACCGCCTTTGCATTGTTGTTGTTCTGTATGTTGCTTAAGTGGATGTTAAGGTAATAGTGTGAAAAATGATTTCAGGAACGAAAGGAAATTTATAATTATTATAAAGACGAAAAAGAATATTTTAAAAAGTATCAAGAAAAATTCTTATGATATTTTGGAAATGGAATTGTTGGTGGGTCACGGCGTCATCAAGGAGGCAACACACAACTGACTCAGACAACATAACTCAGACAACACAAAATGGTGTTTTCTACGTATGTGCAGTAATACGCGAAAGATTGCTCATACACTCCCTTAAACCCACCATTAAAACAATCACACCACACAGAATAATTTAAACTACATAAAAAAGAAAAATGAAAAGACTACGGAATCTAATACACAACAGCAGCTGGGAGAACGGTGATGTAGCGAGCTTAGCTACCACTCCAAAACTTAACTTACAAAGGGGTAGTATAAATACCAGTGTAACCCAATTCTACCATGAAGTACTTTTTGGTAGACACTAAGTTACGCTGGTTCATTCGCGCTTGCTATATTGGTGACCAACGTTCGTAATTTTAAACATGCTTAAAAATTTACAACAAAATTCAATGGATGGCACACAATGTCCAGTAGAATTCGCCATGGTTGATTATAATTACCTTTCTACCACTAGGGGGCGCTGTGATAGCAGAAACTGCAAATGTTATATCACATCCTCCATTCGTGCAATTGCCGCATGGATAAAATAACATGTAAAAGGCAGCACGGCAACTGCAATCTTAACACAGCTCTTACAGTCAAAAGCAAAAATGGCAATCATTCTACAAGTGACATCAACTATCGAATTTCGGCTACTGCTAAAATTCTGGAGGGGGAGTACTGTAGCGAGCTTAGCTACCACTCCAAAACTTAACTTACAAAAGGGTAGTATAAATACCAGTGGAACCCAACTCTACCATGAAGTACTTTTTGGTAGACACTAAGTTACGCTGGTTCAATCGCGCTTGCTATAGGTGATACCAAGGCCCAAAATCGCCATCAAATGTGGCTATCTATTTCGTCCAACAAAATTTTAATATTAATGACAGTTAAACTTGTCGCATTGAAACTATTCAACTATAAAAATGGTAGTGTTCGGAAACAAAAAAAAAAAGATATTTTTCGTGTTTAGTTATCCACAACCGAGAGTGTTACGATTTCTATTTAAAAAAGTCGAATATAAAAATTGTGTTCGTCACCAGCTCCAAATTCTAAAAATGAAATTCAATTACAGTACAATAGAATTGAAAGAATGAATTAATCATCGGTTATAAAATTGTTAATATTATTAAATCTTTCTAATAGTATTAAAGAAAGAGAAAGGGGTATTTATTATTGAGAAAGTGTGTTTCTGAGATTCTTACATCGTGAGAAAGTTAGATTCATAGTTATACAAATTTTTCTGAAAGGCATCAGTTGACCAGTAATTAAATGTTACAAAATGTTTTTTAGAAATATTAGAGCCCGAAAAGATTAATTTTATCGAGATTAAATATTAATATATTTATATAATAAATTAAATATAATTATAATAATAATTATATAAATATTAAAGATTAATATATATATATATAATGCACATCTATTCAGTAGTGCTAAGAATGACGGTTATTTTATTTAAATTGAGAATGCCTCTCATACAGATTCTTCTTTTATGTATATTTATTACCTATCTATTAATACACAGCTGTTCGGTAGTGCTAATAATAACGGTAATTTATTTAAATCGAGAATCCCTCTCATACAGATTTTTCTGTAGTGCATATTTTAATATGTATATCTCCTACTGTACATCTATTCCGTTGTGTTAATAGTAATGCAAATGTTCTTGTCTTTCAGGTGCTCATCACAAACACTTGCGACTGGAGCCTACAGGTCACTTTCACGCTTTCTTCACAGGAGACAGCTTCTTCATCACCTGCTCGGCTGGACCCAACTCAGGAGCCACGAGGCTCACGTGGCAGGCTCCAAGCGGGAGGGATATCACAATTAGCACGGGAAGGTGAGACGTGATAAAAAAAAAACATATAAAATTATACATTTTTGCAGTGCGCCTCCGGTGTGAAAGCAGATGACCTTTGGGAAGTCCATTTTTAAAAGGTATTACTATTTGCCAAGCACAGGAAAAGCTCCCACTACAAAGTATGTGCATGCCCGTTGCCGTAGAAACGGATCTTATCACATTTTCTGTGGGTTGGATGCTTAAAAATTCGCCACTGGAACACTTAACAAATTAGAAATACACCGAAATTCCAGAAAAACTGTTATCATTATTTGATTAATGATAATATTATTTTAGGCAATGATCCACGCCTATTCCTTGAAATGATACGTGACAGCCGACACTGGTCACATAGAGATACCAACCTGCGACGAAAGTTTTCAGTAGTACCAAAGGTAAAAATCCGTAGTTTGAAGAAGTTTTCTGTAGTCAAGGTAAAAATTTAAGAAATCGACTTTAATTACACGCATATGTAATTAATTAAAATATTTAATTACGAATTTGAATCATATATTCAACACATTATATTATTATAATTAGTATGTTATATCCTACATGAAAACTCATATACAGAAGCAATATATAATTTTACATGAAAGAATTATATATAAAAAACATTTAATAATTACATTCAAGCGCTCTTCTCCCATTTACCAAAGCCGACCAACCGGTATAGTGGTTAAGGTGTTAGCCTCTAGATCGGAAGGTTCCTGGTTCGAATCCGGGCGGTCCGGATGTTTGTAAGCGTGTGATGTAGAGAAGGCTGGTGCACCTTAAATCTGTCGTGGCCGAAAGTCCTCACGTTGGGTTGGCGTGGAAGTTTGGAGAGTGGGGTGCCAGCTCAGGTGTTGCTTCGTCATCTGACCGTGGTTCAAAATTACGAGGTGTTGTCTTCGGATGTTTCCCTTAAGGGACTGATCCCGGACCGTCGTCAATAGCCCGTTGTGTTGCTCTAGTACGACGTTAACTAAAATTAAATTATTACCCATTTACCAAAAGAATATAATAGTAATGAAAAAAATACAGATTTATTAAACTAATTGATGTGTGTGAAAAATAAATAAAATTTAATTTTTCCGTTGAATATATCATCGATTCCGTAATCGTGTAGTACCCGATTCACTTCTGTAGCAGCTACGGAGAGTCCGTAGTAGTTGGCATCTCTGGCCACGTTCACCTAGTCTGTTTACGACCATATTTATGTCGTATATTAAGGTTTTACAAAATTCTTGTTTTCATTGTACACTCTTGAAACGATAGAGCGTGAAAATACAAACTTCTGTTCTATCTGTGAATTGCTATGACACATCTCACTATCTTTAACTTTCAAATAGTGATAACATGCCATTTTCAAATCGGAAATAGATCAATCTTCACATACTTGCTGGCAAACCCGATGAATGATGTACATGTGTGGTATGTATTTTGCATTGTCTTGTCTGTACCAATTTTTTGGTACTTCAGAGCGTATATTTGTTTGATGCAATATTTGTTCGACATGTTTTTTTGTTCGGAAATATCTTGATGACGAGAAATCTCGTAATGAAGATAGTATCAATATTATTTTATGATGGCGAGATCACGGTATGGTTAGTTTTCTTCGTACGACGAGATGTCTCGTCCTTCACGATCTGTTCAATTTTGCTGATGACGAGAAACCTCGTTGAGACAACGACCTTGAGTGTAATTAATTTTGCTCGTTCATGCTCACACGACTCTTATGACTATATTACTATTTCGGACATAGGACTGTCGTTTGGAAAGTAATACCCGTTTGAGCATGCGCATCACTGTGGCGGTACTGGTCAAGGTCAACCGGTTTTACGGACTCGTCTGCCAGTTGCTTACTGAATTACATCGCACTATAACGATAATTGTTGCTTTGGTAAGCAAACAAACTGTCCAATAATATCGAGAGTGCCACCAAATGTGAAGTGATATCAGTGATACGATTTCTAAACGCAAATAAATGGGCGACGAAGCGAAATATATCGTGAAATCAAAGCAGTGTATGGTGATGTGATGGATGAATCATGTGTGTGTCGTTGATGCCGGAATTTTAATGAGGGAAGATAGAACGTCCATGATGAAGAGCAATGGGGATGAGCATTATGGATGAGCTTGTCAAGTCTGCCGAAAAATTCATCAAACTAGATCAGCGTGTGACTTCGGATGAAATTCATTATACATTTCACATGTGTCTCGCACTATCATTTACGAAGGAACGTTATCCATACGCTGTTATGTTTATCCAGTGTGACGTTAGCCGACCAACCGGTATAGTGGTTAAGGTATTAGCCTCTAGATAGGAAAGTTCCTGGTTCGAATCGGGTCCGGACATGGATGTTTGTAAGCGTAGGGTCTAGAGGCGGCTGGTGCACCTTAAATCTGTCATGGCCGAAAGTCCTCACGTTGAGTTGGCATAGAAGTTTGGAGAGTGGGGTGCCAGCTCAGGTGTTGCTTCGTCATCTGACCGCGGTTTAAAATTACGAGGCGATGTCCTCGGATCTTTCCCTTAAGGGACTGATCCTGGACCGTCGTCAATAGCCCGTTGTGTTGCTCTAGTACGACGTTAACTAAAATTACCATTACCATTACCCATCATACTCACATGCATGTCGCATAACAAGTTACGAAAGTAATCGTATTGGAGAATCGATTCACTTTTCACGACTATAATATTTAAAAACCTATCTACGGTTCTAAATAGAATCGTCACCACAACTGGTTTTTTCTCGGAGCCAGTTCAGCAAAGACACACTATTAACCCAAAACAGACTCACTGGGTGTAGCCTCGTTGCCAAGTCTATAAACTGTGCCAAAAAACCGCTTCCGACACGAGTGCAACGAGCCGCGAGGCGAGGAACGGGGCGAATGACGAGTGAGCCGATTACACATCTACCTTGCCACTCGCCTCGTGATTTTACACTTCACTTACGCTAATCTATAGATACGGTATAAGACTTTCAACGGCAAGCAACGGCTAGTACGACGTTAACTAAAATTAACATTACCAGTGTGACGTTAATTTAATACCTACCTACCTTTTCACAGTCATCGACAAATCTCCACGAGACCTCCATAGATTTCGTGTTCTCAAAGTAAGTTTCTCGTTTTCATAAAGAAGGTATAGTTAACGCCAGACCTCCACGTAACCTATTTCGTATTCTAAAAGTGCCTTTCCATGAGACCTCCCTAGACGTATACTTTTTTTACACCCAATTAGGGATTGACGCTAATCCGGCTGGATCCGGTCGGATTGGTACTTTGTTAATAAGTCTATCTAATCAGTATGTATTTTTCCAAAATCGGCTGAGTGAAAGTAGGTAAAAAGGATATTCCAAATTGACGAACAAAATGTTTATTTTAACCTTTAAAAATCGATTTTTTTAATAATTATCCATATGTAGGAAATCAATCACCAACAATAAATTATGGTATCTACTAGGGATGCAACATCGACAGCCAAACATCGATGTTCAAAATTAAAACATCGATGTTGATAATACATCGCCCCCAAAACATCGATGTTTTTCAAATTAAATGTATTTAAACTCTTTCCCCCATTTCTTGAAACTGGTTTAGAAACTTGTGATGCCACATTGACAGCAAAACATCGATGTTTTGAAACTTTGGTGTTCAAAATTAAAACATCGATGTTGATAATGCATCGCCCCAAAACTATCGATGTTTTTAAAATTCAGTGTATTTGAACCTTTTTCCCCATTTCTTAAAACTGGTTTAGCAACTATTGATGCGACATCGACAGCAAAACATCGATGTTTTTTTTATGAATCGTCAATGTTTTGAAAACACCGACATCGATGTCGCATCCCTACTTTTCAGACCCTTCACCCTTGGTCACTTTAGTCTAAAAGTAAGTTCAATTTGCTGATTATAAAAATTATGCTACTTGGTTATTTTTTAAATTTTTATACCGATACTTTTTTTAGTTAAAAATAAAACATCGACAACGTAAAAACATCGACAAGTATAAACATCGATGTTACAAATACATCGACCCCAATACATCGATGTTAAATACATCGATGATTTTTAAAAAACATCGATTTTTAAAAAACATCGATGTTTTGAAAACATCGACATCGATGTCGCATCCCTAGTAACTACTAGTAGTAAGTATTAAACGATTGATGATTATCAGTCTTACTAGTTTTCCACACCAAAAAACATTAGTTTGTTTTATAAGTAGTACTTTTCTATTTATCTAAATTTAAGAAGTCTCTATCTCTAATATCGTTGAGCAAATGACATATGTCTAAATTGTACCTAACCTTGTCTCATACTAACATAAAAATATAATCTCTTGCAGTTTTGGGTCAACATAACAAACAAGGGAACTTTTAATTCTTCTTAATTGCTTAAATTGAAGTTATATAGCAATGAAAATCACTTTTTGGGGTTTTCAAAAAACGGTCTAAGGGAACAAATTGTATTAATTGTGTCGTCCCCCAACCTACTTCTCAATGAACTGCAAATATAACCAGCGGCCAAGAAAGCCCTCTCAGCTTCGACACTAGTTGGTTTAACAGTCATTAAGTAGTTGTACATTAGAGACAAATATTTTCCTTTGACTCCCTCCCTTTCATATGAGGTAATTTCTTTCTTCAGTATTTTCTCAAAATCTGTTTCTTTTCTAAGGTTTGTCTTTTTGCAAAAGTCTTAATTTTCGTGCAGAATTTTCTTTTCTAATTCCTCTTTAATAAACAATTATTATTTATCATTTAATTTATTATTATTGCTAGATTTCTCCAAACTGATGATTGAAAAATATAAAATCGATTAATTCACAATAGATTGCTTAATAAACAATTTTGCGACTTTAAAGTTAGGTTTAAATAATCGATTATTTAATTCAAAAAAAAATTCGTGTTCATCGGATCCGAACCGGATTTGACAGATGTCACTGGTTCCGGTAGGAAGCCAAATGATGCCGGATCCACAGGATCGGATTGCAATCCCTGCTCTCAATATACCTTTTGAACCCTTCTCAACCGATTGCTGCATGAAAGCAATCAATTCTGCCATTTGGAAGTTTCAATTCTGCCATTTGGAAGTTTCAATTCTGCCATTTGAAAACTAAGATTACCACCATTCCTGGTAGTGCCCAAAGTACAGATTCCACGTTAAATAAATACATGTGAGGACGCCAAGAAACACTTTTATTTTCCAAGCTATATTTAAATTTTATATTTCTCACTCCATCTAGTCCCCAGACGCAGACTCACCATTAATAATACCGAAATCGTCTCTCAGATCCCTGATAATCATCCCTTAAATTTGCTTACTGTGCTCCTATCACACTCTCCGCTTGCCGTTTCGCACATAATTTTCTCTCTTTTCTAATTTTCTCCATCACTCAACTTGTAACTTTCATTCCGGGGTCCATTATTCGTAATTCAAGATCATAAAGTCGTTAAATTTATCTTAATGTACCAGTATTTTGTAAGTTTTAACCAAGAAGTCAATGGCAGATTCGTTTTAATACAACATATTTATGGAACGATAAAAAATTATCGAACTAAATTTCTTTATTTTAATGTGAGACGTCCCTAAATTTTCGCGAAAGAAAATTTTATTTGTATGAGATTATTATAGTGTAAAAGCAACGATTATCATTTGTAAAGCTTGAAAGTTCTCACGCAATAGCAGGTTAACTTAAACGTAAACAATACCGCCCGTTGTAAATAATGTTTTGAGAATACTCTTGTTTGAAGCGGGTTTATATGTAAAGACGGCATACTGATAACATCATTTGCACAATTGTACTCCGACAAGTTAACCTAGTTGAAGGACATTGCTACCAATCATCGGGGATAGCGAGCAGGGGTTACACCTGACCCCACGAAAAGAACTGTCCCGGGCAACGCCGTGTTGGCTACGCAGTAGCTAGTTGAACAATAATTTGCAAGGCTATTTGCAAAAGTTCCTTGTTTCTACAACGCTAACCGTAGTGAAAATGCTGCGTGAAAATAATGTTACAACTCTAGCATTTCGTATTTATATTGATCCTTACAGAGTCAAAGTGGGTAGATGAAATTCAAGTCACCTGCTCTGTATTTTTAGCATCATAAATATTCAGTTATATTAATCATGAAAATAATAGTTTACCATTTAGGTCTACTTATATTATAAATGGTTACATGTAAATCGCGTGAAATATCGCTTGTCGGGGCACGTATATAAGTGGTGAACATTCCATTAAATATAGTCACGTAAAGGGATTATTAAACAGCGGTATATTAGCTAACATGATAACTAACGCCATTTTGTGGATTCTGAAATGTCTACAAGGTATCACAAACTTATAATTTTATATTTTATAAAAAAACAACATTACAGAACGTTTTACAATAAAAATGCTGGCCAATCTCCAGAAGTATTGGGCAAAATCTTCCTGTTTTAAAGAAATGATTGTATATTTTTATGTTTCTCAGTAATTGCCTCTTAAATTTAATGAGATTTTAAATACAATTTTATTAAAGGCACCATTTCAAGGAATCCCATATCTTAAAAGGATAAATTCTTTATCCATCTCTTATAATCCATGAATTATTTCAAGGAATACGTCATTCCACATGCCCTCACAAACATATATTATTAAGTTTCGATATCCAAAAGGAGTAAAGATAGTTCCATCAAGAAACGTTTGACCAACATCCAGAATTATTTTTTCAAACTTTTTCAGAATGATTTCTTCTTGCGTTTCTTGAAAGTGTGAATAAAAGTAAATTAGCTGCTGTGTTTAAATGCACAGTTTGAAGGAATACCTTATAAACAAACCACATCTAATTTTAACACGTAGCTATGCAAAAGTTCCACAAGAAAACAGATGGATTTGTATCATTTCGAAATATATTTTTATAAACCCATTAATCTGTAATACAGCGTTTAGATGTCTAATGCGCGTCCGTGTCTTGGACACTGAGCACAAGACAATATAAACTAATATTTTAGCATTTAATAATACAAAAGCATTAATGATAGTTTCTCGAAGAAAACTTAAATCAGTCTCCATAAATATATTGCTAAATTTTCAGGATGGTTTCTTATTGTATAAAAGTTTCAATAAAAGCGCATTAACTACACGCAACTAAATGCACAATTTCAAGGAATTCATGCTTTATAGAACAGACCATAAGAAATCACGAAATTTATCTGCCAAATTCGTTTTAAAATCCAAATGCATCTAAGATGGTTTTAAAAAGTTTTAGATAAATCTACTAAAATATTCCTCGAACTTTTTCGGAATCATAGTTTCTCAAATCATATGGAAGTTCGAATGGAAACTTCAATAAAGCTATAAAGCGGCCATTCCAATTTTTAGACAGTACTTAAATACGCTCTGAGCAAACTATTTCACTAAGAATCTTCAGTATCAGTTCAGAAATTTACGAAAAGGATGGGTAGGATTACACTTTTTCTCCCTCTTCGAGAAATTAATTATCTAAAGTCATTTAAGACTCTTCCGCATTACAGAAATTTTTGAAAAGAGCTGATGGATGAAAGAAAATGTTTGGTTGGCTATTAAAAAGATCATTTTTAAAAGAGTAAGTGATTAAAATTCACGAATTACGAAAAAATGGCGATCAGGAAATTAGAAAGTGTTATTCACATCTGACTGCTGTCAAGTAATTTTAAAATATGAGTTATTTTTTGAATGAGTGAAATATTTTTGAAGTACGCTAATTGATTAAATTTCTATACTATCCCGTTACTTTCAAGTGTTTAAATAAGATTTTAGAGCACAAAAACTGAACTGTTGTAATAAAAAAAATTAGGCAATTTCTATTAGTTAATGCTAACATATTCTGCAAGATTATATTTTCTTTGTTTTTTAATGAATGAACTGTAGTATGAGACAGTGTAACTTTGTCTACCCAAAAGTACTTCATGATAAAAATACACTGACGAGCCAAAACATTATGACCATCACCACATTTTTCAATATACTCGTCTGGATGACGTGGAGGGCACGTGATTGAGTGAAAATTATATTTAATTGCTGCTGGAAAATGTAAGTAATCATTCGTGCACATATTTTTGCAAGTGATGGGAAAGGCTGCTGGTCTAAGCGAATTTGATCGATGGCAGATCGTAAAGGCCCGAAGACTCGAAACGAGTTTTACCGAAACTGCACGACTGGTAGGTTGTTCACGATCTACCGTTGTTAGTATTCATGCAAAGTGGATAAATGGCGGTGACACCAGCATTAGACGCCAAGGTGTTAGTCGTCCACGCGCCACCAAAGAAATAGGACATCGGAGACTGTGCCGCTTGGTAAAGCAAATCAGCGAAATACAGTGGCTCAGCTTACAGCCCAATACAATGCAGGTCCATTGTTTCGGAACACACCGTTCAGCGGACACTGTTGGATGTGGGACTGTGCAGCAGACGTCCCACTCGTGTGCCTCTGTTGATCAAGCGTCATCGTCAACTATGCCTACAGTGGGCCAAGGAACATAGAGATTAGACCATTGATGAGTGGAAGAGAGTTGTCTGGTCAGATGAATCCCGATTTCTCATTGATCACGTCGATGGTCGTGTCAGGGTACTCCTTCTGGCAGGCGAGCAGGTGATTCCCTCTTGCACAGCAGGTCATACACTGGATGATGGTGGCGCTATTATGCTTTGGGGTACGTTCTCATTGGCGACTCTGGGACCCGTAATTGTTGTATCAGAGACCATGCGAACTATCTTAATATCATTGCGTTTAAGATGCACCCTTACATGGAGTCTGTCTTCCGAACTGGAATTGGAATCTTCCAGCAGGACAACACCCCGTGTCACAAGGCTCGGATTGTGTTGGAGTGGTTCGAGGAGCATACTGATGAATTCCACTTAATACCCTGACCACCTAACTCGCATGATAGAGCCCACATTTGGGGTGTCATGCAGCGGCAGCTTAGAGCTCAAGCACCACCATGTCCGAATATCTCGACTTTGCGTGACCGCTGATTAGTAATTTGGTACAACCTGTCTCCAGTCATGTACCAAAAACTTGTGGCATCTATTCCCAGGCGAGTTGCAGCTGTTTTGCAAGCCAAAGGAGCGTTATTGAGTAAATGGTCATAATGTTTTGGCTCATCAGTGTATGTTACAATGCTATATGAGGTTATCAAAGGAAAAGTGGCCTAACCCCAGCATACTCAATGGATGCAAATGCGATTTACATTTCCCCATTTTTTATAAATTCATATTTATCCACAAGATCGTTTGAGATTCTGATAATTTGTTTTCAGTGATCAACACTAATTTGTTTTTGCAATTTCATAACATTAACATTTCATATTATTAAAAAATACTTAAACCACTTGATCAAGCGGATAATTATATTTTCGGATTTTTGTGTTTTATGTCACTCTTGCTCTGTTAGCCTCATATGTATTGTACTCATATGTATTGAGATCATTTGAGGCCACGGCAGATTTGACGTTTACCATTCCCCTTTGTACACGACGGTCTTTGATTGGATTCGAACTTGCAACGCTCTGATTTTTAGTTCATTACTCTTCCAACCGGGCTATCTAGGTCCTGCCAATCCATGATAAATGTATTTATATATAGTATATTTACGTATGCGTGATCATGCAGTGTAAGATCGCTACTGCGGTCTGTTTTGTGTTGCGTTATTCTAGACGACGTGTGAAGAGAAGGAGTGACAAAAAGCGAATCCTTGATAGAAGTAGGATCAGTGTCTGTAATCACAGGGCTTCAGACAGTTGTTGGAAGTTATTAGCATTATATTATTAATTCAACATGGACAATCCATCGAAGTGAGTGACAATTATTACAATCTCCTTTCGACATTTGCCTCAAAGGCATCACCCCATTCGGAAGTATTACTCTTCACGTTATACATAAAACCATAATTCATAATTTTAATGAATTAGGAATTCTAATAAGTCCCCTGTGCACATTCATTTTCCGTCTATCGTCGAAATTTTTTAATTTCCACAATGGTTGAACACGCAAATGTAAAAAAAAACGTCGTTTGGTAAATATATATTACTCAATCGTAAATCAAACCAAAATACAAAAACTGCTGAAATCTGACCAAAAAAGTATACGTTACATTTAAGAATTAAAATTTTTAATTAAATTTTTTTTTATCCAATGGGTGGGCATTGTTGATTTGTAATCATTTTGCCACTAAAAGGCCAGAAGTGATGGCCACTTATGAAGGAGCACCCAATGGGCGACCATCATTACCAAGTTTTAAAAGTAAAGTTATATTTAAGCCACAAATTTCAAAAATTGGAAGTATGATGAGATTTTTTGCAGTATTTAGATACACACAACATATTTCAAGGCTTATCCAAAAAAATTCAAATAAATCTATTAAAACTAGATGTGCAGGGAACATTTTAAAATTAGAATATCAAAATGGCTCAATCGGAGAAAAAGGCATATTTCTTTTAGTTGACTTATTAAACTTATCTACTATAACTTAAAGTTGCTATGCATATAAGTATCAAGAATGAACACAACTGAAAATATATCTTTGCTACCCACAAAAATTGTTATCAATTTATTTTTAACAGTCAATTAAAGAACGTATTTTTGATTGATTTTGGCTACTTTAAAATTTTTCTTCTCCCTTGACTCACCATTGTTTTGACAGATAATGGTGCTGTCTACATACCCAGGGAAGCATTTATCTATGTACTGTTTATTTATATTACTTTATCTCAATTTTATTACCATCAACCAAAGTACGCTATTTTTATTTGTTCATGTTAGAAGGTTTTTTTTTATGGAATTTCCCTGTTATTATTTCAGTTGAAATAACAGTCCAGTGTTATGGAACATACGTTGTTTATTTTTTAAGAAGCATATATCAACTCATTTAAATTCGTTTGATGCTTGATTATAATAAAGACCTCATTTTTAGCATATATATGTTACGCTAAGAGTTAGTAAAAATATCTATTGGATAAATGTGGTTCAGAAATATGTTTATCGTTACTTATATATATTTCTATCCATCTATTTATTCATGTATATAGTTATGCTAACCCGACATTTTACCTTCTGAGGGAAACATATACATTGGTTCTGCAATTATAAGTCTTTCCCTCCCAACTTCAATCAGGTTAAGACCTTCTTAACCTTCTTGATTGATGGAATCGTTTTCCTGTGTGATTCTTTCAACTGAAAACGTGCAAACTGTTTAGTCCCAATATGCGTTATGAGGAAATCAATTATACACTATTGGAAAATTTCATAATGCTAAACGGGTGAATATCTTCTGGTTGTTCGAATGTTTCATTGAAATTTTGCTGGAAAACTATTTGCAATATTCTAGCAGTGTCCGCAAGATCAAAGTGGAGTACCCTGAAAGGATAAAATCGCATCGTCGTTTGCAGTTCAAAATTATCTCAAAATCCTTTAAATGCAATACTTTTGAGTACATTGCATTCACACCAGAAAACGTTCAAGAATTTCTAGGAAATTCGTTCTTAAAGTACACTAGTGGAAACTGCATCATCATCTAAATGTGCATACCCAGTAGATAATGACGATTTATCTATCTCCAGTTATCTCAGAATTTATGGAAAATTCTGATAATTCGAAATCACTACTACGTCCTTATAGTCTATGACATATCCTTCGATCTGCAATTACGACGCATCTCCGCCAAAATTCCACATGAAAGTAATTAACCATTATTTTTAAATATTAAAAGTTTATTTAAGAAAACAGAAACACAAGAAAGCATAACTGAAGAAGTATGTATTGAAATATATATATAAGTAATAATAAACATAATGTAGGATGAGGAATATCGTTTTATGTTTTAGGATTAGTTTATAAAAAGCTTCTTTAGAAAGATCTTATATCATTACCAAAATTGCAAAATAAAATCTTTAAATTTAATGAAAGAAATATATATGTAGCAATATCATCTTCCATCAAGAACTAATGGAAATGTTCATCACGCAACTTTTTCTGATTTCTTTCAGCTATTTACTGTCTACCCTCAACTCTGTACGATGATAATATTACTACTCCCAAAAGAAAAACTTCATGGAGTTATAGTATAATTTTACTCCATTAGCTGAAGAAATTAATTTTAAACTTAAGAACATAGTTTTGGAAAATTTTTGTTTCAAATGAGAGCTTAATGGCATTTTTTAACCTGGAACCCTTTCTGGCTTCTTTCAGTTATTTACCGTGGGCACAATTCGTGTTGCAAAAATGTTGTTTCCCATCAGAGCCTAATTGCATTTTTTTAACCTAGAACTCTTTCTGGCTTCTTTCAGTTATTTACCGTGGGCAAAATTCGTGTTGCAAAAATGTTGTTTCCCATCAGAGCCTAATGGAATTTTTTAACCTGTGACTCTTTCCGGCTTCTTTCAGTTATTTACCGTGGACACAATTCGTATTGCAAAAATGTTGTTTCCCATCAGACCCTAATGGCATTTTTTAACCTGTAACTCTTTCTGGCTTCTTTCAGTTATTTACCATGTGCATAATTCGTGTGTAATAATGTCAGTTATTCCACTAAACAAAAAATAGAATAATAATACAATTTTTAATCTTATTTTACATGTGTTTGACGGAGTCTTATTTTAAAGTTCATATATATCACTTGATGTTTAAAATGATTGTTTAATGTGGATACTACTCTCTCTCTCTCTCTCTCTTTCTCCTTTATTATATTCTGATTCTAAGAACTATCTGACATCAACTACCATGTTATTGCAAACACCCTTGTAAAAATAGATCGCAAGTTAACATTTATTTAAAATTATTGTCATAAAATCTAGCGAACCTATCTTATATTTTGCTCTTTTCCAAATATCATTGTGGGTAAAAAAACTAGCTTGCGCGCCATTACGCCATCAATTCCCACTCCCGCAGTTAACTAAGAAAATAATTTAATGCTTGCCTCGTGTTGTTTCAAAGGTAATTTCAGAAACTAGAGAATGAAAATAAACTAGAAAGTGCCCTTCCAATTTAAAACTCTGGATAGAAACAGAAGTTTAAAACGAATCCTCGGTTTAACTATATGCGCATAAATTCTAAATACCCCAACTCATCTGTGACTAAAAATCCGAGTTTGCGTCAGTGCATTAAAACTCAAACGAAGCTAGCAATGATATATTCGACATTCCGTTTTCAATACCTCCGAATCCCTGTATCGCTTTGTATTAGTAATTTTCTGCGCCTACTTTCAACCATGTTCTGGAACAACTGGTGTAGTATCAAATGAGAATACATTTATATAGTGTTTCAATTCACTTTCATACTGAAATTCAGCTTGATCAATATTTCGAGAGAATTTGTTCAATATCGAACTCTAGCCGAAAGTTGAATGTGCGTTAAAGTAAACACGCTCATAAATCATGTCCTCATTAATAAACCCACATCGACCTCATTAAAAAGACAAAGCATTTGGGCGGTATCTTTGGCGTATGATCTCGAAACAATAGGTAGGTATTTAATTAATGTCACACTGGAGCAACACAACGGGCTACATACGGTTTGGTGTCGTCGTCCCTAAAACGATAGCATGATAACTGTACAAATCGTAAACAAGGAGAAGACAACCAACAACTAAGACAATTACGTTTTTATTAGCCTAAGAACAAGAATATTGAGCTATTTACATCATCGCTTTAACATATTCCCATACATCAAAGTATGTATATCACAGATCAGCGCGGATACAACATCAGCCGTTGCTTCTGGCTCTCTTATCTGCCGTCTCCCCAACGGCCCGTGGTTCAATTTTGTCCTACGATCTTTCCCTTAAGGCAGGGATGGGCAAACTTTTTCGGTCGCAGGCCAAAAATCGAAAAAAAAAATTTGGCGGGCCAAGATAAATTTTTCTAAAATTTTAAAAACAATATACAATTATTACAATTTAAATATGTTAATGAGATAAATGAAATTGCGATTTCATTTTAAAAAGTTCTTTATATTGAGTTTCGAAGTGAGATGTACTGATTCTAAGGAACGAGGCTAAATGCTCATCTGTCAGTCTACTTCTGAAATAATTCTTTCTAAGGTTCATAGTTGAAAACACTTGTTCACATATTTAAGATGAAGCAAACATAGCACTGATTTTCTGGGACTGTTATTAAATTTGGGAAATTTACTTTCGATAGTGATTTGTAAAACTCTAACTTTGGCATATTTAGAAACAACTGCATGAGATGATTGTTAGATTACAACTCAATTAATTCAAGCTGCAAATCTGACCTCACTGCTTCACAATTTACGTTGAAAGGTATGGTAAAAATATCCAATTCTGTTTGAATGGCACTGAAATCTTGAAATCTGCGTTCGAACTCAAAATGCAGTTTTTTCAAGCCATCTTCATAATTCTTAAGTTTCTCTTCATTTACTGAGGGTATTGAATTTAACCTCGAGAAATGAGACAGGTCGTTCTTAGCTAGCTGCCCAGCAAACAGATTAAGTTTAAAAGCTTTGAGATGGGCTCAGATATCGTCGATAAATTGATTTTCCCCTTGCATCTTGACATTCAAGTTGCTCATATGACAAAGAAGATCTGTGAAAAATGCAAAGTCCGAAAGCCATTCTGTATCTTCTAACATTTCGCACTCCACAGAACACTGTTTCTCATGGAAGAACGACCCAATGTCGTCTTTCAGCTGCCAAACTCGCTCGAAAACAGATCCTGCACTAAGCCACCTTACTTTCGTGTAATACAGTACATCAGAGTATTCAGATTGCACGGACTGAAGAAATTCTCGAAATTGTATCCACGGGCCGGATAAAACCTTCTGGGGGGCCGTAGTTTGCCCATCCCTGCCTTAAGGGACTCGTCATGTTCCGCGCATGCGCACTTTAAGCCGAACTTGCGCGCAATGCTTCCCTGAGAGACATAATAACAAATATAAGGAGGTGGTCGACACAAAAGAACGCTGAGTGCAGTCTATTCGGCTAGAAATGTAGAATGTGTAAATGATTGTTCCTACCACGTTAAGTCCATCCTGCAGTACATAGATTTTCTGTGTGTGTGACGTCATTAAATAAAGGTGTAATTCATCTCAAAATAGTATATGTCATTAACGAAGTTTCCATTACGTCACGAAATAACTTAAGCCTGATGTTACGAAGTAAGAAGATGTTTACAGCGGTGTCAGAAACCCGGGCTATTTTATTGAATTACACGTTACGTCTGACGATTCAGCAGAAAAGGTAGGAAGAATTTACGCATTTTATTCTGTCTAAGAAGAAGTTAAGACTCTAAACAGAAATGGCTGAAACAGAACTAACGAAACTAAAGGAAGAAAGAAAAGTTGTACGTTCAGCCATAACGAAAATCATTGGTTCGATTGAATCGTTAATTGGAGATCTAGAAGAACAATTTGAAATTCTTAAAGTAAAATCAGCTGCATTGAAAGCTTTAGATATAAAAGTTAGATTTAACTGCCGTTTTAGACATTGAAAGTAAAATCGGAAGTACGCTCGATGATGAAGAAAAAATTGTAAAATGGAATTATATAGGTTACAAAGTATTAGAAGAAAGGCGAAATGCAAACAATACTGTTTCTGATGGTTCTTCTAATGATGCTAGTAATATGTTGATTGGTTCTGAAGTTGTTAACCAAAGATCTTATTTTAATGTTAAAATACCAAAAATTACTTACTTAAGTACTTAGTTAAGCTACCAAAAATTACGATTGATAAATTTTACGGGAATCCTCAAGAATGACAAACATTCTTTAATTCTTTCGATATTTTGCCATAAATCAAAATAACGAACTATCCAAAATAGATAAGTTTAATTATTTGCTAAAGCTTTGGTTTCCTAAGAAAGTGGAGCCGTTATCTAACAGCCGTGATACGTCATGATTCCGCGGGCATAACTAGACGGCCGTCTAAACAAAAATCCCGATGTGTCAACTTCGACGGACAGAATATGTTGGAGAATGGGCAACACAGACGGCTGTCGTGGTTTGTTTTATTCGAGAAACAAAACAAAGTGGTTTTTTTATTCTCTAGTTTAAAGTTTCTAACTTCGGGATCGTTGAAGGTAGAGTGAAAATTTCAACAGATTTCAAATCAGCGTAAATTTCTACGCCAGATCGATATCAAAAACAGTTTTATTATTCAATTATTTACCATTTGATTATTTAATTATTTTTTAAATAATTATTTATTTATTTAAAGAAAATCACATTTAAGGTATCGATTTGGTGTCAAATTTTCCGCAGCTTTCAAATCCGTTGAAATTTTCATTCTGTGTTTAACGATCCCGATTTTACAAAACCGAATTGATCAATGGCAGTCAAAAATGTTTATTTATTTCGCTCCTCTCCGTTCGAATCGTTTGGAGCAGGAAATGAAATCTGGCCGCTACAAGAGAAAAAACGTTCCCCATCTGTTTGAGACCGCTATGACGCCAGTCATGGAAATGGCGGCTCCGATCATTTTTGTTACGCTCACAAACAACGCTCTCTAGGAAACCAACACCATGTGTTAGTATAAGCAACGTTTTAGTGACGTCACCCACCGATACATCACGGCCGCTAGATCACGGCTACCGTTTCTTAGGAAACCGAAGCTTAAGTCTATTGAGCGGCGCAGCTTTAAAAACCGTTGAAGGATTTTCATTATCCCCCGAGAATTACAACGAAGCGATTCAACTTATCAAAGAACGATTTAGTCAAAATGACATTCTCATTAACTCGTACATGCATAAACAGTTAAATTTACAACCCGTCCGAAGTTCGAGTGACATTTATTCACTGAGGAAATTATATGATACTTGTAACGTACAAATCAGGTCACTGAATTCATTAGGAATTAAACCGGAATCATACGGAAATTTATTTTACCCGTTATTACTAAAAAAATATCCCCCGTGATTTTGCACGTCAAAAAATAAACAGCGAAGCTTTCAATGTTGACGAATTAATGTGTTTTCTGCAATTAGAACTGCAAAGCAGAGAAATGGTACAAAATGTTTCGTATAATTCGCCAAACAAGCATTTCAATACTCACGATGAAAAAATTAAACCATTTCCCTTCTCACAGCCCTTTCAAGGACGGCGCCACACGGAAGGACTGCATAAAATCAACAAAATTCAAGCGCCCTCTTTTTGTCTATTCTGCAGAAGCGAAACTCATGGTATGGAAAAATGTTTGATGACTCCCGAAGAAAGAAAAAAAATAGTTTAAAAGATGCGAATCGCTGCTTTCTCCGTTTTGAAAAGAATTGCTTTTCCAGGTACTGTACTTAGAGATTACGCTGCACTAAATGCAATTCAAAATTTCATAATAAGCTTTTGCATGAAGACACGAAGAGATATAGTAAAGTCGAATATCAAAATGAATCTAACCGCCTTAACCGCAAAGATTTCTTCCAAATGTTTTTCGAACGTAAACAAAGAAACGAAAAACCGAAACAAATTATGCGATGACTTGCCGATTGTTAAGCTTACTTGTGAGGGTAATTTAATTAATGCTGTGGCAGATATGGGTGCACAATTAACTGTTGTTAAGACTGATATCGTGCCCAAAATTTATAGAACGCCTCAAGGATCAGTAATTCTCACGTCAGCTTTAGGACAAAGTTTAAAAGCTCTTCTCAATAATTTACCTTCATCGAAGTATTCTGAAGATGGTAAATTTAAGTCCCCTATTAACATTACGCATGCTATGGTTGATAAATTATGCAATCCTTTTGTCATTGAGTGCTTTTAAAGAGTTAAATGAGGATGATAAGCAAGGTTTAAATTTTGGATGCAATAATTTAAATGCTCCTAGTGATAGTTTTATTGAAATGCCTTTATATGAAATTGAAGATTATTGTAAAATATTTGACCATGATAATGAAATAAGTGTTGTTGTTGCACATCCCCCTGGTGTAGGAAAGCCTACACCAGGTCCAGAAGGCCCCGTCGTGCCAGATCCCCATATACCTGCAAAAAGTCCTGATCAACCAACAGCTGCTTATATGAAGCGCCAAGACAGAGAAGAAGGTGATCAGGACTGGCAGGTAGGGAACAGGAACAAGGAGGGAAAATTCTCTCCCCGTTCTGAAATTTGATACTTTTAAGATGGCCACTTCGAAATCTGGCCATGGCCGATTGAAAAGGCCGAGGGCCACAGCATGTGATTGAGAGTCCAGGGTGATTGCCAGCATACCAATGGTGGGATGGCGTACGGCGCCACAAGGAAAGCAAACGTTGTTTTCCCAGGGAGTGGACCTCAGTGGGAGTGAGGCGATTCAAACAGTCCATAGGGAGATCACAGCCATTCTTGGCGAGTACATCGGCTGTCTCGTTTCCATACACCCCGATATGCGATGGAATCCATTGGAGGCTTATTGGTGTTTTCAGGCCAATCTCGCAGAGAAGCTTCAGAATATCCTGGTCTGGGATGTCAAAAATTTGTGGCCAATTTTTGAAATACTGTATAGCACTCCTACTATCAGTCAAAATCCAAATACAATTTTTATCAGTGGACTGTGCATAATTAAGGGCTGCACCAATTGCTATGATCTCCGATCTAAAGACTGAACAATGGTCAGGGTTTCGGATGCTGCATTTGACCTTGTCCTCAGCGCTGTTGATGAAAACACCACTCCCGGTTCTACCGTCTTCAAGTTTGCTACCGTCCGTATAGATGACCAATGCATCAGAAGGGATGCTATTGACAACCTCCAGGGCCAACTGTTTCAAAAGGTCTGGGTGATCCGTCTGTTTATTGGCATGAGTCTTCAGTTCATCATTAAAACTGACATTCTCAAGGGACACCGTCGGAGGCAAGCAGTTAAAAGTGGTCGAAGGAATAACCTCAAAATCAATAAAACCCTCCTTCCTCACAAATTCCATCGGGGTGTCTCTCTTTAAACGCTGATTACTCCTCCACTTCAAAGTGAATTCAGCAGTCCTGTTAAAATCACCAAGACTTGACAATTTATTAAAATATTTAAAAGAACCAATCCTATATCTCGTAGTCAGAGGTAAAATGTCAGCTTCGTATAGGACCACTTCACTAGGGCAGCTATTCCTTAACCCAGTGATGATTCTTGCTGCACTCAATTGTACTCTGTCCAAGATCTTTAAGTTAGAAGCAGAAGCCGTTTGAAATACCTGGTAACCATACTCAAGAATGGGACGCACGAGGGAACAAAAAGTAAGTCTGAGAGTGGAAGCATCAGCTCCCCAGTCTCTACCTGAAATATACTTCAAAATCTGTAGACGCTTTCTAGCTTTATCTGCTATTTTCTCTATATGTTTCCTACAGTTTATCTCAGGATCCAATGTAAAACCCAAGTAAATTGGATATTTGTCACAGTCCAGTAACTGATTAGAAAAGTACACTGCAGGAGAATAATTGTAGAGGTGTCTATTAGTGGTGAAGAAGCTACTAACTGATTTTGAGGGATTGAAGTTTAACCTGTGAGAGTTTGAGAAATCACGGACAGCTTCTAAGGATCCGTTTAGATTAGATTCCAGTTTTCCTATGTCTGAACCACTAGACCACAACACAATGTCATCTGCAAAGATGCCAATCTGGCATGGTGATACAATTTTTTCAATTCCTGCAATAAACATGGAAAACAGGGTAGGACTGAGTACGGAACCCTGAGGGATTCCCTGATACAACCTGTAAAATCCTGATTGCTTATTTTGAAAGTTTACGCAAAAATTTCTGTGATTTAGAAAGTTTGAGATCCATGGGAGAGCTCTACCTTTGATTTTAAAGTCATTGTAACACTTGTTAAGTAATTTATACTTCCAAACCCTGTCAAATGCCTTAGATAGATCTAGAAAAACCGCCAAAGTATGTTTTGTGGGTTTGCAATTTTGGGCATCTCTAACACTTTGACTGAAGAACAGAATCTGGTCCATTGTGCTATGGCCTCTTCTAAACGCATATTGCTCTGGTGGAATCAAGTTATTTGACAAAAGGTGGTGTGTCAATCTTCTCAAAATTATCCTTTCTATAAGTTTACATATAATACAGGTGAGAGAGATTGGACGGTAACTGTCAACAGAACTGGCTTTCTTGTTGGGTTTACGAATGGGGATGACTATGGCCGATTTCCATTGCCTTGGAAGTTTCCCAGTTGACCAAGACAAATTGAAGAGATGAAGCAGCCTACTTTTGCCTAGAAAACCCAGATGGCTTAGGAATTGACCATGAATTCCATCCGGACCTGGTGACTTGGTCAGATTTTGGTGTTGAAGAGCGTAAGATAGTTCATCTGCTGTGAAATCATCATCAAATAAAGGGTTCTCTGTCCTCAAATCTCGGCAGGATTTCACTAGGTTTCTTGTAATTCTGGACAGCCTTTTGTCCGATCTACTGAAAGTCACTCTGCTCGCCTTAGCATAATGCTTGGCCAAAGTCTCGGCTGCCTCTTGGTCGTTTACAGCAGTTGAACCGTCATCCCCAACGATAGTGTTGGTATCTTCATTATTGACCGGCATTTTATCAAGACATTTTGTCAATTTCCACAGCCTTGAATCTGGGGTTCTGTGGTCTAAGTTTCTACATGTGTCCTGCCAGTTAGTACGCTTTATCTCAACATAGCGTCTTTTGATTTCAGCATTTAATTTGTTTAGTTCAATCTTTTTGTCCATACGAGAAATAAGTGTTAATGAGAAATGCGAGGAAACGGTTAAGAAAACAATTGAATGTTGTGCATTATTGTCTAAGGATAATTCTATAGATGATATCAAACGTAAGAAAAAATATAAGGAGGTGGTTGACACAAAAGAACACTATTCGGCTAGAGAAATGTAGAATGTGTAAATGATTGTTCCTATCACTTTAAGTCCATCCTGCAGTACATAGATTTTTTTTGTGTGTGTGTCGTCATTAAATAAAAGTGTAATTCATCTCAAAATAGTATGCGTCATTAACGAAGTTTCCATTACGTCACGAAACAACCCAAGTCTGATATTAAGAAGTAAGAAGATGTTCACAGGACTGATCCCGGACCGTCATCAATAGCCCGTTGTGTCGCTCTAGTACGACGTTAACTAAAGTTACCAATACCTCCCCAACGGCCTCTACCGTAGTTTTTAAAATCGCTAACGGCAAAAGTAAAAGACAAATAAGAGATCATTCTAGAAGAAAACCAACCAGCAGAGGACGCTTCTATTTTCACCTGTTCTTCTCAAGTCGTAAAGCTCGCGACACAGGAATAGCAGCTGGCGGCAAAATACAACCAATCAGAATACATTCCGAAATTTCGATGATTGTTTTCTTTTTCCGGTCAGAGTATCTCCCGATGTCACACCGGGATCAAACCCGAAAGGAAAGATTCGAGGGCAACACATAATTTCAACCACGTCAAATGAGGATTAGAACATCTCAAAAGAGGGTAAGTCACATGAGCTTGAGAATAGTATGGAAACGATTAGTTAGCGAAGCGTAGAAATCTTTTTAACCCTCCTGACGGTTGTCTCTACGAAGAATATCGTCCTTTGAAAAAAATTACAGGATCTAGATAGACGAGGTATCTCGTCGTTAGAAGAAAATTTAACGGACCTTGATCCCGTCATCCTGAAAAAAATCGACATTATCTTTATGAAGAGATATCTTGTCGTCAAGATACTTGAATCGTCATCTGACTGTGGATGAAAATTTTATGGCATATCCTCAGATCTTTGCCTTGGGAATTTATCCAGAACCGTCACCAATAGCCCGTTGTGTTGATTTAGTGTGAGTTTTAATTAACTACCTACCAACCTGTTTAAGTCATATTTATACGCTGACCAACCGGTATAGTGGTTAAAGTGTTAGCCTCTAGATCGGAAGGCCGACCAACCGGTATAGTGGTTAAGGTGTTAGCCTCTAGATCGGAAGGTTCCTGGTTCGATTCCTGGTACGGGCATGGATGTTTGTAAACGTATGGTGTAGAGGCGGCTGGTGCACCTTCAATCTGTCGTGGCCGAAAGTCCTTACGTTGGGTTGGCGTGGAAGTTTGGAGAGTTGGGTGCCAGCTCAGGTGTTGCTTCGTCATCTGACCGTGGTTCAAAATTACGAGTTGTTGTCCTCGGATCTTTCCCTTAAGGGACTGATAACGGACCGTCGTCAATAGCTCGTTGTGTTGCTCTAGTACGACGTTAACTAAAATTACCAATTACCAATTACCTAGATCGGAAGGTTCCTCGTTCGAATCCGGGTCAGGGCATGGGTGTTTGTAAGCGTATGGTGTAGAGGCGCCTGGTGCACCTTAAATCTGTCGTGGTCGAAATCCAGCTCAGGTGTTGCTTCGTCATCTGACCGTGGTTCAAAATTACGGAGTGTTGTCGTCGGATCTTTCCCTTCGGGGACTGATCCCGGACCGTCGTCAATAGCCCGTTGTATTGCTCTCTTACGACGTTAACTAAAATTTCCAAATTATCATATCTATACTTAAAATATCATGACAGAGCCCTGTTTCTATATCGACACACACCAAGACTTTGTGTCAGAATTTGTTCTCGTGGTAGATGGTCTGTAGTTGACATGATCTAACGTAAATCCGTGGTAAGTTGTCCTATGGATCAATCATCATGTTTCTTCATCCTGTCTATCTGTCACAGCCGACATTGTGATCAAACTCTCAAGTCCTCGTTCAAAATCTCCAATATTATTTCGGATAACTAGTCTCTGGAAAGTCTGAAAACGAAAGGTTTGTGTCTGTTGGCGAACAGAATGAAGTCGAAAATGAGAATTCACTGAATTCTTTATGGAATTTATTTGTAATAGTAAATGAGAGTATTCCTGACATACATGACTGCATTAATATCGATAACGGCGTTGCAGTATGGTCTTAGGTGATCACACACACACACCAGCTAGTTACCTACATCGACCTTAAAATGAAATAGACAGACCATGTAGGCGGTAATGGTAATTTTATTTAACGTCGTACTAGTGCAACACAACGGGATCAGTCCCTTATGGAAAAGATCCGAGGACAACACCTCGTAATTTTGAACCACGGTCAGATGACGAAGCAACACCTGAGCTACCATGTAGGCGGAGTCACTGTCGTAAGATCTTTGAAGGATAAATCACAAATCGAATTCACCGCTTGGCTATGGCCTAGTGCTTTTGATTACGGTGGATTGCCATTTTAACCAATTAATAATATAAGATTTATGCTTTTACCCATAACCACGTGACACATCTTGAAACCGAGAACTGGGACACATAACATGAAGCTGCGAGCCCATGCTCTGTCTATTTAATTTTAAGGTCGATGGTTAACTGTTGAATTCGTACATAAAAAAATGTGAACATGTGAGCGACGAAGTCGAAAATGTGTAAATACTTTCACCAACTAATAGAACACGCGCCGGCTTTAAAAAAAATGAAAAATTACCTAACGTCAGATCAAAAGGTACTGAATACACATTTACAAAATTACAGTACAGTGATAAATTTTAAATATACCCGATCGTTTCTTCAGCAATGCATATTGATTAAATTCTGCGCCTACTTGAGTGTCGGATAATCGAAGTTAACTGCACTGCTAGCCAGGTTATATTGTTTCGTGTGTGACTTAAAAAGTAAATTCACAAATTACTCTGATCAGTTTTAATTATTCTTTCTATGCACTGTGTTATTTCGAATTATCTCTTCTGTTGAATGTTTATCTTTCTACTCTGAAAGATAATACAATCTTTCCATTCCAGCGAAGATTAGCCGTACGAAATTAGTTTACCGTATGATTATATGTACATAAATTATAACGACAACCCGTATTTGATTTGTCATTAGTAATGGTAATTTTAGTTAACGTCGTACTAGAGCAACCCAACGGGCTATTGACGACGGTCCGGGATCAGTCCCTTAAGGGAAAGATCCGAGGACAATACTTCGTAATTTTGAACCACGATCAGATGACAAAGCAACACCTGAGCTGGCACCCCACTCTCCAAACTTCCACACCAACCCAACGTGAGGACTTTCGACCACGACAGATTTAAGGTGCACCAGCCGCCTCTACACCATACGCTTACAAACATCCATGCCCGGACCCGGATTCGAACCAGGAACCTTCCGATCTAGAGGCTAACACCTTAACCACTATACCGGTTGATCGGCGATTTGTCATTAGTAATTTTTAGTTACTGTCGTACTAGAGCAACACAACGGGCTATTGACGACGATCCGGAATCAATCCCTAAAGGGAATGACCCGAGGACAACACCATGTAATTTTGAACCACGGTCCAATAACGAGGCAACACCTGAATCTGGCACCCTAATATCCTAGCTTCCTCACCAACTCACGGCCACGACAGATTAACCTTTGATGTGATTCGGTGCTTAGATTTTGTCAATAGTCGGCAGCAACGGCTTTTCTCCTGATTCTCCGAGACCCCATACCTAATTGCCTAACTTTACCGATAGGGCCGTGAGTGGCATTCACAGCTGACACTTTCCTTTCATTTTATCTTTTAGCGTGAGAAGAGAAATCACCTGCCGACTTTCTGCTTTCCCCAAAGCGTTCACACCTCACGGTCGGCGGGGTAGGTGGCCAACGAACAAAAGAAGCTATCCTTTAGGAAGTCAGTCGCTGTCAGCTCGTAAATGGTGATCGATGCCAGCGGTCACTTAAAAGTTGGATAACATTCACCGCTACCATGCTGCTGGTGTAAGCGATATTTTAGTGGTAACAAAAGTCTATCTGCCGCATCGTAAAGGTTAAAGGTTTACCATACGGTTACAAACATCCATTCACTGATCCGGATTAGAACCAGAAACCTTCCTATGCCTCCTTAGCCTCCAGACCGGTTGGTTGGCAAATTTGATTTGAAATCTGTACTAGACCTTGTCCTGTGCGATGGAACTCAAAGAAATCTTGCAGTGGCATTCGAGTTTCCATAATCGGAAAACCTCTCAGAACTCGCAACCCTCCCCTGTAACAAAAATCCCCCAGAGTTGGAATGAATTCGAGAACAACCGCGAGGGAGTTCTTTCGTTCCAGACCTTCCAACGGGCAACAGGTTAGCCGGAACACACCAGAAATCACTTTGCGAAACCCGAAATCTGGAAAAGCCCACCCCAACGGCTCCGGAATTCTTAATGCCTCGAATTCTTTTCGGAACAGGAGAGACCTTCGTGCTCTGAAAAAGATATGCAAATGAAGATGAATACATCATGGAAATGTGAAAAGGTGAATGCCAGCGGGGGCAAGAGGAGGAAATGCGGTAGTAGCACCACACCCTCTCGGTTGCAGTTAATGCTACCTTGTCCACCGTGTTCTCTTAAAATGTTCTGCGAGTTATAGTTCTGCGTTTCTTTGGCAGTGTCGTGGGTTTTGTAATTTCTGTACAGGATAGCGTTTAAGCCATCCTTTTTGGATTTTGCGTGGCGGGGCTTTTTTTGGACTCGGTAGTTGTCCTGTTTAACAGTGGAACGTTTATTTTAATTGCCTTGTAGTAAGTGTTTTATGTATTTTTAAGCAGTGTATTGGTAGTTTAGGTTTTTTTTTGCTGATTCGTGAGTAGATAATTTGAGGTTTAGATTTTAAATTACTGCTTGTAAAATGGGGGAATGGAAAAGTTTATGGAAATGGTTTGTGGTTGAACACTGGCACATTACCAATATTCCTATAATACAGAATTGAAACTGAAGATATCTATGTATTTCACATTCTGAAACCGGCGTGAATTGCGTCACTCATTTTTATTGAAAGTTCTACGCTATAAAGACATTTTAATTAAAAATCTCATTGAAGGAATAATAATGCATCAATTACAGTCAATACTCCGAGGCGTTTCGACGAGATATCCTGGCCTAGACATGGTAAATTTCGATAATGAAGTTAATTTCGATAATTCGATTACATCATCTGATTGGTCCAGTAGACTTAGAACTATACTTTGACCATTTCGCCATTTTTGTCGCAGCTCCTTAGAAATGTGCATTCAAACATCTACCGTGTGCTAGGATGTTATACTGTAAAACGAGGAGAAAGAATTCTAAATCGGCCAACCATTTAAATTATTTACAGAGCAGTCACGTGACAACTAGTCAAAAGGATGGTCGTATTTTTCAAAACTCTCAATATCAATGTCCAATATACTTATATTTCATATCTATAGGGGAACGATGGATAAGAGTACGCGGGCGGCAAAGAATACGCAGGGTAATTTCACCTTGTTGGAAACACTGAAGAGAATCGCCATTGTGACGTTATAATTTTGCTGCTACTACTTTGTTAAAATACAACTTATCATCATCGATTTTGCTACACTTCGTTTTCAATTTACAAGGAAAAATTCAGTTTTCTTACTTTTCTATGTAAATTTTCGATCATAGAACACAAGTGTTTGTCATTATATACAGTGAAATAATTTTGATAAACTTATTTCAGATTAAAGCATATGTCATAAGCTACTAGTTGGTGAAGCTTGAGTTTATCTTTTTGTGACATGCTGCCATTTAGCAGCGGTTTAGTCAAGCGTAAACGAAGAGGTTAAGAGCTCGCAACATATTTTACCTATGCCTGCAGAAAATTCTACCTTCAGTAAAATTAATGTTAGCATTCATTCATTTTTACCGCTTCTAAAGCAAAAGAAAAACGAAAATGTTTACCAGAAATAAAGAGACCTGCACTTAAGTCTGAAATCATGACATCTTCGCCTATTAAGGCTCTTTTAGGAGATAAAGAAAAAACAAAAGGTAAAGATTCACAACAAATCAGAAAAGGGAAGTGAGAAGGTAAATATAAAATAAACAAATCTTAAAAATGGATTGACTTTTCTTATTACGACCAACAACCATACACGAGCTCAGCCCAGCCATTGTTTCCTGCTGAAGATGATACTTTAGTTATTAGCCCATGATGTGTGTGTGACAGTTCTTATAACGAAGACTGGATTCAAAGTGGATTGTGCAAAGATTGGTTACACGAGGATTGCAGTGCATACGAAGGCAATGGGCCTTTTGTATGCGACTATTGTTAAGACAGGTCCGGTGCGTACTCTTTGCCATCCTACCTGACTACTCTTACCCTCCATGTAGGGCAACAGTACGCAATTTTAATTTTGTATATTATATTTTTCTTACTTAAATGATAAGAGATAAAATCATGTAGCCTGTACTTATTGATTCACAGTTAAATAAAGTACATTGTGTAAAATTGTGAAGCCTATTTCTTAATTACTTGACTTTGTATAAATAAAAAAACACTAGGTGCGTACACTCACCCTCCTTTCCCCTACTCTATGACAAAAAAAAATTGACGCACAGAAAAGGAGTGGTCCAGGAGTTGATCGGCTCCATCCTTTTGGAACGGTGCTGACTGGTGACGTACAGTCTTTAGTGACGAGTCCAGTTTCCTGGACTGACCCACGCTGACCTGGGTACGTACCCAGGTCAGCGTGGGGATCTTGCTCCGACTATCACACGCCACACATGCCCACAACAGGGCGTTATGGTCTGGGGTGTCATCTCCTTTGATAGCCGGATCCCTTTGGTAGTCATTTCTGGCACACTTACAGCACAGCGGTTCGTAGACGACATTCTGCGACTGGTTGTGTTATCGTTCCTTTTTCGATACCCTGACTTACTTTCCAACAAGATAATGCCCGGCCGCACACGGCACGAGTTGATATGAATTATCTTCAAGCTTTCCCAACACTTCCTTGTCCAGCTAGGTATCCTGATCTCTCTCCCATAGAGCACATTTGAGACTTTATGAAAAGGCGATTGCAACCATCCCGGAATGTTGACCATTTAGCCTGACAGTTGGAGACGGCAGAAAATTTTCCGAAGGACACCAACCGGGAACGTTTTTAGTCTATTCCACGCCATGTGACAGCTTGCATCCAAGCCACAGGTAGACCAACGTCTTATTGACTTCTTCCCATTGTAATGGACAAACTCTGAAATAAATCGTCAAATTGTACTGGAATTTCAATTATTTGTTTTTCTATGTTCTTCACATCGACCATTTTATATCGCAATAGGATAATTCCTTCTTGGAACGTCAATTTTTTTTTGTTATAGAGTATATTTCATATCTATGTTCAAAATGGACCAACACCCATGTATTCCGCCTGAATCGAACACCATGGTCCTTTAGATCTATAAAACATCACCCAGAGCACTAAAACAATTGATCCGTTGCAGACAAAATTAATGCATATAATACATTTCCAAATGTTTAAAAATTCAAGATCACAACGTTCTTTGGGGGGGTTTCGCATATCTATTTAATCACCTATAAACACTCTAATTAAAACTTAGGTTAAAGTCCAAAGAGAAGAGTGCGTCACATAAAAATACGGAAAGTCTACCTCTGCAGTTGCTTTTGACAAAAGTTCATTGTTCAGAAAAAGTCACTTTTAAGCAATCTTACTTTTAATGTTGTTGCTAATGTATTCATACACAAAGCAGAATATACGTGATTTTTTTGCAGTACTTTCATCAGAACGATAACAATACACACATAGCATCAAAATAAAGCTAGAAAACCTGCTCAGTTAACAAAAAAATCTCGAGTGATTTTTTGATTAATATGCTCTCCGCGCTACCTTGAAACATACTCCCACTAATCCAAAATTAATATTCCCTACACTAACCCGATACTGTAACTACATACCAAATTCAGCTAATTCCCTTTGAACCCTCTGGGAAATACTTACCACGCACACTATCTGGTAGTTTAAAAACAATCGCGGCACAGCAGTATATCGGAATAATAATTTGGTATGGAACTCAGACCGATATAGATAACTTATCCTGCTTCCGATATATTTGCAGGTTTCGGCTGATTACCTGGTGTCTTTAGTAACGGTTAGCCGGCGGCTCCACAACAGCAGGGGAAATGGGACATCAGTTATCGATAAGAAACAAAACTGGAAGGAATAACGCAATTAAAATATGCAACAGCCATTCCCCTTCGTATTGTCTTTCACTTCGGGGCAATTGTATTGGCGTAATAGAATGCGGTAGCACCAACATAAGGAAACTTGGTTTATAAAAACTAATAAGCTCTGGTAGTAATGTAATGTAATACAAAAAATGTGCGCTTATTAATTGCATATTTGTAATATATTGTATTATATAATTATTCCTTTCGATTGAGCTGTTGAAATCGACTTTCTTTTCCTGATCCTTATCCTGTGCATTAACCAATTTTTACGCCACTGTAATCCTGATCAAATTTCCATCCACATGCTGATAAAAGTTTTGAAACTATACTATCTGAGGCTCAGACTGACCTCAAACTGAAAACAAATGGACGTTGAGAAAGAAGATTGATTTTTACGTAGTTGCATTTTTAGAAAGAATTATTTCTGAACCAAACATTTTTGATAATACTAAGGGGCCCGCCCCCTGCTCGCTAACGCTCTCCAACCCCCGGAGGATTGCTTCGCAATCCTCGTTGGTTCGCTGCGCGAACATATGCTCGCTTCACTCGCATCAATGAAGACATGTGTACTAGCATAAGAGAGAATGTTTACAAAATATGATATTCCAAAAAAAAAAATTTCAAATTTAAATTTTTTTGCTGTTTTTCAGAAAATATATATACAGTACCTATGGAATCAGAATTCAAATGAATACTTTGAGCAAATTTGGCTCGAAATGTTAGCGCTGATTTGGAAATTGAATACCCATCATGTTGTTTGTGTGTACATTTACCCCTGCACTCGAGCCACCCACGCCTTTTTATTGAGTTTGTTGTCGAAAGTTGTAGTGCAAGCGTCTTGTTGAACTATAATTGTTGGCACTGAAAAGGACCTTTTTTTTTTAAATGGCCCTGAAAAGATCCTACGCTTTCTTTGATTTCTATTATTAACTGCAACAGCTCGACTAAAATTAATTTTTTTTCAATAAAATTTCATCCGATAACGCTATAAATTCAATGGAAGCGCGAGGCTTCGTGATAAACAAACAATCATACAATGTTGCCAAAACACGATTACAAATAACGCCTTTTTTGCGTGCCACGTAAGAGAATTATATATATAGATAGTCACTGTAGCCTTGTTGAATGAGTAACGGACTAGCGATCGGAGGGTTGCAAGTTCGTATCCAACCAAAGACCGTCGTGTACAAAAGGGCAGGTGCATGTTGATCTGCCGGGGCCTCAAATATCCTCACGTTGGCGTGGTGTGAAGGTTTGGAGAGTGGCTGCCAGCTCAACGTGACCTCTTCATCTGACCGTGGCTCGAAACAACGTGGAGTTGAACTCGGATCTTTCCATTGAAGGATTAATCCTGGACCATCACCAATAGCCCGTTGTGTTTCTCTAGTGGACGTTAAGTTCCTGCCTATCTAATTTTTTCATAAATGTTTTGAATAATATTTAACCGTGATCAGTAGGGTGGGCCGAAAAGCACTTTTTTTCGAAATCGCTATTCTAATAGCGCGGAAAGGGTTCTCTCTGGGTTCAATAAACACGGTGTAAAATATTTTTTTGATTGGATAGTATCTTCTGCCCCCGCATCGTACTGGAATTTTCGAAATTTGGGTAAATATTGCAATTTTTACTCGGCGTAGGAAATATAATTATTTTTCAATATTGCTATTCTAATTGTGCGGAAGAAGTGCCCACTATGTTAAATAAGAAAGGTGTAAGATATTTTTTCTATCGAATTATATCTTCTGGTCCCGCATCGCAATTGAAATTTTGCAGTTTTTGAAAAAAAAGTGCATTTTTTTATGTGTTATAAAAATAAATAAAACATGAAAAATAGATGGGATCAAACAATATTTATAGCTGTATTGTACTGTACATTTGATTATATTGCCTAAAAATTATTAAATAGTAGCTGAGTAACATTATATTAATATAATATTTGTTAAGAATATTGTAACCATAGAATGTTATGACATGCCAATATCAAAAGTTTAATTACTCTTAATCAGCAGGAAGAGGCTTGAAATCAGCCTTATAATCGAATTCAGACATATAATTGATCGGGAAAAGAATGTGGATCGAATGAACCCGTCTCTACTTTGAAACCCATAAATTTTTGTGGATGCTTCTGTCATTAACTTGACCCACCGTTCAACGGCCTGTATGTGACATGGGAAGTGAACAAAGTCCCATTCAGGATTTTTTTTATCACGCACAATGGAACTAAATATAGCAGTAGATATATCACGGAGGATTGGTGGAGAATTAGTAATTGATGACCAGTCAATCAATTTAGTACAGTCAACAGCTTCAAAATTCAGTTTTGGTGGGAGAAATACACGTACTGACTTTACATTGGAAGATGACTCTCTAGACTTAATTATACGTCGTGCAGCAAGTTCTCTGATGTGCGGTCTTTCATCCTTCAACATACACATCAAGATATTCTCGGGATGTGCAAAGAACGAATTTCGACAAATTACTCCATCAACGACGTCCTTGAGTTCTTGAGATAAATACCTGGATTTAGAAATACTATTCCACACATGCTTAGCTCCATCTTTCAGCAAGTGTTTAGACTTTATATCAAACCAGTTTGGAGTGTAAACTTTCATAACAAACTCAGCGATTTGTTTCAACTGGAGAACTAACATATAGTCTTAGAACTCTGTTCGCTGTTGTTAGCCAAATAATGGTAATGGACCAGGATTGCGTCGACAAAATTCATCAGGACAATTACCCAATCGTACCGCTTGAGATATTTCTAGTAAGTACATTTGATCCTTGCTTAAGTCACGTCTGTTATTGGTAAATCGCCGTCAATAATTTTGAAAGTTGTCACTGGCAAAGTTTCACATGTAAGGAGCGCCTACTCAATATTATCAAAATATGATTTTGGACCATTTGCTGGCCCATCCAACGTTTCAAACAGATGCCTCAGAGTTAGTTCTTTAAAATGCAGGATACATATTACCCATTGCAGAAGTTTATCAAGTTTCATTTCCTAACACCGAATTACACCAGATTTCCATCCGGTATTAAAAAATGTGCAGTCACAGCCAATTGCCAGAAGCTGAGAAAGATCTCTTGTGATCCCTTCAAATATCCGATAATAGTCGCGGAAATCTGTTTTGCGGTGCCAAATGATGGACTCAAATGAGTAATTTAACGTGAACCTGATTCTTCAATAGGAGATAAATGTTCCTCTTTTGCTTTTCTTGTGTATCTTTAAGTATCTACTATCTCCTCTATCAATGTAAAATCTTTGCGACCACCGAAATACAGCCTCTTCAACAGTAATGCCTGAGCTTCACTTTAAAACTTGAAATTTTAAATCCTTTCTAACTTTAGCCTTTTCGCTTCGCAGCTTGTTTTTGTAAACCACCAAATCTGAGTAGTTGCTAGTTATGAGATCGACGTCGTGAATAACTCTTGAAGCAATTGCAACCACAGCCTGGTCCGAGACTCCAAACCTGTCGGCAACCACATCAGCTGAAGGGAGGCCATGTCGCATTTGTGATGATTTAGATACAAACGGAGTTAATTGTGTCTGTACTTAGGATCAGTAGGAGAGTTTAAACGGTTCTATGTCTATGGTTTGTAAATGTCCAGATTTAAATCTGCTTCAGATATATCTGCGGAGTTATATGAATTGTGAAACCCCCTCCACACTCTCATTTCCTGTCAGATTCAGATAGCATGAAAATACAAGAAAAAGTGCATTTTTCTTAAAAAATAGCAAAATTTCAATTGTGATGCGGTAACAGAAGATATTATTCGATCGACAAAATATTCTACATAATTCTTATAAAACCCAGTTGTCACCTCTTCCGCACTATTGGAACAGCAATATTGAAAAATAATTATATTTCCAACGCCGAGTAAAAATTGCCAATTTTTACCCAAATTTCCAAAATTCCAGTGCGATGCGGGAGCAGAAGATATTATACAATCAAAAAAATATTTTACACCGTGTTTATTGAACCCACAGAGAACCCTTTCCGCACTATTAGAATAGCGATTTCGAAAAAAAGTGCTTTTCGGCCCACCCTAGTGATCAGTTTAGTGCTACTAACTTGTATAGATGTGGGTATAGAATTAAAACAATAGTTCATTGGTGTAATAGATTGGATAGTTGGAAGCTTGGGATTTCGAAACCCTAAAAAGCGGGGAAATGCATTAAACAGAGTATTTCGAAAATATCTGGTCGAATTGTAAAAGGTGATAGAGAGGTTTAAAAAAACATTTTTTGTCCAAAAAAATGCGGTGTTTGAAAATGCCGAGTATAGGTGGAGAGGGCGCTGTTTAGTTCAGCCGATAACATTGTTTCTTTAGCGCGTAATTTCGATTTCAGATTTTCAGCAGTACACTTCAGATTCGTATAGCGGTGCTTGCCGTTGAAAGTCTTATACCGTATCTATAGATTAGCGCAAGTGGCGTGTAAAATCACGAGGCGTGTGACAAGGTAGATGTGTAATCGGTTCACTCGTCATTCGCCCCGTTCCTCGCCTCGCGGCTCGTTGTACTCGTGTCGCAAGCGGTTTTTTGGCACAGTTTATAGACTTGGAGACGAGGCTGCACCCAGTGAGTCTGTTTTGGGTTAATAGTGTGTCTTTGCTGAACTGGCTCCGAGACAAAACCAGTTGTGGTGACGATTCTATTTAGAACCGTAGATAGGTTTTTAAATATTAAAGTCGTGAAAAGGGAATCGATTCTCCGATTCGATTACTTTCGTAACTTGTTATGCGACATGAATGTGAGTATAATGGGCTTCGTGAGTGGTGGTGCTTCAAAAATTCGCATATCCTTTTTCGTGTTTCTTTTTCTTGTTTTATAAGTGAGACATTGAATCATTGAAGACACGAAAGAACACTACGAGACAAGTAAATATATAATCATAGTTAGCTATGACTGGAAAAACAAGTTACGAAAGAATCGATTCAGTTTTCGCGAGTTTAAATTCGATCTACCTACGGTTCTAAATAGAACCGTACTGGCAACTGGGTCCGACTCGGAGCCAGTTCAGAAAATAAAGCCATTTTGTTCATTTCGCAATGAACGCGTGGATCAACACATGCAGGGCGTATGTCGCCACAACTCGGTGAGTTTGTAAACGGTCATTCGCGTTATGAGAATGAACATGGGAATGCCAACCAAGAATGTCGGCGAGTGACGAGGCGTAACACGAACGTGTAAATGCACTAATAACAACTTAGGCCATTCGGTATAGAAGAGATGTAATCGACAAACTCTTCAAACGAGACGTAGCACTTCAAGACACGTTATTTGACAACAAAAAAATTATTTTGGTTCCTATCATCCCTTACAATTTGACTGGATATTTCGTAAATACCTTATATTATCAAAAATTTTTGTCGGTTCTTCGCTTCGTCGTGGAAGCTTTGAGATTGGAATGCCAGCTCAGGTGTTGCCTCGTCATCTGACCGTGGTTGAAAATTAAGTGGTAAAATTACGTTGCCTTTGGAATTGATCGCGTAATGTCGCCAATAGCCACGTTGCGTTGTTCAAGTTTAACGTAGAGTGCCTATATAATAAGAGTGGCGACAAGTGACCAAATTTGACCCAATGCGCATGCGCGGCATCCATTTTTCTACCAGAATCGTCTCCAAGAAGGTTGCTGGGCGAATTAATATAACATTTCAGGGAGAACAAAAACCATATGTTTGTTATATTATGCATTCATTCGGTATAAATGAATCATATAAACGCTCAATTACATGCGTAATTGATGAGATAGATTGCACAACGCGCTAACTTAGATTGCGGTAAACACCATGTTATTCAAAAAAAGCTATTAACTTAAAAAAGTCTTCAAATTTATGCTGACAAAACACTAAAATAATAATAAAAAAACATACTAGAACACGAAATGGAACATGAATAAGCTACTTATTCTATTTAATTTAATACACACACGTTTTTCTCGAAAATACAAAAAGTTCCCATGTTAAGTCTACGGGAGCTAGGAAAAGACCGCCTCGGGCAATAGAAAAGGTCTCTAAGCCAATCAGAAAGTGTTTCCCGTATGTCGCCACTCTTATTATATAGGCACTCTAGGTTAAATTAAATACCTAATTAAATACCTACCAAGCAAAAACTTTTGGTTCAGAAATAATCATTTCTATTAGACATAGAAATCAATTTATTTCTCTAGTTTCGTTTATTTTGAGTTTGAGGTTAGCTGGACCTTCAAGTAGTACAGTTTCGCTTTCTAGAATTGGTATATTGATGGAATTTTTATGAGCATTGTAGTGGCGTAAAAGATCCGTTAGTGCGAAACTACCGATGTACGAAAGATTGGGAGCCGCGATAGCCGAGTTGAAAGAGCAGCGGATAAGCAAACTAAGGGTTGATAGTTCGAACCTCAGTCCAGCTCAAGACTTCCGTAAACACGGGAGTGTTAAATCTGTCGTGGCCTCAAATGTCTTCACATTGACGTGGTGTGGAAATTTGGACAGGGGTAGAGGTGTTACGCTTTCATCGGACCATGGTTCGAAATTATGTTATGAATCCTTTCGATTGGCTGATGAAAATTCGACTTTCTTTTTCTAATTCTTTATTCGGAGAGTGGGGTGCCAGTTCAGGTGTGACCACGTCATCTGATCGTGATTCAAAATTTATGTAGTGTTGTCCTAGGATCTTTCTCTTTGGAATTGATCTCGAATTATGCCAATAGCCAGTTGTGTTGCTTCAATGCAACGCTAAATAACTACCACAGAAGATTGTTTTCTAAAAACTTTAATCAGCAATGATATTTATTTAATATGTTACAAACATTTTGGTTTAAAAATAATATTTTGTGTCATTTTAGCAACGTGCAAGTTCGATTCCTTTAATTTCCCTCGGTGTACGTCTCTTTTTTGTATCATTACTTTTCTTATGGTTGCCCATTCACTTTACGAAAAATATTTCTTGATATGATCTGTCCTTGAACCGTAAAGAAAACCAAGCCTCAATTATATGTTGAAATCGAATTTATTTTCTTCTAAAATTCCAATACGTCTGAGATTAACCTATAACTAAAATTAGTATCATATATTTGCATTGATGCGTGGATGAAAAATTGGAGTCCTGTAAGAAGGATCAGTTTACTATTCTTAAGTTCCTAATAACAGATCTGCTGTGATGCTAATGACACCTAAGTTACAATGGCGTGAAAATGTAAGAATAAACCTAATATGTTTCTTTAATAATTGTGAAAACAAATCAATCACCTAAAAGTGATAAAAATTGAAAAGCAATAAAAATTCATATACTTAGCACACTTGCTATTCCATTTAACTTAACTAATTAAATACTTTAGTTTTAGTTCGTTCTATGGTCATTTTTTGGAGGGTTTTTTTTAAATACGTACCATGCATAAACGTTGATGATACCTAGGTATGGCCGAATTCATACTGTAGGAACCTAGTTATCTTTTCATCTTGCTTTACCCACAAAGTTTCTACTAGATTTTGCATGCTCTAAATTCAGTGAGAATGGATGTTCAAATATTTCGTAAGAAATTAAATAATATAATTTGAATTAGTTTATAAATATCCAACTATTAACGTTTGATTTAAATTCAGGTAATGAAACTCAATTTAGCAGTGATATTATTTTATTAGTTACCAGCTGAATAACCTTGCGTTGCTCTGATTTCAAATATGACCGCGACAGCTAAAATATAACAGCGACATTCTCCTATATTAACTCAAATACACAAACCCTGTTGAACGTGTTTTCAAGTTATTTTAGTCCGTACATTTTTGCTGACCAAAATTGAACCTTATTTTTTTTGACGTAATTAAATTTCAGTTCATCAGATATTTATACAAACATAAATTTGAGCATTTTGCAAACGTTTGCTCTCCTCTGCTTAAATAGTTTTTTGCATGGATTTCAAAGAAATAATGATATAATTTATTATTCGTAGAAAGGATGATAATGTTTTAAATCATAAATTGGTGACTATTCGTTTTTTCTTACATTTATATGAATGACAAGCTCCTTAATTAATCGAGGTCGCAGATGAAGATTCCATGTTAGAAAACTTCTTTAATGTCCCTCACATACTTCGTCTCAGAATATTCTGAAAGCTCATACTGTTTTGTAACAGCAATATAAACTCTGCTGATTCTTATAATTGTGAGTTTTCTCGTACTTCAATAGTTAAAATAAGTGAATAGCAGAATAATAAATCGATGGAATCTTCATTTTCGACTTCATCTTCAGGCAGTCTTCATATACGAGGCTAATATTGATTTACTGTCATTAACTGTGTAAGACAAAGAATGGGTTACATGTTCATTTACAATTCTAATATTTCTCAGAGAATGAAAAGATTCTTCGTGTATTCTGAAATAAATTAAAGACTGTAAAATGTTTTCTTAGAACTACTTCAATAATTAATGCTGTAGTTTCAGGACGTTTCAGTGGTTTCATATAGTTCAGTATTTTAAGTAGATAAAAGTCTCAAAATTATGTAAAAAATTAAATTTCGATGAATTATTTGAAGTTTGAATCTTTATTACTCGGATTATGTTTAAAAATGTAATAGTTATATGTTTCTATTGTTTTTATTTTTTATGCTTATCAAAATGTATAGGGTGAGGCGGGGTAATTGTAAACAAGCTATACAAGCGCCCACGTAAAATTCAGAGAAACTAAAAAGTTGTGAAATATGAAAGCTGTCAACCCTGAGTAAGTAATATGGTAATCCCGTATTTCTTTGAACCACAACTGAAACAATTCGTTTAGTTGAAAAAATTGTGGTTGAAAAGTTCTTGTTTTGAAGTTGTGTGTTGCATTTTCTGCTGCCCTCTATAATATATTGAAAAATATGTTGTTCCAATTCTTTACTACGGTCAGTTATGTTTCTATCGAACAGAAAATCATTGACTTTTTCTTCTGGGAACTTTAATGCATCTACAGTTGAATGTTTACCATTGCACCATGTTTTTCAAGAGACGGGGTACTTGTAAACATAACTTTGGTAATAGTTTCGTTCAATTTGGACGAAAACCCAATCTTATTTTCCGTGTAATTTTGTATTAATTCGTATTTAGTACGTTTGAATTGCGTTTAATTGCATTTTTCGTGTTCTTGGGGAGCAGGAAGACTGATTTACTAAAACGTCACACATATGGTGAAGTTCTTACAACTGATCATGTACTGTCACGCTTAAAGGAGGAAGAAGAGAAAAGGAACAAAAGGAAGTCGAGTGAGAAGAAAGTGAAAGAGGCAGGAGACAGCAAGAAACGAAGAAAGAAGGAAATGGAAAGGAAAGCAGAACTCGAACACAGCGAGGATTATGAACTATTGAAAGAATCGGCTAACATTGACGGTGAAGAGTTTGAAGTTGTAGCATTCAAGCAACATATAAAAGACTAGCTTGTATGGGAAGTTAAGTATTTAGGAACCATTCATGGAAGAAATGTAAACGACTACGTTTCTGCTTGTTGGTGTTGAGGAGGGAAAGAGAAAGTAAATCCATTTTTCGTATGTATGAAGGGTGGATGTCGTTTCAGATCTCCGGACTCAAATACATTGACTAAATTCGCTGTGGTTGAAAAAGACTAATTCTGTGTTACCAAAGACCATGTCAAAGCAACTTTACCTACTCCAACCTGTATCAAAGAAAGACGTAAAGAAAGTTTGTAATTTGAGGGCACTGCTAATGTGTAAAAAATGTAGTATTTGTTTTTTTGTACCTAAGTTTATATTTTTCAATTTATAGTTTTTTTTTTTTAATTTTTTTTTTAACGCTAAATACATTATTTGTTCCGTAAATGTTTGAATTGTTTATTGTTATGTAGTCCAGGAAGTTCACCTCATGATCAAATTAACTTTCAAGTGTCACTATATTTTGCTGTGGTAAGAAGTGGGAGTATTTGGTAAATGTAAAGATCAAAACGGGGTTGTTGTAAGCATGGTATTAGAAGGGAAAACTACCATTACAGTTCCTTCTACTGCCATGACTACTGCTCATGCTGTCACTTGTTCAATATTCAATATCACGAGGAAAATCATTGTTTACAACTACCCATACTTTCAGGAGTAATTGTAAACACGTGGGGTGATTGTAAACAGCCGAGTACGGTGTTATGTTTCTTTTCTGGAATATTCGTGCTAATTAAATATCAAAGTATAATAGTGAAAAGTTAGTTTAGCAAGGTTAACAATGCTTAATTACTTTATCATGAATTTAAACATAGGGATTGAAAGTGAATACACAAATTTTGTATACAATTACCCCAACTTACCCTACCAACACATTTTGCATTAATACTATATATATATATATATATGACGGCTTTCTTACAAGTCTCACTACTTAGTTACTCATAAAATACGAGCAGCAGGACAGAGAGCAATGAAACAGACGTCTTTATTAGACCACAGTCATGATTCGAGTGTTACAAGAGATGGCGCAGCAAGTTACAAGTTGCATATCAACAAATGAATTATTCCTTGATCAGCAGACTTGATACTCAAACAGATTTCATTGCCTTATATGGTATCATTTGATGGGACATCTTACACAGTGCTGTAGTCGTAAAAAAGACAGAGGGTATACCATGGGAGTCTGCAGAATTTCTTCCAGAGGGATCCGAAACATGTACGTACTACTTACAGTTTCCACATGGGGGGGGGGGTAAAAAATATGTACACACACGCACATACATGCATATATATACGAAATCCACAAGCCAGGGTGTTAACCGCCCTCTTGCCCCTTCCTCCGGGTGCCTATGAGGTATACTCTAAGGACCGGGAAATATGTTCGAATTAATCGAAGTTTAAATTATCGAGAGAAGAAAGCCTATATTAATTTTATGTTTCAGGAAAGGGGCAAAATTGTGGAACTTTGAAGAAACTTCGACCTAAGCACTAATTCGTGCTCACAAGGTTCGTGTTATTGGGAGTTTATTGTATTGGGTCATCCAGAAACTGATTTTGGATAGTGCTATTTTGCCATGCACGGTATACTTTTTTACCACGGCGGCACGCGAACAGTTCACAAAATTAGCCGTTTCCTAAATGATTCCACCCTTGGCCCGAAAGCCAATGATCATGCAATTTTGAACGTCGGATAAATCGCTACGTTTCTGCATTACGCCAACGATTGAAATGCTTTCCGATGACCTACTACATCCTTTATACACACTCCACTGCAATGTGCTGCCACCTGCCTTTTGTGATTGGTTATTTCACGTTGACGTCGAAAGTAGGTGGTGGTCACATTAATGTGACTTGACTGTGTATATTTTCTGGATCAAATATGGATATATCCTTCAAAAGTTGACAATTTTCTTCATTAACATCAGAACAGAGTCTGGATTTTTCTCATTCTATCGACAATACTTTAAATAAATTGCTTTTGATTAATCGGTACGATTTTTGAATTATGTACCAAGGTGATATCTTGAAAAAGAAACTTTTCTTTTCCAACTTTTTTTTCTTACCAGGTTATAATAGCTTTCTAGGAAAAGCAAAGCGTGTACGTAGTTTTTAAGAAAAAGCAGAGGGTATACGGAATTTGCTGGAAATACCAGAGGGTATACGGCGTATACCGCCGTATACCCTCCACTACAGCCCTGATCTTACAGTAAATAGATGGGAACAGATGGATCACGGCGTGTGAAGATGAATTTAGCTTAGCTTGCAAAAATTAATCGTTTATGATGCAATGGGCTGCGAAACTGTAAAAGGCACGTGAAAAAATTATCTGGGGCGCCGGCCAACCTCGAAGCAATTTTCTCACGAATCACATACCGTTTTTTCTCCTCGCATGTAAACAACAGTATAATTGTTTAAAATCTGAAAAAAGCATTGCTGGAAAAAGTTCGATTTTAATCAATCAAAAATACTCGTAACAGCAGTAACTATTGATCTTCAAGCAATAATTATTGTACTACTGCTTAAAGATGAGATAGTATTTTAGTTTCAAATACTTTATTTGGCTAGAAAAGTTCTATGAAAACCACTTGCTCTTTCTTTGTCGATCTTTGGAACGTCTAGTCAAAAGAAAAGCATGCATCATTGGTTTAGTCTTGCAAATGCCATTTTGAATCTATTCAGTGACTTATGAATAATAATAACATTTAGATATTTGCAGTTAAAGAGCTTCCTGCTAAAAAACATGATTACATTTAATTATCATGTTCTTCAATTCTGAACGTTTTCTCAGCATTCTGTGTGTAAACAACAGCATATTTCATTAAAATCTGAAGTGAACCTAAAGAAATAAACAAACAATACTATTGTAGTTCTGTTTAATATGAATAGTATTTTATATACATGTGTTAGTTTTAAAATAATTCGGATATGAAGAAATCACTTCCTTGCTCGTTTGATATTTGCAGAGCGTCTACGTAAAGCAGATTTGTCCATCTATAGCATTGATTACTTTCGTAAGCGCCATATTGAATCGACTCAATATTTTAAAGAAAACTAACCCTTTATATTTGCACAGTGTTATAGCTTTCAAGTACAGAATATGTTTTCATTCAATTTATATTTCCGCGGTCAATTTACAACCTTTTCTCTTTCATTTGTGCAAGTAATAGTATAATTGTTTAATATCTGGAGTGAGCTAAAGTAAATAAAAATATGATTTTTGAATCGTATTAAACAATCTAGTATGTTGTTCTGTTTAAAGTGAATAGTATTTACTTCTCATGCATTATTTGGCTGGCGGAATTCCTCACCCATGAAAAACCACCTGCTCGCTTCTTTGATCTTTGGAACGCCTAGTCAAAGCAGAACAGGCGATATATATATTATTGGCTTATTCTCGCAAGCGCCATCTTGAATCAACTCCGTCTTTTGTCATTTGTGTTCTTTTTACTTGTTGAGTTGCCTGGCCTGTCTCCCTCATTTCTATTTTCGTGTGTTCTTTTTGGCCTTGTTCTTTCTGGAATGTCTCGTGCCGCGATCCCTTTGATGTCCGCTCTTTTTCGTGGTTTCTTTCTAGTTCAGTCCACAATCTTAACAGCTCTCGTTTCTTCCGCAAGTTAGGCCCTTTTGATCAGTTCTTCTCTTCGTCTTTTTATTGCTAGCGAACATCGCAGCAAATATTTTGCATTCTAAGCGACGGTGGTTTTTCGAGTTGCAAATTAAAGCGAAAAAATGGCCCTGGATTACAGTTAACAACTCTTGGGAGCGGCGAAGAGAGTTTCGAAAATGCTCAGCCTCATTTCGAGCCGTGTCCACTCGCTCCCAGGTTTTGAAAACTTTCAAAGGGGACTGTGGTAATTGGGGGAATTTCTATGATTAAAACGCACTACTTTCTGAGTTGAAAGGTTAAAGAAACAGGCGAGGCTTGATGTCAAAATAAATAGATAAGAGATGAGCTTATTCCAAAACTATAAATTCTAATATAATGCATAGTATTTTGGAATTAGTTTCCAAAGAAGGTGGGTTGGTAGTTGGAAGATATTAGCGGATTAGCAACAGGAGAGTTGTGAGGTAGCCCGCTCAGGTGTTATTCTCGTCATATGACCGTGTTTCAAAATTTCGAGGGATTGTCCATTGTTCTTTCCCTTTGGATGTATCGCTGACAGTCGCCAATATCCCGTCTTGTTGCTCCAGGGTGATGTTAATTAACAACCATCTCAAAGGAGTATACTCAAACGCATCGACCTGGTAATGAAATAGACGGAACGTGTGCGTCCCTATTCATATTATTTATCCTCATGGATCGGCAAGGTAAGATAAGGTAAGGTAATTTCAATTACAGTCGCACTAGAGCAACACAACGGGCTATTGACGATGGTCCGGGATCAATCCCCTAAGGTAAAGATGAGAGACACCACCACGTAATTTTGAACCACGGTCAGATGACGAGGCGACACCTGAGCTGGCACCCGACTCTCCAAACTTGCACACCAACCCAACGCGAGGACCTTCCGCCACGACATTTTTAAGGTTATCCAGTCGCCTGTACACCATACGCTGACAAATATCCATGCATTGACTCGGATTTGAACCAGGAACCTTACGATATGCATGCTAACATCTTAACCACCAGACCGGTTGGTCGGCTTCTGATGGATCGGCTTAAAGATGTTCGAATGCAGAGCACGGGATACTGAAAGTACGAATCGTAATGTAGGGTGACGAGCGTAATGATAAACATAGTTTGAGCCTCGGTAGCCAATCGGCCCAAGTCGATTCCCACGTAACGTATACTTCTCGGATCTTTAGTAAGCAATTTCGCCCACGTGAATTGCACTTCTGAGATTTAAAGACCGTAATCTCCCTCACACATTCCACCTAAATATATGACATCATGCTTAAGCAGTCATGGCGTGGTTGCATACTTCAATGAATATTGTTGTACTTCTTATTATTGTTGTACTTCTTGCAACACTTTTTACTGAAGGAATCTGCATCAAATTAGTAGTAGATTTTGCAAAATTATACATTTTTTTCAAAACTTCGAGTTCATGCATTAAGTGGAGGTAGGTAGAGAACTTAAAAATAAACCGTGGCCACATAAGGTTGTATATCCGCAAGCGTCTTCTTGAGGATATACTTTTGAAACATTCTGTACCGTTCATTTCGTGTACTAATATTATTCAAATATTAAAAACCACATTTAGAGAGCAGATCCTTTCCTATGAAAACACCAGTCGCCCACTTTGATAAAGCTTGGTTCTGGAACATTGCTTTTAACAAGGGCTACGGCTAGAAATGATTAGCGTCGTGAAATTCATACTCATTTGGACTTGAAAATACTTAAGTCTTATATATAGTATGTTAGCATTATATAGTTTAATACAATATATTGCTAGCTTATACTATGTAGTATAAAGTAGCATGATATACATTGCATGCGATGTTACATCATAGATATAGTGTTACTCCAATCAGAAAGCAAGTAACCTTGGGTTAGTCAATTTTAAAATAGAGGTGAAGCATAGTTAGGAGAACTGTCACATGCAAAGGTGTGACAGGCGATCGTTGATGATGGTTGCCCTCACCATCTCATTTTCAATGCTGTACCCTTGCCCTAAAAAATAAATTTGAAGTCAGAATCCGCGCTAAAGACTCCTATATTTTAAGCGCTTTATTTACATTGCAACATATCATCCGATTGAAAGTAGAATCGTTCAAAATCACGTGACTCGGCTGCTTTCTATCGAGAACAGTGGATAGTGGAGTTCGTTTGTCAAATCAATGTAACAAAACATTGATGAACTTTGAGATACATAAACATACGCCTCTGTTCAGAGAAAAATCACATTTATCTATATAAATAAAAATTTGTTGGTTGCTCCCATTGAATATGTTTGTTATATTTCAATTTATTTACACGTTTGAGGCCATTTTAATACGCATAAAATCAAATGTCTATGGTTTCTGCGTTTAGTGTCTATCTGTCTATATGTGTACGCCCATTTGCATTCTATGCAAACACAGAATAACTTAGATCATAAGTAAAGTACATAAAATTTAAAAATAAGTACATCATGATCCTGAGAGAATTACTGTTGCCCTGTATGTACGTATGCATGTCATTTTAATAATTAATATACACAGAAATAACTTAATAACTTATTCTTACCATATTAACCTACCAGGTGGTTTCGTCGTCATAGATCGTCAATAAAGAAGTGACCAATTTTATTAATTACGAGTAGTCATCACGATAAAAGTCGATTTTTTATGATAGTAACACCCAGATCTGGTCAATATGTTTCTAAGTGCATGAAAATCTTTACGTTTATGAAGATCTTGATGAATAGATGAAGATTCATGATATGGATCGAATGAGAATTTTTATAATAGCAAGATACTTTGTCGAGTTAACCAGCAGAAAGGTTATAAACTTAGAAATAACTTAATTGATGTAGTTAGCTTTCATTCATCATTTGCTCAAAATTCTTATTACGCACATAAGTGTAAAGCATACTTATGGGAATACAGGGTGGTCATAAAAAAACTTGGCCGACATATGGACCTCTTGCGGCCATTCCGTTCAACCGATCGAGATGAGATTTCAGATATAGTTATTCAGAGGTATGAGCTCGGGATTCTGTGAACGACAACAAAGTGGCACTCACAGTTACGGTTATAGGTAGAGAAACTCGAAATTTTCGAATGGCAACACCCACTTTTTTCTGTCTCAAAATGCTCAGCGCATGCGAAAACTCTAAATAGCGTTGGAACGGTACGTGTATCACAAAAAGCGGAAGCGTTATGCACTCACAAAAAACAGCTCTGCGAACGTGTAACAAAACCACGATCGGGGCACACGAAAGAAATTTGCATATGTTGGAGGCAAGACACCAACCACAGAACGCCTTTCGCCAAATATTCAGCCAGATCTTCAGTCGGGAGCTCGTACATGCCAACGAAATGACTCTGTCAGCGAAAGTTAATGGAAAATTGGTAAAATTCTATTATTAAAATGGGATGAATGCCGTGGAAGGGACCTTGCGTGTTTACCGTCGAAACCATCGCCAGATACGAGGCCCCATGTATCTGCCGAAAAGCGTTCTGTGGTTGGTGTCTTGCCTCTGTTATATGCAAATTTTCTCCGTGCGCCCAGAACGTGGTTTTGTTGGCCGTTCGCAGAACTGTTTTTTGTGCGTGCATAACGCGTCCGTGTTTTGTGATACACTTACCGTTTCAACGCTCTTTAGGGTTTTCGCATGCGCTGAGCATTTTGAGACTGGAAAAAGTGGGCGTTGCCATTCGAAAATTTCGAGTTTCTCTACCTATAACCGTAACCGTGAGTGCCACTTTGTTGTCGTTCACAGAATCCCGAGCTCATACCTCTGAATAACTATATCTGAAATCTCATCTCGATCGGTTGAACGGAACGGCCGCTAGAGGTCCATATATCGGCCAAGTTTTTTTATGACCACCCTGTACTTAAACTGTTATACATTCAATACCGGCTACATGGTCACCCTGTTACCCTGTTATAAGATCACCCCCCCCCCTTATATGGTTAATTTTCTAAAGGCCATATCTAACTTAATAGGGAACATGTGTTAAAGCGCACCGCTTATATAGTCATTTTATTTTCCTGGCTACAGGTTATAGGGTTTTTTAATCTTTTCAATGAGATTATCCGGGTTTTTTGTTTTTTTTTTTGTTGAAAAATAGTAATTGATGTAACATTTCTTGAGGCGGGGATCAACACAGGGAATGGCCAGAAAAAAAGCCCTAGAAAGGTATGAATCTGCCTACGTCTTCAACGTTGATGAATGAGGACTTTGTTATCCGATCTTCACACACAGTACTCTTTGTTTCAAAGGTGAAAAATGTGTCGGGAAAAGAAAAGTAAGGAACGCTTAACCGTGTATTGCAGTAGGCCTCGGCGTTGAGCTTACCATGGATATGGTTCAAGGGACCAGTCCATACCAGGAGAAACACCCCCAGACCATAATTCCACTCCGCCAAACTTTACTGTGGGCACAATGCATTCTGGCTGGAGGCATTCTCCAGACCCTACCATCCGAACGGTAGATTGTGAACCTTGATTCGTCATTGCAGTGAGAACCCGTTTAATATAATTAATTTTAAAAATGTTCTTAAAAGTTTCATTATTTGTTTACGAGCACTATATTCTGATAGGTGAATATAATCCTGCCATAATTAAATAGTGTAGTATTGTTCCGCATATATTGTCTGATTTTTCTGGACCTCTGAGTTGATCATATAACCGAAACTGACTGTATGAATGGGCTAAAAATCTAGCAAATGTGCGAAGTGCAGAATGCATAACACTGCACAGTTTTAAAAGTAAACAGGCAAGGTGAGAATTAAAAGTTTATTAAAATGTAAACTTTACAGTAAAACAGGAACTTATAAAAGAACATACAAATATCCAATATTTGAATCCGAGAAATTAGCATGTAAACTAACTGCGCTTGGCTCTGACCAATCAAATTAAATGGGCGTTTCATATGCAAATAAGGCCAGATTTGCATATGAAATATTTGCTACATTTACACAATTGAAAGAACTGGAGAATATACAACATAACTATTATCAACAAACGTAGTTAGTAGAAATACTTTTTCATCTGAGTAAGTATATTTGAATATATTTTAAGCCTACCTTAACTTCTGTACAATGTCCATATGAAAAATATGTAAATATGAATTATACATTCTTCAAATTTTGCAAACTTCATAACTGTGTAAATATTCGTTTTAAGATCTCTTGTTGAATCAGCAGGGATGTACTAGTTCTCAGTTCTGCATGATTTGTTGCGGTACAAGCGGTGGTAGATTACCCAGTCTAACTTCATTTTAAATGCATTGAAATTCTCGTACAAAATGGTAAAATAGATGAAGCGTAAATTGTTGAAAACCTAATGTGCACGGTTGCGCGGATTTCATTCTCAATTTAAATTAGTTTGTACAATGGATTGCGCTGAGTTCATAAATCGATAGGAGAGAATGTTTAAAGATGGAATAAAATACGACATTTTAGGGGAAATTTAATTTGTAAGCCATACAAAACATGTGGTTTAAGCAAAAGGCTATGGAGTTAAAGTTTAGATCAGGCAGTTAATTTCTTTGCTTTTGAACTGTTATTCGTAATTATAAAATAAATAATTGGCATGTACATTTTCCCCTCGTGGTACCTCATTAGCAAAATTCCCCAGATCTTGATGAACAGAATATCACTTCCTAAGAAAAAACTGATTTTGATCTCGTCATCCTCAAAAAACGTAAATATTTTCATCATTCCTCATTGAGTGAGCAATCTTGATGACGAGATATGTAGTCATTAGCCAAATTGTTCACATCTTGATGACGAGATATGTCGTCATTAGCCAGATTGTTCACATCTTGATGACGAGATATGTCGTCATTAGCCAAATTTTTCACACCTTGATGACGAGATATGTCGTCATCAGCCAAATTGTTCACATCTTGATGACGAGATATGTCGTCATCAGCCAAATTGTTCACTTCTTGATGACGAGATATGTCGTTATCAGCCAAATTGTTAACATCTTGATGACGAGATATGTCGTAATTAGCCAAATTGTTCACACCTTGATGACGAGATATGTCGTCATTAGCCAAATTATTGACACCTTGATTACGAAATATGTCGTCATTAGCCAAATTGTTCACACCTTGATGACGAGATATGTCGTCATTAGCCAAATCTTGATGACGAGATATATCTTCAAAACTACTTGGAGTGTTGAGTGAAGTACTCTTTTGGATAGAGGTATTTAGATATTTAACCACCCAAGACTTTTTAGGAGCCTATGATCATATGATCAAAACTAGTGGTGACATGACTCTTACACTACATTTGTCTGCAAGGTGGAAACGAGCTTCCATCATCTCATTGATTCACGTGACAAAGTAGTAAACTTTGTGGTTTCCATCATTTTTGTCGCAACACTATGGAAATGCACATTTACACACTTACCCTATCATAAAATGTTTTATCGCCAAACAAGGCGATAAGTTGCCGAATCGGCCAATCTAGTTAATTTTTTATAGACCAGTCACGTGACTACCAGTCGGTATTCCGGTCACTCTTTGAAGCTCCTTTCAACGGCAATGCTAAGTCTATTTACACTACCCTACAATAATGAACCGGACAGTAAGAAGTGATGGTATAAGGAAAAGAATACATGCTTTAATAGGGGGATGATCCTGAACTGAATAGAAAGGAAATTAATTATATTAAAGTACATAAAGTATTACACTTACATTAAAATACATAAAGAATTACACTTACATTAAAATACATAAAGTATTACACTGACATTAAAATACATAAAGTATTCCACTGACATTAAAATACATAAAGTATTCCACTTACATTAACATACATAAAGTATTACACTTACATTAAAATACATAAAGTATTACACTGACATTAAAATACATAAAGTATTACACTTACATTAAAATACATAAAGTATTCCACTGACATTAAAATACATAAAGTATTCCACTTACATTAACATACATAAAGTATTACACTTACATTAAAATACATAAAGAATTACACTTACATTAAAATACATAAAGTATTACACTGACATTAAAATACATAAAGAATTACACTTACATTAAAATACATAAAGTATTACACTGACATTAAAATACATAAAGTATTCCACTGACATTAAAATACATAAAGTATTCCACTTACATTAACATACATAAAGTATTACACTTACATTAAAATACATAAAGAATTACACTTACATTAAAATACATAAAGTATTACACTGACATTAAAATACATAAAGTATTACACTGACATTAAAATACATAAAGAATTACACTTACATTAAAATACATAAAGTATTACACTGACATTAAAATACATAAAGTATTCCACTTACATTAACATACATAAAGTATTACACTTACATTAAAATACATAAAGAATTACACTTACATTAAAATACATAAAGTATTACACTGACATTAAAATACATAAAGTATTCCACTGACATTAAAATACATAAAGTATTCCACTTACATTAACATACATAAAGTATTACACTTACATTAAAATACATAAAGTATTACACTGACATTAAAATACATAAAGTATTACACTTACATTAAAATACATAAAGTATTACACTGACATTAATATACATAACGTATTACAAATACATTAAAATACATAAAGTATTACATTTACATTAAAATACATGAAGTATTACACTTACATTGCAATACATACTTCGTTCATTGCACACATATTCACAAATACTTTGTGCACATGACTATTAGCATAACTATAGGAATTTTATAGTGCAAAAATAAAAGATAAATTACATAACTGACTTTATTTAGAGATGCTGCAATTCATATTTGTTTTGATGACGCAATATATGTCTGTCTAAGTTCGTTTGTAACGTTTCAGTTGTAAGCCACAGATCCATGTATTTGTTTACTTTTAGATACAATTTTTGCGCAAAAGTCTGAAGTATTGAGTTATGGGATTTAATTAAGGGTGCAGCCAGTTCTTGGAAAGTGAGGGAGGCTTGGAATCAGCAAATTGTTTTATCTCATTTTATAAAAAAATTACATTGTTCTTGATTGTTTATATTTGCTGTTTTCTTCAAACAAATTGTCTGGAGCGATATTATTATGTATGCTTTCTTAAAAGAGAGATGGACGTACAGTGAAAAAATTAAATTCTGAAATGCAAATAATGTCGTTGCTCAAATTGTAAAGACCAAATAAGTCAAGAGAGGTTGTATGAAGTTTTATTCAATAAATTCGTATACTCTCTGTCTACCACAAGACCTTCCTTAACCACAAAATCCACTCCTATAAGTTGTCATGGAAACCGACCTTACCCCATTTTCCATAAGCATATGCGGTCTATTGGCCAATTTCTACGCATTGATTGGTATTTTTTAGTTACCGTACTAGAGCAACATAACGGGTTTTTGCGGACGATCCGAGATCAATCTCAAAGGGAGGACAACACGTAATTTTGAACCTCGGACAGATGACGAGGAAACACCTCAGGCCAAGGACTGGGATCGATCCCGAAGGGAAAGATCTGCAGACAATACCTCATATTTTTTAGCAACTCGAGTTTCTATCCCTTTCTTCAATCTTCTATCCCATGGCAATCTATCTATATAAAAAAAAGGATATGTGTGTATATTCTCTACACAAGTATACGCCGTTTGACCAATCACACCAAATTTGGTACTTATATTTTAGAACACTTCGGAAAACATAGGCAATTTATTTCCTGTCTTCAGATCGATTAGTAGCCATGAAAATTGGCACACAGGTAGTCCTAAAAGTGCCCCTCGAAGACACAATTTTTTCTGCAATAAATGGTCATGGATTAAGAAACATGTTCTTCGGGGTTTGTGTATGTTTTCCATAAAGGTTGCTTAAAGAAATGTATTCAAGTTTGTCCTATTTGCGCACTCAATGCAACATTGAAAACATATAGCATTATGATTTACGTTATGCCGAGAGCTATACTAAAGCTTCGGTTTCCTAAGATAGCGTAGCCGTGATCTAGCGGCCGTGATGTAGCGGCGTGTGACGTCACTAAAACGTTGTTTATTCTAACAGATGGTGTTGGTTTGCTTGAGAGCGTTGTTTGTGAGCGCAACGAAAATTATCGGAGCCGCCATTTCCATGACTATCGTCAATAGCGGTCTCAAACAGTTGGGGAACGTTTTTTCGCTTGTAGTGGCAGGATTCTATTTCCTGCTCCAAACGATTCGAGCGAAGGGGAACAAAACAAGCAAGCATTTTTGACTACCATTGATTAGTTCGTTTTTGTAAAATCGAGATCGTTAAACACAGAATAAAAATTTCAACGGATTTGAAATCTGCGGAAAATTTGTCACCAGATCGATATTTAAATGTGATTTTCTTTAAATAAATAATTATTTTTTTGTAAAAAATAAATAATCAAATGGTAAATAATTGAATAATAAAACTGTTTTTGCTATCAATCTGGAGTAGAATTCTACGCTGATTTGAAATCTGTTGAAATTTTCTCTCTATCTTCAACGATCCCGAAGTTATAAACTTTGAACTAGATAATAAAAAACCACTTTGTTTTGTTTCTCGAATAAAATAAACCACGACAGCTGTCTGTGTTGCCAATTCTCCAACGTATTCTGCCCGTCTAAGTTGACACGTCTGGACTCTTGTTTAGACGACCGTCTAGTTATGCTCGCGGCATCATGGCGTAACACGGCTGTTAGATAACGGCTCCACTTTCTTAGGAAACCGAAGCTTAAGCTATTTTCTGGTAACATTCACCCACTTCAAATTAACGTATTTTCCAATGTCACCCCTAACTTAAGAAATAGACCTGCCATGCCCCTTTCCATACATAATGGAGATATCACTTCTCTTGGAAGATAAATTGCATATCCTGTGAAATTCAGTTATTGCCAATACATTGTCCTTTTTTTTGTTTGCAGAGTCCACGTGGAAGCAGCTCCCGAAAACCCTTACGGGCTGGAACTCGTGTTCGAAGATGTGAAGTATGAGGACAGAGGGACGTACGTGTGCTCCGCTATCATAGACGGACGAGAAGCGAAAACACACTTCATGCTCACAGTCTACCGTACGTACGTGTTTTTTTAAGTTTGACACTGTTGTTGAAAGCATCATCAAGGGACTTAAAGATCGAAACGTTATATCCTCAGCCATATTTTATCTTATGTTATTACACGTCCATGACCCATTTTTTAAATGCGGTATCGAAACATTTTAACATTTTTATGTTTAGTGTTATTAAACAATAGCATTAGGATATAAATATTAAAAATATATATTAATAATTTTGTAAAATGATAGTTATGTATGAAATTTTAAAAACATTTGTCAAAAACTTCAAATGTGCTACATGTAAATGTTTTCAACCCATTGGATAAATGACGCTACCACAGTTTTTTTTGTTTGCATTTTTCTAGGGAAAGAGCTAGAATGAAAAGGGATATTTAAATAAACACAAATTTTACAAGCGATCTAAAGTGAATACAAGTGTTGTGTAGAACCAATATCTTTCAAATTGGAAGAAATAAGGGTGGAGTGGTCGTTCACGGTAAGAAGGCGATTTGTCGCCAAATATGGTAACCTTCACATTTTGCGTATTTTCTTCACATCTGCCGTTTTTGCTATGGCAACTCTAACTGCTGTTACGGAATTCGGCCGCCATCTTGATCTGGCGACAAAAATGAGTTGGCGACAAACGACTTACCGTGAACGACCACTCCACCGAAATAAGAATTGTCCTACCTCATTTGTGTCCCGGGTGAGTAACAACCATCCTGACCGTTGAATACTTCACTCAAATTCTAGAATACTAAAGGAAAATCCACTCAAGAACACAAGGAGACAAGTTCTTAATAAAAACTTATATATTTGAAATAGATAGAATATTACACTTCTTCACAGGCAGGTTCTTCACAGGCACTCAATAGAATAGTCAAAGTAAACAGCAAAACAATGTTTGAGAGCGACTTTTGAAAATATAACAAACTGAGTTCTAATTTGTATATTTAATTTCCACGAAATCTAACTGTTTTATGCTCTAGATTTGGAGGTTTGCTTTCACCTCACCTGCTCCGTATTTTATTTCTAATTACATGAAAGCGTTTCAAAACTTAGAACAGGCTCGCATTCGCGACACAAGAGTTTTGACAGTTTGACAGTCCTATTTCTTAAGTAACGCCCATAATTTGAAAACTTTTAAACTCAGCAAAATTATTCTGATGCTTTCACTAGACAACATTATAAAGAACGAGTTCTCATAATTTTACGAGAATCCATCAATAACGTTTTGTATTGTAACACTTGAAGTGAGAAAATAATGCAGAAATATTAATTTAGAGTAAAAAGTAGTTTGAAGTGTATCGTCCGCCTCTCTTGCTTTTACTGTTTGTGTAAACAATTTTGGTCTTACTTTCTCTTTAAAAATGTTCGCACTATTTCCTAAATAGAAACCATTTAAAAAATTGAGAAACCTTTCTAAAATTATATCTGCGTAAAAAAGTAAGTTTTAAATTTAAATTTTTAAGTTTTTGTTTTTTAACAGCCATTTTTTGTGTTTTTCATGCCTACTTCCGGTTTTTCCTGTCTTGATTAAAATCTTAACATCTCTAACAAATTAACTTGGAGAAAAAATCAAATATGTTTTGGAAATTCAAATAAATACTCTATCTAATGAGATCAAAAACATTTTATGGAATTTTTATTCAAAAATGACATTTTTAACGTGCTTGGATACCTAGATCTTCAAACGGAAGGAGAACTGCTGTTTAAAGTGAAAACTTGTGTTTTCTAAACAGTATGTTGACTCGTTGGTTGTTGTTATTTCTCATGCCTACACTGGCAGACCAGAGGAGTGCCAGACCCGTCGAAGACGGCAAGAGGCGGGGAGGGGGGATGCGCCTTCCATGTTATTGAGCCTCATTGGGAGGAAGTCCGACTTTGCTCAACATACATGACCCATCCGTTTTACAGGAAGGACCCTTTCATACATCCATTCACTCACACATATCGTAATTTAGATCTCAATTAAAGGCCGATACGATAACTCCCTGATCAGGTACCCCCAGAGGTATTGATTTGGTATGGGAACATGGGGGACTGTGACCACGACCTATTTAACGTACCCCAGTCACCATTAGTGAACACGACGGTCTTTAGCCAGGTCGAAGCGCCGATCTCGCAATCATCAGACATGCAGGCTCCGCCGAGGACAGAACCCACAACCCTTCTGATGCGAGCCCGACGCTCTACTGACTGAGCTACCGCGGCTCTATGTTGACTCGTAAATAAACCAATTGCATGGAGCACGGTAGACCAGTTGGAAGATCAACGGGCAAGTAACCGGAGGGTTGCGAGTTCGAATCGAACCAAAGACTCTTGTACGAAGGGGCATGTGCATGTTAAATCTGTCGTGGTCTCAAATGTCCTCACGTTGACGTTATGTGGAGATTAGGAGAGTGGGCTGAAAGATCGATGGCCTCGTCATCTGGTTGTGGTTAAACATTTCGTGGCGTTGTCCTCGTTTCTTTTCCTTGAGGGATTGATCCCTGACCGTCGTCAATAGACCTCTGTGTTTTTCCAGTACGACGTTAATTAAAATACCTACCTACAGTAATTACATGTTTAGATAATGCACCTTTAGAATTCATTTTCGACTTTAAAAGCTTAATTTAGATTACCCATTAAACTCGTAATTGACATGTAAAGGATTTGAACGCTTAACACCAGCCCTTTTCGATTAACCTTTAAACTCCTAGAGAATAGTTCTTCAAAGCGAAAGCTTGTATCGAGATTAACATGCCTGAGACTTAAAACAACTTCAAATAATGCACCGTATTAATTCCATTGCAACTCTATAAGCAGTAAGTAAGAGTTTAAATTAAATCGGAAAATACAAATGACGATCAAAGCGAATCTAGATTTTTTTTATTGGTCGTGATTCTCCCAGGGATTACCTTCCTTCATCGGAATCATGTTTTCATTTCTTTCCAGTTGACATGCAAAAGTTGTAGAGAATAGTTTTTATGAATCTTTTTACATTGAACCACATTCTTCAAATCCATAAATACATTCTGACCTCTCCTACAGTCCTTGAGGAATACTGAAAGTTTGCATCCAGAAAAATCCATAATTATTCATTTTACTTTCAAATGTAAAAAGAAAATGCGAAACAAGAGTAAACTATCTTTAATTCACTCATACTTCAGAAATAAACATTAAAATGAAATGAAAACATTATGCGAAAAATATAGTTGCTGAACAAAACGCATCAATTTTGAAGTGATCTGTAGCTTGTTTTTGAAAGCATAATTTCTCATATTTGATAACCAAATCAGGCATCGAAATATGTAGTGCATTTATTATGATTAATCTAGTGCCCTGTTTCGTTTTCATTCACTCAAGTTGACCAATCCAATTTCACGTAGATAAATAGTTCAAAATGCAATTACAACCATGTAGATTGGTGTTGGACATCCTAGCACTATACTTGTCTAGGTGTCAGATTACGAGCACTTAATTACAAGGAGTGTTCAAATGAAAAGATGCGAAACGTCGTAACCCGTTAACATATTTGCTTATGCCGCTGTGGGAGAACGTAGCGAGACATCTAGGGATGCGATTGGAATCTCCGGCGTGGATAGGAACATTTGCGCTCGCCCGCATGCGCAGGAGAGAGCACGGGCTCTTATAAAAAGCGCCGTCCAATTGACACGGCAGTGCGTGTGAGGACAGGATGGCGTTCACATTGCAAAATTCCACGGTTGAGGAGCAGCGAGGCGTTATCCGATTTCTGACAGCGGAACTTGTTAAACCGGCCGTTATTCATCACCGGATAGTGACCGCATACGGGGAAGACTATGTGTCCGACAAATCAGTGAGAAAATGGTGTGCCCATTTTCGTGCAGGCCGTGAGAGTTTGGTTGATGACCCGAGACCAGGCCAGGCAAACACAGTCATCACGGCCTATCTCATCGACAAGTTGGACGACCTAGTGAGAAGTGATCGGCGTGTCACATTACGAATGTTGGCGGTGAAGGTGGATGTCAACGTTGGAACAGTGTGGACAATTCTTCATGACAGTTTGCACTATCGGAAGTTGTGCGCGCAGTGGGTTCCGAACCAGATCAATGACCAGCAAAAGTAACTGCGTATGGGGCTAGCACTTCAACATCTGTTTTTTGTATCAAGAAGACCCCGCTTTCCTGGAGCGGATCGTCACAGGTGATGAGAGCTGGTGCCATCACTACGAGCCAGAGACAAAGCGGGACAGCATGCAGTGGAAGCATGCGTCGTCATCTCCACCTAAAAAGTTCAAAGCCGTGGCGTCAGCAGGGAATGTGTTGATCACCGTCTTTTTCGACGTCTAAGGTTCAGCACTTGTTGAATTTCTCGACCACAGAATAACCATTCATTCCGATGTGTACTGTGAGACACTCCGAAGCCTACGCAGGTCCATCAAGAACAAAAGACAGGGGCTGCTGACGGAGGGTGTGGATATGATCCATGATAACGCGCGTCCACACGTATCCATGGTCACACACGCGGAACTGGCCAAGTTCAAGTGGGAGCAGCTTGACCATCCGTCCCACAGCCAGGACATGTCGCCCTGCGATTTCCATGTGTTTTGTCCCCTGAAAAAACATCTGAAAGGGAAGTGATTCTACTCGGAAGACGAACTCAAGGAACGCTGTGAAGGACTTGGTCTCGTCACGGCCTCAAGAATTCTGGAAACAAGGAATCCTTCTGCTCGTTAATCAATGGGATCGTTGTGCTCAGGCCTATGGTATATACTTTGAATAAAGTCTTCATTTATACCCATAGTGTCGTTTCGTACATTTCATTTAAACAACCCTTGTAGTTAGTAAGGAAGATTAGTTTGTTTTGTCAAACGGTATTTAAATAGGATTTTCAACTACAGAGCACCATTTCAAGAGGTTTCTTAATCACGCCATGTTCTCACAATCGTTAAAAAAATGTATTTAAAATGCGATTTTTGCATGGAGAATGATGAGCAAAACAGCTTTTAAACTGTCCTATTGGTTGTTTGAACGAGATTTCCGATTATTAGAACAATCGGCCAGATCTTGATGGATGAGACAAATCTGCGAAAGCACTTGGTGAATTAAGTGTGGGGGAATCATTTTGTTTTCAGACCCATGAAAGATCTGACGCTAAAATACGAATCGTATCAAAATCATCACCGTTTAATACCACCTCGCAGAATGTTTCTTCAAAATAATTTTTTATCTTTCAAATGGCGGGCACTGTACTCTATCCTTGGCAGCATACTAGGCCTGAAGAGATGGTCGACTACTCACAATGCCGGGCACTAGACTCTATCCTTGGCAGCATAGAAGGCCTGAAGAGATTGTCGACTACTTACAATGCCGGGCACTAATGGCTTGTCCTTGGCCACTACAAGACCGGATGTGTCACTTGTGAAGGGGCACACAGTGGGAGGACCACCATTGCTCCTTACAAAGGACAGCACAATTTTACAACAATTACCTGACCCCAGATTCGAACCAGGAACCTCCCGAACCATAGGCCAACACCTTAACCACTATAGACCGGTTGGTCGGCTTTAAAATGTAAAAGTCCAGTAATAATATATAGTTGCATAGTTTCACTATGATTTTCAATGTACATGACCAGCAAAATGAACTGAACTTCAAAATGATCAGTTTCTCAAAAAATTGTCTTATACAAGTAATTTCTTAAATGTTATTTCTTTGAATATATTGCACTTAATTGAACTGACATATATTGTTTCAAAGGCAGTTTTTTCCCTAAAGAGTCAAATTTAAAGGCTTTTATACTTAAAACATCTATTGTAGCGCCCTGCTATCACTCTTTTACGATTTTTGATTCAAAAATAGGTACTTAATATTTATTTCAACATGCGATTCACAGTGTATAATGCTGTATTTAATCAATAAATGATGTGTAATAATAACTTTATAAACGTTTAAGGACGTTTTGGAAATTATTAACTTCCTAACAATCACAGTTTTCAAATTAACTGAAATATAGCACACAAAAGGCAAAATATAGTAGGGGAAAGTTGGACAAACCTGGTCCCAAAATGTGTTTATTTCCCTAAGCACCAAAGTGAATAAAATTGGTTCAAGTTCTATATGAATGATAAATTAGTTCTTTAGTTCAGTTCCAAAAATAAATAGTTTTCAATGTGAAAAAACTGTATTTTGTAGGATAAATAAATTATTTTTTTAGAAGTATGCAAGTACCCGGTTTTATCCGACCAGGTTGGATTAAACAGGGTATATATAGTAATAATTAAAAAACGTTGTTGTTTACTGCTGAAATATTTATTAATAACAATAAATTACTGAAAATTGGCCTTCCTACACTGAGGTACTAAGTGGGTTTAAATATCACGTACATAAGTAATTTTGAACTTAATGTGTTTGGAATGTATAGTAAATTAAGTTCATTGATCATATTTGTGAGATATTTAAGAATAGAAATCACAAAAAATTTTTTTATCATGCCCCTATGCATCTCTACAGGCTTCATGCTCCAACCTTCCAGAGATTTTGACCTGGCGTGCAATTCATTACAAAATATGTTGGCTATTTTACATTCCACGTCGGCTTCATCTGATGCCGAGGAGTCTGTTTTAATGCTGAACTTCTTCTGCATTCTGCTTTAAATTTCTCTTTTCTGTTTGGTTTTGCTGTTGTTCTCTAAACTTCAATTTCTACCCGGTTCCGTCCGACTGCCTAGGTCCCGGTTTTATCCGACAACGCCATTAATCAGAAAAGAAGACTTAACATATTTCAAACACTATGCGAAACATGGTTTAATAATTTAAAATAATAGCTGCAAGGAGGTGTTATCAGATGTTGTATTTACTTAAATAAATATTCAAGCAATTAGAAACTACAGAGTAAAATCAGTGGAGTAAAAACCGAACCTTTTCAATTCAAATTATTTAAAACATCGGCATCGACAAACACATAATCTACACTGCCTTTTATTTAACTCCAAATAACATGGCGGCTGTCAGCAACTAATTTCATGCTTATCCGACAGATATCAGTATTAATCTAGCCCAAACTGCCTTGTCCCGGTTTGTCCGCCTACCCGGTTTTGTCCATCTTCCCGCTTTTGTCCATCTTTCCTCTCCAACTTTTTGTATATATCAATGGAGCCAATTTAACTCTGAGACTAATAACGTTTTACGGGATTAAAAATCTTAGTGAGGCCCAAATTAATCCTATTTGATATGAAACAAAGACTATATACAAAAGGTTGTTTATTTTGGACGAATTGCATTTGTATCTCGTTATTGTAAAAATTATGTAATAATTATAATACATAATACGTAATTTTTTTGTTTTAACTTAGTGTTTTAATTAATGCTGTACTCTTTTGCTATTACTTTCATATCACCCCTCATAATTTCACTAAGGTACTATAGGAAAGGTGGTGTAGGGAATACTATAGTAGCGTAGGGAATGCTTACAAACGCACAATAACCATCTCTCTTCTTTCAGAAATTCTTAGCAGTGCTTTACTGAGTATCTTAGGCTTGGTAAGATATCCGTCATACAGGACATTTTCCGGCTATGACATCATTATTATTCAGTTCTGAGGTTTATTTATCAATTTGAAAACATCACATTATTTTTAAAGTGGTTAATAAATTAATTCGATGCAATTAAAAATTGGTCACACAAATTATCGAATTTTGGGAAATTATCGGTATTTTTTGTTAAAACTGTCATATCTATAGCTTAATACTATTAGTTTTTAAAGTTGAAAACATCATTGAAAACCTTAAAATGTACTATTTCTTATGGTATAATTGTTTTTGTAATTAATTAATTAATAAATTCGATGTGATTAAAAGTTGGTCATAAAAATTTCGGAATTTTCGTATCTAATTTCCGATACGAAATTAAAACTGTCGTATCAATAGTTTAATACTGTAAGTTTTAAAATTTGAAAACACCGCATTAAAGCTTAGAATACACACTTTCGTATCGTATAATCATTTTTTTAAATTGGTTCATGAATAAATTCGATGTGATGAAAAGTATGTTTTCACGATAGTATACAAATTGTTCATCGCAGAGATGAAGCGTTAGATCCCTCTAGCTGGCCTTGAGGTGAAACTCGCTGTGATGTCATTGCCTAGAAATACACTTGAGAAAGGAGTTTGGTTTGCAAAGCAAACCACATGCGATTGCGTAGTAATCACCAGGGGTTGGCGTGCATAAGCGAGCAGGGGGGCAGACCTCCCTAATATTAATCAAATTCAAACATTGTTGACACAGAAAACCGTAGTTAATTAATATAATGCCCTTATGCTATTAAAAAATGAAGGTTAAAGTTTGAATATTCGATGTTAGATCGAAATGCCGTCTAACTGGTGTAATGGTCATAGCGTTTGTCTTTCAACAAGTGGGTCGCAGGTTCGAACCCCGTTTGTAAGGGCATATATATTACTGACTGTCCTTGTTAGCATTAACGGGGAGTAATCCATTGGTTGCTCCTACACAAAGAGCTTTCACACCTTGTAGACGAACGAGAAGTCAGTGGGCGTGTCTGTAAAATTGTTATACAAAATTTTGCTATAATTATTGATATACTCCGGAGTCCTAAAATAGGTGTCACATTTTCAGTTTTGATTTGGATATTAATAGTTTAGTTCAATTTTAAAGTGAACTGTTTCAACGTGAACAACATCTGTTACCGGTATAAGTAAAAACTAGAAAGAAAGACACTTTATCGCCTTTTTTATTATAAACAAAGAATTGTAAAAAACGAAATATGATCTTTTAAAATTTAGAAGCATTTTAAACCCTTTTCTGAACTTTGGAAACACATGGAATGGGTTCATCTCCGTGTAAGGCGTAAGAAAAATTGTACATGTTAAACCTCATTGAAAAAAATTTACATGTACCTGCTTTGCTTCGCTTCGAAAATTGCCCCGTAATGGCCAGCCTCTGATGCAAAAAATATGTTCCAAAATGTCACCATTTTGGACACAAGTGGCAATTTTCTTTCGAACTTGGGACCTTCTTTCATGAACAGTTTTTTTCGACGAGGTATCTCTTTATTTGCAAAACTAACCAATTTTCGATGAAGAAGATACCTTGTTTTCAGGAAAATTAACCGGATATTGGACACAATATATTGTTAAAACCCCTTAGAGAGTTATGAAAAGAAAATTTATGACGCAAAAATTGGCTTGCATGTAATATTAATTGTATTTTCGGTGTTATTGGAAGTCATTGTCTAAAGAAAAATAAAACATTTTACTTTACGATTAACTTAGCAGTAAAAAACATCGGCATTTGACAACAATTCCTTTTATATCATTTTACAAATGCAATAAAAAAAAAATTGGTTATTTCAATGTACATTGGAGTCAATTCAACTCAACGCGAGGGAAATTTTATTTTAAGGAAGTGAGATACCCTGTAAGGATTACATATTTAAGCAAAATTCAAGAATTACATGGAACTCGTTCTTTGGGACAGATACAGGAATATATTTGTATGCAAACTAAGAAAATTTATCAAGGAACTATAAAACTTTTTCAAAACTATGTATCATGATCTTAGATTAAAAAATATATATATAATTATCTTCCTTAGTCGTTGATATGAAATTTTTTTTCATTTTTTACTTTGTTGGTCTAATTTATTTTGATCGTGACATGTATATCATCCGTCTACAAATAAAAAATAGTAACGAGAGATTCTAAACTGTATACAAACAATTGAAATGGAAAACATTATTACAAGAATAAACTGGATGGATAAAAAATTAAATGAAGGAAATGATAAAAACAAAGTACTTTATAAGACTGGTATGAAGTAAACGATTGAATCATAGATTGTTTTTCACAATTTACTGAGATGAGGGATTAAAGACATTGTTGTATTACGCTCTTTTAAACCATTAAGTAGGGTATTCAAGGCTATTTTATTTTTTACTTAAATGCCCTAACATCAATTACGAACTAAATACTCATTCCGAGAATATATAAACAATTCACCACTTCAAAACAAAACATAACAATCACACCACTAAAGTGCTCGCATAAGTAACAGGAACCTAATGGTTCATTATTTTTTTGAATGGTGAAAAAAGACAGTTTCATAAAAAGCATTTTTCCAGAGGGCTTTTAAATCCGACCATTATTATTACAGGCTTTGCATCTGCCAAAGTTTAATGCATTTTCCTCTTCCACTGTATCCTAGTTTTTATGATAAAATACGAATAAAAACACAAAACTCTGTAGAAAGATGTTGCCACTAGCTCTTACTGAAAATAATTAATAAACTTTTTTGCGGTCGAGCTTTTTTAAGTTACTTGTTATAGAAGGAAAGATAATTTAGTGGAATATTTTATTCTCATCGGTGAAGAGAAAAAATGAATTCTAGGAAGTAAACACACACACACACACACACACACATTCCATGATTGAACATCTATTTAAAATTTAAGTTAGGAAAATTAATTACTGGAAGCGAGAAAACGATTTGGTGATGATCAGATACAGATATTAATCTAACATAAGATTGATATTTTCAGTTATCTTGAATTGTACAAAAAAGACTTTACATACCTTTACGTTCTTTTCTTTCAAGATTCTTATATTAATTTCTGAGAAATATTTAAGCAATTTATCTTGTAGAAATATTTCTTGAAGAGGGACCTAGTTATTCTGAGTTAAACCCACACGTACATTAATTTTTAAAATGCTTACTTTTTTTATATTTTTAACATGAATTTATATTTTGATTACTATTTATGATATTTCACATTTCTTGAAGGCCGTTTCGTATGTGTTAAGAGAATTTTGAACAGACAAAATACAAATTACTTAGTTCTTTTAGATACTTTTGAGTTGTAAATACAGTAGTTATGTAAAGATTAAAAATTGGAAATATGTGTCCTTCATGAGGGGGATTTTCAGTGTGACAAAACAAACCATTGGAAGACGAATATTTGTTTCTTGTCACTCAAAATGTAATATTTGTATTGGCTGCACATTCTACCACAAAAACATTAACGTCATCATATAGCTTAACACAAAGAGTATCACATACGTATTTTATTGTATAAATGGTTTTAATTAACCTTTTAAATATCACGATAAAATATATTATTTTTTATTACCTGATGAATATTTGTATTAATAATTTAGGAGTTAGTTGTTTACCTCCAAATTGAGAACCTATTTTGTGTGTGTGCCATAGATTGATCTCCTTTTTAAAGTTATATCTTTATTAGCTGTTTTGTGAGTAAACTGTCCAACGAGATCTGTTTCCATAGTGACCACCGATAGACTTAGTGTCTGTATCATTATAATGGACAGAGATTAGTGCATTAAACGAATTAAACATTTTGTATGTTTGAAGTAATCGGACTAAATACTGTGAACCCACTTTTCAATTTATTCCTACTCTGGTCAGTGAAATTACACTGGTACCGAAAAAAGAAACATAATTTTTTAGGTGATTTTGATTTGGAGTTTTCGCATTAGTCTCGTTATTTTTTTAATTGCCCTCATAAATCATATTTTTAATATAATGTTTTCACGAGTTTAAACGTATTCAATCAGGAACTCATATTTCATTCATGCCACACTTTTTTGACGCATAATTTCAATGCATAAAATTCATTTATAAAAAAGAATGCCAGGGCTAATTATTTATTTCCGAGAAGTACTCAAAAATAATCCTATTCTAATTAGTTTAATTCCTTGTTCATTTTACTTAATGTTTAATTAGCAAATAAATTCACGAATACCAAGCATTTGTTGAGAATAATTAAAATTATATTCAAACTTAATTATGTAAAGCACGTACGTGTTTTTATTCTAGGTGTGTCAAAACAAATATGAACTGGGCTTTTTCATTTCTATCGTTTCTGAAACTTTAAACTTTCGAACTTTAGAATTTCAGCAAGTAAAATACATATGTTTTTGTAGTTTTCTTTGTAATATAATATGCAATCCACAATTAACAATTCACAACATATTCGTTTATTAAAATGATCGAAAATTATTGAACATCGGTACTCTACCTCTATATGAAATTATCGATTCTTTCCCTTCGGGATTGAACCTGGCTGCCACCTATATCCCGTTCTGTTGCAGCAGTTCGAGGTTAATTGCACTAATTATATACCTATATAAAGTTTTCAAATTATCCTAATACCTTCGAAATTAAAACTTTATATTCAATGGACGAGTTTTATTCATTCATTGAAGGGATGCATAGAAATTTCAAGACTACGGGCCACGTAGATTCCGTGCGACAAATGAAATGGCTATTTAAAACACTAAATTATCTATCATACATTATTTATATTTATAATTTATATTATAGTAAAAATGGACGCACATACAAGAATTAAAAAAATTAATGACAAATTTAATTTCATGAAAAACCTTGGATTGTTTTAACAATTATTTAAAAATTTGGTCCAATTTGTATAGTACATTAGTCAAGCGGTACAAGTATCATTAGTATTAGTACAAAGTATCTTTAGTATTAGCACAAAGTATCATTATTCGAGCGGTTTTTATTTTTGTAACATTAATCCATTGCTGAAGAAGTTTGTTCACAAATATATCAAACCTGGCAAGAAAAGTGACTCAAGTAAAAAAATTGATGTTACGTCATTGAAAAAAATATGTACGAGGTACCCCAGTGTGTTATATTACTACTCTATAGAATATAATATAAGTTACAACCATAAATACTTACCTAAAATTTCTAGGAAGATTTTACTATATCAACAAAGTTTTATAGTGTCTTTTACATTAATGTTTTACAAATTCTGCAATTTTGAGTTGTGTCACTTTTCTTGCCGGGTTGCGATATGCCGACCCAAACAGACGCGTTTTAATACAATTATCTCCCAACCAAGTTTCGTGTGACTTGTTAAAGTTAAAATAAATCATGATCAGGCAGACCGCTAGCAAATCAAAGGCGGGCTGAATGAGGCCCGCGGGCCCTTATTTACAACATATTTTCGAGAATAAAACTTTACTAGTGTATTATTTTTTTAACTCGTTTGAAATAGACCCCGTATTGCGTTGTTCCAGTTTGACGATAGCTCAAAAACCTACGTACCTTATCTCATTTCAGAAAGAAAATGTTTTCATTGAGACAGTGATATGCTCAGTTGGTCCCCATTTACACTGCGGAGTAGCCGTGACTTAGTGTTCTTGCCCATTACTCTAGCAACGTGCGAGTTGCAGACTGCGCTGGTTCGATTATTCCCAGAGGGTATTTCTATCTTCTATGTCAATAAAAGTTTCCTTGCGTATCAATGTTTCTTTACTCGAGGTTGTTTTGGCGCTACTTGACCTGACATTTCCCGTGTTTTCTAAATCCTAACCATCTTACCATCCACATGCACTAGACCAGTTAATTTAACACCTATTCAAGAGAAAGGTAGTTTAAAAGAAAGGTAGTAGTAGTAGTAAATCCTAACCATCTTTCCATCCACATGCACTAGACCAGTTACTTTAACAGCAGTTCAAGAGAAAGGTAGTTCAAAAGAAAGGTAGTAGTAGTAGTAGTACATACCAACCTTCTCACCCTCCACATGCACTAGACCAGTTACTTTAACAATAATTCAAGAGAAAAGTAGTTCAAAAGGAAGGTAGTAGTAGTAGTAGATCCCAAACATCTTACCATCCATATGCACTAGACCAGTTACTTTAACACCAATTTAAGCGAAAGGTAGTTCAAAAGAAAGGTAGTAGTAGTAGTAGTACATCCCAACCTTCTTACCTTCCACATGCACTAAACCAGTTACTTTAACACCAATTCAAGAGAAAAGTAATTCAAAAGGAAGGTAGTAGTAGTAGTAAATCCCAAACATCTTACCATCCACATGCACTAGACCAGTTACTTTAACACCAGTTCAAGAGAAAGGTAGTTCAAAAGAAAGATAGTAGTAGTAGTAAATCCCAACCATCTTACCATCCACATGCACTAGACCAGTTACTTTAACGCCAATTCAAGAAAAAGGTAGTTCAGTTCAAGTCAAGGTCCCGGATCAATCACAAAAGGAAAGAACCGAAGACACATCGCCTTAAAAATATTGTCTGAGCTTGCACCCCGCTCTCCAAACTTCTACACCACGCTAATGTGAGAACATTTGAAGCCACGACAGATTTAACGCGAGCCAGTTCCCAAGTACAACCCTCCGGTTGATTATCTGTTACTCTTCCAAACGGGCTACCGCAGCTCTAAAAATAAAAAGCATGACTCGTTTATTTTAACCCGCAGAGGGGATTACAAAAATACACTTATGATCAAAAGTATTTGGACATTGCAGAAATTCGGCGGAGGATCCATCTTAGAGTGGGGTTGTTTTTACTGGTTAGGACTCGACCCATTCATTTATGTACCTGGTACCATGAACACTGACGTATACCTCGACGTTCTGGATCATTGGGACTTACCAATACTATGGCAATACCACAGGCGATGATGGTTGTTTCTTCCAACATGATCGAGCTTCATGGCATACTGCAAAACGTGTGATGGACTGGTTTCCTGAAAGTTATGAAAATTTGCTTGACTGACCTGTTCAGACCTCTTATCTTAATCCAATCGAACACTTGTGGGATAAATTCGACACCGCCACGCACGCACATCTTCACAACAATCTCTTCTCACAGCCTTGCAAGAAGTTTGGCGAGCTCATTCTGCCCAGATTTACTGACAACTTGTGGAAAGCATGCCTCTACGTGTTGCAATTGTAATACAACCAAAAGAAGGGCCTACCCGTTACTAAATAAATAAACAAAGCACTTTTTTCTGTAAAACATGCAGGGTCCAAATAATTTTATCCGTATAGTGTATGTTCGTTCTGCAGCTGTCCGTGACTGGAAGCTAGTTTTGGGTCCTTATGGACGATAAAGTACTTCCTATGATTCTTGGAACCAATAGACGTGGTTGTTTCGTCATGTATGCTGTGTAATAAAAGTATCATTGCACTTGAAGTTAAGTAAAATTCTCGTTCCTTTATTGCTTATAACCAAATGCACAACCCTTAAAGGTTTCTACAGGCAAAAGCAAAATAGCGGATTTAAAATCATTTTTCGATAATTTATTGAATACATATATTGGCACAAAACGATGCCATTTTTCAAACCCTTATTTTGAATTGAATAAAGCTTATCGAAATAATAAAGAGGATCTGAATAGATGGCGTAATAACTGAGCGTAAAAGACGGTCTAGGATTTTAATTAAAAGACGAGACTTGTTTGTAAAGTAAATGAGTTCTATTGTTTTCCTAAAATATTTCACCTGGAAGTTGATGAAATGACTTCCTCTTCTTTACTCTGCATTATGAATGGCTCCTTTGTTTAAGTCATTCTCAGGTAGGTTATTATAATACCGTTCAACTATGAATTCTTTTAAATCGAGAATAGAGTGATAGTTTTTCAAAAATTGATGGGTTTCTTCCAAAAATAGATTTAGAATACAGACTGGCGTTCTCTAATATAAATATTGAATCGAATATCTAATTACTGCACTTAATCCTCCAAGTTGTTTCGACGAGATATCTCGTCCAATAAGATCGCACCAATTTTATCTAGGACAAGATATCTCGTCAGCAAAATAGTGCCATATTTTATGTTGAGAAGTCAAAATCCAGTCACTTTTTTTCTAATCACCGTGATCGTTTTTCTTTTAATGACGAGATATCTCGCACAACAAGATATGGGCAGTTTTTCTAGTGACGAGATATCTCGTCCAATAAGATCGTACCTATTTTATCTAGGACTAGATATCTCGTCAGCAAATAAGTGCCATATTTTAAGTTGAGAAGATAAAAATCCAGTTACTTTTCTTCTAATCACCGTGATCGTTTTTCATTTAATGACGAGATATCTCATACAACAAGATATGGTCAGTTTTTCTAGTGACGAGATATCTCGTCCAATAAGATCGTACCAATTTTATCTAGGACAAGATATCTCGTCAGCAAAATAGTGCCATATTTTATGTTGAGAAGATCAAACTCCAGTCACTTTTCTTCTAATCACCGTGATCGTTTTTCTTTTAATGACGAGATATTTCGTGCAACAAGATATGGTCAGTTTTTCTAGTGACGAGATACCTCGTCGAGACAACCATCAGCGAGGTTAATGGAGACGAGTATTTTATTATGATTTTATTTTAAAGAACTATTTACATAGTTATTTGAAATAAATTACTCAAAGATAGAGGTAAAACATTTCTTTCTTTCAAAATTTTATATTTCTACAGTAAATTTCGTTCTTTTGTTGGAATACGTAACACATTTCCGTTTTAAAAAGTTCAATAAAATTCAATACGTACTCATGTCTAAAAATTAAGTTTTATTAAGAATTCTCTTGAAATCATAGTCACCGGATCTCAATCCAATAGAAAATACTTGCAATGCTCTCGTGTGTGGCATTGCAGCTTACACACCATGCCCGAATTGGATCTTTTGCCACAGGAGCTCTTAACAGCTTTCTGGAAAACATTGCTTCAGATTATTAGACCTGAATTAGCGTCGGAGGTTAGCTCATTCCCTAACAGATTGCTTTTAACAGAGCAACATATGACTTCTTTTGCTATAACTAAGACCCAAATATTTTTTCATGTGAATAATTACACTTTTATCACAGCTTTACAACTCATTTGCGAATCAGTCTTATTTCAACTGACTGTCGGCTGCTAAAGACAACACAGAAGTGTCAAACAGTAGCAATATTCCATTGCGCGACCTTGCACAGTGAAGTACAACCGTAATCTTAATACAGCTCGGGCCGTCTTCCGTAATCATCAATTCGTCAACTATTGGTAGTATTCATCGATTTCAGTCACACTAAATTATGGATATATAATATTAAGATGAACACTTAACCGCCACTACAAACACGAACTTTTAATGCAGTAGTATATATAACCCTCCTATAGTACGGTCGATTGTTGCCGTGCTATAGAGAATCCGTGTTATACGAAACTTACCAAGTCCCACATATTTTTGTATTGCGTACTGCGATGTATGGGAATCGTGTTATAGGATACTCGTGCTATATAGAGACAGTGTTAATCCAAACTCAGAGGTCATAACGCGTGCCGTGTAATATGGAAACCAAAACCGTGTTATATAGAACACACAAAATTAACAGAAGTGAAGTACGGCGGGTTTAGAAAATAATTATTTTTGTTCAATTTGAAATAACAAATATGAAAACTAAATTAATTTAATTTGTTTACATACATCCATAAAAAAATTTGCATTTAAAATTATAGAAAATTCAGATGGCTCTTTTTTAATTTTCGTCACTGGAATCGAAATATGTTACGGATCGTGTGCTTTTTCTTCCTTGGACGTCTGGAACTGTTCATCACAGATACAGACAGAAAGATGGACAGACAAACACCAAACGCCTAGAGGTGTATTTGGTGTAAGAAGGTCCGAAACGGATAGAAAACTTGAAATGGGTCGAAAGTATACAGTGTGCAAACACTCCCTCACCCTCCCATTCTTATTTATATATACTATCATTATCATTGTTAACCGTGTAATATGGAGTCCCTAGGTGTGTTATATGAGGTATGCCGGAATTTTGGTACTGCGTTATAGAGAATCCATACTTTAGAAGTACCGTGCTATACGAAGGTTACTTGTATATATAGCAGTATAGCCCAGTTACACCAATATGTAGACGATACTTCTTGCTAAAACATTACAATATAGTAAAATACTGCTACTAAAGCTTGAAGAGGATTTAGTTATTATATTTATATATAAACGTATTTCTCCCTCACTGGAATTACACCAAAAAGGGACAAATCTAAATCCCTCTCCGAATACATTCTCTCCCTACGTTCGTAAAATATGGTGTTTACGCATCTGTAACTTTGACTTTGATGTCGTGGTGTGTATTTCCCTTACCGAAAAGATCAATGATTTGGCACTATTTATGTGATGGGAGAAACCTAATATCCCAGGACCTGCTGAGACATGTTAGTTTTTCGTTCTTCCGGATGTGTTCTGTGATAGTTTCCGGTGAGAAATAAATAGAACTCTTTGAATGGTTCTTTGGATTATCAGTGTATGAACTTTTATTTGTAAAAGACTCAAAATTCTCATATTATTTTTATGTTGTAAATGTATTGCAAACAAAAAGTAGCTTTGACACCGACGCTTCTAAAAATATATTGCAGGTATATGCCACGTTCAAGAGAAGACAGTTTTTCCGAAATTGTATAAGTGGTTTTAATTGCAATAATTTATTTTGTAAATGCGTTTTACTGAAGCTTTCGTTTCATCTCATTAACTATGTGAACATGATTCATATGCGATCCATATGAAAAATTAACAGAGGTCATAGTATTAGCTTCAAAACCGAGATTGGACACGCACGCCTGAAATGATATTTGTCGTGTTGTATAAAAAAATAGTAGATAGCAGTCGCGTTGTGGTAAAAAGCGGTGCTGTACAAATGGAATAAGTGGCTTCTTTTGCACTTCTTTATTTTATTACTGAGCGTTACGGTTATTTGGATTTTATGGTGCATATGCCATATTTTGCCAAGCTGGGCCAAACACAAGGTAGACAACATCAAGTAATGGATATACGCACAATGAAAGCTTTACTGACAAAAAAAGAGAACCTGCATCGCCTACAACTTACAGGTTCGGGCTAATCCACTGAGTTTTAAGGAAGCATTTGTTTCATCTCACTACCAGGAATATGAGGTTCTTTTTGAAGAGCAGTAGTCATACTATTCGATGCACAATAAGCTTTGACGTCAAAGCATATAGGTAGTAATTATAATAAGACACCATCATTTGTTGTTTAAGTCAGCATAAATTAAAGATTTGTTATTCAAAATTTATTTGAACACCATAATTTAACTTAAGAATACACAAGAATCTTTCTTGACATAAAGATCTGAAATAACATAATTGATATTCTAACATGATGTGCAAGATCACCTGCATGAAGACTATGACTGGACTCACTGGAGCCCCGGTGAAGCGCAGCGGTTGAGGTTATATTTGCATATTGATAGTTTGCATATGCTGGTGCTTCTTCTCCGGAACGCCGTTTCAGCAAGGAAGTTTAGTGCGACGTCAGAACGCCACAGATTTAAGACAAAACAAGCGCATCACAAATATTATGAGTGCCTTTTTTACAGTTGCAAGTTCTGGGAAGCATTTGTTTCCTCTCCCTAGTAAGCATAACAACCTATGTGTATGTGGATGAAAAGACAGCCGTCATAGTAGTCTGTGCAATACTAAGTTTTTTGGCTTCGCTTCTAAAAATGAAAGAGACGAAAATAATACTAAGGATATTTTTCGATTTTAAGACAGGACATCCCCTTCATAAATAGTATAAGTGGCTTCATTGTACTCATAAACTTATACGGAGAGTTCCTTCTTGAAGTTGGAGAACAAGGGACGTATTATCTTAACACTCACACGTACATTATTAAACTACTAGGGGGCCTGCCCCATGCTCGCTAACGCTCGCCAACCCAGGAGGATTGCTTCGCAATCCTCATTGGTTCGCTGCGCGAACTTATGCTCGCTTCGCTCGCCTCAATGAAGACATGTGTCCTAGCAGAAGGGATTGTTTACAAAATATGTTACCACAAAATGTTTTTCAAATCTAAATTTGCTGTATTACAGAAAAAAATATATACAGTATCTCTAAAATCAGAATTCAAATGAAAACTTTGTAAAATTTGACTCGAAATGTGAGCGTTGCTTTGGAAATTGAATACCCAGCATGTTGTTTGTGTGTACATTTTCCCAGCACTCAAACGACCCACACTTTTTCATTGAGTTTGTTGCCGAAAGTTGTAGTGCAAGCGTCTTGTTGAACTATAATTGTTGGCCCTAAAAAGGACCATTTTTTAAATGGCCCTGAAAAGATCATCCGCCTTCTTTGATTTCTATTATAAACTAACTGCAACAACTCATTAAAATTTCCTTTTTTTTTCAATAAAATTTCATCCGATAACGCTATAAATTCAATCGATGCGCGAGACTTCGCGATAAACAAACAGTCGTACAGTGTTGCCAAAACGCGATTACAAATAACGTCTTTTTTGCGTGACACGTAAGAGAATTATATATATATAGATTTACATAACATGGACACAACATGCATATTTCAAGAATCATGTCGGACGAAATGACGCGTACTAATTCTACTCAGACTCTCAAGAATACCGAGTCTTGCATCTTCTAGAAATATTTAAAGTGTTGTTGTTGTTGCACATCCCCCTGGTGTAGGAAAGCCTACACCAGGTCCAGAAGGCCCCGTCGTGCCAGATCCCCATATACTTGCAAAAAGTCCTGATCAACCAACAGCTGCTTATACGAAGCGCCAAGACAGAGAAGAAGCTGATCAGGACTGGCAGGTAGGGAACAGGAACAAGGAGGGAAAATTCTCAACCCGTTCTGAAATTTTATACATTTAAGATGGCCACTTCGAAATCTGGTCATGGCCGATTGGAAAGGCCGAGGGCCACAGCATGAAATTGACAGTATAAGATTGATAATCCAATTGATAGATAATCCAGGGTGATTGCCAGCATACCAATGGTGGGATGGCGTACGGCGCCACACGGAAAGCAAACGCTGTTTTCCCAGGGAATGGACCTCAGTGGGAGTGAGACGATTCAAACAGTCCATAGGGAGATCACAGACATTCTTTGCGAGTACACCGGCTTACTCGTTGCCATACATCCCGATATGCGATGGAATCCATTGGAGGCTTATTGGTGTTTTCAGGCCAATCTCGCAGAGAAGCTTCAGAATATTCTGGTCTGAGATATCAAATATTTTTGGCCAATTTTTGAAATACTGTATAGCACTCCTACTATCAGTCAAAATCCAAATACAATTTTTATCAGTGGACTGTGCATAATTAAGGGCTGCACCGATTGCTATGATGATCTCCGATTTAAAGACTGAACAATGGTCAGGGTTTCGGATGCTGCATTTGACCTTGTATTAGCCCTAATAATTGGGTAAAGTAATTTAATTAACGTCGTTCTAGAGCAACACAATGGACTGTTGACTACGGTCCGGGATCAATCCCCTAAGGAAAAGATTCAAAGACAACACCCACGTAATTTTTAACCCCGGTGAGATGACGAGGCAACACCTGAGCTGTCATCCCACTCTCCAAACTTCCACACCAACCCTACGTGATGAATTTCGGCCGCGACAGATCGAAGGTGCACCAGCCGCCTCTACACCATACGCTTCCAAATATACTTTACTGACCCAGATTCTAACCAGGAACCTTTCTATCTAGAATCTAACACCTGATCCACCAAACTGGTTTGTTGGCCCCAAATCAATGGGACAATAGGTACTCGAAGTTGCGATAACCAACAAGAATTAACTCCTTATACCAGTGGTCTCTAACCCCCGGTTTCGTCATCTGACCTTGGTTCAAAATTACGAGGTGTTGTCCTCGGATCTTTCCCTTCAGGGACTGATCCCGGACCGTCGTCAATAGCCCGTTGTGTTGCTATAGTACTACGTTAACCAAAAATTACCAATTACCCCAACCCCCGGGCCGCGGACCGGTACCGGTCCGTGGATCAAATGGTACCGGGCCGTCCAAGAAATATTAAATTATTTCCATTTTATTTACTTTGGTGTACTTATCTCGGGTTTGTGCGGTTTTAATCTATGAAATACATTTATATTATACAGTTAAGATGGCCACTTCGAAATCTGGCCATGGCCGATTGGAAAGGCCGAGGGCCACAGCATGAAATTGATAGCATAAGATTGATAATCCATTTGATAGATAATCCAGGGCGATTGCCAGCATACCAATGGTGGGATGGCGTACGGCGCCACACGGAAAGCAAACGCTGTTTTCCCAGGGAGTGGACCTCAGTGGGAGTGAGACGATTCAAACAGTCCATAGGGAGATCCCAGACATTCTTGGCGAGTACATCGGCTGTCTCGTTGCCATACATCCCGATATGCGATGGAATCCATTGGAGGCTTATTGGTGTTTTCAGGCCAATCTCGCAGAGGAGCTTCAGAATATTCTGGTCTGGGATATCAAATAATTTTGGCCAATTTTTGAAATACTGAATAGCACTCCTACTATCAGTCAAAATCTAAATACAATTCTTATCAGTGGACTGTGCATAATTAAAGGCTGCACCAATTGCTAAGATCTCCGATCTAAAGACTGAACAATGGTCAGGGTAATTTTTAAAGTGATTAACGGATGGAATGATCACATGATACGAACAACCAATAAGCTTTCCGACACGAAAAGACTCGTGTCGCCTTCTACAATAGGATAGTGAAGTCTCGACATTTTGAAAAACTAAATGTGTTGCGTCCTGAGTTAAGGAATCATTAATTTTCTCTGAAAAACAATGTGAACAACCACTGTACATGTTCACATAGCAGAGATGGTAATGGTCACAATATACCTCTTTTATGAGCTGACAGTAAACAATGCTGGTCAGCACAAGTGACTAATAATGCAAATATTATATAATATACATATATATAATAAATATGAAATGTAGGAAGTTCCTGCCGAAGCTTGCCAAACTTGATTGGGAAATGTTTTGTATTGGTTTATTGCAGGCCTCGAAATATATTTTTTAATACAGGTGCACCTTGTGCACCTAAGTTTTTAAATTAGGTGCACAGGTGTGCCTAGCTGGAAAAAATTAGGTGCACAATTTTATTTTCATGTGCACAGTGCACCTGTGCACCCGGGTATTTCGAGCCCTGGTTTATTGTATGCCCTATCAGAAAATGTGAAGAATATTTTATCGAGTAAAATATATTGCTTAGGAAATATGATTTTGTGAGTTTAAGGAAAGGTATAAATTACATAATTTAGAGATTTAAAGATACTGATCGTGTAAATAGAAGTATAGCCCGATATCAAGAGAAACCTATGGCGGCAAAATCATTAAGTCATTATGTTCCTTGTAAATTTATTTCCAATACTAGTTCATATCGTACTGTCAGTGAATCAAGATTATCAAAACACTTAAGCAAATTAATTATTACTAAAGAAACTTCTGTTTGTTCACTTTTCTTTATTTCATCAGCTATCTTCTAAAAAATCAATTTCTGAAATGATTATGCATTCCGTCGTTATGAATGTCATACTAGAGAGAAAATTTAAAGTCGTTTTGTGGTGCTTTAAATCTGACAAAAAACTCTTTCGGATTTTCCATCGACAGTTTGAATTAGAGAAGAATCGCGTGATGCTTGATCTAGCCGTTGCCATGACACAAATATAAATATATTCCTTTCTTCATGCCACATAAGAGAAATTTGTCATGTCTCAAATTTTCCTTTTTAATTCAGCTTACACTGAACAAAGACTTTCGAAACAAACTTTTGCCGTTGTTAATCGATTGCTATGAAGTTTGCATATAGTATTTTCTAAGAAAGAAATCCTATTAATGAAGTTTGATCAAAAAACATTAAATAATTCGGATGGTAGGCATGTAATTGTATTAACCTCCCACTGAAGCAACACACGTGACTATTGGTGACTCTCAATCAAGTAACTAACGATATGAGGATCCACGTAATTTTGAACCACTATCAGGTGACTAGGATTGCTCCTAAGCTTGTCACCTCACTCTTGAAACTTGTACACCATGTCAAAAGTCACTCTAAAGTTATAGCATTAAGCGTGGACAAAAATTTTCATTAACAAAAATTAAGTGGTCCCATACGTATTAATTTTCCAAGTTTGAGAAAATTTAATTCACATAATAGTTTATAGTTTGTTTACATATAAATCTAATTAAATCATTTTGATAATTCTATCGCTCAATTATAAAGCAAAAAACTTTAAAAACTAAAATTCTCAAAAAGTATAGGTTAATTTAAATAGGCATTTAAAAAATTTCAAAATTTGGAAGCATTTTTTTTCTATTTTCAGTAACATATATGCAACAAATTGAAAGGAATACACAGAAACAGTTCAAACGAAATCAATTAAAACCATATGAGTAGGAAACATTTTAAAATCAGAATAATGCTAAAAAATCTCAGTCGTTAAAAAAAAAAAAAAACGCTTTTGTAGATTTACTATTCTAATCGATTACTATACTAATTAATCTACTATGTGTTTCATATTGTTCTATATGCAACTCTTTCAAAAACTATCAATAATAAAAAATTACTAGGGGGCCAGCCCCCTGCTCGCTAAAGCTCGCCAACCCACGGACGATTGCTTTGCAATCCTCATTGGTTCGCTGAGCGAACCTATGCTCACTTCGCTCGCATCAATGAAGACATGTGTCCTAGCAATAAGGATTGTTTTCAAAATTTGATACTCCAAAAAAATATTTTTCAATTCTAAATTTGCTGTATTACAGAAAATATAAACAGTACCCTGGAATCAGAATTCAAATGAAAACTTTGAGCAAATTTTGAGTCGAAATGTGAGCGCTTCTTTGGAAATTGAATACCCAGTATGTTGTGTGTGTACATTTCCAGCACTCTCGAGTAACCCACACTTTTTCATTGAGTTTGTTGTGGAAAGTTATAGTGCAAGCGTCTTGTTGAACTATAATTGTTGGCCCTGAAAAGGACCGTTTTTTAAATGGCCCTGAAATGATCCTCCGCTTTCTTTGATTTCTAATTCTAAACTGCAACAGCTCGACTAAAAGTCTTTTTTTTTTCCAATAAAATTTCATCCGATAACGTTATAAATTCAATTCGTGGTAAACAAACAATCGTACAATGTTGCCAAAACGAGATAACAAATAACGTCTTTTTTGCGTGCCACGTAAGATAATTATATATATAGATTTTTGCTATAACAATACGATATCAATTAATTCTTAAATAAAAAATTTAAAGAATTGAAATTTGATAGACTTTGATGATTTAAAAGTCTACTATACAGGGTGATTTGTTTTAAACTAACACTATTCAGAGTCACCTGTAGCTCGATCTAACAACCGAAATGGAACCAAACTCGGTATGGAGATTAATGATGACATGGGAAGTAGGATTTCGTGAGAAAAAAAAAGTTAGTTCCAAAAATAACCGATAGGGGTATTTATGACTCTGTTGTAGCTTACCAAACCGAGAATTAGCATAAAACACGGGTATCAAAGCAAAATGAAAATGTAATCTTTTGTATGCGCCATAGCGTCAGTAATTTGGGCTTTAAAAACATGTAGACAGCTCCGAAAAATATTCTCAGCTGAAGTGAGCCAGCTCAAGTGAATATGCGACTCACATTACCAGAACATGCTTTACCTGTGAAGCTATTTTATCTTAATCAGTGCAATGCATCCACAGCTCTTCGTGATTTTAGAACCCGACAGAAGATACGTAAGAGGCCTTTATCGCTTAATGTTTTCAAGGGAATGAATAAGAAGTTCGAGGAAACAGGTTCATTGACAATTCGTGCAGGCAGGGGGACTTAAACCTGTGTCAGAAGAGGTGATAACAGATGTTGCAACTGCAATCGTCGACAGATCACAGGGAACCATTGCTGGTAGAAGCAGCTACCGGGATGTAGTGCGATAATTGGACATGAATTTTTCCACAGTATGGAAAGTCTTTCACCGAGTTCTCCTCTACTATGTGAAGAAGTGAATGTGGTGAATAAAGCTTAACATTTGCCTGTAATTTTGTATGTGTTATTATTTTTCTTTTTTTGTTACACTTTTTACATTGGACAGCGCCATAAATACCCCTATCACCGATTTTTGGAACTAAGTTTTTTTTTCTCACGGAATCCTACTTCCCATGTCAATTTTAGTCTCCATACCAAGTTTGGTGCCATTTTGGTTAGTAGATCGAGCTACAGATGGCTCTGAATAGTGTCAGTTAAAAAAAAATCACCCTGTATAAAACTGACCAACCGACTAAACGGTATAGTGGTTAAGGAGTCAGCCTCTATATCAGAAGGTTCCTCGTTCGAATCCGGGTCAGGGCATGGATGTTTGTAAGCGTATGGTGTAGGGGCGGCTGGTGCACTTTAAATCTGTAGTGCTCGAAAGTCCTCATGTTGGGTTGATGTGGAAGTGTGAAGAGTGTGGTGCCAGCACAGATGTCGCTTCGTCATCTTACCATGTTTCAAAATAACGTGACGATACACCGACTTTCTAAGGCAGGGACGGTGGTAACAACTTGACTACATCAAACTAACCACTTCGTACATTTAATATGAAATTAATTTTGCATTTCCTTTCCTCTTTTTTACACTCCATCGTCAAACCATGTGTGGAATATAGAAGCTTCAGCACATTAACTGTAAATACTTACCCACGGTCTTCAATTAGATCCTCAGCCCCATAGACATAGCATGTTAAATTATCTTCTTTCTCGCTGTGTCCATAACCGTATGAAGAGGTCAGAGACGATCCGATTTTAGCTACGGTATTTGACATACAGTTCAACTCATAACCACAAATTAATTTCACAACTGAGCAAACATACTTAAAATTTAACCAAGCATGGAACTTCAGCATAGAATCTATATAAATAACTATTTTATAATAAAAAATCTTAAATTGATCATTTTTCTAATTTGTACGTTTATTTTTCATACGAAAGTTATTCTGATATATATTGTAATCTATTTCGAGATATAGCCGACCAACCGGAATAGTGGTTAAGGTGTTAGCCTCTAGATCGGAAGGTCCCCGGTTCGAATCCGGGTTCGGGCATGGATGTTTGTAAGCGTATACCAGCTCAGGTGTTGCTTCGCCATCTGAACTTGGTTCAAAATTTCGAAGTATAAATTGTTAGGGGCAATGATGGTCCTCCCACTGGGTGCTCCTTCACAAGTGGCCGTCAATTCCGGCCTTGTAGTGACCAATGACTTAGGTCAAATGTTCCCGCCGTTAGAAAAAAAAATTCGTGATATATGGTCCAAAATGCGATCAATTAATTACCTAATGAGTTGATGACAGTGTTACATGTTTTAGTAGTTAGCAGCTAAATTCATAAGTACTGTACTTTTTTTATTAAATAAACCACTAGTTAAAACAATTGTAATCTATATTTCCAGGCACATAAAATTTTTTATACTGCAGGGAAACACATTATGCCGTATTTTGTAATCCAAATTTTCTTCTTTTAGTGTCAATAACATTTTGGGGAACACCTGAACAACAGATTGCTAAGGCTGGTACTGATTACATGGTCATGTGTAATGTAAGATCGGATCCATCTCCAATAATATCTTGGTATGTGAACGGAACACTGATATTGGATGGTAAGTTTCGTTGAATTTTCAAATTATGCAAGCCAATATAAGCTTTTACAATTATGTTAATATAGTATTACGTGTAACTGAATGCTATATTATTTATTAAGTGTAAATAGCTTGCTTTTTATGCATACTATTTTGTTTTTGTAAAGTATTTTTAAGTAAACGTGTTTCAAAATACTTATCTTAATCTATATCGATTTTAAAATTAAATTTATCTAAGCAATCCTTACACAGAGCAAAGTATAGAGTATCCAGTTTGGCCAATAGTTTAAAAAATAGAATTATCTAAGTAGTAGTTTTGTTTTTGTACTGCAGTATATTCAAACTCTGATTGTGTATATTTTAGATATAAAATTTTTTAAAGTAGTAGCCTGATTACGTTAACACGAAAATTTGATCCTTCGCTCTTTTTCCTCATGATGAAATGAGTAAAATTTTATATACTTTGTTCAGAAAATAAATACTCTAAATAGAATAAAGTACAACAATTTTTACAAGTATTTATTGAATAGTTTCAGGTATTTTTATCAGTCACATAGTTATAACATTTTTTTTTCTGTTGATATAACTAAGTAATGGAAACACACTGACAATATTTTTGTAAAATCAAGTTCGATATTTAATCATTTTATATACATATTTAAGTACCTATAAATGCTCTGTTCAAATATATAGAAAAGTTAAGCTCAAAGATTACTTCAAAAGTTTACAAGTCTTTACTTTTGACAAAAACGATTTTACTATACACATTTTGTAACAAAATGGCCACTTTGGAGAAATCATTTATTAAAGGGCAATTTAAAGGTTCAAAATGAGAATTTTTATCTAAAAAATATTTTTTAAATACTATATCACGATAATTTTGGGTGTTATTAGTCGATGTACCTTAATGTAAACATTCAGGATATGTCTGTACTTTGTCGTTCCAGAAGTACTCTTTTTTTGTACTTAAAATAATATCATGTTACTTTGAAAACGATTAACTATATTCATATATAGCAAAATTTAAAAACTTCGAAACAGTAAATGACAAAGTTCATAAACGAAAGAGAAGGTCGTCAATGATCACTTCGGCGCTAAAAGACACCCACTATAGTCAAAGTTTGTAACAAGAAGAAATGCGAATTCACTTTTTTAACTACGCATTTCCAATCACTAGTGTTTTCAACAACGCAAAATTCGATAAGGTTTTTCTGATGTTCAACACAAGAATATGTCCCGGAGGATGGAGGATGTTTGCTGATTTTAAATCAAACAAGCAAGAAAATTCCCAAAAGTTGAGAGATTTGCTAATTTCCTTATTTTTTACGAAGCTTATCAAGAAATCAGAAATGGCTTATACTATTTCAGCACAACATATACAATCCTGCCAGTGGTTGGTTGTCTCGAAATAGAAGTCTTGGTATCAGCAAAACTGGTCAGATCTCGATGAACCAGATATCTCCCGTGATTAGACATAAACTTACTAGATCATGAGATATCTTCGTCACTTAAAAACTGTCAGTATCTTGATGGTGAGATATCTCGTCATTAGCGGTTATTGGTCGGGTTTTGATGGACGAAATATCTCGTCTAAACCCCTTCAAGGGTTAAACTCGGTTTGTTAGCGACTGTCTTCTGTTCTGATGGTACTGGAGGTTGGACAGCTCCGAAATGCACACTGACGGTCAAATAAGTTTGTAATCTTAACTAGTCGTTTTTTAAAGATTGTCGTTGTACGACTCTAATACGATGTTAATTAAAAATTACCAAACTAACAATTTTAAAGATTGCATCAATTATCATTACCACTTTGTCTAAGGTTTCATCTGTTTATCAATTCCTGTTGTCTCCAAATCTCTATTGTACGCATTCGGGGTGTTTTTCTCGGAACTGAAGATATTGATATCTTGAAATGCAAATTGAAATTTTCTGCTTTTAATCCATATAAAATATAATTAATTGTAATTATCCTATTTATCCATCATAAACAGTCTCGTATAGATGTAATTAAACTACACCATGCAACTCATTCTAGTGCGACATTGCAACCTAAAAATCTGCTTAATAGATTTTTCAAGTTTTAGCGCACGCCAGTTTCAGCAACTATTCTGACAAATTTTGCAAAATGTTTTCAAAAATATAAAATAAGTTTCTAAACTTTCACTGTCTAATTAAATATTCACATATTCATATTTTATATTTCCGTTTTCTTTTTTATCAATACCTTTATTTTCAGGTCCCAAATACACCATAACGGAGGATGGATTGTTCATACGAGATCTTAAACCAACGGATTATGGCAATTATTCCTGCCGTGCCTTTGTGGTCACTCCGCACAGCTCACAAATGAAGGATAGAGATATAACTCTGCACGTTCACTGTACGATTTGTTTTATCACTTATTTCAGTTGTTTTAGTAGGTTTATATGAAAATTAGCTGAGGGTAAAGTTTTCACACAGTATAATGTGGTCCTAAGGATCATTACTACTTAATTTGGAGGTTAACTTGATGAGATATTTCGTCATTTGAAAATTACTGAACAGATCTGTTTGGACGATACACAGTATGGACACATGTATTTGGGTACTATGTGGTTTTCAGAAAACAATGCTTTTTAACTCTATTTAGTAAGGGGTAGGCCCTTCTTTTGCTTATATTACTGCTACAACACGTCGAGACATACTTTGCACAAGTTATCTGTAAGTCTGGGCAGGAATACCTTGTCATCCCTCTTACTAGGTCATGAGAAGAAATTGTTGTGGATATGGGCGTGCGGGACGGTGTCGTACTAGTCCCTACAATTTATCCTACAAATGTTCGATAGGATTGAGATTGGGGCTTTTAACAGGCCAGTCAAGCAAACAAATCCCGTACAACACACGTTTCGTAGTATGGCATGATGGAGCTCGATCCTGTTGAAAGAAACAACCATCATCGCCGTATTATTGCCGTTGTGTAAGCAAGACAAAACTATCCAGAACGTCGAGGATACACGTCAGTGCTCAGGGTACCAGATACTTAAAGCAATGGGCTGAGTCCTAATCAGGAAAAACAACCCAACACTAAGATGGATCCTCCTCCGAATTTCAGCAGTGTCCAAATACGTTTGTCCATATTCTGTAAGTCTTATTATTTGAAGAAAACTGACCACATTTTGATCTCATCATCATAATAAAATAGGCAATATATTGATGACGTGACACCTCGTCATCATCACAACTGGTCAGGACGAGATATCTCTATGAAACCTCTTGGGGGAATTAAAGGACTTAAAAGATTATTTACAGTTTAAACCTGTACTTGACAGAGTTAAAAGTAACACGAATAAAGAAGTATGGAATTAGTATCCGTATACTAGTTATCAAACAATCAGCTTTTCAAGTTTGTAAAACAAGGGGACACAGAGGGCTTAAATTTCAATACGGATAACAGAACAAGGGGCCATGGGTATAAATTGAATAAGACACATTTTAATCGGGATTTAAGGAAAAACTACTACTTTAATAGGGTAATAGACAGTTGGAACGCGTTGCCTGAAAATATAGTTAATTCAAAGGGAGTGTACGAATTTAAGACACAATTGGATAGTCAGTGGGAATTGGGGAATTCATAAACAAAGGACCAGCCTTGTTGGGCTTGAGCCTGTAGCTGGTCGTCAATATTTGTATTTGTATTTGTATTAAATGTTACTTTACATTTATGATTAATTTTATTGCCTCTGGAAGTACTAAGCTTGTACATTGATAATTATATCCATTAGAAATCGATTTAAATAGTTGCATGATGCTACAGTATTGTTCCACAAACACTTCAGAAATTTTAACGGAGATATAACTCAACCTAAGCTCGCTAGTTTATATTAAACCAGTAATTCCTCTTTCATAGATAGCAAATAGTAACCTCGTTAATCAATGAGCTGCTCGAGATACTCGATTTTATATTACGATTAGGATTACTAGCATTATGGACAGCAGAGTAGCATAATGACGATCTATTTTCATCCCAACGATATCGATGCCTGAGGCTTGAGAGGACGAATCTCATGAAAATGAGGTTAATTTGTTCGTTTCGTGCGAAGTGTTATTTTCCATCATGGAAGCATCATTCGCTGCTATTAACACCGATAGCTGGCAGTCGCACCCTATTCCGGTGTGTCATTAAGGCATCTGCTTCCTCGTGGGAATCGAAACATGCTGCAGCTGCTATTTAACCACCTCGGCAACCATAGTTAAGCTTGCAATTCATTTCACTGTCTCAAATTGAATACGAAACAAGTGTTTAAAAAGACAACCAGCAACTGTAAAAAAAATGTAAGCTTGATTCTGAATTTTTAAAAGGATAGTTAAAAAGTCAGTATTTGTATACTCAGAGAGAGTGAGTTTACCTCCGGTTTTAATGGTTGGTGCAAACAATCACATTTAAAATTTTTGACGAATTCGGTTTTGAATGTCAAAAAGTTCTGTTTTGATAGGTATTGGTGTACAGGTTTAATATTGTTTTTGAAGTTTTGATGAGTAATACCAATACAGAAATATCAATAGCAATTTCTGACGTTCCCTAACTTACTTTGTCGCATCTTTTACTCAAATCTATAACCAAAAACGTTTATAGCTCCAGAGTAGCAAATGTTACCATAGAAAAACAAAAGAATCCAAATAAAAAATAGTTGTGAAATAACAATAGCACTTACAGGTTGTTTTGTTCAAAATTCCCCTTTTGTAGTTAACGTAAACGTTAGATGACTTGTGTTTTAAGATCATATTTCATAAGTGTTTGTATCGCTGGCAACTTGTCAAAAAGTGAATAGAAGTTAACTGTCAAAATCTGACGCAAGCGTAGTGCGGATTTAATTATTTCTTGGTGCTATTTCCTCTATTGCATTTTTATCGCATGTTTTTATCAAACTCAAGCATTTTAGCAAAATAGATAAGAATACAACATTAATTTTAATGTCCATCAAACATATCACTACCCTAGTTTGCTGAATATTTATCATCTGCTAGTGAGTAGCTTTCACTGATTGTCATAAATATGACTGTAAATATTAATGCACGTCAATGTCTCTAGCTAAGAAAACGAAACTAAAAACGTCAACAGGTATTAAGGATATGGATTATTTCCAAGTCTTATTAGAAATGGAATATCCAATGTAGCTGTATTTCAAAAAGATCGAACATAGTCAAGTGATAAATAGGCACAGAAGAAATCCAGAAAATGACCTCACATCTGTGTGGACTAAGGAGTCGTTAAATTTTTGGGTCAATAAATCCTGTGCTTTGTGGCTAGCGAAGCAAATATGCCCGTATATATCATCCTTGCGATGATTCAAGTAGCACTGGAACCCCAGTGATCATTTGGTGTGCTTATGGGCCATTTAGTTTTTAGGGTCTGCGAGCTGGGTTGTCCAGCTAGCAATTTCTTCGTTTCTTTTGTCTCAGGAACAATTCTAATATTTTAACCTCAATTAATCTGAAAACAATTTTTCCAAGGAATGCCTCTTTGAAGTTATAAATCTTAAGGGAAAAAATAGTTATTTCCCAATAAATTTTTAATTTTATTTTCTCTGAAACCTTTTAAGCACGGTCGAAGAAATCTACCTCTCAGTTTTATGTTTTTCTAGCAGTTAGTTTATAAAGTGTTAGCAATTTTATTAATTGTTCTTTATATTTTAATGTCGTAGTCTGTTTCTATCGATACCTTTCGTAAACAAGGAATATAATAAAGGCTTTGCAAAAGTAAGTGAAGAAAACAATATGATGCAAACTTATGTATTTTATTTAATGCTTTTTCACCTTTTAAATAATGGCTCCGATTATTTGAAGTAGAATAATACGAAAAATATTGCATTGATGGAAAACAAGTGTATAGAAGGAAGAAAGTTCAGCAGATGTTTTATAGAAGTCAATGATGTAGTATTTTAATTGCATTGCTGGATGAAACTTTTAGACAAAAATTATATTTGTTTCAGCATTTAAAATATATTTTATTCCTACTATTAAATATTAGGTGCAATGTATATAATAGTCACATATATTTAATTCAGCTGTGAAAAAATAATTTGCATTACATATTAAAAACGAATAGAATACGTTTAATTACTTCATGAGTTTTACATTGCTCTCATATATGCATATACATATTTTTATTTATTAATGACAGAGAAAGAATACATTTAATGAAGAAGAAGACAAACATTTGTATTTAAGAAAGTAATATCATTCAACGAAGATGTACATAGCATTAAAATGTCTAGGAGTATTTATTTTAGTTACAAAAAGAAAGCAAAGCTCTCCCTCAAACATTATCTTTTATGTAAGCATTGAATTAGGGGATTTTTGTTCAAAGTTTTTTATTGAGCCTTTGAAAAAGCAACTTATATTCTGTAGGGAAACGATTTAAAAGCATAAATTTGTAGTAATGAAAGATATAAAAAATAATTTGAAGGATAAACATCTAAATTATTCATTAATTCACCATACATCCACAACCGTTCCTTTAAGTATTCAGATTCCATCTGGTCTCTGTTTTACGTGTAAATATTGCGTTAAATTAAATGAAGGAGTGAAAAACATCTCAGCAGCTTACATTTTTACCGAGAGAAATCAAAGTTCAGACAGCCGCTGTTTCCTTCTTTTCTGAAATAATCCAAACAAAAAACGAAAACCTCAAACTTTCGAGTCATAGTCTTTAATTAAACTACTCAATTATACTCGCTTTAGCTGTTAATTACCTTTACATTCAATTACACAGAAGCACAAGCAATTAGGACTAGTGCGCGTAAAAATCGCCGACATAAAAGAGATGTTCTTCACTTTTCCGCGATATTATTTCTCAGAAGTACTTTGAAAGGAAGAAACAAGTCGTTAGAACGGTCTCATTAACATTGAGAGCAGAATCTCAATATCGGATATTTCATGAAAAATAACTTCAAAGCATTAACACGACACAATTTCTTGCTAGAGAGAAAATGATTTAGTTTTTGTTATCATTATTCCTTGCGTCCTTTGCCTTTAATGATAAGCAGAAAAAGCATTCGAACTTTTAAACAGAAGTGAGCTTGAGTACATTTATTTAATCAGGATTGTTGCCTTAGGGATGGGAAATAATGCTTAACTATCATGATGGGAATCAGCTTACACATTATGTACACATACCAAAAAATTTTGAAATGCCTTAATTACGAAATTCAATTTAGTACGTGAATTAACCAATTTAGCCTTTTAATTCGTCCAGAGACATAGTTGCTTAGTGAATTGTTCAGTTTCTTTGTTCATCTCAATTTTTTTTTGGTGATTCGATATTTTGTTCTCGTATTTTGGACGATTGTTTTGATTCGAGTACCATTAATTTTCTCAATAACTGAGATATAATCTGTTAACGCGTAATTAAAGTACTTCAAAATTTACGATTTCTTCTTGAAACAGGCCCTCCCTTGTTTACCGACACGAGTTGGCTTCTTAATCAGTATTCTTTGACCAGTTGCATCACAAAAAACACTTTGTCTTTTAAAGTATGGAAAGTAAAGATTATTTTACTACAAGACATCGAATTCTTATATTCTGAATAGGCTTTGATTTGTAATGGTATTTATTATTACACTTTCCATTGTGTTGCGTTAGCTCCATGAGATTTCAAGAACAGTATAAAATCTATAGTGTTAAGTTTACAATTTGTTAGTTCTACATCAAAATTTTACACATGTTGATATACAGATATTTAAAAAGTCGACTGGGAGAGATCGACACCATAATTTAACCCAGACGAGATGACAATTCTTATCACGTAGATTTGTACGAGTCTATTCGTTAAGTTTAGGGGCAAGATAAATATAGACCACGACTCGCCAAGTAGACATACTCGCTGAGCCACGATGGACCCGACATATTAAGGGGAATTGATACTGCGAAAATACATTGCTTAAGAAAACTCAAAAAGTTCTAACTAGTAGAAGCATGACTAATTTAATAAGTAGTTAAATGTTATGTACATTTTAAGTATTCAAATTTGGTTAGGACAGTGTGTGGCATCAGCCTAAAAAGTCTTGTCTCACCTTTGGATGTTAGTTACAGCTACAAGAATAATGCTAAGGACTTCCAAAATAACGATATTACCAGAATAAAAACTGTTCATGTTTGATTCGGATACAAATGACTGAGTTTATCTTTGATATTTTTCGTAAGAATCAAATAGAACCTGAAGTATGTATTCAGTCACGAAACAAAATTTACTTGAGCCACTGTACAGCTTAATTAGTACTTAGTTAATTCGTCATTTCGAAGTAAGTTAGGTAAGTAAAGTTGATGCTACTTCGAACTTTTCATTGAAAACCCAGACTCAAATGCGATACTTTCTAATGGGAGGCAAATGAAGTACAAGCAATTTCACTTTAAATTCCGTCCATTTAAAAGGACACTAACTACACTATTTGCGATTGTAACGAGAATTTCTGAATGTTTGTTAATCAAAAGATAGGAACAACTTCTTCTAAGTTAGGATTGAAATTCATCTGGAACACCACGCGATTGATGAACTGTGGACTTCTGTCGCCATTTTCAGTCAGAAAAGTTCTAATTCGAACCCTCATGTCGTCCAGAAATTCTCTGGATTTCAATTTAAAGCAATTTCTTTAATCAATCTGAGCATTTCTTTCTCAAGAATTCATATCCCAAGGAACGTTTCTTAGCACTTCCTTCCTCATTTTTGCCGGGTCTTATCATTTAGTCTAATCGGTGGAAATATTTTTGTTTCGTTCTCAGCGAAGATTTTATCGCAGCGAAATTTTTCACGTCTTGGGAATTAAACTCTTTCTGTAATTTGCAGCTTCCCTTGATTGTTTACAGATCTTGCAGGCAGTGGCACACAGAAGGGGGTGTTATTTTTCTTCCGTGGATGTCACGTCCTGGAGTTAATTGGTTCGTATTTGTTATTCGGGATTGGGTGTTCGGCTTAAGGTGCCATGCGACAGCCGGTAGGAAGCGGAATAATTAGATATTCAGAATATATCTAGACTCTAGATAGCGTACTTTGGCTCACATGCAAAACAAAAATATTGAACTTACACTCAGTTGAATCATTCATAAGGTTAAAATATTTAATCTCCTTGAAAATCCAACGAAGAAATGCTGTTTAAAGCGTTAGTGTTTTAAACATGCCTTGTAACTGAAAATCCATTGAACGCATTATGCCATTTGAAACGTTTATAAGGTCATGTAAGTAAAAATAAATTGATGGTATTTTGCCCTTGTACTCTGTTGTGAACATGCCTTATAAGTAAAGCTACAAGGGTTGTTCAGATGAAAAGGTACGAAACGACACTGTGGGTATATATGAAGACTTTATTCAAAGTATACACCATAGGCCTGAGCACAACGATCCCATTGATTAACTACTCGAAGGATTCATTGGTTCCAGAATTCCTGTGGCCGTGACGAGACCTGGTCCTTCACAGCGTCCTTGAGTTCGTCTTCCGAGTAGAATAACTTCCCTTTCAGATGTTTTTTCAGGGGACCAAACTCATAGACTCGACTTGTCCGGGCTGTAGGGCGAATGGTCAAATTGCTCCTACTTGAACTTGGCCAGTTCCACATGTGTGACCCTGGAGACGTGTGGACGCGTGTTATCATGGGGCAGAACCACACCCTCCGTGAGCAGCCCCGATCTTTTGTTCTTGACGGACCTGCGTAGGCTTAGGAGTGTCTCACAGTACACATCGGAATGAATGGTTATTCTGTGGTCGAGAAATTCAACAAGTGGTGAACCTTGGACGTCGAAAAAGACGGTGAACAACACCTTCCCTGCTGACGCCATGGCTTTGAACTTTTTAGGTGAGGGGTGACGACGCATGCTTCCACTGCATGCTGTCCCGCTTTGTCTCTGGCTCGTAGTGATGGCACCAGCTCTCATCACCTGTGACGATCCGCTCCAGGAAAGGGGGGTCTTCTTGATACAAAAAACAGATGTTGAAGTGCTAGCCCCATACGCAGTTCCTTTTGCTGATCCGTGATCTGCTTCGGAGCCAACTACACGTACACTTTCCGATAACGCAACCTGTCGTGAACAATTGTCCACACTGTTCCAACTCTGACATCCACCTTCACCACCAACATTCGCAATGTGGCACGCCGATCACTTCTCACTAGGTCGTCCACCTTGTCGATGAGATCGGCCGTGATGACTGTGTTTACCTTGCTTGGTCTCGGGTCATCAACCAAACTCTCACGACCTGCACGAAAACGGGCACTCCATTTTCTCATTGACTTGTCGGACACACAGTCTTCCCCGTATACGAACACCATCCGGCGATGAATAACGGCCGATTTAACACCTTCCCCTGTCATAAATCGGATAACGCCTCTCTGCTTCTCAATCGTCGAATTTTGCAATGTGAACGCCATCCTGTCATCACACGTAATGCTGTGTCACTTACCAGACACAGCAGTTCGTGTGAGCCAGAGACACGTACTGCTGTGGACGGCGCTCTTTATAAGAGCATCTGCTCTCTCCTACGCATGCGGGCGAGCGCGCATGCTCCGATCCACGCCGGAGATTCCAATCGCATCCCTAGATGTCTCGCTACGTTCTCCCATAGCGGCATAGGCAAATATGTTAACAGTTACGTTGTTACGACGTTTCGTACCTTTTCACTTGTACACCCCTTGTACTTTCGAAGTTGGTAAAGGAATTTTTTTTTTAATATTATGCATGGACTGTACATGCCGTTTTTACATTTCTGTTCACACACCTTTCTTGGGCATTGAGCTATAATAATTACCAAAAACAATTTCATATACAACATAGGTAGTTTACGAACTAGTCGTGATCATAAATAGAATCCCAAGTACTTAATATTGCCTAAAGTAAAGCACACAATACTATATACGATGTATTCATTCCACTACCTATAATCTTCTAATTTATATACGAATAATGTAAATAAACTATTAAAAACGCCCTTATACATTTATGTTTACATGAATCTCTTAAGAAAGCAATTCTTAGAAATTCTATCTGGAAGCTCCAGTATCCCTATTAATAGAACATAGATAATAGAATTGATTAATTCTTCTAAAAGTTTATTTTCTCAGATCGTTAGAGAACTGTATTAATATGAAACAACGCTATGATGCATTAAATATAGGTGCAGTGATTTCTAAATCGATTTCTAGGTATGGATGGATATTTTTCAATAGTGTATTTCGGTTTGTCACGATGTTTGTATGTATCCTGTGCTTTGATACTCTCTGATTCACTTTGTAATCTTAGCATCCCTAGTGAATCATTTGCCCTTAGAGAATTTCCTTCAGCTCGAATGCTTTGAACTTTAACATGCTGTTTATATTGATATCTATCAATGTTGTATTGGTAATCACTAGGGCAACTTTTTGCAACAAATGGAACTTTCATTCACAGGTTCTACGCTGCATGTAAAGTACTAAAACCAAAATTCTTCCTTCATGGGGTGTATTGTAAGAGAGTTATAACCGCAACATAAATGCAACTTTCTGCATAAATGCAACTTTCTGAATGTATGCAACTTTTTGGCATAAATGCAACCACCTGCAACTTTTTAAAATTTGGCTTAAAATAAATTAATATGAAATTATTATTTCATTTTTTGCCCTCTGAACCAACCCTTTGATCAAGTGTGTCTGATCTTGCGAATGCCGAAGTATGGCGGATCAAACAAGAAGTTCGCGGAAAGAAGGTTTTCGTCCTAATAGACGAAAGTGAAATAAATGTCAAGAAGTACTTTTAATACATTGGTTGGCACTCTTGATAATCCAGAGGAAACTTGTGTAATCGACTGCAGAGTTTGCGAGGTGAATGTCGATCATTAATATGTTGTTCGCCTGGTAGATAACGTTTTAAAATCTCTGAATGTTGAGCGAAATAATTTTTCGCTTCTGCTATCCGATACAGCACATTATATGACTGCGGCTGTCTCAGTTTTTTAATGTTACAGAAATTACTGGCCAAGGATAGGCTATTCAAGGTTCTTCTGTATTTCATATGTATTATAACACTGTAGTACACGACTAAAAATGTCAATATATTTTGAATTTTTTACGAATAAATTGTTTTAGAATTTAGTGTATCAAAAATAAATGCAGCTTTATTTTCTATGAATGCAACTTTAGGGAATGATAAATGCAACTTTTCCCATTTTTACTGCAACAAAAAAGTTACCCTAGTAATCACATTTACAAGTAAAACCGATCTTGGAATGAGTTAACCACTAAGCCAAAGATCAATCTTATTCCAACAACAGAGAACGGACCCATTCGCAAATGCAAACTTTCATACTAAATTGTTCGGATGAAGACGTGTTTTAAAAAGTTACACCATTTTATCCTCCTGGTGGTTGTCTGAACGTAATACCTCGTAATTACCAAAATTGACACACCTTGATGGATGAGATTTCTCGCAAAAAAAACTGATCACACGTTGATAGACAATATATCTCGTCAGTTTAAAAACTGATCCCACCTTGATCGACAAGATATCTAGCCATTAGAAATAAATCGGCAAAATCTTGATGGCCAGATATCTTGCCATTGGCAAAAGTGATCAGATCTTGGTGCAAGAGATATCTCGTCGGAACAATTCGATGGAAATCATTCTCATTGTCCAATGCGCCATATACATTGGACAAACATCATGTTGTATTTAAAGTATCAATTTATATAAGAAATATAATTTAAGGAGAGCAGATATAAGTTTATCAGTCATACACAACATATATGGAATTTCCCATAAAAGAAATATTTAAAAACATCAAAATGAAATTTAGAATCATAAAATATAGATGCTATGAATCATTCACATTAGATGCTTAGAATAACTCAAAATGAACATTTCTTTTTATTCAAAATATGCATTTGCAATGATTCAAAATGGACTTTGCAAATAATTTAAAAATACATATTTAGAACCATTCAAAAACATACATTTAGTATCATTCAAAAACATACATTTAAATATAATTCGAAAGAGACATTTAGAATCATTCTAAACATTCAGTGGTCACCCTGGTTTCGTTTATGATCCTTTTTTTGTTGTGGTCCCTCTATTGGCCTCTATTGGGGCGGTTTGAGAACTGATTATTTAAACATGGGGACACACGAGAAGATTAGTGAAACTCTAGCCTTCGCTTTTCTTCATGGGTTGGTAAACTGGTTGACTAGTTCTGGACAGTTTAGCCAATTTTCACCAATGTAAGGAAGAAATGAAAAACCAAGGTTTCTGTGCTCAGTTCGTAGTGTCACCCATATAATAAAACAACAGGTTAGCTATTTGTAAATCGTTTCCGAGTAGCTGTTGATCGATCGTTAAGCCTAAGTTGGTTAGTAGCGCATAGGTATAGGACAGTAGAACTGTATTCACCCCCTAGATGGCGCAATTCGGGTCGTGCTGCTCAAGTCGCACAGTGTGCCACCCACCAAATCCACTATGCATTCAATAAATTCTACATGACGCGTTTTTTTTATGTGTGTTTCGTTGGAGCGAGTGATTATTACAGAACTGCATTCTTCACAGACAGGCCCGTCTGGCACTCGCCCCACATGGAGACGGCGCATGGAGTGATTGGTTCCAGCGCCAACCTGACCTGCGCCGCACACTCACAACCACCCCCAGTCTTTGAGTGGTTCCGGGAAAGGGAGCTACTAGGGAACAGCAAGCTCTACAAAATCAGCAACCTCAAGTGGAAGAGCATCCTGCAGGTAATGTTTGTTTCCCCTACACCTTATAACATCGCAAGATAAATCAAACAATTAACGTTTCTTGTAACTATCTTGGTGAGTCTCGGCGATGTATCCCGTCATTAGGAGAAGAGATCATATCCTAGATGGACGAGATGTTTCGTCTATCAAAGTCTCGTCGTCTCTGGTCGCAAATAATAGGATGCGACATCCACAGCAAAACATCGGTGTTTCGAAACATCGATGTTGAAAATTAAAACATCGATGTTGATAATACATCGCCCCCAAAACATCGATGTTTTTAAAATTCAGTGTATTTAAACTTTTTTCTCTATTTCCTAAAACTGGTTTAGCACATAGTGATGCGACATCGAAAGAAAAACATCGATGTTCAAAATTAAAACATCGAAGTTGATAATGCATCACCCCCAAAATATCGATGTTTTTAAAATTCAGTGTATTTAAATTTTTTTCCCATTTCTCAAAACTGGTTTAGCAACTATTGATTCGACATCAACAGCAAAACATCGATGTTCAAAATTAAAACATCTATGTTCATAATACATCGCCCCAAAACCATTGATGTTTTTTAAAATTTAGTACATATATATTTTTCCCCCATTTCTTAAAACTTGTTTAGAAAGTTGTTATGTGACATCGGCTCCAATACATCGATGTTTTTTTATAAAACATCGACATCGATGTCGCATCCCTACTTTTCATACCATTCATTGGCCACTTGGGTCTAAAACTATGTTCAATTTCCTGATTATAAAAATTATACTAATTGGTTATTTAAAAAAAATTTATAACGGTATTTTTTTCATTTAAAAATAAAACATCGACAACGTAAAAACATCGACAAGTATAAACATCGATGTTACAAAAACATCGACTCCAATACATCGATGTTTTTAAAAAAAACATCGACATCGATGTCGCATCCCTAGTCGCAAGTCGTCTTGCAGGTTGTTTCGATGAGGTATCTCGTCATTAGCAGAACTTACCAGATGCTGACGAACAAGATATTCCGTTATTAAAAGAAAACTAACCAGATCTTGACTTCGTAATCATCTAAAATCGGCAATGACTTGATGATAGTATAAGTCATCATTTCAAAATAGGTCAGAGCTACATAAACGAGTTATCTGGTTGAAACTACTTGGAGGGTTAACTCTCCTGGTTAGTATCTCGCCATTAGTAAAACTAGTTAGATCTTGATGGGTAAAATATCACTCAAATAATGACCTAGTGTTTATCAAATCGTCATGAAAAATTGGCAATATCTTGCTGACGAGATTTCTCGTCATCTGCAATATTGATCAGATTTTGATGGATGAGATATCTCACCTAAATTACTTGGAGGTTTACAATGGAGTCGTGGCTTCTCGATGTTCTATGAAGTATGTTATGTAATGATGTGCTATGTTGTTAATAATCCTCATGTTCATGGTGACAACTAGATCATATTTTTCAAAGCCAGTCGTTGCCTGTTCATCTAGGAACTACACTGAGATACCGATACAATCCAAAATATAGGACGGTGTTCCTGAAGTATCAGATCATGGTCAAATTAGAAAGTACTTAATTCCTTTCACAAAAATTAATTTAACGTGTGTCCACTTCTAACTCTTGCTCTACCAATCTAGTGCAGTTTGTAACTTTTAAAGTGGGACTCCAGTCCAGGAGGTTTGCGGGATACCTAGAATATAGGGGATAAACAAATCATGTTTTGTAGTTTTTGGACATGGTAGTTTGTACATTTTGTAGATTTTGGATCGAATAAAATTTTAATGTGGGCAATGGGGTGATTGACTTCTGTGCTGATACATTCACAACCCTCCTTAGCCAGAAAATCAATTTATTCACAACTAATAATTCAATGTGAAATGGTGCCTTCTGTAATCAAACAGAGACAGTGTGTCGATTCCAATTAATTGTTTTATGGTAAAATACGTTGTTCTGAACTAGTCTATTTATTAGATTGGGTGAGGGACCGGTTACTTATAAGCAATATACTACTAATACCACTGTCTGTTTTGCATGATTCTTACCTCAGTTCTTATTGTTAGATGTCGGAAACAACCAGCTGTTGCGAAACAAATAATCCTCTATGGAGGTCGCCATAGATGATTTTAACCTCCTTTTTTTAACTAAATAGACTACCTCAAGATCATCTGCCCTCGCACAAAACTTTTGGTGTATCCAAATTTTGATACGTTCAGTTCTTTTGAAATGGCGAGAAACGTCATCCATCAAGATATGTTCAGTTTTGCAAAAGACGAGACATCAAGATGCCAGTGAACAATCATCAGGAGGGCTTTCGAAGGGAACAATAATCAAAATAGTTTTTCAAAATACAATTCTTGGGTGGAGCCGAATACCACAGGTGCAGAATTATATTCAATGTTCTGCAACACAACTCCAAGCAATTGCATTTGTTCTGCAAGCATTTTGTTCGAATTTTGAAAACTGCAGTAAAATAAAAAACTATCGTCAGACACAATTATAGGCTAAATACAATATGTATTATCTATTTATAATAAAACATCAAAATTAGTTAACTTACTTTATTTTAATAGTATGCTTTCAGAATTTGCAATTCCGTCGATAACTTTTGACGTTATATATTTTGTTATTGACATAGAAGATGTGTTATTTATAAAATGTTTGTGGTAGTTTGGAGAGGTTGTTCCGTTGCTAGAAAATAATAGAAGGCGTGGCAAGGAGCGCTCTTTGCCCTGTAGAACATCGTGACTTATGATTGAATACAAACAGTTTTGATAAAATTAAGGAAAAATTATTCTGCAAAGAATTTGTTCTGCGTTGTACGTCGCAGTTTTAGGCACTTCTGTTCCTGAGCCTATCAACTTATGTGAACATTGGTATCCCAGTGAACGAAACAGCTGATGATTTGGAAACATCTGAAGCAAAGGATAATAATATAATAATCAAAAAATGTGTTATTGCCCTATCAGAGGATCCGATCATCTGTGATCAGATTTAAATCATAAATAAAGTATAACACTCATAATAAAAGTTTTACGTTCCCATCATTGGTACATGTGCAAATCTGCGAGTAAGTTTCAGATCTCAACATGACGAGAATGTTTTTTTCAATCGTGTTAGAATTGTACATCGAAAGCATATGAACTTCAGTACTAAATCTTTACAATCATTCACAAAGTATAGTAAAGAGCCAGCCTCTCCCCAGCTCATCCTACATTGTATGAATATAAAAGAGCCACGAAATCTTCTCCAAACCCACAACAATAACAGAAAATTAATTGAACTCAACCTCCATTTCGTGATGTCGAGTTTATCTAACATCGTGGAATAAGGATATACCTACCAACCACTTTAAGTGATTACATTTTGCTCCGAACGAAAAGGTATTTTTAGTGGTCTAATATTGGCCCTTATATCTCACTGCCCATCTAGAGCCTTTCCATACGTTAAAATATAATATTTATATACCTACCATATACTAGAATAAACTTTTGTCCATAGTCATTTCAAGGAGTTCAGATACCAGATGTGACACAAAAGAAGAAACGGTTATAGAAATGTTGCGAATGAAGTATCCCTTATTGCTAGAAAACAATTTGAATCTAAATTTGGTAGGGTACTCCTACTGTTATCTAGTATTATTAGGTGCTTGTGAGTGCGTCATGGACAAACGGAAACTGTGACCGAGCGTAAATGCGACCAGGAGCTATTTTATTAAAAAATACAATTAAATTAAAACTAAAGAAAGCGCATGTGGTGAAAGCAAACCCTGCAAAAGGTAGAAGTGTAAATGGAACTTACCAAACAAAAAAAAGTAAAAATAGTTGGGTAGGTAGGTATTATAATAATTTTCTTACTTGAGAACCATAACGGGCTATTGACAGCCGTCCGGGATCAATCCCGGAGGGAATGATTTAAGACAAAACCACGTAATTTTGAACCATGTTCAGATGACGAGTCAAGAGATGAGCTGGAAACCCCACTCTTCAAATTTACACACCACACCAACGTGAACAAATAATAAGAAGAAGTAATTTTTGAAAATCGATAAGAAGACGACCATTGCATTGCAAATCTACTATTATTTAAAGCAAACTAACTCTTAACCTGATCACTAAGATTATGACAAGAAAGAACTTCTCTAAACATGAATTAGGAGTGGACTCGTAATTGCGCTGTGCGTATAAATACTGCCAAAAAATCCCCAGCAATATTTATGTACATAACAGGTAGCAATCATCGCATCGAAAAGTACCTCTAAGTTTCGTCTTTACAAGTTTACGAATGTCGCAAGTTCATTACCTCACATGGTAAAAAAATTGATCACTCAACAGTGTTGATTGAGTGGTCTTATCAGATTCACTCATCAAAACCTACGATCAGAAATATTTATCAACTGTGCGCATCTGTAGTTTTTGTTTTACAAATTACAAAAAAATAATAATGCTTTCTTTATTACTTTTTTAATTGGTTATGAAATCTAAATACTTCAACGCAAACAGAATTCGAAAAACCATCAAGTTAACGACGTTTCGATAAAAAAAAAGCACCGATTGTTTAATGAAATAGACGGAAGATGTACGAGCAGTAGGGTGGAGCGAAAAACACGAAATTCGTAAATTAAAAACGCCTATGGTGGGAATAGTTGGGGACTGCCATGCTTATTAATAATACAAAATCTGAACTAAATCAATTAATATCTTCAAGTGCCAAAATCACTTCGAAATTTTAAAAATGTGACAATAATTTCACAAAAACAATAATAACGCATTTAAAAAATTTAATGCATCTTATTTAAAGCCATGAATGGGTGAAATGTACTTTCCTGCTTGTAAAAAAAGTGTTACACGTAACATTATCCCGGAAATTTAAAAATGTCCCCTTTTTTTACAGCGTTATATCACGCACGTCGCCATTCCTTTCAATAGACTCATCATTGCGTTCCTCGCTACTAGGGTGCACGGACGCTTCCCTTTTTTCGCTTGTTTATAAGGGGTAAATAACTCGTGTTGCACCACATGGTGTGGGGGGGTGTCTGGGTTTCTTTAAATACCCGCCCACTTTTTTGTAAACATCTAGTAGGTGTATGCTCTTGAAAATGCACTACCGATCTAGTCTATCGAAGAAAAATAAGTCCTTTGTTCAAATTGATTCGCTTTCGTTTCTTGGTGCACATTTTACAGTTTATTTTTACTTATTTTAGATATTTTTATATAGAATTTTAATCTTTAAGTTCAGTTTTGCTTGGGTTTTGTTTGTTAAGGATACAGGGTTCTGTGAATTAGTCGAAATGCCTAGGACACGATCAGTAGATGTATGTCCCGGTGTTTGGAATGGCTGAAATAATGAAGCCTAACATGCTTCCTACATATGCAGATGCTATAAGTATTATCTTTAGATACAGAAATATTATAAAAAAGATGCTAGTATGTGGCTGATGTATGTTCAATTTTAATTATAGAGCTTAAGGGGGCTTACGACCTTTAAACCACTCTTGATGGAGTAGGAATAAGGTCAGTTTCGAAGCTATGTCATTTTTTAAGTATTGCATAAAATGGAATACTTTTTTTTCCTTTATGCTCCTGCATTTTAAGGTATAAAGTACATTGTACAAACATTATTTAAATATTAGCAGGAGTTTTTGTGTCGGGCTCGTTAAGGTATAACTTCATTGTGAGTAAAGATTTGAGGAACAGTGCTGCGCGCAAGATTGCACATAAACAAATAGATGTATACAAATAAATTTTAGTGTATGGTATTCTATATATATATAACCTATTAAAATAAAAGCAAAAAATAAAAAAAATTATTAAAAATTAATACTTTTTATCAATTATGTTTCATGGAAGCAGTAAATATTCTGATACGTCAACAACAATGTCTTCCCCAAAATTCCAAAATAATAATTTTTTTTTCAATATTGTGGTTTTAAAACAAGCATGTAGGTTTAACGAATATGTATACCAATTTTTGAACAAGTTGCTCAAATAGTACTTCATATATCATGCGCTAAATCTGAGATTTTTCTAAAAAAACAAAGCTGAGAAAAACCGCCGTAAAGATAAAATTTTGGTTACAGAAGCCCATGTTTTGCTCAGTGTACCTTTCGATTTTTTTTTTCATATCTCTGGTATTTATTTGAATTTTGTCATGCGGTTGGTGTCAAACTAATCAGAAATGTATGTACTTTAATATATATATTTTGAAAAATCGAATTTTTGGAAGGTTTAAAGGTCGTAAGCCCCCTTAAAGGATTATGGGGGAAAAGTTCAATTCGAACTGTAACAAACCAACAAATAATATATGTGCTGAAAAAGTACCATAAAGCATATAGAAATATTGAGAAACTATTAAAAAATACCGGCAAACTATTCTTCTCGAAAAAAGTTGTGTCCTTCAGGGAATCAGCAAGGGAAAAAAATACTTTTGATATAAGCATATGTAAATGTAAGAACTTTCTCAGTTGTACTTTCAAAGTGAAAGGAAATTGGAAAAATGTCAGAATCTTGTGAAAAAAATGCCTTTAACAAACTTTGAAAAGACAGAAGTAACTGTGCCAGATATTGTCCTAGAGGATCTTAACACTGATCTACGATACCTTTATGAAATGTGCACAAGGATATCAAATAAATATATTACATTAAGCTTGTTACAAAAAGATCCAGTAAAATTGAATCATTCCAGATGGTTAACGATGACAAATATAATTTTAAGGTTATATGTTTCAACAGAAGATCCAACCCAAAACTTGAAAATATTAACAGAGTATGTTGTGAAGGTACAATCATATTTGTGGTTTAAAATTAAAAGTCAGTCATCATATTGGTACGGGAGTCTTCATTTTTACCATATAGTAAATAAATCGAGATTGTTGCCTGAGGATTTAGAAATTGTAGTAGATATGAGTTTGCAAAGAAATGCTTATTATTCTCATTTAGAAAATATTATTTTGGCAATGTAAGCTTATGATTGAAAACACGTCAGAGAGTTGAGCCTTAGAAGAATTTAAAATTAAGACAAAAAAAATAAAGTTGAAAAGAATATTCGCGAGTTTAAAATTCCCAAGTTAAACTTCGAAGCAGACGATTACATAAATCGAAATGAATGGCAATCAGATTCCATTAGATTCACCACTTACAATATATCTTTCTGATTATCATTTCAAGGCTATGATTCTAGACTTTCCAATCAATAGTAACATGTTTAACTTTCCATGCCATTCACAAGCAGTAGAACGTTGCGTTAAATTAGTAACTGAAGAATATATTACAGTTTGTGGTACAGAGGCACGATATGGATTTATTCGGTCAAGAATTGATTCTAGACTTGCTTTACCCAAATTTGAATCCAAAAGCCAATATCAACCACTTTTAAGCTAAACCACTTGCCAGTAACTTCAACTAAATTTTTTTAGGGTACGATAGCAACTTAAATTGAAATTTTTAGGGGGGGGGGTAGAACTTGATATACATCCACCTCCTCGTGCTGAGTTCTGGGTTGTTTCCATGATGCAAAAAACAGCGAAGGGCTGCAAGGGGAAGCGCCCGTGTAAACGCGTGGTCGCAATGAGGAGTCCATTGAGAGGAGTGGAGACGCGCGTGATAGCTCTCTAAAAAAAGGGGTAAAATTTTTATTTTCCGGGATAATGTTAGGTGTAAAACATTTTTTTTAAACGCAGGGAAGTTCATTTCACCCACCCATGGCTTTAAAAAATATGTTTAAAATTTTTTTTTAATGCGTTATTATTATTTTTGTGAAAAAATTGGCAAAATTTCGAAATTTCAAAGTGATTTTGGCACCTGAAGATATTAATTGATTTAGCTCATATTTTGTATTATTAATAAGAATGGTAGTCTCCAACTATTCCTACCATAGGCGTTTTCAATTTTCGAAATTCGTGTTTTTCGCTCCACCCTAACGAGCAGCTTCATGTTATTTCTCCCGATCACCCTGTTTGAAGATTTTTGGATGAATGTGTTTCTATGGTATTGAAAGAAGACTTCAATTTTAATGAAGTCTGAATGACGAGTGTGAGGATAAGATTAACTACGATAACATATTGGCCTTAATCGATTCATAAGCTCATGTTACCTGCCCTTTGGAGATCTAAAGACACCGACTCCATCCATATGATTCGCTTGTTTCAGTAGCAGGTCCAAGAGGAAAAATGTTCCGGAACGCTATCAGATATACATCATTAGGGGTAGAACATCTACCTTCCTAATACACAAATCACATACGTACCTTATCGTGCTGTCAATGCTGATTGTTCGGTTTGAATATTTGTCACGTTGTTATGGAAAAAAGTATGAATCTTAATTTAATGGTAATGGTAATTTTTAGATAACGTCGTACTAGAGCAACACAACGGGCTATTGACGACGGTCCGGGATCAGTCCCTTAAGGGAAAGATCCGAGGACGACACCTCGTAATTTTGAACTACGGTCAGATGACGAAGCAACACCTGAGCTGGCACCCCACTCTCCAAACATCCGCGCCAACCCAACGTGAGGACTTTCGGCCACGACAGATTTAAGGTGCACCAGCTGCCCTTACACCATACGCTTACAACATCCATGCCCGGACCCGGATTCGAACCAGGAACCTTCCGATCTAGAGGCTAGAATGTTAATGTGGGTTGATCACGTTTGAGAGCACTAGTCGGCAGTTTTATAGCCAATCGACCCTAGTAGGTTCGTAAGACTTACCTAGATCTTACGACAGACTCAGTCCACATGCATGATATTCCATTAGAAGGTCGAAAGAGAAATATATTCCCAACTGATATAAGGCTTGCATCATTTTTATGGTATCTGGTATTATCAATGGTATCTGGTTAGAATAATTTGAGGAAACACAATCCAAAGTGCTATCAGGTTAATGCTATGCAGTGCTATCAGGTCGCACAACTATTGCAGCATAAAAATAGTTGTCTAGTAAAAATAAAAACCTTAGAAAAATGAAAAATGCCTACTAGTCTGTGAAATCATCATTTTTACAACATAAAACCCCACATTAAACTGTATTTTTTAAGACACTTCAATTGTCACTCAAGTTAGAGGAAGCATCATCAAGGGAACCTATTTTATATCTGAAACAATCTTTTACTGCGTAAATTTAGATAACATCTACAAATTTTTTTTTTTCAAATCATTGGAAAGTGTAATCAAAATACTTTAATATATTTTCCTTGAAACTTCTTTAAAAACTTGAAACCAGATGATAACACATTTTCTACTCCGTAAAGCCTAAGCAATTGGTGAACCACCTATAGTATATATTATACAATAAAATATACGAATGAGCCATCAATATCTATTGTGTAGAATGATGATCTTTCAGAAAGAGAGTTAGAAACGTGATACTGAATACAGATGATAGCACATTTTCTACTCCGTAAAGCCTAAGCAATTGGTGAACCACCTATAGTATATATTATACAATAAAATATACGAATGAGCCATCAATATCTATTGTGTAGAATGATGATCTTTCAGAAAGAGAGTTAGAAACGTGATACTGAATACAGATGATAGCACATTTTCTACTCCGTAAAGCCTAAGCAATTGGTGAACCACCTATAGTATATATTATACAATAAAATATACGAATGAGCCATCAATATCTATTGTGTAGAATGATGATCTTTCAGAAAGAGAGTTAGAAACGTGATACTGAATACAGATGATAGCACATTTTCTACTCCGTAAAGCCTAAGCAATTGGTGAACCACCTATAGTATATATTATACAATAAAATATACGAATGAGCCATCAATATCTATTGTGTAGAATGATGATCTTTCAGAAAGAGAGTTAGAAACGTGATACTGAATACAGATGATAGCACATTTTCTACTCCGTAAAGCCTAAGCAATTGGTGAACCACCTATAGTATATATTATACAATAAAATATACGAATGAGCCATCAATATCTATTGTGTAGAATGATGATCTTTCAGAAAGAGAGTTAGAAACGTGATACTGAATACAGATGATAGCACATTTTCTACTCCGTAAAGCCTAAGCAATTGGTGAACCACCTATAGTATATATTATACAATAAAATATACGAATGAGCCATCAATATCTATTGTGTAGAATGATGATCTTTCAGAAAGAGAGTTAGAAACGTGATACTGAATCAACTGTTTTATATCACGATACCCTCAGGTGTATTTAAACTAACTATCAACAATGAAATAGTTTATCTAAAGTGTTTACTAAATCTTCAATTTCGATGGACTCGTGGTCTATAATAAAGACTCGTAGTCTACAATAAGAGAAACAGATTGTAAACAACCCAGACAGTTAAATTTTATTTTATTCCAATTCTCTTCTGAATATATGTCTCGCATAGCGCAGTAAGAAAACGAAAAGTTCAAGTACATCCATTACTTTGAATTGCCTAAGTAAAATTTTTGTCCTTTCCGAATCTGATGACTTAGATGCGAAAACGACTCTAAGAACCCAATTCAAAGGGGAAGAAACATTAATTTATTGTTCATCAATCACCATTAGAAATTCGAAGACAACAAAATGCGGTTTCACTGAAATCTTAGAACAAAGAGAGCTATTATCTTTAAGGATCACATTCTATTTCATCGATCAATGAAGTTCCAATTTCACGGTTAGTGGGTATTTTAATGTGCTTCCCCCTTTTATAGAGAGTTTCTAGAAAACATAAATGGCATTTGTGCGAAGCTTCTTATATTTTCTAGTGTGTGGGTGAGTTTTATTAAAAACTATTTTAATTTTTATGCGTAGGATTGAATGCATAGTAACGAATCCCGAGGAATAGTTAGAGATAAAAGGAGAGTGGAGACTCAAAAAGTAGTTTTTATTTAAATCGCAAAATATCAAAACAATTGAATTCCCAGATATGCTTTACAGAAACAGTCACATTCACTTAGTTGTTTCTTAACAATTGTTTAAAAATGTTTACTGAGTTATTATAGTTTAACATTCCATGCTTTAAGTACATTGAAAATTGTGTTTTTTCCAGCGGTTTTACGTTGAAAATCGGTTATAACATTTCAGTTACAGTATAAATTAAGGTGGTGTTTATTCTAACAAATTCTAACAAAGACCTATTTTACATTAAGGAATATCATTTGAGAGATGACGTCTGTGTAAAAATGCATAAATTATTTGAAATGACAGTACAGTTATTCAGAGAGAACATGCTTAATGAATTAAAGTATGTGTCCCCGTTAGTGGTTACAGCTACTTGCACACAGTGACATTGATCGATAAATATTTTGGATGACTGTATGAAAATACAATATTATGTACATTCCAAATACAATACAAAACACAAACAACACATAAAATATACAAACAACAAATACAATATACATTCAAATCATATTCAAAATGCATTCACTGTTCTTCAGGTAAAAATAATAGATGAAGTATAAAAGTAGAGTTAATAATAGTACCATTTTTACGTGCTAAGAATCGTGTGACCAAACCTCGTGACCCTTAGACTACTTCTGGAACGTAACATCTTAATAATGGTACCATTTTTACGTGCTAAGAATCGTGTGACCAAAAGTCGTGACCCTTAGAACTTCTGGAACGTCTGCTGGGTGGAACGTAACATTCATCATCTAATTTGTCCAAAGGATAGTAGAAGAGGCCCATCCATTGAATTATTATATAAATGGTCCCTTGATTGATCATCTGATAGCAGCGATTTCACCATTTTTGTCAATACAATTGCATACTCACTCACCTACCCTGGCATGACATACGTATTGCCAAAAGTACAGATATGTAACAAATCATCCAAACAAGTCAATATTTCACAAAACAGTCACGTGACTACTAGCCGACATGGTCATACTGTTTGAAGCTATCCTCAAGAGCAATGGTCAGCCGAATAATATTTAACGTTTACCAAGATCATCCACAGATTAATGTTTGAGCAATCCCATCTCACACGTGTTCGATGATTCGATGAGGGATAAATCTGGCAATCGAAGAGGCAGGACGACATTCGTCAATAATTATGTTATTGAAAAGTACATATAAGTAATATCTATGACAGAACAGGACTTCTGATTTGAAGTCCTCTGTGATGTACCACTGACTGATCACAGAGCATGTGATCCGTATAGGACGAGAACCTGAATGCTATGAAATAAGCACGCCAAACACCATACTTGGAGTAAAACTACAACGATGTAATGCAGTGTGTCTCTCCAGATGACGTTCCCCACTTTACCTATGTACAACGTTCCGGCCGTCGTGGGTCACGAGTAGGGATTGCAATCCGATCCGGCAATCCGACATCATTTGACTACTGACCGGATCCAGCAACATCTATCGGATCCGATAAAATCTAATTTTTTTAAATTAAATAATCTATTATTCAAACCCAACTTTAAAGTCGCAAAATTGTTTATTAAGCAATCGATTGGAAAGTAATCGAGTTGATATTTTTCAACCATCGGTTTGGAGAATTCTAGCAAAAATAATAAATTCAACTATCAATAATATTTTTTTAATAATGAGGAATTAGAAAAGCAAATTCTGCAAGAAAATGAAGACTATTGCAAAAAGACAAATTTCAGGAAAGAAACAGATTTTGAGAAAATACTGAAGAAAGAAATGACTTCATATGAAATGGAGTCAAAGTAAACTATTTGTCTCTTATGTACGACTACTTAAGGACGGTTAAACCATCTAGATTCGAAGCTGAGATGGCTTTCTCAGCCACTGGTTATATTTGCAATTCATTGAGAATTAGGTTGGATGATGACACAGTTAATACGACTTGTTTCCTTAGATCGTTCTTTCAATCTCAAAAGTGATGTTCAATACTATATAACTTCGATTTAAGCAATTAAGAAGAATTAAGTGTTCCTTGTTTGTTATGTTGATCAAAAATTGCCAAATATTATATTTTTATGTTAGTATGAGACAAGGTTATGTACAATTTATATGTCATTTACTCAACGACATTAGAGATAGAGACTACTTAATTTTAGATAAATAGAAAAGTACTCCGTATAAAACAAACTGATGATTTTTGGTGTCGAAACTAGTAACACTGATCATCATCAATTCGTTTAATACTTACTACTAGTAGTTACTATAATTTATTGTTGGTGATTGATTTCTTACCTATGGGATAATTATTAATAAAGTTGATTTTGTAATGCTAAAATAAACGTTTTGTTCGTCAATTTGGAATAATATCCTTTTTACCTACTTTCACTCAGCCGATTTTGGATTGTTTACTGGTTAGATAGACTTATTAACAAAGTACCAATCCGGCCGGATTTGTGTCAATCCAGCCGGAACCGGCCGGATTGAAATCCCTAGTCACGAAATGGTATCTAGACTCGTCAAAAAATGGGATTCTCTCCAATATCTATGCCATCGCTTTTTGAAAAAAAAATTGAAAAAATCTGGTGTCTGTGAAATAGAGTTTAACTGTATCGGTGGTTTATTTTTGTTTTGAAAAGTACCTTGTAGACTACCAGTCTTTAATATAAAAACCTGATTAAAGCTTCAGTTCAAGGCAAGAAATTATTTGTTTTTCTTACATGGATGTTTATTCCCCTTGAAGTAATAGTAAAGTAGTGCATTTTGACTGGACGAGGTATTTTGTCTACAGCAAAATTGACTAGATCGTGAACGAAATATCTCGTCGAAATTACCTAGAGTTAAGTAGGTCGCAGTAATGGAGGGCAGGTACGAGTCCTGTCTACAGATATTGTCCCTGATGTATCAACATGCTTCACTGTTCTGCAAGCGTTGTGGATGTGACTGTAAGAATCGTTCCCTCACCGTGTGTATAAAGCGTCTTTCTTTCATTCCTGATGCAGCCATAGATGTGTCGTATTCCTCGAAACGATACGTAGAACCTTATTCTGCGAATTGTTTCCAAATAGGCATAATTTATCTAGCGTTTAGTACAATGCGTGTAGAAATATCATGTCGCGACACACTGCCTTCTCTCAATACAATTAATTATCTTGCCAATGTCAAATTGCTTCAACTGTTCAAAAAGTTTTCTCATTTTATACCGAAGTATGTTTGCATATTAGCAATTTATACTTATTAGCTTGTTTTCGTATCAGCATGTTTATGCATCAACACGTTTACGTACTAGCAATTTACGTATAAGTATATTAGTTATTAACTTGTTTACGTAATAACATTTTAACATAATTGCAAGTTTACGTATTGAACTTTTTACATAGTAGTAGTTTATATGTTGGAATTTTGTCCTAGCAGTGTTTTATGTATTGACATTGTGACTGTTTTATGTACTTGTTTAACTCAAAGTATACACGTCAGCATGTTTACATACTTGCATATGTACGAATTAGCAAGGTTATTAAACGGACGTCATGTTATGAGCATATTTTTAAAACTGACATCAGGTTATCGCATATTTTAAATTTTCATGCAATGTTTTAATTATTTTCTTAAAAAAGAGGAACATATGATAATTTTAAAATGTGTTTAAGCGATTGTTTCCATTTCTATTCACTTGATGCTTATCTTATCAATGATATCTGCTCCAGAAATGAATCTTCAACACGCAAATGGAAATAATTATTTCCAATGAAATATTAACGATAAGTGTAAATTTTATGGCAGTCAACCTATTTGGATAGCTGATATTTCCGTAGTTTAAAAGAAAGTAGTAAATTTAGTTTGTTTGGGTTCGAGTCAGATTCGGTAATGTATCAATTATTTCTGAGATTTAAAGTAATGCACGCCAACAGAATGTACCCACATTCTTGTTTGTAATGTATAAAAAAAAACTAGACTTATGAGTGTGGAAATGAATCATTGCGAAACAAATCATTAGAAATTAAACTTGATTCGCTTAACACCCATCATATACGTTCCACAGCAAAATGAATTCAACGCTATTACCACAACTAAATCGAACTAATATCTTAAATCTAATGTGATTTTTGTCGAACCTCGATTCTAAGTCTGATTTAGGTTTGCAGTTGCCAAACACAAACCAGCATGAGTAAATAAAAAATTAAATAATGTAAGGTTTATGGAGCAATTGTGAGCATACACGCATATCTGTCATTAACATATTTTCTCATGACTCTACTCTATGCGAGTCCGTTCCTAAGCTCCGGTTAAATTGAACACGTTAAGCAAAAGGGTTTGAAACAAGAAATGTCTTTTATGATATCAATTTGCACTTTAGAAATAAAAAGAATTGTACTCATCAATATCTTAATAGAATGAATATGACTCACGCAACCCCAATGTACATTCTGTATGAATTTATGACTTACGTGCTTCCAGACCATTTATACAAACGGTTCCTTCCCATGTTCCTTGTGATCGGTAGATTATTGTAAATCTTGAATGCTAGAATAATAAAGTACCTGTCCCGTTTAAGTTTAATGAGATAGTATCAAAGTTTAAGTGTCATCTCCTTAACTGGACTTAAGTTTAGATGTTGAAAACAATCTTGTAAAAATGCGTTGCAAGTATGTACTGATCATTTGTCTTCCATACTTATCAGTGGTGTAGCGTTGCATGGATAACTGTTGATTCCAAGATTGAGTCGAAAGCAAAATAAATCCGAGGCTTAGCTTTAAGACATGTCTTATATCTCCATTTACGTTGGTTCATTCGTGCAAAGACAATATCATACAACTCAGTTTTGGCAATAATTGTAACAGTAGTCCAAAAGTCCTTATCGCGATCAATCCTTGCAAATCTGAATGACCCACGGTTTCTTTCTATGCTCGTCTGATCAATTGAACATTTCCAACACGACTCAAAATGAAAGATTTGTCACCCATTTTGCATTGCGCTGAACACGTGGGTTCACACTCCAGTTAGAGAGGTTGTTGAGCGAACCTTTGTTGTGAGAAAATGTGCTTAGCTGATATATCGGTAATGAGAACATCCTGGAATTATTGGTAATGCGATTGGTAATCGGCATTTGAGAGATAATGAGAATGTCGTAAATTTATTTAATATCAGTAATTTACAATCTCAAAATGTTACAAATTATGTAAGTTTATGCTACATAATTTTCGTAAGAAACATTGAGAGATACATCTATAAATGAGGATGTTTTGCATCTCAAAGTACAATTAATAGATCAATTCAGATTTAAAGAATTTAAAACTACCTTTATATATCGTACATCGGCTGCAATAATGTCGTAGCTGAAAAAAATGTCCTCATTCCTTACGAAAAAATAAAACAATGAAAACTTTATACATATTTTTCTAAGGTGCCAACTTATTGACATCTGAAGGAAACTGTCTTAGTAGAGGGATTGGTGATACCCTTATAAAAATGAAAAAATATTCAGAACAAACAAAACACACCTTATTGAGGCTACATCACTAAAAAGTACTTTATACCATATATGTAAAAAATTTGAGAATAATTACAAATCTATAGCGTCAAAATAAAAACATATCTAACAAAGACTCCATCTCTGTAAAAATCTAACACAACAAATAGCACACATGACAGACCCCTTAACAAAAAAACGTGAATTCACGCCTAAAACGTTAAAAACACGCATCTTGTGGATTCCGCGATCTTGTGGATTCAAATTCCATCTCTGAGAACTCGGATCATAAATCCGGGCCTTGGACGTTAAAACAAAACCACACCTTATTAAAACTACATCTCTGTAAGCGCGGAACCTAGATTGTTTTTTACATGTTAGAACCACACCTTGTTTAAATCCTATCTCTGAGAATGCGGAACATAAATCCGAGTCTTGGACGTTAAGACAACACCACACGTTATTGAGACTCCGTCTCTGTAAACGCGGAACGTAGATCCACGCCTTAAACGTTAGAAACAAACCTTGTTAAAATTCCATCTCCGAGAACGCGGAATATAAATCTGGTCCTTGGACATGAAGACAAAACCACACCTTATTGAGACTACATCTCTATAAACGCGGAACGTAGATCAACGCTTTACATGTTAGAATCACACTTTGTTGAAATTCCATCTCTGAGAACGCGGAACATATCCGGGCCTTGGACGTTAATATAAAACCACACCTTATTGAGACTCCATCTCTATAAACGCGGAACGTAGATCCTCGCCTACCACGTTAGAAACACGCATCTTGTTGAAATTCTAGGTCCTTGGACGTTAAGACAAAATCAAACCTTATTGAGACTCCATCTCTGTAAACGAGGAATGTACATAGTCCAGTCACATTAATGTGACCACCAGTCAAAAAAGTCAGAATAACCACCTATGGCAGAGCGGACCGCTGCTAGACGTGCAGGAAGAGGGTCAATTAGGTTTCTGAAGGTGTTCACTGGGATGTCGAGCCATGCCGAGTCCTGTGCCGTGGCCAGCTGCGCAAGATTCCGCGGTTGAGGATCCATGGCGCGAACAACCCGATCGAGGTGGTCCCACGGATTCTCGATTGGGTTTAAATCCGGTGAGTTTGCTGGCCGTGGAAGTACGGTAAACTCATCCTTGTGCTCTTCGAACCACACACAAACACTGCGAACAGTATGACACCTCGCATTGTCCTGCTGGTAGATGCTATCATTCTGAGGAAAAATAATTCGCATGTAGGGGTGGACATGGTCCGCAAGGACAGATGCGTACTTGTGCTGATCCTCGGAAGGAACTCGTGCCTTCCATAATGATGAATGCACGCAGTAAATGCCAGTAAAACATTCCCCAAACCATAATGTTCCCTCCTCCAGCTGAATCCGTCAATTGTTGCAGGGTGTTTGCTTTCAGACGTTTCACGCAGTATACGCCAACGTTCATCTGTCCGATGGAGCATAAAACGTGATTCATCGGAAGAAGCCACCTGTCGCCACTCGTCCAGTATGGACGTCCAGTTACGGTACTGGCGTGAAAATTCCAGCCTTCGTCACCAATGAACACCAGTCAGCATAGGTGCATTAACCAGGCGTGTGTTGCGGAGGCCCATGCGCAGCAACGTTCGCTGAACCGTTGTTGAGGATACACTCTTGGTAGCCCCTTGGTTCATCTCGGCGGTCAGTTGCTCAACAGTTACACGTCTATTCACCCGAACGCATCTCCGTAGCCTTCGTTCGCCTCTGCCATCTATTGCCCGTGGTGCACCACATGTGTCACGCCGCTCATTTTGGATAGTGCCATTTTGCCATGCACGGTATACTTTTACCACGGCGGCACGCGAACAGTTCACAAAATTAGCCGTTTCCGCCCTTGGACCGAAAGCAAATAATCATGCCCTTTTGGACGTCGGATAAATCGATACGTTTCTGCATTACGCCAACGATTGAAATGCTTTCCGATGCCCTAGGACATCCTTTATATACACTCCACTGCAATATCCTGCCACCTGCCTTTTGTGATTGGTTATTTCACGTTGACGTCGAAAGTAGGTGGTGGTCACATTAATGTGACTGAACTGTGCAGATCCACGCCTTACATGGTAGAATCACACCTTGCTGAAATTCCATCTCTGAGAATGCGGAACATAAATAAGTCACACCAGTTATAACGAAAACACATATCGACACTCCAACGCTGAGATCGCCGAACATAAATCCATTCCTCGCGCATTAAAATGAGAACCCTCTTTATGGATACGCCATCTCTGCCAAGACGGAATATAAATTTGCGTTTCACATGTTAAAACAAAAACACACCTCACCGCGATGCCTGAAATATTATTCCCACCGACACCAGCCTCCGAAGCCATTCAGAATCTATATTCAGAACTTGACCTGCTTCAATAAAGAGAACAGTCTCATGGGGAAACCGATAACATAAAAGAATAGTTCCTATCAAACGAAAAAGGAAATTCCTCCTCAGTCTCATGCAGGCGCTAACAACAATTAAGTAAACTTTACTCTAAACTCTTACATTATCTTTAATTGCCCCTCTGTAATTGCTATTCGATTCCTCAGCGAAATCCCCAAATATAATTTCGCTTCCGACGTCTTAAATCTCAATTAGTCTGCCGCGCACTAATTTGCTAAAATCGGCTTCCGGGTAAGAACGTTTGATCTTTCATTACCACAGAGGGGAGGAGGAGAGCATCGGAATTCGAGAACGCGGCTGCACTAAACACTCGTTAATACACTAGCAGAAAAAGGACGCGCTAGTAGATAAATTCGCATTCAGAAAGACACTAAATCTCATTATGTTGCTCGGGAGGAAGAGTGAATGCACGTCTTGTTACTGGATGGATGCGACACTGGAAAAACCAGAGAGGCGAAGAAAAATAGTTGGATTTAAGGGTCGCAGTTTCGGCGTAGAGGTATTGCTCTATTAATGGAATTTGGAATTAGAAGTGCATTACATCAAGTACTTTTTCACATAAACTGTAAGAAAATTTATTTAAAATTTATCGAGTCTATTTCTTTTAGTGAGAACCGTTAATGTGTTTATCAAAATCTCAAATAATTGCTGGAATGTTTACCACTCTAAATTGGTCATCATTGTTAATTTTCAAGTATATAAGGTAAACTACAAGTGTCTTAACATTCCAAGTGGTTTCAAAGAGATATCTTGTCCGTCAAGATCTGAACAATTTTACTAATGACGAGCTATTTCTTCATCAAGATACTGTCCATTTTTTTGATGATGACGATATAAAGGTCAGATCAGTTTTCTACATTTAACGAAGTAGCTCGTCCATCAAGATCTAATCAATTTTGATTTATTAATGAGGTACCTCATCATCCAGGTATTGCAAGTGTTTTGATGATCACGAGATCCACATCAGGACGCTTTTCTTATACTTACGAGGTACCTCGTCCATCAAGATCTGGTCAATTTTACTAATAATGAGATACTTCATCATACAGATATTGACAATGATTTCATGATGACGAGATCAACATCAGGTCAGTTTTTTTTTCTACTGACAAGGTAGCTCGGCCATCAAAATATGGCCAATTTTGTTAATAATAAGATACCTCAACATCCAGTTATAACCGATGTTTTGATGATTAACAGATCAACATGAAGTCAGTTTTGTTTTACTGACGAGGTAGCTCGTACATCAAGATCTGGTCAATTTTGTTAATAATACCTCATTATCGAAATTTTGCCAATGGTTTGATGATGACGAGATAAACATCAGGTCAGGTTTCTTCCACTGACAAGGTACCTCGTCCATTAAGATCTGGTCAATTTTGTTAATAATGAGAGATCTCATTATCGCAATATTGCCAATGGTTTGATGATGACGAGATAAACATCAGGTCAGGTTTCTTCCACTGACAAGGTACCTCGTCCATTAAGATCTGGTCAATTTTGTTAATAATGAGAGATCTCATTATCGCAATATTGCCAATGGTTTGATGATGACGAGATAAACATCAGGTCAGGTTTCTTCCACTGACAAGGTACCTCGTCCATTAAGATCTGGTCAATTTTGTTAACAATATAATACCACTAGTCGTGAAAACTAGTAGGACGGTTAATCGTTAACATTTGCTGAAATACTTAAGTACTCTTATGTCCATAAATTAAGGATGATTCAGAATCACACGGAAATCGAACTCTTAAGTAAAAACTTCACCTGTAGAATTATCGTACACATCTTCAAGAATAATATCCAAATCACAGGAAACCATCAGATGATGCCGATTGTACGTCACAATGACGAGAGTGTAAGAGAGGTGTATATAAGGAATGGTAGCAAAGAAGTAAAATTGTTCACAAGCGTTCTGTAAGCCGCTCAGTGCCACAACCGAATAGTTAAGGCACAGAGGACGCATGTCGATGATTTTTTACGTGGTAGAACTATCGGCCGCCTGGAATGTGGGCGTACTCAGACGGAAGTTTCAGTGGAACTTGGAATCGCCCAAAGTGTCACCTCTAAGCTTTGGCAACGATTCCAAAATGATAGAAATGTCAATAGATGTTACAGAACAGGTCTCCCCCGAGTTACAACGCTGAATGACGACCGGTATTTAGCAGTAACTGCAAAAACAAGCAGACGGAGCACAACAGCCGACCTTTCTTGTCAGCTATCTTCAGCCACGGGTACGACAGCTTCAAGGCAAAGCGTTTACAGACACTTGGGACATGTTGGTCTATATGCTCTGTCTTGTCAGATGTGTTCCGCCCACGTCATTTCACTGTCGCCAGCGGTTAGCCTTGAGTAGAGAACATGCAATGTGGACGATGAGTCCAGGTTTAGCTCGCAGTCTGATTCACAGTAGGAGTTTATATGGAAAACGCCAGGTACCCGCTACCACCAAGGCAACATCATTGAACGACACCGTTACGGTGGTGCAGGATTGCTCGTTTGGAGCAGAATTATACTGGGCTCCTGAATAGATCTACATTTTCAAATCGGAACCATGAGAGGTCAAATTTATCGTGACATCATTCTGGAACAACATGCACGTTTTTTACGTGTTCCATGGGCGCAGAATTTGTGTTTATGGATGACAGCGCCCATCCTCACCATGCAAACATTGTAAACGAATGCCTTTAATCTGAGGATATCACCCGTATGGAAAAGACAGCATTCTTAACTGACTTGAATCCGATAGAGGATGTGTGGGACATGCTTGGACGACGGGTTGCAGCCCGTCAACCACCTCCTACATGTGTACCGGAACTTCGGAGAGCATTGCTTGCTGAGTGGAGTTATCTTTCCCAAGATCAGCTCGATAATTTAATCCTCAGAATGCCTAGTATTAACCATCATACCAACCATGTCATGTTAAGTGTTTTTAAGGTCGATATTTTTTATAATTGTTTCAGTGAGGCAAAAATCGTAGTTTTTATAAATGGTATCTATATACACCACCTTTTTTGTTCTTTATCTTCTGTTTAATAAATGGACTTGATGATTAAGTCACGTTTGTTTTGTTTCTGAACCTTTATTTGCCGGAGATGGCATTATCCTTAATTTATGGTCATGGTTGTATAATCTTACATAGTCTGTGTTGACAAAGGTATAATCTTGCACCGCCTGTATTGATAAATGTATCTTCGTTTGTCTGTACTAACATCTTTAGTTTTTATAAAATACTTTGATATGCAAACTCAGAGAGTTTTTAGAGAAATGTTATGGAGCAATTTATTCAACGAAGTAGAGATGAAGTGAATCGGAATTATTGTGCTCGGGTGATCTAAACACACGTTAATACATTCGCAGAAAACCGAAGCATCTGTACATAAATTATCTTTCAGAGAGGCACTAAATATCATTATGGTACTCGAAAGGAAATATAAATGCGACTTCTTGGTGGATAATGAGGTGGACACAAAGTATGGAGATGTGAATAGTTTAATTTAAGGAATCACTTTACGGTGTAATGGTATTACTCTAATAATAAATTTTGAAACATCTGGGTTGAATCCAGAACTTTTCCATAACAACCTGTAAGTCAAATGATTAAATTATCGATTTTATTTCTCATAATAGGAGAGGGTCTTAATACTTCATGTAGTTTGACGAGATATAGCGTTCATCAAGTTCTGACTAGTTTTGCTAATGACGAGATGTATTGATGACATGATATCCTTGCCATCAAGATATTGCCGATTTTGTACGATGACGAGATCAAGATAGGTCTAATTTTTCTCGTGTCGGGAGTCGACCATCAAGTTCTGCTCAGTTTCGCAAGAGATACCAGAGACGTTACTGGATAATTCGTCGAGACAATCAGAATGAGGGTTAATGCACCAACCTAAATAGAAATTAGAACTTGCTCTTGTAAAATATCATTAGAGTTAGGAATTAAAAAGTGTCCTAACACTCAAAAAATGTGTTAAAAAGTTGGACACTTGTTATTATCTTAATTAGAGTAAATTCCATAATGGAATACCACAATTAAATAAAGTAATTTGTGAATTTATGTTCAGATCCTATCTTGAGCAGCAAGTTAATTCTGAAGATAACACATGTAAAATGTGAATCTTAAGAAGCAATATGTATGCTTGATATGCTTATGGTGATACTTTTGTTCAACGTTGATTCACTCATCTACTCATAGTATCAATTTCTAGCAATGAAACAACAGTATTATGTAAATCTTCTCAAATACTCTTTGAATATTTGTTCAGTGCTGTTTAATATAATCTGTTCTGTAAAAATGCGGAAAATCCAATGCGCAATCATTTATGCAGTTAGCCCTACCGAGATGTATCACGAGAGGCTTTTACTGTAATCATTTTCTTAATCTTGTATAAATAAAAATATCATAAAACATATTTTTAAAGATATGATGCTTTCCTCCTTTTGTATTTAAAAAACACAGGTTTATACAATATACCTGTACAGCAAGCAGGAGGAAAATACATACTATTTTAATCCTCCTGGTGACGTTCTCGACGAGGTATTTCGTCATTACAATAATTGGTCATGTATTGATGGACAAGGTATCTCGTAGTATCACACCTATTTCGCATCTCTGTGCTTCAACGTTTTTATTATTTTCAGGTGAAAATAAAAGACCCAAGTGTCTTTGGCAGTTATTATTGTGTTGTCAGTAACAGCATGGGAGAGATTGAAGGAACATTATCACTGGTTGAAGGAGGTGAGTCACAATTCATTTCAAAGGAATCTCTGCCATGTTCCTCATGTAGTGATTGTATTAAGTGTGTAATGATTTGTATGATGCATCTATTATATAGGTATGTTAATATGTATAAAACAATAATTTTTTTTATCTCTAAATACTATTGAACCATTGTAACAATGGCTGAATAAAATATATTTTATCTGATTCAACCATATCAAATCACATCAAATGTATTATATTGGATTCGACCTTATCTTGTCGAGTAAAATATATTCGATACGATACGTCGATATATCTAATGAAATAAATTATACTTCATTAGATATCGTAAAAGGTTTAGTATATCTATAGAAACTGATGCGATAACGAAAGTGAATTATAAAAATAATTCGATGCATATATCCAACCCATTAAACGGTGATTAAAAACTAAAACACCCGCTCATATTATAAACGTTGAAATTTATACGTGTGTCCAATCGATGGCAATTTAGATAATTACTTTTCCTACCGCATTTAAATCCTTTTATAATAGATAAACATTTATTTGAAAATTTCACACTGGAACAAAACTACTCTAACTAGAATAAAATTAGCCAAAAAGTATATAACATTTCATGTACATCATGCTGAAGTTAATTCCCGTGTTGATTCTCATTTTCAATATAGTGCGTGACAAAAAGTTCATACCTCAGCCATGTTACTTCAATTAGCTATTGGATGTTCACTTCGATTGGAGTACATTTACTTGAAAGGTTATTGGGTATATTTCAACATCTAATCTATTGTCTCACCCGCTCACATTTCCATTTCTGTTCTCATTCCTACCTTCCAGGTAGGACTTAGTCTTCTTTCATCAGACGGTTGAAGAATTTCATTAAAACAGCCTTTTCGGAGTATTTTTAACATCATTTCGTAGTTTCATAGCTTAAATCGAGAACATGTAGGAACACTTTGGAATCTAAGAACATATAAAATCAAGCGATAATACTTTTGTCGATTCGCAAAAAACGAGAACATTTAAGCGAATCGACAAAATTATTACCACTTGGTTTCTTATCACTCACCCGTGCTGTGACATCTGGAATTTAATATAATAAATTATCACAGTAATCACAGTGGTTATTCAATGTGTTGAGGACAGATGAAGCCCAATTTTCACTGCATGGAGACATGAACACTAACAACTGTAATCTACTGAAATGCAGAGAGAGAGAGAAGCCATTTCGTTTTCGTTCACCACAGGAGACAGTTTGGTGTGGCTTCACTGCCTCAAACATTATGTGACCTTTTTATTAGAGGAGTTTTGCTCAAGAACTGGTTGAAAATCCTGCACAGTAACGCACAGCGTTATTTGGCTCTTCTGCGTTAAACACGCCGTCTTGGCTGTAATGAAATGGAATGTCTACTGTAACATTTGTGCAGGATTGGACACCATTTCACAACTCAACTCCGTAAAGAAACTTCTAGTTGACACTTTAGGGAAAGACAAATCTATCAGTTGGCATTGTGAAATGGCATTCACGGAATAGAACACCAACAACTTAATATTCCATGCTTTCTATTCAGTCATACATGTACGCAGAGTATTCTTTAGTACTGAATCGTTTATGCTTTTCACAAATATGTAAATGACTTTTTCTGTATATTTCATGGTTTTAGAGGTAGGAGTGCTAATTTCCAATTTTTACCACTAGCAGCAAGCGTTCACATAATGTTGGGCATAGTAATTTTGCTATTTCTAGATTCACTCTCAAACCAGTGCTTTATTACACCCACGTAAAAGTAGTTACAGCTACATGGGTGTGTACGGACTTAACAATGCATCCTGTATGTTGCTCTGAGGAAATATTTTAGAACTACATCGCTTTGTTATGAAACTTGACATTATTTATTTTGAAGTTATTGAGGAATTGAATTTGAGACTAATCCCTAAATTTCAAATGTAGCAGAATATTAAATGCCTCAAACCATAAGCTGTAAGAATTATAGTTACATTTCTCTAATGCTTCAAAAAATAATTTATTTGCTCATTAGAATTATAAACACGCCATTCAAAATGAAGCTAAATATTCCCTACATTTATCATATTTCAATGACAAACGTGTCAAATTAAAGAAGAAAAACAAATTCCCGCTTTCCATTCCGTGAAAATAGTTTACTTTTATTTCAGTTTCGGAAACAATCGAAACGACTGAATCTATTATTACCTTTGAGCTTCATTTTCCGAAAAGCACGTAATTACTTTGATGCTTTGTTTACCACAAACTTCTGTTTTGATGTTTTCCAATAAATGAGAGTTCAAATATTGCTCGTGTGACAAGATTTGAGTTATAATTCACAGCTCGTAAATTTGTTTCAACGTTATGAAATTCCATTGTTAATAATTAACTCAACTAAGTAATAGTAAATGTAAAATGTTATAGTTTTCATACATTGCTACCGCATTATGAAAGTAACTGTGAAGAATTGTATTCTTTAAATTGTGATTTCGAATGAATTTAAGCTATTGCTAACACATAAAAACATTTAAATGATCAGCATTAATAATAAAAGTAGAATATTTCCAATAGTCTCACACATCGGTAATCAGTTAACTAGTGGCAGAAGCTAACAAATTCACCCACTGCTTAATTCTGAAGGGCGGGTATTGTGATGTGTGAACGTAGTAATCATTACAAACATTAACACTAGAACAGCCAGATTTTGGACTTACCTAAGACAGCCATTGGAGGTCAACTTGACCCTCATAAGAAACGTAAAACATATCAAACTAAACTATTTGTAATTGATAAAGGATGTTGAAATGACAACGTATAAGAGTTTTTATAGGGTTTTTTTTTATTAATGTTTTTTAGATTTTAGAGCCAATTATAATTTTTACTTAAAAATTTATTCTTTGAAATGGCAACAAAAAATAATAATATATCACAATATATAATGTAATGTATAATATTACACAATAATATACGCTACATTATACTATATTGGAATGTATAATGTTGCACATCATTATACATTACATTATACTATATTGGAATATATAAAATTACACAATTTTCTTTAGCAGGAATACGTGATAAGAAAACAAACAAAAGACACAAATGCAAATAATACAAATTAACAAATTAACACTCAACATGCTTCAAAGTGAAATTATAAAAATCATAAACTATGAGAAACACAATGTGTTCCAAAGTTCAATAGAAATTAGCGCAAGTGGAATAATATGAAGGCTTGACAGTGACATCAACATATTTACCACAAATTGGTTTCTGGCGTCCTCACAACAAGCAGAAATCTTATTCTGTCCCTTGCAAAGTTAAGAGGCACATTTCTTTCATTTTGGGGTCTGTACTTGGAACAATTGGGGGCATCTGTTGCGCAAAGCAACATTCGTAGTTCTTTCACGAGCGCAAGAATACATTCTCATAGTAAAATTTTGGAGCCAGGAGATTCCTTGAAAATTAGCCAAGCATTGAGTGCAACAATGTCAAGGCCGTTATAAAAATCCTGAAGGGGCCATCTACGAGTCCCACATCTCGTAGTATATTTCCTTAGCATCTGATCTACTACATCTACATCACATTTAGTTTGATTGTAGTAAGTGACATTGTTCGGCTTCCTTCGCTGTTAGCAATCACATACGTGTGTATGGTGCAAAATCGTGACATTCGTTTGATATACACAGATATATATAATGTGTGAATCACTGATATCTGAATCTAACGGCGTCAAGAGGGCAAGGGCCTCCTGTCTACTTAAACCTTTGAATATTGTTTATACAGAAAAATGTTTACACTCTGGTCGAAATCGAAATCGCCGAGAACACAACTGGGGAAAGTGGCGTCGAGTTTCGTTCTCGATAGTACATGTAGCAGGGCTGGTTTCCCTCCTAAAGTTCTGTTGCACACCAACGCTACTAGGGTGCGAGCGCATTTCAGAGAACAGTCAGAGTGCTTAGAGTGAACCCGCTAACTGTCGCGATACCTCATCGCAATCAAACTAACTTTTGCGGTGCGAGTTTCCCGATGGGCAGAAAACAAAAATGAAGCTTCGGCAATTCGAAAGCAGACATTCACTTGAAAATCGGTCAATTTTCTTATGAGGGTCACAATGACCCCTGTTGGCTGTTCTAGGTATTTCTTAGATTATTTAATTTCTATAATTAACTATCTACAATTAACTATATTGTCTATAATTAACATAGAAATACGAAAACGTATCACAGTACACTTGGAAACATTTTAAGAAAAGTCAAAACATATGAGCTTCGATGTTCAACTGTAAGGGCAAATAAAGCATGGGAAATTGGAAAAGGATCAAAATGACCACAACGGCGCTTCTCGTGTTAACTTACAATACAGTAGTATATATCCGTACTTTGGAACTAAAAGGGTCAATGTTCAAATTGCAGGAAACTCCAAAATAATTTTTTTTTTTAATTTATAAAACTCTGTAGATTGTACATAATTTGTTTTTTAATATTTATGTATTAATGTAGTATTGTTTACTGATAGTTTAGCAGGATTAAGTTCTATTTGAAGTTATTTCTATTTAACTCGAATTCAGTAATTTTGGATAGTGGTCCTTTTTGTTACAACGTACAGATTTATAGCAGCGTAACTTATCTCACATTGAAGTATGTTTTGGTGGAATCGATTCCATTGTCTTTCACAAGTTATGCTTAACTCCAAACATTTCGGTTCTCACCCCTGGGTTCAATCTTATGAGTCATAAGCCCTGGGTTATATCATCAACCCTTTGATTGAGATACGTTAGGTTAATTAATTATTAACTAAAATAACACTTGAGATGTGATTGTTTCGTGTAATACGACATATACCCAACGTATTAACCCTCCAAGTGGTTTCGACGAGATATCTCGTCCATCAAAATGGGACCAATTCTGTTTATGACACGATATCGTCGTCAGGTTAGTGCCTGTTTTTTTATGGTTACCAGGACAGGATCTGGTAAATTTTCTTCGAATGACGAGATTTGACTTTCCTTAAGATCTGGACAAATATACTCAAGAAACGAAGTATCTGGTCCATTAAGATCTGGTCCGTGTTCTTCTAATGACGAGTTATCTCGTCCATCAAAAAAATGGTGTTTTTTTTTTCTTGCGACGAGATGCCTCATAGCGACAACCACCAGGAGGGTTAAAATAATTCCATTATTTATCAAGTGCTGCTTGGACAACTCAACTTGCAGCTGTTTATCGTATCTGAAACGGAAATTTAAAGTCGATGCATGCGATTCAACGCGCAATTTTGCTGTGAGCTTAATACAATGTGTCTTACTAAATCAGTAATTGATTGTCTTAATAAGGACATTGCAATCATTAACCCCTCTGGGTTATTTCGACAGTCCTCCCTCCGCTTCACTTCGGCCGTCAAACTTAATCAATCTGATTACTAACAAATCTAATAGTAATGGTCTGAGATAGATACCTCGTCAGACTGAAACAGTAACGACTGATCAGTTTCGACAATCTGCTATATATATATATATATATAGGGAGGACAATAAAATCTTAAGAATGTACCATATAATAAAAAGATACAAAGATGCAAATAATCCTACCAGTTTTTGTAGTATGCAGGTTTGAGGTAGTGTCGTGCTTAGATATTGTTTTTTTAAGCGACAGTATAATCTACATTCAAGGTATGTCCTATGCACCCTTGGCACATATCAATATTACGTGTTTCAGATACAGATGACTGTCAATTATAACAGTAACGTTACTGTAGTTCTGCAAATTGTAGTTCCTGATGTTTTTATATATGGTCAATATATAAAAACCAAGAAAGAGGTAGAAGGATACAAGAAAGAGTAACAATGCTTATTACGTCATCCAGGTTTGAGAATGTGTGAATGTTAAGTGTCTGGATCGTGGGTCTAAATAAGGAATTAATATAACAGTGTCCCTTTATTGGTGTCTGATATATCTTAGTTCCTTGTGGATACCATATGGTCAGTTATAAAATTAGAATTGCTACTCTATAGCAGAAGAACATTTCATTCAGTGTAAATTAATTGGGAGGCAAATGATTAGTTATTATTGGATCATCAATTGAGATGATTCGTAATAATTGAACTGCACAATGAGCTGATTCGTAATCATTGAACAATCGAGTGCGTACAGTTTATTAAATTCCCTATTGTTACATAGTTTATTCTGAAAATGCCTTGTATTTTCTTCTAAGCGCAGCTTCAAAAGCAGATGGGTTGTAATATCTGAAATGCTGTTTCTGATAATTAAGTCATAACACTGTTATGATGAGGCAACAATAGTGTTATATGGCTTTAATTATATATTGTAAGGATATGTAGTCAATATAATCCAGGAATAGAGAGATGTTGTAAATGGTATTACAATGTACGAGGTGATTTATCATCAATTTATATGATATACTGTGAATATAATCATAAGGGATTTCAAATCCAGTGTCACTTAAACATATCATAATAGCCAGAGTGTCGCAAGATCAAATAGTGTGTCTTTGCTAAAATGTATTTTACTTCCAGTGGTTCCCGGCCCTCCAGAATTTAATGTTCGCAGTGACGAACCAGGGATTTTGATTATAAAGTTCATGACTCCTCATAATCACGTACTTCCAGTTCTTGGACACCGAATAGAGTGGAAGCTTACAAGAGACAGCGATTGGCACCAAGCACGGTATCACCAGACTGGTGATGGTAAGTTTCGTGCTCCTACTCTGTTCTGATACATTTTAACGTCCATGATTTTCATCTCAAAACGCCAAACACGGATTTCTGATCGGGGGAAGGAGTATGAAAATAAATTTTTTCTACTTGCATGTTCTGAGTTGTAGGACTGTTGATTTCGCAATCTTTCAGCCTCAAATAATTTCTTACAATGACTGGGTAATGCCTTGCTTAATATGTACTTTAAGCACACTCTTTTCCACTACCCCGTGCTTCTGTTGTTTCTTATGCCTACACTGGCAGACCGGAGGAGTGCCAGGCTCGTCGAAGACGGCAAGAGGCGAATGGGGTGCGCCTTCCATGTTATTGTGCCCCATTGGGAGGAAGTCCGTCTTTGCTCGACATACATGACACATCCGTTTTACAGGATGGTCTCTTTCATGCATTCATGCGCTCACACATATAGTAATTTAGATCCCAATCAGAGGCCGATAACTCCCTGATCAGGTACCCCCAGAGGTATTGATTTGGTATGGGAACATGGGGGACTTTGTGACCTCGACCTATTTAACGTGCCCCAGTCACCATTAGTGAACACGACGGTCTTTAGCCAGGTCGAAGCGCCGATCTCGCAATCATCAGAATTGCATGCTCCGCCGAGGACAGAGCCCTCGACCCTTCTGATGCGAGCAAGACGCTCTACTGACTGAGCTCACCCCGTGCTTCTAATCGAAACTAGCATTGAGTTCAGATAATATACTTAGCTGATCCTTGCGCACTTACTGATTTTACCACCTCTGTAAAATGCTGTAATAAAGTTCTAAGGCAGTCATTGCATCATCCAATTAGAGTTGTCAATACAATTCGTAGGATAAGCATAGGACCATCATAATTGGTTCATTGTAATTTCGTTTTCCAGGAGACGAATTCGTGATACATGACCTGAGCTTCGAGAGCGAGTACTCCATTCGTATCGCCGCCAGGAACACAGTCGGCTACAGCAACTACTCAGAAGAAATCGTGCAGAGGACTAAAGGTCTTATCGCAGAGACCGTCGTGGACGGTAGTAGCGTGTCTTCCTCGTACAACTCGAGTCTCACACCTTCCCTACACTCGCACGGATTCCGGCACTACACTGTGACCCTCTTGGTGCTCTGTGCCCTTCTGTGCCCCAAGTACCGCTGAAGTGACACGCTCCAGATGACTTCTGAATGCTACAGGACCTTGGAGACAGCTGAAGACTACTCGCGAGTGTGAAGCAAAGTATTTTTCTCATGTGAAATGTCGAAATTGAGCACTCTTAACGAGTGGTGTTACTATGAGCAAACCGAGAACCTCCAACACGAGGGGGGAAGGAAGATTGCCAAATGAATGTTTGATGTGCCGCTCACTTTTACATTTGAACCGGAAACGAGCTCTATATGTGTATTCATGATAATATCACGACATTGCTTTATTTGTGTTAACTGTGGACCTCTTATCTGCTGTTGGTAAGGCTTGTGGCCAAGCAAGCAGTTTGTATGAAGGGGTGGTGAAAGTCTCTTTGAATATTGTAAAGATTGAGGCGTGCCTATATTGATGTATGTGTTCTAAAATATTTATGCATACTGATTATCTTGTATTTTTTGTATACACTATATTAGTTTCCATTGTATGTCAGGAAAACTGTATGGACGTTTGTAAATTGTGTTTTGGACCATTAAGATTTCAAGACTTTAGCAAAAGAAATTCTGAAATTTTCAAATAAATCTAAACAAATTATTTTTTACAACTTAGAAATTTTATTTTTATTATGTATCTATTTATATTTTTTTAGAAATAGAAATTAACAAATTCCTTATATATGGTCTTGTTTCGTACAAAAATCAGGAAACACGGTTTTCCCAATATCAGTCCGAACCTCTTCAAATTTCAATTCTTGCAATGTAACATAGTACAATTTACAAAATAAATATGATTCAAGTAAATTCGTTGGATCTAATACTATATCCCATAAACTAAATTACACCTCTATTATATCTTCAACATTCTAAATTATGTTGTTTTAAATATCATATTTGCTGTTACAACAGGTAAAATACATTATTTTGCTTTGATGAGTACTTTGAACTCTTCGTTAACGCTTCTCAGCCCAAATATAAGCTTGTTTACATTCAAGTATGTATAGCTTACCAAGTTATTTAGTATAATATTTACATATTTAAAATTACGTTCTTCCAATATTAATGAATTATTTTAGTAAATATTTTTGTAAATTTTCATGGGTGTGCAATAATTAAAAGAATATACACGTGTAAAACATAAAGATTTCAGTTCATATTTCGTTTACTGAAAAATATTTTTTAAATTTGAGCTATTAATGTGAATGGTGTACACTTTATTTTAAAGTCTCTTAAATGTGTCATTAAACATTTGCATCATTGGGTATTTACTTCATTTTTGTAAGTACTCCGAATTCAGTAAGAATTAAATATGATAGTTGTTCAAAACAACGTTTGGAACTTCCACACATTCGTCAAGTTAATAGTCTGAGTAATGAAGTAAATGCAGTATCTAGACACACTTTACTATACTGCAATTGAGTACTGCTAATAGAAAATGAAATGTATTGAATATCCGTAGGACTGATTTGAATTTATTATTATAATTATACTATAATGTTCACAAAACATGCTTTAATGTTTATAATGTTTACAATTTTATTCTCACAAACGAAAAGGGATGTCTTAATCTAAAAAATTAACTTCAACCTAAAATTTTTAAATCAAACCAATAATGACAAAGTTTCTTATCGTTCAAAATATCCTAGAAACATTGAAACCATCTGAAATATTTATTTTCTTAAACTGTTTGCTCAACTTAATTTATTACTATGCGTTCTGTTACAAGTTATATAAATTTATGTGGGCTGTTATATAACTGTTTTACTTGCTCTAGTAACAATGAGAAAATAATAACATAATTTGTCTTTTCCTTTCACAGAAATTATAATTATAAACAATATTCTCAACTGATCTCATTTGTTATTTAAAATGTACTGTGATTTATATATTTTTTTTTGAAGAAAAGACACTCCTACTCATATTTATATTGCTAGTGTGGATCAATTACCGGAGTGCAGTTATATATATGTTTCTGTTAGCAGCACATCGTTTTCGAGCACCCCACAAGTTGCAGACGGCGCAGGTTCGATTATATCCTTTTGATTTTCATTCTTCTGAGTCATTAAAACTTCCTTTGTGTTTGAATGTCCATTACCTGACTTGTATTTGGCGCTGCATTGCTAAGTATGGACATTTCGCCAATAATCACAGCCAATCCTTCAATCTTTTCGAGAGCATAGGCCAGACCTGGTTTCTATCTTGCCATAGCTGCCTAGGATTGAAGGTCCTAGAGCAGTTCCCTTGTTGGTGTCATGACGCTGACCATTGTCACCGCTTTGCACCGTAGAAGTGCAGTGTTCATCGATCCATTGTATTTTTTGTTCGTAAGGTATGTAAGAGGTGGATATCCATCGACAAATTTCAGCAAAGCTAAGGACCAATTTTGTTGTAATGGAGTGACTTAAAAATGCGTCATTTTCGAGAACGTGGGTGGATTATATTTCTGTCTTGCCACGACTGCCTAGGTTTGAGGTTGCCTGGTAAGTTTCATTGTCGTTTTCTGGCTAAGTATTGCCTTTGTATCATAAGAGTCATATCCACTCTCACTGCCGTAACGTTACCCATGTCCACCACATTTTCAGTTTGCACCGAATAGCAACTTTCAGGATTCTTTTGTTTGTGCTCTGAAGGTGTATCTGATAGCAAAATCCATAGACATCTTTCAAGCAAAACTCATAAATATTTCTACCATAACCATGCGATTACGAATGGGTTAAAAAACTCAAAAATTCACCAGTGTTAACCCTCATGGTAATTTACTCGATGATATATCTTGTCACTGTAAGGAAAGTGAGCAGATGTTTTTGGGCGTCATGTCTTGTCACTTAAAAATAAACTGACATGAGCATGATTTCGTCTTGATCAAAAACTCGGCAATATATATCGAGATATCTCGAGTTAATGAGGTATCTCGTCATTAGTGAAATTGCTCAGTTCTTCATGAACGGGACATCTCGTCTAAGCCACATGAAGTGCTAAGCCACGAAAAATCCAGAAAACCGTCCCACGATCACAACTGACGACACCAAAAATTTATAGTACAGCTTGGTTTTGTCATGTAGACGAGTTGCTGTTGTAGATGACTTGGGCAAAGTTGATCGATCATTTTCTCAGAACCGAAAGCAGCTATGTTGGAATGGCTCTATACTCAACCAAAAAACCCTTCATTGGGAGTATAGTAAAGCTTGTGCACTCAGAAAAGTATTTTAAAAATTATTGGACTAGGTTGAAGCTTATTGTGACCTTTCATTTTTGTAAGGAATCTATTTTATAGTTGTATTGCGGATAAATATTCACTCATCATCGTATCAAAATCTTTAGAATGAATTAAACCAAACACGATGAAACGATCTATGGAATATTACAGCCTTAACTACAGTTATTTTAACACGCACGTACTATGTCAAAAATATTCGGCATTGATGTTTATTGGATGTGTTTCTACACCTTCATGTTATAAATGTATTGAATATTAAGGAATCCAATTCAAGTCCCCTAATGCCTTTATTTTGACCTTACGGTAGTATGATGAAATAATTCCACGATTGAACACACGTTTTCAACAGTAATGCATTCAAAATGGTTTATGAACAAAAATTATATGTTATATCGAATATTTAAAAAAAAATAGCATCGATTTCATTCTTCTTGTTTTTCACTTGAAATCTGATATGAATATCTCACTGCGGTAGAGTTTTAATACGTTATCTGTGGTATTTCCAATATGTTCTATCCTGGTTTTCTCTTTTACAATTACATGATATTTATTTCCATAACATCACGTTTGAAAAATGAACTTTAAATGAAGATTCCAAAATCACAAAATAGTTAAACAGATTATTTTTGACTTTTGTCTATTAAAACGTAACATCAACACTCTTTGTATCTACAAATTAAAGTCTTAAATAAAATGGAAAATATGTCAGTAAAGCAGAGAAGCTAATATATAAAGCATTCCACATCTTCGATGGTTAAAGAACAATTCGTTGTACAAAAGTGAGAATGTATCCAAAACAGACATTTATGTTTTGAAGTCAAATAAAAATCCCAACTTCGAAATACAGAAATCCTGTTTGAACTGGCTTTTAACTTCTTAAAGCGTGTAATTCTACAGTCAGGTTAAATCAACTGTGCAATAAGTGAATTGACAAATTCCAACGCTCTTTTTCACACACCATTCCTTAGTCCACAAGGGCACTGAAACAACTGCAGCATAAAATATTCGCTGAGCACAGAAGTGGATACAATTCGATTCTTTGTTTCCTTCTCCTTCTTTCAAGCTTTAGTTAATCTTATAAAAGTCAATGAATTGAGTAAATATTGAACGATTCGAAGAAGTGTGATCTCAGTTTGATCTTCCAAGGTAGAGCAAACAAGGGGCTGGTTTACGAAAGAAAAAACTGTAACCCCCTTCTTCTGTCAGAGCTGCATTCGTTTAAGAAACCGTATTGTTTGGTTGGAAGGAGTGTGGGGTCTTTCGGATGGGGTTGAAGAATTCTATTGCTTTAAAAAAATGTTTGGATGTGCCAGAAAGCAAAAGCACCAGTCTCTTGTTTACGCTTCAATTAGCGTTGTGTCAGTTTTGAATGACTGAGAGTGATTTTACGCACAGACGGTTTTTGGGAATGATTCGTACCCAAAAAGTATATAATTAAGCTCAGTGTTATGTACACTGTGCAAGACAGTTTTATTGGGAGTCAGGTTCTGGTAGTAGTACTACGTGCCATGATTCTGTTTCCGTTTGTTGCTCTACGGTCATTTTTTGCTACACTAGACAGTTGAGTTTGGAATAATTAGAAAACTTTTAAGGGACGTTTGTGACTACAATTTTACAGTACTCGAAACATTGTTCAAGTATTTAACCTTTCTTAAATGTTGTTCGAATACACTTTTGAGAATGTATCTTAGGATATGAGGAAGTCAGAAACATGGCATAATGTCTCGTATTTTGTTACTGATGATTGGACAATTTTCGATAGCATTAAGGTCAGAAATATTGATTCGTATGAGTTTGCAGGCTATTGTTGACTGAGAACTCAAACCAAAAAATTCATTTCGTATTGACCTTTGAAAGAGTATAGAAATATCAAAAATGTTATGATTGCATGAATGTCTACTTCCTACTGCCGACTTGAAATTGAAAGGGAAAGTTCCATTCGGATTTGTTTTAATGGGGAAATATATATATATATATATATATATATATATATATATATATATATATATATATATATATATATATAATTCGAATGGAATATTCCCTAGTCAATTTCTCTTAAACAATGAAAACATCGATGATAAATTATTCGCTGTATTAAAAAATATGAGAGACTAATCTTTAAATGTCAGCAAAATAAAATATAATAAATATTATGCTGATCTTTACTTTTATGACCTGAAGACGTGCCAAAAGTTAATTAAACGTTATGTTTCCTGCGATAGTGAAACAACTTTCATGTATACTTCAAAATAATTTTACCCGAACACAAACTCATCTATACTAGCATATCCTTTTCTTTTAAAAGTTAATTTGTTAGTTAAAAAAGTTGTATCACATTTCATCCTTATTTGATTTCGTTACAGGTAAGTATGCTATAAAAAATATTGACACGAATTATAGAAACGTCATTAACTTTTAATTTATTCGATACACTTTTTTGTGAATATCATCCGAGACCGCTAAGACTCTACCTCGTTTTTATCGAACAGCAATGAGTGAAAATGTTAGAAAATATCCAAAATTTGATTCGTATTATTTTTTATCTACGCATGTGGATAAAAACTCTTTAGTATCAATTAGACAAAATGCTTTCTAAAGGCACATATCTAATACTAGATATATTCGTAAAACTAAATAACGTTAATCCTGTTTTAAATATTCACATACACATAGATGTATTGAAAACTTCATTTACTTCAATAAATATCGATAAAATGAAAAAAGATAGCAGATATCGCTCGAATAAATTCTTTATAAATATTGTAAATTAACTATTGATCTAAGTATGAAAAGCTATTACGTACTTTAAAAAATGAAATTAAGCTTACATAATAATAGATGTAAAAGATGTAATGTTACCTGCACATTGGGCTTTCCCGTTAGGAATGTTATTCAGACTCAGCCATTATTAGAAAAACGCATTTAATCTAAAGGAATTTATAGCAGTTCCGTTATGTTAGCGTATAAAAGCGAAAAATTACTGTTGCGTTTAGGAGTTTGGGGATATTAATATTTGTTTGCCGACTGAAGATTGTAAAAGGAAAGAAAAATAATTAGTTTTCGTTCTTTTCCCGAAGTGCTATTTGGAATTTAATCAGCAAAACTTTTCAAAATACCGTATAAAGTCCTGAAAGTATTATTATGTATGTATATACATTCACTTATTTGGAAACCGAAACACACAGCAGCATATTTAACGTTATATTCACCTCAAGGTACGTATTGGGATTTGTTTCTACTTTAAAAAACTTTTATATTCAAGTTGAGAATTTTGATTTTAATTATTTCTGTGTATCTTAAAGTTAAATGTTATTTTTTCAACAATAAGCAACCAGGCTTATTTGAACAGCAACTAGAGCAATGTTTATCAGAATCAGCAATATAGTTTTTTAGAATATATCCTATACTTCATGTCACTTTTACTATTTATATGATTTTGCTGTATGCTATTAGTATTTAAGCTGTATATTTACTTTTATTAAGCATGCGTTTTAAATAAATTCAATCCTGATTTTATTCAGATAAGTAAGGATAATACAGTATGTAAAATATCTGAATTTCACAAATGTATCATAACAATAATATTATACATGATAAATTACAAATCAATTCAACTATCATAAATAACTTATTTGTTGATCGATGGAAATAAATATAAAAAACTAAATTTTTTACAGAACCATATTAAAGTCCACCATCAATAATATTTACTGTCAAAACATCAACATCATTATACAGAATAAATATAACTTAGTTCTTTGTTGCTTTTATTATAATTCAGATGCTTAGAGTACTTGTTTAGATAACACATAGCAGATAGCCACAAACGTTTAATTTTAAAATAGCCTAGTCTAACGTTTGAATCGTTCAATCGCACTGAGCTTATAAATGTTAAGTGAAGCCGAGAAATCAAATGAAAATACCATGAGTCAAAGTGAAAAACGGACAACAACAAGGCCTCAATTAAAATCACAATAAAGGCAATACGTATTATTAAAAAAATAAACTAAGAACATTTATACGTGTATTAAAATTATGATCAATAAGATTGCTTGTCATTTAAATTTGAAAATAAAATATTGAGTCTTTCCAGCAATATCAATATTATACATCGATTGCCATTTCAAATCTGAAATTATCGATAGAGTGCTTAGTTGGTTGTGGGTTTTATAGCACAAGCCAAAACAGAACTCAAACTTTATTAAGCTATTGTGTTCACTAAATACCGATACTGTTTTAAATACTTCAATATGATGGGTTGCCCATGCAAATATTTGTATCCTAAAGTCGATGATGTTCCACCATAAATTTGAAAAAAAAATGTTAGAACTAAAAGTTTATTTGAGTGTAAAACTGTTTGGAATATCACATTTCATTGAACTGATTATGTATTTTGAATTATTGCATCACATTACAAACTACATTGGCCATGTGTCACTCTGAAAACCATTTTTCACTTTGACTCAATATATGTAGCTTTATATTTATGGTTTTTTAAAAACGGAAGGGGTCATTCAACTGCCACGTATGAGACAGTCACGCTCAGATATTAGACACGAAATAGGATGCCTAATTTTATTATTTATTAAATAAAACACGTTTTGAATTTAAAGGTCTTCCTTTCAATCAACCCTTCTAAACTCACGAGATTTGGAAATAGTGTAGCATTGCTTTAAACATCATCACAAGTAAATACTAAACAACCTCGTCGATTAGTATAAAAATCCAAGTAAACCTTTATATTAGTTTAAAAAACTAATATAAAGCCAGTTTGTTAACTCTAAACTGGCTTGAAGTCATACAGGTAAAGCTGCAGGTGGTAGGACGGATGTATGAGTAAGAACCTTCAAGACGGTCAAACTTACGCCAATTTTGTTTTAAGGTATATCTTTTACATTTTATACATAAGAACTAATGCCGTCACGTTTATGACATGTCTGGTCACATTGAAAAGTCCCATAAGTGACTATTTGATATTACTTGTTTTGTATAGAACATAATGGTCGAGATACTTAAGCAAAGTCGGGATAAACTTAATTTAAGGAAATATAGTTTAGGTTCCGAAAAGCTATTTCATTAATAACGAAAATTGTTTCTATTTATTTAATTTTTGCTTCTCAGCTCAAAAATATATGGTTCAAAAGATACAAGAAGAAGGCATGTACAAGTACAGTTAGAAAATAGAGTAAACTGAACACTTAACTGAAGCAAATTATTTATTCTACTGAAGTCAGGTAAAAAAAATTAGAATCTCCGAAAAATAATTACAATAATCAGTTCAATAACAAATAAAAGAAACAAGTATTTCCATGACTGAAATCTTAGTGTGATTGTCCCAAACCTGTCTGTGAATTGCTCCAATAAACAAGATTTTTCAAATATCATTTAAGTGTCAACATTTGCATTTAAATGTACAGTTAATCGATTCATCATATTTTGTAACATATCGATCACTCCTTTCTTATACATGAATGTAAATGCTCACGAGATATTATATGTACAGAGATTAAAGAATGCAGACTTATATTTATTGATGATGTGTGCTGTAAATGTGAAGGAAGTGTAGACAATGTTAAAACTGCACTCACGTACCATATGCATGTTGTATACGCATCAGATTTCAAAAATAAGATGTGTGTGAATGGTGCATTGTAAAAATTTAATTAGATCGTGTTGCAGCTGTTTATTTTGTGTCGTGGACATTTCGCTTTCTTGTGTGCTGCTTCTGAAAATATTCTTCGAATTTTGTGTTCAAATATGTATCCGTATCAACGCAATGTAAATAATTTGAAATATGTAACATTAAAAGAAATAAAGATCAAGCAAATTCGTTTGTTAAAGTGTTATCTGCCACATTACTGTGATACGTATGGTAAAACGATATTATAGTTTGTTATCTACTTAATGTGTGATTTTAATTCTACTATGCCTAGTATGTAGTATTTCCAATGTTTGACGTTAGTGTTAATGGTCACTGAAATGCTGAGTGTAGACGCATCTGATACCTAATAACGTTTGTTTCCATTCTGCATTCTAGTGGTAAAAAAAAAGTAAAACTCAATAACGAATAATAAATATTTAAAATTTAGAAAAAATCGTCAATGACAAGTTTGGTAAAGCAAGACATCCATTACTATCATTATAGAAATAAAACACAATATGAAAACAAGATTTTAAATTGCTGTTCTCGAATACTGGGAACAACTACAGTCTACGTTTATGAGCGGTGGCGACAGCCTTGGTGATTTTTTTTGGCGAACTTCTAATGTCGCCAAGAAAAGAATTATTTCAAAACTCTTTTTCTTTCAGAAATATTTTTCTTTTTACAACGGAAAATGAAAGCTTGAAAACACATTTGAGAGCGTTTTGAAAAGTATATTTAAAAAAAACTTTCGCAAAAAGTAGTATGATTAAACACATTTGTAAACCAGCAGTAAAACTAAGTTGCGAATGTTGGGTAAGAATAACCTGAAACATATCAATCACACTAAATACAGTAGGCTCTTTGAAAAGAAAAAGACTTTTAAAAAGAAAAAGTAAGAAATAATACAACCTGATATTTTACACACAACTGTTCCGAGAAAAAAAATTATTTAAAAAAATTCCACAAATGGCAAAAAAACAAAACTCTGAAACGTTTCGTAAAAAATATTAAATTCAAAAAAAATTTCAATACTGTAGAAATACAAATAAATAAACCAATTGTTTCATAGACAAAAATATTGAAAAGGACCAATGCAATCAAAGGATATTTCAAAATCAAAATAACCAATGGAGGCAGAGAAAAAATTTCAAACGAACCAATGAAATCAAATGAATTTAACGGATTTTGGAAGAACTTTTTAGAATATTCAAAATGAAAATTGAAAGTTACAAATTACCGAGGTTGCTATGAAAATCACAATAACCGTAAAGACAGATGGGTTGCCTTAATCTACCGTAACCTGCTACTAGAAGTACGCCAAAACAATCGCCAAGGCCGTTGTCATTGCTCATAAACGTAAAGTGTAGCTGTACCGAATAGTGTTACCATAAATCATTTTTAACTAAGCTTTTCCAGGCATGTAAAGGCTTGGAAGCACTGGCATCATTCACTAGTGTTCATAACGTAAAACTGCTTAAGGTTTCTCTGAGCATCAACTCGAGATCTCGGAAATTTAAACCCTTTAGCTTACATAAAATCAAAGTGATTTGGTAGTTTTGAAGCAACGCATTTGTTCTAGCAACGCAAGCATTCCAAATTTGGTTTGGTTTGACAAAAATATAGCATTAAAACAACTCTTCCCTAGAAAAATTAGTCACATAATGATGGACAAAATGTGTTGTCAAAACCACTCGATGGATTAAAACACTTTAAGATTAGTCGGCCATTTTGAAAGCTCTTGAACATTCCAGGAACGACACCCTAAAAGTAAGTTATCAACTATCGTTTCTTCATATATTTTTAGATAAGGGAAGGGATACTAGGTTTTACGTTATTTGACATTAGTGCTTCACTTCAATAGCTGCTTGAAAAATAAAGTGTTGGAAACTCCTAAAGACGCTCATATAGACTAATTTATAATTATTGATTATATTATGGGCATGTAATTACACTAAAAGGGCTTTGGAATTTATCACTCGCTTATTAGCTGCATTGGAAAAGGAAGTGTTGGCAAGTCCTAAGATGCTCATATGGACTCTAATTTAGAATTATTGATTATTTTATGGGCATTTAATTACACATTTATTAGCACTGTTGCTTATTAGCTGTATTGTACGTACCATATGGATGTTGCATATCTATCATGTTTCAAAAATAAATGATGAAAGAATACATACGTGCAAATGATGCATTGTAAAATAATTAGATCGTTTTGCGGCTGTTTATGCTGTGTTTCGATTTTGTGTTCAGATATGCATCCGGATCAATGTGTCTGAAATAGTATGTCATTGGAAATGGAGATGCACTGGCATCCTGAACCACAAAGCAACGACGTATGGCATACTCTTTTGGCTGGTTTACACGTATTATAACATAAAAGCATATTTCTGTGCTCAGGTAACAAAGTGTTATAAGTCACTTTTAAAAAAAATTTTCGTGGCACAGTTTTAGAATTCAAGATTTAACATGTGGTTTAGTGGTTTTTGACTTATAACATTTTTTTTTCACCTTTGATTTCTAATAAACTGAACGAAAAAGACTTGAGAAATTTTGCCACCTTCTAAACATTAACAAATCAGATTGCAGGATGGGACATGCTCAATTTCTTGGGAAAAGTGACATAACATTTTGCAATCTGTGCACAGATTTATTGTACAATTTTTTGGCCATAAGGATTACGATCTGAAATAAACATTTCACGGATTTTTTTAAATATTGAGCACATAATTATGTTTCATAATCATGTTTTTTTCTCACCCACCAAGACTCTTTTAATCACATTTTTTTGGAGTAACTCTTGTACCAATTTTAAATTTCAGTTTTAAATTTTCTAAAAGCATAATCTCTAGTTCACATTTATCCAGATTCTTATACGTTACAGGACATTTGTATTGTATAAAGTTTTCGTAAGGTAGATATTCTATGATGGAGTTATTGCTTCAGGTTTGCTGCAGAAATATGACCCAGTGATCACATACGCATTTTAAAAGTCATGTTTATTATTAGTCTTTAACGATAATGAGTGAACAGTCCCATCGAAATAAGCACCGTACTTCCTTATTACCTCCTTTACCGATAAGCGGTTTTTGATGAGTTCCAGGATATAGAACCCGTTTCTCATTATGAAGAGGAAAACAGAATCTCAGTTTCTAAAAGTACGTACTGTGTCTAAAAACTCGAAAAAAATTATATACCAGGAGAAAAACATTTAATTTAATACGTTGCTTACTACGAATGGACTTGCCCTTCAATTCTGAGGGAAAGGCTTTACTTTAATAAACATATAGACGCAATTATATTGAAGTAAATTCTTAAAAACTAAACAATACCATGTGTATACGCATTGCTACTCATATCATGATGATTGCTCCATATAATAGACATAGACTTTATTTTAGTCATGCGAGTTGGGAATTTAACGCTCGATCTTTGAGCACATTTTATAGCAAATAGGGTTGGAAAGAAGCAGAAAGTCACCTAAATATTTACCCTCTGTTACACAGATCTATTGTTCTGTAATTTTAAAATATAGTGGAGCCTTGATTGTTTGATCTCCGATTAACAAATTACTCGTATTATTCAAGCCCAATTGGTTACCGAGAGTTTTTAAACTTTATAAAGCTTCCAGCATTAGCGGTCTCGCTTTGAGGAGAAAAAGTGCAGACAGACAAAAGACCGTTAATGACTTTATCCAATAGAGTTTGTAAAGTGCGTAACTTACTTATTCTTCTTATAAAAACATATTGTGACATATACACTACCTTACAATAATGGACCGGACAGCAAGATCTGATGATATAGGGAAAATAATACATGCTTTAATTGGGGATGGTCCCCTACATGCTGCAATTACACTAGATACGATTTTGGGCATACTTTCAACACTGTTTTGATACACTGGATTGGGTATCTGTCCATTCCTGCTGCAAGAATGTCGCCAGCTCAGCAGTAGATTTCGGACGTCGTTCCCTTGTCCTTAATAACTCGTCCCTCAATAACTCGTCCTCCTTAATAACTCGTCCTCCTTAATAACTCGTCCTCCTTAATAACTCGTCCCTCAATAACTCGTCCTCCTTAATAACTCGTAACTATAACTCGTCCCTCAAATGTTCTGTGGGGTTTAGACCTGGAAGTAACATTCGTCCATTGCATAAAATTGCCACAGCGTAGGAAAAACCTGACTGTCCAAATGTTCAGGTAGGCGTCGGCGTTCAACTTACCAGGAACAACATGCAAAGATTCCAGGCCATACCAAGAAAAACACGGAATTTAGTCGGAATTTATGTAAATCCGCTGGGATTCGGTCCATTATTGTAGGTTAGTGTATATTTGAGTTTAGAATATTCTTAATCCTACTTTTATCGATATTTAAGTGGCAGTGGTAGTATAATTCTATAAGACCTGTAGTGTTACTACTTTCGTATTATTTAAGTTTCTGGTCATCCGAAATGACCAAGTTGAAAAGATTGGTAACAAAGTAAGTTAGGGACACCATTTTTTTTAAATCAATCAATTTTATGTCTCAACATTTGGCATCGTGGGTTTTCAATGCGTCTATCTCGTCGCAAAAGTTACTTTCATAAAAGGCTTCTTCATATAAATTGACGACGCCGATGCAAATCTTATTCAACTAGAATTTTTTCACACAGCAAAAACGAATTCAATTTTGTTAACAAGAATTCATACAGGGTATAAGGTACAAGGTATACAAGTACAGGATATATTGTGCATGAGGAATCAACTCGAAGCCTAATTTGTACAATTTTGCTATTACATTACTATGGAACGACAGAGAGAGTATTAAAGGAATAACATTTTTATTCGCGTGCAAATCTTCGTTGGTTTTCTTTCAGTTTTTAAAAAGGTCCTATAACTTTGCATAATAGGCTTTTGTTGTTATTTGTTTTTCATTTCTCCAAATAGTCAATTGGGATGATTCTTTATGTATCCAAAAACAAGACGGCAAAACGGTTTTGATCACTTTGACCACACACTGTCCACTACTTTGACACCTAACATGTCTTGTTTCTCTTTGTGTGTGTGCGTTTTTGGTCAACCGTCAGTAAATCCGGTAACCGTAGTGCACACAGTTCTTAATTGTTCATGTAGGACAGGGTTGGCGAACCTATTACCAGCGGGTCAGACACTGACCCACGCAGACTTTTTAAATGACCCACGCGTTGATTTGTATAAACTTATCATCGTTTCATTATATACATAAAGAACTTTAGTTAATTTTTAAACCCCTCTTTTAAAAAATAAAAAAATACATGTGTTAATAAAAAACTTAAAAATGAAAAAAAAATACTTAGTTGATTTTTCTAAAATGTCTTAGATTTATTGGTTGTATATAATGCTGTTTCAAGATTTATATGACTGCCGATTGAGTAGAATATGAAATTTATAAAATACCGCTTGAGAATTAACAGATGTGGTAAATACTGAGGCCCCGTTCACATGAGGCGCGTAAAGCGCGTTTGGCGAGGCTTTTCAAAGTCGAAAAGATAGATACTCGAATTGGAGGAATAAAAAAACATAATTTAATGGCAGGACCTCGCTAGCCTCGCCATACGCGATTACTGACCTTGTATCCATGAAATACACGGTAACGTTTTTGTTGCTGACTGCCAAGGAAGGCTGCTTCCCCCACTTATCTTCCTAGCAGGAGTAGTGCCAGATGTCAGTTTAGTTTTTGTTCTTATCAATTAATAAATTCATTTACATAGCCACGCCTTTTTATTTCTCAGTTACGACGACAGCAGATTCGTATGTATTTTTGATCCATCTGAAGTTTTGTTTAGTTGCTGTATTTTTGTGGTTTTATTCTAATTATTCAGGTTTTAGATAATGTAGCCACCACTAGTTTTTCCTTTTTGCTAAAAACAATGGTGTTTAGAATAATACCGCGCCATGTATCTCAGACATACAAAAACAGTATTTATGTAGTTATTTTTTCATTTTTGTTCTTCCATTTTTTGTTAAACAATTTTTTTTATTAAAAGGCAAAACAATACATACCTCTAGTTTTTTACCCCCTTTTCCCTGAAATAGTAGTGTCAGAATTAATTTGTCATGGTCTTTTTGTGTCATGAATCCCACAGATGCAACGACAGCAATAACATAAGTTTTTTTGAGGACAGTAATCGAGTGGTTAGCTACATATATCTAATGCGAAATTTATAAATTGTATGCATGTTTACATTGGCTAGCTAATTTTCTATCGTATCACCGCACCTGTGTATGGCGTATATGGTCGTAAAACGTACGGTTTCGTTCTATTATCGCGAAGGCATAATAGGCAGTTAGTTATAAACGTGCCGCGCATACATATTCGTTCCATCGTAGAATGGGAAGATGTACCAGTTATAAACTCAATGGTAGTTTTATCGTAAGGGTCAAAAGTGTTTATTAATTCAACATAATTTTTTTTTTATTATTAAAGTTTCTCATCTACATATGTATGTGTATTAAGTACGTTTATAATAAATTTCCTCTTAAATTATTGTATTCTAGATATAAATATATTTTGTAGCTATGTCGGCGGTTAAAAAAATAAAAACAAACGATACAAGTTCAAAACCATATCAAACAAAATGGTTTGATAAATATGGTGTGATTGAAAAGAATAAAACGACTGTGTTTGTAATTTGTAAAGAAAACGAAAAAGTTTGACGTACATACAATGTAACAAGACATTTTGAAAAGTTACATTCTAATCTCGGCCTTTCAACAGATGCAGAAAGAAAAAACATTTTCGACAAAAGAAAAAATATATTTATTCACAAACCAGTCTTTAAAAAAACTTTTTGATTCCAAATATAACATTACAGCTGCTAGTTTTCAAGTTGCCCATTGCATTACTAGCCACGTGAAACCTCTTTCAGAAGGAGAGTTTTTAAAACGCCCGTTTTTAGAATGCAGTACTACTTTGTATTCAGATTTTAAAGAAAAAGACTTGATTCTAAAGTGTATAAATGAGTTACTAATACTTTGCAATACAATTAAAGATCGAGTAGTAGAATAAGAAAGGAATATTTGTTCGCAAATGCATGAAGACATAAATTATGCAGAAATGCATTCAATTGCTTTAGATGAGAGCTCGATATAAAGCAGACAATATAATGAAAGAAGAGATAATAAAACTTATAACGTTGAAAGGGAAGTGTACCGGTCTTGATATTTTTAAAGAATTTGATATTACATTTAAAATAAATGGATATTGACCTACAAAAAATTGTTTCTGTAACAACGCACGGTACATCCAATTTAGTGGGTGGAAATATTGGTTTTATCCAGTACCTTAAGCAAAATATTACACATCCTCTGATTGAATTTCATTGTTTAATACACGAGCAAGTTCTATGTGCGAAGCACGGTTTAAAACCATTTTCCAATGTAATGCCCAATTGTAATAAAAGTGATCAACTTTATAAACTCAAGAGCTCTTAATAAACGACAATTTGCAGTTATTAGAGGAAGTTGAGTGCTAGTATTCAGGGGTTTTAACATACAATGTTCGATGGCTCAGTTACGGTCAAGTTCTTAACCAGTTTTTAATTTTAATAGAAGAAATTAAGCTCGTTTTGATTGGAAAAAAAAACAATAAAACAATTTTCAAATATAGATTGTTAAATGATTTTATGTTTTTATGCGACATCACACTCAGAATTTTAATGAACTGAATACAAATTTCAAGGAAATGGGCAAATTGTTTTCATGATATTTGAGAAGATTAGGGTATTTTTGACGAAACTTGACATCTTTACTAGAGAGTTACAAAAATGTTTTAAAAACATAATAACAATTGAAAATACGTTTGACGTTCAACAAAATGCAATCAGAAAATGTTTAATGAGTATACAGGAAATAAAATAAGCCCCCTTTGAGGAGAGATTTAATCAATTTAAAAGTATGGAAAATACATTTCACTTTATTTTATATCCATACAAAACTAAGTTCTAAACAAAGGAGTTACGAATTTAAGTGGCTAGGTATCCATGACTGAGAAAAATAGATTAGTTGAATTTCAAGCAGCATGGTTTGGAAAAATAAATTTGATAACTTGATTTCCGAAGTAGAAGGGAAAATGTCTGAAATTAATGCAAATTATAATCATCTCACACTAAAAAATGAAAATATTATATTAAACGTATGATTCTTTACCATATAGTTTTATATCAATTGAAAGAAACTTGCTAATGCTCTTGTAACGATGTTTGGATCCACATATTCATGTGAAAAATTGTTTTCTTCGATGAATTTTGTAAAGTCTACCAGTAGAAATAAACTCGGAAATGAATTGACTGTAAAATGCGTTAAACTAATGAATACTGAATATGAACCTAATATTAAGAAATTATCAGACAAAAAAACAACAGATTTCTCTCATTAAATATACTTTAACTCTATTGTACATACACATGCCTGTGACTGTTTTCTTTTCCTTGTTCATTAAAAACTTGGTGCAGTGGGGCTGGGTATGATTTTTCCCCTTTTATATCGATTCTTTGCTCTTCACTTGCAAAAGTAAAAGTTGTAAAACCAAAAGAAATCGTTAACGTTTTAATGGATTAAAAAATTGAGAAAAAAAAAGTTTTTTTTCCCCATGCTCCCTTCCTTCTTTCCAAGTGACCTTCGAGCTAGTACTAAAAAAATAATGAACAAAATTTGACCACCTTCTTAAAAAAGTTCGCCGTCCCAGATGTAGGATAATGTGCACTCGTTTAGTTGAGATACCTACAGTCCTAACAATACCTGTACATACACTCGGTTGTAAAAAAATTATAATAATATGGAATTTTTAACCAAATCAATTAAAGGGATCTCATCCGGTATCCACAGAGCACTTTATCTTTAGTTCATGTTCAGCCCAGTTTGTACTCGTATATCCAGAAAAAAATTGACGGTAGTCGCCCGGTTGGATGATTAACGGATTTGCAACAGGAGTGTTGCAAATTTGAATCCTACCAAAGACAGCCATGTGCAAAGCTGGAGCTGTGGTGCACGATACATCTCTCACGGCCTCAAATGTTCTCACATTGGCGTAGTGTGGAAGTTTACACAATGGGGTATAAGCTCAGGCGTGACATCATCATCTCACCATGGTTCAAAATTGCGTGGTGTCCTCAGATTTCCCTAAGGGATTAATAATGGACCGTCGTGAATAACCCGCTGTATTGCTTCAGTGTGACGTTAATCAAAACACCTACCGACCAGAAACCTTTTGATGATGACGAGATCAAGATCAGGTCAGTTTTCTTTAATGACGTGGTACCACGTCCATCAAGATCAGTTCAAGTTTGCTAATAATACGATACCTAATCATCCAGATATTGCCATTGTTTTGATGATGACGAGATGAAGATCTGACCAATTTTGCCAGTTACGAGATACCTCGTCGAGGTATACTAACTAGTACCTCTGTGTGATGATTATTTGCATTTGGGAGACCTCTTTTTTTCTCTTTAACCTTTTGACTAAGTTTATAGATATAACAAGTGCGATTATTTCAATGCTCGATTCTTATAACTTTCAATGTACAACTGCTGTAACGACTGTAGACAAACATTTTTCTTGGTGCGATTATTATAACTTTCAGCGTACTACTGATGTAACGACCGTAGTCTAAATTCTTTCTTTGCGCGATTCTTATTTATAGCTTTTAAAGTACAACTAATGTATTGACCTCAGTCTGATGTATTGGTCTCAGTCTAAATACTTTCTTGGCACGATTTTTAAAACTTTCAACGTACAACTACTCTAACGGCCGTAGTCTAAATTATTTCTTGGCGTGGTTCTTATAGATTTCTTAAATTCTTTCTTAGCGCGATTCTTATACCTTTCATTTTTCAACTGATGCACTCGGCGTGATCATGGTACAACTGCTGTACCTGCGGAGTCAAAAAGTTTTAAAGAATTTCCCTGCTTTTGTGTTGGGTCACTGTATGGCATTTACTTCTCTTTATGCTGTATTTGTTGATAACACATGAAGTATATTATAATAAATAATAATTAAAAAAACTGGTTGTTAATTGGTTTATTTTTGTAACACTTGTGTCTAATTCGGACAAGCTGCACCAAACACTGTTTCCTCTTACGACATGGACAGAAACTCACTTAAGAAAAGTTTTACTGACAAGGAAAATAGAAACACTCTCAGGAAAGTAACATGGATCGAAATTGGTGATTGATCGGGATTTGCGTCATACCAGGGTTCAGAAAACTTACGTCTTCAAAAATAAAGTCTGGGGCTACAACCTCGATCATCCAAACAAAGTTTAAAGATGCAAAATGCGATTAACGACCACAAAATACTCAAACTGGTCTTGTCCACTGAGGCAAGATGGGTTCAGAAGAGTTAATTCACTGATGCACAGCAAAGCGAAAATTTCTCCCAAAACTTGCTCGATCTTGTGTATCCTTATAAACATAAAAATAGGTTTATGATAGTTAACTGAGAGTTAGTCAAAATGGAATGAGATCTTAAAGAAAAGATGAGTATGTAAACTGTAGAATGCATCCTCAAGGAGAAGGAAATGTGACTAGTTTAAGGCATTGCTTTTATATCTACCGCTAACGGTGTGGCAAGGAAATTTCTCCCTCACTAAAGGATGAGTGAAAAGAAAGATAAAAACCTAGGACAGAACAACTATTTTTCAAAAATGAAAGTTAAACCAGAGTGTCTTATTACTTTATGACGTTCCATAAGTATCCTAGTACTGCGGAACGACCAACCGGTATGGTGGTTAAGGTGTTAGCCTCTAGATCGTAAGGTTACTGGTTCGAATCCAGGTCAGTGCATGGATATTTGTAAGCGTAAGGTGTAGAGGCGGCTGGTGTACCTCAAATCTGTCTTGGCCGCCGAAATCCTTGCGTCAGGTTGGTGTGGAAGTATGGAGAGTGGGGTGCAACCCAAGTGTTGCCTCGTCATTTGCAATTGGTTCAAAATTACGTGGTGTTGTCCTCATACATTTCCCTTGTGAAATTGCTCCCGAACCGTTGTCAATAGCCCGTTGTGTTGCTCTAGTAGGACGTCAATTAAAATTGCCTTACCTTACCTTACGTCCTAGTACCACGGTAGTCAGCTGGTGGATACGCAGATTAGCATTCAAAGATTTGTGTTTGAAACTCGATTGAATCAGAGAACGTCGTGTACAATGGGGCTGGTGCATGTTAAATCTGTTGTGGCCTCAAATGTCACATTGGCGTGTTGTGGTGATTCGGAGAACAGGGTGCTATTTCAGATGTTGACCCTATTATGTGGGTGTGGTTTGCAGCCAAGTCCCGAAAACGGACTAACACCATTTTACAGTACAGGCAGCTAGATGTATCAAATTGAAAAGTGGTGTGTGTCATGGTTCAATAGTTCGGCCACAGAATGCGTTAATGTCATTCCACTAAACGGGATTGTCAAGCCGTTTGGTCACAACTGGTGTTTGTTCAACGTCCTCCACTCAGCTGGTGTAACCTTGCATCGTTATTTATCTTTATTTTATTGTTCAGTGCATTTTACTGTGTCGTGTAAAGGCACAATGCTCTGAATTTAAGGACAGTTGAAAACAACTTTCAATTCGCTATCATTAAAAATTGCAATTTTGTACTTACACTACTTGGCAGTCAACTTACCCACTTGATACTGGTTACAAATTACGATGTGTTGTCCTCGGAGTTTTCTCATCGGGATTGATACCGAAAGGTAGGCAATAGATCGTTGTGTCTCTGCAGAGTAACGTTAAATTAACTACTTCAACTATTTACTACCAACGGTAAATATCCTAAGACATGTAGGGTAAGGCGGGGTAATTGTAAACATAATTTGTAAGTTCACTTTTAATCCCTATTTTCAAACCCTTAATAAAGTAATTAAACCTTGTTCATTCTACTAAACTAACTTGTCACTATTCTACTTTGATATTTAATTAGTATGAAGTTTCCAGAATATAAATTTAACACCGTACTCGGCTGTTTACAATTACCCCACGTGTTTGCAATTACCCCTGAAAGTAGGGGTAATGTAAACAACAATCTTCCTCGTGATATTGAACATTGAACAAGTGACAGCATGACTAGTCATGGCAGTAGAAGGAATTCGAATGGTATTTTTACCCATCTAATATCGTGTTTACAACAAACGCATTTTGATATTTACATTTACCAAATACTAACATTTCTTACCTCAGCAAAATATAGAGACGCCTGAAAGTTGCATTGATCATGAGGTGAACTTCCAGGAATACATAAGAATAAATAATTCAAACATGTACCAAACAAATAATGTATTTAGTGTAAAAAACAAAAAATTAAAATATTAAAAAATAAATAAATAAAATTTAAAAATATAAATTTGGTTAAAAAAAAAAAAAAACAGTTCATTTCGAACACATTAACAGTGCCCTCAAATTGGAAATTTTCTTTACAGCCTTCTTTGCTACAGGTTGGAGTAGGTAAAATGGCTTTTATATGGTCTTTGGTAACACAGAACTAGTCTTTCAACTACAGCAAATTTCGTCCATGCATTTGAGTCCGGTGATCTAAAATTCCTCTTCTGAAACGACATCCACCTTTCATACATACGAAAAATATGTTTTATTTCCCTTTCTCTTTCCCTTTTCAACACCCACAAGCAGAAACGTAGTCGGTTCAATGTCTTCCATGAAAGGTTCCAAAATACTTAACCCATTAACGACCGCACTACTTTTCGCTGGAAGGTAATGAACAAAAAAAAAAAATTTTAGACATATTAGAGCCTAATTAAGACAAAAAAAAGTAACATGAAAAAAAATTTATTTGAATAAAAGATACAAAATGTTGCGAAAACGCAACGTCATTCAAAACCGACTACTTTTGGGAAAGATGAAAATCTCTGAAGCACCTGCTATGTAAAGTAACATTACACTTTTTACAAACAGTTTTTGTTTCTTTTTGTTGGATTTTTCTCGGTAATATATGATTTGTGGGATCCTTTATCGTTTCACTCAAGTCTAAATTCTAAAAAAAAGATGGCCGGCCAACACAATGACCGAATGAAGAAGATAAAGGCTGGGAATCTTCAGAATATTCTTATTTTCTTTACAGAAATGCTAATGCAACACTTCTTTGAAAATCTAACAGAGAAATGCGTGGGTCTATCTACAGTAATCCTATATAGTTTCCAAGCGTTTGATTTAGTTACGTCAATAAAGTTCGCAAAAATAGGACACCACCATTTCTTTCCCTGTACTTGCATTCTACACATTACAACGAAATTATAAAGCAGATCCACCCCCACCCATATGTTTTTTGTAATCCCCAATGAGTTTAGGTTGCTTTACTAATACGAATTTCTTTTCTTTTATTGAATATATCTTGGTCATTAAAGTGGCTCGATTGTATCAAAGTTGGTGGCGATAGAGTACCAACGGAATTTTGGTTTCAACGAGCTACAGCGATACTATGCTTCTTATCAAAGGCGGATTCATATGTTCCACGCTGTTCTCTTTTCATTTTGTTTACAGGTGTAATAGGACATTTTACTAATATGTTGTCATGGATCGTTCCAGTGGCATGGAACCACGACTTTTTCAAATTCCAACAACATATGTGATGTAAAAAGTTGTCAAAGTATACATAGTGGTTTGAAGGAACTTCTACTACACTTAAAAGACGTGTTACGAAGTCTCCACTTAAACCCAGATCCGTCTTTTAACTGCAGATTTACCTGAGCATATATCAAAATGATATAAGTAGTCTTCAGAAGAGCACAAACACCAAATTTTATACCCGAAACGAACGGGTTTTCCTTCTATTAACATTTTGAACGAATGTCTACCGAAATAAGGTATCATTTGTTCATCGATAGAAAGATTTGATGAAAAAACACAACACTGCATGAAATCGGCAGTTAAATTGTTTAAACACGGACGAACTTTAGCCATTTTATCTGTCTTATCCAATGCATTGTTATCCGCTAAATGCAAATTATGTTTTTGATACTAGTATACATAGAACATGTTAGTGCTGTACATACTAATGGACAACTGACATCTACCGCAACTAACCAGTAAAGTCTCTCACGAGGAAGACATAAAACACTGCAACATAGGAACATAAAGCGAAACATTTTGAAGATTTTTCTGTTGTGCATATTTTATGCTTTCTTGAGTAGTATGTTCCAAAAGATTAAGATTGTACAATTGTAAAAATACATATACTGGCTCTACATCATGCAATTTTTGTATAGTTACTTCCTTTTTCGCTTTTTCTACGGTGTCTTTGTCGGCAGGCATTATTATGTATACGGGAGTGTATATATATTATTGTGTGTATATATATCAGAAACGCAATTCAGAGTAAGAAAAAAACTGTTTTCACTAATGTTGCGTAAACGCAACGTCAGTCGTTAATGGGTTAACTATCACCACAAGCTAGTGTTTTGTATTTTGCTTGAATGTTTTCACATCTTCAAAATCTTCACCGTCAATGTTAGTCAATTCTTTCAATAGTTCCTCATCCTAGCTGTCCTCGAGTTCCGCTTTCCTTTCCATTTGCTTCTTTCTTGGTTTCTTGCTTACTCCTGGCTCTTTCACTTTCTTCTCACTCGGTTTCCTTTTGTTCTTTTTCACTTCTGCCTTCTTCAAGCGTGACAGTACTTTGTCAGTTGTAAGAACTTCACCATGTGTGACGTTTTAGTAGTTCAGTCTTCCTGCTCCCCAAGAACACGAAAAATGCAATAAAACGCAATTCAAACATACTAAATACGATTAAATAAAAAATTACACGGAAACCCACATAGGCTTTCCATCCAAATTGAACGAAGCTATTGGAAAAGTTATGTTTACAATTAACCCGTCCCTTGAAAAATATGGGGCGATTGTAAACATTCAACAGTAGATGCATTAAAGTTCTAGGAAGGAAAATTAAATGATGAAAGTAGGAAGAACTATAAACCTTCCGAACAGTATTCATGCGTACAGTAGGAAGTATTAAAACCCTTAGTAACTGTATTCAGGCGTACAGTAAGAACTAAAACCCTTCCGAACTGTATTCGGGCGTACAGTAGGAATAACTAAAACTCTTACTATCTGTATTCAGGCGTACAGTACGAAGAACTAAAACCCTTCTGAACTGTATTTGGGAGTACAGTAGAAAGAACTAAAACCCTTCCGATATGTATTCGGGCGTACAGTAAGAATAACTAAAACCCTTCCGATATGTATTCAAGCATACAGTAGTGAAGAACTAAAATCCATCTGAACTATACCACTTGGAGAAACTAAAACCTTTACGTATATAAAATGCATCCTAAGCTTGCTCCAATTTATTTTTAGTCGAATGTAACGACAGAATATAATTTTTGATTTCTCACAACAGAATTATCTTGAGTTCACAGATTTATTTAAGGGGAAAAAAAACCCAAAACATGCTTTTTTAAATATCTAATTTCTTTTTCCGGTAAAATGACTATTAAGAGTCACGAAAATGTCAAAATTCAAGTAAAAGTACGGGTTGGATTTTTCCTCAAGTTTAAGCTGTGTATTCGTTAATTAGTCGACTAATTTTTCGGATCTTAGATCAGATTTTGCATTATTTAAAGTTTTTATTAAAATTTAAATATTAATTACATTTACAAATACAATCTAAAAAGACAATCGTTATATAAATTTGTTACATGGTTGTTTATCCGATGTATCAGGTTTCTATTTAATTCATATTGCTACGAACGTATATAAAAATGTGGTTTTCTTTAATGAGAAATAAAACAACAAAAATACTGTCTTTTAAGATCCCGATTTAGTAAATTATACAAAATATTCCTATTAGCATTTTACTTTGATTTGTAACGTGATCTGTTTATCAGTTAATTAAACAATATTTGTCAAGAATTCAGTTAGATGTTTTTCGAAATTTTTATTTCAATGGATAACAGAAAAGTAACTATAAAATTTACCAGCAGGTCAATACCCATTTTTTCTTTTACTTGAGATTGCAGCTATCCATTTTTGAAAAGATTACTGAAGTAGCTCTTGTGAACTTTTAATAAATATAAAAATTGCTTGTAGAGTATGATACAACTAAAAAGTACTTAAACTAAATCATAACTGCTGAAAAACATTGTGTAAAATGTTTCAGTTTCAAGATGTTTTGCAACCAATTAGTGTTGTAATATATATTTAAGACAGCATGAAAATCACAGAATTTTGGATTTGGTTTTGGATTTTTAATGCAGTTAACATACAGCCACCAGAACAGAATTTTCTTAGGTAGTCTGATATAGAATATTGCCCAAATTGAAAACAAAATGTGTGAAATTAACCTTAACCTTTAACTGCTGTGACATAAACTGTCGCATAACTAGTATTATAAGAGCACTTGTCTAACACTTTTATAAGAGCGGAGCGGTCCCTTATAATATATATATATATATATATATATATATATATATATATATATATATATATATATATATACACACACAGTCCAGTCACATTAATGTGACCACCACCTACTTTCAACGTCAACGTGAAATAACCAATCACAAAGGGGGCAGGTGGCAGCACATTGCAGTGGAGTGCATATAAAGGATGTCCTAGGGCATCGGTAAGCATTTCAATCGTTGGCGTAATGGAGAAACGTAGAGATTTATCCGACGTCCAAAAGGGTATGATTATTGGCTTTCGGGCCAAGGGTGGAAGCATTTCGGAAACGGCTAATTTTATGAACTGTTCGAGTGCCGCCGTTATAAAAGTATACCGTCAAAATGGCACTATCCAAAATCAGCGGCGTGGCACATGTGGTACACCACGGGCTATAGATGACAGAGGCGAACGAAGGCTTCTGAGATGCGTTCGGGCGAGTAGATGTGCAACTGTTGAGCAACTGACCGACCAGATGAACCAAGGGGCTACCAAGAGTGTATCCTCAACAACGGTTCAGCGAAAGTTGCTGCGCATGGGCCTCCGCAGCAGACGCCTGGTTAATGCACCTATGCTGACTGCTGTTCCTCGGCGACGAAGGCTTGAATTTGCACGCCAATACCGCAACTGGACGTCCACAGAGTGGCGACAGGTGGCTCTTTACGCTGAAACATGTTTTATGCTCCATCGGACAGATGGACGTTGGCGTATACGGCGTGAAACGTCTGAAAGCAAACACCCTGCAACAATTTGCATGAATCCTCAACCGCGTCATCTAGCGCAGCTGGCCACGGCACTGGAGTCGGCATGGCTCAACATCCCAGTGAACACCTTCAGAAACCTAATTGACTCTCTTCCTGCACGTCTCTCAGCGGTCCGCTCTGCCAAAGGTGGTTATTCTGGCTTTTGATAGGTGGTCACATTGATGTAACTGATATATATATAGCCCGCCACAACTCCTTATTTGTGCGTCGATTTTTTTTTATATAGAGTATATATAGTTACTTTTATTTAATTAAAAGCCTGATAAAATTAACACCATTTAATTGTATTTCCATTAAAGAATACCTTTAGTTATTGTGTTGCGTTATATTCCAAACTGCAGTCGATGCATAATTTTCAAGTACACTGAAAGCAAATTGGCTCTTTGCGTCCCAGACATTTGTGCGCTCTTTTCCGCTTTTTGCTGGGTGGACACAAACTACATGTTTTTCTTTTTTCTATTCTAATTCATCATCATAAGTGAGATTGTTTTTATCTTTGTAGTAATTTTGGTCGAGATTTCTTTGGATTGTCAGTTTGATGTCGCTAGGTAATTGCGATGCGCTGACTCTGTTTCAAATGGAGTAGTACCAATTGCTTTGCTAATGAAAGCATATACTTCTTTCGTTTCATTTTCGGAGCTTCGGGATACGACTGGAACAACACGAATGAATTTTCTGCACACATATCCATTATCCTGAAGAATTTCGCCATAGGCCAACGTTGTGTTCGACGATCACTCGAGTAGATGGAACATTTTTTGTCAAATTCATCCCCACCACCTTTTGTCAATTTGTATTGCGTCATCCGGAAAGTTCTGCGCGTGTTCAAATCGAAGCTATCTTTGTTATAATTATTTTGCTACCGCTGATAAAGAGTGACCTTGATTGAAGCAGATGTTTCCATTTGGTTTTTTATACTTACACTGCATAATTATAGCATGTGTTGCGACATAATTTTTGTTTCACTGCAGTGCTAAGAATGGAGAACCAGAAAGTTAATTTTGTCATATTATGCTCTTTTATTTTAATAAAGGAAACAACTCTACTCAGAATGCTCGTATAATGTGTGTTATATATGGACATAATTTTGTTTCTGAGATCACATTTTGAAGGTGGTTTGTTAAATTTAAGCTTGGAAATTTCAGCCTTTAAGATGAGGCTCGGTTAATATCGAGAGGGTGATTGCATCCCAAAAGAGTAATGCTTTCTGTATGGTGGGACTACAAAGGAATTGTTTATTATGAACTGTAGCTACAAAATCAGACAATAAATTCGGAGTATACTGTTCTCAAATGGCAGTATTAAATGCAGAAATCAAAGCAAAGACCTTGCCCTCTCAGATTTTCACCTCTTCAGGTCACTTCAAAATTCTTTGAACGGCCTGGAGTTCAATTTTTTGGAGACTGTCAAACAGAACCTCAATAGCTTTTTTACAAATAAGCCTAATGATTTTTTAAAAAAAGGAATTTTTCAGATGCCAGAAACATGACAAAAAGTCATAGAACAAAATTGGGCTTATGTTATTCAATGAAATTTTCTTATGTTTTTTGTACTGCTTCGTTGCTATTTATCTTAAAAAAACGCGCAGAACGTTCCTGATGACCCATTACATTGCGATAATTTTAGGTTTTCTGACGAAGCATTTGTCTTTAATAAAACCAGATAGACAGCTACCTGGAGCCTTTGACTTATTGGCTTTCGGGATTTATTTTCTATCTTTTCTCAAGGTTCCCACAAAAGTCAGTTTTTTTTTCTGCAAATATTTCACCAGTTCAACTGAAGAAAACCAATTATCTGCAGTTATGTTTCTGTTTGAGTGTTGACAGATTCAATCAGTCGAATAACACCTTGCGTGGGTTCATTTAGTTTTTGTTTTTTCCTTTTTAGGAAGTCAATCTTCATTTGAACCTCTTCCGCAGTATATGTATGCATGACAAAGATAGTTACTCCTTGCATTACAAAGGTACATGATTTTCAGACCATTTTTAGATGACTTTTTTGGCATGTACATTTTATATTTACATTGTCCCCTGAACTTCACAAGCACCACATCGATGCATCCATATTCACCAATAGAATAATGTTTTTGGCGTTTATTTGTAACAGCGTTAAAAATTTCGGATATATTTGCTGCTTTGTCTGTCAACATACGTTCTTTTCTTGATTCATGGTCATCAAATCGTAAGCTGCTCAATAAAAAAAATCCTTACTTAGATGTAACGCATCCAAATACTTCAAGTCCCATATCATCAGTAGCAAATAAACAATCAACGTCTTCAGGATTTGATTTAAGACTGCTGAATGTAACAAAAGTCCAAAAAATGCTAAGGCAGGTAGTTGAATTTACGTTGCACTGAAGCAACGCAACTGTCTATTAGTGACGGTCTGAGATCAATATCAAAAGAAAAGATCCAAGGACAGCACCTCGTAATGTTGAACCACGGTGAGGTGGCAAAGAGCAAAACTTCCTGTCCAAACTTCTACAACACATCAACGCATTAGCATTTGATGACACGATATATTTAACATTCACCTTCCCCTCACACGACATTTCTTTGTTTTGATCGAGTGTCGGACATCAGTTGCTAATCTTCGACTCTACCAACTGGATTACTGCAGCCCCTGTTTTTGGTTAGAATTAATTTGTTTGTTAAATATTACAAAAACATTAAATAAACCAATAGTTATAGTATAATTTTGCAAATGCTATGTTAAATTGAGTAAAGGTTTCGGTAACCGTTTCATTAAACAAGTTAACATGTCGAGTAAAGGTAACAATTGAAATAAACCATATTTGTAAAGGTTGCCTTTTATAAATATGGTTTATTTTGACCCTTTGATTCAAAAAGTTTTGTAAAACATAGTAAAAGAAACTACGTAAAAAAAAAAAAAAAAAAAAAAAAAAAAAAACATTTTTATCATGGTTGGTAGATAGTTGAATTTATGTGTCGCTGTGGAGTAACACAACGGGTCATTAACGATGGTCCGGAATCAATTCTGATTACATTTTAATTAATAATACACTCTATAACATTGTCCGATTGCGATACAAATTGTAGTGTGTAAAGTAGGTATAAGGGTTGCAAGTAGTAGGGTTGCAAGCTGCCATTCGGCGTGGCATAGACTGAAAAAGTTCCCGGATGGCGTCCTGCGGATTTTCTTGCCGAATTGTCTCCAACTGTCAGGCTAAATGGTCAACATTCCGGCATGGCTGCCTTCCCGTAATGTCCTAAATGAGCTCTATGAGAGAGAGAGAGAGAGAGAGAGATCAGAAGATCTAGCTGGCGTAGGAAGTGTTGGAAAGTATGAAGACAATTCATCTCAACTCAAGCCGTGTGCGAGATTATCTTATTGAAAAGTCCGGGGTGTCGCAAAAGGAACAGTAACACAACCGGCCGTATAATGCCGCTGTGCTGTAAGTGTGAATGAAATGACTACCAAAAGGAGAAATTTTAAAGGCACAAAAACTTCTTTCCGAGAAGAAAATGGTTCGTACTTTCCTGCCTCCTACTATCAATTTTTCTGCCACAGATTATTCTGAGTTGATTGACTGGAACTCTTGCTAACTGTCTCCCCCACCAATGTCAGCACATATTTTATCAGTGCACTTATTAAATCGGATGCTGTGCCAGATTGGAACGTGCGCCATTTCACTTGTCAAACACAAGCGGTAGAGCGGTGTGTTAAACTTGTGACTGATGTAGCAAAAAAGGTCTGTGGCCCAGAAAACAGACATGGTTTGATTCGATCCACACTTCTGTCCAGACGTATTATGCCTAAATTTACCCATAAGAGAGAATTTCATCTAATAACAACAAAGAAACACAAAGAAATATTTCGGTGCAAAACAAAACCTTGCCGGTGGTTGGATGTCTGGGAAGAGCGAGGGTGGAACTAGAACTAGACGTGCAGACACCTTCACGTGGTGAGTTCTGAGTCATTTTTAATAAGCTAAGAGCTGCACATTGAACAATTCACAACACTCTCATGTCCATAAATTAAAGATAATTCAGAATCACAGGGAAATCGAACTCTAAAGTAAAAATTTCACCTGTAGAATTATCGACTCATCTTCAAGAATAATATTCAAATCACAGGAAACCAACAGATGATGCCGATAGTACGTCACAATGACGAGAGTGTCAGAGAGGTGTATATAAGGAATGGTAGCAAAGAAGTAAAATTGTTCACAAGCGTTCTGTAAGACGCTCAGTGCCAAAAACCGAATAGTTAAGGCACAGACGACGTATGTCAATGATTTTTTTATGTGGTAGATTTATCGGCTGCCTGGAATGTGGGCGTACTCAGAAGGAAGTTTCAGTGGAACTTGGAATCACCCAAAGTGTCATCTCTAAGCTTTGGCAACGATTCCAAAATGATTGAAATGTCAGTAGACGTTATAGTACAGGTCACCCCCGACTTACAACGCCGAATGACGACCGGTATTTGGCAGTAACTGCAAAAAGAAACAGCAGACGGAGCACAGCGTCCGACCTTTCTCGTCAGCTATGTTCAGCCACGAGTACGACAGTTTCAAGGCAAATCGTTTACAGACGTTTGGGAAGGTTGGTCTATTTGCTCGCAGGCCTGTCAGATGTGTTCTGCTCACGGCAACTCACTGTCGCCAGCGGTTAGCCTGGCGTAGAGAACATGCAATGTGGACATTGTCACAGTGGGCTTTTGTATTGTTTTCCGACGATTCCAGGTTTAGCTTGAAGTTTGATTCAAGGCAGACGTTCATATGGAGAACGCCAGGTACCCGCTACCACCAAGACAACCACTGAACGACACCGTTACGGTGGTGCAGGATTACTCGTTTGGTTTGTAATTATACTGGGCTCCAGAACAGATTTACATGTTCAAATCGGAACCATGAGAGGCCAAATTTATCGGGCCATCATTCTGGAACAACATGTACGTTTGTTTAGGGGTGCCATGGGCACATGATGTATTTGTCTTTATGGCTGACAACGACCGTCCTCACCCTGCAAATATTTTAAACGAATGCTTTGAATATGAGAATATTACCCGTATGGCATAATATTACCGATAGAGCATGTGTGGGACATGCTTGCCGACGAGATGCAGCTTGGAACTTCGGTGAGCATTGCTTGCTGAGTGGAGTGATCTTCCGCAAGATCAGCTCGTTAATTTGATCCTCATTATGCCTAGGCGTTGTGCGGAGTGTATTTCATTGTCTGGGAGATATACAATGTATTAACCATCATACCAACCATGTCATGTTAAGTTTTTGTAAGGTCGATATTTTTTTTGTAATTACTCCAGTGAGAAAAAACCGTTGTTTTTATAAATGGTATCATACATGCACCATCTTTTTTGTTCTTTAACTTTTGTTTAATAAATGGCCTTTATGAATAAGTCACATTTGTTTTGTTACTGAACCGTTATTGGTCGGAGCTGGCATTATCTTTAATTTATGGACATGAGTGTATATGTGGGAGTTATGCACTCAAGATGTCCAATTGGACGTTAAGGCACGTTCTGGCCAATTGGACCTTACGGCACTAATGGTCTAGATGTAATTTTGGGTGAAAACATCCACCCCCTCTCTTTCCCCCTCGACTTAATTTTGTTTTCTTTCGGTTTCGATTTAACAAAGGCATCTTTTCCGCACTAATAGATTTTGATCTGAAAAACTTTATTTTTTTCGGCACACTCTAGTTCAAAACTGAACGAATCCGGCACTACTGTCATTCTTCACTTTCTTGGTGAGTCAATTATTTTCATTATAGGGTGTATATTTAGCAAGGATCTGAATATTTTACTCTGTGTTAAGTTGAAAATTGAGCATCATTACGGTCTTATGAACTCTACATATGCCCTATTTAATTAAAGTGTAAGGTTTCCGCCATAATTTTTCATTTTTAAGGTCCTTCAACTTAAAAGTTTTAGAATCACTGATAGTCGGAAATTTGCCAAATTTGTCGAAAGCTCTAGTTGACAAATTGCGACTGCGTGAAAGCTGTGTTTAGTACTTTCATATACGTTACAATGCAATGGATAATTGAGACTGACTGTCATGTTGCATGTGGTAGTAGAGTGTTGTGCGGGATGAGTTTTTTTAAATGACGCTGGGTGGCGCAAATAGTAAAATTGTGATAATTGTAGAGACAGTGTATGTTATTCAGATGCATTTGTTGAAAGAATTGTAGTAATACCAATGAAAAATGAACTGTTCATTGTGGACATTCCCCTAGAAGTGCGTTGCGATCAGTCACCATCTGTCAGAAGAACATTTAGGCTTGCTTTCAAAACTACGTGTGTTTATTTTTTATATAGGTTACTAACTTAGCAAGATGTGTAAAACCAGTGAAACCGTCTTTACCAAAAATTACTTAAAGTTTAAAATTGATATTATGAATTATTGTTTGAAGTATGTTATAAGAAAAGAGTTTTGAGCAAAAAATATTCGTATGGCTTTCTATATTTTATGAATTTGTGATAGCCACTAAAGACTTGAAACAAAAACCTTAAGAGCAGAAAAGGCCATGATAGAATTCTTTATTTATAGGTACTAATTTCAGTCAAATTTCTGAAACTTTCCAATCATCTAAATCTCATTTATCAAAGCATCAAGACAATCTAATTATTTGAAAATTATTTCCGTCATGATGGCACTTCAAGTAGTTAAAAAAAAAATTTATTTTAGAAAAATGTCTCCACGATATTCAAACACATCAAGTATCGACGTTACCGCCTTCATTACTGTGCCGGAAGCAAACACGTTTCATCTTCAAAATTAACACCTTCCTGTTCTATTTTTTAGCTTTTCACATCTCTGAAATTCATTTGCTCATTGATTATGCTTTCGTTCGTCACTGACAACCAAATATAATTTATTTTTTAATACAAATTTCAAACCACACAAATTTATTTTGATTAAACTCAGGTGAAAAAGTAAGTTTATTTTACATCGTATGGAAACGATATCGTTGCCTGACAAGAAATACAAATTAGGTCTTCTTTTCGCCCCACTTTACGAAATTACATTCATAGGTTTACATTCCCAGTAGAAAACGTTTGTATATGAAAATAATATTAACTAAGTTTTGAAACTTTCAAAATAATCAAAATTATCATATTAAGCAACATATGCTATTAATTCCATCAAAGTTTGAAACTTGAAATTAAAGTCAGTGCTCTAGATTAAGCAATATGTTCGATAAATTTAAAGAGCAAAAGAAGGGAACACACGCTTTTTTTTTAATCTTGTCAACACCGTTTTATTTTAGTTTACTACTTGTTTGACGTGATATATGCACATTTTAAGTAGGGTTATAAGAAGTTAATTCTGAACAAGACAGATTCTAATCGCCAGCCAGGAAGGTTCAAAGTAATATGCAAATTAAGTTTGATCACAACCCCATGCCTTTAGACAAAACAAGCTATTTTATTCTTTAATTAATGACGTAATTATATGGGAAATTTTGGAGGTGTTAAACCTGAAATGTTTTATGACTTGTAGTAAAAAATATGAATAAATTACCATACACCTATGAGTTTAAAATGACCATTATTTGAAGTTCGTTCTTGCAGCTTGCGATATTAATTAGTTTTTGACCGAGCAATTAACATCCAATTAATTCAAACAAAGGAGGAAAGTGGAAATTAGGATGACAAAGTTGTCAAAATTGTTGACCATATTAGAGCTGATAAGTAGTTATGTTCAAGGTAATTCGGCTTAAGAACTGAAAGTACCTTTGTTTCCTTCATTTCATAATGAAATGAAAACTGTCGATCACCCACAATAATTTGTATTCGGTAAGCTAGGATTATAAAATAAATATGTTCTAAAATGTATTTTAAATCAGTGCACAAGTAAAATTCTACAACTTTGTATCGAGCTTTTAACCTCAACACCAAGAAGGCATTCTCTGAAATTTAGTGGTGTTTATAGAATTCATTAGATCGAGGATAGAAAAATGAAGAAATATACTTTCTTTACAGACATTTTGTACAAAATTTCTATTAACACTCATGTACCACATTGTTTTAATGGCACGTGTTGTTAGAGCTCACACCAAATAAGAAAAGTATTAAAAATATGTACTGTCACGAAAAAAAAACCTCGGACCACCCCTCTTCAATCGAGCAGCTTTAACAATAGAGTTAATTCAAACAAAATGTTAATTGGAACTAACGTCTTCTATAAATTCAAATGCATAAGAGGGGCGTCTTCAACCCTTTATTCGCAGTCTGAATCCGGAGTTCATATTTATTTGCATTGATCCTGATTCTTCTAGAAGCTGACCTTAATATTCCTATATAACTTATATGTATACTTATATGTACGCGTCGTAATATGCAGAGGCGATGGGACATTAGATATACCATTATCCAATATTAAAAATAGCTTTCATGACTACAGTTTCTTTAATACTATTTTCAACACATATCATGAGTCTTTATGCTACGTTTTACACTTTAAACACGTTTTCGTCTTCTTCCTTGTACATTTCTGGGAAAAGACATTTTATGGATAGTTTCCAAAAGACTATTTCCATTAAATATTAAACGTAAAGGTAACGGTTAAGATATTGTGTGACCATTTTCGAAAATATTAGTTCTATGTTTAAAAAACTATATTCGTCATTTAAGTTTTCTTGTAAGCACGTCGAAGTTTTCCTTGTGCAGGCATCCACGTAGGGACATAATCTCAGATAACGCATCCTACAGGTCAAGATTTTTATATTCTCAGAGGGTTTCAAATTTACCCTTTCGACCCAAATTAGTAGTTAGGTTAGTTTTATTTCCATTTTCGACTAAATTAAAATTTTTAGTTTTGGAACTTACCGAAAGTTATCTCTCGATTCAGAAGCCGTTTCATATAATTAAAGGCTTTGTGATGTCACAAACTCGCTAACTGTAACATGGAAAGTAACATCTAATGTAACCAGCAATCATATGGAGGCCTATCGCGATGCAGCCCTATCTTCCTAAAACTAAATACTAGGTAGTATCTTTATCAAATCGATGATATTTGCATCAAGTTAAACAAAACCAGCAACAGATCCTTTTGAACTGGTATTAAAAGCTCATTCGTACAACAAACTAGCAGTTCTATTAAGCATAGAAGAGAAGTTACAACGTGGCTGAGCTATCTGGCAACACCTCGCGTAAGCCCAACAAGTTTAATTGCACTCAAGCTGCCCGGGTCTATTAACGACCAATAATTTACTGCCCAGCTAATGCCATCCAGGTTCAACCAATCTTCATTTTTCATCGAAATTTTACTAAGCTGCCCGAATCGTTTAATTTAAATCCTTCAACTCAACCTTCCCTCTCACGTGATCAATGGAAGGCCAGTTAATTTTACACCTCGGGGTAATTCCAGACGATGTATGGAGGAATTCTGGCGCTCGCAGATTTTAAAACTCTATTAGTCGAGCCTGAAAACTTCGAAGTCATTCTCCGCGGAATATATTGAACTTGCGGACAGCGTATAAATGATGATGACGGAAAAGCGTCATAATTAACAGCTCTTAGTTTTGAACTTCGCCGAAAGATGTCGCCGCATTCAGAAGGCCTTTTCCTGTAATGAGAGGCCTTTTGTTAGCCTTTCTATTCCGACATCATTCATTAGGCGGCAGAGCGCGAATTTGGCGAGCGACGCCTTTGTTCTGCTATTAACTTTAAACTCCTCTATCAGTCCATTAAGTTTACAGCGTTGTGTAGATCGATTTCTTATTTTTCAGAATCGGTTCTCTCGATTAAGTGCTTTTAAATCTTGGCCGCGATCGAAGGCTGGAATTTATGGTATCGGATTTGAGTAATCCTGAGAAACTGTGGCCATCTTTCAAGTGTAATTCTGGGGAAGAACTTTCAATAGTTTCCTGACATTCAAATGACTCTTTTCATTAATTATTATCAAACTAAAAAGAAACAGTTGAGAACTATATTTCCGAATAATTTAGTTCCATATTCGAAAAAACACATCCATCATCAGAGACTAACACACATAGCTTTGTGCAGTCCTCCACATGGGTACAAGGTCTTCGAGTAAGCGTTCAATAGGGCATGAATGTCACATGCCCAGGTATCCTCAAATTTACACTTTCGATGCTAATTAGCTATAGTTTTCATTTTCTTCATAATTAAATAGTTAAGTTATACAAACTCGACAAAAGATATTAAGCTCAGCTTTGATTTTCTCATCTGATCGTGACACAAAATTACGTTGTGTTGTCATCGGATCTTTTCAATCGGACTTGATCCCGGTTCGTCGTTAATGGTCGTTGTATTCCTCCGATACGATCTGAATTAAAACACCCCACCATAAAAGATATCGCTACATTCAGGATAACTTTAATGTAATGAGAGGATTTGTGTTAAGCCACATGTTCTCACTAACAAACTCTAACATGGAAAGTAACATATAATGTCAGCAGTACTTTTGTGGACGCCTACCGAATAAAACCGTGGAACAGTCTTGTAATGCTCAAAGGATCAGTTTTAACGATTGCTAGGTGCTACAAAAGTTCGTTAGTGCAAACGTTACCCATGTACACTAGTGTTTACGTTGTCCCAACGCTACTATTTACCGAGTTCAACTGCCTTTTCTTTTAACTAGAGGCGTTATAGCAACATACTCAACAACGACTGAATCATTTAATGTAATCAGCACTATTGTGGACTCATCAAACAGGGCGAAGTGTTAGTAACACTGAAAGTTGTGCAACCAACCATTGGTGCATGGAACAGACATCGTAGTAGGATCTTGCATATTGTTACCGCTGTTTAATTGCAAGCATGTCGTCCGGCAATGAGCGTTTACCTCATGCAGAAGCCTTTTCGAGTAATGAAACTTCTTTATGTTAAAATACATACACTATACCGAGAAAAATATTTCGACAGTGCAGAATTTCGGAGTCGGATTCATCTTAGTGTGGGGTCATTTTTCGTGATTAGGACTTGGTCAATTGCTTTAGGTACCTAGTATCATGAACGCTGACTTATACCTCAACGTTCTGGATCATTCCGCATGACCTATACTATGGCAATGATGGTTGTTTATTCCAACAGGATCGAACTCCATGTCATACTGCAAAACAAGTACTCGACTGGTTTCCTGAAAATTATATAAATGTGCTTGACTGGCCTGTTCAGATCCCAGATCTCAATCCGATCGAGCCCTTGTGGGACAAACTGCAGCGACGATCACGAAACCGCCACGCAAGCCCATCTTCACAACAATCACTGCTCACAGCCTTGCAAGAGAAATGGCGGGCTATTCCTGCCCAGACTTACAGAGAACTTGTGAAATGTATGCCTCGACATGCTGCAGCTGTAATACAAGCAAAATGAGGTCCCTTACCCGTTACTAAATAGAATAATAAAGTACTATCCAAACAGTATCCAAATATTTTTGTCCATAAAGTGTACTCAGTAACGAACTGTAGCACGTAATGTAGGATGTAATTTAACTAGTGCTGGTACGAACGCCTAGGAAGCAGGGACCACGTAGTCTTGTAATGCTTGACGGTCGATCAACTGTCGATGTTTTAACTCCAACAAAGGAGATTGTAGTAGCATCGTGAACGCTGTCACAGCTTTTCTTCAGTGTGTACGTTGCCCTGAAGTTTGAACTGTATCTTTTTTCACACTACAGCAGCGTAGGTTCGTCAGCTCCGAAGCGAATACCGTATTTACCCTTTATTCGACTGCTCGTGGAGTATCACAAGCGACTGTGAACGAAGCAACCGCATCTGATGCTAGTTACATTACGCACTAAAGTTCACTGGTGTACATATTTAGTCTTTCGGTTACACCTCCATTCGTTAGGACACATCACCTGACGTATTTGTTCTGCAAACAGCTTCAAACTCCTCCATCAGTCCATTAAGTTTACTGCGTTCTACAGATCGATTCGTTATTTTTTTAGACTCAGACCACGGATTAAGTGCTTTTAAATCTTGGGCACGATCGACGGGTGGAATTTATGGTATCGGATTTGAGTAATCCTGAGGAACGGCCGCCATCTTTCTTGCGTAATTCCTGGTGAAGGAAGTTTCTGGTAAAATACTTTTTTCGACGTTTCAACAGTTATGTGGCAGTCTAGAGACTTTTTTCAATCGTCAAACAGAAGAGGAGAGGATTTTGACTACTTCCAAGACAATTTATTCATACAATTCTAGTTTGTTTTAGTATACATAGATTCAGGAGCACAAGTCGATCTTGGGAGGAAGTATGAACAAGCAGGAGTTAAAGTAATACGGGTATGTATTTGACTATTAAGTTCGCTCGTTAACACCTCGACTACGCTGTTACCATCAAGCAAAGGTAGTTAGGCATTTTAATTAACATAGCACTGGAGCAATACATCGAACCATTGTCGACGATCCGGGAACAGTACTCGAAGGGAAAGATTCGAGTATAACATCCGATTTGTTTGAAAAATGGTCAAAAGACGAGGTCCAACCTCCACTCACGAATCTGCTAAATTCGTGTTTCTATATAAATGCGTTGAAAGTTTTGAGGCTTGGGAAGGAATCGAGTTACAATTCATAGGTTATTGTTTTCTCATGACAGTTGCACTAAAAATCAAGATTCGTGGCCGTTTCAAAGCATATAAAATGAAAAAATAACTAAAATGATGTGTTTAGCTAACACATCATCTAGATTGGATCGCAATGCAGCAGAAACCCGGCTGCTTGAGATGACAACTGACGGTTTTAAAATAAAATAAGTAAAAACAAAAGCTTTAGAGTAAAACAGCAGAAAGACCGAATAAGAATTAAAGTTAGTTGGAAAAAATTAAATCATACTTTAATTACCTAGGGAAAATGGTTAGTAACACAGGGGGATTTCAACAAGCATAAAAAATAATCAAAATTACATAAAAAGCAACTTACAGAATCTTTGGTGAATGCTTAATCGACGAGTTAGAATCAAACGGTCAGTGTTGAAGAACCAATGGGGTCAAAGTCGATTCACCAGATGTGTTTAAAAGTAGAACAACGTATTGTTCCTGTGTTCTGTCATATTTCAAGGTATCCGCTCGGCCACACACGTTTCTCTATTCCAATATATCCAACAAACAACGCCGACCAACTTATATGGTGGTTAGGGTGTTAGCCTATAGATCGGAAGGTTCCTGGAGGTTTGAATCCGGGTCAGTGCATGGATATGTGTAAGCGTATATTGTAGAGGCGGAGTGTGCACCTTGAACATGCCGTGGCCGAAAGTCCTCACGTCGGGTTGGCGTGGAATTTGGTGAGTGAGGTTCCAGCTCAGGAATCACCTCGCAATCTGACCGTTTAAAATTACTGTTGTCGTCCTCGGATATTTCCCTTAGAGCAGGGATGGGCAAACTACGGCCCGCGGGCCAACTCCGGCCCCCAGAAGGTTTTATCCGGCCCGTGGATAGAATTTCGAGAATTTCTTCAGTCCGTGAAATCTGAATACTCTGATGTACTGTATTACACGAAAGTAAGGTGGCTTAGTGCAGGATCTGTTTTCGAGCGAGTTTGGCAGCTGAAAGACGACATTGGGTCGTTCTTCCATGAGAAACAGTGTTCTGCGGAGTGCGAAATGTTAGAAGATACAGAATGGCTTTCGGACTTTGCATTTTTCACAGATCTTCTTTGTCATATGATCAACTTGAATGTCAAGATGCAAGGGGAAAATCAATTTATCGACGATATCTGAGCCCATCTCAAAGCTTTTAAACTTAATCTGTTTGCTGGGCAGCTAGCTAAGAACGACCTGTCTCATTTCTCGAGGTTAAATTCAATACCCTCAGTAAATGAAGAGAAACTTAAGAATTATGAAGATGGCTTGAAAAAACTGCATTTTGAGTTCGAACGCAGATTTCAAGATTTCAGTGCCATTCAAACATAATTGGATATTTTTACCATACCTTTCAACGTAAATTGTGAAGCAGTGAGGTCAGATTTGCAGCTTGAATTAATTGAGTTGTAATCTAACAATCATCTCATGCAGTTGTTTCTAAATATGCCAAAGTTAGAGTTTTACAAATCACTATCGAAAGTAAATTTCCCAAATTTAATAACAGTCCCAGAAAATCAGTGCTATGTTTGCTTCATCTTAAATATGTGAACAAGTGTTTTCAACTATGAACCTTAGAAAGAATTATTTCAGAAGTAGACTGACAGATGAGCATTTAGCCTCGTTCCTTAGAATCAGTACATCTCACTTCGAAACTCAATATAAAGAACTTTTTAAAATGAAATCGCAATTTCATTTATCTCATTAACATATTTAAATTGTAATAATTGTATATTGTTTTTAAAATTTTAGAAAAATTTATCTTGGCCCGCCAGATTTTTTTTTCTTTCGATTTTTGGCCCGCGACCGAAAAAGTTTGCCCATCCCTGCCTTAGAGGATTAATTTCAGAGCGTTGTCAATAGCACGTTGTGTTGCTCAACTACGACGTTAATTAAAAACTAACAATTACCCGGACAGTCGTCAATAGCAAGTAATGTTGCTCTAGTACGACGTTAATTAACCTACCTTACCTTAACAACAAACACCGCCGTGTACAAAGGAGTTTGGTGCACTCTAAATCTGTTGTGGACTCAAATGTTCTCACGTTGACGTGATGTGGAAGTGCGGAGAGTGGGGTGCCAGATCAGGTGTTGCCTCGTCATCTGACCGTGGTTCAAAATGACGTGGTGTCCTCATATATTTCCCGTTGGGGATTGATCCCGGATCGTCGTCAACAGCCCGTCGTGTTGCTCTAGTACGCCGTTAATTAAAAAATTACCAATTACCATGGTTACTCTGCCGAATACATTGCAATAAAAATGGTGGATGCATCTATGCAAAATTTTTTAACTATCCATACCCATGAGAGTATAACTTTGCGCCATAAAACCCTTACGTCCAATCGAATCCGTGAGAGTATAGCTTGTTCCTCTCAATGTTTGAATCCTTTTGGAATGAGGTTCCAGGATTCTAATTCTATTCATTCATGATTCTATTTTTGAATGAAATTGCATTTCTATGTAAAACCATCATAGCTATGTTGCAAATGTTTCGCATAAATTGTTTTTACTTTTTTGTGATGTGTAGCATTCTGGATAAAAATGAAAACTAAGACTTATCATATTTAATTAGACCGATTTAACACGATTTCCTCGTTCAATTGTAATATTTACCAATTAGAGTATCATTTTTATTTCGGTAATTTTAGTGACAATCATCGCTTTAATATTAAAACTCAATATTTTTTTTTGGACTGTAGCTAATAGTATTCAGGAACAAAATACGAAGTTTACATTCATTATTTTTTTCTGAAATCCATTTAAACACAAATAGACAACGAATAAAATGTATCGCAAAAGCTGAAAATATCTTGTAAACAGTTGCGCTTGCTTTGAAAAAATCGATAGTATCAGTACATCGAAAAGCAATAACTGTCTTAAATCTTTTTTTTCCTTTCTTCATTGTTTCCTCAATAGACATTGCTTCTTCGATTATGAAGCAATTTGATCGAAGCATAAAAAGAAAAGAACAAATGAATCTTTCCTACATTTGAACAAAATATTGAAGAAAATGCCGATAGATAATATGTTGAATTTATATCTTTAATCGATTTTGGCATCATTACTAAGAGGTGTGTATCAACTTACATCGTATTGAGCGTTGGGATCTGGCGTTGTTCCCCAGTAATACCGATTAAAATCTACTAAGGGGAAAGTATGGGTTTAAATCAATATTAACATATTTTGATTGAACTGACTATTACTTTATAATGGTTATTTTTATTTCTCTTTATATTCAATTTTCCAGGGATGATAAATTTCATGTCATATCAAGAAATACTTTATTTTAATGAATCTAATTTTACAAAATGCATCCCGGAATTAAAAAGGTGGAATACAAAAAAAAATTCGCATGTTTACCTGAGTATATAAAAACGTTTTCATTTTTAAATATTTTGTATTGATGCAAAAATTCAAAGGGATGAATACGTAATTAGAAGGGTAAAAATTGTACATAATTAATTATTAAAAAATATATATAAATATCATTATAGAAACTCCCAACATAAATAAAATTTTAGACTAGGTTGTTTTTTATTTGCTTTGGTAGGACTTCAAACAACCAAGCATGCAGGAAACACCGTTTGGTTATTGTCACCACAACTCCATATTATATAATAGGTAATAACAAGTCTTGTCATAATGTCACGTAGTCCAATAAAAAATTTGAATGACTTACGTCATTGTGTAAAAATAAAATTGGAAGAGTTCAAGAAATCACAGTAAGTGACCATGGAATGTGGACGTGTAAGAGTAGGCAAGAGCGTTAATTATGAAGCTGGATTTCGTTGGGGATAGTGACAAGAGGAGACGGTTAAGATTTCTTGGATGGACCTGTACAGATCTTGTGAACCCCGAGGGTGCATTAACCGTGATGTACATGCTTATCGATGAACAAATAAGTTAAACCTGCACCTTCATAGACACGCATCATCGTCAATGGAGCATCGAAACCGTAAACAGCAGCACCTCCCCAAATTCAAGAGCCCAAAAGCCGGGGAGTATAATTTTTCATAAAACTTGCCATCAATTCATCTTTGACCCTCACAACACATATGTACCTCTACGACATTCCAACAAAGAAATTACTGACATGTAGTATTGATTATTGTAAGACAAAGTGCTTCAAATTTCGCTGTTTAGTGTTATATTGAACATAAATTTTTGTGGATTTCCTCATTGCTGTTATGCTTTTTAATGTGTATATACTTTTGCAATGAATAAACGAAAATCAACCTTTTTCTGTCTCCTACGTCACGGTGTCTCTATCAGTTATTTTTATGTAAATGCCAAAACACTCTAATACATAGAAGCGTATTAATCTATTGAAAAGTAGTACTCACCTCTAAGTAATTTTAAAGCTATTATTTCACAAAACACATTTAAAGATCTCAAAAGTTCCCCCATAAAAAAAAGAAGAGTGAGTGATAGAAACTGTCCCCAAGACTAAAACATAGAAGACAAAATAAATTATGATTAAATAGAAAACTTTAGTACTACCTTCATATAAATAAACACTAAGTAATGAAAATGCATTGTCTTGATAATATATGTAATACAATTATTATAACCTTAGATGAATAATGCATGTTTACTTTCATAAGTACAAATGTAGAATTAAAATATATAAATCATTTAACAGCAAAAATGTTACATTCTCCTATGTTCAATAACCAACTGCACAACTCTAAATTTGCACTCAAGGAACGAAAAAACTTCTTTAGTTTGCTTTATCTCTATCTCTATTATCGGTCTACGAGAGATAATTTGTACAAGTAATGCTATTTTTTCCCACGACGACTAATTAGACTGGAGCCTGCGGCTTAAAGTGAATTAGAAATACCATACGAACATGTATGTCTAAACGAGCGAAAACTAAACCTGCAGATGAAAAGAGATAAACTCTGAATCAAACCAGCCGCCCTTAAAATCATGCCATAAAACCATCAACAAAAGAAAATCAATCGTTGGTACACTACATTCCTTCAATTTCACTAAACGCATTTGTTCGACTGTAATAATGGCAAAAAGAAATCCTAAGTACAGTCTGGACGAAATTTTTCTTTACAAACCTCAATCCGCGTCGAATTCTTAATCCCATTGGGAAAATCCCAACAAAAAATTCGAAAGATACTGCAGCAATTCGTGACTTTGCCATGAAAAGTATCGATCAACATCCATGAAATGTATAAAAAAACCAGAATCGTAATGCATAAATCTAAATTAACAGAATCAATATCTGTAAATATCTGTAAAAAATCTTTTTCGAGGTACTTCAACTATGCAAAAACTGTTTTTGACTACACGAGGGTTAATTAGACCAGTATAAAGAGGTATAAAATGGATTTCAACTGCTCTACCAACATCTCCAGACCACGACCAGGCAAAGAATTCGCTCCAAAAGATGAAGAGAGATAAACCTCAAACCCAAGCCACCCATACAATCGCTTCGGAAACCCATCAAACATCCCCCAAAAACAAAAGAGAAGGAATCGTTGACAGACTACAATCCTTCAATTTCACTAAACGCATTTGCTCAGCCCTAAGAATGACAAAAAAGAACTAAGTAAAGCCCGCTGGAAATTTTCCTCACCAATCTCCACCAAAGTCGAATTTTTAACCCAATTGGAAAAACCCAACTCAAAATTCCAAAGGCGTCGCAGCAATCCGTGACTTTGCCCCTCAGAGCCATTTCTGCCCAACTACGAGATCACTCATTTTATTCCGGTAAATGCTCACGAGCCATTCGGGAAAAGTCGGGATTTTCCTTCCAGGAGAAAAGGACGGGACGGAACTGTACCGTCTGCTTGGGCTCCATACAATAGAGATATAGGTATTTGCTGCAAATCAAGTGATTCATTTATAGACGGCCGTGACTGGAATAAATAGGGGTGACATAACATGACACTGGGAGCTATTGATCAGAAATTCGGCGATTTCGAATCGTCCAGGGTGTTGGCGCAGAGAGAAATATCCCGTTCTAGTCCCCACATCTCCCGAATTCTTTTTTGGTCCTGTTTATGCTTTCCGGAGATTCTGGATGTAGGCTCATTCCGGTGGGTTATGTTTTGTGTCCATTTCGTGTGGATAGTTTAGGTTTGGAAAGTATTCCTCTTGTAAAAATCGGAAATGGGATGTAGCTGAATTATGCGGGAACAGGAAGTTCTTTGTAAAATCCATCTGGGGGACTTTGGCGGGCTCCTGAATTATATTTCTGAGAAATTGCCTGCACTTTCTTGATAAATAATATTGCTTGTAGTGGAAATGACATTTAAATAAAAAATGAACACGCATTGTATTCATGTAATTTTACTTAAAAAAGTATTCTGAATAATGTTTTATTCGATTTATTATACATAACAATAGTCTAAGATTGGACAATACCCAATACTGGGCAAATTAAACTTAATAATATGCTTGATGATTGGACAGTAGGTTTAAAAAACTTTTATTTCAATGTATGCCCGTGTGTTTTTCAATGTCGCCATATTTATGTTGACTGAGAAAGATAATTCTTCACATAATATAAAAGCTGAGAAATTGTATTGTTCAATTGAGCAATCAAAACACAAACTCGTTAAATGTATTAGTAAACATTTAATTTTTTGTTTGGCAGGGACAAAATTTTTGAGGGAAGACTATTTTGAAGTGCCTTTTTCAAGTTCCTCTGAAATGAATTTCCATGCATTTCAAATTTCCACACGTATTTATTACTTATTTTCCTATTTTTTCTACATGTAGGTGGTTTACCCGGAAAGTATACAACTATGAAATATGAAACAAATATATTTCACATAAGACTTTTTGCACCTATTCTTTTCCAGAAAAGTAACTTGGCCTATCATACACTTCCACCTCAAAACACTGCAGTTCATTGTTGAAATCGCCAGCGATCTCTTCGTTGTCTAATATCTTCTCTTTCAGAAATGATTTTAGCTTTTGCTAAAGTTGTATTCCAAGCATGATACCACCGATGATTTGATGTTTTACCAAAATTCCTGAACGAAACATGGTGAGTGTGAGACATCACATGTTTCATGCTAAGAGGCTTCGTCAAAATTGCGAAAAAGTTCTTGGGATCCCCAAATCATCATGTAATTATGCACTGTTATTCGCCGATCTTTACTAACTAAAGTAGGTACATGTTCGACATTCTCATGTATTCTTCTTATTGAAGGCTTTCCAGAACACGGATAACTTTCTACGGATTCACAGTCACCTTTCAATCTGTAGAAAGATAATTTAATCATCTGAATAGTTTCCATGGATGAATTTTAAAGTTTAACGCAAAAGATGTGAAGCAAATTCCTTTTTGCCCTGAAAGCTCAATCATTTTCAAAGCGACGGTCTCTAAGAATAACACTCAATTAACCTTCAAAGTGTTTCAGCGCGATATTTCGTTCGAGATCTGGTAAAAATTGCCAATAACACGATACCTCGTTGAAGCAAAACTGACATATTTCTGCAAAAGTGAATGGAGATCTAAGTGTGAGAAACTAATTGTCTTTTCCTCAGAACTGTGGTGACCCTATGAAACCTATTTTTACACAAGAAGCTGATCAGTGTGGCGAAGTTTTCTGTCAGTAAAAAAAATATTTTTTTGAAGTTGTTCCATGTAAAATTTTGAACAAATCATGTTAATTTTGTAATTTTCGGATCTGTACTTTCTCGGGAAACCGTCTAAGAATCGAGCGAAAAAAGCGAGTTTTCAATCCTGCGGCGCTGAAAGTAACTCTTTTTTAATGTTAATAATATTTTTAATGACAGATATGCTGTTGAGAGAGAAGAGATATTCTGACAAGAGTCGTAAAATGTATGCTACTACGAACGCGTTTGTATTACTTTCATAAACATTTTGGCCTTTTTGGCTAAAAGATTTCATTTTTGTTAGTCAATTTTAAAAAAGTTTATAATTTTGAGAACTTAAAAAAAATTAAAATTCCCAGTTAAGTCTTTAAAAGAATGACTTTAAAAAGAATTATGAGAACTATAAGACTTTATGAAAATTTAATTATTACGCTGTAAAAATTTCAGATTAATAAGGTAATTTCTGATGTTATGTGATGCCCCCAAAGTGTGAGGTTTTAACATGGATGCCTATGGAGGAACCGGACCCCTTAAACAGCTAAGTATATAGTATTAAGTATATACTAATTTGTCAGTACATATATAGTATTGATTTTTCTACCCAACATACTTAATAACTAATGCGGTTACTTAATTACTAAGCAACCGTATCTAGTGATTGAAAGAATCTTAGGAAAAATTTCATTGTTGTAGAAAGCAACACCGGTTATAAGTAACACCAAGAAGATTGCTGATTTCATCGATAGAGATATATAATTATCTTACGCGGCAAGCAAAAAATGCGTTATTTGCTATCGCGTTTTGGCAACACAAGATGAATTTGGTTCGTGGTAATATTTTTTAATATTCGGAAAAAATCGGGAAATTTTCGTTATTTGTTTTGTTAAAACTATTATTCCTTATTACTATTAGTTTTTAAATTTGAAAACATCACGGGAAACCTTAGAATATACTTTGTTTTATGGTAGAATTATTTTTGAAATTGGTTGTTAAAAAAATTTGATGCAATTAAATAATGGTCAGACAAATTTCAAATATTTTTGTTTCGTAATTACTGATTCAAAAATGAAACTGTCATATATATATATATATATATAGCTTAATACTATTAATTTTAAAATTTTCAAAATACTGACGTGAAATCTTAGAATACACACTTTTTTATGGTATAATTATTTTTTTAAATTGACTTATAAATAAATTCGTTGCAATGAAAAGTCTTTCGCGATAGCGTTCATCGCGGAGATAAACCGTGAAATGGCCTGGTGAAACGCTGTGACGTCATGGCCCGGAAAATCCAATCAGGAATATACTAATTATTAAGATAGTTTCGCCGTCGGTGGATTGAAAACTGGATTTTTTTTTGCTCTATTCTCAGACTCTTTCCCGAGAAAGTAGTCATCAGAAAATTACGAAATTAATATGGTTTGTTCAAAATTGTATAGGAAACAAGATGGAAAGGGTGTTTTTCCGATGCAACTACTAAAATACATTCATACCTGACCCTCACCAAACGCTTGCGAAAGGAGGTTTGTCGAGCAACACTAGGGAGGGGAGCCCCCAACCAACTGCAAAAAACATCACGCAATTCGCCGAGGTGTACTAGCGAAAGAAGGCAGGAAAGTGTCACGTACGCTTAAACAGCGTGTTTCTTCAAATACACCAACCACACCTTCCTGTGCGCTTACGTATCTCTAATATTACAAAAGAAAGTGTTTGTTTGTTTGTTTCTTGCAAGCAAAGTCCTGACGAACTTACAGTGATGGGATTTGGCTCACAGGTAGTGGGAAATTTTGCAATTTTAGTGTCGATGCGAATTATAAAATTTAATCTGTAACATTTTAAAATAAATGTAATAGTTTTTTTCACCCTTATATCTTTGTTTCGTCCCACTCCGGCAATTGAAGAAAGGACAGGAATTTTGCCATTTTTCCCTCTGACGTCAAGTCACAATCGTCACTATTGACTTCAGCCTTTGTAACCATGCCAAGTTTTTCATTTTCCGCTCTGCGCAGTTAAATGTGAATGCATAGTCTCCGATCAAACAAATCCACAGCGAACATTTTGCCTGGCATTGTTAAGTTCTTTTTTTGTAAAATCAGTATCGTTAAAGATAGATTAATAATTTCAACGGATTTTAAATCTGCAGAAAATTTTACACTACATAAATACCTTGATTCTATTTTAATAAATAATTTTTCAATTAAATATTTATATTTTCGCAAGAGATCGTGACGTCACGCCGATTGGATCTTTTCGCAATTCGAATTTTGCCGAATTTGACAATGAGTAGACCATTACGGCGTTGCCCGTGGTGTTGGTTTGCGAAGCAAACGGGCTCATAATATTCATAAATTGGTTTGCGAACTCCACAGAAGCAACTGGCATGTGCAAAGCCATGCTAGCCACGCAGTTGCTAGTTCGACACTAACGGTTTGCCTCTTTGTTTGGAAGCATTAGTTTTACACATTTCATTCTTTTCTTTTCGAAAAATATTCAAATTATTCTAATATTTAACATCAGTTTATGTTTTTCTCCTCTCATAATTAAAATCTCAAAATTAATTTCATTATTTCTTGCCTAGAGTTAATGAGAAGTGTAAAAAACACAGCGTTAATGAAGTTTGACGTTGTCCTTGTAAACAGGAGTGATGTATGAACAGAAACTACGCATGTCGAATCAAATGAAGAGAATATTATTAACTCAAATTTCATTTAAAGTAGTATTCAATTTAACTCGCGTTGAATTCACAAATACGATATGCATTAGATTAATATTGGTGCAATTATAAAATATATATTACATAATTTTATATAAGACAGTTTGAAATATATTTCATTACTTGGATTCTGGGCTTTTAAAATTTAATTTAAAGTTTCGTACCACATTTGTATTATGTTATTTATAAACCTACAAAAGCCAAATTCTACATACACTGGATTGATTACTTTGGCGGCATGCAAATTAAGTAAATTACTTTTGACTGCTTAAAAATATTTGAATTAAGGATTTTCCGAGGAAGTAAAGTACCTTATACGTCACCTGCATTGTGATTTATACCTCTAACCTTTCGACCGTTACGAGATTTCAAAGTAGCGCAGCATCGCTTTTACACGTCAGGAAAACACATAATTTCTAAATAAACATATAGATTGGTTTACACAAGAATGACGGGATACTGCCTTATACCTGTAAAGACGAATGGGAACATAGGGACTTAGTGGTGTTAAAGATCGTTGGATAAAATTAGACGGATTCTATTAGGTTACAGGTGACATATTCTAATTCAAATTGTAAATGAGTACAGATCGAAATGACCTGTTTAAGGGGGTCCGGCACCTCCATAGGCATACATGTTAAATCCCCAAACTTTGGGGGCATCACATTTATTCATAAATTACTGTATTAGTCTGATATTTTTACAGCGCAATAATTAAATTATCATAAAGTCTAAAATTCTTGTAATTCTTTTTAAAGACTTTAACAAGAGGATTTTAATTTTTTTTATTAACAAAATTATAAACTTTTTAAAAAAGACAAAAAAGTTGAAATATTTTCGATACAATATTTTTTTAAAGCAAAAAGTATAAAGCGTTTAAAATTGCTTCATAAACAATCATAAAATGTTTTATCTCGAGTAGTTTTTAAGTAATGTGCCCCAAAACATTAAAAAATTATGTTCTGAGACTTACATCGCGGTAATAGTGCATCTACTTAAAAAATATTAAAAATACTTTCAATTTACGGATTTCTACAAATGAGGTGTCGTTATAAGGGCTATAATGCACATTTTCATAAACAGTAAAAATCTCAAAAATGATTTTTTTCCTTCAAATTTTCAAGTGCCGGGCCATCTTAATGTGTCAGTGGGTACGTTGTCAAACATTCCAAAAAGAAAATTAATTACTAGTCAGCCACAACAGACTGCTGCAAAAAAAAAGAATTTGCTGCACATGTTCACATGTGTAAATGTGAACATAATGCCTGTAAACATTAAGTTTCTCTTTGTCCACCTCTACAAAAAGAATCTAAAAATACTTTGATTGTCATTTCTAGATAATAACTGTCCCCAAGCGAATAACAATCCCGTAGCATTGCGAAATGCTATAGAAGCCAACCCTTCTTAATAGGAATATGGTTCTATGTTGGGTTATATTCCCCTAGCTGGGACAAAATAATAACGTACAATATAAGGGTGACCCAATCAATTAAAACCCATAAAATAACAGCCTATTCAATTCATTGGCAAAAGGGTAGTAAAAACAGTGCAAATGCAACTAACACCCCCCTTCCATCCTCCTAGTGCTAAGAAATCCTGGTAAAAACTCGATTGATCAGAAAGTCAAAATTGGTTACAAGTAATGGCAAGAAAAACTGACAGTTGCAAAGGGGATATATGTATGCGTGTGTTTACACTAATAGGATTTAAAAACCTTTAGTACTAACAAGAAGAGTATATAATTATTGTTATCTTTTCGCAAATCAACTCTAGGACAGGTTGAATTGTTCCCAAGAAGACCAAAACAAGTTAGATATGATCCAGGAAAATGTTTGCGTCTGGTACCCACGGTGGGTTAGTTATTCTTAATTATTATAATTAGTGAGTATTATTTTTAAGTATTTGCAGATCAGTATTTGAAATAATATTTTTAAATACCTCATTCGTAAGCGATTATTGGGCTTACATTTATTTGACCCCTACCGCAAAACAATAATATGAAAAATCAATATTTACTGAAAACGTTAATTTCATATTGAGAACTAGATCATCTTTGACGACTCTAAATATACTCTTGGCTTTCTTGTCAAATTTATTCTTGAGGGAAGTTTCACCGCTCAAAAATATGTGATTAATAATCCGAGTGTTATTCATTTATATTAACATGTTTTAAAATAATATTTGCCATATATTACCTCGCTACCCCACGCTGCCCTGGACGTCTCCCGACCAGTCTGCGGTTGTCGTCATGTCACAGTTGGAAACAATATTCGTCGCGAAAGAATATGCGTTCCCTATCAGCGTAATTCCAAGTTGATCGAGCCCGACACCACTGTAATTCTGCACCTTGTTGTTGCAACGATTTTTTTGTTATAGAGTGTATATGAGAAAAATGCTTTTTTTTCTTTCAATATAACAGTGTAATGTTTTTCAAAAGGACAATTGTACTAGAAAACGGTGCAACAATCAAAATTTCAAAACTATGAAGTCGTAGAGAAAATGCGATCATTCCCAATGGAGCACTTTCTGAAAAGTAACAATGTACCGAAAGGAAATTAATTGTATAGATTATACCAAAGATATATCTTTTAAAACCCCAAATACATAACCTTCCAGAATATATTTGAAATTTCGATACTATCAATCCGGTGGAAGAATATTCGACTAATTTTACTACCATATTTTATGAATAAGGAAATTATCCGATTTAAGCAAAATTAGTAGTTAAAAACTTTTATTAACTTAAATTCTTCTTTTGACGTACACTTTTATCGGAATTTATCGGGGGTATTTCCATTAGAGATGGTACCGTTTTACTTAATATTACGATTTATTTATAAAGGTATTGAAAGTTTCCATTACTTGAGAATCATATTTTACTTAACTGAAATTCTACTGGATATAAAATAAATCTGCGTACATTATAAAAACATTTAACTTAAAAGCTTTATTTATGAGGTGATACGTCTCGGTGTGTATTGGTATGAAGATTCCTTAGCTTGACTGTCATTAGTTAAATGGGTTTACGATTTACAATATAGAGAAAATTGGATTGAAATATATATATGTTATAGGCAAATGTCAACATTTGGCCATGGACTCGAGTTTGTAGTACCAATCACAAATAAAAACTGTCACACGCCGTAAAAAGTCTGAAATGAGCAACTGCCGCATATCTTGGGGAATCAGGGGTGATATTCTTTTTGATATAGAGTCTCATTCGTATAGTATCATCTCTAATATTATAAAAGGTAGTGTTTCTCTGTCTGTCTGTTTCTCTGTAATCAGCGTCCTGACGAATCTATGGCACTTGATGATGATGTCGTGTCTATGGATTGCCAAAAAAGTCTCAAATATTGTCAAAGGTCCGAAGGACCGCAGCTGCCAGCTTTGGTGCCTCAGAACTGTAGAGGGTCTCCCACAGCAGATCTCTATCTGGTAACAAGCCGAGTTTCAAGATCTCTGCAGTAATTTTTGGATATTCAAAGATGTGTTTTGGTGTGAGTTGGATCTATGTGCAGTTCTTGCAGTAAGGATAGGTCCTTGTCCCGTCAGGAAGTATTTTCATTCCCTTATAATGATCCGTTCTTAGGCGAGCAAGTGTGGTCGTTATGTTTCTAGGGAAGTCGAAGTCGGTTATCAAAGGTTTCTTTGAGGGTTGGTTTCAAAGTCTGAATCTGGCCACTGCATTCGCATCTGCAAGTGTGATGGTGGAAAGAGGTTGATCAAGATTTCGTGCCTCTATGGCCAGGGCGTCCGCACACTCATTCCCCTCGATGCCTACATGTGCGGGTATCCACTGCAACACACAAGATTTCCCTTTGCAATGCATCCGATCGAGTAAGTTGCTTATAGTGGAGGCGATGTTTGTCTCTCCGTTTCTGATGACCTCTAGGGCTGATTTAGAGTCTGAGAAGACAACCAGTCCCCCAGTAAGATCCATAGCTTGAGAATTAGTCAGGTGAAAGGTTAAGGCTTCTTTGATAGCCAGGAGTTCGCTGGTGAAATTAGAGAGGAAATCAATCCTGTGTTAATTTTAAGATTGAATTTTTCACGGCTTGGAAGAATAAAAAGGGTTCCTGCTCCACCTCTATTGAGGGATTTGTCTGAAGAACCATCAGTAAAAGCAATAGCTAGGTTCTCCCGGGAAATCTTTTCTATGGTTTCAAGATCCTTTTGTTATCTATGGCACTTAAAATAATGAAATTTAGCACACAGGTAGTCCTAACGTTTTGCTAATTTTGTGAAGTGCAAGAATTTTAAAATTTAATCAAGAATATTTTTTATTAAATTTATTAGTTGTTTCACCTTTCGTCCTTCTTTCCGGAATGTGACGTCACCCATACGTCGAATGAAGAAGCGAGGGTATTTTGCAATTTTCGTCCGCTCACGTCACAAGCGTTTTTCGTCCTAATGCCTTTGGAACATTGCCAAGTTTTCTGATTCTCACGTGTTTCGATTTACGTTGTTAATAAAAGCCACTTCGGAGCCATCACGGCGTTGCCTGTTGGAATGGGATTACGTAGCAATCACCTGGGATTGGCGAGCGTCAACAAACAGTGGTTACACCTGATACTACGAAAAGAACTGTCTAGGGCAACGCCGTGCTGGTTGTGCAGTGGCTAGTCTTCAAAAAATACATATACTCAATACACTCTGTTGCAAACATATCTGGACAAATTGTAAATAGAGGTAGATGGGCTCAAAATAAACATTTTTACTGTCAAATAATTATTGTTTGAAAAATGCAGAGTTAACCCATTAAAGGCGACTTTTAAATAGTTTAAAAAAATTAACTGTTTATCTTATTGCTTGTTTATTTAGATCAATTAAAGTATACATTAAATGTTTCCGATTTTTTCAAAAATTATTTTTTTAATTTTTTAACTGACAAGTTGTTTGACCAATCGTCTATAGTGTGCACATAATTGTAAAAGTATTATATATTCTACACATTTACAGAATGGCACACATAACTTAAAAAGAACAATGGAAATTTTATTTAATACATTAAAACAAACAATATGAAGGAATACTGACCAGTTGTGGATCCACATAGGTGGCCCCACCTTCTGCAGACACCAATTTCAGTGCCTTTGTATTTTTTCTCATATTAATACTCATTGTATTCATGGAAGAAATTGAAATGAACAGTTTATACAAGTACAATATATATAATCTAAAAAGCCAATTCAATATTCATATTTAATAACTATTATGCAAAGCAATCCCATTTTTCTGAGAACGAGTATCACCCCTAAAGTTCAAACAGTTGCTGCATTCTTGATTTTGACTATGCTGTGAGATAAGTCTTGTGACACTCAGGATGTAAAGGAACCTGACATTTCCGGCATCTATAGATTGGCCCTCCACCACAATTTTTGCATCGTCCAAACTGTTGGTCTGACTTGTAAAGCCAATGAGATCCCGTCTATCCTATCTTTGTTGGTCGGATGCATTCATTTGCAGCACTAAAGATCATCCTGAACCGATGAGAGATGTTCCCAATCTTCCCAATACTTCTTAACAATAGATTATTTTTGAGATGGGTAAAGTAGTGATTGTGTTAAAATGTGGTCTATCGGTTCACTGGTAAGGAAACTTTTCAGACTCTGTAATGGGAATTTTACATTTTCGTGACACAAATCCATGGCAGTTAGTTTGTTCATGGGAGTAAAATTCTAGATTTTTGTTCCAGCTTTCGTTCTAATTTTTCTTAGGTCTACTTTCAGATTTTATCTGCTTTCGCATCTTTCGGGTAACAGAAGTGCTAGGTGATCATCTGCATTGCTCTCTTCATGGTCTAATTAACGACTTATTTCACATGTGGTGGAAAGTATTCTTCGCGCCAAGTGATCGAGATCTCTTTGCTCCTTGTCATCACTTCTCTCACAATCTTTGTCAGTCTCTCCATCAGTATCTTCTTTTTCTCTCAATAGGAAGTTTTCTAACAACATTACTATATTTGGCAGTTTAGGGCCACTATTAGAATATCTGTCGTGAGGAAGGAACACACATCTAATGCTTCATATATCGTGAGACTAAAAAGTGGGGGGGGGGTAGGTTTTTTGTTTTAAAAAAACAAATATTCACCTAAAATATTTTATTTTTAGACCGTAATTAGATTTTAACCCTGTTCAAGCTTTCAAATTAAAAAAAACAATCAAATCTGTATTGGCACCTTCAAAGTAATAACTAACTACCGATAGTACCGAACTTTTCACAAACGAAGATAACTTGCCAATCAACAACACTTCTACCTAACGTCGATAAAATAAGTTTCTTTGGATTTTTTTTAGTGTATTAATATAGACAATGGATTCCTCCCATTAAAATAAAACACAAAAAATAGATCAAAAACAGTAATAAAAGTGGGGTTTTTTTTGCCTCTTTAGCGATGATATACGAGACAGCATTCGCGCTCGCAAGAAATTCTAGCTTTGAACCACGTTTTCACCGATAAATCTATCTGGGAAATACACAATTAGTGCAGGATTCTGATTGGTTGATTCTTAGAAAGAAAAAAACACTGAGTGGAACCACTCCTGCCATATAATGGCAAATAAAAAAATTAAAATGACAAACGGCAAATTTTCTTACCAACCGCCGTTTATGGGTTAAGGTGGTAGAGGGCGTGTTTAGGTCAGTCAGTAACAGTTTCTGTGGAGTAAGGCGGCATTCCCGGATCCGATTTTAAACGACATGCTCCGTATTTGAGGTGAGATGCTTGCCATTAGAAATCTGAGCTGGGAATAGCAACATACGGCCACAAAAATGATTTTATCAATGGACCTAAACGGCATTCTCTGCTACCGAAACGAAGCATTTCCGCACACATTTTTTGAGAGAAAATGTTTCTTTTGGACACCTTCTACCAACCCTTACAATTGTCTATTTTTGAAATACTTGCATAATGTTAAGCTATTTAAGTCATGTAAACACTATAAACTATAGTTGGTGTAACCAGAAAAATAGAAATATTGGTTAATTTCTGAAAAGGTATCCCTAATTTAATGAGTAATATTGTGTTAAAATCTAAAACGGTCTTGAAAAGGGCAGTATTTGTCGTTGATCTAGTGAAAATAAGCGGTCCTTCGTGTGTTGTCACTCTGATTTCATCTTACTAAGCGAGAGAGTTTTGACTTTTAAACTGAAAAGTTAAAAATTGAAACCAACTCCCAAATTACTGATTTTATGACGCAGTATTTTGTAGATTGCATTCATTGTATCTAGATTCAATAAAGACTTAGAGCTACACAATACCCTAAAAATGACAAAAATATCGATTTTTTTTTTGCATTTTTTGATGGCCCATACAGTTGGAAAGCTGGCCTCAAAATTCTAGATCTGATATCCAATTAGTTTTAAAGATATTTGAAGATTTCTGAGTGTTGTCAGTGCCAAAGTTTGACAGGATAGAGGAGGGGACGTGGTTAAATTCGTTTTTTTTAATGTAATTTTACATTCTTGCAATTAATTAAAAATATTTTTGAATAAAATCAATTCCTTTGGTGAAATGGCTATTAATTTCAATTTTCACTACTAAAATCGTATATGTTAGTTTATGTTCTGCGTTTTCTTCTGAGACTCATTACTAACTAGCCAATATTGATAAAAAGGTCTTTTTAAAAATCAATATTTGGTTACGATTGCTATATGTAACATATTATAATCAAAATTTTGTAAATACTTGGTATGAAAATATTTTGTTAGGATTAAAATAAATAATTTGTCGCTGCCGTAACAAATGTTTTTCATCATAGGTAAACATAATATTTTGAATTTAAAAAAATATATATTCAATCACATTGAGTTAAATTAGTGTTTTAGCGCATTTTATAAGTTGGTAAATAACATATTAAAAAATTAGACCTCTACATGCATTATTAGTTTTTGTTTTATGACTTAAAATGCATTTTTGTCAGACTTTTATTTTTTTGGATTCAAGTGTTTTCAATTTCCTTATACTTTTTTTCTGTACAAGATACAGTCTAGAAATTTTTTTGTAGATACTTTCATATATATGTACTATAAAAGTTAGTATGGATTAAGGTCTGAGAGTTCTAGTAATTTTTTTTTAAATGTCAAAGAGAGAGAGAGAAGAGAGAGAGAGAGAGAGAGAGAGAGAGTTAATATTTTTAGAATATTTCTATTTTTTTCAGGTTTAGCTACAAAAATAATTATTAAAGTTCAACAATGAGACTGATGGCCAATTCCATACTAAATTTTGTTCCCACACAATTATCCAAGAAATATAAATCACTTAAAATAACTAAAAAATATTAAAAATTGAATATTTTATAAAAATTCAAAAAAAACTTCTCAAATTCCAATTTTTTTAAATTTTAAAATAGTGGTCCTTGTATAACTGACTTTTTGTTATTGCATTCAGTTTAATAATATAAGCTAAAAAAATCATTAATTATTTTTAATGTTACTGTCTGCAGAAAATTTTTTTGAGAAAGGGTACTGTGTAGCCTTAAACAAAGAGTGTAGAAATAAAAATGGTGCTCGTAAATCCACACCAAAAATATTTATTTGTACGAAAACTACATTTTGAAACGTTTTCAGTACGCCTTTGACCTTTACACGTAGACCATTGAAATAGACTAAAGCACTTACGGTAAAACTGAAAAATATGCTTCCAAACTAATTTCCAAAACCTTGAATCTGTAAAAACCCACTTTAAGCCCCACATCCTGTTTTCAACGCACGGCAAGGCAAGTTTCTCTACCGCAAGGCAAGTGTGGTCTGAGATACATTAGATCCAATGGAGCAGCGTACACTAGGGATGCAACATCAACAGCAAAACATCGATGTTTTTAAACATCGATGTTCAAAATTAAAACATCGATGTTGATAGTACATCGTCACAAAAACATCGATGTTTTTAAAATTCAGTGTATTTAAACTTTTTCCCCATTTCTCAACTAGTGATGCGACATCGACTCCAATACATCGATATTTTTTTATAAAACATCAATGTTTTGAAAACGTCGACATCGATGTCGCATCCCTACTTTTCAGACCCTTCACCCTTGGTCCCTTTAGTCTAAAAGTATGTTCAATTTGCTGATTATCAAAATTATGCTCCTTGGTTGTTTTTAAAATTTTTATAACGGTAGTTTTTTCATTTAAAAATAAAACATCAACAACAGTATAAACATCGATGTTATAAAAATTTCGAGATCGATGTTAAATAAATCAAAACATCGATGTTTTGAAAACATCGACATCGATGTCGCATCCCTAAGTGCACACATACCTCTATCGCCGCTGGGGCGACGCACGTCCAACTTGCGTGCAATTTCTACGGCAGTTCCCCACGGCGCCGTATGTGAGTCACCGTTCTGAAGTACCTTGTTTTCATAAACAAATGGAATATAAATAATAATTAATAAATGGTTGTATCCAGTAACGTCTATTTTGTCTCAAAATATACTTTTTTTACACCAAGTTAGCGAAATCAACTCGTTTTCTTCGATTGAATATTTATCGCACGAAATGAGTTCGTGCGTCATTTCACGTTAATGTATGCATAGTTGAGCTTCGGTGCCGCAGTGGTGCCACACGTTGAAAAACCGAATGTGTGCACCGGGCTTTATAGTATGCATTCACTGCATCTTGATCAAGTGGCGGAACCTAAAGATATTGTTCTTTTACGTTATCATTTCTGTCTTCACACCATTTCATCCGGTACACCAATTCAAAAATCTTACTTTATTAAAACGCTACATTATAAAATGTTTCCTATATGCCTTTATCATTCTTACTCTGTAAAATAGAAGTTAGAACTGAGGTAAAACCGTCAACGGCTCTCGGAAACCAACTTCAAAAATCTCGACTGCACGGTGAAGAAAACTACTTTGTGGAACATTTCCACTACGCTTTGATCTGTGAACCGCTTCAATCCCAGAACACTTCCAGTCCACAGAATGCATTTCCCCATTAAAACGGGGAAAAAAAAGAACCATCTCACCTCTTTCCAAAAGATAAAAGCCCGCGCCGCAAGAGAGAATACCCCAGTGAGGAGGTTCTAAATTTGAACCATTTGAGAGGTAAGAACATGACGCTGGCTTCCGCGGCAAAGTGTCGTGGAAGGCGAACTCTCTTCGAAATTGAATTTCAGAACTTCCGCACGAACTGTCACTCCTGTTTTGGAACATAATTCTCGGTGTTTATCATTCGGACATTCGAACGTGGCGGCTTCATATGCGTAAAAGGTCGAGTCAGCAGGAGGCAATATTCAATTTTCTTGCCCTCCGTTGCAAGTGATGGGTGACGTGAGAACACAGTTTTGAGCGGGGTTTCTTTTTCTGTTGAGCGTTCCTTTCGCAGGAGGGGAACGGTGGTAGAATTTTAATTTTGTTTCGTACCTTCGAGACAAATATGCCTGTAACCGTAATCTTATTTTTGTGGGAGTTCGAACATGGTTGCAGATTGGCATTTCGTTACTGGGTCATGTTGATTTAAGTTAAACTCCAACAACTTTTAAATATAAATTTTGATTGGAAAATACATTTTGTTGTTGTAGTTGTTGTTGTCGTGCGGGCTATATATGGCCCAATTGGGGGTGCCATTGCCCCGGAGGGTTTGACTTCTTCATGCATGACACATCCGTTTTACAGGAAGGTCCCTTTCACACATCCATTCACTCACACATATCGTAATTTAGATACCCAATCAGAGGCCGATAACCCCCTGATCATGTACCCCCAGAGGTATTGATTTGGTTTGGGAACATGGGGGACTTTATGACCACGACCTATTTAACGTGACCCATCCACCATTTGCGAACACGACGTACTTTAGCAAGGTCCAAGCGCCGATCTCGCAACCATCAGAATTGCAGGTTCCGCCGAGGACAGAACCCACAACCCTTCGGATGCGGGCCCGACGCTCTACTGACTGAGCTACCGCGGCTCAATATACATTCTGTAACAGAGAAAGAGTCGCACCAAGAAGGAGTTATCCGATTGCGATAAAAATTGGTGGATGTGAAGATCATACATAGAAAACAAACGCCTTAAATTTCAGAACAATTAAATTATTTATTTCAGAGTTTGTCCGTTACTAAGGGAGGAAGTCAATAAGACGTTGGTCCATGTCTGACCTGTATGAAAGCTGTCAATCGGGGCTGAAAAAGTTCCCGGGTGGTGTCCTGCGAAATTTATTACCGTATTGTGTCCAACTGTCGGGCTAAATGGTGAAGATTCCGGGATGGTTACAATCCGCCACTTCCGATAACGTCCCAAATTTGCTCTATGGTAGACAGATCAGGAGACCTAGCTGTCCAAGGAAGCGCTGAGAAAATATCAAGATGATGCATAAGAACACTTATCGTGTACGGCATTATCTTGTTGAAGAGTAAGTCTGTGGTGTCGCAAAAGAAAGTGTAATACAACCAATTGTAGAATGTCGTATACGAACCGCTGTGCTGTAAGTGTGCCAGAAATGACTACCAAAGTGTCCGGCCATCAAAGAAGATGGCACCCCAAACCATAACATCTGCAGTGGGCATGTGCGAAATTAAGGGCAGGATCCCCCCGCCGCCTTGGACATCTCCAGATAAGTCTGAGGTTGGTTTCAGGACACAGTTGGAAACGGGAAACGTCACTAAAGACTATACGTCCCCAGTCAGCGAAGTTCCAAATTTATCGACCCAGGCACAACTGCTTGGTGGGTCGATTCTTTTGTTCTAGAGTATATTTTGCAAACAAACGTGTATATGAAGTAAAAGTAAATTTTATGCTTCTTAACCGGTTAACCGTGAATACAAACAATTCACATCCCCACATTGCCTTGCTTATGCACCACTATTTAATTGTACGTAAAGGTTTAAACGTCGTTAACTGTGAGAACGGTTTAATACCAATTCGATAAGGGGACGTTGAATCTCCTGGTTTGGATGCTGAATTATATGGCACAAGGTCATAACCAGAGCAAGTTGCGCGAGGATCCAGATTATAAAACCAAATAACAGCTTTATGCCAGAGGCTAAGAAATCAAGAATGGAAATACAACGATACGAATAAAATTTGTGAATCTTCTATGGTCGGGAACTTCTGATATTATAGATGGTTGAACATGGAACGATTCCTTCTGAAACGCCATAGTGAATGCCTGTTTCTTCCGCTCCTCGCATCACAGTGATGATTAGCGTGAAATTGATCTGTGATCGAATAATTTTCTCCAGAAATTTCACTATCATCGACTGGTTCCATGGTTGAGAGAATGTTGTTTGAGACACTCTGTAATAGCACCATCGAAGACCAAGATGTACATTTAGCCATATTGCTGTCGTTCCAATTCGATCTCCATTTTGTGGTAAACGTAGCCACCTACGAAGAAGACATAAAAGCCAAAATCTAATCCCATTCAAGTCACTTGAGTTACTTAACAATGCATCTTTTGTACCATCAAAAACCTATGAATTTCCTTTATGTCCAGATGAACTGCTTTAGTAGAGCACTACACCTTAACCTTTGAAAGCAAATTGCGACTTTCAAAAAAGAAAAAGAAAACCGTCGCTGATGGTTTGACGAATACCATTCGCTTGGCTAGATCAAGAATAACATTTATATTTACAATATTAAAACTATTGAGAGAAATTGAGGAAAAATCTCTATAAATATTTTACATTATAAATAAATATATTTTAAGATGTTTCAGATGTTAACATAAGAATGTGCAGTTTTAGACTGGAAAAAAGAGTGAAAGCATTCAAATAAATATTTAAAAAAGGTTTTTCTGCTACTTAACTTTACTTTGTATGTATTTTTCTGCGACTTCACTTTCATTTGTATGTATTTTTCTGCGACTTAACTTTCATTTGTATGTATTTTTCTTGATTAAACACTTCACTTACAATTTTTATGATGAACAAATGAACTTACAAATATATTTTTGATCTTACGAATTGAAGATCGTCATTACAAATCGGGAAACCGGAAACTAATCAGATAAAACTGGAACGTTCGTTAATAGCGAATTAAAAGATTAGGACTTTAAGAGTTGGATACTCTTAGATGGATAACTTGACCGTTGACCATTTATTATGCATCGAGCTTCTGATACAGAATGAGCAGTTTCATATTATGTATGTTATTTTATCCCAACTCCCGACCAAATGTGTGTGAGGGTGGTAAAATCTATAAAGAAAATTTTTCCGGCTCAATTCGGACCTAAGGTTGACTGATAATAAAGAGCCGGACCACATACATATCTTCAGCGCGCACAAACACGGGCCGATCACGTCAACCCCGCATCGCACCCACCCAGGGAAGACGAGAGCTATTCGGACGGCGCGTCACAGGGCCTACTTCTAATGTTTCTCATTAGAGGCGTTCCCTAGCTTCGGCTAATTCGCTGTGGGTTTTGAATAACTCGGTACAGAGGGGTCTGCTAACATTCGAAGAAAAAAAAGTGTGTGGGGGGGGGGTAAGGGGTATTGCGATAAAGCACAAATTCTAATGCAGGAGAAATTGAAGAGAGGGATACGAAACACCATTTTTGCTTCTATAGACAATCGGCTCCAGTCAATTTTCCAAGTCCATGCGCCCTAGACACCCTTATCTTGAAAACATGATTTCTAAGCATACGCGACCGTTTGTTCTACGATCTTGAAAACACGATGCCCAAGCCCACGTGACTTACGCTTCTCTGATATTTTGATCATAATTCTGTACACTTTTTTTTCTATTTCTACTCAATGTCGATGTAATAGCATCTTTTAAGAATAATTCTGCATCTCACTGCCATTACGCTCAAACAGCTACAACATAAATGAGTTTTACGTATACCATTTTATATGAAATAACTAGCCACTGCGTGGCCAGCATGGCGTTGCCCGTGGCAGTTCTTTCCGTGGACTCAGGTGTAACCCCTGCTCACTGACACTAGCCAACCCCCGGTGATTGCTACGTATACTCCCATTTGGTTTCTTTCGCAAACGAACTCCACGGGCAACGCCGTGATGATCTCGAAGTGGCTATTATCAACAAAGTAAATGAAAACGAGCTAGAATAGGAAAACTTGACATGGTTCCAAACGTATTCGGGCTAAAAACGCTTATTACATCAGCGGTCGAAAATCGCAAAATACGCTCCCTTCTTCATTCGAGGTAGAGGTTATGACACATTCCGGAAAGAAGAAAGGTGAAAAAATTAATAAATTAGTTTTGAAATGTTCTAGATTAAATTTTTTTTAATTCGTTCTGGACACAAAAATTGTAAAAAAGTAGGACAAATTCCATTGTTGTAAGTGCCATAGATTCGTCAGGACAACGCGAACATAGAAACACTTCCTTTTATAGATTGAGTTCCGCAGATCTGGAAGGAAGATTGGAATCGTGAGTTAGAGTCACGAATTTACGTATAGAGGGTTGCGAGTTTGAGACTTGATCCAACCAAAGTCTCGTTCGTTGCTAGTGCATGTTCAGTCTGTTGTGGCCTCAAATGTGCATACATTGAATTTGCATGAAGCTTGGGGAGTGGGGGTCAGGTCAGGTGTTGATCGAGTCATCTGACCGTGGTTGAAAACTACGAGGTGTTATCCTCGAAGCCTTTCCTTCGGGATTGAACTATCGCCCATCTCCCATTATATGGTTCTGATGGGTCGTATATTCAGCTATTTATCTTCCTATTACACTCACATGATGCTGTGCATTGCCGGAAAGAAACTTAACCTTCTGCGCCCTTCACACTTATAGATTTGTTCTGTAACCTGCAATCTTTTCTGAATTATTAATCTGCAATCTGAATTATTACTACTTTTAACCTATGCTGAACAGGAAAAAAACTATTATAACCCTCTTAGCCGTTCAGATGTATATATTCTTTCTGCAACCTGAAGTATTTCCTTTCGACTGAATTATTAACCTGTAATCTGAATTATTACCAGTTTTTAACCTATACTAAACAAGAAAACAATTATTCTAACCCTCTGATCCGTTCACACGTATATATTCGTTCTGCAACCTGCAATTTTTTTATGCAGATTGAATTATTGGCCAGCTGTCCCAATTAGTACCAGTTTGAATCTAAACTGAACAATAGAATCTTTTCTGGGGTTCTTTACATGAACCTGTACGCTACGTTAGATAGACAATTGTTACCACTAAAATTTCGTTTACACTAGCGGCATGGTAAAAATCTGTGTACAGTGGATGTTATCCCCCTTTTAAGTGGCCGCTGGCATTGATCACCATTTACGAGATGTCTGCGACTGACCTTCTGTAGGGCTCCTCCCTTTGTTCGCAACCCTACCCTATCGACAGTGAGGTGTGAACGCTTTGGGGGAAAGGAAGAAGGTCGCTCCGGTGATATCTATCTCACGACAAACGTTACGCCACACAATACTATGAAAGGAAAGAGTCAGTCGTAAATGCCACTCAAGGCTCTATCACTCAAGTTAGATAATTAAGTTAGGGGGTCGGACATGCAGGCGAAATAGCCGTCTTGTGAGACGATTGAAAAAATCTAAGCGCCGCAGCGTAAAGGTTAATAGATGTGATTATTTATTAATTATACAGGGTGGTCCCGAATTCATGGTACAAACTTTAATGGTAGGTACAGGACATTGTAACAATGATTTATTGTATAGGAATGTATAGTCGCAAGTGACGCGGTGAGGCGTAAACAGGGGAAATAAAAGGAAAGAGAAATGGAGTGATCGGTTGGTATCATTGCCGGTAGAGGGCAGTAGATGTCTAGCCGCTGTTGAACATCGACTTTTTGATTGGCGCATACTTACTACCCACGCGGCTCACTGGCGGAAGCTATCTTATTTTTCTGAAAGAAGTGTTACCACAACTGCTGCATGATGTTCCGATCGCCATTCGTAACCGCATGTGGTTTCAGCACGATGGGGCGCCAGCACACTTCAGCATTGATGTACGGAATTACCTGAATGCCACGTTTGGTACTCGATGGATTGGGCGTGGTGGACCAGTCCCTTGGCCACCCCGATCTCCCGATTTATCGAGCCTCGATTACTTTTTATGGGGACATCTAAAGCATCTTGTTTATGAGACTCCAGTTGACTCAGATGAGGATCTCGTCGCTCGCTTATCTGTAGCTGCTGCAGGTGTGCGTGAAATACCAGGCATCTTTGAACGTGTACGCCAATCGCTCCACCGACGCTGTCAAGCATGTATCGATACTGGTGGACGCAATTTTGAACAATTACTGTAAACACGACACTTGTCAACAACGCTTTCAATAAAATCTTTGTTTTTCCTTTCGGCCGTTATTTCCCCTGTTTTCGCCTCACCGCGTCACTTGCGACTATACATTCCTATACAATAAATCAGTGTTACAATGTCCTGTACCTACCATTAAAGTTTGTACCATGAATTCGGGACCACCCTGTATATTGTTATTTTGGACAAGCAGTACCTCATCACTAAAAACTATCGTGACTCTAAGAATAAACACGTTAAGATGGTATGTCTCATTGAGTTGAGTATATTATTGAAGAGAGACTGTGAAATTACTTCTGGTATGAATTCGATATTGCGGAAAGTGATAATTAACACTAAAGTAATAACATTTAGATGATAAGATTGAAAAAGAGTTGTACGGGAGAGAAAATGAAAAAGCAAAATAATAATAACGAAGGTTTTAATATAATTATTTTGCTTAATAAAAGAGGAACGGTTTGACAACTATTATCATCTGAAATATACGACACACATAAAACGACTTTCAACATTAGGAAATATGTGAAACTAACCGAATTGTTAACGTTAAACCTACATAAAACGCAGACAAGTTATCTAAGTCTCTGGCGAATTCAAGTCGGGATTTTCCAGCTTCCTTTTGAGAGCAAAGCTAACTTTAAGGCCCCTGTTGACTGAAGAGCAGCGAAACACTCTGGCCTAAATACATGTTGTTACCCACGGGGAAAAATTTCGCTCTAAAATCCCCAAGATTCCGAACGATGTTTCCTTAATAGGGATGCCTATGAAATGTTTTACTATTTGATGAAAGATTTCTAGGTATAAGAAGAACCGTAAAACATCCGAGCATTGAAAAAATAAAAATTTCTAGCCATGAATATTTCAAATCTGTTCAACGTTGTCTGCTCAAAGTTGCAAGAATTTCTGCATTTATGAATGCATTATGTAGAATGGTATACGCAGATTGCTTATGCATGTTGGCCGACCTTTTGAGTTTTGACCTCAAAAACATAATGCCGTATGCGAAGAGTCATGAAGTTTGTGTTGCCAGTATAAATTACGTCTCTTGAGTTTAGAGTTCAGCAACACTTTCTTCAGTGCAACGAAGAAAAGTGTGTTTATGAATTAAGTGATTTAGGAATAAACTGGAAAGGAGACAAAATGTTACTTTCTTATTTTCTCGTATTTATTCGGTTAATAAGGTCAAGAGAGTAGTCTACTGTAGTGAAATAAATATATTCCATGCTGTTTTACTATCATTTTAAATATGCAAATAGTACTATTTAAACAAGATTATATGGAAAACCCTTATTCAAATCATTTCCCGTTTTTTTATGACAGTGGTTTTTTGTAAATTTCATTCGTAACTCCTACCACACATAACGTTCATACATTCTATTTCATACATCATGTCCCTTGTCAACATATTTTACATCAACGTATCTAACCACACACTCCTCAGCACATATAATGAGCAAATACATCTGTATTCAATGATTAAGAGAATGCCAAGAAAAATTATATTGGTGTAAAAGGTCAAAACTCGGCACATATCATGCAGGGAAGATGTTCATGTTTATTTATCTGTATATTTTTATTTTGTGTTCAATATGTTTTGAAGTAATATTTATTGGTTTTTCACTCCTTTGTTACCTTTATGAGGAAAACATTTAGTTTAACCGTCATGTTGACAGACCTGTTTTAATATGCAGGTATAATTTCTTGTTTACCCACTTCTTCGACTATTTTGTGCTGTTAACTGGAATCCTCATTTTGGTTTTTATACACTTTAACCTGTTTTTGATTTATTTTTGTAATTTAATTGGGCTTGCGTTCGGGTTAAAATCTTCATCATAGGGCATAGAAAACGTTAAAACGTACATAATATTTTTCTAAATTGGTAATTTGATACCTACCTGGATTAAACAACAAACAAATTATTGGTATTCCAAAATATTTCAATAATTTGGTTCAGTTGACTGATTTTTCAAGCTTATGATCCAACTATGAGAGTCATATAAAGCGATTTACTGTTAAATTTTTTGTCTGTGTCATCTAATAGAAAACGTTTGTACTCATTAATGATACATTAATAAATTTTTATTTTTTCATTTGGATTGGTTGTTCATGGAGCCTAATTGGACTCATTCGAATCAGTGAGAATTATAATAAAAGTAAATAATTGTCCGAGTTAATTATAAATGATAATTGTCTGATTGGTACAAAAGGATATAGTTGTCAAATTTATTGACTGAGTAATTCACACACACACACACACACACACACACACACATATATATATATATGCGAGTTTGAAGAAATCTATCAAACTTTTCTATTCATACTCTACTGTTCGCATTTGGCTTATCGTGATTTCTGTTTGAACTGATACATAAACCTATAATGAAAACTGTATTTAACAAAAGTCAGTTCATGCTAGGATTTCGGCAGGTATAGCTATTCAGATACCTGAATAAATGAAAAATATTTCTAAAAGGGTGTTATATTTGTATAATGTTTTAAGTTCATATCGTGGTATCTAATCATGTTTAAAGGAATAATAAAGTATTAAAACGAAAATGCTTTTAAAGTAGTTTAAAAAAACATTATGCTTTATAGAAAATATTTATTCAAAGAAAAAGATTAATTTTACCAGAATAAGACATGGAACATTTGAAAACATTAGCACTTAAAGATTGATTTCCCTGCAAAAAATAATATTTTTCTTCATAGATTATCCTAACTTTTAAAATGTAATATCTATATACGGCTATACAATTTATTTTCTTCACTATACAAAGAGATTTTGTAACAGCATTCAATTTAGTGATTTATATTGTTTACTATTACTGTAATTTATCTTGCGGGTTCCTCTCTTCTATGTCAGTAAAACGTTCCTGGGTGAAATCCATTCATTGGAGTTGTTTGACTCAGATATGCCAAACCTCGTGCACCCTCGAAATCAAAACCACTTTTGTGTTGTCATGTGTGGACATTTTAACGTTGCGCTTATCATTATGTCAAAGACAATATTTTGACTAAGCCGTTCTTTTCTCATTTCTAAGCAACATATGTACACTATATGGACAAAAGTACTGTATTTGGTCACTGCAGAAATTCGAAAGAATCCATCTTTGTGTGGGGTTGTCTTCCTGGTTAGGTCTTGGCACATTGCTTTATGTACCTAGTACAATGAACGGAGACGTGTACCTCGATGTTCTGGATGATTCCGCCTTGCTTACACTATAACAATACTACGGTGATTGTGGTTGTTTCTTCCAACATGATCTATCTCGATGCCATATTGCAAAACGTGTGCTTGACTGTCCTGTCTTGAACTCCTATCTCAATCCGATCGAACACTTGTAGGACAAACTGAAGCGATGTTACGGCATAGCTACGCACACTCATTTTCACAACAATCTCTTCTCACAGCTTTGCAAGAGGCTAAGCGAGCTATTCATGCCCAGACTTATAGACAACTTTTGGAAAGTATGCCTCGACGTGTTGCATCTGTAATACAAGCAAAAGAAGAGCCTACTCATTACTAAATACACTCTATAACAAAAAAATATCGACGAACCAAGAAGGAGTTGTCCAATGGAGACAAAAATTGGTGGAAAAGAAAATTATATACAGAATAGAAAATGATTAAAATTTCAGAACAATTGAATGATTTATTTCAGAGTTACAGTAACGAGCTCAATAAGGTGTTGACCCGCCTCTAGCCTGGATACAAGCTGCCACACTGCGTGTCATAGACCGATAAAGCTCCCGGATGGTCTCCTGCGGAATTTCTTGCCAAAATTTGCTCCAATTGTCGGACTACGTCATCAACATTCCCTACGGCATCTACGGATCTGTTGATCTGGCTGGTCAAGGAAGTGTTTGACAAGCTTGAAGACAGTTCATAGCAACACGTGCCGTATGTGGTCTGGCGATGTCTTGCTGAAAAATAAGCCCAAGGTACTGTGAAAGGAACGGTAGCAAAACAGGTCTCAGAATGTCGTCGCTGTGCAGGAAGTATACCTCTAATGACGACCAAAGGGGTCCGGCTATCAAGGGAAATGGCACCCCAGACAATAACTCCTTGTTGAGGGCCCGTGTGGCGTGTAATAGTGAAAGCAGGATCGGCACGCTGCCCTGGGCGTCTCCAGACACGTCTTCGATGATCGTCAGGACACAGTTGGAAGCGGGATTCGTCGCATAAGACTATACGTCCCAAGTCAGCATCATTCCAGCCTGATCGAGCCAAGCACCACTGTAATCTGGCTCGACAGTTGCAGGCGTGAGTGGCAGGAGGCGTAACGGTTGGTACGAGAGTAGATTTCGCTCTCTCAGCCGTCTGTGAATGGTCATGGTGGACACTCGTGTATGGGTCGCAAGACTGATGGTTGATAGCGATGAATCAGGCGCTGTGACGGCTGATGTGACAATCACTGTCCTCGCGATCTGTTGTGGCCCTACGTCGACCGCTACCATCATGACGCTGAAATCTGCCAATGTCCTCCTACTCTTGCCAGCATCTTATAATCGACGCATCGCTTCGACTCACATGACGAGCGATTATCCGATTTGCCCAACCTGCCTCTCTCAATTCAATGATACGACCTCTTTCAAACTCTGAAAGTTGCTCGTAGTGAGCTCGAATCCTGCGGCGAGGCATTTTTTCAGTCGTTGAAAGGTATCCTAAATCGCAATGCAGCACAAATTTTTAACAACAGTTGAAGGAAAACTCCTTATATACGTCTGCTGGATGCGCACTTCCGATGCGCTGGAGATCGCACTATTCATTCATTGGACACCAAATTTTAATCATTTGCATATTTGGTCAAAACTTTTTTGCAAACGAAATATCAAAGCAATCGGATGATTCCTTCTTGGTGCGTCGATTTTTTTGTTATTGAGTATACAATAATAAAGCACTTTTTCTGAAAAACATGTAGTGCCCAAATACTTTTGTCCGTGTAGTGTATTTAGAAGTTGTAAGAACCTCATTCAATTTTGATGTCTGCACACATTAACTAAAAGTATAAGATAATACCCAATTACCCTTGTAATCATAACACCAAGTACTGCATTGAACACATGACCTTTTAAAAGCTGCATTCTTCGTCATTAATAGCACTAAATCTCATACTATGTCATTTTAATACCGCCAGACACCAGCAAAACGAAAAGAATAAACCCCAAGCATTGATTAAATTACAATGGGAAAACTGATATCTGTTTGGAAAACTCGTTCTACTGGAAATCAGCTCAGCAGAGATTTTAAAAATACTCCCGATTTCCATTCTCACTTTCCAAGTCTAGTGGTTAAAAAGAAATCAGAACAAATCTCCTAGAGCACTCTCAGACGAAGCATTGTACTTAGGGGATTAATTCTAAGAATCTTGCGGTCATTTCACAATTCCAGGGAAGCATGACAAATAGCGTCCAAGTATTTTCCTCCGTTAGTTCCTTTCATGATGGATAAGCCTTTTTTTCTTTCTTGAAGTTTGGTATGTAAAATAGATAACCGTTTGAGATTCGATCAAAAATAAGAACTGAGATTTTTGTTACTTTATGATTGGAAGATATTTTATTATTTATGTATCTGACTTCTGGAAGATTCGTGAAATGAAACAATGAATATCAAGCCTTTCTTCCATAACTCAAAAATGAAGAAGCTATATTTGTATTGAATTTTAAGTTTTAATTAGATTTGTACTCATATTTAGTCTATAAACAGCTGAACAGTAAAATGTTGTCATTGTCAGTTATAGGGTTGTTTCTGATCTAAACCGACGATATACTAGTTTCAGTAACATTTTCTGTTATTTGCCTTCGGAAAAGGAATTTCTTTAACCTTGTGTACCGCTTACGTAAGCTAAATCTAATTTTCTCACAGAAATAAAGCAAATTTCTTAGTTTTTGAAGACGTAAGTCTCATACAATCGTTTAAAGCTCCGTTCAATCGTCATAATATTGCTTTAAAACTGAAATCATATTGTTTTAAAATTTATGTAACGTAAACAACTCATGTAACGTGTTTTCATCTAACGTTTCATAGAGATTAGAAAAATCTTTGAAAACACTTTTCGTCATCCTGTGGTTAATCTAAAGTGTTATTAGTGAAAAGGGCCAAGCGCTCGCCTACTGGAACCACGCCTGATCTTTCGCCCTCAACTTGAAATATGTTTGCCAAACATTTCGTTGAGGAAAGAAGAATATTTGAAACACCTTCGTATCATCATATGGTTAATCTCAAATATCATTACAAAATTTGTGAGTGAAAAGGGCCAAACTCCCGTTTACTGGAACCTCATCTGATCTCTTCCAACAGCATGTAGGTTTGTCATCCGTCTCATTGAGTTAAGCAGAACATGCAACACCTTCGCATAATCTTATGGTTAATTATTTGATGATTAATCTCAGATGCTATTAGAAATTTTGTAAGTGAAAAGGCTAGACGCTTGCCTACTGGAACCACACCTGATATTTGATCCTCAGCATGAAACATGTTTAACATACATTTCATTGAGGTAAGCAGAACATTCGAAACCCCCTCCGCATCATCCTATAGTAAATCTCAAATGTTATTACCAAATGTGTGAATGAAAAGGCCAAACGCTCGAATACTGGAACCAGACCTGATCTTTGTCAACAGCATGTAGGTTTGTCATACGTTTCATTGAGATAAGCAAAACATGCAACACCTTCGCATAATCTTATGGTTAATTATTTGATGATTAATCTCAGATGCTATTAGAAATTTTGTAAGTGAAAAGGCTAGACGCTTGCCTACTGGAACCACACCTGATATTTGATCCTCAGCATGAAACATGTTTAACATACATTTCATTGAGGTAAGCAGAACATTCGAAACCCCCTCCGCATCATCCTATAGTAAATCTCAAATGTTATTACCAAATGTGTGAATGAAAAGGCCAAACGCTCGAATACTGGAACCAGACCTGATCTTTGTCAACAGCATGTAGGTTTGTCATACGTTTCATTGAGATAAGCAAAACATTTAAAACACCTTCGCATAATCCTATGGTTAATCTCAATGCATTTACAAAATTTGCGAGCGAAAAGGTCAAACCCCCGTTTACTGGAACCATACCTGATCTTTGTCAACAGCATGTAGTTTTGACATAAGTTTCTATGAGGTCAGCAGAACATTTGAAACACCTCCGCATCATCCTATGGTCAATCTCAAATATCATTACAAAATTTGTGAGTGAAAAGGGCCAAACTCCCGTTTACTGGAACCTCATCTGATCTTTTCCAACAGCATGTAGGTTTGTCATCCGTCTCATTGAGTTAAGCAGAACATACAACACCTTCGCATAATCTTATGGTTAATTATTTGATGATTAATCTCAGATGCTATTACAAAATTTGTATGTGAAAAGGATAAACGCTTGCCTACTGGAACCACACCTGATATTTGATCCTCAGCATGAAACATGTTTAACATACATTTCATTGAGGTAAGCAGAACATTCGAAACCCCCTCCGCATCATCCTATAGTAAATATCAAATGTTATTACCAAATGTGTGAATGAAAAGGCCAAACGCTCGAATACTGGAGCCAGACCTGATCTTTGTAAACAGCATGTAGGTTTGTCATACGTTTCATTGAGATAAGCAAAACATTTAAAACACCTTCGCATAATCCTATGGTTAATCTCAATGCATTTACAAAATTTGCGAGCGAAAAGGTCAAACCCCCGTTTACTGGAACCACTCCTGATCTTTGTCAACAGCATGTAGTTTTGACATACGTTTCTATGAGGTCAGCAGAACATTTGAAACACCTCCGCATCATCCTATGGTCAATCTCAAATGTTATTACAAAATATGTGAGAAAATGCCACACAAACGCTCGCCTTCTGGAACCTGATCTTTTGCCCTCAGCGTAAAGCATATTTTCACCTTAAGTTTCGTTTAGGTAGGCAGAACCTTTGAAAACCCCTTTGAATCATCTTAAGGTTAACCCTAACTAATTACGCGCCACCCACTGGAGTGTCCTGCGAGCCGCAAATAATCACCGAATCGTGTTTTCATGCGCATTCCCCGTTTGTTTTACAACTCGGTTAAGCACCTATCTCTGCAGAGATATGGTGGTAATAACTCTCACTCTAATCTCAGAATGTAACTCTATTTTGAGTGAGGGCGAGTCGTAAGTAACAGCTCATTTCTAACAAACTGAATATCCCGCGCGGTCCGGCCCAAATTCCCATTATAAATCTTAAAGCCCCGGTTTTCCGAGGATGCGGCCATAAAATAGGCAAGTCATTACGTAAGATGGAGGCAAGGCGCCCGCTTGCTAAAGGACTCCGAGGCTGTATGGGTATTTATCTGCTGCTTCATATGAGTATGGGAGCGAGGGATTCGAAATGACTGAAAACGCTGCGAGGGGGTGTTTTGCGGGATGGACCATCTCTGTCTCACAGACGACTCCGCAAATTGAAACGTATGCGTGTTTTGAAGAGCTCGTTCTCCAAGTTTGTTGTGAATGAATATGGAGTCTGCCGTTTCGACGGGTGTGTTTTATGTGGGACATTTGCTTTCGTGTGTGTAACCGTGGAGAAAAGCCGTGGTGAGGTGGGGTTATTGCGTTTGTGAAGTTGAATTTCTAAAAGGGTGTAATCTTGATATCGACAATGTATGCTGTTTTAGCTTTTTCCTTTTTGGGCCTAATTTTGTTATTCTGTACTTCTCACTTTGTAAGTGAATTACACTAGTTTTCAAGGAATAAGGCATCGTCTTATAATCAAGAAAACGCTTAGTTGTAACTAAAAAACATCCCGTGTTTCTATTAATCCCCCAAGTGGTTTCGACGAGATATCCCGCCCAACAAGATCTAACCATTTTTGCTAATGGCGATATATCAGGTCATCAAGAATGCGATGGTTGAATTCCGAATGATAATTTCGTCGTTTCTTTGATGACGATATCAAGCCGAGGTCAGCTTTTCAAGTGACGAGATATCTCGTCTATGAAGATCTGGTCAGTTTTGTTAATGACGAGTTACCTCGTTGAGACAACCACGAGGAGGGATTACTCCCCAACTGTTAAATTATTTGATGACTTTAGTACAAAAATGTGAATTTATTTGAATCTAAAAAATTAATATTTATTTTTAATAATAGAGAATACTAAGTTTTTTTCTCAGGATTGATGTTTTCGATGAGTACTATTGCAATTTTAAACTCTGAATGTTTACAACACATTTTGGAATGTTGATATCTTGACTTCTCGGGTATATAGGGTATGTGAGTAAAACACGTTTTTTGACCATACAACTTTTACTTTCAGCATGATTCATGTTTCAGACTTAAATATTTTCAGCATTTTTCTGCTAACTAAACCTTAAAATGTACGAACACTACAACCTTGTTCGCTCGAAGAGTATAGGAACTAGTACGTCCAATATTTATAATAAAACTGAATAGATGAGTATTAAAGAGAAACGTATGTTATGAAAACTTTATGACCATTAAATTTTTATTTTAAGGAATATTCATGTTTCTGACTTAATTATTTTCAGCACTTTTCTGCTAACTAAAACTTAAAATGTTATAACATTTAACCATGTACGCTCTAAGAGTACTGGAACTTGTTTGTCCAATTTTTATAATTAAACAGAATAGAAGAGTATTAAAGGGAAACGCCTTTTGATCTAACTTACCAATGCAGAATTGCTGTGGACACATTTAATGAGAGATATTATCAAACCATGTATCAAAAATAGTTGTTAGTTGTTAAGATCATTATTTATTTTGTAAATTTGCTTTACCATATTTATTTGGAACTACACTATTGTTTGTGAAAGTTACAACACCATGAAGGAATCATGCAAATTAAACAAACTTCTAAACTCTCGAAACATCCACATCACGACAACGCAAGGATTTTTGAGGCTACGACAGATTCGTAACGTACACCATCGCCCTTTGTAAACGATGGTCTTTAGTTGCATTTAAAACCCTCCGGTTGCTTATCCTTTATTCTTACTTACTGCGGTTCTTAAATGTTGTGAACAAATTCGTTTTCCATCAGCAAATTTTATTCGCCCGGGGAATCGCAAAATTAACACGTTATAGATCCAATCGTTGCAGAACAACAAATACAGATGTGTTTTTTATTGTGATACTCAAAAAATATGAGGTATATCCAACAATACTTAAATTACTTGTAACTATCAACAAAAACCATACAACTCGAATGACAACACGCACATACGTACTTCATATTTGCATAACAAAATCGATTCAGGGATATTGATTTAAGGTGATACAATACCCTTGTGAGCTTTTGCCTTTCCCCAGTGTCTCAAAGTCTCCCTATAATTGAATCTTCAGCGCGCAAACGGATATCCCAGTGCTTAATTGAGCTTCAGAAAAATCCCCCGTTCAGGAATTCCGGCATCGGAATGGCATATGCATTTCTTCAAGAACTGCCAGCAAATCCGATCGCAATCTAATTTCCGAAATCTCTTCGATATGAGATACACACGATAGTTTCTTCCTCAAACGCGTTTTTTATATGAAATAATACATCCGGATGAAGAAGTGAAATAATCCGCTTAACGTCCCCGCAAACGACAAGAAACAAGAATATCGAACACAACCGCATCGGAAAGGAACGTGGCGAATTTTTATCGGTCCATCCGGTGAAAAACCAAAAATTTAAACAAAACAGCGGGGGCGAAGAAGGGTTCCGAAAAAAACGAAAAAAAAAAAAAAAGAACAAAACAAGAACCGAAACCAAATCCATTGCGTCGAATGGAATTTAATTACCATACAGATTCACATAAAAAAGGAACTGTAAGCTTTTTGTAATGCGCAAAGAAATTCAATACTTCCATAACTCGATGCAGGAGGGGTCTTGCTCGCTCCGTGTTTGTTCTGTTCTTTTGTTCCATACCGCAAGGAACGAACGATAGGGTTAGCGTTCTCTCCCCGGCCATCCCCACCGAACCTTTGTTCCACTACATTCCAAATGTAATTTGTTTCGTTTTCGATAAATAAAAAAACCAACAGGCTTGGAGAAGTTGATAAGAAAAAAAGAAAGACAACCTAGTTTACTACTTTAATTGTGTTTCCAGTGCACTAAAAACAGATTTTATTGTCTCCTCTGGGTAGTGGCTTGTGTACATTGATATCCCCAGACAAGCCTGTGCTGTTTTAGTTTTAAACACCGATGGCACAGGGACGGACAACTGCGCTGTTATGGACTGCTGCTAGAGAGTGAAGTAGATTTGAGTTGCTCGCGGGTTGGGCGAGGTCAGGGTAGTAAAAACGGTTTGATGAACATCGTAAAAGGACGTTAGGGCGCCCTCGTTTGAATCGAAAGACGTTTTTAGGCGGGCTCGAGTGCTCAGTTTATAGACAGATAAATTTATGCTAAATGGAAACCATCTGAACTGAGACAAAGTCGTACTTTATTGCTTACTCAGACACTCTTCTTCGACAGCAATACCGCGGACCAACCGGTTTGGTGGTTAAGGTTTTAGCCCCTCGATGGGAAGGTTCCTGGTTGGAATCCGGGTCAGTGCATGAATGTTTGTAAGCGTATGGTGTAGAGGCGGATGGTGCACCTTAACACTTTCACTGCTGATCTCGCACCTGCGCGTGATATGGCGTCAACTTTTAAGTGCCAATCACGCATATGGTATGAAGTGATGTCCCAGGAAGTCACGAGTTCGCGTGGGAAGGGCAACGTTTCAACATTTATTCTCCGTTGTAGTCTTCATTGTACACTACTCTACAATAATGGACCGGACAGCAATATGTGATAGTATAAGGAAAATAATACATGCTTTAATAGGGGGATGGTCTACCACGTTCTGCAATTACACTAGCAACCCTTATGGGCATACTTTCAACAAGATTATGATACACATCTATGGGTATTTATGTCCATTCCTGCTGCAAGAATATCACCACGTCAGCTGTGGAATTTGGACGTGGTTCCCTGGTACCATAAATGTACCATAACTCGTACCATAAAGGTTCTATGGGTTTAAGGTCGGGACTGTGCGCTGGCCAAGTAAGACGTTTTACGTCCATATCTAGATACCACTGATTGACAGATGCTGCAACATGAAACGGAACATTGTCGTCCTATAAGTAACATTCGACAATTCCATAAAATTGACAGAGCGTAGGAAGAACTTGATTGCCCAAAATGTTCATGTAGGCGTCGGTGTTCAATTTACCAGGAACAACATGAAAAAGTCCCTGGCCTTACCACGAAAAACACCCCCAAACAAGCAGTCGGATTGTATGCAAATCCGCTGGAGTCCGGTACATTATAGTAGTATAGTGTATGTAAGGTGTGTCTACTGGTATTGGTGTGGAGTAAAGGTTGTTACTACGTTGTCCTCTGATCTTTCTCTTAGGGGTTGACGTCGGATCGATAACCCGTTGTATTGCTCTTGTACGACCTCCACTAAAAGTTACCAAATCAAAAGCACTTCCCCGGTTTACGTCTTTATTTTCCCTATTGAGACGTTTGGCCGTCGTGGCTCTGTAAACCCGATGCCCTAAGAACCTGCGAGTTGTGGGGATGTATAATTGATTTATCCCAGGGTGTGTTTTTCTCTTCTGAGTAAGTGTGAATGTGCATTACTTCATGTTGTCTGTCTTGTATTTGGGGCAGAATGGACAAATACGACCCATCTCTACTAATAGAAAAGGAAGTGTTTCTCTGTCTGTGTCTCTGAACTCAGTGCCCTGACGAATATATGGCACATACCATAATGAAATTTGGCACAAAGTCCTAATTCCATGCGATTTTTTTTGTAGCGCCCGAATTTTGAAATTTAATATAGAAATTTTTTAATTAATTTCTTAGTTTTTCACCTTTTGCCTTTATCTACCTCGATTGAAGAAGTTGCGGATTTTGTGATTTTCGACCGCTGATGTCACGAGCGTTTTTCGTCCTAATGTCTTTGGAACCATGCCGTTTTCCTATTCTAGCGTGTTTCGATTTACGTTGTTGACAGTAGCCACTTTAAGGTCATCACGGCGTTGCCTGTAGAGTTCGTATGCGAAGGTAACCAATTAGGAATACGTAGCAATCACCGGGGTTGGCGAGGGTTAGCGATCTGACAGACACCTGACCTCACGAAAAGAACCTGTCACGGGCAACGCCGTGCTGGTCAAGCAGTGGCGAGTGTCCACCCAGCCTAGAAGTCTAGAGGATCGTGAGTGGCAGTGTTTGAATGTTACCTATTGACGCAGGCGGGATTTTAATGATTAGTTGGTCCAGTGGTATTTTTATATCTCAGTTTTGACAAATAGAAAAATGACGAGTCAAGAGATTCCTCAGTAAGATTAAAGTTGAATTACTATATGGCACTATTTACTGATACAAAAAAAAATATTGCATAATATAAATATTACATATTATTACATATTACAAAAATATAAAATATTACATATTAATACAAATCGAAACATTAATCAAATTAAGAAAGCTTAGGTTCGTGTCGAATTCAAATCAAGATTCTGACTTCTAACTAGTGATGTGAGTATTCGAATACAAAAGTACTCATGTATTCGATACCTAAAAGTAACCGCTGTACTCGATACTTTTATGTGAGTACCGGAAGTATTCATATGAGTACCGGAAGTACTCAAGTAGTTGTTGTTGTATTCATCCTAGGTATCGGTTACAAAAGCATTCATATGAATACAGGAAGTATTCATGAATACAGGAAGAACTAAATTAGTTGTATTCATCCTAGGTATCGGTTACAAGAGTATTCATTTGAATACTGGAAGTACTCTAGTAGTAGTTTCTGTGCTTATACAAAGTAGTTACTCTTCCAAAGTAGTAAGTACTCATCCAAGGTATTCGAATACAAGAATACTCATGCTGGCTGTTCAAATCATAGAAGTAGTACTTCCATGGTTCAAATACCAAAAGTATGTCGCTGCGTATTCGAACACCTGAGAATTCATCGTATTCTTAAGTAGCAGAAGTGTCATATTGTAAATGTATGGATATCCATGGTTCTCGTTAGTTTTATTTTTCATGTCTCGATTTTGCTTTTCCCAATTATATAAATCTTGAAAATGCACATGATGAATGAAGCGTCGAAAAATTCCATCTATTAAGAGATTGGATTTCTTTGCAAAATACATTGAGTTTGCCTTTTATTGTTGAAAATTGTATTTAAATTGGTTAATTTTTTTAAATTTTATTTTTCAAGCTTTATTTCTGGTATTAAAAATATCTATACCAATAAGATACTTTTATGCTCAAAATGTTTTTCTGTTTCTTCAAGTAAAATAACGTTATTATTTCATTCTTGAGATGGCTGTTATTTTCTTCAAAGTATCTGACCAGAGTAAATGGCTACAAATTCCCAATTTTTGCATGCTATCTTGAAAATATATGTGCTGCATGAAACGCTGAAAAGTTCCATCGATTAAGAAATTTGTTTTGAAATTTTCTGGAAGCAATTTCCCGAATAGACAGGCTGGATTATTAGTAAAGTACACATGCTATATGCCTTTTATTTTCTACAAGAACAATTTGCTGTCGGTTAGGAAAATCACTTAAGTATTATCAGTACTATTACGCTTCTTTAATTTCTAGATTACTTCTTCTCTTAAGTGATAGTATTAGTCTTAACAAAATTACTTGGGGTCATTATTAAGTTTAAAGGTTTCTTTCATTTCTTGTTTACTTTTTCATAATTGTAAAAAATTATTGCTTAAAAATTTAATTAATTCTAAAATCTAATATATTCTGTAAAACTTTTAAATTAGTTACAAGTGCTTTATCATTTGTATGTTGGGTTCTTTCTTGCATTTGATTAAAGGTTGTTTTGCTTTCAGTTCTTATTTGTTTTCATTTATGTTTTAAATTAATGTTTCTAAAATTTAATTGATTCTAATATCTAGTATAATCCTGTAAAACTCTTGAATTAGTTTGAATTGCTTTATCATTTGTATATTGTTTTCGATATGTTTCCCTGTTTTGCATGTCATCGTGTGTATGAATCTTAAATATCTCAAGATATATTTGAGCCGATCAACCGGTATAGTGGTTAAGGTGTTAGCCTCTAGATCGGAACGTTTCTTGTTCGAATCCGGGTCTTGGCATGGATGTTTGTAAGCGTTTGGTGTAGAGGCGGCTGGTGCACCTTAAATCTGTCGTGGCCGAAAGTCTTCACATTGGGTTGGTGTAGAAGTTTGGAGAGTGGGGTGCCAGCTCAGGTGTTGCTTCGTCATCTGACCGTGGTTCAAATGCACGAAGTGTTGTCTATGGATCTTTCCCTTAAAGGACGGATCCCGGACCGTCGTCAATAGCCCATTGTGTTGCTCTAATACGACGTTAACTAAAATTACCATTACAAGATATATTGGAAACTGAGTCATCCAGATCAGGTTTAAAAGAATAAAAACGTAAGTGTTCATATTATGACAAAGATTTCTATATGAGACAAGCATGGTATACATTAGATCGCTGAAGCAAGAAGTGATATTCAGTGCCTAAAGTGCTCGTATTTATGCAGTAACGAGTGAAAGCCAATGCTCAAAGAGTGCGACACAAAGGCCTAAGGGAATCTTGGTAAAAATATGCTTTTAGCATAACATCTGCTGTTCCTAAACAGTTATTCGATCTCCGTTGAAGGAAATAGGCAACATATCTCAGAGCCTGTCGATAGTAAATGCCATTGCACATGCTTTTTCTGCAGCTTCCTGTACTAACACTTATCCAGAGACATTTCAACGCACAAAACAACATGCAAAATCCCATTGCATTAATTTCTATTCTTGATCTGAACTCTGGTATAATTCAATTCAGAGAAAAAGGATTGATGTGATGCCGTAAAAAGGACCAGAAAAACTGTGCCTGTCCTGATAGCATTGTATATCTAATGATACATCTTTCCTATCACTCACTTTTTAACATATTATATCTGTATCATCACATATTGGAGGAACATGTCTTCCCTTTGGCTTGGATACATTCCTTTCTTATACCTTTTCAAAAACCTGTAAGGATCCAACAAATCCATATAACAATAGGCCAATCACACTCACCAGCTGCATGTGCTAACTTTTTGAAAAGATGGTTGGTTCTCGTCTCACTTGAATCTTAGATACAACTCAGGCTCTTAAATTAGAAGTGAGATTAGATGTGTTCACCATCGAGGCCAAGAAGATACATGGTTTCATTTACGTCCTGACAATCAGTCACTAAATTGTTTGAAGATTCCCAATAGTGAACTGTACTCAGACATTATATGTTCAGCAGCTTGTATCTACCAAAAGTACTTAAAAGTAAAGATGGGTTATACTGCTAGTTATATGTACTAGTAAACGTAAGTTAATTTTTGTAGTGGTGGCTAAGTTCGGCACACATGTTTTTATGTTTGTTTTCTCTTTTCTTTTAGGCATTTGGAATCTGAAGAAGAGCAGTGGTTTTCCTCTCTAGCTTGATCTTTGCTGTGTTTTCCCACCTTAAAGTTTGTAAAGTAATTTAAATGTTTGCAGTTTTCCTAATTTTAAATTTAATTTTTCATGCATTCTATATATAGGGTTCCTTTGAGAAAAATCAGTTTACATCGTAAACTGGTTATTAAATTTAGAGGTGAAAACCTCTGCTAAAGAGGATTAGAGCTCTTGGCGATACCTCTATAAAAAAAGTGCATCATGATTCCTACCCCGTGGTGATGTGGAAATGGAGTCGTTCATTTTTGGACATGTTATAAGTTACAGAATATAATTGTAATAGCTTTCAAAACATCAAATTGGTGTATTCAGTCCTGAAATATACTTATTATAAATGTAGATGGCGTTGCGTATAAATGGTGCCCTGTTATTTAATATTAGTGCGTATCGTTAGTAGCCTCAGTAAAATTCTCGAACAAGACGATTGTGTCCAAAGTGCCTTCCTTGGAAAAGAGAGAAATGAGACACCAGAAGAAACAGCCCCTGAACAATACTTGTTCCATTCTTGGCATTTACATTAATTTGTTGGTTTTTGTACTGATACTCAATCGTGTTGGATCGTTGATGACATGTTCTTAAGATCAGTGTGTTTAACAAAAAATTACTAATTTATGGTTCTTAACACTCAAGCAAATCCAATTAAAATACATAGATTTTACAAGCTTGGGGTTTTTTATTCAATTGATTGGAATAAAAATATTTACTCAAAATTTAACACCAAATGGTATTTTAAAAATTTGAAACTAATTTAGTTAAGAAACATTAAGTTCACAATAATAAGCTTTAACGTTTCTAAAAATTTCAAATTTAATAAGAATTCAGTTTAACCACCCTAGTTGTTGCGACGAAAAATATCAGGATATAGTCCATTTTTTTATTACAAGATGAAGATTGGGTCAGTTTTCCTCTAGTTATGAGATATATCGTTCATCAAGATACGGTCAGTTTTGCTAATGAAACAAACCTCATCGAACATGACCACCAGGACGGATAATGCGAATGCAGCACTTGGGAGTATTACTGTGACTGATTTGAAATAATATTCAAAGAAAGCACGTAAGGAAAATAAAGCCATTATGAGAACTTGTTGGAGAGGACTAGAAATAAAGTCCTATTTTAGGTGAATTTTCAACGTCTCACCGAACAGGTTTCTGAACTATGAAATAAGTTTATGAAACGATGATAAATGCCTTCCTATCTTGTCATTGTAAGAGCTCTATATTGCTCAGTATGTGAAGCAAAAATCCTGAAATGTTAAAAATTTAATATGTAGTCTGAACTTCAACTAGCAGATTTTAATCTCATTAAATGTGAACATACCATATTAAAAAAAATTAAGAATTGAAATAAGGGCTAAGTTTGCAGAACTATTTTTAAAGTTTCAGATCCTGGTATTAAAAATAACATGCATACATCTTTTAAAATATTTTTAGAGTTTTGTAGAAAAATAATTTTTATTCTTATATTTGGGGTTCCCTTCAAAATAAAATTCTGTCTTGTTTCCTGTTGAGTGATTATTTCCTCAAATTATGGTAGAAAACCAAATCCATAAAATGCAAAAACGTAAATTTAAAAATAATTTGTAAAATCGAGATAAAAATGAAAAAATTCGGCAATTTGTAAATTGTATTTTTGTTTTTCAAAATACAGTTGTGTTTTAACAAGTTCAAAAAAAAAATAATAGTAATTTTCATACTTACAAAATTTAAAAAAATTTATATTAATAATTCGGAAGAAAAAAAAGTTTAAACATATAATTTAGAAAATATTCAGAGTTTTGTGAGAAAAAAAAAACAATCCTTTTACTAAGCAAAAAAAATCCAACTAATTTGAATAATTTTAAATTTGTGTTTAATTAAACACAATCCTTGATCTGGATTCGAACCAGGATCCATGTTACTCCATGTCCGTGCTTCCAACCACTATAGCAACTGGCACTTGACAAATCAAGTTTTTTTACAAATAAAAAACGTATATCGTAATTCTCAGATTCTTATATCGATTAATCGTTTTTTTCGTGTATTCGAATAGTACTCGATACTTGAAAGTACTCGAATACTAACTATTCGATACTCAAAAGTACTCGATTCTGCCCATCACTACTTCTGACAAAAGCTGCAGATGTGGTAGAGGAGGACCGCTGTGGGTTTTCAGTAACTCGGTTCGGAGGGGATTGTTTCCATTCAGAAGAAAAAGAAGAAGAAGAAGTCTGGTATTTATGAGAAATCCCCATCAGTATATAAATAAACTTTCAAAATAGTAGAGTATGGGTAACGTATTTCAGTCGTTAATAGGTGTATTAAAAATCAATTAATCAGCGATTTTGCATGAAATCCTTTAACCTAAGCTACTCACAAAAAAATTCTATAATTTAGTAATGGCTTAATTCTATAGTGTGGTGCTACTATTTACCTCGCGCTTTGCATAAATAAAATTACACAAAATATATTTTCTCATTATACTTGAAGCCACCAAGAGCCAGTTCAAGATAATGAATTAACTAGCCTGTTTGACAGATTAAGACAGGAAATGATGTAATTGGACGTGACGAAATACACTATCTAGAGAGGAAAGTGCTTGCAACTAACTCGGTTTTAGTTGGTTTTTGTGTCCACTGTGGAACCTGGAGAAAGATCTTATCTTGGCTACTGCTTATGACTGATGTCCTTTTCTCGTTCAGGCTTTATTTTATTCCTTTACCCTTTTACTGACTCAAATTTCATTTCTTGTCTTTTATTTTCTTTTATTATCATTCATGCTTTTATATTGATACTTACACTGCTGTTGGTAAAAAATACAACACCATGAAGGAATCATCCGAATTAAATGAAAATTGCAGCAAATGTCAATTATATTATGTTTTGCAAAGTAGTAAAGTTTCAGAGCCACCACGCATGCGTGGTGTGAGCAGCGCCATCTGAACTGATGCTAAAAGCGCATAAATAGAGGGCTGTAGAGGGACGTTGAAAATAGTGCATGGTTATTGTTTAGTGGCGAACGTTTAGTGAGACCTAAGTATGCCTCCACGACGAAATAGGGTGAAATTTCAACAACTTACGGAGTTTGAACTGGGAAGAATCATAGGCCTTCTTGAAGGAGGATTTTCCTATCGCGCAATAGCAGCTCGTGTGCAGCGGAACAGTTCCACAGTGATGCGAGTTTGGAAACAGTGGACCGACGAGCACCGGACAACTCGAAAAACTGGGAGTTGACGACAGATGACGTCAATGAGTGATGATAGACACCTGGTCCACATGGCGGTGAATGAACGTACAGCTTCCTCCAGGCAGTTGGCATCACTTTGGTCTACTTCTACAGGTGTAAAATTGTCTGTTTCGTCAATTCGCCGACGTCTGCTGCACCGTGGACTGCGTGCAAGGATTCCTTTATACAGGATCCCCCTGACGCCAAACCATCGACGGCTGCTTCTGCAATGGGCTTATGAGCACAGATCCTGGCGAGCTGATTGGCAACAAGTTGTCTTTTTTGACGAATCCCGCTTTATTTCGGAACCATGATGGCCGCATTCGTGTTAGACGCTATACCGGTGAACGCTGCCTTCCAAAGTGCGTTATCGAACGTCATGGTGGCCGAACAACCTGAGTTATGGTCTGGGTTGCGATTTCGTATCATTGACGATCCCAGCTGCTACGAATTGAGGGTAATCTGAATAGCAACAGGTACGTCCGTGAAGTGCTAGAGCCCGAAAACGTTCCCTTCCTTCAAAGCTTCCCTGGAGCTACTTTTCAGCAGGATAATGCACGCCCACATGTTGCAAGGAATGTTCGAGACTTCTTTTCAGCCCAACACATGCAACTTCTTCCTTGGCCTGCTTATTCGCCGGAGATGTCGCCTATTGAGCAAGTGTGGGATTTGGCGTCTCGCTCGTGATCCGTGTCCTACAGCTTCAAAAGACGAACATTGGGTGCGCATACAAACAATATGGAATTATCTTTCACAAGCAGACATTCAACACCTGTTTCATTCCCTACCACGTCGTATAGCAGCACTTATTTCAGCGCGTGGTGGCTAAACCAAATACTGATTTCGGACATTTAATATTGATTTATTTCTTTGAAAATTTATTCATTTATTTGTACTAATACAAGCCGTTTGTGTATTAAATTTCAATTAATTCTGATGACTCCTTCATGGTGTTGCATTTTTTACAAACAGCAGTACACATTTTTAGGATTTGCTTTTAATTTTGTTTCCAACAATATTGCTTCCACGATCCGTAAAAGAATATCCATAGAGAGACAAACGAAGATATTTTTCGATTGCCTTCCTTGTATCTCATCATTGACGCATTCTATGTTCTTGTTAAAATCACTCTCCAACTATTTTCCTCTGCAAATATTTCAATGTCAAATTGCTTTATGGCTTACCACTACTCACAAAGATTCAAATAATTGAATGTATTATATAGAATCAAACAGACGACAAGAAACATACGTCAGAGAACAGAACATAAAAGCATCTAACAATTTAGGCACTTATTAATAGTCAAAAAAGAAAAGCATGAACGTTTTAAACTACACTCATGTCCATAAATTAAGGATAATTCAGAATCACACGGAAATCGAACTCTAAAGTAAAAATTTCACCGTTAGAATTATCGCACACATCTTCAAGAATAATATCGAAATTACAGGAAGCCCTCAGATGACGCCGATAGTACATCACAATGACGAGAGTGTAAGAGAGGTGTATATCAGGAATTGTAGAAAATAAGTAGAACTGTTCACAAGCGTACTGTAAACCGTTCAGTGCCACAACCGAATAGTTATGACACAGAGGATGCATGTTGATGATTCTTTACGTGGTAGAATTACAGGCCGCCTAGAATGTGGGCGTACTCAGACGGAAGTTTCAGAGGAACTTGGAATCGCCCAAAGTGTCATCTCTAGACTTTAGCAAGGATTCCAAAATGATGTAAAAGTCAGTAGACGCTACAGTACAGGTCTCCCCCGAGTTACAACGCCGAATGACGACCGGTATTTGGCAGTAACTGCAAAAAGAAGCAGACGGAGCACATCATCCGACCTTTCTCGTCAGCTATCTTCAGCCACGGGTACGACAGTTTCAAGGAATTTTTTCTGGAACATGTTGGTCTATATGCTCGCAGGCCTGTCAGATGTGTTCCACTCAAGGCAACTCACTGTCGCCAGCAGTTAGCCTGGAGTAGAGAACATGAAATGTGGACAACGTCACAGTGGGCTTGTGTGATGTTTTCCGACAGGATTAGATTGCAGTCTGATTCACGCCGGACGTTCATATGGAGAACTCCAAGTAACCGTACCACCAAGACTACATCATTGAACGATACCGTTACGGTGGTGCAGGTTTGCTCGTTTAAAGCAGAATTATAATGGGCTCCAGAACAGATCTACATGTTTAAATCGGTACCATGAGAGGCCAAATTTTTCGGGCGAGACATCATTCTGGAACAACATGTACGTATATTTAGAAGTGCCATCGGCGCAGAATTTGTGTTTATGGATGACAACGCCCGTCCTCACCGTATTGTAAACGAATGCCTTGAATCTGAGGATATCACCCGTATGGTATGGCCAGCATTCTCACCTGACTTGAATCCGGTAGAGCATGCGTGGGACATGCTTGGCCGACGAGTTGCAACCCGTCAACTACCTCCTACACGTGTACCGGAACTTCGGAGAGCATTGCTTGCTGAGTGGAGTGATCTTCACCAAGATCAGCTCGATAATTTAATCCTCAGCATGCCTAGGCGTTGTACGGACTGTATTTCATCGTCTGGGAGACACACAATGTATTAACCATCATACCAACCATGTCATGCTAAGTTTTTGTAAGGTCGATATTTTATGTAATTACTCCAGTGAGCAAAAATCGTAATTTTCATGAATAGTATCACACATATACCATCTTTTTTGTTCATTATCTTTTGTTTAATAAATGGGCTTTATGAATAAGTCACGTTTATTTTGTTTCTGAACCTTTATTTGCCGCGCTGGCATTATCCTTAATTTATGGACATGAGTGTATATGGACAAAAGTATTTGGACATTGCAAAAATTAGGAGGATGATCCATCTTAGGGTGGGGTTGTTATCCTAGTTAGAACTCGGTCCATTGCTTTATGTACCTGGTACCATGAACGCTGGCGTGTTCCTTGATGTTCTGGATTATTCGGCATTGCTTACACTATAGCAATACTACGTCCATGATGGCTGTTTCTTCCAACAGAATCGAGCTCCTTTTCATACTGCAAAACGTGTGCTGGTATGGTTTCCTGAAAATAAGGTGAATTTTATTGACTGGTTTGTTGATAGCCCTGATCTCAATCCGATCAAGCTCTTGTGGGACAAGCTGTAGCGGCGAGTACGACACCGCTACGCACGACCAACTTCACAACAATATCTTCTCACAGCTTTGTAAGAAGCATAGCGAGTTATTCCTGCCCAGACTTACAGATAACTTGTCGAAAGTATGCCTCAACGTGTTTCAGCTGTAATACAAACACGAAGGACTTCCCGTTAATAAATTGAATAATAAAGCACTTTTCTGAAAAGTTCAAATACTTTTGCCCATATAGTGTATAATAACTGTATTTGACAATCTAGTAATTCTTGATTCGAAAGCTACCGAACAATGCTACAACTAAAATTGAACAACAATACTAATTAATATTAAACTGCACTTTTATTGAACACAAACTGTAAATTACGCTCAATAAACAATCGTTCAAACTTCCTTTGTCCGCTTCATTCATTCCGTAAACAGACATCAGCTCTGAGAATCCATGTAAAAACTACGGTTTGTGACCTTTACACTACACGTAATACAAAACTTATCTCTACTACACTTAATACTATACTCCTCTACACGTACACATAATACTACACTACACTTAATAATACACTCCTCTACACTACACTTAATACTTTACTCCTCTGCATTACACGTAATACAAAACTCCTCTACACTACACTTAATACTTTAGTCTTCTGCATTACACGTAATACAAAACACCTCTACACTACACTTAATACTTTACTCTTCTGCATTACACGTAATACAAAACTCCTCTACACTACACTTAATACTTTACTCCTCTGCATTACACGTAATACAAATCTCCTCTACACTACACATAATACTACACTACTTTTAATAATAATCACCTCTACACTACGCTTAATACTTTACACCTCTACATTACACTTAATACTACACTCCTCTACATTACATTTAATACAACATTCCTCTACACTACATTTAATACTACATATAATACAACACTCCTTTACAATACAATTAATACTTACTCCTCTACTTTACATTTAATACTAAACTCCTCTACACTACACTTAATACTACACTACACCTAATAATACATTCCTTTACACTATACTTAATAGTTTACACCTCTACATTACATTTAATACTGCACTCCTATACACTATACTTAATACAACACTCCTCTAACTACGCTTAATACTACAATTCTCTACACTACACTTAATACTTTACTCCTCTACATCACACTTAATACTACACTCATCTACAATAAGCTTAATACTATAATCTCCTCTACACTGTGTTTGATACTACACTCCTCTACACTAGATTTAATACTACACTTAATACTACACTCTTCTACTCTACACTTAATACCACACTCCTATACACTACGCTTAATACTACACTAATAAACACTATAATACTAACAACGTTTTTAGGATCCTATTGCCCACTCTTGGTCTTCAACGTCCCCCTATTTCCCGGGGGCTCGAATTGCCCTCCCCTAGATTCATTCAGAACCTACAGAGGGAAAGGCGGCACTTTGGGAAACTACGATCGATACGAAGCATTAAGAAAATAATATTTCAAGTATTTCATAAGTTTTTGAAATTACAAATAGAATACATGTCCTATTCGCTAATATCTATCATATGATTTTTGTATTGGATGTGTTAGTTTCTATGAGCAAAAATTATTTTGTGAACATTTAAATATTGAAAAGTACTTTATTTAATAGAAAATTTAACGGCCATTACCGTATATTCAAAATTTTGAAAGCATCAGTCTTTACATTGATTGGCCTACAATGAAGTATATCGAAAAATGGGGCATTTTCTCAGAAACTATTTGTAGAAACATTTAAAAAATGGTTACAAAAACGTTTTAAAATAAAGTCAATCCTGCGGAATATATTTAAGTTCTCAAATCAACCTTCAAATTAAAGCCAATCGTAAAGAGTCCATTTTGAAATTATAAGCATTGAACAGATCTTAGGATAATTAACAGTAAGTTAAAACCAAGTAAATTCATCCGATCATATTATAAGAGAGCTCCGTTTTTTTGGACTTGGATAATAATTACCCTTTTCTTAAAAACGAAAGAAAACAAATTGAAAAGAAGCAATTTAATAAAGTACTTTATTTTTTACACTCTTTTAATTGCAAAACGAGTGGAAATTTTTTAATCCTCTTATTAATTGAAATTCGAGCAGGGAAAAAATAATCAATTGCTTTGAAATACCTGTAAAAGAAAAGTATTCTATTCATTGTTTTCACTCGGTTGTTCATAGGAAAAATCCAATTAATTCTTACTGACACTTAGATAAATTTATGCTGTGATACACACTGAAGTTTTTTCAGTTTGAGTAGCCGAAAAATTGAACCTCTCAAAACAAAGAGTTTTGGATGAAAATATGTTTACAGTTAATTCCAGGAGAACAATATGAGGCTTAACGATCAGGAGTCATGGACCAAAGTAATTGGATTTAAAAGTTAAAAAATATTAATACTCTCAACTCTCCTTGTGCTTGTTTCGACGAGGTATCTCGTCATTAGCAGAATAGAATAAAACTTTATGGATGGCGAGAAATCTCGTCATTATCCAAGTTTTATGTATTGATGAAAGAGGCATTTCTTTAAAATCATTTGAAGGTTTAATATGGATTAAGGTGTATGATCACACTAAAAATCCTGAAAATTCAACAGAAGGTGTAACTTTTTTTTTATTGCTTCAAAATATTCTTCAATTCCTTAGCTTTCAAACGATGCCAAGATCTTGAAAATATTCGAAATAGTTTTCTAGTTACAAGGGTTTTTGTTAGGAACTGTCACCATAAACAGACGTGTTTCCAAAACTTTAAACTCAATTTCTGACGAAACAAGTTTTTGCAATAGGATGCTGTGTTCAAACAGTGATAACTCAACAATAAATTAATCTATTATAATTATTTTTATATCATTATAATCTACATAATACAGCGGATGTTTTGACCCTCAATCAGAGTTATTAGTTAAGAAATAAATTTTAATGCATTTTTTAAATCCTCAATTTCCAGAAAAAATCGTGATTTTTTTATGCATTCTTGGCGAAAAAAGTTGTCACAGAAAACCTTTTCTCTCAATAAACTTGATTGAGGGTCAAAACATGAAAAATAATATTGGAAATGATTTCCAACTAAAATTGTCTTTCTAGACAAAATAGAATTTGAGATATCACTGTTCAAAAAACATGCTAATTAGCTCATTATATGTTAATTAGTTAATTAATAATTATTTTAATATGATTTTTTTTCACTGAAATAGTTTTAAGGATAAACCAATGGCCTACTGTGAAAAAACTGGATTTTTAAAGTTAAAATTTAAAAAAAATAAACTTCTAGTGTGTACGTACACCTTAAATGAATCACCAGCTTTGAAACACTTATAACCTTTACGCTGCGGCGCTTAGATTTTCTCAATCATCTCCAGGAACGGCTCTTTTGCCTGCATGTCCAACCCCCCTTACCTAATTACCTAACTTGAGCGATACAGCATTGAGTGGCATTTACGACTGACGCTTTTCTTTCATAGTATTAGGTGGCGAGCGACCTTCTGCCTTTTCCCCAAAGCGTTCACACCTCACGGTCGACAGGGTAGCGTACCGAACAAAAGGAGGATCCTCTAAAACAGTGGTTCCCAAACTTAGTACGTCCATGGAACCCTTCTTATAGCAAAAACCTGACCATGAACCCCCAAGTAATATAACTCTACACAACTGAATGATATAAAAATTACAAATTCCACTTTCATGTCTTGAGTGGTATTAATTTATTGAAATATAAATTTTGAATATTTTTATTTGGTAGTATTTATTGAAATTAGTAGTATTTACTAAAATATTACTACTAGTATAATGTATAGTAGTAGTAGTAAATATATAACTAGTAGTAGTAGTATGTTAGTAAATACTACTACTATATATTTACTAAAATACCAGTAAGTAGCATTTATTGAAATTATAACTTTTGTTTTAAAATACAAAACACATTTTTTTCAATGAGATGGGTGAACCTGATGGAATGATATGAGATTATTTATGTCAGGCTCTTTGTTTGTGAGTAACATTCGTAAGTCTCTACTAGCACTAATTTCCTGCTGGTTTCTTTTTTTTTCATGATGAAGCTTATAGCGACACTAAATCCACGTTCTACTAAATTGGAATACAGGAAAGCAATTAACAGGTTAATTGCATAACCCATAATGAAGGATATAAAATTGGTATCTGTTTTGTAACCAGAATTTATGGTATCCTTGTTGAAACATTGTTTTCGGCTAATCATTTGTGAACAATGCAATACATTGCTTCTGTATTAGTAGGATTCACCTGAGTTTGTGGGACTACTTGCAAAAGGGTCCAACACCCAATCGGGAAAAACCATGTGAAAAATGTCTTCAAATTCTTCTTCCTGGCTGAAGCCAGAATAAAGAACCGAAAAGTGTTGAAATCTCGTTTTTTGCAATTATGAAAAATTTGGAAACTGAGAGCATTCTGCTCTCCCTAAGTTGTATAGAAAAAAGTTTTGTAACATACTCAGATATAATACTTTTAATTTTCATTAAATTTAATTAATCACCTTGTTGCTTCAAATTAGTTTCGTTAAATTTGGCAAATAAGAAAGTAATATAAACTATGTCACTTTTTGATATAATTAAATTGAGCCTCTCCCCCCTCCCCGCTTGTAGCCAAAATTATTGCTGTATATTTTTTTAGTTAGGGGTGTTTGTGGGATGAAAAGGGGAGGCTAGAAGCGTTAATATGTAGAAAATAAATGTAAAAATTAAGAAAAAAAAACAGAAAAAAATAATAGTTTTTAAAGTTTTTTTTTTTACAATTTAAGGGGGAAAATCCCTCCCCCACCCCAAAAAAAAAATCTCTTCTCGCTACAAATGTTCATGTTTTAGAGCTTTTCACCTTTCTAGACCTTCCGAAGAATTTTAATATAAACATTCATCCACTCCAAATCAAACGTATGTCCATAAAAGTATATCGAAAAGTGATAAACATTTGGGAGAGTGTCCCCAGAAAACGGTGGGTGAAGGGAGAAAACGGAGTCATATTCGAATTCAGGAGATCATTTTATATAAGAATCAGCAGAAATGGTGTCAGGGCTCGAAAATTATTATTATTTTTTTTTTTTGCATAGCAGTGTAATTAGGCTGCATACAATGCACGAGATTATTTGAAATTCGATCAGTTGTTTGAGAGAATTTCGGAAAAGGTTGTATACATCTAAACTTTCTGTAAATAGTTTTCGCCTTTTTAATTGATTTTTATATAATTGCTATATAATAAATAAGCTATGTAATTCAGTATAATAAATAAGAATCGCCTTTTAAAGTGATTAATTGTAAACTTTCAAATGCTTTCCTTGTGTGTATATATTCACTTGATGTTTGATGTAGCGCTTGGTCAAATATGCCGCTTATGCCATACAGTCAAACAACATCTAAACTGATTCCATAAGAAGAAAGTGTTTCCCTTAATATATTGTCTAATCCACTTCAAGGATTAAAGTCATTACTGATATGAGAAGTGTCCTCAAGCTTTTGAAGAGTGTCCCGACTAGCCAAACAGGACTCGTTTTCAAAAACATGAAAACTAAAAGGTATTTTTTCGCTAGACATAACACCTTGGTATGCTTCCCACCACAAAATTTGCAACGTTCCAAATGACTCATCACATTCCTTTAGTTCGGTGAGCAGAAGAGGCCAAAGTGTGATTGTAGCCCCGGTTCGAAACTGATTAAGGCATTTTAATTTAATCGACTCCGTTTCATCAATATTTCATTGAAATGTTTAGTTTGTAGCAACATATAACACTACTGTTAGAAATGATGTAGAATATCATGTTAGGGTATTGCCTATTAAGAAAAATTCACCCACGTAACAATTTCTGTGTTCCATTTTTGCCCCAGGGATAAGAAATGGCGATACCAACACCACTCATATAAATTGTGTTGAAGACCTACTTTATAATTCCAGACGCTTCTTCCAGAATAAAGTCTGAGTCTGAAATTCGAGACACTTAACTTTTTGAACGAAGGTTAAGGTAAATCGCATACTACATAAATATAAACATGCCATGCGCTTCTTAAAAGAGTTTCTTACTTGAGTTGTTAAGTACTTTTCAAAAGACCTTTCTACTGTAGGAATTTTAAACACTTAAAATTTACTGAGAATTCTCACAGAATTAAGGAAAGCATCTCAAAAAGGATTTCTCCGTTTGTCTGATTTCCGAAATCTTCAATGTTATCTTTCCTCTTTTGAAATTATAAACCTTTTATGCATTTCAAGAACTGATTCTTAAACTCATACGTCCTTGAGAATTATAGCAATACAATAACAAAAGACCATTACCTTGGAAAATGTTTTTAAACTTTGAATGCAATTTTATGGAAGGAAATATCTTCGAAAAACTCTGCGAAGGGGACTTAAAGTTTTATTTTGTACGCTAGTTATAAATATTTATAAAATATTTTACTACATTGTATAGAATTACCAAATTAAAATGAGTGCGGGTATTGAAAATTGCACTCTTTTTTGAAAATTAGTTCATAAATTGTTCCTATGCATTGCAGTACTTCTCAAAATTACACTTTTGTATAGTATTAATATTAATACATTTTTAATTTTTAATTTATGAAAATATCAAGTTATATAAATTTATTCATTTAGATTTCTGCATAAGCATATGAGTGGCATAAAAGCTATTTGTTTAATTATTCATGGCGTTGTCACTTTCTTGTGTAAAACCTTACATTTCTGTTAAAATTATCGAAGCCTATATAGTTTGTAGACATTGTTTCCTAGCATATATAGCTTTTAGACCTTGTTTCCTAGCATATACACTGAAGAGCCAAAATATTATGACCACCTACTCAATAACGCGTTGCGTCTCCTTTGGCCTGCAAAACTGGTGCAACTCGCCTGGGCATAGATGCCACAAGTTCTTGGTACATGACTGGAGACAAGTTGTACCAAATTTCTAAGCAGCGGTCACGCAAAGTTCAGGAATTCGGAAATGGTGGTGTTTGAGCTCTGAGCTGCAGCTCCATGACACCCCAAATGTGCTCTATCGGATTAATACCCGTCTAGTTAGGCGGGCAGGACATTAAATGGCATTACTCAGTATGCTCCTCGAACCACTCCAACACAATCCGTGCCTTGTGACATGGGACGTTGTCCTGCTGGAAGATTCCATTTCCAGTTGAGAAGACAGACTCCATGTAAGGGTGAACTGATCTGCAATGATGTTTAGATAGTTCGCAGCGTTCATGGTCTGTTCTACCACAACTACAGATCCCAGAGTCGCCCATTAGAACGTACCCCAAATCATAATACCGCCACCACCAGCCTGTGTATGACCTGCTGTACAAGAGGTGATCACCTGTTCCCCTTCCTGAAGGCGTACTCTGACACGACCATCGACTTGATCAATGAGAAATCGGGATTCATCTGACCAGGCAACTCTATTCCACTCATCCATGGTCCAGTCTCGATGTTCTCGGGCCCACTGTAGGCGTAGTTGACGACGACGCTTGCTCGACAAAGGCACACAACTGGGACATGTGCTGCACAGTCCCATATGCAACAGTGTCCGCTGAACCGTTTCGAAACATTCGCGCTTGGACCTCCATTGTATTGGACTGTCATCTGAATCACTGTCTTGCTCCGATTTTGCTGTACCAAGCGGGACAGTCTCCGACGTCCTTTTTCTTTGATGACGAGTGGACGACCAACACCATGACGTCTACTGCTGGTTCACTGTCATTTATCCACTTTACATGAATACTAACAACGACAGATCGTGAACAACCTACCAGTCGTGCTGTTTTGGTGATACTCGAACCGAATCTTCGGGTCATTACTATCAGCCCTCTATCAAATTCGCTTAGATCAGCAGCATTTCCCATCACTCGCGAAAGTAAGTGCAATAATGATTACTTACCTTCTCCAGCAGCAGTTAAATACTATTCCCACTCAATCACGTGCCCTCCACATCTTCCAGACGAGTTCATTGAAAAATGTGAGGATGTCACAATGTTTTGTCTCTTCAGTGTATAGACTGTGGCATATATAGTTTGTAGAATTATAATATACTCTGTGTAACAACTATGAATCTGAAATTCCTTAATTTGAAGTTAATGCTGTATTAATTATATCATGGCAGATTTAAGTAGAAATTATAATTGTAATAGAAATAGCATTACAATTCCATGATAATATTTTATACACGAATCTTCATAATATAAGTATTGGATTATATCTACTATTTTACAGAAGTGTTAGTCTGTGTCTCTGTGAACTGACCTGACGAATCTATGGCACTTACAATAATAAGGTATATAAGCAATGATAAGGCACACAGGTATTCCGAACTTTTAGAGATTTTTGTGTCCAGCCCGTATTTTAAAATTTAATCTAGAACAGTGCTTCCCAAACTTAGTATGTCCATGGACCCCTTCTTATAGCAAAAACCTGACCATGGGCCCCTTCGTATAGCAAAAACCTGACGATGGACCCCTTCTTATAGCAAAAACCTGACCATGAACTCCGAAGTAAATTAACACTACGCAAGTACATAATAAAAAAATTAGAAATTAACTTTCCTGTCTTGAGTAGTATCTATTTATTGAAACATAAATTTTGTATATTGTATTTTGTATATTAATTTTGTATTTATTAAAATTAGTATTTGTTGGAAGTAGTAGTATTTCCTAAAATACTGCTATTACTCTAATTTATGTCCTATACTCGACACCCCCCCCCTATCATCCACTTAGCTACCTGAACAATGGCGGCTTTCATGGCGATGCCAGCGTCACGGAGTACATAAGACGGAGCAAAGCCGCAACAGAAGGAGCGAAAGAGAGAAGTCACCAGCTGCAAAACGCTCATCGACGCGTTCGTTTTAATGGCTCTTTCTGGTAGGCTTAAGTGCCTAAAGCTGTATACTCAATCGTAAAATATAATGTCATTGCATTGAAACTGAGTTATTCTTTGGTCTTCATCCATCAAACACCCCTAGAATAACTCTACCAGAACATGGGGTCTCGGCCGGTTCGAAACATTGCTAAACGAAATGAACAGCTCTTGGACTTGAACCGATACGAAATTCTACAGAAACAGATATTCTACTTCCGAATAGTGAGATGAAATTCTACAGTCAAAACACGATGTCAATTCTCACCTCATCAACGAACGTGTCCAGTTCAACGGTCCAGCAGACAACGAAGCAGCCAAAACAGAAGCCAGAAGCCGATTCACCCGCCTCAAGGAACGTGACCACTGCAACGGTCAAACAGACGACGACGTCAAAACAAAAGTCAAACAAGGATCTAAGGTAGGACCAAACCTTTTTATTAAGCATGTATATAAATACGAAAAAAGAAAACCTCATAAAGGTTGTTCAAGAAATTGTACCGGAAGGTGCCACTATAATCAAACTAAAAGAAATTATTGAGAAAAATGATACGTTCATACAAGACCCAAAATTTATAAAAGATTTAATGAGTTCAATCGTCGAAGAAAGAAAGTCTAAAGAATTCGAAAGCACCGAAATCTTAAGTTAGCACAAATACTCGAAAACCGAGAAACTTAAGTTAACACAAATACTCGAAAACCGAGACACCGAGAAACTTACGTTAACACAAATACTCGAAAACCGAGACACCGAGAAACTTAAGTTAGCACAAATAGAATGAGAACTCGAATTAGCTACTATAATAAATATTGCAGGAGCAAACCAATCTCTTATCGGAAACAATACTAGAATAAACGACACGTCACTGCCGAACATAGAAAATTATATACAAAGTGTTAAAACGCTAAGTATGCCACTCCCAACTATGGCAGAAAATTGCAATTTATTTTTCCATTCGCTCGAACGTGCCTTTGAAACAATAAACGTGCCACAAGAATATACATCCGAAATATTAATTAAAATTATTCAAGGAAAAGCTGCCAATATCATCCTATATGTCCCAGAAAATGAATTGAAATACTGCGAACAGTTCAAAGCTAACGTATTAAAAGAATTCAAACCAATGCCACAAGAATGTCTCGCTAGTTTCTGTAGATGTCAAATATTTCCTAATGAAATACATACTCAATATGCAGCAAAATTAACTAGAGCATTCGAATATTACTGCAGACTTCGAGATGTTGATGATTTTACATCTGTATGTGAACTAGTGGTTTCGGACAAACTTTATAGTACTTTAGAAAGGGATACACAATCACATATTTCAATTCGCTCAAGCAAAAATTGGTTTAGACCACCACAACTCGCAAAATAATGTTACATCTACTTCGCTTCAAAGCACCAATCAATGACTGACGCTCACACACGCCAGCCGACTTTCGAAAACCATTATAGACAAACGCCACACGAACAGTTTCGAAGACAAAACAACACAACGCGAGGATTTTACAACTGAAACTCACCTATACCAGATAATCCTATATTTAATCTGTACAGTCCGGTCCCGAGCACCCTTGAGACATTGACAACTTGTGTACGACCCCTTGGACGGATGTCACGAAGAACCAACCCAACGGGGGCTTTTGAAGAAAGAAGCAAGGGTGACAAAATAGGGGGAGGCCTTGCGTGGGCGTTTTGTTCGTACACAATTGCTCTTCTGTAAACTAATAATTTAAGTTTGAACTATCCAGTATCTAGAAACTTTTATGGAAATTTATAACTAACTTGTAAATAAACCTTAATTTTAACTTAATTGGTCCGTTCCTGTTTTAATTGAGCTTGTATTCAATGATTATTTCAACATACCGCTAAATGGCCACGGCGTGTAAATCCGAGCTCATTTGAAGGAGGTAAGGTAAGAGAATTCGACTTAATCAAAACAACCCTGTAAATGAAATCGAAAGTTACAAACCACAGAAACGAAACGAATGCGTCAGTACCTTACAGTACGAAAACATTTTGGTTAACGGGGAAAAATTTAAAACCCTTATAGATAACGGATCCTATGGTTCCCACACCTTTATCCAAAAAAAAATTCAAGGACTTTTCAAAACTAAAAAAATATTTTTCAAGGACCTAAAATTTTTTATAACTACCTAAAACAAGGCATCCGCAAAAGTTGTCGATTAAAACGAAAAATGTAAAAAATATATTAAAAAAAAACATTATTTTTTAATTCTATTTTTCAAACTAGTGAGTCAAAAGAGAAAGGTTATCATCAATTTTGTTTATAGTTTCGATTTTCTTTTCTCACAGGACCTGTGCGTTTTTTTGCAAAGTGGGCTTCTCGTCTCAATGCTAACTATCAGGCTACTTGCACACATATCGATTTTGGTCGTGCGATAAAATATCGTACGGTAAATTCTTTAGGTGTCACGAAGAAGAGTATGCACGAGCACACACCTCTGGTTCGATCTACACGACACTATCTCCATTTTGCTGTTGCCCAATGCCACTGTGGCGTAGTGATAAAAGAGGACCTCTTGTTTCACCAGTCGCCTGGCCGGCTGAAATCGTTCCTTGTCGGATAATGGCCAGCCCCTCTGTTGGAATAGAACTGAAAAGGCAAGGGGCGCCCCTCTTGCAGTTTTGAGACGGTGGAAAACAACCCAAGGGTTTTTCCCACGGACTGGAGCTTCGAGGCTTGGAGGAGAGAGGGCTGGGTCAGCGATGAGAAGACTCTCTGACAGACTCGAGAAGAGTTGGGTCGTTGTTTCGAGGGCGGACTAGCGACGCCGTAGATTTTGGAAGTTAAGTCTCCGGTGGAAACTCTTTGTTATGTTTTGGAAATTGTCTGTTCAACAGAGCAGCATTGTATAAATATAAATAACCAAGAAATAAAAGAATATTTGTTTTCTATACAATATTCAGGTTTCGTAAAATATCCTTCCTGCCAAAACTTATACACCCCAGTTGTTCAACATTACCAACAGTTGTGCAACACCCAACTGGTGGTAGCGGTGGGATATTAGCTCGAGTTAATGAGCTACGAACCTGGTCAGGATCGACCATTGCTTGAGAACTTTAAGTCTGAAATCCCGTCTATTACGACGAGGTATAACGAGTGATAGTTCCGGAAGCTGAATTGCCGGACAACATCGGTGGACCGAAATCCCGTCCATTACGACGAGGGATATGAGTGACCGCTTCGAAAGCTGAATTGCTGTACAAGCCGTGGACCAAAATATCGTCTGAGGGATACGAGCGACGGTTCCGGAAGCCCAGAGAAAAAGCAACACGACCCCGAAAAAGGAGCCCTGCTGTCCGGACGGAAGAGAGAAGTGAGTCCTATTTTGGAAAAGTTCATTCTGAGAGGCAGTTAGTTAGAGTATAAAATTGGGGTTTGTTATTGGTCGGTCATTCTGGTATGAAATATACTTAGTTCTTAAGAATTTTGTTTTTATTTGTTGGAGTTGTATAAGTGCATAAGGTTATTTGTGTTTGGTTTGTGGTTATTTATAGCGGGTCTTTGTATTGTACCCCTTTGACTCAGTTGGAATCTCTGTAGTGGTTGTGAAACTTAAGTGTTTACTATTTTTCTTGTTACACCAGAATATAATTTTAATAGATTTAATTTTGGTTTATTCAAGAAGGCATGTCGTGTTTCATAAAACGCCTAAACAGGCAGAAAAAGAACACGTTAAAGCAGTTAGCCGCGGAATTTGAGGTTGAGGTGTCTGACTCAGACCTAGTTAAAAACATTATCAACATGTTACACCACTACAACAAATGACTGTCGTGGTTTATTTTGTTTGTGTGAAACAAAACAAATCAAAAGTTTTGACTGGTTTTAGGCCTTTTTTATTCTTTAGGCTAAGTTTCTATCTTTGTGATCGTTAAAGATAGAGTAAAAATCTCAACGGATATGCAATCTGTAGAACATTTTACACTTAAAGATTATCTTAAATGTGATTTTCATAAATTTTTTTTGAATTGTAACTTCTATATTTTTGCAATAAGAATTTGGCTTCATTTCTTCATATGCACGCCAGGTTTCCAATGACGTTCTGACTGCTAAAGCTACGGTTTGAAAGAAAGCGGTGCTGTTATCTAGCGGCCGTGATATGTCGTGATGCGGCGGGCATAACAAGGCGGCTGTCTTAACGGTGACCAGAGGTGTCGACTTAGACGGACAGAATACGGTGGAAATGGACGATCTACACGTAGCATTATTAGTATATCACGTGGTGTCAAAGCGCGAAACACCGTATTCATTCAGAATGACGCACCTGCAGGAGGAAACTAGTCTGGACAAGTTCCAATGCAAGACGAAATTACACAACTATGAACTAGCTAAAAAAAATCAAATACTTTCAAGGACTTTTCACCATGTTCCGTAATTTTCAAGGACTTTCAAGAGCCCCTAGTTCAATAAAAAAAAATTCAGGGACTTTTCAAGGATCGTGGGAATCCTGAGAACCGTAATATGCTGTATAAAGAATCACACCTCTCCCCAGAAACGAAATATGAAAGTTCCATTACGTTACGAGGAGCGTTCGGTAATTGTCAAGAGGCAAAAACCACACATCTTCCTTTGGCATAACCCATTAACCCTGCAAACACCATAAAAATTCCCGTAGCGGTGTGCAAAAATTTATATGAGGACTTCATTATTCCCCCCGACATATTGGACAATCTAAAAATAGAACCCCTACGAATAGAAATCCACAACAGCACAGCTGACAACGAAACTACAAAAAATTATCGCATATCAAACGAAACTATAAAATAAACAAAATGAGGAATTGCAGCGGAAAGAGCAACAAAATGCCAGACTAAACACACTACCCTCGACGACTGCGATAATTTGTTTGTATTCAACATCGAACTCTTTACAGGAAGTTGATACTTTGCACATCCGCGATTTGAATTTGAAGTATGTAAATAGGTATGTTCACACTTGTGCGCTTTCATTTTCAACTTGCCTTTCGACGTTCCATTCAACATTCAATTCAACATGCGTCAACGCATGCCTTATTGCACGCGCTTAGAGCGCTTAGAGCACTTAGAGTTCCCAAAGTGGGTTCCGCGGAACCCTGGGGTTCCACGAAAAAATTTAGGGGTTCCGCGTGACAAATTTTATTTCCTTAAAAAAATTAAGAATGGCGTCTAATATATTCATATTTTTCTCGGAAAGTTTACAATTGACCACCGCATTAAATTTAAAATTTTTGAAAAAGGCGACTGAAAACACAAGCATTGGTAGCAAATCGAACTTCACCAAAATTTATGTAATTGTTTTTGTGCAATATACCGGTGTATTTGCGCCAATGCTATTGTGCCCTTGTATTATTAACGGTAACTGTCATTCAAACCAGAATGTCATTTAAGGAACATTTATAGCTGGGTTGGTACAGGTCGACCATTTAATTCAGATCGTAAACAAAAAAAGTTTCAATATCAAAAGAAATACCGTAATATCTATAACATACATACATATGTTACTACCGCTAACCTATACAATAATGTTTCGATCTCGCTGTGTGAATTGGTTACACTTAGAGTGCCTGAATGGGGAGAGTGGCATCAATTGGGTGACAAAATCTGATTGGTGAAACCTAGATTTTACCGCCTCGGGCGTTTGGTAAAAAGTTCCCATAGGCGTAACACGTGAGTTGAGAGAAGTGCTATTAGTATTAGAAGCAGCTTAAAGGAAATAAGTATCGCTCCATGTGATAACATCATTCCGTCAAACTTCTTAAAATTATTTTAATTTTTAAATACTTTTAAAACTTATTTTTACACCTTACTCCTTAAAAACTTAATCTTTGTTTCAACTTTTCCCTTTCGAACATTCTGCCGCAAGATCGTACTAAAACTTGAAAAGCACGATTCAAACTCATTGAATACAGAAATTCTTGCCGACTGCACACCTTAAAAATATGTAATTTAGGTTTGAATAAACACAACTTTAAATTATTAATGTGTGAGAAACAGTTAGTGTTGAGTTCTTAAATTATCAAAAAGTGATATAAACTTTTTCATTTCGTACACTTGAAAATGTGAGTAAACCTCTTTGGACTCCTTAAAAATGTCAAACAACCCTCCTTAATTTCAAAATTCTATATCAACCCTGCAATACCAATTACAAATGGTACCGATAAAATAAACGTAAAGGATGCCTAAGGGTTGATAAAGATGTTACATGTTAAAGAGGCACATGTTATTGGTGAATCACCTATTAAACCTTGTGTTCAAGATATCGTTTCGTGTGTATTGGTCGAAGGGTATAGTAAACAAATTGAAAGTGTGTCTCTTTCTAATAATACTGTAAAAAGGCGTATTAACGATACTGCCGATGACATTGAAATATAACTTATTTCACGGTTACAGGCGTGTGATGCTTATGTATTACAACTAGATGAGTCCACAGACGTTGCTGGATTAGCAATTTTTCTTGCTTTCATTCGGTATGATCTTAATAAAAAAAAAATTGAAGAAGATTTGCTTTTATGTGAAAGTGTGAACATTAACACCACGGGGGAGAATATATTTAACTGCATTGATAATTTTATGACAACGCATGAAATTAACTGGGGAAAATGTATTGATGTATGCAGGGATGGAGCAAAAGCAATGACAGGAAAAGTGAGTGGTGCTGTAGCACGGATTAAAAATGTTGCAAAAAACTGTAACAGTACTCATTGCATTCTTCACAGATATGCATTAGTAACAAAAAGGATTTCGGTGACATTTAAATCTATTCTAGACGAAGCAATGAAGATTATTAATTTTATCAAAGTAAACCATTGCAATCACGTATTTTCAAACCCATGTGCGAAGATATGGGTAGTCTTCACACAACTTTACTTCTTCATACGGAAGTTAGATGGTTATCGCGTGGTAAAATAATAGTGAGAATACTTGAATTGCGAGAGGAACTGATGGCGTATTTTATTGGTCATAAATTTGAATTATCAGACAGATTAAATAATATGACTTGGATATCAACACTTCATACCTTGCTGATATATTTGGAAAATTGAGCGAATTATGTTTGGCTTTGCAAGGAAAACAAGTCAACATATTGCAAACAAAAGATAAATTGGTTGCCTTTTCAAGGAAAATACAATATTGGATTTCAGCTGTGGAGCAAAACAACTTCGAGTGTTTCCAGACGCTTAGAAATTTTCTCGAAGAATCTGAATTGGATTTAGGTATGGAAATCAGCGATGGTATAAAAACACATCTGTCCAGTTTCCAGCAATCACTCAGTGATTACTTTCTAAACCTAGATAATCAAGATAATTACTGGGTACAAAATCCTTTCAAAATAAAAGAAAAACAAAAAGGATTTTATTCCTTGGATTATGAAAAATTGATTGAATTGAGTTCGGATACACAATTAGAAGCCAAATTTAGAACAGTTTCGTTAACAATATTCTGGTCAGATGTATTCGATGAATATCCAAATTTATCAAAACATGCTATTCGAATTCTATCGCCGTTTGCAACCACTATTTGTGTGAAGCTGTGTTTTCAAAATATGTTGCGACTAAAACCATATATCGTAACAAACTTGATGCTGCACCAGATATGCGAGTTCAGTTATCAAACATAACGCCCAATTTTTAGAGAATCATGGAATCAAAAAAGCAGGTGCATTCTTCACATTAAAGTTTTTTCATTTATTTTAGTTTATACTTTGTATTTTTATTAATTATTTCTATAGTAAATTGGGTTTTTTTTCGTTTTGTTTAATTCAATAAAATTCGAAATACCAAAATAATACTTGTTTCATTTAATATCAGATATTAAATTTTGAAAAGTCGTTGTATAAAAAATATTCAGGGTTCCACGATCATTGGCAACAAATTTGGGGGTTCCACGACCAAAATAGTTAGGGAACCACTGGCTTAGAGGAATGCCCTTCACATGTCTACACTTGTGCCTCACTTCAGTTTCAAGATGGATGAAGATGATGATGCTATTCTGTTAGGACTGTTTCTGGATGTTAAATCAATGCGGCATAATATGTGATCAGGCAAGTAAATAAACGTAGGAAATCAAGGCGAGCGATTTGGATGAAAGAATATTTCAAAACGCATAATGTTCATTTATTTATTTACGTTAAAATTTATTATTACTTGTTGGGGGGAGCACACGTTCAAACGCGATGTTTATATTTTCTTTGATTTATTTCGCTGAAATCGTTTGCACGTGTTTCCTGTTGATCGCAGCGAATAACAGCTGAATCTGCTTAAAATCGGAACGATATTTCCCCTGTAAATAAGTTGTTAGAAAAAAGTTGGAAGGCGTGAATTTGCGCCGATGTTTTATTCGATCTCTGGTCAGAGTACTAATGTCTCTCGCCTTGGATGCAGCTAACATGTATGCCTTCCTCCCACCCGCTGATCATTATTAAAATTTAATAATAATTGAAATATTTCCTGTTATTATTTCGACCAACAGATGTGGTTATTTAGACCTTATGTGTGTTGTGGAACCAATAAAAATAAATTCGAAACACAATGTATAAAGTGGTTACAAAACAGTTGTAAATAATCGTCGTTACCGATTAGCTGGATTTAAAAATTTTACTGCTGAAATCAGAAGATAAAACCTAACTGCATTTCGTTACACGTAAGTACTTATAAATATTTGAGTTAAATATGAATAATAATATTTGCATATAATCTATGCTTATGAAAGATGACTTTTAGTACACAAATAATTATTTTATAATTAAAGGATAAATAAGTGTTTAAACGAAGTACATTTATCATACTTATTCTTGCCGACTTAAAAATAAATTTGTTTCATATTCATCCTTATACATCTTTAGAACCTGCACCATAACTAAGAAAACTTAAATGGATCGAACACTATGTTAATATTATACTGGTATAATAAAAAGCTTAATTTGTTAGGTTTTAATTTATTTATAAAATATTTTAATTAATGCCTATACACAATCAAAAAAAGATTAACTCATGTAGTGTTTCAACAAACAATAATTCAAACGGAAATATTTCAAATGCAATCATAATAAAGTTAGACTCTTGAATTGTTATTTCGCTAGGGAAATTTAATAAATGCTCTTTACAAGTTTTGAATAAATTACGTTTTCATTTTTTTTAAATTTGATTTAAAATAAAAAATAAAACGTTATTAGTTTATATATTAATCATGACGTGTTTAATTTTTTTAGTTTAAGATTTACAGTGAATGTTCCACAAACACTCATAAAACCTGTAGTCTTCTATAAATTCAAGAGTTTGTTCGTTAACACTAAAAAAAACCCCAAACACAACAACTTGGCTTCACCAAAACACTGCAAATTCAAAATTGAAGCGCACAGAGATCCAAGGCTGTTGGAACTCCTTGCGCTACGCTGTGCGCTATGAAAAACTGCTACTTCTGACTCATCTCGGGCATGCCTTGACGCATGCGTCCCTTGCGTCGAGGCATGCGCTTAGCGCAAGCAAAAGCGCACAAGTGTGGACATACCTAATCATCTTCATCATTCTTAAAGCAATGTTGAGCAAATAATTTCCATTCCAAACACATATTTACGGCATTCCGTTTGATTTTATTAACTCCTCGAACGACACAATCTAGCAGGGTTCACACGGGTCAGGGAAAACATGGAATTATCAGGGAATTTAATTTTGTCCAAACAAATCAGTAATAAGTCAAGGAAAATTACGAATTTTTTTCTAAAACCTGGAAAATCGCCTCAATGACCTGGAAACGAGTAGCTAATAAGATTTACACAGTTTCGTATCGCTTTATTTTATTAATTAAATTTTTCAACCGATTTCAAAAGAAACAGCTAATACTTAAACGGTAAAATTTTTGTTTCGTCCACTAGCTTAAATTGAAGACTTTCATGCTTATATCAGGTTGGCAACTAAGTTACCGCGGTTCCATCTGTTGAACATAAGAGTTCCGCGTTGACCGTTTGGTTCCGTTTAAGGCCCGGTGCACACATCTGGTTTTTCAACGTGCGGCGCCACTGCGGCACTCCAGCCCAACTATGAACACATAGCCGAGAAATGACGCACGATCTCATTTCGTGCCATTTGCGATACATATTCTATCGAAGAAAACGTGTTTCTTTCGCTTACTTGGTGTAAAAAAAGTATATTTTGAAACAAAATAGATGTTACTGGATACAACCATTTAATTATAATCGATATCCATTTGTTTATGAAAACAAGGTACTTCAGAACGGAGACACATGTGCGGCGTCGTGGGGAAAGGCGTTACAAATTGCAAGCAAGTTGGACGTGCGTCACCCCAGCCGCGCTGGAGGCACGTGTGCACTGCTCTATTGCAGTGGTCCCCAACCCCCGGGCCGCGGACCGGTACCGGTCCGTGGATCAAATGGTACCGGGCCGCCCAAGGAACATTAAATTATTTCCATTTTATTTACTGTGGTGTATTTTTCTCGGGTTTGTGCGGTTCTTATCTATGAAATGTCCACTCAAATTAGGAAGCGGTAAATCAAAACTTGAAATGTGTTTTGTTACTAGAGCTTCAATTATGATTTCTGAATTCTGTATGTCTCTATTTTCCAATTTTGCCAAATGTGACAGCTGTTTTCAAGTTGGCAGTAGCTGCATTTAAGCTGCACATTTAAAGCAAAACTAAAGTTGTGGAGATGGCGCGTGAACAGAGGCATTTTGGACATATTTCAGACATTAGTGGGGATTTTAGGCGAGACTGAGCCTAAACATTCTTTCTCCCAGTTGGTGTACGATCACCTGCTTTTAAAAGAGCACAACAGACCCAACCACAGACTAGTAAGGAATGAATCCGCGATCCATTTGTCAACAAATCAGGCGAATCTAGCATGTCTGTGCAAGAAGATCAACTGATGGAGATTGCAAATGAAGGCGGCTTTAAAATTACGTTCGAGACGACAACTCTGCTGGCGTTCTGGATTAAAGTCATGGCGGAATGCCCTGAGATTGCCACCACAGCACTTAAATCCCTATTGCCATTTCCGACAACCTATCTGAAGTGGGGTTTCCTGCAGTGACAGCAACCAAAACAAAACAACGGTATAAACTGGACATAAGCAACACACTTCGGGTGTCATTGTCTCCTATTACCCCCAGATGAAACCGTCTCGTCGCAAAGAAACAAGTTTAGGGTTCTCATTGATTTATCGTTCTAGTGAGATAAAATGTTAAATCACTTTGTATTCGTTTTTTGGTGTAACTATTTTATTTTGAAAGCATGTTTAAACACAATCAAATTAAAAATTTACATCAAAACAATCTAAAATATAAACAATCAACGCCCCCCCCCCTCTCAGCGGGCCGCGTTAAAATTATCAAACGTTGATCCGGTCCGCGGCCATAAAAAGGTTGGGGAGCACTGCTCTATTGGATCTAATGTATCTCAGACCGCACTTGCTTTGCGGCAGCGGCACCGCATGTTGAAAAACCGTATGTGTGCATCGGGCCTAAGCAATTCGTTATGGATAATCCTTTCCCAGTCCCACCATGCGCACAACATAGTTCTACGCGGATGAAGATCTTGTTTCACGCGCGCTGTCTCTTGTTTCCCGGAACTAAGCCATTCCTCGCGCTGTTTCATATTAATGTGCAGGCACCATTTTTCGTCGCCAGTAAAAATTCGGTAAAGAAATCCTTGTGTGTTTCCACAAATGTCGCGAGCAGCTTTTGCGGCTTTAGAACCTTGATTAAAAGCAAAAAGAAGGAACAGTCGAAAATGCTCATTTTTCTCAACTTGACATTCCATTTTAATGATCTGAAAGTTTTCATAAATTAACTCGAACAATAAATCAAAACATAGATTCCGGTGGAACAAAACATCCTCTTTTTAATGATTTGAAACATTATGCCGAAAAATTTAATGACATGCGGAATGTTAAAATGCACAACAACGTCATGAACTTAGTTGCCAACACAATACATTAAATCACAAATTGATTTTTAAATCAAATATGTTGGATTTTTTGAATACGTTATTTTAATGCTATATCACTTGTGATTTGGGTATTAATTTTTACATTGTACAATTCTTAAATTGGTTTTTATTATTTACTATTCAATGCTAAATTATTTCTTGATTTTTCACCTGAAAAAATGTCGTGAATTACTTAGGTATAGCCTGGAAATTTGTAAAAATGTGTCTGAAAAACCTGTAAAAGTCAGGGAATTTTATTTTTGAAATAGAGTGGGAATCCTGTCTAGGTGATCTATGAAAGCGTTCACTCAGATTTTTGGCAACTAAATGCTGTCGATGACACCATTGACAGATAATACATTTAGTATAGCTTGTTTTAAGTATGCCTGAAAGTCTCGGTGTCGTCCTACCATTGCCGGAACACCGTCATTAGCAACGGAGATGATATTTCTTAAGGTATAGCTTTTAAATCGAAAACTCTTTTTAATTCATTAAATATTGCTTCACCTTTCGTATCAGTTTCCAAATATTTGATCAATAACAATATTCATTCAGCTCTCCCTAAGTTGTATAGAAAAAAGTTTTGTAACATACTCAGATATAATACTTTTAATTTTCATTAAATTTAATTGATCACCTTGTTGCTTCAAATTGGTTTCGGTAAATGTGACAAATAAGTAAGTAATATAAACTATGTCACTTTTTGATATAATTAAATTGAGCCGCAAATTTCATAAATTCCAACGCTGAATCAAAAATTTCATAAAATCGATCCAAACATGCACTTTTAGATAACCAACAAACTTACATACAAGTAGTAAACTATAATAACCTTCATCATTTTCCAAGTAAAGTTGAGCAAATAATCATTCAAATTTAAGGCATTCCTTTTGATTCTATTAACTCCTCTAATCTAGTGAGCCATGAAAGCGTTCACTGAGATTTTCGGCGACTAAATGTTATCAATAGGGCAACTTTTTGCAACAAATGCAACTTTTTTTCACACGTTCTACGCTTTATGTAAAGCACTAAAAACAAAATTCCTCCTATATGGGGTGTATTGAGGTGTATTGGAGTGTATTGGGGTATAAGTGAGTTATAACTGCAACATAAATGCAACTTTCTACATAAATGCAACTTTTTGCATAGTTGCAACTTTTTACAATTTAGCTTAAAATTAATTCATATGAAATTACTATTTCATTTTTTGCCCTCTGATTCAACCCTTCAATCGCGTGTGTTGAAATAAATAGCAAGAAGACTTTAATACATTGGTTGGCACTCACATGATAATCCAGAGCAAACTTACGTAATCGACTGCAGAGTTTACGAGGTGAGTTTCGATCATCAATATATTGTTTACTTGTACATGACGTTTTAAAATCTCTGAATGTTGAGCGAAAGGATTTTGCGCTTCTGCCATCCGATACAGCATATTATATGACTGCGGTTGGAATCACACTCAAGGTGCTTTATCAGCGATTGCTCCAAGTAACTTGAGTGGTACTCACATTTCACAACTGCAGAAAAAGTCCAATACAACAATGTAAAGCAACACCAGTCTCTGTTGAGCGCAGTTTTTCAATGTTAAAAAAATTACTGACCAGGGATCGACCATTCAACGATATAAATGTTATTTTGTATTTAATAATGTACAAATAAATTTTGAATTTTTCATGTTTTACAAATAGTTTATTTTAGATATTATTGCATAAAAAATATAAATGCAACTACATTTTTCACAAATGCAACTTTAGGGAATGATAAATGCAACTTTTCCCATTTTTAATGCAATAAAAAAGTTGCCCTAGTTATCAATGAATGAAACAATGTACAGATAATAGCTTGTTTTAAGAATACCAGAAGGACTCGATGTCGTCTTACCATTGTCGGAGCACCGTCATTAGCAACGGAGAGGATATTACTCAAGCGTACAGCTTTTAAATCGAAAACTCTTTTTAATTCATTAAATATTGCTTAACCTTTCGTATCAGTTTCCAAACATTTGATAAATAACAATATTCTTGGAAAAAGTTTTCTTTTACAATTCTCAGTAATGCTAAAATAAAACTTCGTACCCTGGCATAGTTGGCAAGTCAAGCTGCACAGAGAATTCAGATGTATTTAAGTACTCACATTAAGAATTTTTTACGCACTGAGCCCATTTCTACGATTCTTTTTTACTGTATTATTATTCAGTGGAATTCTTACAAAATCGAAAACTGGTTTATGCATCACGGTGCGTATTACCTCAGTTACAGCGGGTATAATATGCTCTTCACCAATGGTGTGCGGCTTTAGGACTTTGCAGACAGTAAATAAATGTTATAAGAAGCACGTAGTCCTTCGTCATCTCGCTCATATGTTGTCGCAATGACAGTGTTTTAAAATATTTTTATTTGACTGTTTCACTGTTTTGTAGTCATTTCTTGTACACTCACAGCACCATAGAGTATTTTTGGGATGTTTTGGGAAAGCGATTGCAACCATACCGGAATGTAGACCATCTAGCCCGACATTGGAGACAATTTGGCAAGAAATTCTACAGGACACCATCCGGGAACTTTTTTGGTCTATACCACGCCGTGTGATGCATCCAGGCCAGAGGTGGACCCACGCCTTATTGACTTTATCCCTTTGTAACGGTCAAACTTTGGAAAAAATAATTCAATTCTTCTTAAATTTTATTTGTTTGTATTTCTATGTAAGTTTTTCACATCCGCGTATTTTTTTTATCGCAATCGGACAATTTCTTCTACGTGCGTCGATTTTTTGTTAGAGAGTGTAGTTTCTTGTTATTACGATATTGTCAACTTTTTGAAGATGATGAAACCAAGATCAGAGAACTTTCTTCTAATGACTTCTTTCAAGATATGGTCAGCTTAACTAATGGTGAGATATGTTGTCGAGACAACAATCAGAAAGGTTAAAAGAACATACCGTGTGATACATCAGATTAGGAAAACGAAAGACACATAATCCATCTTAATAATCCACATCTCCAACACCGATATAATTTTCGGAAATTTCGTACTTATTTCTTGAATTCAAATAATCGTTGAGCCCTTTAACTCTTACGGTAACGCATATCTTAATATAAAAGTGTTGTGTGTGTTGTGTTTAGATATATGTTATAAATGCCATTATAAAACAGTACAAGTCCTCAATCAATGGTTCGTTGACTGATCAGTTTGCTATCTTTAAGGTTATTGAGTTGATTGTCATACATGCATCAACCTAAAATACTCAAACTTGGATACACTAAATTTTTGACTAGTACACTAGTTCTGTATTTGTAATTCTTTAAGATAATGTTGCTCGTGATACTTCTTCTGAAATATGAAATCAAGACACATCCATCTCAAAATTTCCACATGCACAAGAATATATTTCAGAAATTCCTTACATATTTATTTACTTCACATAATTGATGGACCCTCTTTCTCTTACGGTAACTCATCCCTTGATGAGTAAAATTTCCACATCTCGAACAATATTTCAGAAATTCCTTATTTTCTTATTTACTTCAAATAATTGATGGGCCCTTTTGCTCTTACGGTAACTCATCCCTTGATGTGTAAAATTTCCACATCTCGAACAATATTTCAGAAATTCTTTACTTACATCTTTACTTCAAATAATTGATAGACCCTTTTACACTTACGTAACTCATCCCTTAACGTGTAAGTGTATGTGTCACGTGCCACTACAAAACAGGAACCCTCCTCAATCATCGGTTCATCGATTGATCTTATCGTTATTTAGTGTTGTTAATCATACAATTCACATACACGCTCCAACCAAAAAGTCAAAACGTGGAGATACTACTTTTTAGACTATCGCAGTAGTAGTGCGCTTGTGATTCTGTAAGAGAATACTACTGAGTCAGCTGGAGTAGGAAAACAAAAGACCCAAAATCTATCTCAATAATCCCCACTCCGACACCGAAAGAGATTTCGGAAATTCCGTACCCCATCTCTCGAATTCAAATAATCGGACCCTTTTTGCTCTTACGGCAACGCATCTATAAATGAAATAGGAACTATGAATCACTTCCCCTCGGTTTTAGAGAGTAAATACACCGAACTGCACATCGCAGTTGACAAGTTCATTTTTTCAATACGCTACATTTACCTCTAAAACATCTTGAAGAGAATTCTTTCTTCTATTGAATCTCTCCAGGATTGGGAATGCAGGTCGAACTACGTGGCAGACGTCGGGAATAAAATCTCGCGATATTTGTTTTGTTTCTTTCCTTTCTTCTCTCTCTTCCTCTAGTTCTTTCCTATCTCATCCCATAACCATCTCGTCGAAGAAGAAAGCTGCAATTTTTCGATTGTTGATGTTTTTTATCACACGCTGGAGTGGAGCCTGAATTCTAAATGCGACAGGCGTTTTCTATGGAAAGGAAGAGTCGTGAAGCTTGTTTACTCCTGAAATGAGCAATCGTTGCGTCGCTTTTGCTGGAAGCATCGCTTTGTGTTATTTATTTTGGGAATTAAGGCAGCTGTTAATGTTTCGGGGACGTGACAGATAGGTGGTGTTTTTATAAGCTGTCCGGATAAATGCTGTAGGTACAATCCAAGTAGATTATTGTTTAAAGGTTTGGTTTCGTATTAATCTCACACTTTTGATGCATTAGTTGGGGGTCTTAAGGCTCAAGGACTATATTTTGCCAAGTCAATCAAGTCTTTGCGAATGCAGTGAAGGTAAACCTGGATATTTATTGTAAGGTTTGGAAGTATATTAAAGATTTTACACAATTATGTCTGGTGTAAGTGTGCTGCATGGTATAGTCACCATAGCATTTGTCTTCCACCAGTAAGTTTCTGCTTTATTTCCTATTTGGGTGATTGTCCCTATTTAACATGTTGTCTGAAGGTCATGGGAGGATGTATTGATAGTTATTGCATCGCCGAAGAAATATGTTTTTCCCAGAAGCCAATACCAGAACCACGTCAATACCAGAATAGAGTGTCGAAAGCTCAGTCAACAAATTTGCAATTTTATCATCTGTTAGTATCTTGATAGATTGAATTTTTCCTTATTTGGAGAGTGAAGGCCCTGAAGAACTATCATGCCCACAACTAATATTACACGATTTTTTTAATAACTAATAAAGCTAAAAATTCGAAACCCATACCTTTACAATTAGCTTCTAACCTGTACTCCACGCCAATGTCAGCAGATACACTAACATATAATGGCGATTGAAGCGGATAATAAACATTGAGGCTCAGCTCTTCCCGTGACTGGCTACTGAGACATCACTCCACACCATGCCCAGACACGTGATTGGCTCTTTAACGTTGATGCCACATCACCCGCTGGCGCGAGATCTGAAACGGAAGTAGAAATGGAAGTTTATCAGCTGGGTGTTCCCTGATTAATTGTCGCCAGTCGCTAGAGATAGGCAGCGAAAGTACAAACGGACTTACCACAATCATGTCTGGAAGAATAGAATCTTGTTCAATCGAAATCCATTAAACTGACTAAAGATGAATCAGGAATGTCGCTTCCATAGACATACCTCTTTATTCACCAGATTGGCCTGGTTTCTGTTTGTGTGAAGCGGGCCGAACGTGCTGCCGTTACGTCATGAGTTGTGAAAGAGGTTACAGAAACCCTAGAGCCCTCTGTATTTAGTTGAACTAAAAATAGTTTCATAAATAGTTGGTTCTTGGTATTTTGTTTTTTATGTCCAAGCTGCACCAATGGACCGTCGTGGCTCAGTGGGTATGCCCACTGCGCGAACAACCTTCGAGTTGTAGGCGGCTCAGGTTCGATTCCAGCCAGGTGCATTTACCCTTGGGTATTTTATTTTCCTCTGTGTCAGTAAAACGGTCATTGTGTCTGTCTATTACTTGATATTGTATGTCTTATGTCTGGCGGAGCATGGCCAAATATGGCCCTAGCGCCATTAACCCCCCCCCCTCCCCCCCCCAAAAAAAAAATCAACCAACCTGCACCAAACAACGTCAGGCAAATATAACGAAGAAGGCCAAATAGCAAAAGCCTATAAAGAGGTGATGGTGAAATTAAAGGGAGAACATATCACTAGGGTACCTAGGAATTCCCTTTAATAGAGACATAGATGGATATCATCAGTTCTATATCTATCCAAGGACATGTTTCGATTGAACACGTTATAAGAAAATCATTGTTCCACTTGGAATGCAACTAATTTTTATTCTAGTTGTAATGAGATTAGTAGTCTTAGAAATTTTACACCGCACAATCATCTTGATATGGAAATCCCTTGAACCAACCCTGAAATTAAAGGGAGAACATATCACTAGGGTACCTAGGAATTCCCTTTAATAGAGACATAGATGGATATCATCAGTTCTATATCTATCCAAGGACATGTTTCGATTGAACACGTTATAAGAAAATCATTGTTCCACTTGGAATGCAACTAATTTTTATTCTAGTGGAAATGAAATTAGTAGTCTTAGAACTTTTACACCGCACAATCATCTTGATATGGAAATCCCTTGAACCAACCCTGAAATTAAAGGGAGAACATATCACTAGGGTACCTAGGAATTCCCTTTAATAGAGACATAGATGGATATCATCAGTTCTATATCTATCCAAGGACATGTTTCGATTGAACACGTTATAAGAAAATCATTGTTCCACTTGGAATACAACTAATTTTTATTCTAGTGGAAATGAAATTAGTAGTCTTAGAACTTTTACACCGCACAATCATCTTGATATGGAAATCCCTTGAACCAACCCTGAAATTAAAGGGAGAACATATCACTAGGGTACCTACGAATTCCCTTTAATAGAGACATAGATGGATATCATCAGTTCTATATCTATCCAAGGACATGTTTCGATTGAACACGTTATAAGAAAATAATTGTTCCACTTGGAATACAACTAATTTTTATTCTAGTTGAAATGAAATTAGTAGTCTTAGAAGTTTTACACCGCACACTCATCTTGATATGGAAATCCCTTGAACCAATCCTTAAATTCCCTAAGTCTCCTCTTTTACGTCTCGCCAGATGTTATCCAAAAGTGGCAGCTTTCTAATCATGCTCTTAACCTCGTGATTGCAAAGGTGCAGCGTGATCAGGTTTCTAAGCAGAGGAGGCTTAAAGTCTTGACAGGTAATGGGCTGCAGGTCTCACAGTTACAAAGGAATTCTCCAGTTTAAGATAACAGTCCGGCGAAAGATGTGATGTCTCTCCAATATCCGGGAAAGCTTCCCCTTTCTAACGAAGGCTCTGGCCGTGTCGGTCAAGCTGCCCTCCTCCCCTATGTTTACCAATCATTTGCACCAGCCCATTTTCCTTCGCGATGTATACGAATTATTTCAAATTGACGAAGAATTATTTCAAAGTGACGGTGATTTATTTGTTGTTAGGTAGATATTTCTGTGTGTGCAGGTTTGTGAATTCGTGAATGTTAAAAGGATTTGGTTGCGCATAATGTGTATCAAGCATCATTTTGGTCTTTATCTGAATGATCGGTGAAAGATTCACGGTGATATTTTTCTGATCGTAGAGCAACAAACGTGTCTTAAAGTGGTGCGAAAAACATAATTCGGGAAAAAATTCAAAACTTCCAGGTTTGCGACATTTTATCATTTTATATAGACATCTCTGTGCATAGTTTGTTTTCCTACATAACAATATTAAACCTAATCGTATCCTACCAAAATAAATAAAACAGTTATATTTGACTAATTTAATGTCAAATTGACAGTCCACAATCAACTTTTTTCTCTGAGTTTCTTTAAACTTATTCATTTTTCTTTTCGGAAGCATTTGATTTAATCTTGAAATTTTCAATACCTTTTGTCGAAAGAAGTTTTTAATTTGAAAAAATCGGGTGTAACGATATCCCGATTGGTGATTGCGAAAACGGATAAGTAATAGGAACAGTTGTTCTTGTGTTCTGGTTGCTACTGTTCTAGTAGACGAACATTGATGTATGACAGTGTCTGTGTTTGGATACGATCAAGAATATTAAATCTTGATACTGTTCTGGATAAGAACACAAAGAATGACACATTTGCTGTAGACTGGAGAAGAGTGAGGCGTGTTTTAGCACTGGACGGTGCGGCGTGTGTATCTGAAATTTTACATTACACTGTAAAAACCAATGTTCGTGTCCAATTTAGGTATGCAGTGTCACTCTGTTCTTGGTCACTACTACGCACATTGTCTATCATATTAGACGTCGCTCTGACATCGTGCATTTCCTAAAACGATTCTATGTATATATATATATATTTCAAGGTCTTTAAATTTGTACTCTAACCTTGAATATTGTAAAAATCTTAATTGGTATGTTTAAAAATTACGTTAAGGGTACAAAACTGGTTTACGGTGTTTTTTGTCTCGATTTGGCATGATACGACAAAATTATAAATGCTAATAGTTGTAATAATGTAAATTAAATCAATACCGCAGCGTAGAGGTTAAGATATAAAAATAATACTAATACTTAGAAAGATATCAGTTCGCTTTAGAAGACATGTCTTAAAACTACTTTGACATTGACACCTACTAACTAGGTAGTTGAATTTATAACTCACTGGAGCAACACAACATGTTATTGATTGGAGACCGAGACCAATCCCTAAAAAATATAACCGAAGACATAACCTTGTAATTTGGAACATCGGTTAAATGACAGTGCCAGCACTTGAGCTGGGACACCACACTCCAAATTTACACTACAAGCCAGCGGAAGAACCTTTGAAACTATGAAAGACTAAACATACACCATCCCCTACGTACACGAGAGTCCTTGATTGGATCGAGTTTTGAACTCGCAACATTCCAGTGCGAGTTTATAACTCGATCTTCACCCATGACTACCAACTATCCACGACTCAACCATTTGCTAGTCCCCGTCCTCAACTCTACCAACATGACCCGAAATAACTAGAAACGTTTTAAAACATTGGGATTGATTCAGCGTGATTTAAAACAGTTTTTGTTGATTCTAAGTGAGTCAATAACTATCCGCAGTGCAGGTGTAAACTTTATTTCAACAAAAATAGATAGACAGCTATAACATTTTTTCGAAAAAACACATCTTGCTTTCTAGTGTTTCTTGGTCTATAAGTTCACAGTCTCTTTAAGTCCTAAAAACGTTTTCAAATGAGCACACATTCAGCGTTCCTTTCAGTTCTGGGTCTGTAGTTAATAAATAATTACACACTTCATCAACAGTAGTCACTACTTTGAATCATTGTGGTTATCCGGTTTCATGATGTGCGTAACACGTTTGCGAACATTTCTGAACTTTTCAATTCGTTTGTACTCACTCCATTGGGACAAAACATTTGACTCTTTGGATAATTATTGCATGATACAACGTAGGACTCCTGAAACAGGATTGAATTCACGTTTACAGACTTTTCTACTCTGATATTAAAATCAGTTCTTCAGTAAAAATCGTATTCACCACCACACGCGAGGGAATATTAAATTGGAAAACTTCTTCCAAACTACGTCAGAAAACAAGTTGGAGAGGCGCTAAGTGGCAATGCAAAACCGAAACGAAGTTTTTATCAGAGAGGGAAGAAACCTGAAATCTTCCACACGAACCTCGGGTATAAGCGCTTGAACGAAATTTCCGCAATAGTACTCCCCTCAAAGCAAATGCAGAAACCCGTAAATTCTTCATCGCTCCCGTTCCTTTGTACTTAAAAACTCATTTCCAAGGAATCAGATTTTTCTTCCAAAGAACCCTCACCACCGGGAAGAGAATCCTATTCAAAATACCCAAATCCAGGGGAAATCAAACTCCCGTGAATATAGGCCCCGTTATGAACAACCCCAATCCTTTTATAAACGGCTCTGAATATATTTTCAGGACACCATAATAAAATATATCTTATATGATGCTTACAAAATAAACTACAAGCACCTCGGCACACATTTTTCGATGGCAATGTCTTTACTTCTGTTTAGTAGATTCCACGCCATGCATCTATATTCGCGGGTATGGATTTTCAGCTCCAGCCTCCCGTGTTAGCAAGCTGGGTTTCATATCCATTGTTCCGTCGGGCTGGAAAGCTTGTTTATGTATACAACTGGCAAGCAGACAGTCCATCGAAATGTTCGTACTCCGCGGGCTATCAAAAGAATGAAAAGAGCAGGAGATGTGAGTGTATTGTTTTTATTTCCATTTTCTTTTGTGTTCGGAAGTTTTGTTTTCTGCTTGATTTAAAAACGATATTGTTGCACTTGTAACAGCGGTACGAAAGAGAATATGAGCTGAAATTCTTTTTGACGGGTCAATGGATTTCGCTTCTTTGCTTCCCGAATGTATGATTGCGGTGGTTTTTGATGTGTAGTGGTTTCACTACAACAAGGGGTTGTGGATGCGGTTTGGAATAACCATTCAGTCATTCAGAGTTTGACTCGTAGGAATGGGTACCCATCGGGTTTATTTACGATGGTGAATGTTAAGCTTTGTGCAGGTTTCATTGAATCCGTTCGTTTTCTGTTTAACTTGTTTCACGTTTGAAATGCAACATTTAAGTTGAATGTTACTATAGTTATCTTTCTTAAGCAAACATAGTCGTGCTTCAATCACATAAATACACTCTATAACAACAAAAAAATCAATGCACCAAGAAGAAGTTGCGCAATTGGTGGATGTGAAGACCATACATAAGAAAAACAAACGATTAAAATTTCAATACAATTGAATTGTTTATTTCAGAGTTTGGCCGTTACAAAGTGAGGAAGTCAATAAGGCGTTGGCCCACCTCTGGCCAGGTTGCAAATTGTCACCCGGCGTGACATAGATTAAAATAGTTCCCGGATGGTGACCTGCGGAATGTCTTGCAAATAGATCTTTAACTGTCTGGCTAAATAGTCAACATTCCGGGATGGTTGGAATCGCCTTTTGATAACGTCCCAAATATGCTCTAGGGAGAGATATCAGGAGACCTAGCTGGCCAAGGAAGTGTTGTGAAAGCTTGAAGACAATTCATATTAACACATACCGTGTGCGTCCGGGCATTATCTTGTTAAAAAGTACATAAGGGGTGTCGCAAAAGGAACAGTAACACAAAATGTCGTAGAACGTCGTCTAGGTACCGCTATGTTGTAAGTGAGCCAAAAATGACTACCAAGGCGTCCGGCTATCAAAGGAGATGACACATCAGACAATAATGCTCTGGTGTGGGCATGTGTAGCGTGAGATAGTAAGGGCAGGATCCCCACGTTTCCATGGAGATCTCCAGACACGTATCCATTGTTCCTGCGGTTGTCATCAGGACACAGTTGGAAACGGGACTCGTCAATAAAGACTACGTCCCCCGTCAGCGTCGTTCCAAGTTAAGTGAGCACGGCACAACTCATGGACAACTCCTTCTTGGTGCGTCCATTTTTTTTTTGTTATAAAGAATATTAATATACAATGGATTGCATTTCATATTGCCCCAAATTTGAAGAAATATAAGTATACACTAAGGCCATCGAAGCTTTTCACATACTTTACCCATTAACCTATCATGACTGATTCATCATAAGTAAGACCTCAATTAGTAATATTCGGAGAATCATTGGCAACTAATTTCTGGAACCCTGGAGTCGCTCAATTCTACAGGTGAGAAAAATTGACATTCTACCCTTTCGGGATCTGAGCGCACATATCATCACTCTATCCTTCGTACAGGACCATAAGGCACTTCCAACTTACTTAAAATGCAGCATTGATCAATGCTCCCCAAGAAATCTTCCGGTCTGTGGATCTTGCAAGAAATAAACTCCATGGAAGCTATAACCTAAAGTGGAATATTTAAGCATATTTGGTCTCATGGACTTGGCCTACTTCTTTAGCTAGGTCTTAGGGAATACGTAACATCATATTAGCTCTCTTTATCTGTCAATTGTAAAAAAACCTTAAACATCTTTCAGTGTGAATAACTGACCCATGCTCATGGACTGACAACCTCCTCGCATAACTAGCACTAAACAACGGTATGCTTATATCCGTGCAATTAATCCAGATTTCTAAGGAACTTGTAAACTTAGTGCAGAAATTCATTGACTGACATTTTCTCAAGATAATAAATGTTTATTTTCATGACGATGCGAAATGTATTTTTAAATTAATCTGCTTACAGATATAATACAGTCAAACTTCTAACTGTCTCCTCATACTTTTTTATTTTTTAACCTATGCAAACAGTCTTTAGAGAGTTTCATATTTAAATTTGTTTTTCATATGTTACGTTTTTGGTACTTTATACGATATAGGTACTTCAACTAAAATTGTGATGCATTCTTCATTTGGCTAGTTTATTTGCCACTAATATAGTCACAATCCCAATTTACTCCCAGAAAAGTTGTTTTATTTGAATAACTTTTGTTCTATCTGTTTTCATGTCCCGCGTTTTCATTGGGTGTAATATCTCCCAATAACTGCTAAACAGGGTGATTATAAGTTAAAGTTCAACTTTCAAAGAACTGTAAAAAAATAACCACTTTTTAAAATGACCTGAAATTTGAATTTAATATACTCGAGAAACAGGGGAAAATGGTGTGTGGCATGAGAAAAAAATAGTTCCATATTTAATCAATAGATAGCGCTTTAAGTGTTTAAGTGTCATAACGTAAATGGGTTCGACTACTAGTGACATTTGAATCGCAATATGACGGCTATGGCGTGAGTTGCACGTTAAACCAACTCTACTGTTCAGTATGCATGACTACCGGTTTTTTACTGAAAAATTGACATCCAAGTCATTCAACAGTTGTGGCACTCTTAGTGGAAAGCCCATCCACCGCGACAAGATTCGTACCACTTTGGATGGGGAAAATCGATTTTTAACTGTCCTGAGGCTAAAACCTGTATAAAAAGCAACAATGAAATCGGTTTTTAAACGTCCCGAGACCAAAAACTGCATAAAAAGCAACAATGATATCGATTGTTTATTATCGCCATACTAGAGAAATGTATGTTCAATATGGTGTCCACTGTTTTGTGCCTCAAGTTGAAACCAATATATGTTTCACTACAGATTGGAGTGTCTCAAGGGGTCACGTTGTGAATGTGTTGCGCAATTCGTGCCTTTAATTCAGCAAAGTTTGCAATCGGACCTCTTAACTCAACATTTTTTCAGATAACCCCATAGCCAGAAGTCACAAGGATTAAGATCAGGTGATCTTGACTGCCAGGCTGTTGGAAAATGACGGCGGATAATTCTATCATTTCCGAAATGCCTCTTGAGCAGCTGCTTCACTGGCTTTGCAATGTGCGAAGGAGCGTCATCTTGCATAAAAATGAAGCTACCTACACGTGCACGCTGTTGATGTGTTGGAATGACGTGGTTACGCAAAAGACACTCATAGCGTTTACCATTGACGGTACAGGTAACAGGCCCATCTTCTCGAAAACAATTGGTCCTACTACAAACAATAGCGTCAACCCGCCCCTCACAGTTAATTTTGCAGATTGAAGAGGTACTGGTTCATGTACGAACGGATTTTACGTTGCCCATATCCTGCAATTCTGAGTATTGACATGTCCTTGGAGATGGAAAAGGGCTTTGTCTGTCCACAAAATGTTCCATGACCATTCATTGTGTGTTTCCATACGAGCAAGAAATTCTAGAGCAAAAGTTTGTCTTACTGGCATGTCAGCAGGAAGCAACACCTGAATATGGGTAATCTTGTATGGATAGCGATGCAGGATGTTTAGTGTAATTTTATGCACCAAAGTTCCATCTCCAAAGTTCGGGCAATTTCCCGTGCACTGCCGTTTGCACATCTTCGCTCGTCTCTTCCTGGAATGATGTGGCCACATCTTTTACTGACATCGAAGCATTTTTGTTTACACACTCTGCCACATTTGAATTTAAAAGAAACTGTCTCTTCCAATTTCTTATTCATCTTCTCCAGATACTTGGAAGACATCGGACCACATGCTTTTTTAATACCCTTTACAGTCCGAAACTTCTTCAGAGCTACTGGCGCACAGTCCCCCTTCTTTGAAAAGAAATTCACAAGCAGAGCGTGATTCATCATTGAGAGATTCACGACGAGCTTCTATGGCGCAATATGAGGGAAACATCATGTAAACCGCGTTTTGATAATAAAAGCAATGTGTCGTGCGCATGACAAGCTTTTTATTTTGCATATTATGACGCTTAAAGAACCATTTATTGCTAAATTTGGAACTGTTTTTTTATGCCATACCTTTTCCTCTTTCTTCGAAAACATTCAATTCAAATTTCAGGTAGTTCTGAGCAGTGGTTCTTTTTTACAGCTTTTTGAAAGTTGAACTTGAATTATAATCACCATGTACCTAAAACGTAACATATTTTCAGTGATTTGCTGACACGCTCACATGTATCGTACTTCATTAGCCCAAACGCAGCAAACAGCTGCTGAAATAAAAGGTTCATATCGGTAAATTTTGCTTATAGACAAATCCAACCTCTGATTTTATGCATATCGATGTATGAAACCATTATAATAATTTGAAATTTTTATTGAGAGTCTATACCAAATTTTCTCTTTGCGCTTTTCAAAAATACATTTCTCGAAATTAAGCTGTTCCCAAGTGAATTGGTACTGAAAGTTAGTTGAAATATTTTGTTAACTGGAAGTATATACTTACACAACTATTGGTTGAGTAAATTAAAATTAAGTACTTTCTATGACACCTTGTATCATAGCACCCTGTTTTTTCGTAAAGTACTTAAATTGTCTGCAACACGATTCATTGAAAATATAACCTCAAATTGCCAGAAATTAAAGTCGTGTTACTTTCTAATTGTTAGGAAGCACGTACAATGTCCATCTGAAACAGATATTAAAACTCGGACAGCTTACATGTTATTCTCTTATTTTAATAGTTTGTTTTGTTGAAAAATTGCATCTATAAGATATATATATATCGTAACTATTGAAAGTACTAATTAGGATTAGTTAAAGAATTTAAAACATGGGTCTAATCTTGAATACTTCTTTTTTACAGAATTTATTTTCAGAATTGAGTATCGTCCTCAATTCTGACAAATTACTTTCAGGTTATTAGTGTCGTGCTTTAGTGCCGTTTCTGGTAGAACATCAAATGACCTTTGACTAATTTACTTCAAGAAAGGTGGTAACCTCACTGTGAGAAAGAGTTTCCATACGCAAGATGGTGTATGACAGGAGGTGATTATTTGTTTTTTGTATTCATTCGTAATCAAACTCATAATCACTGCAATAGCTTCCAATAGTAAACTCAAAGGTAAGAATCCCTCTTAAAGACGGTAATCGTAAAATTACTCCGTTAGAACCGATATCTGTCTCGTAATTGAATGATATATTCTCTAATAAAACTATTTGACACAGGTTCCAAATCGCCTGAGCTGGACTACACCTTACTAAATGGTGTCTCGATGTACCGTTTAGTAAATTACAAAAGTGTGATTTCTATTTATTTTTTAACAATTTGGCTATGGCTATAGATATAAGCACAAGCGCGATTCTTATAACTTTCAAGGTAATTTTGTTAATTTTTAATAATTAATGTCGTACTAGAGCAACAAAACGGGCTATTGACGACGGTCCAGGATCAATCATGTTAAGGGAAATATTCGAGGACAATGCCATTTAATTTTGAACCATGGTCAAATGACGAGGCAACATCTGAGATGGCACCCCACTCTCTAAACTTCCACACCCACCCAACGTGAGGACTTTCGGCCTCGACAGATTTAAGGTGCACCAGCCGCCTCTACACCATACGCTACCACATATCCATGCACTGACCCGGATTCGAACCAGGAACCTTCCTATCTAGAGGCTAACAGCTTAATCAGCTTTCAATTGTCAACTTTAAATGTACAACTGTTGTAACGACCATGGTCTAATGGTTAAGTAATACTCCAGCTATGCCATTTAGGAAGTACCACTGAATCAAATTTTTCAAATAAGTACTTGTTTGCGTAACAAAACACTGGATATTTAGTATGCAAATACCACTTTGGTCCAAGGCTCTTTAGAGTGTGCGTGTGCGTATTTAAGGAAATTATATATATATATATATATATATATATATATATATATATATATATATATTCGGGCTGTATTCCTTTTGCCATTACCTTCTCTTTTATTGTGATTTATGATCTATACCTTATCCGTGTTATACTGTAGTAGTATGTGTTGCAGTGTAGTATTTCTCCTGCGTGTATCTTCCGCTGGCCGTTACAAAATAAACTCAATAAAATTCCGATCAATTTTCAAGGGCTTTTTGTGTTCACAACTTACACAAAAAGGTCAAAGCAAATCGCAACCATAATACACACTAAATATCCTCGCTTAACCTTCGAAGCAATAGCAAAAGTCTTTCTCCAGCAGAAGCAATTTCCCCTCCTCCTACCTGCTACTCCGACCCCATCACAGTATCTAATCTGCCACGGAAAAGGAAAAGATTCATATGGCTATTTACCTCATATTTCCCCATTCAACCGCTCTTTTTGGCAGCCAATTCTTCGGAAGGAAGTATTCAGGCAAGTAGAGTGGGCCCTTCTTGGCAGGAAACTATTCACACGAATGATTCATGTGGTGCGTAGGGTATAGATGGTTAAGTATTTAGCTTTCTCCCTCAGAAGAGACCGGTACGTTACTTCAGATCCCGTCAAATATTGCAACATGTGTTTTTTTCTGCGATAATACGGAATTGCTGTCGTATATACTTATAGAGAATAAGAAAAGCAAAATATTGCTAAATGCGAATAGTTTAACCTTACCTGAAGAGTGGTGATCGTCTCAACTACTTGAAATAATATAGCTAGAGCGAAATACAAAAATATATTAAATCTATATTATGGCTGCTTAAAAGTATACGTAGTTGAGTCAATAATGCAACAGTAGACTTTATTTCGACAAAATTAGATTGTATAATATTCCAAAACAGATCTCTCGATTTTCAACTCATTTGTTGCATTGAGGCATAAGGTTTCTTATGCCTTCAGGCGTTATGGGACGAACAGAGAGACACATGCAAAACTTCTTCCAGTTCTTGGTGTGTTATGAATGACTAATCATCAATACTCATTTGTGTGTATAATTGAACCATGCTACACTATAAATCGCTGTTGTTATCCGTCGTGGTAGCGCGAACGCTAGTCTTTGGCTTTTTTAGGCTTGACACTTCTGTACGACAATTTCTGAGCTTCTCACCTCATTTGTTATCAATAGTCATTCGTCTGTAAAACAGAACCATGTTGTACTACAAATCGCTATGGTAAAAAGACTGTCATTGGTCATCGACTCTGGTTTCTTTGGGCGGAATTCTATGGTGACAGCTTTTGACTTTTCAATCTATTTGTAACCAATCGTTATTTGCCTGTATAGCAAAAACCAGATTACCCTGAGCTCTGTTACCATCACTTGTTGTAGCGGAAGGTCTTCTCTGCGCTTACCACTTGTGAGACTATTTTTGAACTTTATTCTGCATTTGTTATCAAGTTATTTTTCTCTATAGTAGAACTACTTTGAATTAAGAAACATTGTTATCATCAGCTGTAGTAGCGAATGGTCATTTATAATTTCCCCACGCTTAACACACTAAGTCCGTGTACGACTAGTTTTTTATATTTTCACTCCATCCTTAGTCATTCCATTATAGTAAAACACTACTCCCTTGCTGTGTAGAAAGTCTTCGATTTATTTTGGTCCTTGGTACAAGGTTAGATAAAATAAATGGATCCCTATAACATACTTCAGACTCGATAAATGGATCACTAACATTATTCAGACACAGTATATTTCGGACACAATAAATGGATCACTAACATATTTCGAACACAATAAATGTATCACTAACATATTACATACACAATAAATGATTACTAACATATTTCGGACACACAATAAATGTATCACCAACATATACTTCAGACACAATAAATGGATCACTGACAAACTTCAGACGCGATAAATGGATCACTTACATAATTCAGACACAATATAAATGGATCACTAACATATTTCGGACACAATAAATGGATTACCAGCATACTTCAGATACAAAAAAATAGATCACTAAAATACTTCAGGCACGATAAATAGGTCGCTAACGTAATTCAGACTCAATATAAATGGATCACTAACAAACACAATAAATATATCACCAACATACTTCAAACACAATAAATTTATCACTATCATTATTCTTTTATGATAAATGGTTCAAAGAATGCTGCTGTCCTTGTGGGCAAAGGGAAAGTGTATAGTGGTCAAGGTAAACTTCACGACAATCAATCTGATCTAGATCTGAGCAACAGTTCCGTTCCGAATGGAAGCAGACCCCTCCGCATCGAGTTATTTAAAACTCACAACGGATTAGTCACTGCTGTCTAGGGAAAGCCTCGAGTAGGACATAGAAGGATAAAGGGCCATAGGACACGCCGCCCCAAAACCCCCAGTCCACGCAGCATTGGCAGACGGGGTACATGGACAGGGTCGATCCAACAAGACGTGTGTGTCTGTCCCGCCTCATAAATATCAATCAACCGACGTCATGAATCGAGCCGGGTGTAATTCTCGTCATCGTGCCTGCGCAGCAGTGAGCAATAAAACAAAAACTCGTTTAGCAGTGCGTGTGAAAACGACTATGTTGTCAAAGAAGATGCAAGTGCATATGGGATAGTTATAGATTCCAATTTCGCAAATATGCTCTTATATTGTATTTTGATGTCGAAAAGAACTAACTCTAAATGAGAGGTGAGTAGAGAGTAGTTCCACCATTTAAAAAACTGAAAGTACTAAATTTTTGTTAAGCATAAAATACATTAATATAAAGTAATAGGTCTTCCCCATAAAGCTTAGTTTTAATTATGTTTTAGAATAGATTCATATAGTAGTACAATAGTAGTATGGTACCGCCACATGTGCAATGAAGAGGCATATTAGAAAATATTCACTCAGTCTCGATATTCAGTTAAAGGGTCATCTTTTGTAGAACTGGATGCTTGTTTGAATGATTGAAAAAATGTTTATACTTTTCAGATCTTGATAATTTTCAAAAGTTTGAATGACTCTTAATTCTATTTATAAGAACATTTACATTGTTAGAAATAATGGGTTGCAATCACTATAACTTGGAAGAATAAAAATTAAAAACATACAATTGAAATACAAAATGTTTTTGAAGTGTACTTTTAATACAGATAACAACACTCGCTGTTTCAATATTGAATTGTGAAAGTGTTAATGAGGAAAATACGCATTTTAACGTAATATATTTTTTTTACATTCATACAATAAACAATTGAAACGTATCTTATAAATATGGCCATATTGCCTATAACACCAAAACAGTATTGCTCATTGCAGTTCATATTTTATTAAGTATTTTAGAGAATAATTTTCTTGTGAGCAAAATATTTGTAATAGTTTTATTATTCCAAACCAACTTTTAAAAAAAACACACAAATTAATTGGTAAACAACACCAGATTAAACAGTTAATTAAGAAAATCTCAAAACATAAAAATAAACTGTTCAAGAGATAGAATGCGAAAAATTCCTTTCGCTTTAGATGGTGTCAAATAAGATGCTTGGTTGGGTTTTGATTTTTATGGTGCAAGTGTATTATTTTTTGTCCAAGGTGACCACAAGCACAAGACAGACATCCATGGATATGCACATACAGTGGAAATTTCACTGACATAGAAGAAAAATACACCCAGGATAAGTGACAGATATCGAACTGAGTTTTAAACATATTAAAGTACTGAGAGACAGACAAATATCAAAATTCAGCAGGTTTTAATAAAAAATTTTAGCAATCGGGTGAAAGAAATTAAAAGATAAATTAAAAAGCAAGCAACAGTAGAAGTTGACACAAAGCAAAAATTTAAAAGTCGCGGTATTTAACACTGAAAACGACGAATATGCTCAGTAAGCACAGTTGAAAACAATGAATTACTAATGCCTATTTTGTTAAATTTCATAAAATAATTATAAATAAATCATGACCAAAAATGCACAAAAGATCTTGTATCGATTTCTGATCAACTTTATACTATACGGAAATAAGAACTTCAAAATAAATATTAAGTTAACTACAAACGTGTGGTTTGATGAGTGAAGTATGTTTTAATTTACAACAATATATGTGGTATAAAAGGGAGTAAGAGAGCCAGTTTAAAGTATTGGAATTGTGTTTTGTCGATATTCCTGTGCATATGAAGCCAGACTTATGCCTCGCTAAAAAATACAGATCAGTCGTAAGGACACGTTTCTGCCTTTGACAGAGAAAGAAGTGTGTGTTTGAACAAACTAAGATCATGTTGGACATCATCAAAGTGCGGTGAAGCAAATATGAAATCGGTAGGTACAGGACGGACGAACGCATCAATGATAACAATTGTAGCAGCCTCTCCGTGGATTCTAGTCTGCGGCTGCAATAGTACGTAGACCGCCACGCATGATTAAATTAATGGTTCGACATGGTCTTTTCAGACAAAATCTTGATTCTGTCTAAAGCACTACAATGGACACACTTAATCTGGCGACACAGACTGAGTAACTCATCCATTACATATCGTCAAACTGGTCCATCGCCTAGCATTATGCGGCACCATTGGAATCTACTTCACATCCGTCTATTACGTAATAATTGAAGGGGTGAGTGGCAGAAGGGGCTATAAGACATTTATTTACATTTTGGGATTATTTCAATTTTGAAGTTGCCTCGGGTTAAGGTGTGGCTTGAGCTGACAATTAGATCAATAGATCGATTATTTTAACAACACCGATCCCAAACTCCTTAAAACTCAAGTAGTACGATTGACTTTGAGGCCAACTATCTCGAATCTACAAAAATGTCACATAAACCCTTGCTTCACTCACCCCTTTATTACAAATTATTTACAAATTATTAGTCAATTTGATATAACCCAGTATATAATCCATAATTATAAGCTGGAGAAATATAAAGTACACCATGATATATAGGCTTGATATTTAATTGACAATTTCGGTTTACTATCAAATTGTCAATTTCTTACAACGAAGAGCACCTCTTTTATTTAGTGCATAAGCCTGAGGCGTTTTTATAAACCCAAGTCTCGATCAAATTTCTCAATAACCAACTGCATTGGACAATTTATCATATGCTATCTTAGATATTCGTAGATTTTAGTTAATTAAATATTTCGTGGTTAGCTATAGGTTAGATAAAATACGTACTGATAAAAAGGCTTGATATTTCTGTAATAATTTTGATTTACTCTAGCGAAGTCTTTTATTTCTAGGTGCAGCTCCTCTTTCATTTATTGAATAAGCAGGTTTCTTTATAAATCTTTTGTCTCCATCAAGTTTATCAATCATCACCAATCGCATCAACAATTTTTCAACTTACTGTTATAGGTTTCGTATTTTATATAATCCTGTCTTTCGTAGTTTACTATTAGCTAAATAAATGAAGTCCATACTGATAAAAATGCTTGATCTTTCTCTGAAAAGTTTGGTTTACAGTCAAAAAGTCATTTCTAGGTAGAATTTATTTATTGAATAAGCATCAAGCTTCCTTATAAATCTTCTGTCTCGGTGAAGTTTATCAATCGCCAACAGCATCGGGAAATTTTACGTAAGTAAAACAACATTTTCTGAGTGTGTGGTTAGTTATAAGCTAGATAAACTAGATAACTAATGTGATTAAAAGGATTGATCTTTCTCTAATAATTTTTGTTTACTGTCAAAAAGCCATTTATTTCTAGGGGAAGAGCAACTCTTTCATTTATTGACTAAACGTCATGCTTCTTTATAAATCCTTTGTCTGGAACACGTTGATCAATCACCAACTGCATCGGAAATTGCTATAAGTAAAAATGAATAAAAATCTCAAGAAACAAAATGGCGACCTAACTTCCCAGTCGCATTCCGTACCGATTCGGAATAAATAAAAATCACATTAGAGAACAGCAGAGCGGCTGAAATGCCCTCTCATTAATTTCTTCCACAGTCATATTTCCTCCCAGCCGGAAAAATCAATTAAATTACACACCCTGCTCGAATAAAACCGGGAGAGAAAAACTCCAGGAAAAGCAAAGGAACATGCCGAAGGGATCAAACAGATGGTTTATCACGGACGTCTAATGGCAGAGACCACGTTGTCCTCCGTCCATTAGAGTAACAAATTTAAGACGAAAACTTCTCCATTTTCCTCTTTTGAATTCCCAAGTCGAAGAGCCTTGTGGGGAACTCTGTGCTTCTTTTCCGTTTCTTTTTCATTATTTTGCCCGTTTCTGCCTCTTCCTTTGTGGGTAGAGAGTTCTTTTTGCTTTTAACCCCTATCTAAGAGCCACCGTTGAGAATGATAGATAAAAGGGGAGATGGGGAGGGGTGGAAGGTAAATTTCTGGATCTGGAGAGAGGGAAGTCTGGGATTTTTCCTTTTATTCGTGAGGAGAGGGAGGGATACTTAGAAATCTACTTCATCTTATCAAGGAAATGGAGACGAGAAGACAAATAAACTACGTCTGGAGACTGCTGTGTTGAAATTTTGAGGGATTCTGTGTTTGTGTTAGCTGTTTGGGAAAAGCCAGATAATGCAGAAACGCATGACTAATGTATTCTGAAAAATATGACTAAACAACGACTATCATACAGCAATAATTTTATTTGCATAGCCTTTTTCTATTTAGTATCGACTTAGTTTTTTCCAAATAAATATCAGCGGAGATAACTTCAATTTATAGTACTACTTTGCTCTAATATTTAATAATGAATGAATAAATGTTCCATGTATTAGTATTATGTGTCCATATTAACGTATTTATACATTCTGTTCCATTGATTGAAAAATACTAGAAGTCTAAAATCCTGCCTTAATGGCCATGTACATTCTGCCGCTCTGACTGAAACCTCATTGATAGATACGATTAGAAGACTGTCAGTCAGAAAAACCAGCGACACGATCTAGTCACGAAACCTGGAACAATTGACTGGATGTCTGTGTTGACGAGTTGGAATTGTCAAACTAAAAAATTAATGTGTTAGTTAACTCAAGGACTTACGACGAAGAAGGAAAATGTAAGTTTCTCGTATATGAGGGTGAAAAAGATCATTACAGAGGATATTCTGCATCTGTCTATGTGGGTAGAGAGTTATTTTTGCTATTACAGCCAAGTGGTTTCGACAAGACATCTTGCCAATAAAAATCTGGCCAATTTCTTAGTGGCAAAATATCTTGTCATAGAGCTGTTGCCGATATTTTATGCTGACAAGACCAAGATCGTGGTTAGTTTTATTCCAAAGACGAGATATTTCGTCCATCAAAATAGGGTCAGGTATGTTTATGATGAGATACTTCATAGAGACAACCACCCAGAGAGTTAAAGTGCACTCCAAGTAATATCACTTCTGCAACAGGTACCGGGAATACTTCCAACCACAAAAATAATAATTCCACCTTGATTTTACTGTACAGAAAGTTACCTCTTATAGACAATAGAAATCTTCCTCCAAAATAATAGCAATATAAACTTCCTAGTGGCAAAATATCTCGTCATAAAGCTGTTGCCGATATTTTATACTGACGAGGTGAAGATCATGTTTAGTTTTCTTCCAAATACTAGAGATCTCGCCCATCAAGATAAGGTCAGGTTTGCTAATGATGAGATACTTCATGGAGACAACCACCAAGAGAGTTAAAGTGTACCCCGAAATAACACCACTTCTGCAATAGGTACCGGGAATACGTCCAACCACAAAAATAATAATTCCATCTAGATTTAGCTGTTTAGCTGAACAGAACTTACCTCTTATAAACAATATAAATCTTCCGTGACAAATTCTTTTGGAGAGGTGCTGTAAGGAGATCAAATTAATTTCATGTTCACCTATGTATTGAATATATGTGGCCAATCTCCCATCTCTCCAAACATACCTTGATTCTATATTTTGACTGTTTATTATTAATAATATTTTCAATCAAATTACTCATGATGTCATCGGTGTTGCCCTGGTGGTATAGTGATTATGGGGTAGTAGGAAGTTAATTAATGTCGTACTGGAGCAACAAAACGGGTTATACTGCTTCGGACCGGTACCAATCCCGAAGGGATGCAATGACAACGCCTCGTTATTTTGAAACATGGTGAGTTGGCACAAACTGAACACCTGAGCTAGCACCTTACTCTCCAAATTTCCACATCAAGCCATCGTGACGATATTTGAGGCCCCGGTAGATTTAACGGAGACCAGCCCCTGCGTAAATGTCGGCTTTTTAACTGGACCTGGTTTTGAACTCACAACTCTCCGGTTACTAATGTGTTGCCAACTGGGCCACCGTGGCATCATGCTTTTGGGGACGGACAGCATTGAAGAAGCAGTTCAGTTTGAGAAAAAAAAATGAAAGGACCAATATTTAATACGTTTCTCACATGATCAAGTGGTCAATGTTAAAAGCTGTTGAGAGTACATTTATGTGTGCAATGTATAAAAATAAGTAGAATATATTATTTTTATATGGACGCACGCACACACACACAATGCACATTGACCAATAGCATAATCCTCTCATGGTGCAGTTGTAACTACCTATAAATTTAGAATGCATTTACATATGCATGCATTTCCATGAAATACATGAAATCAAAAATATCTGTGTTACACTAGTTTTATGCTCACTAGATTTGATGTTACATGTAACAAATTTTAGAGTATGTACTAAAACATACATAGGGGATTGTTTGGCTTTGTATCCACTTGTTCATCAGGTTTTGCGTGGCGCTTGACCAAAATACAACGAAAGGTAGCTAATCCAAAAAAAGAAAGTACTGTAAAATATACAGACTATATTTTTTTAAATCCACCTACTCTAAGTAACCATGGGTGTATTTGATGCAGAAAATTGAAGAATGTTTCTTCAGCCCATTTAGTTTCCTTTTCCAAATCGTTGTGAAAATGTTTTAGAATCCTTGAAAATGTGAGTGCAACGTTCATCATTTCTTGAGATTCATCGGAGTGTAGCGGTGTTATTCATTTCTTATAGTGGAACTATATAAAAGGATTCAACATATCCGCTTTTGGTAAAAATTTTCTTATTGTTTATTCTATTATGATATGAAACTGCGCTTCATATCTATCTGTTCTTTTCCATCTTCATTTACTTTTATTTACTGAACACCAGATTCTATCTTATCGCAAGCAACAACAATGTTTGTTCTTAAGACTATACTTCAAAGAAATTTCCCTCATAGAAAACATATTTATTTTTTTAAATAATTAAAATCATTCAAGGGCACGGACATCTTTCTAATTTAGTTCTGGTTAAATTAGACAAAGGGATAAGATTCTCCGGAAAACGAGAAAAGTGTGTAGCCTCCTAAAACTTACAGTGGAACGCAGACTCATACTAATTAGTACGGAAGTACTAATGATGCTAATGAGTACTTTTGTACTATATCTTGTGTTATTGGGTGGATTTCATTTTCATCCAGTGCTTGGACATCTTGATATATTTGTGAAGGATTGAGTAGTTATTCAGTGAAAGTTGAAATTTCACACAAAAATGACACAAATTGGTACATTGACATCGACAAAGGCATCCTTTGAATAGAAAACGCAGTTACTTACACAAAATATTTATTATCAAATGTTGCTTGAGCATCACTGTATGAATATAAGATAGAATGAAACTTAGATGTAATCTGAGCAAAGAACTGCATTTTGTTTCACTAAATGTATTATTTTTACTTTTTTTGCTGTTCTTAATTTATATAAATTATTTTATACTTTTTAATTGTACTGCGTTTTGTTCTTACTTTACTTTTTATCATTCTTAATAGTCTTTTGTATTTTCTTTGATCTGCTTTCCTTTAATTGTGTGCATTCTTTTTTTTATCCTTTTTATTTTTTTTGTATTATATTTTATATGTATTCTTTTTTATTTACTTTCGTTCACTCTTAATATTCTTTTTGGTTTTCTTTTATTCATATTTTTTTTTATTTATTTTTTTATCTCACTTTCCTCTGTTCGTTTTTACTTTCTTCCTTTCATATTTTTAATTCTTTATATTTTTTCTTAATATTTCTTGCGCATAGTTTGTTTATTTACTTTCAGTTATATTATTTTCTACTTTCTTTATTTTACTTTGTTTCAGACTACATATTCTTTTTAATTTCTCTATTTTACTCTCATTTATTCTTTATATTTCTTACTTTTTTCTATGTATTATATTATACAAGAAATGGAGATTAAGATATATCCCCAACGCAAATAAAACGCGATTCTACTCTCATATCTTGAAGGTAAAGTGGAATTCGTGCATGCGCAGATACGTGGTGCAACATAAACTTGGGTTTACTTGAGGACTAGTGATGTTACCACATATCCACGAACCTGACCTAAACAAAACTTAACCATCACTACTCATATCACATAAAGAACTCACACTCATCTAAACATATTTATCTCCCAAGTGCGATTCTGAAGAAGAAAACTAATGCAGAAAGGAATGCAACATCAAATACCATACTGCAAATATGTAGAGGGTGTCCTAAAGGTTCCCGTACTCCAACTATAAAAAAATTTATTGCCCGTGGTTTTTTTTAACTATTGAATTTTATCGTCTGCTTATAGTTTTATCGACTCTTTAATTTTTATCGTTTGATTTTCTTCGCACTCAAGTTGTGCGATTATAAAGTTCCATGTCATGTTGTTCTTCATTACAAGATGAATTTATCACGCTTTCAGAGAATTGCGCTGTTTGAGGCTTATTTTGAATATAAATCATATGAAAGATGTAAAGAATTTGGCGACATAAATATCCAAATGATGCAATACCGAGTAAAGATACGCTATATCAACTTATTCAACAATTTGTTGCATTATTAGAAGTGAATGAACGATCTTGGTTCCAACAAGACGTTGCAATCTGCCATACAAGTTATGAAAACACGGGCATGCTTCAAATTTTTGTGGCGATCGACTCATCTTAAGAAATCTTTGGCCCCCTCGTTCCATCATCTGCGCATCCCTGACTTTTTTCTGTGGGGATATTAAAAGAACAAAGTTTATGAACATAATTACCAAACAATAGGTGATCGGAAAATTGTCATTACTCAAAGGATACCAAGAAGTCACTCCCAGCATCTTGATACGCGTTTCTAAAAACATACGCAAACGACCTCAGCTTTGCCTCCAAGAAGAAGGCAGAAATAATAAACATTTATTAAAAATGTAAGTTCAGATTTTTTTCTACGTTAGGTTAAAAGTGCTTTATACCATTGGTATAAAAATAATTGTTTTAAAGTTTGTTGTTTTTGTATAATAACTTCACGAATCTTCAGTACGGGAACTTTTAGGACACCCTGTATTATACTGTCATTTAACCCGCACTGGTGAATGGCTGAATCGAATCCATATCCCATAACGTCTTCTAACGTCAAAGCAAGAGCTCTATTCCGGTCTAAAAATATAAATCTCTGGAAGTTAGGGCAGAATATTTTTCAAGTATACTCTGTTTATGTATGCCATTGATTTCAATTTTCATCGATCTAGGTACAATGGAAAAGGATTTCTGAATCCGTGTTGCACCTGGAAATGCATTTTTTCCCTGCTTCTGATGGAATGCAGTATTGAATCTGGGACTACAATGTTCGATAAAGATTCCAGTCGGAAATTGATTTATGATAGTTTACGCCATTTTTTCACTCCTTTTGTTTCATCCTGATGAAACTACGATGATGCTGTTTCGAATCAGATATGGCGTTCGTATATTTTTCGTTTTCTCCTTCAACTCTTCTTCTGTTTACTTCTGAGAGTAGCTCGCATGTCTGGGGTGAGGTTAATATGCGGTGTAAAGGTTATGAGATAAAAATATAAAAGCATAACCTCACTAATTTAAGAATATGATATTCACTCCTTTTTTTTATTATTCGTTCTCTTCAAAGTTTAATTAAATTTATCTAAAGTTCAATTGCACGCAATAGACCAGCGATATTCAACCGGTGTGTCATGGAACAGTGTTCATTATCAAGAATGAAACTCGTGTATCTAGTAGTGAAACAACTCAACCCTCCAGGTGGTTTTGACGAGGTATCTCGACCATCAAGCTCAGAATAAGTTTGCTAATGAGGTATCTGGTCATCCAGATATTACATATATTTTTTATGATGAGTTTCCATCAAATGGCCCGATCAAGATCTGGTAAGTTATCTTCGAATGACGAGATTAAGATCTGGTTAGTTTTCTTCGAATGGCCAGATCATGATTTGGTTAGTTTTCTTCAAATGGCAATACCAAGATCTGGCTAGTATCTTCGAATGAAGAGATCAAGATCTGTTTAGTTTTCTTCGAATGATGAGATCAGGATCTGGTTAGTTTTCTTGAAATGCCAATATCCAAATCTGGTTAGTTTTCTTCGAATGACGAGATCAAGATATGGTTATTTTTCGTCGAATTCTTTGAATGACGAGATCAAGATCTGTTTAGTTTTCTTCGAATGATGAGATCAGGATCTGGTTAGTTTTCTTCGAATGGCCAGATCATGATTTGGTTAGTTTTCTTCAAATGGCAATACCAAGATCTGGCTAGTATCTTCGAATGAAGAGATCAAGATCTGTTTAGTTTTCTTCGAATGATGAGATCAGGATCTGGTTAGTTTTCTTGAAATGCCAATATCCAGATCTGGTTAGTTTTCTTCGAATGACGAGATCAAGATATGGTTATTTTTCGCTGAATGCCGAGATTATGATTTGGTTAGTTTTCTTTGAATGACGAGATCAAGATCTGTTTAGTTTTCTTCGAATGATGAGATCAGGATCTGGTTTGTTTTCTTGAAATGCCAATATCCAGATCTGGTTAGTTTTCTTCGAATGACGAGATCAAGATATGGTTATTTTTCGTTGAATGCCGAGATTATGATTTGGTTAGTTTTCTTTGAATGACGAGATCAAGATCTGGTTTGGTCTCTTTGAATGACGAAATATCTAGATTCCATCGACATTTTGTCAGTTTCGCTAATGACGAGATTCATCGTCCAGGCTACCAACAGAATGGTTAAATTTTGCAAGATATGTTTTATTTCAAAGGTTTGGTTTTGGTGTTTACAAATTATTTCAAGCATTATGCATATAGTTTTAATCGCTGTTTCTCTTTATTACGTATCGTTAATTATGTAAAATTTAATTCCGCGTAATAGTCCAGCGATTTTCAACCGATGTGTCATGGCACATTGTTGATTCTCAAGGACAACACTCGCGTATTTATAAACGTCTTTTTAATAAAAATCGTAAAGGATTTCTTCAAAGCAATTGTGTTGTAAAAAATGTAGTCACTTAATATTTTTTGTATATGAATTAAAATGTCACCGATTTTTTGTCAGATTAGCGAAAAACATAATACATTTTGGTGTGCCGCAGAATTTTATCAATTTGCTTAAAAGACATGAGATGAATAAGTTTGAAAATAGCTGCAACAAACTATCATATCACACGTTCATCATGATCGTGCGATACTCATAAGTTGACTTAGCTAACGAACGGATTTTCATTCGCACTCCGTAAACTTAGGGTAACACATTTCTATTTATAGATGTTAAACTATACTGTACATAAAAAATATAAATTTAAAGCAATTTGTCAACTTAAAGTTCTTTTGGATAACTCTGCACACATTTGTGCTACAAGGTAAAGATGTATAAGGCTGGGTTGTAAAATAGTAAATTTCACTTGCAAGACGAATAATCGTAATTTTTGAACAATTTAGATGAAATGTTTGTTTGTGTGTGTGTGTGGGGGGGGGTATTTACACTGTAATTGTTTTGGGATTGTAATGCTTTCAGGTACCAATACTCAAGTTAGTGATTCACGAATTAGGGATTAAATCCAAATTGCGGGATCTTTCAATTGAAACAATGGTATATTTACTTTCATTGTGAAGAACATGCTAACATACTCAAATGAGAAAAATAACTTTTCATGAAACTAAAATACAACTGAGAAAGAACTGTGAAGTTTATCAAGCTGGATATTATACAGTTTTCGACTTTTAAACATAAAACAAATTAACGCTACATCTAGTATCAAATTTACCTTTAATTGAAAAATTTCAGACACAAACGTAAAATTGTACCAATAGAAGGAAGTAAAACGTCTTTATTAAGCTCTCTCAGAGATAACTAACTAAGCTCAAGTAATTTATGTAGTAAATTGAATCTCCTGTCTAGTTCAAGAACTGTTAACACATTCGGAATTGCCTCATGAGACAGTAATTACGAATTCCAGAATATCTGGATTCGTTAATTGCTCTTCTAATCTGTATTTGTCATTTGAAATACTCTAATCTCACCATTACCTTTGGAATCCAGTCGGTAACACAACATGCCTACATTGATTAATGGAGTTGCTTTGCGACGTTTGTATTTGAAGTCATACTTAGACATACCGAGAGCGTAGAACTTTATAGATATGTTGTTCACAAGCTAAGTTCGTGATAGGTTCACTTCTACCCCCGTAGTAGCAGTAAACCCAAACAAATAGCGGCATTCTCTGAGGAGATGTCGCCTTTTGCTTACTGGAGCATGAAATAGAGTAGGGGTTTAAAGGCTAAACTAGGATGCCCGGAGCGTCTCTCAATGTCCCTCATGACATTTCCAAAACACTCTCGCAATCATACATCAGTCAATTTCAGTAACTATGAAGTACGACACAAAAATAACAGAATTGTGCTCCTGAACACTGAAGGATGGTCATGAATCAAGCTGGAGACAGGGGTTTCTTGATCTATGCTTAACGTAATCCCCTGGTCAACTGTCTTGACTAAAATTGTTGCTATGAGTAAATAAATTGGTGAAAGGTGTTTTTGTTACGCGTTGGAAAAGCGTTGCATTCTCGACTCTCAAGTGGTTGTGAGGAAGTATTTCACATGTCACAAGATATGACCAATTTTCCTAATGATGAGATATCTCCTAATCAATATATCGAGAACTTTATATCTACGACCAAAATATGGTCAGTTTTTTTCTAATGACGATATATGAGGTTGGATTTGAGGAGGTATTTCATCCGTCACAAGATGTGACCAATTTTTTAATGACAAGATATCTCCAGATCAAGATATTGAGAACTTTTTATCCAAGACCAACATATTGTCAGTTTTTGTCAAATGACGATACATGAGGTTGGTAAAATAAAGATTCAAATGGGCTCCGTGGTCAAGGCCCACTGCTGGATCAGGAAAGAATAAGAAAAGAATCATTCTGTGGATGATTGCATTAAACATATCCCGGAATAACAATAAATTCCAATTGGAACTCAAATCACGATATTAGACAGAACGATGTGAAATTTTTAATGATCAGCACAGCAATGGATCAAAAGGATCCAAATTGCAGATCTATAACTGAATTTTCTGGCCCATAAGGCATCCTTGCTAACAGAACTGAGAGCAAAGAACTTCACATGGTGGAGGCACCCCTGGGGACAGATTTTGGATAAAAAAGTGTTAAGATATTACTGCCCACTTGAATCGTGAACAAATAAGGAAGGATCCATACTAGATGATTAGGGTGAACGATTCTGGTAATAACTAAACATTTTAATAGGGGATTATAGAAGATTAAGGTTTAGATTTATTATTAAACTTGTAAAAATTAGTGATCACAATATAGTGTACGTAGAGTATTATTATGGATTTTGTATATTTTTTTGTATATAGCTATTTCTATATTTTTCTTGTATATAGTATTAGTGTGAATTGTTATAGAAAATGAATTCTACCGCCTGTGTCTGCGGATATTTGTTGCCGAATATTGTTGATTATCTTCTCCGAAATTTGCAATTTTCTGTCTGGTATTACCCTAAAATATAGCGAGATGATAAAGAGTGAAAATTTATTTTAATCTTTTGAAATTTTCTAATTTTGGTGACCGCAGATGTTGTTGCGTAATATAAACCATTTGCGAAAAAAATACTGATGGGATTACGTGAAATGAACTACGACGCTCTGTTTCGTGAAATTATTGAAACAGACCTGTAATTTAAAAAAAATTATTTTGAAAGATAAATAAACGCGGTTTTTCTTGTGCTGGGCAGGGTTGCTACTGCTACTCAAACCTATACCGTTTGACTTAGGACGAGTCGGTTTAACTGCTAGAAATTTGAGGAGGTATTTCATCCGTCACAAGGTGGGACCAATTCTGCTAATGATGAGATATCTCCTAATCAATAGATCGAGAACTTTATATCTACGACCAAAATAGGGTCAGTTTTTTTCTAATGACGATATATGAGGTTGAGTTTGAGGAGGTATTTCATCCGTCACAAGATGTGACCAATTTTGGTAATGACAAGATATCTCCAAATCAAGATATTGAGAAATTTTTATCCAAGACCAAAATATGGTCAGTTTTAGGTTCAGAGATTCTAATGACGATACATGATGATATCAAAGCAAGAGTGGCTTAACCCACTAGCATTCTAAATGGAGATAAGGGCAATTTTCTTGTCACGATTTTCATATATTCTTATTTATCCACAAGATGATTGCGATTCTGTACAATGTTTTTCAGTGATCAACACTAAATTATTTTGCAATTTCAGAACACTTGAACTTGCATAGTTCAAAAAATTAAAAGGTCTTATTAAAAGATGATAGAAAAATTTTCGGAATTTTGTGAGTAACATCCATCTTGCTCTGACAGCCTTATATATTGTCAATCAAAATCTGGTCAGTTTTGATGATGACAAGAAACCTCGTCAGGACAACAACTAGGAGGGTTAAATTGAATGACGGCTGGTTGGTATGTTATTGAAAAGTAATTATTTTCTACCCACGACTTAAAGGATATTCCAAACTACTACGAGCATCCATGTCAAGATATTCCAGAGCCTACACTATCAGTTCACAAAGTTAATGAAGGTTGGTGTGCTGCTCTACCGTCATGCTTGATACAATATGACCGGTTCATATGACTCAAGAAGAGTTCTGAAATAAACTCTATAACCAAACAATCGACGCACCAAAGAGTTGTCTGATTGCAATAGAAATTGGTGGATGTGAAGAACATACATAGAAAAACAAACGAATTAAATTTCAGAATAATTGAATTATAATGGGTTTGACAGTTACAAAGGGAGGAAGTCGATAGGGCGTTGGTACTCTTCTGACATGAATGCAATCTGTCCCCCGGCTGGTGACCTGCGGAATTTTTTGCCAAACTGTATTCAACTGTCGGGTTAAATGGTCAACATTCCAGAATGGTTGCAATCGCTTTCCCATAACGTCTCAAATGCTCTATGGGAGAGTAATCGTGAGACCTAGCTGGACCAGGAAGTGTTGGGAAAGCTTGAAGACAATTCATCGCATCACTTGCCTTGTGCGGCCGTGCATTATCTTGTTAAAAAGTAAGTCCGAGGAGTCGCAAAAGGAACAGTACACAACCGGTTGTAGAATGTCCTCTACGTACAGCTGTGCTGTAAGTGTGCTAGATATGACTACCAAATGGGTCCGACTATCAAAGGAGATGACACCCCAGACCATAAAATCCTGTTGTGGGCATGTGTGGCGTGCAATAATGTCTAAGACTATCATCTCACTATCCAACTATAATCACTAAAGACTATACGTCCTCAGTCAACGCCGTGCCAAATTGATCGAGCCCGGTTCAATTCATAGACAACTCCTTCTTGGTGTGTCGATTTTTTTTGGTTATAATACGAGCACCCCTGCTATTATTTCATGATAAAACGAAGATAGCACGGTACAGCAGTTGTACCTTGAAAGTTATACGAATCGCGCCAAATAATAATTTAGACAGCGGCCGGTACAGCAGTCGTACCTTGACAGTTATATCTATAGCCGTAGTCAAACGTTTAAAGGGAATTCTTAAGTATTACACATATCCATGCCAAGATTTGAATCTAGAGCATGTTGTACTGAGGGAACAACTAGTTACTCGATTTCCCAATAGAAATGAAAGTATAATGGTTCTTAAATGTATTGTATAATTGAAAAATGTGTTCACCGTAGTTTTAAGTATCGACTTATGAAAAATACTCAAGTATTTGAATGAAAGAACAGTTTTAGTAAGATGAATATATCAATAACAAAAATAACAGTCGTAGTCAATTTGTCCGAAAACATTTTCCTATCAGGGATGTTTTCTATTATTCATACACATTTCCGAATTAAATTTTGTATGATTAAGTTTGACATGTCAAGAAGAACTTGAAAAAACCCCAAACAAACGTTATTTTTCGCGGAAACTAACCTAATGGAATTAGTTTACATAACTGACTTAAAATAGCTTAATGAAATCATCCTACGTAATTAATAATTCCTGGAAGCACATCACCTTATTAATTCCTTGGCTTTATTTAGTAAATTCTAAAAAGCCACTTCACTGTTTTCGTCCAAAAGATTATTTTCTTCGACATTGCAGAATCACAACTACGCGTAAAGAATTTCCTATCGCTGAAAATTGTGTAATCTCCTTGAGAAGCAGATTATATGAAAAGGAGAGGACGTGTAACAAAATGAATAAGTAAATAAAACTGTAAAAAAATTAAATAATCCTCGTCACAAATGACCCAGCCAGATAAAGAAGAAAGTCAACTCCTGCGTTTAACTGAGTTTTTTGTTTCATACTCCATCTTCCTATATTTTGCAATTTCGGACTTCAAAATTCATTTTGTCGTCTGCACAGCGAAAGAAACAGGAAGAAATGAAATTCCTCATCTCCAGAAATTGAATTACTTTTTTTTATTCTTCATTTTAGGCATGATATCATTTTCAAAAAGACAATTATAGTTTTCAATCAAATGTCCCCCTCCCTTTCTACAGGGGGGGGGGGGGGAAGAAGGAACGAAATTTGGTTTCCGCTCCTGATGTCGTGGAGCATTGAACACGTAATTTAAAATATAATACACTTGAATTGGATGTGTGCGTGTCGTTCCTCCTCCAGCACTTTGCTCTTGTGATTACACCATTTCGTTACTTTTTGATTTACACAAGTGCAATAGCAATGCTTCTGGCACTCTACTAGATCGAGAAATATGGGATGCTTGACATCGATATTAACAAGGCACAAGTGAAAATCTTCCCAGTAAGATTTTCGGAATAAAGCATTTTATTTGTGTTTTGTCATCGGAAAGAAGGAAGCATGGAAAATTAAAGGGAACCAAAATGGGTTCTCTTAATCAAAAAAGCCTGACAAAATTTCAATTCTCTGAATTCAAAGTTTCAGAGAACTATTTTGCCATTTGGATATTAGTTTTCGCGTTGAAAAGAGACATTTTATGTCAAAATAAATGTTGGGGATGGTAATGTTTCAGAGGCTGAAAGATTCCGAACTTTATGTCGTCTTGTTTGTTTGTCGAATGCAATTTTAACAGGTCGCGAATACAAATTCTCAAGAATCAATACTTCGCAGTGAAGGAGAGGTGACGGAATTGTCTGCCCATATTCCACTTTCACGTGTGTTGGTATGCGAAGTTAGCACGCGCAGTAGAAGACTGACCTAACACTAAGTACACTCGATAACAGTGGTCTCCAACCCTCGGACCGGTACCGGTCCGTGGATCAAATTGTACCGGGCCGCCTAAGGAACATTAATTTATTTCCATTTTATTTACTGTGGTGTATTTCTCTCGGGTTTGCACGACTTTCCATTTACAAGAGGTTAACCGGGATCTGATAGACGTCACCTAAAGCCGCACCAACACCGCGCATGCGCAAAATATCGTGATAGCTGGGCTCTTTTAGTTGACGTCTGGAGCTGAGCGGCTGCAAGCGGCAGTGGCGTGTAGCTTTGGGAAAGAGAAGGTGTGTATCACTCTTCTCTCAGTTCGCCGGTACTTTCTCAAGCTTAACAGTGCTTGGTGTACGTGTATATTGTGTTTGCTCCAATTTAACCCATAAATTAGCAAAAATGAGTACGAAACAGGCGTCGTCAGAAAGTTTCATTGGGAAAAAGAAAAGGCCCAGTGAAGAGACAGAAGTAGAGCCTTCAACATCGAAGAAAAATGTAACTTTTAACAGACAATACCATGAGTCCTACTTAAAATATGGATTCATCGGGATAGGTGATTCCCACACACCAAAACCGCTCTGCATAGTTTGCGGCTACCAGCTCTCTAATGAGGCAATGAAACTTTCAAACTGCTTCTCCACTTGAACGCAAAGCACCCTGGATTAAAAGAAACGTCCCTGGAGTATTTCGAAAGAAAAAAAAATAGGAATACAAGCGACAGAAGAAATTTATGAGGGTCACCACATCAATAAAGGAGAATGCACTGAGAGCATCATATCTGGTGGCTAACCGTATTGCTAAGGCTAAAAAGCAATTCACTGTCGGTGAAAAATTGAGTTTTCAGCAGTGACAGCATCCAAAACAAAACAACGGAATAAACTGGACATAAGCAACACACTTCGGGTGTCATTGCCTCCTATTACCCCTTGATGGAACCGTCCCTTTGCTAAGAAATAAGCTCAAGGTTCTCATTGATTTAGCGTTCTAGTGAGTTAAAATGTTAAATCACTATATTCATTTCTTGGTGTAACTGTATTTTATTTTAAAGTCATGTTTAAATACAATTAAATTAAAATTATTAAATTAAAACAATCTCAAATATAAACAATCAACGCCCCCCCCCCAACGGGCCGCGATAAAATTATCAAGCGTTGACCGGTCCGCGGCGATAAAAAGGTTGGGGAGCACTGCTCTATAACATAAAGTCGACGCACCAAGAAGGAGCTGTCCAGGAATTGTGCCGTGCTCGATCAACAAGAATGGAACTCACTGGGGACGTGTAACCTTTAGTGACGACGAACTCAAACATGTCTGGAGACAACCAATGCAGCGTGGGGATCTTGCCCTTACTATCGCACGCCACACATGCCTAGAACAAGGCTTTATGGGCTGGGGTGCCATCTCGTTTGATATCCCTTTGGTAGTCATTTCTGGTTCACTTACAGCACAGCGGTACGTAGACGAAGTTCTACGACCGGTTGTGTTACCGTTGCTTTTGCGACATCCCGGCCTTACTTTTCAACAAGATAATGCCCGGCCGTACGTACATTGCTATGAATTACATTCAAGCTTTCCCAACACTTCCTTTGCCAGCTAGGTCTCCCAATCTCTCTCAAATAGAGCAGATTTGGGACGTTATGGGAAGGTAATTACAACGATCCCGGAATGTTGACCATTTAGCCCGACAGTTGGAGACAATTTGTCTAGAAATTCTGCAAGAAACCATCCGGAAACTGTTTCAATCTATGCACATCCAGGTCATAGGTGGACCAACGACTTATTGACTTCTTCCCTTTGTAACGGTTGTTTTTGTTGCAGAGTATTTTTGGAGAACATTTGGTCTGACAGAGAGAAGTCAACGAGTCAGTCTTGTGACGATATTAGAAGCGCAATGAATGCGTCGTAGCTCTTTCGAGGTCTCGTCAGGGAAATTGTCTAGAAATTCTGCAAGAAACCATCCGGAAACTGTTTCAATCTATGCCACGCCGGGTGACGCATCCAGGTCGTAGGTGGACCAACGACTTATTGACTTCCTCCCTTTGTCACGGTTGTTTTTGTTACAGAGTATTTTTGGAGAACATTTGGTCTGACAGAGAGAAGTCAACGAGTCAGTCTTGTGACGATATTAGAAGCGCAATGAATGCGTCGGAGCTCTTTCGAGGTCTCGTCAGGGAAATTGTCTAGAAATTCTGCAAGAAACCATCCGGAAACTGTTTCAATCTATGCCACGCCGGGTGACGCATCCAGGTCGTAGGTGGACCAACGACTTATTGACTTCCTCCCTTTGTCACGGTTGTTTTTGTTACAGAGTATTTTTGGAGAACATTTGGTCTGACAGAGAGAAGTCAACGAGTCAGTCTTGTGACGATATTAGAAGCGCAATGAATGCGTCGGAGCTCTTTCGAAGTCTCGTCAGGGGAAATTTAAGCTTCGTTCCTCCTTTCATAAATACTGTTCTGTCCATCTTGTAAATAATAAATACGTTAAATGAATTAAATGTAATGGTTAAATCTAGTGATTGTTGTCATCGTGCTTTATTTTGTATGAACCGGAGTTGAAGGTCTTTACGAGTTAGTGAGACCATTAGTTAAGACATGCACCAAAACTATACGATCACTTATTAATTAAAAACACCTCGGTTCAGTAGTAGCTTGGACGAATTCCAGTAAAAATAAACACACAATGGTGCCAATACAGCAATAAACTACATTTAAAGGTGCGGATTTGAGAGGTATACTTCTATACAGTCGGGTAAAATCAGAAACTTATTAGTTGGATTTTCAGGAGAAATGTATTTTTTTTAAACTAAATTATTGTATTTATGTCTAAGACAAACAAATTTTCTCATTGCATTCGGTTTGAAAAATATTATAACACTATCTTAATGTTCATAATTTGAATTAAAGCACTAATTATCTTTTATCGGATTTGCTGCAAAAATGTTTTGGGGGACAATAAATTAGTTTCTGGTGTTAGACAAATATATATTTGCTTGAGATTAATTCAGTAGCTAAAGTAAACTCTTCACTTTTCGACGGGTTAGTTTTGCTCACATTGGTAATTGGTAATTTTTTAAAAACGTCGTACTAGAGCAACACAACGGGCTATTGACGACGGTCCGGGATCAATCCCTTAAGGGAAAGATACGGGGACATCTCGTAATTTTGAACCACTGTCAGATGACGGAGCAACACCTGAGCTGGCACCCCACTCTCCAAACTTCCACACCAACCCTACTTAAGGACTTTCTTGCTCACTCTGTAAATCCCTCTGTTGATGGTTTCTTTCTGCAAAGCTAAATGCATAGAGCTTTTGTGTTTTGATAATCTATTCAATAATTTGTAATATTTCTTAGTGCAATTCCAACATGTCGCTAGTGTTAGAAATCAAACATCGGCAGTATGGCAATATGGCTTATCGAAAAAGTGGTAATAAAAATGGACTAACATTCAAGTTCCAGTATGAAATATTCCCTCGTCTCAGTGAAGCCGAAATTAAAGAGGGGTTTTGTTGTGGGCAGATTGAACATCTCTTCAGAGATGTCATTTTTGAGAAAGTTCTTCAAAGTAAATAAAAACAGGTTTGGGAAGCGTTCTGTCAATTGGCTAACAACTTACTGGGGAATGTGAAGGCGAAAAACTATAAAGAACTGGTGGAGGATATGTTGGCTTTGTTTCATAATTTTGGCTGCAATATGTTGGTACAGCACTTTCTTGCCTACCATTTGAATTTCTTCCCTAATAGCTGCGGGGAGGTCAGTGAGGAGCACGGCGAGTGTTTTCATCAGGATATTGCAAAGATGTAACACCGGTATCAGGGCAAATGGTACACGTCAATGCTGACTAATTATTTTTGGATGCTCATCAGACATACTCCCCTTGACCATTACAACGACAGCCCAAAAGAAATCGAAAGTCCATAGATCAAGGTATTCTTAACTGTATAATATTTACAATATATACATTTTTTTGAGTAATGCGTACACATTACAAAAAAAAGCCGTTGCTAACTCAGCTTTTTCTTTGTCATATTCGTACTCAGCACAATGAATTAATAAGGAAATGACAATTTTCATCTCGGAAACAGAACATTTTTGAAATTTTGTCGCCCAGTGTAATCAGCATTCGCTTAGAGTTCAATAACCGTGGATAATCTCCATTGAAAACATTCATTTAATGACAGTAGGCAGTGAAAGAGATTTAATACAAAGATAATTTAGCATTATAGGATTTGTTATGACAATAATTATCATTGATTAATTGTTAAATACCCTAAATCTTTATAGCATGTATACATTTTTTGGTTATTATCATTAACCTAATGAACCGCGCATCTCTGTAGTAGACACTTAAAAAGCGCTTTCATCCTATCGTCCCCCCCCCCTCCACTGCTTCCGATACAATCGGATCGTACTTAATTTGTCGTGGAATCTGTAACCCTACAAGGAACTCGATGGAACTAAGCCCGTCGAAGAGGAACCCAAAAGCCTAATCTTGAGTCCAACATAAAAGAGATTGTGTGTGTGGAAAGACACACTTTAAAGCTCTTCACTCCAGCCCTCCAATCCAGAATCTCCCGTGTCGGAATACAAAAGAATTCTGTAGCCATTGTGTGGCCGGAAGAATGGCGTTGGACACATTCGGAAGATCCTGGTAACAAAACGATGTGAGTGTGGGGTTTCCTTTCGCGATCCGCTCGTCCCGTTTCGTGGATCTTTTGTTTCCGGAATAATTCCCATTTCCGGGATCGGGAGTAATTCTTTAAGAATGTTTCTTTCTGTCGTTTCCATTGTACAGGGAGGAATCGAATAAGTTTGTAATTCGAATTAGCGGAGGAGTGTTACGTGAATAGGGAAATCATCTGGCATCGGCTAATTGAAGTGAAATTAATTGTGAGTTTTTTAATTGGAAGATATTTAATTAAATCTTTCTTGTTATGGATATCCGATGATATTTTTAACTGTAGGTACCTCAAACTTCAAAGCACAAAGCTAACAATTGACATGTTTAGTAATGCATTATCGCATACGAATTGTAAGAAAGAGACTTGGATTTAAGAATATTGTTCCATTGCTAAAGTGGTGTTTTAAATTTCCACACAATAACAAAGAAGCAATTGACTTATGCTTTGTATGAGAATCTTTTTCTGATTAGCTATATCTTATATTTAATCCAAATGTGACGTCAATTGGCTTTCTTTTCGAAAACGATTCCAGAACTTCTCCAATAAATATTCCAAAGGAAGGATTCCGAATTTGTTTTCGATAGTTGATGGGGATCAACGCCAATTAGATTAAGCATCTTAGACCACCAAAACATTAGTAAGTAGATGTGTATAGTAGAACTTCATTTATATCTGTACTCTAGTTTTTTGGATCTCCAATTATCCGGATAGCTTTAAATAAAGAAAGCAAAATCTGCGTTTTAAAAGATTTTATCGGTGAATGATAAAAACGTGTGGACTAAGTGTCGATTAAAGACAAAAGAAACATCATAACGAAAATTCCTGGATATTCCGAGTGCAGTGCAGAGATCGTAGGCGAGTGGTTACTAGGGATGCGACATCGATGTCAATGTTTTCAAAACATCGATGTTTTTTAAAAAACATCGATGTATTGGGATCGATGTTTTTGTAACATCGATGTTTATACTTATCGATGTTTTTACGTTCTCGATGGTTTATTTTTAAATGAAAAAAGTACCGTTATAAAAATTTAAAAAATAACTAAATAGCAAAATTTTCATAATTGGCAAATTGAACATACTTTTAGACCAAAGTGACCAAAGGTGAAGGGTCTGAAAAGTAGGGATACGACATCGATGTCGATGTTTTCAGAACATTGATGTTTTATAAAAAAACATCGATGTATTGGAGCTGATGTCACATCACTAGTTGCTAAACCAGTTATTAGAAATGTGTTAAAACGTTTAAATGCACTGAATTTTAAAAACATCGTAAGTTTAAGATGCATTATCAACATCGATGTTTTGCTGTCGATGTAGCATCACTAGGTGCTAAACAAGTTTTAAGAAATGGGGTGAAAAGTTTGAATTCACTGAATTTTAAAAACATCGATAGTTTGAAGGCGATGCATTGTCAACATCGATGTTTTGCTGTCTAAGTTGCATCCTTAGTTGCTAAACCAATTTTAAGAAATGGGGAAAAAAGTTTAAATACTCTGAATTTTAAAAACATCGATGTTTAAAAACATCGATGCTTTTGGAACGATGTTTAAAAACATCGATGTTTTTGGAACGATGTTTTATTAACATCGATGTTTTAATTTTGAACATCGATGTTTTTGAAACGACGTTTTATTAACATCGATGTTTTAATTTTGAACATCGATGTTTTGCTGTCGATGTCGCATCTCTAGTGGCTACGTGTGATTCTTCGGACGCTGGATTCCAAATTCTAAGTGACGATGAACTTATTCAAAGTGTGATAGAAGAACCTAATTGATGATACGGAAGATGACAGCAACATTACTATTCAAACAGCCACGGGATTGTCAGCTAGTAAGGCGTTTGAATGCCGTGACACAGCGCTAAAATGGATGGAGTAGCAGCCTGAGTGCATCACTATCTACAGCCACTCAACATCATGCGCATGCGAGATATGGCTGCACGAAAACGAGTGAACAACTGACTTTGACCGATATGTTCAAGCAATGCTACATTTTAAAATAGTATACAAGTACAAAATATACGTGTAAACACAACTATTTTTGTCCTATTGTAAGAAATAACCTTTTATTCGTAACTTATCCAATTATCTGGATATTCGATTATCCGCATGGGTTCTGGTCCCAATTAATACAGATAATTGGAGTTCTACCGTATTATGAAAGAGAATTTGAGTTCGCTATCCGTCTGGTTTGTTTTAACCAAAAACCCATCACATTACCCATAACACGTCTCCTACTTGAATGACAATTCAATGTTAACTATTAACATCAATTAAAATAAGCGAGTATTAACAAATGAGCTTTCCATATAAATATAAATTAGGGTGGGTTAAATTTTGTTTTCGGGTGTAAGGTCAAAAAGTGGACACGCTGCGCCTTGTAAATTAATGAAATAAATTCAAAACGCTAAAGAGCATGTCAGATAAACCATTTTTACAACAAACATTTTATCGTTGATGTTTTTTACATATGTGTTCATCAGTGACCAAACAACGGATTTTAAAATATGTTTTTATGTGAATCGAATGAGTAATAATTTTTTTTCTTCTTGATTCTGTTTTATTTTTTAATTTCTAACTATTTTTGCAGGCAGATTCTGCTGTCGGTACTTTCATTCAGATACGGGAATTAAAAAGGCAATGTATTAGAAGAATGTCGTAAATATCAACATATAAGCATAAAATATACCAAATCATAAAATTATTTATTATGTGTTACCAAAATTATCTCTCTTATATATTGTTTAATGATGTCCTTTAATCTCATATAAAGTGTTCATATAATAATGTATAATGTTCAACCGTCACACCACACATACACACATATAAACTAAATGGATAATAGTATTTGGACCCTGCAGAAAGTTCGGAAGAGGATCAATAGTGAGAGATTGTTTTTCTGGTTATCACTTGGCCCATTGCTTTATGAACCTGGCACCATGAACGCTGACGTGTATCTTGACGTTCTGAATGATTAGACCTTGCCTACACTATGACATTACTACGGCGATGAGGGTTGTTTCTTTCAACAGGCTCCAAGTCATTTGGAAAAATGTGTACTGGACTGGTTTCTTGAAAATGTGGAGAATTTGCTTGACTGACTTGTTCAGAGCCCCAATCTCAATCCGATCGCTCATTGCGGGACAAACTGCAGCGATGAATAAGACCCCGCAAACTGGCCCTTGTTCACAACAATCTGTTCTCACAACCTTGCAAGAGCTTGGCGAGCTATTCCTACCCACACTTACAGAGAACTTGTGGAAAGTATGCCTCGAAATGTTGCAGCTGTATTACAAGCAAAAATATAATTGCACTAGTTTCCAAAAATTAAGGAAATATCACAAAAATAGTTATTACTCAAAAAGTTGCATCTAGAATTTAATGAAACTGAGCCACAGTATACAATAGATAGTAAGGTATAAAATAACATGAAACATAACATTATGGTGTTTTAGAAATTAGAACATGTATAAAATTAATAAAGTGAATGTGTCAATTTGGTATGGGAAAAGTACCTATAATATTCAGTATGATCACCCCTAGAAGCAATACAGTACCTACAGCGTTTGATACTGTCAATTATGCAATCGAGGAGTTCGCTGGGAAGTGCGAGCCATATGCAAATGCTCTTTCAAAGAGCATTAGATGCTCTTGCAAAGCAGTTGTAAGAGTGGTAAGGTTTTGAGTAGGAGGATAGAGAGCAGCAACACATCTTCCTAAAACATCCCAAACTTGCTGGATGGTATTCAAATCCGGTGATTGAGCTGACCCCTCAACGCGCTGAATTGTACGTCGCTGAAGACAATCTTCCACTATGCGAGCCCTGTGCGGTCCAGCGTTGTCGTCCTGCAACAGGAAATCATTACCTATTGCACCGGTATAGGTGTGCACATAAGCATCAAGGATGTCATCGCTATTGACGTGAACACTCACGATTCCACGTGGAAAGACATGGAGTTCTGTGCGTCCACCCAAAGAGATATCTCTGATACTGCCTCCACCGTATGAATCTCTTTCATTAATGTTTGATGGATGATAACGTGTCCCCTGCTCTCTCCAAATCAAACAACGCCTACTCAGCGGCGCACAAATGGCTGGTCACCTCGTGTGAAGACCACCTTCGTGAAGCCTTCTACGCACTGTAGATGTTGACACCAACCTTCCGGTGGATGCAGCAAGAGAGGCTCTAAGATGAGATGGGGTTGCGGATATATTCCTTTATGAACTGAAAATATCGGTCATCGGTGCTTGTCGTAGCAATTGGCCGTCCTTGGCGGAACCTTCTGAATGCCGAAACAGTTGTTTGAAATTGTTGCCAAAGTCTATGAACCACAGAAGGACTCACATTTAGCCATCTAGCCACCTCTGTCTGACGTTGACCTGCCTTCAGTCTCACAACGGCTCTACATCGCAGTTCTACGTACAAATGACTCGAGGTCATTGTAGCGAATTGGCTATCCCAGATTTCTTATCTGCAGATTGAACTATCCTTCCGAGAAACAGAGTTTAAAGTTGGATGGTATCAAGCCATGGTGATTGTAATATGGAATCAGTGGGTGCAGGAGTAAGGAACTGACCGGTGTGAATGATTGCTGTAGCCTCGTTCGTTACGCCTCCGAGCGAGAAGAAACACATCTTGTGCACATGGCAGTTACGAATCTTGCATAAAATAAATAACCCTAACTCAAGAATTTGAGTGCATTGCACTCTCGATTGTTCTTTACGTTATTTCATCGTCCTTGCTTCCAACAGAAACTCTCTAACTAAAAAGGAAAATAAATCTTACATAGCATCCCTTCAAAAACTAACTGTTGGATATTAGTTCGAAAATATAAAAATTACAAGCATTTTTACTATGTTGTATTTTTGTTCAAACACATCACAATATTAATACAACTGTATTTCTCATTATATTGAAAAATAATAATTGGTTGGCGAAAAACTGAATTCTGAAAAATGTCAGTTGAGTTCCTGCTCTAAGTCGACGATATTGTATTTTTTTCATCGTATTCAGATGTATTCAGTGACTTTTTGAAGTACAACTGGTAAAGAATTAAATGGAAATACCATTAACTCTCAGTCGATTGACTACTGTAAACAATTTCATCCTTCAGACAAAATACCGTAGACCAGGGCTCGAAATACCCGGGTGCACAGGTGCACTGTGCACGTGAAAATAAAATTGTGCATCTAATTTTTTCCCGCTAAGCGCACCTGTGCACCTAATTTAAAAATTTAGGCGCACCTTGTGCACCTGTATTAAAAAATATATTTCGAGGCCTGCCGTAGACGATATATAAAAAGTACTCTTCTGTCTATAAGAGGCTATTTCCGCACAGCTAAATGTAGATACCGCTTTGTTTTAGTGGTTGAACTTGTTTTCTTTACGTGTTCCGGAAATGACGTCTCTTGACTACATTTTAAAGCGACTCCGTTATCTATTTGCCCAGAGAATCGAATAAACGGAAGTAAAATCCCTGTCTTCCGATGGTTTATTTGCTTACCCTGAAAATCCCTCTCATAGCGAGTGGAGAATTTAGAACTCTTAGAAACGGGTACGAGTCCGAAGATTTCTCCATTGGCGAAATTCAGATTCAAAAAATACTAAAGCAATAGGTTTGAAGAATGTTAGGAATAAAATGAAAAAGTCTCGTGAAAAATGTGTTTCACCCGTCTTTTATTTTCTCTTCTTTTTATGTCGTCGGAACAATAAAAAGAATGCAGAGAGATTTTCCTTCTTTCTTTATTTTTTATTTAATCGCCTCGACTATAATCGAATTTTTCAACTGGTATTATCGACTCCCTAAATGAGGATTGTCAAGTATCTCATTTCAGAGGAATGCAATCTATTTGTTATCCGGTAAAATAGATGCGGGATCACATCTCATTAAGAAGTGAGATCGCGGATCCAAGAGCAAAAGAGCTTGCCTTATGAGCTCTCCTCAAATAAAAGGAAAAATATTCCTTCACTTCACAATGACTGCAAACCCTCGTCCTTAGTTTTGAAATTCACACGATTCTGGAATAAATTCCCAATTTGTTGCTGCAGATAAATTTAGGGAACAAGGAACTATAGTGGGCGTGCTATTCAATAATAATATTTGAATTAAATCGGATGTCTTTTCCACAAGTTTTTGCTAGAATATTTTTGCACACACACCCCAAAAGTATAAAGCATTTCAAATTCTCGCCAATAACTGCATCTCTCACGTTTAGACTGTTTCTACCATTTTATTGGATTTAAAAATTATTGCACGTAAACAACTTTTATGTTATTGCGAAAGTAGGGGATAATTGTGTTCTATTAAGTATAAAATTTTTCGTGCAATATCTTTGAAACTTTTGTGTTTCGTGTGATTAAATATTCTATCTTTGGTTGTGTGTTGTTTTCTGGCATGAAATTCGGGATCTGCAGGGTATTTAAATAAGCTTTAGGGGAGGATAAAATGTACAGAAATACATATAATCTTTTGTATTGGTGTATAATTGTTTGCTTTTAAAGAAGGTGATGACGTAATGTACAGTAGTTCAAAAACTATTCATTATTTTTGTTTCAATAAATATTTTTATTATTCGTCGAATTACGACAGATCTTTTAAAAATCTGTGGTTGATCAATTTTCTACCTCTGCAGCATGATGACAATTTAGACATTGACTTACGGCTTGAAGTGGATTACAAACCCTTACTTTTAACAATTATAAGTTTTCGAACTGCGAATTCAGGCAGCTGAGAAAATTTGTACTGTCTGTAACTACCCCGATAAATGGAAATGGATGTTCCGTGATATATATCCAAGATAAAAATCATCGATACTTTGTTGTTGAGAAACTACATTAGTGGTCTAGCGGCTAAAGGCGTCACTTAAGAAACAGTTGGTGTTGGACAACTCTTGATGATTTAAACATAAGATATATGAATTGCCATTGGTTAATCCTTAACTGCTGCGTCACAAACCGTCTGGTAACTAGTGACGGAGTCTCTCGGACCTCGCTCACTAAACTGCGTATGAAGTTGATTAATATAATATATTAATGAAGGATTCTTTAGATAATTATTGTATATACATTTTTTTTTGCTTTCCTTTCGAAAGTTTTATAGGTCATTTTGGCTGTTTGACATCTGTATTTAACGTTCTGACTTTTATATTTTACAATATTGTTATTATTTTTTGTTCTTCTGAAAATGATTTGTTTTCTTTGTTTGTTTATGTTTATGTCCTTTGTTTTTGTTTTCTCATTTTGTTCTGTGTCAATTTTTCAAACTTTGTCATCCTCTTCTTTGGTCATTTTGTATTTTTGTGCTTACATGTTTTGCCCTTCACTTGACTTTTCCCTTCTGTGTACTTAAATGTGTATGTATATATTGTGGATTGCTTAGTTCTCCCTTATCCCAGAATCTCCTCCGTAAGGCGGACTATACAGCTGAAAGCCGCACAGGTGAAACAGTGTCCGCCTACGGCGTCCAATCCAATCCAATGTATACATTTTAAATATATATAATTCAATTCTTAACATGAAATATATTTTATATAACTATGTAAGTTAAGTAGATTCCATGTCTATTCAGGCTCAGCTTTCGGACCTAATTTTGCAGGTCGTTTCAACCCTGGAAACTGTAAAATTATGTTACGTTTTGGTGTTCTAACCGCATAATTAAGTCTACCCCCCTTCCGGGGATCCCATTTAAAAAAATTTTTTTCGTAGGAATATTCTTCTTGTGAAGACGCACTTGAAATGTCATTAACTTCATCTGCATAAATTTCCGAATCCGTTTCGTGTTCGATTTCAATAATATTATCCGAAATTTCACTGTCCCAGTTCTCTATTTCCGACCAATTATCAACAATATCCTGAATTTATTTTATGTAAGATACACAGGACGTTTTTTAGTAAAGTCTGTTGCCATTTCAGACTCACTGCCGAAATTCCCTACTCAAACGATTTCATTCAACAAGAGCGGTAACGCAAAAGGCGGGAAATGCAAGTAGCGTAAAATACGAAATAGTTGGGGCAGCCAAACCAGTCTTGAAATGTGGCTTCTGTTGGACGTAGTAGGAAGGTACTGAATAGGACAGGGACCAATATTCAATTTAAAGGTCTGTCAAAAATAACTCGGGGTCGGTGAGACCCATGACAGCAGTTAAAGTTTAAATCATTGATAGTATATTTTCAAACTGCATTGACTTATTAAAGGTATTGTCTTTAGTTGTCGGATAATCTTGTAAGACTTTAAATATTCTTGTCTGCTTGAAGTATCCAGCTTTCTTCAGAACGACTCGTCAATTCGGTTTAGCTACCCCATGTCCTCCATCCAGGAATGTATGTCTCCTCCTTGCAGAACACAGTGCGTGCTGTATGGCAAAACCTGTCATGATGCCCCAAAGTAAAGCAAAGACTACAATGCTTCCACCAAAGTTTTTCGCTCTTTTTACCTTCACCCTATTCGCAATTTTTTTAACGACACTTTCGAACTGAATATTTAACTGCGGATAGTTTTAAAAAATGTCAGTCATCAGTATAATTCTCTTATAACAGCGGAAATCAACACATGTATAATATTGCTGTGTGTACGTTATAAATAATAACAATGCAACAGATAAAATATGAAACATAAAATTGCAGACAAAATGCATAAATTCTTGATGACCTGATAATTTATTTTCTAAATTTAAAAACATCTAATGTCCCCCTAATTTAAATTATTGACACATTTATTTAAAGTTCTTGGATTACTTTTGTCTCAGAAATTAGTCAAGTTTTTACGAATAATACGCGTATAAACCTTAAGCATGGTAAGTAATGTAATTATTCTTATAGGAACAAGAAAATACGTTGATGAAATAACGAAACCTATCTCTGAAAGCTTTCAAATTGCATGGAATTAATTTATTTAATATTTAGTTTACTACATGAAATACAAAAGCAAAATAGATATTTAATTAGCTTTATACGAACCAGTTTTTACTATATTAAGTATCAGACACAATTGTCTGCTGAAATGCTGTCTGAAATGAATATGTTCACATTACTAAATAAAAATTATTTTTTACTCCAAGTGGTTAATTTAAAATTTTCTCTTCATCCTTTTAAAGTTTATGTATTTGCCCTTTTAATAGTTTTTTTTTTGTAGATTGATAAATTTTCATAAACTTAAAAAAAAAAGAAAACACTAAACACTTTTCTTAAGACTGCGTTTATGGTGTTTCTTTATCAAATATGTTGCAAGAGATTTGTCTGTGATTAAAGATTAATTCCTGTCTGGTTGAAAAGAATCAAGCACAAGATTTTGACAATGATATATAAAATTTTTTTAAATAAACCGTGGTGATTTTATCATTCTTTATCATCCTTCCACACATATTATCACCAACTCAATCAACTTGAAGAATGTTTAATACTGTTCTTCCACGAAGCCTCGACCTATCTCATTACTATTTTCTTATCGTTAGTCTCAAAAGAAAAAGTCCAACGATTGAAAATGGTTTTTGAGATGAAAGATAGTGGGTGATTTTTCCAAAGATATCTATTATAAATATATGGCAGGAGGATCGGTCATTTTTTGAAGCAAACAGTTACTGTCTGAGAAATACATTTAATTGAAGATACGTGTTCATTTGCATAAACCTTATGCATATCAACTCTAAGAAAATAACTACTTTCTCTATCTTTCTATGTTAGTATACACTACCTGGACAAAAGTATTTGGACACTGTATGTTTTTCGGAATGAGTGCTTTATTATTCTATTTAGTAACGGATAGGCACTCCTTTTTCTTGTATTACAGCTGCAGGCATACTGTCCAAAAGTTCTCTGTAAATCTGGGCAGGAATAGCTCGACATGCCTCTTGCAAGGTTGTGAAAAGAGATTATTGTGAAGATGGGTGTGCGTGACGGTGTCGTACTCGTCGCTCCAGTTTGTCCACCAAGTGCTCGATCGGATTGAGGTCGCTCTGAACAGGCCAGTCAAGCAAATTCACCTCATTTTCAGGAACTAGTACAGCACACATTTTGCAGTATGATATAGAGCTCGATCCTGTTAGAATAAACAACCATCGTCTACGTAGTGTTGTCATAGTGTAGGCAAGGCTTATTTATCCAGAACGTCGAGGTACGAGTCAGCGTTCATGGTACCAAGTACATAAAGCAATGTGCCGAGACCTAACTTGGAAAAACAACCCCACACTAAAATGGATTCTCCTCCGAATTGCTACAGGGTTCAAATACTTTTGTCCATGTAGTGTCTACATGGACTATATATCTACGTAAAGGAGTCAGGCTTCACATCATTTGTGATTACCGACCTATACAAAATCTTCCTTGCACAGTAGTTCATACAGGACTTTAAAAACAATTTGGACTGTTATGTTCACGTTAATTGCTAATATGCCACCATCTTTAATCATGAAGCTGAAAGCTGCTATCACACCTTTATAGAAAGAAAGATAAACTATTACGAGAAATATTTACCTACCACTAAGGAATTTTACGAGAAGAGGTTTCTATTCCATTGCTAATTCAGGATTTTAAAATATGCGTCTAGACCCAATAAAAGTTAGAATTAGAAATTTGAATGAGGGAAGTATAATGTATGTGTTTTCCTGAAGGGGGAACAAGTAAATAAAAAATTCATTAATATTCTACGATGTATTTTAAATCAGAAAAATGAGTCCTGTCTTTTAATTAAGCATGCTAAATTACGCGTATAACAACACTCTTTTTTATCGTGTTTAGAACATTTTATGAGAAATAAATGTAAAAGTGTGGGGCCTTAGGAGGATATAGAGATAAACAAAGCCGAATTCTAAAAGCACGCTGAAAGCAATATAACTACAAAACAGCGAAGATAAATTTACTTTATCTATGCTAAAAAAGCATCGTTTTTTGTACTGTTCCACTGCTTTCCAGGTAATGTTTTTAGTGCAGTATAAGCGCGACGTTATATTTAAGTTGAGCGTTGTTAAATAAACAAAATTGAAAACAAGGAAGACTTAATACAGCCATTTCCTAATTTTATTCTTTTAACATGCAGTCGGGTTTCTAAAAGCGCTGTAAAATTCGTTTGTTTAAGACATCTTTACCTCGTAATAAACCATATTTTGTATGTTTTGCCATTTAATTAATTATAAAATGAATAATTCTGTTTTTCATGTAGAGGATAATAGTAAATCACCAATTGAAGATTTATTATTTGGATTTGGATTTAATCTTTTTTTTGAAGTTTTGACCTTCATAATAAATGAATTATTTCCAACATATTCTATTCCAAGGAAATGGGCAATATAATTCGTTTGAATATAATTTACTGTTTTCTAAGTAAAGAAAAAATGGAATAGTTCCTAACGATTCTATTCTAAAAAAACAATAATAGAATCCTACCAAAGAGTTGTATTCCAAGGAAAGGAGCAATAGAAACTTTTCAAAGGATTTTACTGTGAGGAAGCTGATTTTATAATCTGGATTGCATGCTAGTTTCAGTAGGAAGCATGAGATAGGGAAGAATCTGTACTGAAAGTTGCAAAGACACATTACAAATTATGAATACCATTAACCATTCATAGTAAGAATTGATTTGAGACCGTAAGGATGGGGATTACGTGTTCCCAGGTGTAAATTTTTGTGGTGAAAATAAAGTGTGTACACCGTAACATCCGCCTTCCCTGAACCGGTTGGAAGCTTAATGGGCTAGCAAACGGAGGGCTTCGAGTTAGAATCCACCATCGTGTACAAAGGGGGATGGTGCACGTTAAATCTGCCCTGGTCTCAAATATCCTCACGTTGGCTCTGTCTGTAAGTTTTTACAGTGCTGTGCCAGCTCAGATGTGACCTCGTAATCTGAATTTAGTTCAAAATTACGTGATGTTGTCTTCGGATCTATCCCTTCGTGGGTCTATCCCGGAACTTCACCAATACCCCGTTGTATTTCCTATGTTCGTCGTTAATGAAATACCTACCTTCAGAGTTACCTGATTGATTTTCAGCGGTGAAAATCAAGGAACCGAAAATAAAAACTGAAGGCACACTTAGATTTACTTTTAAAGAATCGTTTTTGATACGCGCGCGCGAGTTTAATCTATTGCTAGCAAAATAACCGACCTTACCGGTTTGAATTGGTTTACTCTAGATTGAAGAAATGATGATAATGAATTAAGTTTTTCGTAGAATAAAATAATATTTTAACACCTTTCGCCATCTTTGTAATTTCTACCACTTACGTAGGATACAATTCCTACACATGCATATTCATTCATGTACGTCAGGGCTCGAAATACCCGGGTGCACAGGTGCACTGTGCACATGAAAATAAAATTGTGCACCTAGTTTTTTCCCACTTGGTGCATACACTGCGTGCACCTAACGTTAAAAAAAAAGGGGGCGGGGAACGTGTTTTATGTTATTTTGATGTTTGAACAAAATATTAGGATCGACCTCTCTCGCTCTAAAGGAACGTAATTAAAATTCCTAAATACACACTATGCGAAAACAAAATCGCTGGGCCGTAACGGGTTTAAACAGGAGGAAGGTTTACTTGTGAAACTGCCGACAGAACTTTCCGATGATCGAAACATTTTCCAGATGGCTCTGTTGAAACGACTGTCGCGACAGCCGTGAACCAGAGAAGGGAGAATTTAGATGTTTAAATATTTTTATTTACTATCTACTACTTAACCCATATAAACATACTCAACTAATAAAGTAGCTTACATTACATTAATACTCTTATAATACGATATTTTTTAAAATATACACCTAAAATATAACCTGTGCACCTAATTTTAAAACTTAGGTGCACAGGGTGCACCTGTATTAAAAAATCTATTTCGAGGCCTGATGTACGTAATACATTTCACATACATCGCACCCTTGCTGTATGACAAAGCTACAAAATGACGAAAGGTGACATTAAGGTTACTGCAGTCAGTACCGGATATATGGTCGCCCTCTATAAGGTCACCCCGCTTATGTGGTCAGTTTTCTAAAGTCCCGTCTAACTTAATAGGGCAAATGTGTTAAAGCGCACCGCTTATATAGTCAATTTGTTTTCCTGGTTATCGGTTATATGGTCGGGTTTTTTTATTTTTCAATGAGGCTATCGCTTAATTTTTTGGAAAATATTAATTGTTGTAACATTTCTTGAGGTGGGGAGCAACACAGGGAATGACCAGAAGAAAAAAGGTCTTTGCGACAACCCCGGAGAGGACCTGAATTTACGCGTTTACTTCACTCCCCTTCCCCCATTTCTCTTTTGCATTCAATCATCGTCGGCATTACCCATCCCCCCTCAATTCTCTTCCTCCCTAAGCTCAACAGGTGGACATATGTCTGTTCATTGGTTGAAGTTATCTCCCCCTGCTTGAAAAGTACGTTGAAATTGAAAAAAAAAAAAGAGTAAAGGAAAAAGTTGGTTTCATTTGGATCATGCATGGCAAATAAGACCGTTCATTTATGTTAAAAAATTTATTTGTTTTTTAAGTCTGCTGACAAATCATTCCTCTGGGCAAAATAAAAACGGAAACGAAAAAATAAATTTAGAATCGGCGATCTTTTATTCATTTTTAAGAAAACAATAACAATAATAAATTCATTTAAAAATCTTCTATTCCAAAAATTGCAAAACATTCTGTGTGTCAAATCAAATTAATGTAAGTGCTGTAGATTCGTCAGGACTGTGATAACGAAAAACAGAAAAACAAACACTTCCTTTTATATTAGTACAAATAAGTGCATTGAATATGGATGCACGTACGTTTGCGTACTGTACTTAGATTAGTAAGGTAAGCTTATAAATTTCACAAAAAAAGTATTGCATATTTCTTACTGTAGATTTTCATTCGCGAATTAATTTTTAAAATGTTCTTAAAAATTTAATTATTTATTTATGAGTACTATATTCTGATAGGTGAACATAATCCTGCCATGATTAAATAGTGTAGTAGTGTTCCGCATATATGATCACCCCACTTATATGGTCAGATTTTTCTGGACCGCTGAGATGACTATATAATCGATAGTGACAGTGCTACAAAAGACGATTTTAAAGGAAATTTGGAATTCCCTTTCTTAAGTTCTTTTTATGTTCAACTCAATAAAAAAGATGATTTACGGCGAGGGATCTCACACTTATAGTCAACAAAACAATATTTTTTTAAATTGCGGCACTAATGCATCCAGTAAGTGGCATTGTGAAATTTTGCAATCTTCTGTCATTATGACTAAGAATTTTTAATGTTTGAAAAGTTCTAGTTCGGATTTTTTTAAACATTATTATTCTATAAATAACGGCATTATTCTTTAAATAACGGCATTTTTCTTTAAATAACGGCATTTTTCTTTAAATAACGGCATTGTTCTTTAAATAACGGTATTATTCTTTAAATAACTGCAATATTCTTTAACTAACGGCATGATTATTTAAATAACGGCATTATTCTTTAAATAACTGTATTATTCTTTAAATAACTGTATTATAATTTAAATAACGGCATTGTTCTTTGAATAACGGCATTATTCTTTCAATAACGGCATTTTTCTTTAAATAACGGCATTATTCTTTAAATAACGGCATTGTTTTTAAATAACGGCATTATTTTTTAAATAACTGCAATATTCTTTAAATAACGGCATTATTCTTCATATAACGGCATTATTCTTTAAATAACTGTATTATAATTTAAATAACGGCATTGTTCTTTAAATAACGGCATTATTCTTTCAATAATGGCATAATTACACTTCAATTTGCCTTATTTTGACTTACCTGCCACTTTAAGTCCAATACTTTGTGATTGTGTTGTGTGTGAGAAAAAAGAAACACAATTTATTAAAATTAAAAACCTTTTAAACAGAAAACAGCGAAATAAAACAAAATGAAAGATGTCTGGAGAAAGTTGTTCGAAATATATTAGTTTGTGATTCCTTTTTATATCTTGATCTTGTAGTTGCCACAACTTACAACTATATAGTGCACAAAATTTATAAATGCGAATTAATTCAGAATGAAAGAAACACGAGTTTTCGTTTTATTCCCGTTAGTTGAAAAATATCCTCGATCCCAAATATTTGGAAATCGGTTACATTGCGCAAAGAACAAAAATACGACTCGAAATAAATGAAAAATAAGAGCTAAAATTCCATTAAAAAAAATAATTTTTTGAAAAATAATTGTTTTTTTAGCAGTACTGGTAATGCAAATCGAAGTAATCGTAAAACAAAATGTACATTCCAATTTTTCCAAAACTACAAATTTCGGTTTATTTCAGTATACTTACTCAGGTGTTTTAGCATTAAACTCATCTAAATATAACAATAAATTAATGTTAATTATTGCATTCCCTAAACTAATTCATAATGTATAAAATAAAACACATATCAATCGAATATCTGGAATAAAATTAATGTGATGTCTGCAGAAACACACAAACACAAAACGAACATAGAACAGAAAGACGGACAGACAGACTTTCGCAACCAAATTCACTCACTAAATTAATATATGTACTCACTGTATTCTAATTTCCATGAATATATAATGAACCGTGTGGACGTGTCTAGTGCACATACATACAGACAGACAGACAGACACCAAACGCGAAAGAGGCTGATTTGGCATCAGAAGGGTACAAAACGGATCGAAAACTTGATATGTGTCGAAAATATTCAATGTACAAACAAACACTCCATTCTTATTTACATAGATTATTTATTGTTACGGAATAAAAAAGTTTTATTAACCTTTATGCTGCGCCGCATACATTTTCTCAATCATCGCACAGAAGGGTATTTGGCCTGACTCTCCGAACCCCATTACCCAATTACCAAACTTGTACGTTAGGGCCATGAGTCGCATTTACGAATGACGCTGTCTTTTCATAGTAGTGTGTGGCGTGAGAAGAGTTATCACCGGAGCGACTTTCTGCTTTTCCCAACGCGTTCATACCTCACTGTAGGCAGGGTAGGGGGAAACCGAACAAAAGGAGGTACCCTCTAGAAGGTCAGTAGCTGACAGCTCATGAAAGGTGATTGATGCCAGTGGTCACTCAAAAAGGGGGATAACATCCGCTGTATACAGATCTATACCATACCGCTGGTGTAAACGAAATTTTAGTGGTAACAATTGTTTACCTGCCGCAGCTTAAATACTTCTGGTTTTTCATGGATGTTACGTCACTGCTCAACAGATGCATGCCCTGAGAACTATCCGATTACCGGGTAGTGCAGGATAGATTTTTTATAGATTTTTTAATAGATTTTTAATAGATTTTTTAATGCGGGTAAAACTTTATTAGTTGGGTATGTTTAGATAGGTTAATTGTAGATAGTAAATTAAAGTATTCAAACAATTTTTTTTTATCTGCGAAAATATTACTTACAAATATTTTGTCATCATCAAATCATCATGTCATGGTGGGCAACAAAAAATAAATAAATAAATACAATAAAAAAGAGTGCATTTTATTTTAAGCTTTAAGATAAGGAATTAATCAAGGAAATTAAGATAAGGAAGATAGTTTAATTATAAATAATGAAAATATTTGTTTACGATATTCAGTGGCTAGACAATCCTCAAGAATTCCTACGGCTTTACCCTTTATTGAAACACGAAGTGTTTAAGAAAATGCGGGAACATGCCTATCGTTCACGGGTGTTCATGAGATCTCCCTTCGGCTCTCGCGACAGTCGCTTCAACAGAACCATCTGGATAAAGCTTCGTTCATCGGAAAGTTCTGGTATCAGTGACACCATGTAAACCTTCCTTCATTATAAACCCGATAAAACCCATCGATTTTGTTTTTGCATTGTGTGTATTTAGGAGACTTTAATTAAGCTCCTTTAGATAGAGAGAGGTCGATACTAATATTTTGTTCAGACATCAAAATAACATAAGACACGTAAAAAATTAGGTGCACAATTTTATTTTCATGTGCACCCGGGTATTTCAAGCCCTGGGGTAGTGTAATAATGCTTACCACAACGGCACACATAATTACTAAATAACCACATCTATTGATTCAAGTAATCCTAAAACTATATTGATCGATGTATTCAAAACTTGTGATAGTTCATATAGGCTGAACTTCGGGTTACTGGTGAGATATACACTATATTGACAAAAGTATTTGGACTCTGTAGAATCCATCTTAGTGCAAGGTTGTTTTTCCAGGTTAGATCTCGGCCCCTAGCTTTATGTGTACCATGAACGCTGACGCATATCTAGACGTTCTGGTTTATTCGGCCTTGTCAACACTATATATAGCAATACTACGGCGATGATGGTTGTTTCTTCCAACAACTCTATGTAACGCTGCAAAACGTGTGATGGACTGATTTCCTGAAAATGAGGTGAATTTGCTTGACTGGCTTGTTCAGTGCCGCGATCTTAGACCGATCGAGCACTTCTGAGACAAACTCGAGCGACTCGTACGACTCCTCCAAGCAAGTCCATTTTAACAAAAATCTCTTCTCACAGCCTTGCAAGAGGCATGACTAGCTATTTAGACTTGCAGATAACTTGTGGAAAGTATGCCTCGACGTGTTGCAGCTATAATATAAGCAAAGACGTGCCTACGCGCGTTAATAAACAGAAAAATAAAGCACTTTTCTGAAAGACATGCGGTGTAAAAATACTGTTGTCCATATAGTCTATGCGCCGACCAACCGGTATAGTCGTTAAGGTGTTAGCCTCTAGATCGGAAGGTCCCGGGTTCGGGCATGGATGTTTGTAAGCGTATACCAGCTCAGGTGTAGCTTCGTCATCTGAACATGGTTAAAAATTACGAAGTATAAATTGTTAGGGGCAATGGTGGTCCTCCCACTGGGTGCTCCTTCACAAGTGGCCATCACTTAAGGCTTTGTAGTGGCCAATGACTTAGGTCAAATGTGCCCGCCATTAGAAAAAATATTTATATATATACTAGGGGGCCTGCCACCTGATCGCTAACGCTCGCCAACACCCGGAGGATTGCTTCGCAATCCTTATTGGTTCGCTGCGCGAACCTATGCTCGCTTCGCTCGCCTCAATGAAGACATGTGTCCTAGCAGAAGGGATTATTTACAAAATATGTTACCAAAAAAATGTTTTTAAAATCTAAATTTGCTGTATTACAGAAAAAATATATACAGTATCTCTAAAATCAGAATTCAAATGAAAACTTTGTGCAAATTTTGACTCGAAATGTGAGCGTTGCTTTGGAAATTGAATACCCAGCATGTTGTTTGCGTGTACATTTTCCCAGCACTCAAACGACCCACACTTTTTCATTGAGTTTGTTGCTGTGCAAGCGTCTTGTAGTGCAAGCGTCTTGTTGAACTATAATTGTTGGCCCTGAAAATGACCGTTTTTTAAATGGCCCTGAAAAGATCCTCCGCTTTCTTTGATTTCTATTATAAACTAACTGCAACAGCTCATTAAAATTTCCTTTTTTTTCCAATAAAATTTCATCCAATAACGCTATAAATTCAATCTATGCGCGAGACTTCGCGATAAACAAACAATCGTACAGTGTTTCCCATACGCGATTACAAATAACGTCTTTTTTGCATGCCACGTAAGAGAATTATATATATAGATAGTGTATGCGTGTTGAATTCCTCAGAGAGTTAATTACAACCGCCGTTCACTAGATCACATATGCACCTACATAAATCCTTCCCCGGATTCTCACAAAAACAATTCTCACAACAAAACCACCAGAACGAAGTTATCCGAGTGTGGGAACAAAATCCCATCTGCAGTCTCTCCACGTCGCAGAGGAAAACGTCGACATTCGATATAACCTCCCCTCCCTCAGCGTCAGGAGGGGGCGTTCGCTAATAAATTGCACATAATCTCCGAGGCCGGCCATTACCATTGGCAGATTGAGCCACCTGAACTGGTCCCTGCGAGAAAGGCGTCAGAATTAAAGTGTCGCATGATCATCCCCTAACGCTCTATGACAGCCACTCTCTAGCATCTGTCGTAAATTCAACAACCCCCTCCCAACTTGAGGTGGTTGGGGAACGGTGAGAGATACGTGACGAGATTGGCTTCGGTTGGATTATAGAAGATTCTGAAATAGAAATAAAGATAATATACCTGATACTGTGACAGATCGATAGTTTGGGGCTATATATAAGTAAATACGCTTAGACAGATATATCATGCAAGGTCCTGGTTGTTTAGGCCCCCTGGTGGTGGTCTCGACTATGTATCTCGTCATTATCAAAACTCTACAAATCCTTGATGGACGAGATATATCGTTCAATAAATAAGTGACCAGATCATAATATCGTCATAAAAAATCGTCAGTATCTTAATGACGAGATATCTCGTCATTTACAACATAGGTCAGATCTTGATGAACGAGATATATTGTCGAAACTACTTTATGGGTTCTCGCCTCGTCCAGGAAACAATTGTTTAGTGTTTGCTTTACTTTCGTTTACAAAATTTAATAAATTTAAGAGGTACTTTTAATAGCAGTAGGAGACTAAGACGAGTGGCTAAATGAAGAGTCTAATTCCATCTAGCTTAAATGATGCGCTCTGTTAAGGCTTAGCTGTGAGATGATCAGGATCTTTTTGTAGAAAAGTTATTCATTCCTTTTCATTCCATGAACAATTTGTGGTTTGTACAGTAATTTCAACTTCGAAGTTCAACAATAAAAAAGGTCGATAGATCAACATCCTTTCGCATTAGAAACAACCAGAAATCAGACGGTAGGGCTTAAACAAGAATGAATTTCAGGGAAATCATTGTCTTCATTGATTGTTGATTGCAATGAAGCCTTACGTTGTCATGATCGAAGAGAAAAGTTGTCCTTCAGATCGATCAAGAGAGTATTATCAACCTCTATATCCTTAATAGTGGTTGATCAAGAGAGCGCGTTTTATCTATGTTAACCGTTGATCAGGAGCGAACCATGAACAACTACCTTTAATAGGTTGTGAGAGAATAGTATCCTAAACTACTGTCCATTTATAGATATATACTATCTATAGTAAATTATTATCTAAAGTATAATAATAAAATTGGCTGATACAGAGAGTACCATAAATAACTTATAATAGCGGTGATTAAAAAAGATAATACTATCACACACTATTATTTATAATTTTAGGTTCTCAACTAGTTCCAGGTTCTATCCCTGTAACACTCGCTCGAGCTTTAGCATTGCCGTATGTGTTTCATGGGGAATGATAGAAGTGTATCAACGTCATCCGCAAGTATTGACTAATATAGTCTGACAAATATGAAATGCAATACTGAGCATTTTAGCAGACTTGTTGGTATGCATTAAGTCAGTCAGGATAACGTTCTTTACCGATTTCGAAAGTATCGCGACTAGTCCGATGGTTAAGAGACAGATCAAGCTTCCAATTCGAACGTGTATTTAAAATAAAAGGTGAACATTTGATAATTAGTCACTGATCTTTGCAACTCAGACGCTATTTGGGATATCTGGGTGGAGGTTTTGGATGCATTAGACTATTATTCGTATAAAAATATCTCCAAATCTTTATTCATTATCTTTTTTAAAATGCTTTAGAAACAGAAATAACTAGTTCCAGTAGAACTTATCACAGTCCTATATAATTAAAGGAAGTGTCTGGTATAGGGCCTTGGAAGGGGCTAGAGAAAGACTGATATGGAAGTAAAAAAAAAGTAAGTTTAACGTATAAGAATTGTGTATGTTTGTGGAAGATTCTCTTTATTGAATTGATCACAATCGTTCGTGTCATGAAAAAATGTTTTGAGGGATCTAAATTACATAATTATGAGTACAATAAAGCGATAGATACGTATGCCAATATGATTTAAACAGTTAATTCTATTACTTAAATAACTTATTTCTAGGAAATCAGGAAAGTATTAAAAATGATTTATCTGCAAGCAATAAAATAGTATATCAGCCTCCTTTTGTCTTATAAATTAATAGTAACTTTTATATTATCCCTCAATAAATCTTCAAATATAATTAGAAATGTAAATTAGTAAATTAAAAATTAATGACTGAAAGCATATTTTACCAATTTATACGTGGGCTACAATGCAGGAATGATTTAATTCAGTTTAATCTCGCCAACAGAATCTCATATCAAAATCAAATTATCAATAACTTATTTTTCTATTAAGCGATACTTGAAGCAGTATCTACCCGATATATAAAAGAAATAGCTAAAAGCTTGAAAATCAAGATTTGTGCTTTTCTCTAAATCCATTATTTCAACTATTGAAATTATAAGTTCTAATTACTTTCATATACGCTAATTGAAATGACATTCATATGATACATAACACAATATTAACATAAAAAATCATTGACAAAAAATTTTAAAACGTGTTAAAACACGTCATTCATGCAATAATATCAAAAATGTTATTTAAAATATTTCTGGGTACTTCTGTTTGAAACAGCTTTAAGTTCTCTTGAAATGTTCTTTTATTTTTTTCAAACGTAAAAAATGAAATCATCCTTCACAAACGCAGAACTTATATTAACGAACAAAAATACCCCCTTCTGTAAGGAAAATAAGCTTTTTATGGCAACTATAATTCGTTTAGCATATAACGATAATTCATAACTTCATCGCCTCAGCTAGTCTGTTGTTTTTAACTCTCAACATAACTCATGTTTATGAATGGCTACCATTGTTTGCGGTAAAAACAAAATTATTGGGATTGTACCAATGCGATGCATGGAAAATGTTACAAATATATAAACTCAAAATACATATTAATATCCTTCTTATAACGCCTTAAGACTTCCATTTTCTTGGGATGATTTCCCCCTGGAGAAAATATTTCTTTCGAGATTGTTCTTCACATTGAGCCTTATTTGAAGTTTTTCAATAAATCTCTTGTTAGCTATCCCCCTAAGAATAACAAAAATTTTAAACATTGTTTTATGTACCGTAATTTTTTAAGTTGTAAAATTAAGTTATATAAAAACTATTCAGTAAGAATGGTGGTAAAAAATGCATAGTAATTAGATTACACATCAAAAGGTTTTCAGCGCCTATGCCAAAAATGATAGCAGTTATTTCTAAGCTTTAACCTGTTTTAAGCTAAACACATATTCATGCTTTTAAACATTTTACAAATGTGTGTCATTTTACCACTATTCTAAGACGCCTCCTTTCAAACGATTCCTCTTAAATATGTTCTAAATGAAATGCACAGCCACATTTTAAGAACCGTCTGAAACATTTGTAGAAAAACGTCAAGCCAAATAGATATATTCGTAACTACTTGTAACTTCAATACAATATTTTCTACTCATGGTATTCATAAATATATGTATATATATACCCAGTTTCTGACAGCTATAATCTGAAAAAATATAACGACTAAAAATGTAACGTCTACATAAAAATAATCAGTAAATAGTAAATTTGAATATCTAAGAAGTCTCTACTCTTAAATATTTGGAAATTGATGAAATTGAAAACGGGTAGACTTTGTTTTACGTATGCGTAGTTTACAAACGTGAAACTGGAACAAAAGTATTTAAGCTGTTCAAAATTGATAAATGTGTAACGAATTGTTCTCAGAATATAGAGCATACTGTTGTATAATTTCGAAGATGGAATATTCAGTTATCCGATTCTAACCAATCCATTTTCAATAGTTTAATAGCGTCTAACTAATCCTAAACTATTTGTTTACATTATAACAAACTTGTTTATTCAGTGCCAAACACGTATGTATCCTTGAAAGTATCAGGTGAGAAATATATTCTAGTTTTTCTTTAAACCCTGAGAAAACACGAATCGGAATTACAACCACGCAATTCCCCAGAGGCTCTATCTCATTTATTTCCACACTAAGTAGGGATAACCACGTGACGCTAACTCTCGTCCTCCTGTTGTTTTTTCGCAAAGCAAATCTCCCCATACTACTCTCAAACCCAATTTTTAATTCGGGGATATTTCAAAAAGATTCACGGTGGTTGGGCAATTGGACATCCACGCTTCTGCCGACATTTAACGTAATTGATTGAAATGCAGCTGCACAAGAGAGAGTAAAAAACGAATAATAATAATAAAAAAGGAAATTCCGCTTCAGCTGAACCGAATCGAGGCTCAATCGAATGGTGGAGGGGAACTTGGAGCTCTAACGAAGCGGCAAGGCTTGTTTACATATCGCAGCCATCTGCATTCTCAAGAACTTCCATTTGCATTTTCAGGTGAACAATGGATTAAAGCTTTTGTCATGCCGCTCAGTGTTGTGGTTAGGGTGCAGTAAAAAAGTCTTTGGATCAAAGCCATTTCGTTTTATTCAGTGCATATATAGTCAGGACGGATATTGTTTGCGATGAGTCTGATTATTGACACCATGAAAATATTAAGGGCTTTGTGGGTAAAAGTTTAATTTTCCACTTTAAGTTATATATTCAGTACAAATGCACAAATGCAAGTGTATTTTAGTGTGCATATATATATATATATATATATATACGTTTAAAGTTCTTTCGTTTTGTAATGTGTAAATAAATTGCGGGTGGACGTTATTGGATGTAGTTCTTGATTATTATCGCAATCATAAAGACATCAAATGCTCTGTGTGCAAAAGTATTACGTTTTACATTATTAGTCATGCATTCAACTCATACGTTCAAAATTACAGTTAATGTTTTCTTAGCAGAAACGTAGTAGGATAGGAATCGATTCGTTTAATTTAGTGTAAATAAAGTCATGACGGATGTTGTTTTATGTTTACTGAGTTTCTGGAGATTGTCATAACTATGAAGATATATCTGGGTTGAAAAAGTTTAAACCGTACAATTTTATACTATTAGCCATATATTGAGCTAAGATGTACACATATTCCAACTTGACTTCTTGCAGTCGTGTTCACATTAATTTCTTTTTAAGACGTTTTCATTATGAAACAGTGTTATATACGTAAATGATACGTATTTCCTGCGTAAAAAAACCAAACCAGACGCAATGCGGATAATTCACTTCCACTACCTAAATGCCTCTCACATGATACCCATATTGACATACCTTAAAATATAGACTATCTCCATTTTGGCAACGTTTGGCGTTCGTTTGTCTAATTGGTGTTGACTAGTCAATATACATCTATTCGGAATTCCTTCTTTAGAACTTTCATTGGCGAAGTAATGAAATCGGGTTCAAATAATTAGCCAACTGACCTCACTTTCGGAATACGTATTAGGAAATACTTTCCGTCACAGTAATAATATCTCCACTTTCATTTAGGTTGACGGAAAGTGCCACTCATAGCTTTTAGGATTACGAATGTAAAATTAGTTTAATGTTTTGTTATCACATTATCGGACTGTATTACATTTCATAAGGAATGGGAAATCACTTTAATACTACGTTTAGAAAATAATTTTTTTGAAATATACTCTTATTTTAGTTATGAAAATTTTAAAATATTCACACAGATTATTTTTTTACTGATATTTTTTCTGATAACATATTAACTACAAAAAATTGAGACTGAAAACTAGTCCAGCAATGTTATATTTAATCCAATTTAGACGGTTTTAATAGCACAAACTAAAACATGACACGTTTACTTAACATTAATTTTAGAGAATATAATTAAACTTTTTTTTATATACGTTTTATAATTAAATTGTTTGATAAAAATCTCGTTTAGTACGAAGATTTTATTTCAATTTTGGTAATTGTGTAGCTTACGCTTAAAATTAAGATAATAACGTGTCTTTATAATCGTAAATTAAATTTATGGTAAAGCATTTTTTAATTTTTAAGGCGATAATTTGACAATGTATATTTTTTCAGACAGAAAAAAAGTTGCTTCCTATCCGAAAAATTTAAAAAATGTAATTGTTTCCGTATTTTTTATTCATACCTACAAAATTACAAAATATTTATTTAAATTAAGGTTTCCATAGCAAATGCCCTCTAGAAAATAATGAAAGGTCTAAGTGGTGATTAATTCTAATCATATTAAAATTATCAGACTAGTTAAAATAAAAAGTTGTAAACGAAGAAAATTATACTGGTGGATACAAAAAAATAACGTTTTTCTAAAGCTAAAATATTATTTCACAAAAGCAGTTTATAAGTAATGATCACGAATTAAAAAGCACCTAACTATCAATGGACTAAAATTTTATGAAAACAGGGTAAAAAATGTTTAATAAATCTAACGATTAATTTACGTAACATAGTCATTTTCCGATATTTTTTTGTTCAAATATATAACGTGTTTATTTTTTGTATTAAAACAACCAGTATAATGGATACCATTTCAAAAATTACCATCAGATAGAACTATCGTACAGACATATAGATCATCATGCAAATCTATTTGAAAAGGTATCATTAGACGTAACTGACATAACGTTTCTTGTCATTTATTTTAATGATAGGGTCTCATAAAACTTCAGTATCAGAAGATAAATCTAGTGCTTCAGCCAAGAAAGCCAGAAACTATACATTTTGTGATAGCTCTTATGAGAAGGTTTTTAAGAGTAAACATAAACACCAACAAAGGAAAAAAATTTTCGTTATGGTATTAATTTGATTTATGCACGTTTTGTTGAAGCTTGGCCTTAATTTTTAATGCAAGCGACGTGTTGAAATTACATTTAAGTAACACGCAATTACATCAAATATTACGAAATGTGTTACTAAACCACTGGCGCCCTCTATATTTAGTTGTACAGACCTTCACATATATATTTTACCAAATTATAGTTAATTGTCAGTTACAATTTTGTCTACTTGTAAATTCCCAATCAGTTTGAATATTTAACATTACTTGAATCACTTCCAATATAATGTGTCGAAATCATAATAATATGTTTGTGTGCAATAGTTAAAAAAATTAACACTTTATACGTATATCAAAAGTAATTTATCTCAAATAAAGGTAATTTTAGTTTATTCAACACTTGACATGCATCTACTACAACAGCGGCTATTCTTTATTATGACTTAACTACATTAATTCTAGTATAACCCATTATAATTTAAAACAGATCATACACTTCTACACATTAACTTCCTAAACACTATTTTAAAAACTTGAGCAATTGTTCTTGGTCGATTTTCGTCACATTTCAGAAATTTTCTACTCGCCAGATGTTCTGAACAGTGTTGCGAAGACTCAAGCCGTTATTCCTCGAGACGGCTTGTTTGTTGGAACAAAAGTTTTTCAGGGCATCTGCTCATTTGTGAAAAAAGTTATTTGAATTGAGTTTCGATGATTATTGACCTCCAAGCAGCGGCTTCGGATTTCCCTTCGGCTTAGTTTTGATTTGCATCCAAAGAACAAATTTTCAAAACATGTAAACAAAAGAACTTTGAATGTAATTTGGCTTGAAAAAGAGAGAACCTCGTTACTGCATTCCAAAAGTTCAAACTTGTGAGTCAAAATGCATAATACTAATTGCTTCAATTGTGTAGAAAATACTTTTTCCTCCACTTCTTATATTCTACCTAGGTGCTAGAGAAGACAATTTAATAGGACGACATTTTAAAACATAGAATATTTTGATCCAATATAGGAAAAAACTTTTTTAGTTAAGCATTCATTTCAAAGTACATTTACTTCTTATCTATCATTATATTGTAAATACGCTTAGATCTATTTTATTTGTCCCCGAATGAATTTAATTCTGAAATGCTCGAAGCGACGTTTCACGTCTTTATGTTCTACTGTTTGAAAGAGATTCATATGGGGATCAGCGATTACTAATAAACGATCAATGTATGAAAATTTGGTTTTAAAAATTTAGGAAACGTATTATGGTTAAAGTGAAAGAAATAAAAATCTGTTCCATTTCCATTTCCAAAATGTGTTCCAAGTTTGAATACTTGGAAACCATTCCAAAAGTTCAAACTTTTGAGTCAAAATGCTTATTACTAATTGATTCAGTTGTGCAGAAAATACTTATTCCTCCACTTCTTATACAATACCTAGGTGCTAGAGAAGACAGTTTAAGAGGAGGACATTTTAAAACAGAATATTTTGAACCAACGTAGGAAATGGCACTTTATTTAGTTAAGCACTTATTTTAATGTAAGTTAACTCTTATCTATAAATATAATGTAAATACGGTTATTTCGATTTTTATTGTCCCCCAATGAATATTAAGCCTGCAATACTCAAAGCGACTTTTCACGTTTTTATATTCTACAGTTTGAAATAGATTCATATGGGGATCAGAGATACCTAAAAAACGATCAATAGATGAAAATTTGGTTTAAAACTTTAAGAAACACAGTGTGGTTAAAATGAAAGAATGGTAATGTATGTAACTTGCAACCAAAAAAATTGGACCTAGAATATTCCAGAATTTTCAAAGTTAAGTTATTTTCAAAAACCTAAGGTGATTCAATTAGTTAAAACTTCGAAATATTTAGTTGGGTAGTATGATACAAGAGCCATTTTTCGCCAAAATTCTCCAAACACAAAACAAGCAACGTCGAGTGAACCAGAAACATATGCATGGAAAAGGTTTGCAAAAATGCAAGGTTTTTTAGAAATTTGAATTTGGTTTCTGATTATAGTTTTTTGAATTCGGAAAAAAATGCGGTATTTTTTGTTACTTTTTTGTTGAAACTATAAAGTATATATCTTATTACTAGTATTAGTTTTTAAATTTGATAACATCACTGAATACCTTAGATTGTAATCTTTCTTATGGTAAAATTATTTTTTAATAAATAAAGTCGATGATATTAAAAGTTGGTCATACAATTTTCGGAACTTTTAGATCGTAATTTCCGATACAATACTAAAACTGTCATATCAATCAGCTTAATACTACTAGTTTTAAAATATGAAATACCACTTGAAAGCTTAGAATACACTTCTTTCTTACGTTATTTTTTTTTTAATTGGTTCATAAATAAATTCGATGCAATCAAAAGTTGGTCATACATATTTCGTATTTTTTCCGGGGTTGGCGAGCATTAGTGGGCAAGGGGGCGAAGCCCTCACTGTGACGACATGGACCGAATTATTAAGATAGTTTCGCAGTTGCAGGAGGTTTACTCTAGAAAAGGAAATTTGGTTTGCAGAGCAAACCAAATCGGATCTGTGAATGAAGTGTTGGTTTGCAAAGCAAACCAAATAGGATTGCGTACCGGGGGTTTGTGAGCGTAAGCGAACAGGGGGCGGGGTCTCCTAGTTGTTTGAAAGTGTGAACCATTGATTTGATTTTTAACTAGTATTACTTACTATGAATGAATGGTTCTCTCTTTTGATCTAAAAAATTCATGTACCACAAATAACGCAGCTTGCCTACTATTATACCTTAGATCATGAAAAAAACCTAAAATACATAAACCTACCTTGTTCTAAACTTACCTAAAAATATTCTTCAATCGCAACGGAGTTTGTTAGCTAACTATAATTTGGTTGAGTTTTATCCGATTGGTCATGTTTGTCCAAGCTAAGTCAAGCGTTTGTTTCCAAATGGACATAAATAAAAAAACGTTTCACAGAAAAATATACACACCGAGATGAACTTTTCAGCGTTTACAACTTCTAGGTTGTTTGACGAGTAGACATATTCACTGATCTAAAGCAATCCCCGAATTTATTGTAAGATAAAATATATCGCGAACTTAATTCATCAGTAATTTTTACTTTGGGACTATAAGAATGACTATAATGTATTTATGCTAGTTTTTAAGGTTATTCATTATGTTGCATATGTTTTAGCATTTTTTATTAATACAATATATTTTTTAATTATTGTTTTTAACTTAATTAGAATATTTACTACATCAATAAACAAGAAATTTGACTGAACATCAAAGTTTCTTATTCAATAAAATGCCTTTAATTCTCATTAAAAAAAGAATAAAAAACCTTTCGTTTCGAAAAAATATTCTTGTCATCTGCGATTCGAAATTAAACGCAATCGTATGTATAAATATTCTTAATTTGTAGAACACATACAATTACGAAAGGTGTAACTAAAATCACCAGCATATGCGGGAGAGTTCTAAAAAACTATTATTCGAAACAAAAAATATAATTTTACTCAATTGCCCAATCAACTGTTACGAAACAAATAATTATAAAATTGAGTTAGAGTCAATACTTATTGGAAGCAATTTACAATATGTATTGGAAGCAATTTACGATACATTTTGGAAGCAATCACAATAGGTTATAGTTCGATTTACCATAGACATTAAGTAAAACGTTCATTAATACTGAAAGCGATATTGTCGTTTTATCCCGTTAGTGTAAATAATTATTGGAAGCAATTTACAATAGGTATCGGAAGCAATTGAAATCGGTTAGCATTCGATTTACAATTGTTTTAAATTCGATTTTTAATAGGGTAAATACTATTTTCTTTACGCTGAAATTCAATTTTCTATAGGTTAGAATTCGATTTACAATAGGTATTAAGTAAAACGATCACTTTAATCCAGGGCTCGAAATACCCGGGTGCACAGGTGCACTGTGTACATGAAAATAAAATTGTGCATCTAATTTTTTCCCGCTAGGTGCACCGTGTGCACCTAACATTAAAAAAAGGGAGGGGAACGTGTTTTATGTTATTTGGATGTTTGAACAAAATATTAGGATCGACATCTCTCGCTCTAAAGGAACGTAATTAAAATTCCTAAATACACACAAAGCGAAAACAAAATCACTGGGCCGTAACGTGTTTATACAGGAGGAAGGATTACTTGTGTCACTGCCACTGGAACTTTCCGATGATTGAAACATTTTCCAGATGGCTCTGTTGAAGCGACTGTCGCGACAGCCATGTGCCGTAGAATTCGATATGTTAAAATATTTTTTATTTACTATCTACTACGAACCTATATAAACATACCCTACTAATACAGTAGTTTACATTACAATAATACTCTTACATTACGTTTTTTTTTTTTTATTTGCGCCTGATATAACCTGTGCACCTAATTCAAAAACTTAGGTGAACAGGGTGCACCTTTATTAAAAAATTCGGCGCCTACTTTAATCCATAATTAATTTTGTCATTGAGACGAATTTATAATAGCTATTGCAAGTATTTGCAATAGCGTACACAACTCAATTTACAATGGGTATTAATTAAAATTACCACAATACACAGCAAGTGATTTTATCATTTTATCCCGTTAGAGTAAATACTTATTTTAAGCAATTTACAATCGGTATTGAAAGTAATTACAACTATTTACAATTTGATAACTACTAGGTAAAAAGTAAAATGATCACTTAATACTGCAAGCGATTAGGTCCTTTTATCCCATTGCTATGAGAAGCAAGGTTGCTTTTTCCAAACCAAACTGTCATGTTTTTTCGAGCTAACACAGTCCTTTCCGGGGAAGAAATGCTTGCGGTGGTGTATTTTATCTCCTTCTTCTGGCAACAGTAATCCTTTTTGAAGCATGTCACGGGGGTTAAACTCTTTCACAAACGGCAAACCACCTCGCCGGCTATCCGATTACATTCATCATCTCGCTTGACCAATAACGTCGCCATGGTGATGTCAGCTTCAGATCACGTGTTGTGATGCCCTTCCGTTCAATTCTGTGGGGTATTGAAAGGGTCTTAAGTTGCCATGTCATGCTACAGACATATCGCATTTTGGCAACGTTCGCTCCACTGGTTCCTTCGATAATTAAAAGATCTTTTTTTCTGAGAAGCAAGTAGTCTGTAAGAAATATCTAGGGATGTGAAAACAAATGGGTAGTTACAATATAAAGAACACAGTTGAATGCTAAAGAAAGCATTCTAATAGTTTAAAAATGAATCTGATGCAGTATTCAAAATCCAATCTTCATTTGAAGAAAGGTACTGATTAAAAAGTTTATAATTTATATTTAGATTAGCTAGATGTGGAATAATGTTCTGAAAAAAGCTAAATAGTTTCAGATTCATACTAAAATGAAAATATAATTATTTCTAAGGAACAAATTCACCCTAAAGTTAGTTAATTGGTATAATTAAATGGCTCAAAAATATACCACTAAACAAGTCGATGTTTAAAATATTTTGCACTCATGTCCATAAATTAAGCATAATGCCAGCGCGGCAAATGAAGTTTCAGAAACAAAACAAACGTGACTTATTTATAAAGCCCATTTATTAAACAAAAGATAAAGAACAAAAAAAGATGGTGTATGTATGATACAATTCATAAAAACTATGATTTTTGCTCCCTTTAGCAATTTCAAAAAATATCGACCTTACAAAACTTCGTACAACGCCTATGCATGCTGAGAATCAAATTATCGAGCTGATCTTGAGGAAGATCACTCCACTCAGCAAGCATTGCTCTCCGAAGTTCTGGTATACATGTAGGAGGTATTTGACCGTCTGCAACTCGTTGGCCAAGCATGTCCCACACTCTATCGGATTCAAGTCACTTGAGAATGCTGGCCATTCCATATGGGGGATATCATCAGATTCAAGGCATTCGTTTACAATACGGTGAGGACGGGCGTTGCCATCCATAAACACAAATCTGTGCCCATGGCACAGCTAACCAAACGTACATATTGTTCCAGAATGATGTCCCGATAAATTTGGCCCACTCATGGTTCCGATTTGAACATGTAGATCTGTTCTTTCGCCCAGTATATTTCCTCCGAAAACGAGCAATCCTGCACCACCGCAGCGATGTCGTTCAATGATGTCTTAGTGGTACCGGGTACCTGGCGTTCTCCACATGAACGTCTGCCTTGAATCAGACTACAAGCTAAACCTGGACTCGTCGTAAAACAAAACACAAGCCCACTGTGACGATGTCCACATTGCATGTTCTCTACTCCAGTCTAACCGCTGGTGACAGTGAGTTACCGTGTGTTGAACACATCTGACAGGTCTGCGACCATATTGACCAACATGTCCCAAACGTCTCCAAACGGTTTGCCTTAAAACTGTCATACCCATTGTAGATGTCTGAAGATAGTTGACGAGAAAGGTTTGATGTTGTGCTCAGTCACTGCCAAATACTGGTCGTCATTCGGCGTTGTACATGGGGGGGCGACCTGCACTGTAACGTCTACTGACATTTCCATCGTTTTGGAATCGTTACCAAAGCTTAGAGATGACACTTTGGGAGATTCCAAGTTCCACTGAAACTTCCGTCTGAGTACACCCACCACCATTCCAGGGGGCCGATAATTCTACCACATAAAAAAATCATTGACATACGTCCTCTGTGCCATAACTATTCGGTTGTGGCACTGAGCGGTTTACAGAACGCTTGTGAACAATTTTGCTTATTTTCTACCATTCCCAATATACACCTCTCTTAAACTCTCGTCATTGTGACGTACAATCGGCATCATCTGATGGTTTCCTGTGATTTGGATATTATTCTTGAAGATGTGTGCGATAGTTCTACAGGTGCTATTTTTACTTTAGAGCTCGACTTCCGTGTGATTCTGAATTATCCTTAATTTATGGACGTGAGTGTAATTGAGAACAAAACAGTATTCAATTTTGCTTCGTTTATTTCTCGAAAGGAACCTGGAAAACAATAATGTATCTTATAAATGTAATTTTTAAAATTACGTCTCTTGACGTCTGCATAAGAAAACTAAAAGCTACATATATATATATATATATATATATATATATATATATATATATATATATATATATATATATATAAATTTGCGCACCAAGAAATAATTGTGGGATCGTAACGAAACTTGGCATGAAGGTACATGTCGGCCAGATATACATATGATTAGAAATGCAGCGTGATTGTTCATTGCGCAATGCTACTAAAGGGCGATGAACTTCGTTCTACTTGGAGTATAAAACATGTAAGCAGAGCTTGTTTGAGTGTACTTAATCTTTTGCAAAGGAAACGCTGAGGTAGAAATGCCGTTTCTCCGCCATCGAAGACAATATGAGCAGCTGTCAGACTGCGAGAGGGGAAGAATCATCGAAATAATGAAAGCTGGGTGGTCAGCTCGGCGAGTAGCTCGTCAAGTAGGCCGTTCTGATTTTACTGTGAGGAGGTGTTGGGACCAGTGGACAGAAGAGACGTCATTTACACGACTACCAGGCTCAAGACACCCTCGACAGACCAGTCGTTGAGAAGACCGTCACATCATACGAAACGCACGCGTAGAGCCAACTGCCTCATTGGCCGCTATCCAGACACAGGCAGCACCTTCACTACGGGCCCCTGTGTCTTCCCAAACCATCGCAAGGCGATTGGCTGAAGGATATCTGGTATTGCGGCGCCCATTATGTGCGCTGCCAATGACACCCACCCACCGATGTCTCCGTTTAGAGTGGTGTCGCTCACGACGGGATTGGACTGCAACGGAATGGAACCAGGTCGTCTTCAGCGACGAATCTAGATTCAATTTGAGCAGTGATGACAATCGTGTTAGTGTGTGGAGGCCCCGTGGTGAACCCCTCAATCCTGCCTTCGCTTTACAGCGACACACCACTCCCACAGCTGGTGTGATGGTATGGGTGCCATTGCTTGCGATACACGGTCACCCCTATATTGATCCACGGCAAAATGACAGCCCAGCGGTACGAACCCGACATCCTTCAGCCACATGTGATGCCACAAATGGCAGGGCTCCCAAGAGCCATTTTTCAACAATATAATGCTCGGCCACACACAGCAAGGATGTCACAAGACTGCCCCCGCCACATTACCACCCTTCCCTGGCCTGCTCGATCCCCAGATTTGTCACCAATCCAGCATATCTGGGATCACTTGGACGGCAAGTTGGACACCCTACGAGTTTGGTCGAACAAGAGGCGCGTTTACAGTAACTGTGGAACTAGATGTCTTAGGACATCATACGGAACTTGTATGCCTCAATGCCCACTCGTATCGCATCATGCATTCGCGCTAGAGGGGGTCCAACAGGAATTTTGGTTTTAGTACTTTACATGCATCGTAGAACGTGTGAAAAAAAGCTGCATTTGATGCAAAAAGTTGCCCAAGTGATCACTTTAGGTTAAGAGTATTATCAGAAATAGGGCTCTCATTTGTGGATTTTATATTTCCTTTTGCCTATCAGCGATAGTCGCCGAATGTTTTGTCTATGTTTAATGCAGGTGGCCGGCGTAATGCTTAATGAGAAGGAGAAAAAGAGAGTTTTTAATCTCGCTTCTGTCTGTGGTGTATGTGCTCGTCTAGTTAAGTAAACAAATGTGTTCTTTGCAGATTCGCCCTTTTCCATGAGTTTTGGCCTCAACCTTTCATTTTAAGGACGATGCGTAAGATCGGGTAGAAATTACGGTCGTATTTGTCAAAGTATGTTGTTATTTTGTTTAAGTATTACTACGTCCTCAAAGTAGTTGTAATTGAAGTATTCAATAAATATCCCTAAGTGTTGAAGAGTTGCTAATTTATATATATTCTAATAAAAATTTGTTTAGAAAGTAGTGCTTATTTTTTGTACGAATAAATGAATAAATCGGTATAATTTATAGTAGTATGTGGCACATGTAGAATATCTACAAGTGTTAACTTGTAGACCCCACATTTTCTCCCTCAGTGAGAGAAGCCACCAAATTGGTGACGTGTTAAATCGAATGGACACAGAATTTTTGTGAGTCAGCTGCTAAGTACTGAATACATGGTATAAGACGGTGATAGAGTAGCAAGGCCACTTTACTAAAGCCCAAAATTTTAAAAGTCTTTATTTAAATCTCACTCTCAATCTTGTCTGTTTAAAAACCATTGAGCATATAGAAATTCATCATCTGGTGATCTTAAACCACTCACTGGAATACCTATACTTGATTTGACTTTGCAAAACCTTCACTAGAAATTTTGTCATTGACGAAGGTTTCTATCTCTGACCCTGCTATTAACGATAACCATTATCCACATAGATACCAGTATTCCTATTTATATCTATTTCCCAAAATTTAATCGTTGACGTCACTCCCTGGCTGGGTATAACGTTTGTATGAAAGTAACCAATGTCGATGACAGTATAACATTCGATTTATTACGCATATTTGAAGGAGACAATTCATCTAAAGTTATTTGTTATAAGCTAAGACAATTCACCCGTTTTTCAAACAGATCTAATTTCCATATTTAATTCAATAAAGTGTGCCTGATAAAACAACGAAAGAGTAAACATCTATTGCGACTGTTAAGCTGAGTTAACATCTTTAAACATACAACGAACAAACTAAAATATATTTAAATGAAATATGGCAATCAAACCAAATTCATAGACAATATTTTGGACAAAACTGTATCAAGGCTCATGTCGGTCTATGCGGGAATAAGGTGGCTGATCATTTTGAGAAACTTACTTCGGTTTGTAGTCAGTGGTTAAAGATCATCATGAGTCGCTAAGAAGCTAATGCGGTTAAGTTTATTCATAAATATTTTCTGATTTTTGTAAATTTTAATTAAATAAATAATATTCTTTTAAGTTATTAAAGGATTTACTCGTTGCTTCATTTTCTACTTGGTCAGAAAGCGTCTATATAGCTTCTGAACATGTTGTATAATACATCATTCCAGAAGCCATTGGGAAGAAGTCCACTTTTTGTCAATATTTCTTTTACATAAACTTTGAAATAAAAACTAAATTTTTCTTTTAATATGTGTCGGTAACACTGATGCTCCGCGTTCGTAAACAATTCTTCGAAAAAGGATTATTTTCTAAGGGAATGAGCAATCGTATGTTTCAAGAGGGGGTTCTCATCTAAGAAAAAATATCAATAGAATCTTTGCAAATACTTATAACATACAAAAGGTGGGCCAATAGGACCATACTTACAGATTAACATTTTAAAAGGGCAAAATTACAAAACATTTTAAAGGTTTAAAGAATTAGAGGATTATTTACAACATTATATTGGATAGCCACCAACACATATATTGGTAAGTAATAAAATTAAAATTTAAGAAGAATCACAAATAATTAGTTTAACACCATTATTTTTTGTTTAGAAAAATAGACATAGAAAAACATTTTTTATAGCTAAACAAACATGCGACAAGAAAAATAGAATTGTCTGACTATTTCATAACTTTTTAGAAATTAATATATTCACATGGAAGTACTCTTTTCTTTTATGGTATTTTATCGCATTTCACAGACATTTACAATGTTGTGCTGTCATTTCATTTTCATTATTAAATTGATGCGATATGACCTTGCATTACGTTCACTAGATACAACAAACAACTTTAAATGTTTGTTATGAAAATTGTACTTTTGACTGTTGCTGTTTTTCTTGCTGTTAACTACTGTGTTCCTTTACTGTTACTTCGAACTCTTTTACTTACCTCTATAGTCTTCCAAGCTCAATAAATAGACTGAAAGCTGAGCTATATCGAACTTTGTAAACTCGACATTCCTTGTTTCATTGTTTTTACATGATTTAAATCGTATAAAGCACAATTAATGAAAATGGAATTTTAGAAAACGCCTGAACTTAACGATACTTACCCTTCCTGTTGTTTTATCTTCGCGGCGAAAGCCCTATACTGGTCAGACTTTGACTGAAATCCTGATTCAAATTGTCACAAGTTCTAGCAACAAACAAATTATTTTAAGTAATACCTTTATTCCCCTTAGGAGTTACAGAGATCCAAAGTGATATAGGGCAGTTTTCGGTGTAGGCAGCTCGAATATAGGGCCGTTTTATCTTGACGAGATACCTCCCTATTTGCTAAACCGATCAGATCTAGGTCGAGGAAATGTCATTTACAATGGATTGTGGACGAGATTTCTCATTGAAACTACTTGGAGGGTTAATGAACTTCTATATGTATTGAGGATTTCAAACAGGTGTTTAGTTTTTTTCGTTATATTTTGTGCTCAAATGAGTTCATTCAAATTTGAAAACATTTATATGGGGTTAGAGAAATATTATTTCTAAAATGTACAGCAATTCCAATAACCTTAGAAGTGTGGAGGAGTTAAAACAAAGTTTAAAAACTCTATAACAAAGATCGACACACCAAGAACGAGTTGTCCGATTGCGATAAAAATTGGTGGATGTGAAGAACATGCATAGAACAACAAATGATACAAATTTCCGAACAACTGAATGATTTATTTCAGAGTTTGAACGTTATAAAGGTAGGAAGTCAATAAAGCGATTGACCACCACTTACCTGGATGCGTCTCCCGGCGTGGCATAGACTGAAAGAGTTCCCGGATGGTGTCCTAGGGAATTGCTTGCCAAATTGTCTCCAACTGTAAGGCTAAAGGTTCAACATTCCGGGATGGTTGCAATCGCCTTCTCATAACGCCCCAAATTTGCTCTATGAGAGAGAGATCAGGAGAACTAGTTGGTCAAGGAAGTGTTGTAAAAGCTTGAAGACAATTGATAGCGACACGAACTGTGTGCAGCAGGACATTATCTTTTTGAAAAGTAAGTCCGGGTTGTCGCAAAAGGAACGGTAACACAACCGGTCGCAGAATGTCGTTGCCAGTGTGCCAGAAATGACTTCCAAAGGGTGTCCGGCTATCAAAGGAGATGGTATCTCAAACCATAACGCCCTGTTGTGGGCATGTGTGGCCTGTGATAGTAAGGGCCTGTGATCCACACGCTGCCGTGGACGTCTCGAGACCCGTCTGCGAATGTCGTCAGGACGTAGTTGGAAAAGGGATTCGTCACTGAAGACTATACAATACATATGTCCCCAGTCAACGCCTATCAAAGTGGATCAAGCCTGGCCCAACTCTTGGACAACTTCTTCTTGGTCCGTCGATTTTTTTGTTGCAGAGTATATTTTATGCTTAAAGGAGTGCATTCTAATCTGAAAACATTTATATGGGTAACATTCAGGGGGGATTATCTTAAAATGCAGTTCATAGTCGTTTTGGTGGCTTTTTATTAAACGTCTTTTATTGACCAATCAACTATCACATTTTGACCTACCAATGAAACACCTTCTCATAATTTTTAAAATATAAGTTTGTGTTCCTCTTCTAGACCGTGGTGATCTTTAGACTGGTGAAGTGTGAGTGTTCTTGTTCGTGTGTGTGCACGAAGTAATTTTTCTTGGAATTACGGTTAGATTTCTTCTTTAGAAACACTTCGGAAGTAAAATTTTTCCCGTTTTGATTTCTAGGAACAACGTAGTAAGGTTAGGTGTGTTTAGGTTAGGTTAAGGTTGTTAGTTTAGGTTAAAAATTACCGCTACCAACATTTTTAGCTTGATAGATAAAAAATATCATACACATGAGGATTCGTACCTCATTTCAAGATGAATAATGGATATGCAAATTTCGTTGATGTATTGATATTTTCTACCAATCTAGAAAGTCATCATTTATATTTGTTGATCGAAATGTAAACAAGACGAGGTAATTTTTTGTACGCACCATGTCAAAGTACAAATAATAAATAAGGCATTAATCTCTCAGAATGTGTTTCCCTTTTTCTATCTTTCTGTTTTTTTTTTTTATTGTTAAACCTCTACAAAGGCAAAATATTGGCAAAATAAGCCATCCAAACATGAAATTTCCAGCAATAGTAAGAATTTGAAAAGTAGCGCAAAACAAATTAAGATATTAAAAATATCAATTATAAATTCATGCTCAAAGCAGTACAATTAGTGAAATTACGATAACCCATTTCGGGTGCCTTTGTGACTTTCACACTGAACAAACGACTGCAGAAACCTATACACTACATAATGCCGTTCTTTGTAACATCAACAAAGATTTAAGCTACAGCAATGAAATTTCTTTGAGCAATGGCTTACAGAATAATACATAAATTAATAAAATTCCATGCTTGCACATGGTGTGACATTGAAATAAAGATTCTGAATGACTGTAATGACCTCACCAATAGATATAAACAATTAAAAACATTTGGCACATATGCTATGCAAGGACTTCTAGTTTAGAATAAATATAAGTTTTAATCTTGGCCAGGAAGATTATAATAAAACTAGGGGGTACGCCCCCTGCTCGCTAACGCTCGCCAACCCCCAGAGGATTCCTTCGCAATCCTCATTGGTTCGATGCGCGAACCTATGCTCGCTTCGCTCGCATCAATGAAGACATGTGTCCTAGCAGAAGGAATTGTTAACAAAATATGATATTCCAAAAAAATATTTTTCAAATCTAAATTTTATGCTGTTTATCAGAAAAGATATTTACAGTACCTCTGGAATCAGAATTCAAATGGAAACTTTGAGGGAAATTTTGATTCGAAATGTGAGCGTTGATTTGGAAATTGAAAACCCAGCATGTTGGTTGTGTGTACATTTACCCAGCACTCGAGCCAACCACGCTTTTTCATTGAGTTTGTTGTCGAAAGTTGTAATGCAAGTGTCTTGTTGAACTATAATAGTTTGCCCCGAAACGGACTTTTTTTTTAAAATAACCCTGAAAAGATTCTCCGTTTTCTTTGATTTATATTATATACTGCAACAGCACGACTAAAATTCTTTTTTTTTTCAATAAAATTTCATCCTATAACGCTATAAATTCAATTGAAGCGCGAGGCTTTGGGATAAACAAAGAATCGTACAATGTTGCCAAAACGCGAAAACAAATAACGTCTTTTTTGCGTGCCACGTAAGAGAATTATATATATAGATGAATACAAAGAACTGTCAATTATCAAGTTGCCTGGCGTAGCCCGGTGGGGATGAGTAACGGAACTGAAGGGATGTGGGCTCAAAACTCGATCCAAACAAAAATCACCGTATACAAGGTGGCTGGTGCACGCTACATAATGTGTCATGAGATAAATGCTCCCACGCTGGTGTGGTGAGGAGATTTCGAAAACAGGTAGCCAACTCAGATGATAACCTCACCACTTGTTTCAAAATTAAAAGGTGTTTTCTTTGGATCTTCCTCTTCGGTCTTAACTACCGTTAACCCACAACCACCAGACCATTCACCATTAGCCCGTTGTGCTGCTGCATTGTGACATTAATTGAACCACCATCTACCTATCTCGACCCTGTACGTGTTGGACGAGATATCTCGTTCATTAAGGTACGAACAACTTTGCTAATGAGAAGTCATCCAGATATAATGACTTGCTCAATATACTGCCGATCTTTTTACAATGACGATATCTAGATCTGGTCAGGTTTCTTTCAATGAAGATATGCCTCGTCCATCAGGTTCTTGTTAGGTTTTGTTAATGACCAGGTACCGCTTCAAGACAACCACCGGGAGGGTTAACTTACCAATTTAATTTACAAAAACATAAATGACACCTCTCAATGTTATACATACAAAAACGGTTGTTATATGTTAATGCGTCTGGGTAGATCGGTAGGCATCGCATCGGTCTATTGGCGACGGTCTGGGATCCCTGCTAGAAGATCTCAGGAGAATTCCTCGTAATGTAGAACTATGGTCAAATGACAATAACAACACCTGATCTGGCTTACCACTCACCAAACTTCCACAACCCGCCAATTTGAATACATTTGAGGAACGTGCACCAGCCCTCGTATGCACGACGTTCTTTGAATGGACCTAGTTTAGAACTCGCAGCCCGTCTGTTTCTAATCCTTTGATCTTTCAACTGGGATACGACGGTGTTGATAATGCGTCCAGATAGCCTCAGCCACAATGAAGTACAAATTTAAAGTTATATTTCAGATAAGGGCGAAATTGTCTAACCCAGCTGAGTATATGCACTGAGAGAGCCAGAAGAACTGTCACATTCTAGCCCAATCAAAACAGAAACATCACTAATATGTGTCATTGGTTGCGCATAACAGTGCATATATAGAGCGATACTCATTTGTGGAAGCATCTAGTGTACTTTCTGAAGTGAGAATGGAAGTTATCCCAATTTAAACAATTTTCAACATGGCTTAATAATGGGGCTTGTTATCTGGGCCATGCCAATTCGGAGATAGAAGTTTGGATTTTCATGTACTACCAATTCAAGAGTGTACCGTATTTGCAAGAATTCAGGCGAAACCTGTAACATACTACAGCACTGTGGCCCTAAACAGACTCGAGGTGACAGTGACCTTTGTCTACCTGCAAGATTCTTAATAGACGTGGAAATTTGCCTCAAATAATATCCAAATTCAAAGCTGGGCTCTCAAAAGCATCATGGTTATGGCTGACAAACGTTACCTGAATGATATTCCTAGGATCATTTCGTAATCTTTTCGACCAGTCCTAACAAATCCAACGAAGTTTATTTAGTAACTTATGTTTCCCGCAGTGGTCTTCCATAAATGTAACACATTTGATTGGTCAAACTGATCTGATTTATATAGTGGGCAGACACTAACTCTAAATTGTGTATAGAGCGATTACAACCTGTTATTTGTAATGAACCATTTGGACTGAATCAAAATTATAATAATACCAAAAATTTTGGCACCATCAAAGGCACGTCATGGGTAATTATGATGGTTTTAACCTAATTCATATTTTTAGCCTGACTTGAATGCATTATTCTACAGTGCTAGACGAGAAAATAGTAAATGAAATTTTGATCATTTTAGGTTGGTGTTTGTTAAATTATGCATGTAAAAGTACCTGATACCTATGGTATAACACTTGTACATAAATTGATACTATTACCAAGGAATATAAGTAACAGCTGAGTCCAACCATTCCTCTTTATTCGTGCTTCGTTGTTAATAATGCAGATTCAAAGATACCAGTGAGCAGTGAATAGCGCCTTCTATCAGTTCATATGCAAAACATTTGTTAAAGGTGTCGTCCTAAAAAAGAATTTTCACATTAACTTTCAATGGCAACATCCATATGGCTCCACATTTCGAATCTAATAATCCTCGATATCCTAGTTTGAAATCATTTGCTCGTGTTTCTCGATTATGAGAATGAAAACTTTGAAACTCCTAACATTAAATTAATTTCAGAAATATTAATTTCTTATGGTGAAATTTAACATTATCTTACTATTTAAATCTCAAAATCTACGTACTTCATATTTAAATTTGTTTTTAGCAAGTCATTTTTATTATGAAAGTAATACGAAAAAATTATGAATGCCAAACCTTCATTTGTTAATGGAAATGTATACATAAATTTTTATGACTTCAGAATATCAGCGATTTTTTTTAATCTGTAATTTCTTCGCTAATACATTTACTATTACATTACTTACTATTAAATTTTACTTACATTACACTACTAATACATTACATTTACTATTTTAAGCCATTTTTTTCTATTACGAAATAACGCACTTCGAATTTTGGTGGTGAGTTGATGATTATGAGCTGATAGAATATTGATGGTACAAATCGTAATAACTGAAACAGCTAAACTGTTTAAGGACAATTTTTAGATTTGTTACTCAAACATGTTTCGTTATCTCCGGAATATTTATTAGTAAGTCATCGTTTATTATGGAATCGATTGTTAATAATAGGTCACACACTGTTTGTCCAAACGTGCACGTTAAGTTAGCCCAGACAAAATAGTAATTACAAATATTTCAATAAGAGCTGTTACAAGTTAATGAGACTCAAAGAAGTGTTTGGAAATAAATTGTTCCAGAACAAGTGAAGCGGTTTCTTTCCCTCGAAAGTTTAATTCTAAACGAATTGTAAAAAAGAGACATCATTTAAAGCAAAGTGCTTTCCAATTTGAATGTATTTGTCGCTTTTTATACCGGCTTCTCTTTTGTTCTCATGCAACTCGTGTGAAAGAAAATGTTTCCGTTACACAAATTTCCCTTTCTTTGTCCTTTTTTTATTCTTCCGTCATTTTTTCTAAAGCCACAGCCACACATAACAGGCGTTTTCAAATATTATTGCCAAATTTTTTTTTGCTGGTAAAGTATTTTATTATTCCTTTATAGAGAAGCCACAAAACCTCTGCAAAATAAAGAATGATAAATTACTTTTAACAGAATAAAGAATGTTCCCTAAATAAAAAGTCAGTAGTCAATGGTGATTGTGAATTCACTTTTGAATGTTTATAAAAGTTAAAAAAAAATAGTTGGGGCACCCTATTATCCCCTCTACCTTCTCAAGTACGCGCAAAGCAGCTTCTTCTGGAGGGTGTTTCCATTCAATTTGTTCGAAAAGGTTCACGCTCTTTTTAACCACGTGTTGCTTTCCCACTCAGTCACCGAAGCAGCTGTCTCAGCCGCCTTTTTGCTGCTTTTTCTCCACAAAGAACAACGCCGACCCACATACTTTGAGCGCCATGTTTGACCACATCTTCGATAGCAAAATCGAAAACTCTGCACTTATGTTGCGATTCAAGACACTCAGTCTACCAATAAAGAGTTTAAAGCTGGACAGGAGAGGTGACATGATGCATAAAAACAATGCATGAAACAAAACATTCTACAAAACACATGAAACAGGGAATACAGCATCTTCCCTCTTGGCATGATATACATCGGACAAGACACACAAAACATAAGCAGTAGTAATAAAGCCCCATACAAACCATACACTAGATATATCAGTGGCGGACAAATGATGCACAAAGCATAAGCCGTATACATCAAACACACAGACAAGACACTACACACAAAAATAAGCAGTAGGAATAAAACACACAAAACATACACTAGATATATCAGTGGCAGAAATATAAGAACTAGAAGTTCGAAAATATGTTTTTTCTTTTCATACTAAAGGGAAGGAGGGGATAGAAAATATTCCATACAGCTTCAGTCTACGTTTATCGTGGTGGCAATGGCTTTGGCGCGTTTTTTTTTTTTTTTTTGGCGTACTTTTAGTAGCGAGTTATGACAAGTTAAGGCAAACCATATGTTTATATTATGGTTATATCAGTTTTTAAAGACACCTCGGCAAGCGCGGAAAGTTTAAATTTTCAATTTGAATGTTTTAGAATGTTTTTTCAAAAACCGTTATAAACTGTTTGATTTAATTAGTTCCTTTGAAATATTTTATTTAATTCCATTGGTTATTTAAATTTTAAACTGTCCTCTGATTTCATTGGTCCTTTTTATTTTTTTTCTATGATTTCGTTCGTTTTTTTAATGGTTTTTTGACAGTTGTGGAATTTTCTTTCATTTTAATTTATGTCACGGGTACAGTGCTGTCATCTCAGGTTGTACTATATATATATATATATATATATATATATATATATATATATATATATATATATATATATATATATATGTGACGACTTTCTCACTACCAAGTTACTCATAAAATACTAGCAGTTCAGAGAGCAATGAAAAATACGTCTTTATTAGTCCACAGTCATGATTCGAGTGCTACAACAGATGGCGCAGCAAGTTACAAGTTGCGTATCAACAAATTAATTATTCCTTGATCAGCAATACTCAAACAGATTTCATTGCCTTATATGGTATCATTTGATGGGACATCGTACAGTAAATAGACGGGAACAGATGGATCACGCCGTGGGAAGATGAATTTAGCTTAGCTTGCAAAAATTAATTATTTCTGATGCAATGGGCTGCGAAAATGTAAAAGGCACGTGAAAAAACACTCGGAGGCGCCGGCCAACCTCGAAGCAATTTTCTCACGAATCATTTTTAATGTTACATATATATTTTTTTTATTTAAGAATATTTATATGCTATATATTTTTTAAAACGTGTATAAATGTATTTCGGAAGATGTGTTTCTTTTGGACACTGTAAATTTTTCAGAGATAGGGATATATTACTTTAATTAGCAACAGGTAGGCTCTTCGTTGGCTTGTATTACAACTGCAGCACGTCGAGGCATACTTTTCACGCGTTCTTTGCAAATCTGGACAGGAATAACTCGTTATGCCTCTTAAAAGGTTATGAGAAGAGAATTTTGTGAAGATGGGCATGCGTGGTGGTGTCGTGCTAGTTCCTCCAGTTTGTCCCACAAATGCTCGATCGGATTATGGTCTGGGCTCTGAACAAGCCAGTCAAGCAAATTCACCATTTTTTTTAGGAAACCAGTCCGACACACGTTCTGCAGTTTGTCATGAAGCTCGATCCTGTTGGAAGAAACAACCATCATCGCCGTAGTATTGCCACAGTGCAGGAAGTGCAACATCCCTTGCAGCTTTACTAATGCTTTACTTTCTGACTTCGAAAAACTGACTACCCAGTTACTAGACGTGGAAAGCGACTTAAGGTAAGACAATCAGTAATTAGTCGATATTATACTGTGGATACCGGTACAGATATTCCGATTGTTCCTCTTTCAAAATTAGAAAAAATGCCAGAAATCAAACTTAAAACACTTAGAAAATTCCTCATCAATTTGAAATTTACAATACAAAAGGTGTTGAACTTAATGAGGTATTTGCATGTGCGAGGGTTTTGCTTACAAATGATCTTTTCTAGAATTTTTATTTTAAAACTCCTTAAATATTGCGTTTAAACTTTCAAAATAATTTTGAAATGATTATAAAATAAATTTTAATTTTGTAGAAAACGAAATAAAGTCACGTGATCCGAAAACAGGCCGTCATTGGATGTAACGTCATTGCGCATAGCTGAGCTTTTGTTTACATCTCTCATCTATGCTCCCTGTACCAATGAATTTCTGAAACTATGTCATTTATGTATAATCACTTATTCTTTTAGATTATTAACTAATTCTACTGTGTATCCCAAATTAAATTAGTTTTTAATTTGTGATAATTAATTTACATTCAAACAATTCATAACCTAATAGCATTTAAAATCATCATTGGTTTTGCTTTAACATCTTGCATTTCATGGTATGAATTACCAAGCTTATTCAATTAATACCAAAAACTAACACATTCGGATGATTTATAGTGCCTTTTTTTAAATTGTCTTGAATATCACTCAGAATAACAGTTTTGAACGAAAGCAGCGTAATATTTAATAAAACTATGTTTGAAAACGCAGTTTTGGAAAAACAAATTGTTGCATTATTAATACCATGGAATTAGCTTAATAAGCATTTAAAATATCAAGATAAAACCACTCAAAAATAAAATAAATTAATTTCTAACTTTATAATTACAACTTACCAAAAAATGGTATTCACATCAATTAAGAGAAGTCTTACGAGACAAATCGTCTCTCCTCATAGCTTTTATCCAAGCTTTCCTTTTCCCAGGATCTCTCGGAAAGTAAAAAAATAAGTTTTCTGGCATTTTTACTTTTGTACTTTTACATCCATATACTATAAAGTATTTATATGTTGAAACTTTGTTCTCCAAGTAATATTCTAGACAAAAACGTTATGCAGAATTAAGCAAACTAAACACACATGGCGAAAACGAATGTAAACAACCATAGCAACGCCGGCGCAGTGGATTACTATGCGCTATGACGTCACACAGCAGCCATTACGAAATTCCTGTTTTTCCCACCAATAACGTAAACGAAATTTAAAAATTAATACATCGGGAAATAGTTTTCCAATTTCAATAATATATACGTCATTTTTTATGGATTTTCATCCTCTAACGCAGTGTTTCCCAAAGTGTGGTACGCGTACCCCCAGGGGGAGTTTGCTGAGGGTACGCGTTGCACCGGAGTTTGGAGGGGATACTGCACTGTGCTTAGCTGCGCCTAATTCTACGTTCTCATGAGTCAAGTCAAGACAGTCTTGTGAGGCGTGAGATGGTCGGGAGTGACACGGCGGAAATATACCAAACTTCGTTACAGAAACAACTTACTTCGTTAACCCTCCGTCGGACACAACTGTTCCCCACTCCTCTCGTAGAAGGGGTAGAAATCTGCTTATTCTAGTAGTATCTTATCTTACCGGATGTTTGGACCCAACCTTTTAATTTTTTCGCGCGCTTAGTGGACAGCTGTTAGCGTCATTTGATCTCTCAGGCACATTGCGCCCGAATGCGTTACATATATAAAGGTACATTACAAGGCAAAGAAATTTCATTGTTTTACGTTCAAGATAAAGTGAACGCTGCCATCGCAAAAGTTAAGTTATGGCAAAAGAGAGTTGGTAATGGAGAAGTAGACTCGTTTACCTCTCTTCATGAGTTTATAACAAGTTCGACTACTAAAATTGATGCTGATACTCTGAAATGCCTAACACAGCATTTGGAGAGTTTGCAAGTGGGCTTGAAAAACTATTTCCCTGATTGAACCAAAAATATTTAATGGATAAGATATCCGTTTAACATTAACACAACATCCATGCCAGAAGATTTGTCGCATGCGGAAGAAGAGTAATTGTTAGAATTGGCTTCAGACGGATTCTTGAAAAATAAACATAAGGATAGTACTTTAACATCATTCTGGTTACAAATGCAACTTGTGTATCCAGTTTTAACAGAAAAAGTTCTAAAATACATCTTTCCTTTTCCAACTTCATATTTATGTGAAGTTGCTTTTTCAGCATTTTTAGACATTAAGTCGAAAAAAAGGATCAGACTATTGGACGTGGAACCACATCTCAGATTAAAATTAACAACCAGGGAACCAAATTATGACGATCTGTTATCTCAGCACAAACAATTTCATCCTTCTCATTGATCCAAATAAACGTTATTTATAATATAACTTTTATTTATATTTTATTATGAATAATTTGATTTCTCTTTTCTTATTATTTTGTGTAAGTCACAAAAAAAGGAAAAAAACCTATTTTGATTGTTATTAAAATACATCCATTTTTTGACGGGGGGGGGTACTCAGCGTTACGAAAATTATAGAAGGGGTACACATACGTCAAAAGTTTGGGAAACACTGCTCTAACGTAATAAAATTGAAACAAAAAAGGTGAAAATACCTCATTAAGGACTACGAATGGCATATTTTTGGTGTTATATAATTTATTATTTGTCCACGCCAACCAACGGAGCAGACTTTCATGTACATGTTCTTTTGTTCTCATGTACTTCACGAACTCTTCAACCACCATATGAATATCTGTTATTAGCACTCTCTAGCGTTGAGAAAAAATTTTCTATATCAACCACCAAAAGTCCTCATCTTTAGGTGTAAACCTAGTTTTTCGATTGATGGTAGGTAGTTTAATTAGCATCGCACCGGAGCAACACAACGATCTCTTCAATGGACGGTGAAACATCTGAAATGTCATCCAAGACACATGAAAACGAAGCCTCTAACTTCGATTCGCTATCTGACTTCACCTAAACATGTATGTATTTTCTAATTTCCCAGTCAACAACACGTTTTGAACGAATTAACGAAAAGGCCCAGGGTATTCCTGAGTTCAGTTTGTTCGCTAGTGAATCTACCTGGCAACCTTGCAATGACAATAACTCGAAGGTAGCTAGCGCAGTGTTGAATAACCACTGAACCAAGAGGGTCCCAAGGTTAGTTCTGCTAGTTACATATAAATTATAATTTTATTCGTTTTTTACTTTTCATGAACTTTCATGAATGTGAAGTATACTTGTGGTCTAGTTTCTATTCTATGCGCTCAACTTAAGTGAACTCTGATTTACGAGGAAATAAACGTCAAATCTACTTTCCTTTTTTATGTGTGAAGATTCAGAGTGTTAAAAGAAACGAAATCAATTAATGCGAATACTGTCCCTGAATATGTGTGTGAAGTCAAAGTTGAATTTCAACCACGCTATTGCTCGCTTCACGACATTCTATTTATGTGTTACTCGTATTATTTACTGAGACAAGAAAACACTAGTTACACATTATATCTTCAAAGTATGTCAGGAAGCTGGTTTTTTATCAAAATTGTATCCATGTGTGCCGGTTAAAAAAATCTTCTGGAGGGCAGGAAATTTTCGTTCGAAGCAGAATAGCGTATCTATCCCATGAATATGCGTTTATAAACATAGTATGTTGATCCTTAAGAAGTATATATTTTGACATATCTTTTGTTATGTAAACTAATTAAGAGGTTTTGAAACGAAAAAGAAATCCGTTACAAAATAAAAAAAATCATGATGTCACTAAAATTCCTGATGGATAAAAATTATTCAGCAATTTACACTTGTGTGGTTAGTAGTTATTAGGGATGCGACATCGATAGCAAAACATCGATGTTCAAAATTAAAACATCGATGTTGATTAAACATCGTTTCAAAAACATCGATGTTTTTAAAATTCAGTGTATTTAAACTTTTTCCCCCATTTCTTAAGACTGGTATAGCAACTTGTGATGCTACATCGACAGCAAAACATCAATGTTGATAATACATCGCCCCCAAACCGTCGATGTTTTTAAAATTCAGTGTATTTAAACTTGTTTCCCCATTTCTTAAAACTGTTTTACCAACTATTGATGCGACATCGGCTCCAATACATCGATGTTGAAAATTAAAACATCGATTTTGATAATACATCGCCCCCAAACCATCGATGTTTTTAAAATTCAGTGTAGTTAAACTTGTTTCCCCATTTCTTAAAACTGGTTTAGCAACTAGTGATGTGACATCGGCTCCAATACATCGATGTTTTTTTTCTAAAACATCAAAGTTTAGAAAACATAGACATCGAGGTCGCATCCCTACTTTTCTGTCCCTTCATCCTTGGTCACTTTGATCTAAAAGTATGTTCAATTTGCTGATTAAGAAAATTATACTACTTGGTTATTTTTTAAATTTTTATAACGGTACTTTTTTCATTTAAAAATAAAACATCGACAACGTAAAAAAGTCGACAAGTATAAACATCGATGTTACCAAAACATCGACACCAATACATCGATGTTTTTAAAAAAAACATCGATATTTTGTAAACATCGACATTGATGTCGCATCCCTAGTAGTTATTCCAAGGGCATATTTATTTTCAAGTACTTAAAATATCTCGCATTCATTTACCTAAGCTCAAGTATTGAAACTGTAAACAATTCGTTCATTGTTTTTAAATTCCTTTAAATTTTCTTCGTTTAAAATTTACATGTTGTTGTTGTTTCTAATGCCTACACTGGCAGACCTGAGGAGTGCCAGGCCCGTCGAAGACGGCAAGAGGCGAGGGAGTGCGCCTTCCATGTTATTGAGCCCAATTGGGAGGAAGTCCGACTTTGCTCGACATACATGACACATCCGTTTTACAGGAAGGTCCCTTTCATACATCCATTCACTCACACATATCGTAATTTAGATACCAATCAGAGGCCGATAACCCTCTGATCAGATACCCCCAGAGGTATTGATTTGGTATGGGAACATGGGGGACTTTGTGACCACGACCTATTTAACGTGCCCCAGTCACCATTAGTGAACACGACGGTCTTTAGCCAGGTCTAAGCGCCTATCTCGCAAGCATCAGAATTGCAGGCTCCGCCGAGGACAGAACCCACAACCCTTCTGATGCGAGCCCGACGCTCTACTGACTGAGCTACCGCGGCTCAAAATTTACATAAAACTTATTACCTTAGAATTTGTGTCGAATGTAAGATGAAAACAAATAATTGTAGCACATGTTTTATTTAAGAATATTTATACATATTTAATCACTCCTCATATGTTCTTAAGACTTATTAAAAGAATGCTTAAGAATTGAATTTGCTTACAAAAATCCTGGCCTTCAGGAAATAATATATTTTAAACAAAAATAGCCTATGTTGCTCCGGTGCGACGTTAATCAACTACCTATGTACCTGCTTTTTAAATAAATAATTATTTATTGTTCTAAAATATGATTTTTTTCTGTTATTGTATATTCAGAGAGACACATAAAACTGAATAAATATTTTAATTGGTCAAATTTACTGTGCTACTTAAGATTTCGAATTCCAAGGTAGGGTAAAGTGGTGTAAGTACATTTTCGGGGTAAGTGTATGGTGGAAGTTCTCCATAATATTGGAGCCGAACAATTCACTGAGTACCCATCTGAAGGATTATGCAGCATACAATCTGCACTTGCATACTTTTGCCACTAGAATGTGCTGAAGTGAGTGATAGCTTTGAGAGAAGGTTTCAAATCACACCTGTTGATTCCACTTGGTGTATCAAGTTGTAAATGATCTTTGAAATTCGAGAACATTCATACATAGTTACCCACTTTTTTTTTTTGACTTTTTCATGTAACTAGTTTCTATTTTTCTAATATTAAAACAATTATTTGCCCCTCTTTGTTTTTTACTAGAGTTAGGCTGCATTTACCCCACACAAATTCACTGGAGGGTTTAGTGTGGATGTTGCCACTGGGGAAAGTGAAAAGTCTGCACTTGCCCGTCCTTTCCTTTTGTGAGGGCAATAGTTGCACTAGAAGAAGTTTACATATTTAAAACAACAGACTAGTTAGCAATTGGTGATTGGGCCATAGTTAAGTTCTTGGGGAAAACCAGTGTTAAGCACTATGTTGGGGAAATTGAAAATGGTAATCCTCTTATATGAGAAATTTATCTTTCAAACCCCGTATAAACAAGATATGTTCTGCAGTGAAAAATGATATAATTTGCATACATCCTCCTTCCGTGATACGAAGACAGGAGATAAGCAATTATTGGAATTGAATCCTCAAACTTTAATGTTAAGCTGTTTAAGTTTCCCGTAATCACTTAATTCTTGATTAAGGCTCGTATTTCATTTGAGTCGAGAACTCCTAAAATTTCTATACATTTTTTTACACACTGACCATGGCAGCTTCATCTACTATACACTGGCTGCTTCAAAATTTTCCTAACCAAACTTTAAAAGGTAGTAGGGCACCAAACTACAAAAAATTTATCAAAAAAAAATAAGGTCCATAATAGTTTTGAGAGTGCGCTGTTTGGATGGTTAGAAAATTGTTCTCTTTAAAAATGCATCCTCCACACTACCGATGTCTCACGCGAAGGTACAAAATCAGAGATGGTTGATATGCATATCTAACGCATGGTTACTGTCAATGTAAACTGCAGAACTGCTCAAATATTCAGCCATAGTCGCTTCACCTATAGGCGAGTGTCAAATTGTCAAACATTGGTGCGTAGTTAAATTTGCGTTGAACTGGAGCAACGTATTATGCACCATTTGCCAAAGGGATGAATCCGATGAATTTTTAACCTCACTCAGACGACTGTCAAACATTTCAGCGCAAATGAAAAGGATATAATTAACTCTTTTATATTAAAAACTCCTTAAGAATGATTGACACACACTTAAGCTACGTTTAACAATTCGCTTGCTTAAGCCCTTATTTATTTCAATCTTGCTTAGAATGCCATCCATTTTTTAAGCCCCGGAACTACTTTTGACCCACACCTATGAACTTGAAGCGTTCAGAATTAACTCGGCTGGTGGTGACAACGCTTAAATGTTTGACGACTCAGCCCTAGCATATGGGGTTGTGTCTGCAGTACTATCTTTGAGCGTCTGCAAATATCGGTAGCCTAATAAATCAAATGCATGTCAGTCACCTCGGAAATCGTGCTATGCACCTTCTCTTGCAAAACACTCGTCAAACAATGCTCTATAGCTTCGACGCATAACAGTTGCAGGTCATGCATTACTTTTCACAAAAAGTTTAGTTTAGTCATGAAATTTTAATTCACCCTATATAATTTTCCATAGAAAATCCAAAAAGCACCCTCATATATCATTAGGCTACATACGGCGCTATAGAAAATTTTACTTGCTGACAGTCTTCCTTGCCTATCGGATCTTCCCTTAAGGTTTGATCCCAGATCGTCACCAATAGTATGTTGTGTCGCTCCAGTGTGGCGTTAATTACATACCCACCTACATGGTCTATTGGTCCATTCTCAAGAAACATATACGTGGTCTATCGATCTATTCTCAAGAAACATATACATGGTCTATTCTCAAGAAACATTACTTTTAAACTAATTGAAAATTATTGAGGATTATTAAAATTACCGTTTTCCTTTTTAAACACAGTCAGGGAAGTTAACAAGAAAATTGTACAGAATATTTTATATCTGATTAAATTTCAAATGTCTTTCATCTACGAAAACGGCTGTTGATGTATAACCTCAAAAGCCACCGGAACACCTCCACAGAAAAGCTCCTCACATACTATTAAAAGACAAACTCGGGAATGCATTTGATTTCGGAGGAACATTTACGGACCGGCGACTTATTCATGGTTCGATGATGAAGAACTGGCCTGCGGGCCGTTTCCAGAACATGACAGGAAAGGGAGAAATAGAAAACGCATAAAAATGAAGGGGGGGGGGCGGTTCTTTGAAGAAAGCTTAGTCTGAATATATCCAGCCGCAGATTTCGGAGGAAGATGGCCGGTTTTCCCCTCTGCCATTGAAGGCGGAATGAAAATCGTGATAAACCGCTGCTGCCTTTTGCTGTCTGCGGTATGGAAGAGGGACTCGAGGCCACAGGAGACGCACGGAACGTGAAGAGAAAGTGGGATGAGTGGGCTATGGATGTGGATTTCCGAAGGGGAGGGTCCATTCAGAACACGTTATCGAGTTTTGAGTTTTGTTTCGATGATTTTCTTCCTCGACGCTTCCGGGAAACATTGTGACGTGCGTTCCTTTAGCGGGAAATCCAAGTAGGGCGGAAATTAGGTCCGACTAAAGGTCGTCACGTACAAAGGAGGCTGGTGCATGTTAAATATGCCGTGTCCACAAATGTCATCACTTAGGCGTGGTGTGGAAGTATGAAGAGTGGATTGACAGGTCATCGACATGATTCAAAATTACGTGGTGATGTCCTCGGTCTCTTCGGGGTCGATCCTGCAGTCGACAATAGTTATTTTATGTTGCTCCAGTGCGATGTTGGTTAACAAAGTAGGGAGGTTGAATTATACAAATGGAGGTATATTGTAATATTTTAATTAAGGTCACACTAGAGCAACACAACGGGCTATTTGCGACGGTCTGGGATCAACTCCGAAGGGAAAGATACGATTGTTGAAATTAGGTTTCAAACAAATGTGTGGGTATTAACTAAGGCTGTTCATGATAGGATGGGTTTCCAGTGAAATTTCATTCTGGAATTGGCTCGTTACGGAAGAAAAGTTGAGTATGCTAAGTTTGAAGAGTTTGTTTCTAAACGTAATTAGTACTGTCTTAGATATCTTATAAGGAAACGGAAAAATTCTATTAGTCTTAATAGAATTTTAAAATTATTTTCCGGTTTAAGTTCTACGTTTACTGATTTGTAGCTCTATTCTCTTCTTTAATGAGAGATAGGGTGTTTATTGAATTTAAGTCGATTATTATTTCTGTAATCTTTTTACATTCATTGATAAAAAGAGCTCAAGATATTTTGCATACAGGATTTAGGAACACCAAAGGCTACATTTTTAAGGTGGCATGTTGCCTACTTCTTATCTTAAATGATGAGCAAAAACCGCAAGGCGGAAACCAAATATTATTATTTTATTCTGTTGTAATGAAATTATTTCGTTTTGGGGAAGTGATATTTCCGCGCTGGTGTTTATTTAAGTAGACCTCATGATGAAAATTGCTGCTCTTATTAGATTTTGTCGACTATGTCTATTTTGGACGCTATTAGGCAAATATGGATCCCTGAAATAGTTTTAGCCGCATAAAGCTGAGTTAATAATAAAATGTCATAACTAAAATTGTAATTGTATGGAATCAAGGTTAACCTATTTTCTGGAAGTATAGTTAATAAAAACAGCACAAGGAAACCACAATTATTATTTCAGTTTGTTATAGTGAAAATGGTGATTTTGAGGAATATGGTATTTTTTGCTAGTGTTTCTTGTCCGCTTTTGGACCAAATGACCCAAATCAAACTTTTTTGTTAATATACATTTAATCATATATAACACATGACAAAAATTGCCGTTCATATTAGATTCTGTCGACTTTATGTCTGTTTTTGACGCTACCAGGAAAAAATTAATATCCCAAATGCCCTTTGTTACATAAAGCTAAAGCAATAGTAAAATGATGTAACTAAATTTTTATTGGTAGATCAAAGCCTAATTCTTGAAATCGTATGCTCAAAACTTGTCTTTTTTGGTTCCCGGCTCCCATTAAGCCAAGCATTAGTACAAAACATTGCACAGAACAATAAACTTGAAACCACACTAAAGTAGACAATTGTGTAAACGCATTTAAATATAACCTGCCCAAGTAAAAAACATCATAAGAAGTAAACATATTTTCGTTAAAGAGGGAATTTGTTTTATCACCCTTTTAGCTATGGTTGGCTTTAATCTTTAATGTAAACGACACGCGCATTCCACTTACAAGACTAGTTGTGTTACAAGTTACAAAAGAAGGTACCAAAGCTACAGCTTCCCATGCATTTAGCATTATAGATTGTTTAGTTTTAGTGGTGCAAGAAGACCAGATCTGGCCATACAATGTTTCTTAGTCAAGTAAATGGATATACAAACATACAAACTTAGCTTCAGAGAAAAACCCTTTCAAAACGTAAGAACCAGCTGCATTCTTCTGTTTTGGAAAAAATAAATCTAGTAATTCCTCATGAAACCTAAAAGCAATACATTGTGTGATAGCTTTTGGAGCAAGATAAAATTTATCATACATTTCACTCTCAGTGATTCCTAACACTAGAATGGAAATATTTTGCCACCTGCGTGGGTATTCTTCGAGAATTTGAAGTAGTGTCTGACTTTTAAGGAAGAAGTGAGGGAGAGGCATTTGGAAGGTGGTTTAGGAAAGATTACCTTGACTTTCTTCAGGAAGATGTAAAATGCATTTTTAATACAAAACTTCAGGAGAGGTTTTGCTCGGGAAACCCTTCACGATGTAACTTTTCTGGAAATTTACTTTCGTGTTTATTCAAATACTGTAGGAGTGGAATTTGCTTTTCAGTCAGAGATGCGTTTTTGGATTTTCAGTGGAGTAAATGACGCGGGTTGGAGATGAAATTGTTCAGTAACGTTCCAGCGAAGGAAAGTTTATTAACTTACTCAACAGTGGAGTTTTCTATTGTATAATTAACGGGAAAGTCGAAATTGTAATAGATTTATTCTAAAACAGTACACAATATCTGAGTTAAACTTTCTGAATTACATCTATTCCTGATGAAGTATCGACACTCATATTTCACATCTTATTTCAATCAATTTGTAATAAACACAGCATCTATATTTGCATAAATGTATTTCATGCCTCTAAATAAAATATAAAAAATATTCAAAAATGTAAAACAGCCTTTCTTTAATTTACTAGTGGCAATCCTTACTTCTAACAAACTGCATTACAAAGGCACAAATTAGTCAAGGTACAACAATTGGATTCTGAATGCGTCTGCTTCAGTTTCATCATAATTCCTTGCTCAAAGGTCTCATCATCTGATAGAGGTTTAAAATAACGAGGTGTCCTCGGATCTTACTTTTTGTGAATTATCCCGGAATTATCGCCAATATCACCCTACGTGGCGTAGACTGAAAAAGTTCCCGGATGATAGAATTTCTTACCAAATTCTCTCCAACCGGTCGGGCTATATGGTCAACATTCCAGGATGGTTGCAATTACCTTCCCATAACGTCTCAAATGTACTCTATGGGGGAGAGATTAGAAGACCTATATAGCCAAGGAAGTGTTGGGAAAGCTTAATGACAATCCATAGCAACACGTGCTGTGTGGGGCCGGGCATTATCTTCTTCAAAAGTAAGTCCGGGGTGTCGCAAAAGGAACGGTAACACAACCGGTCGTAGAATGTCGTCTACATACAGCTGTTCTGTAAGAGTACCAGAAATGAAAGGGTCCGGCTATCACCCCAGACCATAACGCCCGGTTGTGGAGATGTGTGGTGTGTGATAATAAGGCAGGATCCCCCAGCTCTCCTTGACGTCTCCAGGAAGCAGGATGGAATAGCAGATGTTTTAGCATTTGCCATTTGTTATAACAATAGCATTTGCCTACCTACCAGGCAAACTTCAGAGACGGGAAAACGGAAGTCCACATTTGTAAGTTTAACAAAACCATTTAGTTTTACATAATTCGAACACTTTATTCTTTAAGAGCAGTGAACTTGGCGCATTCTGAGATTTGACGGTTTCCTTCGCGATTTGGTAGAAACATGTCCGTATAAAAACCAGAAGTACAGAAGTCTATGTACACTGATCCATAGGATTGGAAAGGGCACGAAGCTGCAGTCTCGCATTTGTTATTTGTAAAGTCAAATTTGGCTTAATCGAAAGTTTCCAAGGTCTTGTAAATAAATTATTTTATTTCATACCACAAGGTACCTTTAATTCCTATAAAAAACCTTCGCCCACACCAGTACAATTCTGAGTTATCAACAAACGTAAAACAAAACAGTTGTAGTTGGTTGGTAATTTAATTTACGTCGCAATGAAGCAACAGAAAGGGTCCACAAAGTTGAAGAATGTAAAAATCGACAGTTAATTATAGTATAAATAATATATTAAGGAATAGCATATGAATAAAATGGTTGTTATAACTTAATAACCGAAACTTATCCTAAATTGATCTAGAAACTGAAATTAACACTCTTCTGAGCCGTAAAGGAAAACAGGTTAATTGCCTCTAATGACAATCACTCTTTGCTATGTAGGGAATTACCGATGCACTGTTAGAGTTTGTGGTTACAATGATGCTGCTTTCCATAATCGATCTGTCCTAGTTTTCACTTTTATTTGACTCGTGGGAAATGAAAAAGCAGAGTTACGCTACATTAATGGTTAATATAGTTACATGAAAACAGCCAAAGCATGCATATGGGTAAAATGTGTTAATTTGAAATAAATTTTAACTAACTGAAAATTATCTTTTGCGCTTTTGTATAATTTTTTCACTCACCAACGTTTGCATAGAAACGGATGAACCGAACTTACTGAAAAAAAAGCTCTTTGCTGATCCAGTTGTAATTCATTTCTTTACAGTTGGTGTACTTTTCAACCATTTGAACAATGTTTGTCTATATATATTTTAATCCAATAAAATCATTAATGGATACTTACGACAGCACTTTTTGCATGCATGCGAATTTCGCTTCATCACCTCAGGAAATGAAATTGACCACTTTTTCTATACATTAACATAAAACAACACAGGTTCATGCTAATGTTGTTAGTTTCTCCCATATCAACACTATTTGGACAAATGTATACTACCCTATAATTATGGACCCGGACGCCAGCTGATTTGCATAAAATCTGTCTAATTGTTTCGGTTTTTTTTCGTGGTATGGCCTGGGACCTTTGCATGTTGTTCATGGTAAATTGAACGCCGGCGCATACCTGAACATTTTGGCCAGACCTGACAACCAGGTTCTTCCTACGCTCTGGCAATTTTATGAAATGGACGAATGTTACTTCCAGGACGACCACGCTCCATGCCATATTGTAGCCTCTGTCAATCAGTGGTATCAAGATATGGATGTAACGTCTTCCCCTGCCTGATCAGGGTCCCGTCCTAAACACCAAGGAACATTTGTAGGACGAATACAGTGACGCTTACGGACCAGGGAACCACGTCCGAAATCTACAGCTGAGTTGGCGACATTCTTGAATCAGTAATGGTCATAAATACCCATAGCTTTGTACCAAAACCTTGTTGAAAGTATGTCCTTAAGGGATGCTAGTGTAATTGCAGAACGTTGGTGATCATTCCCCTATAAAGCATGGATTATTTCCATTATATCATCAAATCTTGCTGTCCGGTCCATAATTGATAGTTAGTGTATTTGTACACTGCATGTTTTACTGAGCAGGAATAGCTGACCATGCCTCTTGCAAGGCTGTGAGAAGAGATTTTTGTGAAGATGGGCGCGCATGGTGGTGTAATCGTCCCCCCAGTTTGAACAATAAGTGATCGGTCGGTTAAGATCGGGGCTCTGAACAGGCCAGTCAAGGTAGTCAATGGAGCACGAACCTGTTGGAAGAAACAATTACAGCCCAAACCAAATTATTCTAATATATTATTTTTGAAATAGTTTTTAGTATGCATTAATAATGATTAAATTAGTGTTTGAAAAAATTATGTGTTTGAACCGAATACATTTTCTGAGAATCTATTTAGAAGGACTTCTAGTACAGAGGCTGTTCACACATTTTTTAGACAATGTATATTGTATTCACAAAACTAAAATTACATAAAATTCTTGTGTTTTAAATGTTCTATTTGAGAGCCCTTATTCTAAACTATCTTTCGACACCGTATTTTCCAGGATAATAATGCCTTTTGAAGTGTCAGAAGAGTTATTCTATCCCATTCCTCCTGAACAGCTTTAAAGAGTCCTATAAGGGTTGTGGGACGACGTTTGCATAATGCAGATTTTAAAAGTCCGAAAGCACAAAAATCCATAGGTGAGAGATACATCGGGAGATTTAGTAGGGATATCAATGAAGGGTATGGCCTTGATATCGTTTTTTTGTTGCATTTCTTTTAGGAAATTTACAGTGGATTTTGATGTGTGACTGCTAGCTTTGTCTTGATGGAGTTCCACAGATTGATGGAACTGTGGGTAAAGCGATGGTATTTCATTCAGAAAAATTGGCGATAAAATATGTTCCTGATAGTATTTGGAGTTAATCTTGACATTTTTTTCCGCTCTCTTTATTATTAACTTGCCATTATATGAAAAGCCAGCAACAATCATGAATCAATTAGAAAAACGTTCTTTCGATTCTGTGAACCATGTACTTAAATTTTTTTCTCCCCTTTTACGATAATAAATGGCTCTTTTTTTGCTGCAATCATTTAAATACACCCATGATTCATCTATAGTGACAATTTATTTCCATTTTTCTTTGGATAAGTGTTTCTCATATAGAATTCGGCAGCGTGTCCTGCGTTCAGCTATATGCTTTGGAGAAAGATGATGCACATTGCGTTTTTTCGCTTTCTTAAGATTTAAATCAACGTTTATGATTTTGTTTACAGTTTAAATCGAGCATTTTAATGATTTTTCAACTGTCCTTTGACTAGGGGGATTTTTTTTTAACATTAAACAACGTACCTTTGCAATAGTCGAAGATGTCCGTTTCTTCATTGGATACTGTTTGGAATTTTTGTCCCACTTGAGGCTCCAATTTGACGTTATTTTCCTTTCTTGTTGACGATATTACCTATCGACGCTTTAGATATCACAAAACCATGACTCTCACGTCGTTTTTGGATAACGAAATATGAATATTCTCTTCGAAAAGAGCATAAATATAGCATTCGAACCACTGCTTCGTTAAAAACGCCATTTTGAATAAAAACAAACCTTTCAAGCCGCAGACGATAATTTTGACTTTTAAAAACATAGTACAACTGCAGTTATTTCTTTTACAGCTAACGATTTTTTATTACCGCTAACCAAAATCGTCTAAAAAGTGTGCGAACAGCCTCTGTATAGCCATGCGAAATTTCAGTTCATTCTTATAATTATTTTTTGCGCTTCATTAGATTTTCCTCATATTGCGATTTTAGGGGCAATCAAATATTTATAAACGCCTGACTAAACTCAGAAAATAATTCTATAATCGTTTGCTCTTGAATGATAAATAATATAATTTTCGAATCGAATAACTATAGGATCATTTACACGAGCTTGACAAATGTTTTGAAAAAGTGTTCAAATTTGAAATCTGGGTAGCTATAACTATTAATCTCGATCTATCAATATAGATTTTGAATGTGGAGATGATCCCTAAAGTTGACAGCAAATTTAATATTGGATATCTCCGGATAGAAAGATATAAAGTCACGAAATTTCATTTTTAGACACATTTTACGATACAGGATCTATTCAAACAGGGTGTTTCTATTTGAAATTTGGGATATTATATCCAACAAGAAGAGAAAATACCTCAGAGTATTGCCCTCAGCGTAATCTTTCTTAACATAAAAATCACTAACATTCAAAATGAACTGTCTTCAACTGTCCATAGTAATTTAAACGTGGATGGCTTGAGCATGCATTGTTAAGGATATGATATATGGTTTCGTCGAGCTATAGCTTCAGGCAGCTTTTTCTTGCTTCACGCGGTGGAGCAGTGATAACAGTTTCAGCTTTTCCGCTCAAAAGATATCCTGCTTTAATTTCTACCGACGTCGGAACCTGCATCTTGGTTATAGATCTTCCTGGATAGTAAAAGGATTGTAATGGTAAGCAGATTAAAATTTCTCGGAATTGTTTTTGATCAGAAACTTTCCTCAAACACCTACGTAAAGCTCCTCGACGTAGAGTTGGTAGCATATTGTGACAAAAGGCTTGATCTCATAAAATATTATTTTTATTACGACTTGGGGAGGGGACGGATTGATCCTCAATGCTTAAAATTTATTGTACTATAATTAATTCCGGATTAGAATATGTCTGTGCAAAGTTGAGAGCTCTTTATTTTCAATACATTTAAATAAAAAAAATTTATAATATTTGCTGCTTTTTTTTTCTTTTAGAATTCCAGCTTGTTTTTTCCATTTTTCAGAAATATAAACTGTTGCCAGAAATTCTAAATGTGAAGTTTTAACTCTCTATATTTATTTAACAGACATAAATGTTTTATTCTCTATATTTAGGTAAAACATGTGATCATTATAGTTTTATGCAGATCTACATATGCCATGTATAATTGTATACTTTTAAGGGATCCACAATGTTTTTTAAGATTTTTAAGGGGGTGCTTGTAATGGAAAGTTGAAAACCACTGCACTAAACGGATGGTGGGGCCGACGTCCTAGCTCCTCTTGAAAAACTAAAAATATTAAATTTGTTTAGTTACTATAAATATAAATATAACGTTAGAAATATAAATACATCTGCTTGGTCATGGACATAGGTGTTGTGTTATATTATTGGATAATAAAAATGTATTCAATGCACTTAATATGAGTCCAAAGGATTAGACCTATGCATGTTGCTTATGTAAAGCATCTATTGATAATCATCAGGCAGCTGATTAGTGGTCTAACTGTTACCCATGAATGAAAGCTAATGAAAACAATGACAATTCCCACTGGTACGCTGTAGCTCATAGACACACAAATGGCCATCTGAGCCATTGGAAAGCTCTTGAGACATTCCTCATGATGAGGGTAGTGTGAAAGTTTCGTATGATGTTAGCTCTTATGCTAAGCGTGAACCGTAAGAGCAAACTCTAACGAAATATTTTCTTTAGATCTGTTCTGGAGTGCATTGAGATTATTGGATGTTTGAAGATGGACATTTTATGATCATGAAAGTCTAAAGTAAGAAATTTTTAGCTGTAAAAAATAGTGTCAGAGTATGGTGATGAGCAAATAATTATGTTAGGTTTTTTGGTATAAACAGTTTGGAACCTGATATAATTGCTCGCGAAGGAAATACGATAGCCTTAAACCAACTCTAAAATAATATATGTATGTACGGAAGTGATTTTAACTGAGATAAAGGGCTTAGGACTTTGTGGAGTAAGAATCATTGATCCAAATTCAATCTTCAGTTTTGTTTGATGTCCTCTTGACCATAGGATTATATAGCTTATATTATATGTTTCTGTAGAACAAATTATTTTGCTTTTATTACTAAATTCACTATTGCATTACTGACTTAACTAAAAAATGAATTTCTAGTTATACGAGTAAAAATACTAAAATTGTATGCACCTGCATGTTTTAAAACTACTACAACCATAGATTCCGGTAGGGGCAATTGAGTCTCTAGAAGCGAATAGTCTTAGCATTTTTCCAATATGCAGAAACAAGCATTTCTTTTTTTAACATAGGCGAAAACTTTACTTTTTAAATTTTGGTGGTATTGCAGACTAGACACGAACTGTGAAAATACCTTTTTTTCCATATAATTCATGATTAAAATTCCTTTAAACCTCCCGGGTACTGGCATCTTTTTTTGTTTTGGTGATCAAATAATTCCGATACTAAAAAGTGTCTTTTACTCCTCGTATTTGCGCATTATGTGCCTAAATGTACTCTATAACACAAAAATCGACGCACCAAGAAGGAGTTATCCCATTGCAATAACAATTGGAGGATGTGTCGAGATTACATTGAAAAACAAACGATTGAAATTTCACAACAATTGAATTATTCCTTTTAGAGTTTGACGGTTACTAGGGGAGGAAGTCATTAAGGTGTTGGTCCACCTCTGGCCTGGTTGAGTCATCCAGCGTGGTATAGACCAGGGTTTCCCAAAGTGTTCCGCGGCACACTTTGGGAACCCCTGGTTATGAAGCAGTTGCTATTATAAGGAGCAAATATCGTTGAAAAATTAATGTCGTAAAAGAAATTCGACTAGCTGTATCACTAGCATGTGTCGTAAAAGAAATGCTAGTAGCTGTATCACTAGCATATGTCATAACAGAAATGCGAGTAGATACATTACTAGCATATGTGGCAAAAGAAATGCGAGTAGCTGTATCACTAGCATATGTCGCAAAAGGAATGCGAGTAGCTGTATCACTAGCATATGTCGTAAAAGAAATGCTAGTAGCTATATAACTAGCATATGTCGCAAAAGAAATGGAGTAGCTGTATCACTAGCATGTGTCGCAAAAGAAATGAGAGTAGCTGTATCACTAGCATATGTCGCAAAAGAAATTCGTGTAGCTTATCACTAGTATATGTCGCAAAGGAAATTCGAGTAGCTGTATCACTAGCATATCGCGAGTAGCTGTATCTTAATTCCACGATCGATCAACTGTGCAGTGAGTACTAAACACACACATATACCTTCAAGAGTATATTGAAGGTAATTTTATTTATTTTATTTAAATTTGCACCTACACCTATGTTTTCCTGTTAAGTACAATTAAAGTATTTGTGTGAATGTCGTATACGTACCGTTATGATGTAAGTGTACCAGAAATGCCAACCAAAGGGCTATCAAAGGAGATAGCACCCCAGACCATAACGACCTGTTGTGTGCATGTGTGGTGTGCGACAGTAAGGGAAGGATCCCCATGCTGCCTTGGAGGTCTCCAGAATAATCCGTTGTTGTCGTCAGGACACAAATGCAAACGGGAATCGTCGCTAATGACTATACGTCACCAGTCAGCACAGTTCCAAGTTGATGGAACCCGGCACAAATCCCGGACAACTTCTTCCTGGTGCGTCGATATTTTTGTTATGGAGTATAAATTGACATACCTTTAGAAGAGAAATTATTCCTTTTTTTACGAGAATATCAATAGTGGTGAAGTGGAAACTTTTTGTTTTGAAGAAACTCACTGCGCACGGCAAACACCATTAACCAATCACAATCCTAAATCATTAGATATTTAAATAATTGGGCATCAGGAATCCCTGATTGGATTCCTACTGTGGAAAATTATGGGTATTAAAATAAAAACTGGCCTTTCACTCATATCAATTATAATGTTTTTTACAAATTGTTGAACTCGCGGCTTCTTAGCTTATATGGGCGCTACACCACTCTTAATGTAGAATAGTATAACTCAATAAGACTGGTTCAATTGGTCCGCTCTACCGTCGTTATTCTCTGGTCTGGTTCCAGCTAGGTCTCCCGATCTCTCTCCCATAGAGAACATTTGGGAAGTTTTGGGAAAAAGCGATTACAGCCCGGAATGTTGACCATTTAACGTGACAGTTGGAGACAATTTGGCAAGAAATTCTGCAGGACACCATCCGGGAACTTTTTCAGTCTATACCACGCCGGGTGACGCATCCAGGCAAGAGGTGGTCAATCGCTTTATTGACTTCCTCCCTTTGTGACGGTCAAACTCTGAAATATGATTCATTCAATTGTTCTGAAATTTTAATCGTTTGTTTTTCTATGTATGGACTTCACATCGACCAATTTTTATCGCAATTGGTCAACTCCTTCTGGCTGCAGTGGTAGCAGAAATGATACTCCCACTCAATTCCCCTGTTACGAAAAAATGTAAAACTACTATTATTCAGAACTTAGGTTATGCTGGTAATTTACAGCAATGAGCATTTTGGTAATTTAAAAAAACATTAAAGCGACTTAAGTACCTGATTGGCTCCCTCTGCTGGGAAAAACAAAAATGCAAAAATACATAAACTAAAATATCAATTAGGATCGTCGTTTTTATTACTGATTTTATGGTTTTTAATTTTTTGACATCAAGTATTTCTGTAATTTATATTGTTTACCAGTCAGTTTCTTTGCTTGTATGGGCCGCTGCATCATAGTAAAGCTGAATAAGACTGGTTCGATTTGTTGGTTTACTCTCACTTTTTCGGCTGCAGTGTACAAAGAATTTGACAGCTAAGTCAACAGTGGAAAGGAGGGTAAATGTGTGGTTTTTTATTTATAAAAAGTAAAGTAATTGTGGTATAGGCTTCAAAATTTACACAATGTACTTTATTCAACTGTTAATCAATAAATTCAGGCTACATGATTTTATCTCTGATCCTTTAAGTAAGAAAAATATAAATTAAAAAAAAAAATGAAAATTGCGTACTCTTGCCCTACATGGATGGTAAAAGTACGCACGTAGGGTGGCCAAGAGTACGCACCTGATCGGTTTTCACCGGATTTGTACGACCGGAACAATATTCCCACTGTCGCATACAAAATGCTCATAGCCTTCGTATGCACGGCAATCCTCGTGCCACCAATCTTTTCACAATCCACGTTGAATCCAGTCTTCGTTATAAGAATTGTCACATCCTGGACAAATAACTAATGTATCGCCATCTTCAGCAGAAAGCATAGGCTGGGCTAAGCTCGTTGATGGTTGTTGGTCGTCATAAGAAAAAGTCAATTCTTTTTTTACGTTTTGTTTCTTCTTTGTTAGTTTTATATTTGCCCTCTCACTTCTCTTTTTTGATTTGTTAAGAAACTTTGCCATTCGGCTTTTTTTCCTTATCTTCCAAAAAGGTTATAATAGGCAAGGATGTCATGATTTCAGACTTAAGAGGAATCGGGGGACTTAAGAGGACTCCAAAAATCGGTCAAAATATCGGTTTTGGGATTTTTGCACCAAATTATACTTTAGACATTTAAGAACGTTTATACCAAGTTTCTTGGTCCTTCGCGAACTCTTTTCGAAAATTTTTAGGAATCGAAAATTTTTTTCGATTTTGCTAGTTTTACTATCCAAAAAAAAAAAAGGACACACTCTAACAAGCTTGCTTAGTCAGAATTCCATTCAGTGTTGATTGACTTGAAAAGCTATTTACAAAGCCTTTAAGTAAAACCTGGTGAATTTAACGATTTAATAAGTATTTATATAACTGAAACTGTATTTACTTTTTAGTTTGTTGTGATTATTTCGCTTTACTTGATGTTTATAATATGTTTCATCCATTTCAAAGATTCTTTTTCAAGGCTACATTTTTAATTTGCTTTCCATTTTGTGTTATTTTTACTTTGCTTTATTTTATCATTGTTAAACAACTTTTGTCAGTCATGCCTCGTATGAAAATAAAATCAGTGCAAGTTTCGAAGAATGAGCAGTAAGCTTTGGTGTTCTGAACATCAACATCAAAGCCCTTAACAGCTGTAGATCAGCTGATTGTTCCTGCTCCTAATCAAAGGATACATAACCTTTCTGCATCGTCCTTACCAATAGAAAGTAACTCAGGTTCATATGTTTATATGGACATGAAACTGATGAATAATCTTTTAAATGATTTATACTGTCCTAAGTGAAACAAGCAGAAATTGAAATTCAACCTAGGTGCAAAGTTTGGTTTTGCATACAATTTGAACATCGTCTATCATAGCTGTCATGGTTTTAAATCAACTACTAAACACAAATTTTTTGTCTAATTATGACATAAATTTAAAAATGATGAATGAATCCGTATTCGTCGCTCCATATCTGAAGCAATTTGTGAATATAACTTTGGTGTAGCCGAAACACTACGTGTACAACAAAGTGCATTGGGGATTCATTGTGGAACTGTAAGCCGTAAACTGGCTGCCATGTTTTTTTCACTAAAAATAAGTTTTCAGAAAAGACGAAGTCTAATAAAATTCCAACGAGCAAGGAAGATAGTAAAGCAAGCCAAGAAAAAACTAACAAGAAAACTAACAAGAAAAATAAGGTGTCACATACAAATTTAATGTTAAAGTATTAATTAGTTATCTGAACATAAAATAATATTAATATTTGTTAATCAATTGAAGTAATTTCTAGTATGGTGGATTTATTTGCACTTCTATACATTTCTTTCTCATTTTCAAGGAAATTGTATATATATATATATATATATATATATATATATATATATATATATATAAATGTAAGATTCGTGTTGTTCTGTTTGATAAGGTCTATATTAAAGACTTCGAATCTTACAGCACATTGACATTTAATGAATTAATATCCACAGTTATTATGTACAGTTGAGTTATATTTTAAAACAGTTCCGTCATTATCTGCAGCAGTCGTCTCTGCTCGGAAAAAATACGTCAGCTCTCAATGGCGTCCAGGGGAAAAAGTGTCTGTTCTATTAATTTTCTCGTAACTGAATACCGGAATGTGAATGGCTCCTGACAGTCTTGCCTTGCATTCCTACTACAATGCAACTGACTCCTACCAGTCTCGTTGCTCTTATAATGAGTTCTTTCCAGACTAGTAGACAACTACCGTTGTCTAGTATTCCTACAACCATATATGATAATTTTGTTCAAAAAGGTATTAATATGGCACATATTTCTAGGTTAATATGAAAAAAATAGAGGAAACATTTTTTAGGTGTTTTCGCATACTATATGATGGTTAAAATGCTAAGGCTTTTTTAAATATGTACCAATTTGCTTGAAATTTTTATGATATGTTTTTAATGACCTACTTAATGCGCCTAGAGATGGAATGTTCGATAAAATAATTCGAAATGTTTTTATTGAAATTTAACTTATAAAAATCTTACACTACCTAGATTTTTCTATGATTTTTCAGCTTTTAATTTTTTTTCTAAAACTAATAAAGATATCAAAACTCTCATCCATGAGAGTGAGTACAATAGTTTAAACCTTCCTGTGAAAAAGCAAAAATCTCACATTTTAAAAAAGTAGTAACGTTTTAAAATGTTTATAAATTTTTGAAATCTTATGTTAATTTTTTTACATTTTGTTCAGTAACACATCCAATTACATTTAAAAACATAATCTATCAGTCAATACACCTTCAATTATGTTCGATTTGAGAAGGTGTATATCTAAGCGTCGGGTCCCCTTAAAGGCAGGCCTCTTTTCTTTTTGTTCACATTTTCGTTTTTCTTTTGCTTTGGAAACGGTAAAATTGAATGAATACTAACATTAATTTTGCTGCAGATAGAATTTTCTGCATGCCTAGGCCTAGTTTCTTGTTCTGACAGCGTTTCGCCATCTTCAGCATTTGGGTTTACAGATTCAGTTGGAATTTCATTCAGGATTCTTTCTGTCACCAATGAAGGTGCAAAACGTTCTTCCCCTATTACATCAGGATTAAATGGTTCTATTCCTGTCGCCAAAAAGGATTTTTTGGCAAGTTTCACTCTTGCAGTAGCTGTGAGGCCTCTTTGAAAACACCTTACAGCTTTCAATCTTTTCCGTAAGGTGCCCTCATTGATACCCAAATATCGAGCAACTATTCTTTTACTCTTCCCGGCCTCTAATTTGAGCTTAGCCTTTTCCATTATTACTACACTGACTAGTTTGCTATCCGTTTTCCTTTTATAAGGTGCCATTTTGCAATAAATGAATTGCTGAAACAAATGAAAAAACATCATGGTATGAGAATAAAGCACAAGTATGAGAGAAGTAATGAAATAGATTGAGGATAATATTTGTGTATAATTAAAGTAAAAAATTAAAAAATCACGTCAAGATGAAACTATTTCGGAGGAAGAAAAATATTACTGTTATATTCTAATAAAATATTACAGCAGAGTTATACACTTATACAATTGTTTTATGGATTTTGCAAGAAAAAGAACTGAAGTAAAAGTTAACGTAAGCTTAGGGAGGCTAAGAGTTCCCTGTTAAAATATGTTGCGAACTCTTGGCCTATTCGTTTGCCGTTGACTAAACCGCTGATAGATGCCAGCATGTGTCACAGATAGATAAACTCTAGCTACACCAACTTATCGCTGATAACATATGCTTCAATCTGAAATAAGTTTATAAAAAGTATTTCACTCTATATAATTACAAACACTTGTGTTCTATGATTGAAAAATTACATAGAAAAGTAAGAAACCTGATTTTTACCTTGTAAATTGAAAATGAAGTGTAGAAAATCGATAGTGATAAGTTGTAATCTAACACAGTAGCAGCAGAACTAAAACGTCACAATGGCGATTATCTGCAGCGTTGCCAACAAGGTGAAATTTCCCTGCGTATTCTTAGCCTTCCGCGTACTATTACTCTGTCAGTAATTTACTGGTATTGAGATATAGCATTTTGGTATGTAGTTTTATAAACGTCTCTACTGTGTGTATGTGTGGTAATTGAGAATGTTGGTCATTTGCAAACATCTAACATTCCGTGATCAGCTTCTTACTGTGAAAAAAAGGCTGTTACATATGAAACAGTAATCGAAGTCTCTCTCCGAGATCACCTTTTTAGCTTAGAGTTTAATCTATTTTAATTTTTTATCTCCGATATTTACCGATTTTTGTGTATTTTACAAATTATGTAATTCGTGCTTAGTTGCTTATATATCGTCTAAGCCACTGTTACTGTAGAATAGTATTACTGAATATGACTGCTTCGATTTGTAGTTCTACCATTGGATTTTTGGCTGAATTGTAGTACGAAATTGACGCCCAGTCAATGCCCCCTGCTACAAAAAATTTAAAAATACTAACCATTATTAAGAACTTGTGTTACTGGCATTGAAATGTTGGTAATTTGCAAACCAATAAAGCATCCACGGTCTTTGATAAGATCCCTACTGTGAAAAACAGGAAAGTTAAAATAAAATCTAACGTCTCCCTCTATGATCGCTTTTCTAAATTCTAGTTTTGTATATTTTAATTTTTTACCACCTATTTCCCAAACTTACTATACCCATGGAACCCTACCAGCCTTCGTCAGCAGCAATGAAGAGGATATTACTCAAGAGTATAGCTTTTAAACCACAAATTATTTTTAATTCATTAAATATTGTTTCAGCCTTTTGTATCAGTTTCAAAACATTTGGGAAATAGCAATTCTTAGGAAATTTTTTCTTCTTTTATAAATCTTCACATAAGCTAAGAGTAAAGCTTCGTTTCCTGGCAAAGTTGACTCGTCAAGCTGTATAGGGAATTCAGATGTTTTTAAGTACTCACATTATGAAATTACTACGTACTGAGCCATTTCGTCAATTCTTGTATTTTTGTACCGATCTATACTTATAGTTTACCCAGGACGTAAAAATCACTACCAATTTATTTGGTGGTATCTCAATTATTGCACTTTACATTAAAACTTTGACTGTCCCCTCCCCCGACGTTGTCCACACACACCCAAATTAATTTTTATATGCCACATACAAACTCAGTGGTCACAAGGAACCACTTTGAGAACCATTGCACTGTATGGACAAAAGTATTTGGACGCGGCAGAAATTTGGAAGTGGGTCCATCTTAGTGTGGGGTGGTTTTTTCTGGTTAGAACTCGGCACATTACTTTATGTACTTGGTGCCATGAACGCTGACGCGTACCTTGACGATCTGGATAATCTGGCTTTGCCAGCTCTGTAGCAATACGATGGCGACGATGGTTGTTTCTTCCAACCGGATCGAGCTCCACATCATACTGAAGAACGTGTTCTGGACTTGTTTCCTGAAAATGAGGCGAATTTGCTTGACAGGTCCGTTTGCTGTTCAAAGCCCCGATCTCAATCCGATAGGGCACTTGTAGGACAAACTCGAACGACGAGTTTTATACCGCCCCGCGCTCCCATCTTCACGACAATCTCTTGAGCTTAAAGCCTTGCACGATGCATGACGTACTATTCCTGCCCAGGCTTACAGAGAACTTGTGGAAAGTATGCCTGGATGTGTTGCAGCTGTAATATAATCAAAAGGAGGGCCTACCCGTTACTAAATAGAATAATAAAGCACTTTTTCTGAAAAACATGCAGTGTCCTAATACATTCGTCTATATAGTGTAGTAAAATCAAATATGACTGCTTCGATTTGTTGTTCTACCATCGTTTCTTTGTTTGCTGCGTAGTACGAAATTGAAGCCGAAGTGTAGTACGAAAAAATGTGAAACTTATAAAAATTCCTGTTGGTAAATGAAAATCCTATTCTATATCATAGACAGCTCAGCTCATCAAAACGTGAACTGAACAACAGATTTTCATTTCACCCTCAAAACACCTGACTCAAACCACTTAAATGAAAACCCGGCTCACATTCCGTGTTGTGATATTTCCATTTCTATGGCCCCGCAGTGAATGATTCGGAAGAATGTTGCTGCCATTCAATTGCCGCAATCCTATCTCGGCCTATATATTCCTCCCGCCACCTTATGTAACGTCTTCTTCCGAAACACAAATCTCGAAAGCCTCAAGATAAATTGTGGCAATATTTTCGAATCTCGGTTCCGCATCAGTGAAAGCGAGGATTTCACCTTGTGGGTTTCGCGCAAGAAGCGCAATTATTCGAGGAGTGGTTGGCGTGGTTCGTCTTGCCCTTACCGTACTTCCACATCTTGCTCATTGAATTGCGTGCTCGAGACTTTGGAACGATTAGGAAGCTTTGCATATTCAGGAACGAAAATTAGCATATCTCAGGTAGTAATTTAAATCTCACGTATTTTATCAATATTTCGGTGTGCAGCTTAAAGGAAACATAATTTTTAGGGGCAATGAATAGCTGCAATGTGTGCAAACTCCTGGAGGCCCCTTGTTCCAACCAAAATAGATTTATAGTTAAGGCTCAACCTCTGAAATACGAGAGATTATATCGCTAGTGCATAGATAATATCTGTGGTGAAATGCTTAAACCAGGGCTTCACAACACGGCTTACGGAAAGGTAAATATATATTTCCACAGGATAGGATTAGGTTTCTACTAAAATATATTTTTAGTCCAGGCCCAACCCTCAAATATTAGAGATTAAATAGCAAGTGCATACATAATATCGGTAGTGAATTGGTTAAATCAGGGCTTCACAACACAGCTTACGAAAATGTTAACACATATTTCCACAGGATAAGATTCAGTCCTTTTTATTTTCCCACACAGGCTGTTCACACGTAAATTCCAATCTGCAACATCTTTATTGCCTTGACTTTTAAACGTATTTAACCTTCTTGACCAAGGAAATATTTTCTATACGTTCAAAGAATGTTTAGTTTGTCATTATGTGAGTTGAGGGATACCGGCACATTACCACACAATTAGTAGCATTGCTTTCGGGTATAGCTTTGAGGTTTAAAAATATTTTAAACAGCGTTTTCTAAACAGAAAATGGGTCTATGGCTCAGTGGATTCTATGGCTCAGCGGAGCCGCGGTAGCCCGCTTGGAAGAGTAACGGATTAGTAACAGGAGTGGGGCGAATTCAAATCCAACCAAAGACCGTTGTGTACAAAGCGGACTGGTGCACTTAAGAGTGTGTCGTGGTACTCAAATGTCCTCACGTTGGCGTGGTGTGGAAGTTTGGAGAGTGGGGTGACAGATAAGGTGTGACCTAGTCACCTGACCGTTATTCAAAATTATTTTATAATATAAATGCTATCTTTGAAAAGGAAATCACTTTTAAACTTTTACCATTTAAACTTTTATGCACGTTTATAGACAAAAATATAAAAACTAATTTTAGATAACTGGTGGTTTTCGATCCTCCAGCTAATTAAAAAACTCTACACTAATGGAACTTTGCATGAGTATTGTACAGCTCATTACCTACAAAATTATCTACTCTGAAAATCTTAGCATAGAATTTTCTACTATCTTAAATAAAGTTGTGGTGAGTTTTTGTTGGTCAATGAAGTATATTAATTAATCCCTATATCAATAGTTTTGAACCGACGGTTGTAATTGCAGTTCAGCGTGTAGTGAATGTTTTGTATATTACGTGTTCAGAGGTTCATCATAGTAGAGAAAATAGGTTTTGAGTTACATCAAAATTAAAGTAACACTTAATTTAAATAAAAAATGCCTTAAATTTGTGGGTAAAGGTTGCGAATTCTAAATACGATCCATCGAAGATCCCCGTATACATGGGTTCTGATGCACGTGCAACCTGTCGTGGCCTCAAATGTCCTCACGTTGGGCGTTGCGAAGTTTGAACTGTGGGATGCCAGCTCAGTTGTTAACCTGGCCATTCTTCAAAATTGCGAGGATCGGTTCTCGAATCCTTCACATCGGAATTGATCTTTGACCATCATAAAAATATTGTTGTATTGTTTTAGTGCTACGTAAATTCAATACCAATCAAAATAATGTTTACGGGATGGAGAGGAGCATTAAAGTAATTTGCTTTTTAAATATACTATATAGCAAAAGCTCTATAGCATGCTCCAAGAAGGTAAAGACTTACAGTGGTGCCGGGCTCGGTCATCTTGGAACGGCGTTGACTGGGAACATATAGTTTTTAGGGACGAGTCCCGTTTCCAACTGTGTAAGCACTACAACCATAGACGTTTCGGAAGACATCCATGGCGATCCTGTCCATTACTATCGCACGCCAAATATACCCACAACAGGACATAATGGTCTGGGGTGCAATATTCTTCGATAGCTGGTCCCCTCTGGAAGTCATTTCTGTCACACATACAGCATAGTGGTAAGTAGACGACATTCTACGACCGGTTGTGATACCGTTCCTTTTGCGACACCCCGGACATACTTTTCAACAAGATAATGTCCGGTCGCACACAGCTCGTGTTGCTATGAGTTGTCTTCAAGCTTTCGCAACACTTCCTTGCCCAACTAATTCTCCTGATCTCTCTCCCATAGAGCAAATTTGGTAAGGTGATTGAAACCATCCTGAAATGTTGACCCTTTAACAAGACAGATGGAGATAAATGGCAAAAAATTGCATGGGACACCATCCGGGAACTTTTCCAGTCTATGCCACGTCGAGTGACAGCATGAATCCGGGCCAGAGGTCAATGACTTCCTTCATTTGTAACGGTCAAATTCTGAAATAAATCAATCAGTTGTTTTGAAAGTTTAATCTTTTGTTTTTCTATGCATGTTCTTCGCAACCTCCAATTTTTATCGAAATTGGACAATTTCCTCTTGGTACGTCGATATTTTTTTGTTAAAGAGTGTAGAACAATGTTACTATAAAACTAGTTTACTAGATACTAGTTTGAAAAGAATCCACAGAAAACAATTTTTTCCAAACACTGGAAAGCTGTTTTCACTGAAGATTTTAAAGGTACTAGCGTCCCCGTTTTGAAAATGTTTTTAATAGCTACTAAGAAATTGTTAAGCATCTGTGGCAATACATTTGTGTGAGAGCGGAACTTTTTCAACTATGAACCACCAGCACGGCCTTTCTCGTAACAGTTCTTTTCGTGATGTCAGGTGTGACCACTGTTTGCTGCCACTCGCCAATCTCCTGTCATTGCTATGTATTCCCATTTGATTTAATTCGCAAACGAACTCCAAGGGCGACGACGTGATGACCTCGAAGTGGCTATTATCAACAACGTAAATTAAAACATTCCAGAATCGGAAAACTTGGCATGGTTCATAAGGCATTAAAAGGAAAAACGCAATCGAAAATCGCAAAATCTGCTCCTTTTTCATTCGAGGTAGTATTTTGTCACCATAATCATATATAGTATTTCGTCATCATAATCGTATGGCCAAACTGGTAGTAACCGTTAGATTTCTTCAGTCTGCTGTTAGACGACAACTATTCATAATCGGATTAATCCCCGTCACGGAAGGGGACGACCATCCATTGATTAATTATCTGATTGGTTGAGCGAAATAGTAGTAGACTGGCGATTTCGCCATTTTAGTCACCACTCTATAGAAATACGAATTTACACACCTACCCTATCATAAGATATTGTATCAAAAACGAGATAATACGATGCAAAATTGGACAGCCAAATAAATTTTTCACAAACCAGTCACGTGACTGCTGGTTAAAATGTTGGTCACACTTCTTGAAGGTACTCGCAATAACCAATATTCAGTACACTTATATTTCACGTTTATTATATGGAGATAAATTCTCTTTTTAGTGTCCGAGATGAATTTTCTATCTTGCAATACTTGAAAATAGAGTAAGAGTTTCTAGATTTTAACTATGCGGAAAATGTTACTCCAAATAGCTGCATGATCCAAGGGGAAACAATGTGAATTTCTTTACATAAAATATTTCTTTCACTGTCTCAACTTTAATATCTTAGTGAAACGCATTTTAGGTACATTTCGTGTAGATATTCTTCATGAGAAACATAAAAGAAAATATTTATCTAATTTTAAAGAGAATATCAGAGTATTTTGTTGTTCAATTACTCCTTTACTTTCAATCATTCGTCTACAAGGTCAGCAAATTTCCAGACAGATGTAAATATTTCTCTACAAAATTACATACAAAGTAGATACACGTTTTATGACAGTAAAAGAAAAACCACTAAGCTCTTTAACAAAGCTATTACTAACATTTTAGCTACATTTTACAAAACAACCACTTTTTAAACACTAACGAATGATACATGCAGAATATTATTTAGTATTCAGTGCCAACAAGAATCATGTCTTGAAATTCTTCGACATAACATAAATCGATGTACCCTTATCGCAAATTTATAACCCATCTTGAGAGCATCATTCGTTTTGCTTCAACGATAGCAATTATTTATTAGAATAGTCATGTAGCTGGGGACACATAATTTCCCTCAAAACCAGAAGACGATTCTTATTATGCTTCTTTGTTGTGCTGCTCAGACAGAAAGCAGATAAGTAAAACTAAGTATTCCATAAAACAAATCGATAACCATAAACTTTTATGGGTGTAATAAGTAAATTAGGGGATACTTTTTTTTTACTTTGTCAAAGCGGTAAATTTTGTTCGGTGCTCTAATTTACTCACGTATGGTTTAAAATATTGTTAGCGCGTGGTTAAAAGTAAATAAAATTTGGTGTTATGGGGGTTATATTAACCATTTCGTGATTCTTAATACAATTAATTCATTAAAGGCGACTTTAAAATAGTTTTAAAAATTAACTTTTTATCTTATAACTTATTTATTTAGATCAATTAAAGTAAACAGTACATTTTTTTAGATTTTTTCGAAAATTAATTTTTGATTTATTTTAACTGTCGTTTTCTGACCTATCGTAAATGTAAAAGTACTATATATTCTACTCATATATAGAAAGACACAAATAACTTAAGAAGAACAATCATGTATGGTTTTAACCCTCTGAAAGATTAATACAGATTAGATATGGCTATTGTATATGTATGTTGTGGGAAAAGAACTATACTGCTACCCTACTCAAAAATTTCGCGATATCCAGAGGATTAAATCGACAAAAGAGCCTTACTGAATTACCATACTGTACTTTTAATTTGATTATTCATAAAGTATGTGAATTATGTTTCACCGGAAAGTTTCTGCTTGCTGCTTCTTTGAAAACTTTTAGGTTATAGAAATCCATTTTTCTATATAAATTGTCGTAAAGTATATCAAAAAGAGACGCCATAACACCTTTGAGAGTTTCACACGTTTATACCCGTTCTGTAATCTGAAGTCTTTCTTATAACTTGTATTAGCTCCCCAGTCACGACTTCAAACTAGGGATGCTTCATCGACAACAAAACAACAATGTTCACTATTAAAATATAGATGTCAATAATATTTCGCCCTATAAACATCGATGTTTTTAAACATCGTTGTATTTAAACTTTTTTTCTTCCAGTTTTTATAAATGGTTTAGTAACATCTAACAATAATGTTAGCCCAGGGGTAGAAATATTTAATTTGGCGGTTCCTGTTTATTTATTTATAACTACGATTTTTTTTATTGTTAAAACAAAGGAAAAAAATAATGAGAACAATTAACAAATATTTTATTTTCAAATTGAATAATACAATAGAAAAGGATATTTACAACAATTTGAAACAGGTACTACTAAGTATAAGTATAAATAGGTAGGTACATAACAATTATTATTATTTTTAATTATTATTAATTATTTATCAACTAAAGTGGAGGGGACACATAAACTTATTTTTATGTCCTGCGAATAAAAAATATTGAGACATAATTATTACATGTCTGAATACTTGTTATTTACAGTTTGTAGAAAAAGAAGTTTGTTAACTTTCTCCTTCTTAAACCAACTTCTTTTTACACTAACTGTACCACCAGTTAAGGAAAAAGCTTTTTCTGATGGGACGGATGTCGCCATCACTGACTAATACTTAGTTGCTCGGTTATTATTTAATTTTTGCGATGGTACTTTTTTCATTCATCGACAACGTAAAAACATCGATGTTAAACAAATATCGGCTCCAATAAATCGATGGTAAATAAATCTTTGTTTCTTATACAACATCGATGTTTTGCTAACATCGACATCGATTTCACATCCCTACTTTTCAGACCCTTTACCCTTGACCACTTTGGTCCAAAAGTATGTACAATTTACTGATTATAAAATTATGCTACTTGTTACTTTTTTAATTTTTATAATGGTACTTTTTTCATTTAAAAATAAAACATCGACAAGTATAAGCATCGATGTTAAAAAAAACCTCGGTTCCAAAATATTGATGGTAAATACATCGATGTTTTTTTATAAAACATCGATGTTTTGAAAACATCGATGTCGCATCCCTACTTCGAACTCGAATTCTTGACAGTAAAGAAAACGTCCAATGACTCTCAACCAATAAAGAGTGTTTCAAAGGCATGTATGTTATGAGATAAAAGACACACTCACTATTCGTTAATCTCTTGATGTCAGGAGGCTTGATAAATTTCATTCTGCTTTGCAGAATATCAACATCTGTAGCTAAATGTTGCCTGTATTAAGCTGTGAAGTTGCTTCGCTCGCTTCAATATTTAATGACGTAAAAAGTTTCCTCGTTAGTTCCTTAACTCCTGGAGTCCCTCTTTTAGTACAGCGCAGGAGATAGACCAACTATGGTTACGATTCTCAAAAATAAAATAAAAACATTTTAGGAAGTACATTTTCCAGAAACCCATCTGGCCGCTTCAAAGGAGAGGTTTATAGGACGGAAATGGAAAGAAGTGTATATCTTGAGAATATTCTTCGCAGAGTTACTAGTAGATTCTCAAGAGAGCGTATGGAAGTAAACATTAACAAAAAGGAAACGGACGGAAGAAATATGTGAATTTTCCAGTTATTCACACACTATTCACGAAGAAAAAGTGTTACGATTCGAAAATAGTCAAGCATTAATTGTATTATAAGGTCAAACACCCACGACGTAACGAATTTTTTTCTTTACTTATTTTTGAAATATTGATACAACATAGAGGCGAAGGTATGAGCAAGAAATAAAGCAACAGCATAAGTTAAAAAAAAACATTTAAAAGAATACGTTGTGTACAGCCGTCAAAAAAAGCCTACTCATCCGATCGCAATTGCACAATTTACATAGTAGAACAAAACGAAAGATAACAATCAAACATTGATAAATGTTTTCAGCAAAAAAAAAATTTCTTAATCTGCCTAAGGGGCAGTCTTTATATTAAACTGGGTGCTTTCTCCGATAGTTTCAATACGCGAATCCCCCTCTTTTATTACAAATTTGGATACTACACACAATTTCAGCAGAAAACGAAAGTCATCAATTTCATTGTATTTTTCACCAATTTGTAAGTATTTGAAAATTGGATCTCCTAATGTTAAATTGGTGTTTCATATTTTTTTTACATTAATTTTCATTGGAAATTATTTTTCCATCCTTTGCTACCTAAAAGCCCAAACACAATCTATACATTTTAATTTTCAAACATTTCAACACACTTTCTTTTTTTTTCCTGACACATTTTAATTGTCTAACTAAATTTACTATTTTTTTTTACCAATTTTGAAGTTAACATTCATACAAATGATGAATAGACACATGTGCATTTTTGTCACCATGTGATTCAACTGTTACTGAAACATTGGAATATCAAATTTTTCAGCTCATTACGTGCATAATTAGTAGCGCAGTGAGGTTGTGTTCAAAAATTGGTTATTAATATCGTTATTGGAATTGATCACAAAGTGAAAACAGAAATTTCTGCTAAGAGATCCTGGGATTCAATAAAAAGTGGTAATTGGTAATTTTTAATTAACGTCGTACTAGAGCAACATAACGGGCTATTGATAAGAGTCCGGGATCAAACCACTAAGGGAAAGATCCGACTACAACACCATGTAATTTTGAACCACGGTCAGATAACGAGGCAACACCTGAGCTGGCACACCACTCTCCAAACTTCCACACCAACCCAACGTGATCAATCAGATTGGATTCTGAATTTGTCACTCGTTTTATCACTCTTTGCTAGGCATTATTTAACTTCTTAATTCACACAGATATTTCTGAAACATAATTATTAACAACCTAAGTATACTAGTGTAGGTTAGGATTGTAACAATCCATTTGATGGACACAACTACACTATCTAAGTGTCAAACTCTACCTTCCTCAAGCAGTCGTTGAAAGCGACGCGTACTCACGAAATCAGACTATCCTTCTACGGAGTTCAATTTTTACATGGTCCCTAAATGGTTTTTATGCATTTTCTCGGTCAATTTTAGACCGTTTGTCATCATTTTTTCATCAAATTCGCCTGAAATTGTGTGTGGAATCAAAATGTGTGATTAAAGATGGGGGTTCGTATTGGAGCAAGCACTCAATTTAATATGAAGACGGGCCCCTTAGACAAATTTAAATTATTGATATTTTTAGAAAACATTCAACCTTATCGATTACTATCTTCCGTTTGGTTTTGCGATGTAAATTGTGCAATTGCGATAGGGTGAGTATTTTTTTTTGACGGTTGAACATAGTGGTTTGAAGTTTTCCATCTTCAGTCATCGTCGCGACTGACGTGCATATATACGTTCAAAATCAGAAATTATCTGTATGACAACTAAACATATTTGATATGTGTTTACTAGGATTCAGATTGATAAGTGCTTACTAAGATTCTTTCAAGTACTAGTGTGGTTATTTTTGCATTAGACCTACACCTGCAGGTGGTTGTCTCTTTAAGATGTACCGTCCGTGCAAAACTGACCAGATCTTGATGAACGAACTATCTCGTCAATAGAAGAAAACGAATCAAATCTTGATCTCGTCATCATCAAAAAGTCGCAGTATCATATTAACGAGGTATCTCGTCATTAGTAAAACTGATTCGAAATTACACTACTCTAAAATTTCTTTACACTTAGAGGGGTTTGTTTGAAACGGATGTCAACAAATTAAACAGTCTAATGTCTTGACTAAATATATACCAGAAGGAATATAATTAGGCAAGCTCCCCATGGGTGCGTTAGTAGGCGCTCCTAGGCAACTCTGTAGGTCATCGTTTTAAGCCAGTGATTTCGGACACTGATTTCCAACGAATAATAAGTACTAGAGGGCCAACCCATTGCTCGCTGATGCTCGCCAACCCCCAGAGAATTGCTTTGCAATCCTCATTGGTTCGCTGCGCGAACCTATTTTCGCTTCGCTCGTATCAATGAAGACATGTGTCCTAAAAGAAGGGATTGTTTACAACATATGATAGTCCAAAAAAATATTTTTCAAATCTAAATTTGCAGAAAAGATATATACATCATCTCTGAAATCAGAATTCAAATGAATACTTTGATCAAATTTTGACTCGAAATGCGAGCGCTGTTTTAGAAATTGAATACCCCAGCATGTTATTTGTGTGTACATTTCCCCAGCACTCGAGCCTTCCACACTTTTTCATTGAGTTGTCGAAAAAAGGATCGTTTTTTAATCAGCCCTGAAAAGATCCTCCGCTTTCTTTGATTTCTAATTATAAACTGCAACAGCTCGACTAAAATTCATTTTTTTTTCAATAACATTTCATTCGATAACGCTATAAATTCAAATGAGGCAAGAGGCTTCGTGGTAAACAAATAATCGTTCAGTGTTGCCAAAACGCGATAGCAAATAACGTCTTTTTTGTGTGCCACGTAAGAGAATTATATATATAGATCATTTCAAGAATGCTGAAATATGTCCTGCTTGTGGGACTGGTAAAGGAAACGAAAGAGCCTTAGTGCTATGGTATCTTAAAAGGCACCTCAACATACACTACCCTACAATAATGGACCAGACAGCAAGATGTGATGGTATAAGGGAAAGTATACATGTTTTAATAGGGGGTTGGTCCCCTACGCGCTGCAATTACACTAGCGACACTTCTGGGCATACTTTCAACAAGGTTTGATACGCAGTTATCGGTATTTGTGTCCATTCCTGCTGCAGGAATGTCGCCAGTTCAGCTGTAGATTTCGGACTTGGTTCCCTGGTCTGTAAGCGTCGCTCTAACGCTTCCCACAAAATGTTCTATGGAGTTTAGATCGGGATTCTGAGCAATCCATGGAAGACGTTTTACATCCATATCTTGGAGCGTTGTACTTCTTGGAAGTAACATTCGTCCATTCCATAAAATTGCCAGAGCGTAGGAAGAACTTGATTGTCAAAAATAATCACGTAGGCGTTCAATTTACCAGGAACAACATGCAAATGTCCCAAGCCATACCACGAAAAACACACCCAAACAAGTAGACGGATTTTATGCAAAACCGCTTGCGTCCGGTCCATTGTTGTAGGGTAGTGTGAATTTGTGAAGAACTTGTACCGGTAAGTGTTTGAGTCGCACTTTGCTTGAAACCGGTACATATCACAGAAATAGGTACGATACTGGTTGGCAATGAAGACAAGAACTATTCGGTGTTGTCGGGTGAGCTTACTGGGGTTGGTTTCAACTTGCGGCTCCCAGTTAGGTAGTTGGATAGACCCAAACGGAAAGAACTGAGGACAACAGCTCGGAACTGCGAATCGCTGTAGGATGACGAAGTTTAAACTTGAGCTGGGTATACTAGAGAAATCTAAACGTAAAACTGCTATAGAACAGTATAATTGGGAATATAAAAAGTGCTGTTCACGTACTTGTATTTCATTTCTATGAATTTTATTGAGCTTATTTACGTGGCTAGAGCAACACAATGGGTTATTGACGTAGGTCCGGAATCAGTTACGAATGGAAAGATCCGAGGACAACACCTGGTAATCTAGAACTACGGTCACATAAGGAGGTCAATACCCGAACTAGTTTACCACTCTTCAATTTTATACAAGTCAATAAATCCGATGAGGTTTGTAGTTGTATTTTTGTCCAACTGGAGCAATATAAAGGACTATTAACGACTTTATGGAATCAATTGCATCTGAGTATCCGAGGACAACACCTCGTAATTGTAATACAAATTCAGATTTTTGGTTTGCCTCTCTTCTAGTAAATTGATACGTGTAAAACTAATTAGATAGGGACTTATTGCTTAGTGCGCATTTCAAACAGAATATTTTAAAGTCCCATATAAAGACTAAATTACTGGTAAAGAAATTCAAAGGAGTTGGGATTCATACGCAAAATACAGAAGGTTGCCTAACGGTATTATGCGTGTTAATCTGTCAGAGGTTTAAGATGTGTATTAGTTCTTTCATTGATTTGGTTAGAATTATGTGATTCACTTTTGGTGCTCCAATTTTAATACTTTCTGGATTTGTAACATGGTGTTTAAAAATTACAAATATTGCATTTACACTCAATTCATAGTTTCAAAAGACAATCCTGTTTAACTTTTATGAATTTGTCAAATTGCTGTAATTTTTTTTATCGAAGTTCAACAACCTATTTCACTTGCATGGTATTGTTAATTCATGAATGTAATAAATATTAATATGCAGCTTTTTGCATTCGCATATGGTTGTACAATTCTGCATAATTTTTTGGAGCCATAATGCAATTGTTGTTAGGTTAATAAATAACCATTACACTGCTTTCTCCTTTTTTAATCCAATCATGGAATGGAAATTTTATAAGCACGTGTTTGTGTGTTTGACAGGGTTTCTGATATTCATTTTATTTTCGGGGAGACATGTTCTCGTACAGATATTGTTCATCACACAATAAAAAATGTTCAATTCCCGTTCCCCCTCCCAAGAGTTCCAGTTTTTTTTATCCTCACTCCACCTGTAGAGTGAAATCTTAGTCGACACGAGAGCAGTGTTTTCGAGTGGATAGCGCCATCTCGAGAGTCAAAATCAAACTACAAACCATGCGAATAAACATATCCGAGATGGTCCTCTAACATAGGGTGAATATCTCAAAGCCGAGGCAACTGACAAAAGATCGAAGAAAGTGTGCTAAATTTTTCATAAAATGTATGTTAATAAGCCTGTGTGAAAGAAACTTGTGATCAAAATTTGAAGTAAACGATTTGAATTCTCAAAAACAATAACTTGCAATTTTCAGGAGTATGTTCAATCTAGTGTAGTTGTCATTTGTAGACGTTTATGTCATATAATTGATATCCAGAAAAAAAATTTCTAAATACATTAATAATGTTTAATACTAGATTATTACAAATAATTATGGGATGTTTTGGGTGAAACTATTAGTGAGAGGTTGGAAAAGTTCGTGGTGATATAACAACGTCATTTTATATACACTCTATAACAAACAAAATCGATGCACCAAGAAGGAGTTGTCAGATTACCATGCAAATTGGTGGATGTGAAAAACATACATTGAAAAAAAAATATTACAATTTCAGAACTATTGAATGATTGATTTCAGAGTTTGACCGTTACAAAGGGAGGATGTTAATAAGGCGTTGGTCCACCTGTTGGCAGGATGCGTCACCCGTCGTGGCATAGACTGTACAAGTTCCCGGATGGTGTCCTGAGGAATTTCTTGCCGTCTCCAACTGTCTTAAGAAGTCGTATCGATTAGTTTCACATCTAATGATCTTCGAATTTCGTTGGACACGGACTAAGCAATAATCTCTCGCTTCACTCACTTTATCACATTGCAAGAAATCAGTCCATGATTATGCACTTGTCTCTTCGCGTGAGAAAAATGCAACTCCATGAAATAACACTGAAAAGTATCAATGAAAATTTTAGTATTGATACGTTCAACCCTATAAGAGTCATGATTTCCAAGCAGTGCAGCAATTGCTTTTACCCCAGGTTGGTAATTTAATTAACGTCGCACTGCAGAAACACAACGGGCTATTGACGACGGTCCGGGATCAAACCCGAAGGTCAAAATCCAAGGTGAACACCACATAATTTCGAACCTTGGTCAGATGACGAGGTCACACCTGAGCTGGCTCCCCACCTCTTTAAGCTTCCACACCACGCCAACGTGAAAACATTTGAGGCCGTCACATATTCTATGTGCACCATTCCCTTTTGTACACAGCGGTGTTTAGTTGGATTTGTATTCCACCCCTCTCGTTTTTACTGCCGTCAGTGTACACCTTAGTAGCGTCAGCCGGGTCTATCCATCAAATAAATGTAAAGTGTTTTAATTAATTTCGAGCGAACAAATCGAGTATCATTCGCAGAAATGCACCACCTAAAATTGCTTATCAATCTCCAGATATAAGCGAGCACGAGATAGAACTCTTTAATTGTTTAACTACCCATTAAAACAATTCAATACAATTAAAATTATACTGCTCCTTAAATTATTTGAAGCTATTAATGTAATAAAAATGACCGAACCTATTCACCCGCGAAAACGTTCTCAACACACAACCATAAGAACTTCTCCGAACCCATTCCAACCGTTCCCCTTTTCGGTTCTAAAGTTTATTTCCAAGATTATTTTCCGAATTCCACGAAAGAGCGGTTCTTCGACGGGGGGAGGATCGAACAATGGCAGAATCGATTTCCGCGGTGAAAACCTTCCGAATTGAATGGAACATTATTCCCAGAACGATTCTGACATTCGAAGAATACCGTCTGATCGTTTTAAAAATGGGCAAAATGGCAAGAAGTGAGGAGGAACTGCTCTAAGCGACCCCGGCTATAAAGGGACTTGGAAATCCAATAAAGGATAAGGCAACAAGAGTACCTGGTTGCTGATATCAGTGTCTTTCTGTGACAGATGGAACGGAAAAAGCACACCTTCGAATGCGTGGATTTTTTTGTGTCCTGCATTCGTGCGTCTAAGTTAAAAGCCCAATTGGTGGGAAGTATCCTCTTTTGTCCCCGGGGTCTATTCAATACGCGTGTTACAAGTCTCCCTCCGGAGCCCTCTTTGATCGCGGTGCTTCTTTTGAAATGGAAGCACTTTTCAAAAGGAGCAAGTGTCTACGGTTATTTTGAATTCTATTATATTAAGTCTTCAGATTTAGGATACTAAGTAGCAATTTGAGGTCTGGGATTGAATGAACTAGCATCTTAATTTATTAAGTAGGGAATCAATTCTGTGCTGCGTTTCTTTGTTGAAGGTGAGCTTGTGTTTGGGAGCTTCAATGTTCGTAGAAAATTGAGTCGATCTACTTCAATTGTTATGGGCTTGTTAACTCATTTCTTTAAGATTAAATACTCTTTCAGTTTAATTATTTGAACTCCGTCAAAGAGACACTAAAGCAATTTTCTGTTTCACATTGTACTTATCTGCTAAGATTGCTGTTATACCTATCGCTTCAATTGTATAGAGTATTGGCAAACATACAAAGAAATTGAAAGACTGTATAAATACATTTCAGGTTATATGTTAATATCCCAAGTAACAATTTTAGGTATGGGTTTGAATGAACTTACATGTAATCTCTTTGGAGATGAATTTTTATTTAGTTCTCACCTTATTTTGTTGAAGGTAAGCCTATTTGAGAGACTCGATGGTCTTACGAAATTTAAACAATGTGCTAAAAATGGCTTGGTTGAGTTTAAATTTTCTTTCAGATAAAATGCTTTTAGAACTTGAGCTTCATTAAGTAGACAACAAATCAAGTTCTTAGTGAGACTTCTTCGTATTACACTTAACTAGAGACCGTAGTAACTTTTATCGCTTCTGTATAAACAGACGCAACATTGGCAAATCGTGTAAAATTCGAAATTATAGGCTTTATTGAGTTCATCTTTACACAAGTGGGTAGGTAGTTGAATTTACGTCACGCTGAAGCAACATTACGGCTAAACTGCTTTTTGGTGACTGCCCGCGATTAATCCTAAGGAGAATGATCCTACAATAAGCACTCGTTATTTTGAAACACGGACAAATGAAAAGGTCAGCACCTGAGCTGACATCTCACTCTCCAAAAATCCACACCACGTCAACGTAAAGACATATGAGGCCTTGCCATATTTAGCGTGCGCCATCCAGCACATACATTACTGGCTATGTTTAGAACGAGTTTCGAACTCTCAATCCGGTGGTTACTAATGAGCTATGGACCCTCTCGAAAGTGATACAGCATCGATAATATATGCCAGTATGAGTGAATGAAACATTTATGAACTAGTCTTTTCAGAAAGTTCCTAGCAAGTTCTTCTTAAGAAACCGTTTATAAACACCGATGAAATTAATCCACATGTAATTGTTCCCGATTGCAATGAATCTATACATACACTTCCCTACAATAATGAACCGGATCGTATATCAATATGTGATGGTATAAGGGAAATAATACATTCTTTAATAGGGAGATGGTCCCCCACCCCTGCTACAATTACACTAGCACCTCTTCTGGGCATATTTTCAATTAGGTTTTAATACACGGCTATGGGTATTTGTGTCCATTCCTGATGTAAGAATGTCGCCAGCTTATCTGTAGATTTCGGACGTAGTTCCCTGGTCCCTAAGCGTCATTCTAACTCATCCCACAAAATTGTTCTATGGGGTTTAGGTCGATACTCTGAGCAGGCCAGGTAAGACGTTTTACATCCATATCTTGATACCATTGCTTGACAGAGGCTGCAACATGACGTGGAAAGTTGTCATCCTGGAAGTAACATTCGTCCATTCTATAAAATTGCCAGAGCGTAGGAAGCACCTGATTGTCAAAATGTTCATGTAGGCGTCGGCGTTCTATTGACCAGGGACAACATGCAAAGGTCCCAGGGCGTACCACGAAAAACACCCCCATACAAGTAGTGGGATTTTATGCAAATTCGCTCTCTCTTTCTCTCTCTCTTTATATATATATATGTGTGTGTGTGTGTGTGTGTGTGTGTGTGTGTGTGTGTGTGTGTGTGTGTGTGTGTGTGTGTGTGTGTGTGTGTGTGTGTGTGTGTGTGTGTGTGTGTGTGTGTGTGTGTGTGTGTGTGTGTGTGTGTGTGTGTGTGTGTGTGTGTGTGTGTGTGTGTGTGTGTGTGATTCGTGTTGTCCTGTTTGGTGAGGTCTATATTAAAGACTTCGAATTAATGGATTGATATCTACAGCTACTATGTACAGTGGAGGTATTTGAAGAGTTCAGTCATTATCTGCAGCAGTCGTCTCTGCTCGGAAAAAATGCGTCAGCTCTCAATGGCGTTCAGGGGAAAAGGTGTCTTTTCCCTTAGCGTTCTGAGGGGTCTTTTTACCTTTGGCGCTCTGAGAGGGCGCTGCTAACGCGGTTCCTACAACCGGCCATCCTGATGATCTTTCGTCCTCGAAAGAAACACGGCAAACCTAAAAAAACAAACAAAAAAAACCACAAAACAGTATCTGGGAATACATTGATTCAGTATTAGTTATTGAACCACGACTTCATATGGTCAGCTGCTGTCGTCGTCAAGTTCGGTCCTTCATGGTTTCCAACTTTCTCAACGTCATAGTGATCATGGGGTTTCACTTTCTTCACTCGATATGGTCCTAAGAATTTCGGTCGTAATTTCATTCCGACACCAAATTGAGTCCTCTGAATAGCAATAAGATCGTCTTCTTTATACTGTTGAGGTTTATTTCTCTTCTTATCATACGTTCTTTTATTCTCTTCCTAAATTTTTAGGATATTCTCTTTGGCATCATCTCTTAACTTCTTCCTCTTCTCTAGAAAAACTATTCAGTATATTCATCCTCTAAAAGCTGGGCTATCTTGAGGTCTTCTTTATTCGCATTTTCACACCTGTCAAAAGTTCGAAGGGTGTCCATCTTGTCCTTCTGGTGGTTGTGCTATTGAGTATTCTTTGTAAGGCGTCAACGTAATTGAACCATTTGATGGGTTCTTCAATTGAAAGTTTGGTTAACACTGGGATCAGGGTTTTGTGCATTCTTTCTACTTGTCCATTGCCTCTTGGGATTCCCGTTGTGATTTTTAGATGTTCAATCGCGTTTTCGCAACAAAAATCTGTAAATTCTTTAGATGTAAAAGCAGATGCTTTATCCGAAATTATCCTTCCAGGATTTCCAAAACTATTTTGTTGTTGTTTAAGTTTATTTATTTTACACCTGGCCGTCGTAGTTTAGTAGGATATAACCAAGTGAATTTCGTGAATGCGTCCACTACCGTGAATATATGCTGATAGTTTTTAGATGTTGAAGGTAACGGACCTATGAAATAAACGTGATAAGTGGATAATGGAACGTCCTCTTTAGGAATCGGATTTAAAAGTTCTTCAGCCTTTCTTAGCTTCTTATTACTGTGTATGCACTGTACACAATTTTTTATTAAATCTTCCTTCTGCTCAACGCAAGAAACATGATTCAAATCTATTTCGTTAACAGCCACGGCGTTATGCATTGTAGTTAAGAAACTTTCCGCTAAATTAACATTTTCTGATTCGTGGTGACAAGAAAAGTAAAACATGTTATCCTCTGCTATGGTTTGTTTTGTCTGCAACTTAGTGTTTAGTTCCAGACGATTAGTTACTTCGAGATGAGTTTCGGTTTGAATTTTAGTTGAATCTGAAGTGTTCGCTAAATTAACAATTATTGCGTAATTCACTCGAAAATTATCGCGTCTGCTCAAAACATGAATTCCGCTCTCTGATAAAGTAAGATTTAACTTATTTATGCAATCGAACCCAAGAACAATATGATCAGGTAAATTTTTTAAAACATAAACATCAGTAACAATAATGCATTCATCAATAATAATTTCAGTAGAAAAGAAACCTAGAGGAGAAATGTGTTCTCCTCCTATACCCATTAAGGTCATATTATCAGAAGTCAATTTTGGGGATCCAATTTCAACATAAAATTCATATTTTATCATTGACACATCCCTTCCTGTGTCGATTATAGCATTAGATCTTTCCCCACACGTTTCAATATATTTTCTTAGCTTAGTACGATAATTAAAATGGCTATTAATTAAAGTGCTATTTACATCTCTTTTGGGACAAACGTCGGCCTTGTGCCCATAATTTTTACATTTAAAACATCTCACACCCTCAGCTTTCTTTTCACAATTTATCGACTTATGTCCATATTCATTGCAGTTGTAACATTTTATAGGATTGGTGTTATTTTATTCAGGGCGCACGAAAGATCGAGGCTTAAATTTGTCAAAATCCCTATTGAAACGCTTCTTGTATTTTTCGTTTGATGTTTTCGAATCTCTATTCGTTTTTAAATGACATCGAGCCGCTTCATATTCGTCTAATTTATTCACGAGTTTATCTATTTTTGTTATTTTCGGTAGCTCGTCTATTAAATGGTCTCGGACGTCATTGGGTATTTTTCGTTTCAGTTGATCGGTAATCATGAGTTCCTTAAGGTCTTGGTAATTTGATACTTCCGACCCACTCGTCCATTCTTCAAAGAAATTTTTTTGGTCATGCGCAAAGTCATTCCAAGTAGAAGACACTTATTTTCTATGCGAAATGAAATTTTGCCTGAACTGTTCCGGATTTAATTTAAAACGTTTCGACAAGAATCTCTTGACATTTTCAAAGTCATTAGCCTTTTCGTCAGGCTCACGCGTGATCAGATTAGCTAATTCCAATGGGAGTAAACCCAACAAATGTGTAACCCATTCCGTTTTCGGTATCTCGATTCGACTAATCCATCTTTCAAATAAAGTTAAGTAACAACTAATATACTTATTCGTCTCGTAACGGTTAATCAATTTCAATAAATCGTTATTGTATAGACTGGTAGTTTTACCATAACTGTTGCCTTGTCCGTTAGCAGTTTCGATTTCGAGTTTTCTTAGATCAAATTCGCGAGCTTGTTTTTCGGCTTCAATTTTCTCTTCGCGTTCAGTTATAATAACGCTCAACAAATTTTTTGTTATCTCCTAGTCATAATTTTCAGAATCTATTATAAGTTTCGAGCACTGCGCTACTTTGGGGTTCGCTGGCACTATCAGGCCAAATTCGTCAATCAATGTCAGCAAATCCGCTTTTCGGGCCTTAGTTAAATATGCCATGTCAGCAAGTAAAACAAAATTCTGTACTCACAGTTCCTTCTACTCGTCTTTTCCATGTACTCGTCTTTTCCGTCTACGGATTTTCTTTTTGGTCGTTTCCGTCTATCAGCACCACGTCAGTAGTCGTCATGAAACTGATCTTGCAGATGATTAAAACACAAGTCCAGGTTTGCATAGGGAGTTAAAACATTCCGCCGGCCGGTTCAATCGTCACTGCCTCCGGGTCTGCTAATCCGTCGTCGCTACCCTTAGTTGGAGGTGAAGGGGGGTTCACGCCCTCGCTCGAAGAAGGAGAATCGTCGCAGTTGTCAACGGTTTTTCATATCGCGGCCGAATCCCCATTTTTTCTATGATTCGTGTTGTTCTGTTTGGTGAGGTCTATATTAAAGACTTCGAATCTCACAGTACATCGACATTAAATGGATTGATATCTACAGCTACTGTATACACGATAGTAAGGGCAGGATCCCCATGCTGCCCTTGACGTCTCCAGAAATGTCTGTGGTTGTCTTCAGAACACAGTTGGAAACGGGACTCGTCACTAAATACTATTTGTCCCTAGTCAGCGCCGTTCCAGGTTGATCGACTCCGGCACAAATCCTGGACAACTCCTTCTTGGTGCGTCGATTTGTTTTGTTATAGAGTGTATTATCTCTTAAAAAATATTTCATTTTTTCACAAGAATTGAAGAAAGTAAAATTTACATTTTGAAATTATTTATTTTTAATAAGAGAGAGAATGTGGGGTCTTTTTTTCTCACACACAGAATCAGCTTTCATGCAACTTGAAATAGTCCGTCTAAAATATGTGTCTTCTATTGAGATTTTCAACTGCTGTACTAAGCCTCTGGCGTGCTGTACGAATTGAGTTGGTGTGACATACTGTGCAAAATGACTTAGCTATGCTTAATAGATATATCATTTCAAAATAGTTCAGTTATGAAACTTTTGGCAGGTGTTTTTTCACATAAAGTATCAAACAATACCCATATTAAACATTTTGGAATGCTATTCATTTTTTGAATATTATTTACAAGCTGTTTTAACAAGGATATTTGAAAGCCAATTCCGAGCGAAATAGTTAGATAATTACTATTATTATTTAAAACACACATACTATATCAATCACAATTATATTCATTCTTTTGCCAGCCAAGCAGCAAGTATTTCGATGTACAGTAGAATTTCAGTAATTTTCTATGTGTGTCAGAGATAACTGCTTTAATAGATCGTTCTAAAAGCTGCCCTATCAATAACATCAAATAACTGAATTTTTTATTTTAATTTCGTGACCCCTCTACATGTATAGTAGGTCGGTTTAATGTTCTCAAAAGACAAACCTTTAAAATCTAGAGCACACAATACTGGATTCTCCCTATTGAAATCTGGGTACGACATTGTTCTCAAATATGCATTTTGAAAACAGCAAATCCGGCAACTTATAACCCGGATATTTTCTATTTTCCGATTGTAGAGTTTACATCATTCCCATTTAGACTGAAGCTTTAAGATCAGTTTTATTTGTTCATAAAATGGCAGAAAAATACTTGAAAGGTTTTATCTGGTAAGAGAGGTGTTTGTCCAGTTCTAAATAAATTGAGACCAAGCTATAGATTCTGCAGTCTCTGAGATCATTAATCAGCTTAGAATTTCTGAACAATGTGAACTTTGGCACTCTGTCTTTAAGCCTTAAAAATAAAAAAATTATTATTTAAGAAACATATACGTATAGAAATTTGATATATGAATAATATGAATAAGTAACTTTATCTCTGGTAGGTAGTTGAATTTATGTCGAACTGGAGAAATGCAACAGGTTACTGGCGAGAGTCCGGGATCAATCTCGATGGGAAAGATCCTAGAATACCTCGTAATTTTGAACCACGGTCAGATGACGACTTTATTCCTAGACAGAGTACTATATTGTTTCTTAATACATCCTTAACAACGGATTCTACGTAATCGAAGTAACGATTTTTTTAGATTTATTTGTTCGAAATTGTCTGTGAACCGAATTACATTAATCAAATTTAGAAAACTTTAAGAGAGTTGGAAAAAATTATCTGTCTAGACCTAGACCTTTTATGATCTATAAAAAATCATATAATTATTTTAGCAAAGTAAATTCTTAACAAGAACCTGGATCATCAGCACTTATTATCGGATGCTTTATGTAAGGGAAATTAAATTAATTTTTTGCCATTCTTCATTTTATTTTTTTATAGAAACTTGATATTAGACTGTGGAAAGTTGAGACGAAATAATTTCTGATTTACGTTGCACTTCATAAATCAAATGATTAGTTAGTGCAACTAACTACAATTTAAATGAGAATTAATTTTAATAATGGTTTTCTACATTAATCGGGCCTTGTTTTGCGTATAACTGTTGACCATTTTGAAAAAACACCTTAATAGTTTTCGTCTTTTTTTATATTTAGATAAATAGTTCAATCTAAACCACAGCATCTGAAGCTTCTAGTCAAATTATCTGGAATACCACGTAATCTTAAGCCGTCAAATTACAATGAATTTACGTCAGGGGACGACAAAAATAAAAACAATTTAGAATCCAGCCCAATTTTTTAGGAGCCAGGACGACACGTGCAATACACGTCATACTAATATTTTTTGTAACGCTGAGTATATCACAGAACTCATTACACACACACATACGTGTAGTAAATAATATTTATAGAGTAACTAAGGCTATAAAAAAATAAAATATTTTTGTTATCTACATTATAGATTTTACACCAATTCTTACATTTTATGGTCATGAACATGTCTTGTTTCTTTAGAACTGAGATACGACCTGTCCACAGCCTTTGTGCGATCAAAATCTTTCACTGATGGTTCATTTATATTGCACATCAAAATTAACTCTTCAGTATCTTCTTTATGGGTCCATCCATCTAGCGTTAAGATCACAAAATTGGCATTTTTTAATTCACAAATTAATTATTCGCTTATTACGGTAGCGATCTGTGTGATGAGGTCTGGATCTCTTTTCATTATTGTCTCCATTTTAAACATCGATGTATACCGTTGAGACATCTATGTTTTTAAAACATTGATATATTGATGTTTATTTTCAATGCTGGTTTGTCGATGATAGCGCTAACATCGATATTTTAATTCCGAATGATTTTCCACTAACCTTGCCGTGGCTTGTGATTTTCCGTTTGATTTAGCTAAAAAAATACAATTTTTTTCCACGGAAAATAAACATTTTTTTACAGGAACAGAAAATTTAGGCGTCTGATCAAATTTTTTAGGCGCCATGGTGACCTGGCACACGAGATTGGTCGTACCCTGATTTACATAAACCAATACAAAATCGAAACAATATCTAAATACCAGTCAAAAATCATGAAGACCTTTTAACTCCTGTGGTTCACCTTCGCCAATGTCTTGCAATTCGTACATCTGTTGAGAATGACCGCTGATGGGCAGCAGGAAACCGAAGGAGTTAATAAACTTGTTCCGTCTTCAATGTGCCCATGTTTAATGTTTTCCGTTCTTATATTTTTTTCAGCATTTTTTTGGTTTTGTACTTCGTCAACCTGTCTTAGCAGTCCACCATTGAAAATAAAAAAATTGATCGAAATGAAAACGAATTACTTTTATAGAATACTTGAAGAATATAGTGATTACGAACATCATAAATAAGCATAGCAAATAGACAATGAAAACCATAAAATTTTAAATAAAATATTATTACATATACTTCACACATCAATAAACAAAGTATTGTATAAAACATGAACAATGCTTTTGGTTACGTTCTATGAATTTCAGCTTGGTATTTCGACGAAAAAATGCAGACATTGTGAAGTTTTTCTAAATTTTTCTACTGCGATCTAAAGGTTTGCAACTAATACTGCATTATTTTTCACATCTGTTTTCTTTCATCTATCAATCTAGAATTTAACTTTCATTGACCAATTTTGACGTCCTAGTCCTTTGCCGATTATAATAATTTGCAGTTTGCGTGGAGCAGCGGTAAAACCCCCAAACGCCACCCTTTCCTCCCACTTATCGTGGCGTCCAAACTCAAAGTCACTAACAGGTCATTATTCTCTCATCTCTCGAACACTGTCAATACATTATAGTGGTTTGGTTTCGCGCCGATAATATTGAAATTTTGAGACGAACTCGATGAACATTTTTTTTCGCAACGATCAACTTACCGTACTCAACATCAAATACAGGTCTTATTTTACTCACACTTATTCACGTCAAAACTGTATTGAGATAATGTTATTCACAGTCGAAAAGAGTTCGTGTTGTCACTTTTGCAACTACAAAATGTGCTGCTTCTCAAAATGTCACACACCTGTTTGTGGCTGCGCGCTGATTGGACAATAACTACTGCTTCAGCAAGCACACACGCAAATATCCTGCCGCAACTATTACGAGAGATCTTACGTCAGTCCTGTAACTTTTGGGACAGAGGTTGAACTTCAATTCTAAGTAACCGTGCAATCATACAAGTTTGTGTTGACTGATCGATAACTTGTGCTTTATAAGGGTGCCCTTTTAGATGTAGCTCCTAAACAAACATTAACGTTTCAAAACAAAATTTCTAGATACTGCTTTCATAGCATGTTAGCATAGTAAAGCTATACATAGCATGTTAGTACAGTAAAAGCTATGTTAAATAATTTTACTTACATTTATTGTGTGAACATATACTGAATTGCCACTTTTTGGCTTTGTTTATTCATTCTTCAGACCTCTCAAACTGTCTTAATTTACTACAGCAAAATAAACATTCTAAGTGATACACATAAATGATAAGGTCAAGAACAACCTTTTTCAATAAATAATTTGCATTGTTTCTACCTCTCTTCAAAACGAATAACTCTTCCTCTGTTTAAATTCTGTCGAAATGAATTGCATAACCCTATTGGTTGCGCGATTCTTAGAGGCATAAATTCTTCTGCGGGTGTGCCTTCATATAATAAATAATACATTAACACTGAAGGGTTCTAATGCATATATCCGCTCTGTAACCTGCGGTCCAACCTACATGACGTCAAAGGAATTTTGACCTTTACAAATAGAGTTCCTTCCTAGGATTCTTTCAAACAATCAATGAGGTTATTTAGTCATTATGCGAGTTGTGAGGTAAAATCAACTCTACAATAGTGGGAATCTCGTAACCCTCGAAAGTTTAAAGTGCCCCGGAATGCCCCGCATGAAAGAATAACGGATTTGTAATTTGTGGATTGCGAGTTCGAATTCAACCAAAGACCGTCCTACACATTAGGGGCTGATGCACATTAAATCTGCCATGGCCTTAAATATCATCACGTTGACATGGTGTGGAAGTTTGGAATAAGGATCCCAACTCAGGTGTAACCTCTTTACTGACTATGTTCTAATTGCGTGCTGTTGCCCTAGGATTTTTCCGTTCGGGTTTGATTCAGGAACGTCACCAATAGCCCTTTGTACTTGTACTGATTCAGTGCGACGTTAATTTAAAATGAAAAATGCTACAGAGTGGGTTATATATATGTAGAGAGACATTTATTTTTTTTATCAAGAATCCTTTATAAAATCCACTCTTATTCTAATTGATAACGATCACATACGGCCACCAGAGACTAAACGTATTTCTTGACACTTCAGTGGTTTAAAAAAAGTTTTTATCATTGACTTTTAATAGACTAAAACTTAATTTCTTCAATTTTATAGATTGTGTGATTTAACTTTTAACCCCGAAGCAGTTTTGATGAGATATCTGGTCATCGAGATGTTGGGATTTTTTCTGTGATGAAGGTATCACGAAGTGGCCAATTTTCATCATATCACCGTAATAGTGTTTTCTAATTCCAAGATCTGGTAAGTTTTTTGACGACAAGATACATCGTCAAGGCAATCCTTACGAGAGTTAATGAAAATAAATAGTATTTATCTTTCTGTGTTCTTTGTGCTGTGCTTTGATTTTTCTGTTATTTTTTGTTCATTGTCAAGAAAATAGATTTTTGTATGATAGTGTGAATAAATAAATGAAACCATAATTACAAATTCAGCTCTTTCGTTTCTTCATCAGAGCTGAGTTGCACGGATACCGAATCAAAGGTGTTTTTCAATTCAATACGGAGAACCTTGCAAGGCATTTCTCCCCGGACCAAAATGATACTTTTCAACGTTATTGGACGATAGGTTTCGGTCGAGTACACGACATCATTAATCAACCTAACGAGTGTTGCCCTTGAGAAAAAAGAGGCAACAAGAGATAAGCACCCATTCCTCATTATTTAGGGAATAATTATTCGTTTCAGTGCCTTTTTACCTGGGGTTTATTACCTAAGTGTCAGTATTTTGACACAGAAACTTTTTGAATTAGCGATTCGCGGAGTTTAATCACGCTAGTGTACTGATTGCTGCGGTGAAAGGGTCGCGGTATGTTGTAAATTTTAATTCCGAATTCGGAGATAAGCGCTTTTGAGTGCGCATTAATCATTGAGATTGGATTGGATTCGGTTTTGTGATGCAAGTTCCAAGACAAGAACAGATGCACCTCAATCAATATGAACGAGAGTCGTTACAACTGAGAAATTGTTTCTTCTTATATATCAGCGATGAGAACAGTACTTTGTCTCCAAGCTGCAGAACAAGCAGTAGAACTATAATTATCCGGATCAATTTGAAAAAAAAATTAAATCAGCAAAATCCGCATTTTAAAAGTTTTTTATCGGTGAATGACGAAAATAAAGAGGACAAAGTGTCAGTTGGAGCCATAAGAAATATCGTAGTGAAAATTCATGGATGTTCCAAGAGCAATGCAGAGGATGTAGGAGAGTGGTTGGTGTGCGATTCTTGGACTCTGGATTCCAAATTCTCAGTGACGATGAACTCATTCAAAGTATGAGAGAAGAACTCATTGTTGACACGGAGGATGACGACATTGCTAGTCGACCATACGCGCCACCGTCGGCTAGTAAGGTCTTTGAGTGCCTTGACACAGCTCTAAAATGGATAGATCGGCAGCCTGAGTGCGACCATCTACAGCTACTCGCCTTTAACGTGCAATATCCATTTATACGGATATTCGATTATCCGGATGGGTTGTGGTCCCAATTGATCCGGATAAAAAGAGTCCTACTGTACCTAGTTAATCAAGATCTTACATCTACTAATACTGTTCAAAAGAAAATTATTATTTCAATCGACTTTAAAATTTTAGTTAGCTAAATATTCTATATGGTAGAGAGAATGTCTGTCAAATAAGTAGAAAAAAGATTTAAGTTGAGTTGTAAGTAGACGCATGCACGTTATTACATTATGTATGGAAAGTAGAACTGAATTTCATAGAAGATTTAGGTAGCAGCGTTTCTGGACTAGATATGGCACCGGTATCCGACTGAAAGGATTTGATTTTCAATGCTCAATGACTTATAAGTCAAGACATTGAGTAGGCTGAATTTTCTAATTCTGAAATAATAATAAAAAAGGTTTACTAGATTAATTACTGAGGTGGTAAATCGTTGATGATCGACCGTTGTATGCAATTTGTTGATCAGCTCAACTCCGGAAGAAAACGCATCTTCGAGCACAAAACCAATGTCTGGAGTATAGAGATATTTAGCTCTTAAAGCTGACCGGAACATTTTGTAAACTGCCCTAAATAATGTATCACCAATATGTATACTATTTGAAAACATAAAAACAATCAGGAACGGTCATTGAAAAAATGCAGATTTCTGAAAAACAAAAGACGCAAACAAGCATGTCCAGTTTGACGTTCCTGAGTATATTCTGAAATACAGCAATTCGAATTTTAAGTCTTTGTTTCCAGTACTTTAATCTAAGAGAGGACCATAGGAAGTGAAATAGAAGTACCAAGGTCCCGATATAGTTGAATTCTGCAGACATTATTTTTTGAAATAGAGTTTCAAGTAAAAAGAAATTAAAAACATATAATGATTTCATAGAATGAAAATGTTTGAATTTCACCTTTGCCATCCTTACCAGATACTTTTATTTCATAATTACTAAATAAATGCCAAGCCTGCGTGGCCATCATGGTGTTGCCTGTGACAGTTCTTTTCATGGAGTTGGGTGTGACCACTTCTCGCTGACGCTCGCCAACCCCCGGTTATTGCTACGTATTCCCATTTAGTTTGCTTAGCAAACGAACTTCAGGGGCGACGCCGTGATGGTATTTAAGTGGCTATTATCAGCAACGAAAATCAAAACAACCGGAAAGTTTGGCATGGTTCCAAAGGCTTTAGGACGAAAAACTCTTGTGACAATCAACGGTCGAAAATTGCAAAATTCGTTCTTCTTCTTTCGAGGTAGGGGTAACTTCACATTCCGGAAAGTAGATCGAAAGGTGAAAAAGAGGAATAAATTAATTTTAAAATGGTCTAGATTACATTTTAAAATTCCGGCGCTACACAAAAATCGCAAAAAATTAGGACTACCTGTGTGCCAAATTTCATTTTGCCAATGGCAAGATTTTACTGTGAACTCTTCAATCCATCTAGTCTAAGAAAAAGAATACCAACACTTGACCAAATTTACAGATTTAGCTTTAATATCTTCAGATACTTTTAAATTATACTATTAAATTATTTAAATTAAAGAGTAAGTGTTAAGGTCAGGAAATACTTTCTTGGTTTATTTACTGAGGGATCTGATAAAAAACGCTACCTTTATAAGATGCGTAGATTATTTTTGAGATGGTACTTTTTCAAAGTTCAAGAAGGTATAAACTTGGTACGATATGACATTCATTTAGGACGAAACTAAACTGAATGTATTGGTATGGTGTGGAAATGTGGAGAGTAAGGTCACAGGTGTTGCAATGTCATCTGAACGGGATTCAAAATTACGTGCTTTTGATCCCGGAACGTTGCCAATAGCCAGTTGTACTGCTCACGTTAATTAAAATACATCCATTCATCTTCAAACACTAAAACTAATAGTTATTCCTTATAACGCTTCTGCATTTCCTATATATTACGGATCTGATTTCTCTTTTCGGAAAACGTCCTGTAACTTGAAATTGAACATTTGTGGACGGTTACGTGGAGAGCCTCCACCAACAAACTCTTTGATGGGACTTGAAGCCAGATGGGTTTATGAGTAGAAGAATACTAGTAATGCTAAGTCATCTTAAGGCAAACTCTTGCTATTTATATAACGCATCCTTATAACGCTTCTGCAATTCCTATGTCTTACTGATCTGATTTCTCTTTTCGAAAAATTTCCTGTAACTTGAAACTGAACATTTCTGGACGGTTACGTGGAGAGCCTCCACCAACAAACTCTTTGATGGGACTTGAAGCAGATGGGTTTATGGGTAGAAGAATACTAGTAATGCTAAGTCATCTTAAGGCAAACTCTTGCCATTTATATAACGCATCCTTATAACGCTTCTGCAGTTCCTATATCTTACGGATCTGATTTATCTTTTCGGAAAATGTCCTCTAATTTGAAACTGAACATTTGTGGACGGTTATGTGAAGAGCCTCCATCAACAAACTCTTTGATGAGACTTGATAGTTTTATGAATAGAAGAATACTAGTAATGCTAAGTCATCTTAAGGCAAACTCTTGCTATTTATATAACGCATCCTTATAACGCTTCTGCAGTTCCTATGTCTTACTGATCTGATTTCTCTTTTCGGAAAATGTCCTCTAATTTGAAACTGATCATTTGTGGACGGTTACGTGGAGAGCCTCCACCAACAAACTCTTTGATGGGACTTGAAGCCAGATGGGTTTATGAATAGAAGAATACTAGTAATGCTAAGTCATCTTAAGGCAAACTCTTGCTATTTATATAACGCATCCTTATAACGCTTCTGCAGTTCCTATGTCTTACTGATCTGATTTCTCTTTTCGGAAAATGTCCTGTAACTTGAAACTGAACATTTGTGGACGGTTACGTGGAGAGCCTCCACCAACAAACTCTTTGATGGGACTTGAAGCAGATGGGTTTATGGGTAGAAGAATACTAGTAATGCTAAGTCATCTTAAGGCAAACTCTTGCCATTTATATAACGCATCCTTATAACGCTTCTGCACTTCCTATATCTTACGGATCTGATTTCTCTTTTCGGAAAATGTCCTCTAATTTGAAACTGAACATTTGTGGACGGTTATGTGAAGAGCCTCCATCAACAAACTCTTTGATGAGACTTGATAGTTTTATGAATAGAAGAATACTAGTAATGCTAAGTCATCTTAAGGCAAACTCTTGCTATTTATATAACGCATCCTTATAACGCTTCTGCAGTTCCTATGTCTTACTGATCTGATTTCTCTTTTCGGAAAATGTCCTGTAACTTGAAACTGAACATTTGTGGACGGTTACGTGGAGAGCCTCCACCAACAAACTCTTTGATGGGACTTGAAGCCAGATGGGTTTATGAATAGAAGAATACTAGTAATGCTAAGTCATCATAAGGCAAACTCTTGCTATTTATATAACGCATCCTTATAACGCTTCTGCAGTTCCTATGTCTTACTGATCTGATTTCTCTTTTCGGAAAATGTCCTGTAACTTGAAACTGAACATTTGTGGACGGTTACGTGGAGAGCCTCCACCAACAAACTCTTTGATGGGACTTGAAGCCAGATGGGTTTATGAATAGAAGAATACTAGTAATGCTAAGTCATCTTAAGGCAAACTCTTGCTATTTATATAACGCATCCTTATAACGCTTCTGCAGTTCCTATGTCTTACTGATCTGATTTCTCTTTTCGGAAAATGTCCTGTAACTTGAAACTGAACATTTGTGGACGGTTACGTGGAGAGCCTCCACCAACAAACTCTTTGATGGGACTTGAAGCCAGATGGGTTTATGAATAGAAGAATACTAGTAATGCTAAGTCATCTTAAGGCAAACTTTTGCTATTTATATAACGCATCCTTATAACGCTTCTGCAGTTCCTATGTCTTACTGATCTGATTTCTCTTTTCGGAAAATGTCCTGTAACTTGAAACTGAACATTTGTGGACGGTTACGTGGAGAGCCTCCACCAACAAACTCTTTGATGGGACTTGAAGCAGATGGGTTTATGGGTAGAAGAATACTAGTAATGCTAAGTCATCTTAAGGCAAACTCTTGCCATTTATATAACGCATCCTTATAACGCTTCTGCACTTCCTATATCTTACGGATCTGATTTCTCTTTTCGGAAAATGTCCTCTAATTTGAAACTGAACATTTGTGGACGGTTATGTGAAGAGCCTCCATCAACAAACTCTTTGATGAGACTTGATAGTTTTATGAATAGAAGAATACTAGTAATGCTAAGTCATCTTAACTCAAACTCTTGCTATTTATATAACGCATTCTTATAACGCTTCTGCAGTTCCTATGTCTTACTGATCTGATTTGTCTTTTCGGAAAATGTCCTGTAACTTGAAACTGAACATTTGTGGACGGTTACGTGGAGAGCCTCCACCAACAAACTCTTTGATGGGACTTGAAGCCAGATGGGTTTATGAATAGAAGAATACTAGTAATGCTAAGTCATCTTAAGGCAAACTTTTGCTATTTATATAACGCATCCTTATAACGCTTCTGCAGTTCCTATGTCTTACTGATCTGATATCTCTTTTCGGAAAATGTCCTGTAACTTGAAACTGAACATTTGTGGACGGTTACGTGGAGAGCCTCCACCAACAAACTCTTTGATGGGACTTGAAGCAGATGGGTTTATGGGTAGAAGAATACTAGTAATGCTAAGTCATCTTAAGGCAAACTCTTGCCATTTATATAACGCATCCTTATAACGCTTCTGCACTTCCTATATCTTACGGATCTGATTTCTCTTTTCGGAAAATGTCCTGTAACTTCAAACTGAACATTTGTGTACGGTTCGGTGAAGAGCCTCCACCAACAAACTCTTTGATGGGATTTGATGGTTTTATGAATAGAAGAATACTAGTAATGCTAAGTCATCTTAAGGCAAACTCTTGCCATTTATACTGAAATATGTCGAGTTTCTCTTAAGTTGTTTTGCACAAATCGGTCTTTTTAAAGTGTTCATTTTCCCATAATTTTGACAGTACATATGGATGATAAGCATTTTTAAATTTCAACAGTATCATGTATGAAACACTTCGCTGAAGGGTTTTCAGATGGTGTGCGCAAAAGCATCGAAATAAGAAATTAAGATCTTCAACCTCCGATCTCTTCAGGAAGATATAATTTAAAAATAAAGTAAAAAAGATAAATATGTTCTTCTGAGGTTTAACTTTGAGAATTCCTATAGATGAATTTCAAAATTGTTCGGTCTACCCTATTGCTCACTTTAATTATTACCACTATGAGCTAGAAACGATAGAGCCATGTTTCGGAATTGAAACCACTTTAAATTCTGGCTAAATTCTGAAATTTATAATCATACAATAGTTCGAAGTAAAATAGCTAATAAAATAAAAAATTCAGTAGCCAAAATATACTGTGCAATTTTCAAGAATACGAAAATGCGCTCTATTCTCATTTTTTCGATTAATATTACTGTATTTATGCCTACAATTATTACCGCCTTGTAGTTTATAGAGGTTAGCATTTCAAGTAATGCAGGTTAACTAAACGTTTCAGCAGCAAAACCATACTCAGAAGCATCTAAGATTGCTTAGTCTTCCAACAATCCACTGGACAGACAAATTTGAACTACGTGCAAGAGGTAATTTTGCTATGTAGAACAGATAGATATAAATAAACTAAATCCAGAGCTAAATGTTTATACACTACATTTGTGACCATAAACTGTCTACAAGAAGGCAATAAGTTACAACAGTTCCAAAAGTTGTAAATATAAAACTTCTGTTAATAGGGATTATTTTCCAGCAGGTCAGTGGCAAATCCTTTTCAGCAAGAGATAGAAAGAGCATCTGTGATGGTTTTGGTTTCACTTGCAGATAAACTAACACTTGTGCTCGATGCCCAATGACAGCAGCTGCCTCCGACACTAGAGATCCAGACACAGTCATCCCGAGAAAGGACATGTAGTTGGAAGTAAACAAAAGCCATACAGAAAGAAGGTGCAAACTGTAATATTCTTCGGGATGCAATACATAAGTGACGCTAAGAAATACAGTACAGGCATTCAAAAGGGTTTCCGTAAACACCAATAAGGATAACTCTGTGTCCATTTTCAATACGAGATTCCGGATGGACATGTATTGCTTTAGAAACAGTTGGCCGTCTGAAAAAGGCAAATCGCTCATTTTTTCTGCGAATTTGATCATCAAGCATCGTACTTGACGACACGCTACAGTGTAGTATATAGCGAATGAGTTCGATGGCAGTACACCAAGGAGAGAAAAGATGATTGTGTAAAGTAACGTATACACCATACGTAATGTTGAATCGGTAATTTCATACATCCACGACAACTTATCAATCTTGTAAAATATAATCACGCTAGTCCCGACAATAGGAATATAAAGCAGGATAGTAAGTACTATCCATAAATCTATCCAAATACTTTTATCATCCTTAGCGTAAATATTTAGCTGTTTGATTAACTTTAAAATGCTGCAGGAAACATTTTTGAGTCGGTCAATCTTTGAGCATAATACCCATCTGTGAAGAAGAGTTGCTAATATTATTGCAATGTTAGCTTTGCCCTGAGACGACTGAAACATGAGTGCATAAAAATTTATATAGGCATCTAAATGAAACAAAATCACTAGAAAGCTTAAAGTAAACATAAGAACCTTTGCATAATTTACTGTATAGCCCAAATAATATATGCGTTTACCTTCAAATATTCCACTTAATCGAAACAATGCAAATATATATTTATGTATCCTTTCAATCTTTTCTAGTCTTCTTTTATTCTTTATATACTTTACAAAGCACATATTCGAGGATAAATAAGGTAATAACTAAAAAAGGTATGTTGATTTTTTTTTTCACTATCAGCACTTATATTATGTATATAGTTCAGTTCTCTTACAACACACAAGGTTTTGGGGAAAATTTAATATAACGAATCAATATACGCTTTCATACATAAGACTTCAATACGTTTTGCTCGTCGGTCTGAACGTACTGCATTAAAACATTTTCTTGAATCTGTACTGTCACTGTGGTGATGTCTCCTAGTGTTGTTGAAATCTCATGTCTATCAATGTACCATTATTATTATTAGCCTGATAGGCACATTAGGTGATTTACTAATTTAATAGCTGCTTGTAAATGTGCGCCATAAGAGAAATTGAATGTCGTTAATTGAATCGATAAATTTCTATGTGCCAAGTGAATAAGTCATAGTTTTTCTTGTGACCAGTTTAAATGCAGACCCTTCTTCAATGTAACATTATTATCAATAACTTGATAGCTACATTAGCTAATATAATAACTGCTAGCAAAATTTCGCCTTAAAAACGTTTTATTTTTCTTTATTGGATGTATAATATTCTACGTATCATAGGGAACAAAGTCAGTTTTCCTTGTGACAGTTCAAAATATTCGATACGTGTTATATGGTGATGAGATAATATAAATGGCAAATATCTGAAAAAGATAGACTAAAGAATAAAAACGAGTCTTCAGTTCTCAATTGCTCTTTTGAAAGCTTTCATATTGAATGCAACAGATTTGTCATTCAAGCTTCCTACGCAATTTATTAAAAACTCTAAATGCGTTTCTCAATGTTATAGATAAGAAAACTCACAATTGTTAAACGCGTTCCCGTCGTAATTCTCAATAGCCTTTTCATCATTTTAATCATGATAATTTCAAAGAGCCGTGAACGATGTTAAGTATTCAATAATATATAATGTGGAAATGCTGTAGCAATGAAGCTTTTTCTAAGATGCATAGATTGCAGTGCTAAAGTTGATTGATTATACTGCGATAGTGAAAACTATAAATTGGTCTTTTGAAACCTTAATTGTGTTTAGGATAAATCCACACTTTTGAGGGATAGTGAGTACCATCTTACAGCTATGCTAATCTAATGATTAAAGGATTCCAATAGGATAGTTAAGAAAGTTCTGGAAGGAAACTCACATGAGTGAAGTTTATGTTCATCGCATATTATATTTTAAAGCTGTATGTACTGGCGTATTGTCCATGGAAACTCAAATTCAAGACATCTCCCAGAAAATGTTTGTAATGTTGGCGATCCTACATAATTATTGATGAAACATCAAGACAAACCGATAATTTCAGTGATACGTCACTTTTTCTTTTAATTTTCGTGATGTTCACCACAAAAAGCAACCACAGAATGTTGATGTTCCATGCTTTTCGAATAAAAACTTTCATTTCTGTGATTGGTTAGCTCTCTTTGTGGTTGCCTCGATGAGGTATCTCGTCATTGGATAAACTGACCACATCTGTTGGACGATATATCTCTTCATTGGATAAACTGATCAGATCTTGTTGGACAAGATATCTCGTCATTACTTAAACTGACCAGATCTTGTTGGACGAGATATCTCTTCACTGGATAAACTGACCCAATCTTGTTGAACAAGATATCTCGTCATTGAATAAACTGACTAGATCTTATTGGACGAGATATCTCTTCATTAGATAAACTTAACAGATCTTGTTGGAAGAGATATATCTTCATTAAGAGCAACCACGATCACGATCATTAGAAGAAACCATTAACAAATAACTGATGACGAGATATCTCTCCTTTAACAAAATTGGACGAATGTTGATGAATAAGATTTCTCTTCGAAACCACTTGGCGGGTTAATGGCATTTGTCATAAGTAATAGTATACTAATACATTATCTTTTCTACCCTACTCCCTTAGATATTACAAAGTTTTACATACACTCCAGTTCAGTTCAACGTTGTTTGTCCAACGCATGGTTTATCCAAAACACATCGCTCCTCATTTTGCAACTTATGCAAAATAGAGCTTCAAGCTCTTAAATAATTCTATCTCTTTTCCTGGCCTTATTTTTTATTTCCCTCTCCCTCTCTCTCTCTCTCTTCCTGTCACAATTTCTCTCTCTGTTGTCCCTATTTCTCCCTTCTTTCTCACTTTCACTATCTCCCTCTCTCTCTCTGTCACAATTTCTCTCTCTTCTGTCCCTATTTCTCCCTTCTTTCTCACTTTCACTATCTCCCTCTCTTTCTCTCCCTATTTCTCCCTCTCTTTCTCTCCCTATTTCTCCCTCTCTTTCTGTCCCTATTTCTCCCTTCTTTCTCACTTTCACTATCTCCCTCTCTTTCTATCGCTATTTCTCCCTTCTTTCTCTCTTTCACTATCTCCCTATCTATCTTTCTATCCCTATTTCTCCCTCTCTTTCTGTCCCTATTTCTCCCTTCTCTCTTTCAAACTCTCCCTCTCTCTCTCTCTCTTCCCCTGTCCTTTTTTTCTTCCTTCTCTCTTTCACACTATACCTTTCTCTCTTTCTGTCCCTGTTTCTTACTTCTCTCTCTTTCACACTCCCTCCACTCTCTTCATGTCACTCTTTAACACTCTTTCTCTCGTATATTTTGCAGTGTCGTAAAAAATGTTCCACATTTTAGAGTCAATTGTAACATAGAGCTACAACTTATTTGCATACTAGCAGAGTTACGGGACTTTACTCGGGTTGAATTGATTGATTGTGAATTGAAAATTTGGCTTACTTACCATTTTTTCTTCCGTAGAAAAATGAGAATATATTTTCTGTGTTTCTGGAAAATAGAATTTCTACTCCTTAGTTTGGTCGTAAATTGATACAGGTATATGATCCACATAATAGGTTTAATACATCGTACTTCTGTTATACGACAAAGCTATGAATTATGACTTTAACCCTTCTTTGTAGGATTTTTTCTTTATTGGTGAAATAAATCAAGGTGATATAATTCATGTTCAAAATTAAAGGAAAAATGGTTTAAAAAAATCTTAGTATATATTTATAGTATAAATTTAGCAAAAAACAATATGATGGTATCATGTGGTATTTTTTAAATTAAACGCACTTTTTCAGAAATTGCTCTAAAAATAACAGAAACACATCTTACAAACCTTTCTTCCACTCATTTTCACTTTTTTAGCAGTAGAAACTCAAATATAATAAAACAAAATTAAAAACGAAATCATACGTTTATTGCAACTACAACAAACAGCGGAATGACAACTTCAAGCTGATTTTACTGATAGTGACACTTGCTTATTTTTGACAGCTATGTTTTTTTTTATGCAATGTACATTAAAAAAGGTATCCATACACGATCAACTTAAAGTGAACTTGTTCTTTTATATAATTTTTTGGCATTCAATGTTATGATGGAAATTTCCACCATTATGCAAAGAAGGGTTAAAGTCACTACTACACAATTCCAGTTTGAGTTTAGATTATTACAGTTAGAAAAACCCGATCTAGGACAGTTGAAATAATAATTATTTGTTATAGCAACAGAAAATAGATGTTGCCCACTTGACGAGTTGAATCTCTATTTAAGCAACTTATAATCTCAGCCAAAAATTCGTGGGATAAACTATGATTTCCTTTTAAAATAATCTGGTCCAACAGATCAACCTTTTTTGAAAAAAGTTATAAATTATTTACTTTTTGTATTGTATAAAAAATTTATTTGTTTGGGAAATAATAATTCTTTTCCGGACACTCCAATCAAATTGGCATTTTTCTAAAAAGGCAAGTTTACTAACAATGACGTTGAACATTAGAAATGTTCGTAAAAATCAAGTTGCTCATAATTGGAGTTTAGCTGACCAACCGGTATAGTGGTTAAGGTGTTTGCCTCTAGATCGGAAGGTCCCCGGTTCGAATCCGGGTTCGGGCATGGATGTTTGTAAGCATATACCAGCTCAGGTGTTGCTTCGTCATTTGAACATGGTTCAAAATTACGAAGTACAAATTGTTAGAGGCAATGATAGTCCTCCCACTGGGTGCTCCTTCACAAGTGGCCATCACTTCCGGCCTTGTAGTGGCCAATGACTTAGGTCAAATGAGCCCGCCATTAGAAAAAAAATAATAACTGGAGTTTATAGGATTTATATTTTAGATATACAGAATAAATAATTATACATACACAGACTACGCTGCAAAGTTAATCTAATAATAACAGCAGTCGAAAAGTGGTAATGACTTTAAACAATTATTAGATTCCAAACAACATCTCATACAGAGGCTGTTCACACATTTTTTAGACAATGTATAATGTATTCACAAAACTAAATTACATAAAATTTTTGTGTTTTAAATGTTGTATTTGATAGCCCTTATTCTGAACTATATTTCGACACCGTAATTTCCAGGATAATAATGCCTTTTGAAGTGTCAGAAGAGGTATTCTATCCCATTCCTCCTGAGCAGCTTTCCAGACTCCTGTTAGGGTTGTGGGACGACGTTTGGATAATGCAGATTTTAAAAGTCCGAAAGCACAAAAATCCATATGTGATACATCGGGAGCTTTAGTAGGGATATCAGTGAAGGTTATGGCCTTGATACCGGTTTTTTGTTCCATTTCTTTTAGGAAATTTACAGTAGATTTTGATGTATGACTGCTAGCTTTGTCGATGGAGTTACACAGATTGATGGCACTGTGGCTAAAGTGATGGTATTTTATTCAGAAAAGTTGGCGATAAAATATGTTCCTGATAGTATTTGGAGTTAATCTTGACATTTTTTCCACTCTCTTTATTTTTAACTTGCCATTATATGAAAAACCAGCAACAATCATGAATCAATTAGAAAAACTTTCTTTCGATTCTGTGAATCATGTACTTAAATTTTTTTCTCCCCTTTTACGATAATAAATGCCTCTTTTTTTTTTGCTGCAATCATTTAAATACACCCATAATTCATCTGTTGTGACAATTTTTTACCATTTTTCTTTGGATAAGTGTTTCTCATATAGAATTCGGCAGCGTGTCCTGCATTCAGCGGTATGCTTTGGAGAAAGACGATGCACATTGCGTTTTTTCGCTTTCTTAAGATTTAAATCAACGTTTATCATTTTGTTTACAGTGGACACCGAGCATTTTAATGATTTTGCAACTGTCCTTTGACTAGGGGGATTTTCTTTTAACATTAAACAACGTACCTTTACAATAGTCGAAGACGTCCGTTTCTTTCTTAGATACTTGTTTGGAATTTTTGTCCCACTTGAGGCTCCAGTTTGACGTTTTTTCCTTTCTTGTTGACGATATTACCTATCGACGCTTTATATATCACAAAACCATGACTCTCACATCGTTTTTGGGTAACGGAATATGAATATTTCTCTTCGGAAAGAGCATAAATATAACCTACGAACCACTGCTTCGTTAAAAACGCCATTTTGAATAAAACCAAACCTCTGAAGCCGGAGACGATAATGTTGACTTTTAAAAACATAGTACAGCTGCAATTATTTATTTTGCAGCAAACAATTTTTTATTACCTCTAACCAAAATCGTCTAAAAAATATGCAAACAGCCTCTGTAATCATTTCACATTTAAATCTTTCAATAATACTTAGAACAGTTGTGTATGGCAGAACGAATCAATGTGTTTCAGTGGAGTTTTCCTGAACCTTCAAACATTTTTTACTGGTGCCTAAACGTATAAAGTTAAGAAGGGTAATCATAAAGTGTAAACAAATAAACTATTACACATTATTTTCAATGACACGAAGACATGAAATCTAGTTGTGAACTGTCTTCCCTAAATATCACAAGGAAAAGAACATCACAAGGAAGCAATGCAATTGAGTTTCGTCTGAAAAGATTTATGCAAAAATATGTATATTTTCCTGCATGCATTTAAATAAGCACTTCACATGCTATCGTAAAATTATTCTTTATAATCTAGTTGAAAAAAATGTACTGTTACAACAACAGTTGTATCAACAATTTCCAAACACACTCGTTGAATCTTTGTTATTTTATCCTCTAAATACGATTATATTTTAGATATCAACGATAACTTTTGCATTGAGGTTTTATGAGCATTGAACCACAGTATCACAACAAATTACAATTATAGTTAACTCAACAAAATACGACAGTTAAAAAAAATTATTAAGGTAAGTCACACTTTCATACGACATTAGCAAGACATTGGATTTATACATACTTAACCCCTCTTCCCTCTTCCGAGGTCTTTCCTGAGGTTGTCGTGGCTCAAAGGGTATGGCCACTGCACTTAGAACCTTCGAGATACAGGCGGTTCAAGTTCATTATGTGTGAGTAACATTCCTCCCTGCGAGTACTTATCTCTTCTGTTTCAGTAAAACATTGATTGTGTGTATATATATTACTTGATATTGTGTTGCTCGTCTGCCGTAATATGGCCATATTTGGCTCACAAAGACCCTAAAACCAACTAACCAAGGTTTATATTCGCGTAGAAAGACTGCCCTGTTGAGGCAAGTCTCTAATGCAGAAACCTATTCCAAACTGTCGCATGTACTGGGAAAGGGATAATTTGGTTTAATATAACTGTTTTTTCCTGACGAGGAATCAACTCTTTTAAAAAATTATAAGATCTTGATGGACGTGACATTTTGTCACTATCAAAACCTCAAAGATCTTGATGGACGTGACATCTTGTCACTATCAAAACCTCAAAGATCTTGATGGACGTGACATTTTCTCACTATCGAAACCTCAAAGGTCTTGATGGACGTGACATCTTGTCACTATCAAAACCTCGAAGATCTTGATGGACGTGACATCTTGTCACTATCAAAACCTCAAAGATCTTGATGGACATGACATTTTCTCACTATCGAAACCTCAAAGATCATGATGGACGTGACATTTTCTCACTATCAAAACCTCAAAGGTCTTGATGGACGTGACATCTTGTCACTATCAAAACCTCAAAGATCTTGATGGACGTGACATCTTGTCACTATCAAAACCTCAAAGATCTTGATGGACGTGACATTTTCTCACTATCGAAACCTCAAAGGTCTTGATGGACGTGACATCTTGTCACTATCAAAACCTCGAAGATTTTGATGGACGTGACATCTTGTCACTATCAAAACCTCAAAGATCTTGATGGACGTGACATTTTCTCACTATCGAAACCTCAAAGGTCTTGATGGACGTGACATCTTGTCACTATCAAAACCTCAAAGATCATGATGGACGTGACATTTTCTCACTATAGAAACCTCAAAGGTCTTGATGGACGTGACATTTTCTCACTATCGAAACCTCAAAGGTCTTGATGGACGTGACATCTTGTCACTATCAAAATCTCAAAGATATTGATGGACGTGACATTTTCTCACTATCAAAACCTCAAAGATCTTGATGGACGTGACATCTTGTCACTATCAAAGCCTCAAAGATCTTGATGGACTCATTGAAACCACTCCGATGGAGGGGTTAGACCGATTCTATACAGAAAACATGTTTAGGAACAAGCATATCTCCACCTATTAAACGTCGCAGTACCGATGTGTGACTTGCCAAACAAGGTACAGAATGATCTGTCTTTTTCATAACTAACTATAACCACGCGTCTTGGGGAAAGCATTCGAAGTTGGCTTTAAATTTACATAGCACACATATAAATTTAAACTAACGTTGTAACACAAAAGCGTAAAATTTGCATTTCTACGTAGACCTCAAATTGTCAACGAGGAAGCAATAGGTTAAAATTGTGCCGAAAGTTGTAAAGATAAAACCTCTCTTGACGGGTACAATTTTCCAGCATGTCATTGACAAATCCTTTTCAGCAAAGAATAGAAGGCGCTTCTGTGCTGGTGAAAGTTTCATTTGCAGGCTGAGTGACGCTTGTGCTTTGTTCCCAATTGCTGCAGCTGCATCCGCCAAAAGACATGCAGACACAATCATACCAATATAGGTTACATAGCTAGACATAAACATAAACGATGTAGAAAGAAATTGAAAGCGTTCGAAATCATTCGGATGCAGTACAGTAGTGACGCTAAAGAACACAGAGCAAGAATTCATGAGAGTTTTTGTAAACATCAAGAAAGATAACTCAGCGTCCATTCTTTCAACTAACTCTCTGATAGACACGAATTGCTTCAGGTATAGTTGGCAATTAGAAGAAGGCAAATCGTGCATGGTATCCGCAAATTTCGTCATCAAACACTGCACTTGCTGACATGCTACAGCGTAGTATATGGCAAAAGTATTTGCTGGTAATACGGCGAAAACAGTAACAGCAATTGTGTAAATAAACACATATATTGATCGTAGTTTTAAGTCCGTAATTTTCCACATCCATGATGCCTCACCACGTTCTTTATACATAATGAAATTGATGCCAATTAAAGGAACATGAAGAAAGTTAGTAAGTATTATCCACATATGTAACCATTTATTTTTATCATCCTTCGTGTACAGATTCAGTTGTTTCGTGAGTTTTATAATTCGGGTCGAAACTTCTTTGAGGCGATCAATTTTGGAGCATATAGCCCATCTATGAAGCAAACCTGTAAAGGAAACAGCAATACTAGCTTTCGCTGCAGAAGACTGGAAATTGGTCATAAAAAATGGTGCATAAGCATCGAGGTGATATAAGAACACAAGAGCACTAAAAGTAAACATAAAAGCTTTCGTGTAATTAATAGCAATGCCGAGACAACGGATTCGTCTGCTCTCAAATACACAACTCACGTGAAACAATGTAAATATATATTTATGGATACTTTCTAGTCGTCTTTTACTCTTAATTCTATTTGCAAAACATATGTCCTGAGGGGAATAGCTTTGATTAGCAGAAACTTCAAATAAACGTTTATTTTCATTTTTCACCATGTTTGTAATGTTAAAACTAACTGTAAATTGCACATAAAATCAGTGTCTCAGCAAATAATATTATACTTATGAGTTTAACTGAAATATATAATATGAGTCTAAACATATGTGAATGTAACCATGGTTATCGGATATGTGTAGCACTTGTAAATCTCGTGTTTGATGCTTATATTAATTGATGTTCCCAAGTATAGTAGAAATCCCAATCCTTTGAAAACATACCATTGACATTATTAACTTGAATGGTAAATTTGAGAATACAATAACTGCTTGTAGAAATCGGTATTGAAAAACTATTGATTTCGTTTTGATGTCTCGATAATTTATGTTATGTAGCAATGAGAATGTCCAAATATCTGACAGTTGGAAATCTGATACGTTTTATATAGTATCGAGCGGATAAAAAAATATCAATAACAAATGAATTGAGAAACTCAATGCTAATAATCAATCAATTTTCCATTCAATGGAGTTTTAAAATTTCTTATACCGAATAAAATGATTGTAGCTTCATATTTGTCATTTTTACCTTCTCTTTTACTTGTCAATAAATCTTTACTTGTGTGTGTTCATTATTTTATTTTGTATATTTGCGTCTTGCGCAACTTGACCAAAATGAACGTTGTGCCATGATACCTGATTTGATGGAATTTTGATTGCACAGTTCTAGAGGTAGCTCTAATTATGCCAAGAATTGGAACAAAGTTATTAAGTGTTTAGAAATTACTAAATAAGCTTTGAAAACTTATAAAACCCTCAAATTAGCTTTAAATATTTTCACATATTTCTTCCATTTTAAAAAATGAGTGTATACAATTTTCTATTTACTGCTTTCATTTGGTTTTAAAAAGAGCTTTAAGTTATTGTCAAACACATTAAAGAAATTTTAAATCTTAGGAAATATTATAAAAACGTCCTCTGGAAATATTTTTCTGTATTAATGTATACAAAAATAGGTGCAATGTCTAAAAAAAAGTAAATAAACTTAGTTTGTAACATAACCAACAATTGTATTAGTTGTTCAATATCCCACTCAAATTCACTTTGCAACAAATCTATTTTGGGGGTTTTTAAAGATTAATAGGACACACTGGAATTAGGTATTTTATTCAAAAATTAATAACATATTTATGAATGTATCTAGCAAAACCTTCCTTTAACTTTGACTACTTTGAAACAATCTTACGAATAACTAAAAACCTTACCATATTTAGTCAGAGTACGCAAATGCAATTCATCATTAAGTAGATTTAGTGAGAAGCCGGTAGATGTAGAACAATTTTAAAAGAAGCTGGCAGTAGGGAAACCTAGAACTGATACTTAATTTTCTAATAATTTCAACGTGCCTTTTCTCCGAAGACATTAAGTTTTGCACCATGCAACAACCATTAAACAACCTCAGTATTAAAATTATAAAGGTTTAATTTTTTGTAATTAGTAGCTATTTGAATAAATTCTGAAATGCTTCAATATTATATTTCAAAACATTTTTTGTAAAAAAATTATGAAATTAAATTTAAAGTCACGAATTTCTGCCGTTTCGGGTTCATAAAAACCTGTAACAAATTTATACTATATGATGTGTGCAAAGCAAATATAAAAGGGCGTGATTATAATATTGAAGTATTTTCTTAAATCACACACATTCCACCCAGAAATAGGAAATGTTGTATTTGTAAATATCAAGTTTAATGCTTAACATTTGTGTTTATTTAACTGTTTTTGAATGTACAGAATATAAAAATAAGGTATATGTACAGAATAGAGACATAAAAGCAAATATAATAAGCTACTTCATTCTATATTTAATGACATATTAAATTCAGATGCGATCTATCTACACTACAAAACAGAATGGGTAGAAATACAGCGAATAAATAATATTTGTATTTTCAATTTGGACTAAAGTAAGCATATTACTTACCATCATAAAATTAATCGTTACTTATTAGTTCAAAAAGCTAAATATACTATGAGGCTATAGTGATAATAATTGTGTGATTATCTACACATTCATCTCAAACATACTCATTGAATGTTTTCCATTTTATTAGATGAAGCCAAATATATTTTGTAATACTTATTTCTTTATGGTTTTATTAAAATTATAGTACTTAATTATTGAAAATTTCACAAATTAGAAAACATTAAGAAGTTATAAAAATTTCAGTAGCATGTTAGAAGTTGATCTGACTTTTCGGTCATTCATGGCAGGAAAACAGTCTTTCAGGGTATCACATTTTGTTAGTTTTCAATGCAGATAAAAGGCGCATACACGTAAACAAAATTTTAAAGCAAATCGTAAATTCGGAATTTGGAAGTAGCTCTTAAGCTGTCAGCGGCGAAGCACTAGGTAACAACTGCGCCGAATATTTCAAATATAAAATTTCCCTTCACAGGACCTATTTTACAGCAGGTCATTGACAAATTGTCTTTAACATAGAACAGAAAGGGCATCTGAGTTGGTGAAGGTTTTATATGAAGGCTGAATGATTCTTGTACTCGATATCCAATATTTGTAGCTTTCTCCAACTCAAGATATCCAGACACAGTCGTGTCCAGAAAGTTCACATAGTTTACGGTAAACAAAAGCCATACAGAAAGAATTGGCATGGAGTTATAGAATTCGTTGGAGTGCAATATCGAAGTGACGCTAATAAACAAGATACGTGCATTCACAAGGACATCTGTAAGAATCAAGAAAGATAAGCCAATGTCGATTTTTTTATGAGATTCTTGATGGACATGTATTTTTATAGAAACAGTTCGCAGTCAGAAGTAGACAAGCCATACAGGGATTCAGTAAACTTTATCATCAGACACTGCACTGCATAGTAAATAGAGAATGTATTAATTGTAATATACAGAACACAATATTGCTGATTGTGTTTAGTAGACCATAAACCGTAAGACTCACTGGTTCAGTAATTTCATGCATCCATGATAAATTACCATAATTGTAAAGTGTAATAAAGTTGATCACTATAACAGGAAGATAAAGAAAGTTAATAAATATCATCCAAAGTTCATAAGTTTCGAAGAAGATATTTTTTTCAATATCTTTTTTTGTTACACTTCTTGAATAGATTAAGCTTCATTGCGAGCATTCCATCTTGGAGCACAAGACCAATCTGTGACAAAGAGATGCAATGGTCATAGCTGCAGTAGATCGAAAGATGACTGAAAATGTGTTCCATAAAATGGTGCATAGACATCAACCTGATATAAGGATACTAGAATGCTTAAAATAAACATATGTATTTTCATGTTTTATTTCCTACAAAACCAAAACAAGACAATCGCTGACTCTCAAATAAACCACTGATACGAAACAATACCAAACATGTATTTAAAATAGTTTTCAAGTCTTTCCTTATCTAAATTCGTTACAAAGAACGTCTCTGAAGATGGACATAGTAGATTATCATCAACTTGTATTCCACATTCATTTTTAGTTTTCCCTATATTTCTAATATTAATTGTCCTTTTAAAATGCACAGTTAGTCAGTATAACGAAATGACACTAAATCCATCTGAAAGTCATTAGATCTAAAATGCAGTAAAGAAGATTATTATTAGAAGTTCTTCGGAATACGCACGGGGCCAAAGCCCATTTTACGAGTATAATACAATGAATATCATTTGACTGTGATGTACATTTCGAAGCCATATACTTTGGCCACAGTTATGTCTTCTCAAGGATGGCGGTACCCAATGATTTAAATTAAGCGGAATCACGTGATGGCTACATTGTCTTGTAACTTAACTGCTTGGAAGAGATCACCATATTTTGTCCAGTGAAAAATAAAAGTTACCATTGTGATGGTTTATATGATAACGAGCGGATAAAACAATAGCAGTGACAAGTTATTAAGACGCTCAGTACTAATAATCATGCAAGTGGTATTTACTATTTCATGCATTATTCCAATAAGCGTTATTTTTAAAGGTACTTTCTGAATATGAGCTGAATAGTTTCTGTTTTACTAAATAAATCTGATTATCAAGCACTTATATGAAAACTGCGGTGTACTACAGATCAAATTTATTACCGGTCATGTAACAAAACCAGGAAAGCTAATTGAGTAAGGCAGAAAGAAAATCGCTAACAGTTTTGTTCAGAAAGTAAATACATACCTAGACGGTACCTTACCACAATTGCAGACAATAATAAAGCCGCTGACAGATGAAGTAAGTTACTTAAGTATCCATAAATACATCCACGTATTCTTTTAATGTGTACATAGATTCAACCGCTAATTAGGTTTCACAATTCCGAAGGGAACTTCTTTGAGTTCAATTATCCTAAAGCACAAAACGCATGAGTGAAACAAAGCTGTCATTCCTCATAGTAATTACAGTAATGCACTTAGTAGACTGGTATATTTACATCTAAATTTTAAGAGAGGAGGATCCACATTAATGTAATCATTGGACTTAATAAATGGTTAAATATATTGTCACGCGGAACAAGACAAAACTATTATCTCAAATATGTAACGCACAAACATACGCAAAACATGTAACAAGTGCACAAAAAATACAAAACTGCTTCCGTTTTATCCGATGAATTCAAATGTATATATTACAAATACAAATACAAATATTGACGACTAGCTAAAGGCTCAAGCCCAACAAGGCTGGTCCTTTGTTTATGAACTCCCCAATTCCCACTGACTATCCAATTGTATCTTAAATTCGTACACTCCCTTTGAATTAACTATATTCTCTGGCAATGCGTTCCAACTGTCTATTACCCTATTAAAGTAGTAGTTTTTCCTTAAATCTCGATTAAAATGTGTCTTATTCGATTTATACCCATGGCCCCTTGTTCTGTTATCCCTATTGAAATAGAAGCCCTCTGTGTCATACTCTGTTCTTACCCCTCTCTCTTAACCATTACCATAGTCACTACCTCGTAGAAATTTGTTGAGATTGTAGAAATAATTAATTTCTAAACACAGATTTATTTATCATATTTACCAGCAAAAGAGTGTATCAGTAACATGTTTTAGATAGGTCAGTAACTTACGTCAAATCATGGTCATATATATATATATATATATATATATATATATATGTGTGTGTGTGTGTGTGTACGAGGGTAGTCCCAGAAGTACCCGGCCAGACGTATAGATGGCGGTTGTTGTTTGAAAAGAATGACTATGATAGAAAGTGCCAACCTTATAAAGCTTAGGTTTGAAGTTTGGCGACGCTACGTTTTTTAGAATTCGTTTGGCGGTCATCAATAGTGAACGCTCTCAGTGCATTTGCAAACATGGAAAAAATTATCACCGTTATGTGAAACAATACTTTCATTTGAAAGGCCTCAGACCAACCAATATCAAAGCGGAACTAGATTCTACTCTGGGAAAGACTGCTCTTTCGTTTACAACAGTAAAATATCGGGTGTCAGAATTTATACGTACGACGTACGTATTTATGTCGTACGAGCTGCCGAGATGAATATCGCAGTGGTGGACCCAATGAGGTGACCACGACAGAAATGGCGAAGAAAATCCACAAAATGGTATTGGATGACCGTCCACTGAAAGTTCTCGAGCTAGCAGATATTGTATGCGTTTCAAAAAGTGCTGTTAATCGAATATTGACTGAAAGTTTGGACATGAGAAAGTTGTGCGCAAGATAGGTGCCAAGATTACTCACAATGGAACAAAAACAGCGTCGTTAGGATGTTACAATCGAGTGTTTGGAAGTTTCACAGCAATAAAGATAAATTTTTGCGTCGATTCATAGCCATGGATGAAACATGGGTGCATTACTTCACGCCTGAGACGAAGGAACAGTCAATAGAACAATGAATAGAAAAGGGAGAATCTGCTCCAAAGAAGGTTCCATCTGCAGGCAAGGTCATGGCGTCATTTTTTTTGGGATGTGTCTGGGATAATTATCATTGATTACACAGGTCAACACAAATCTGGGGTTTGTAGCAAGAAGTGATTTCTAATGTATAGAATAAATGTATGTATAAGACGATAAATAGTTGTAGATCGATTCAACATTTAAACGAATATTCACACTACACTATTTTAGCGGAGATCTCAAATTGTCTGCATGGAAGCAAAAAGTTACAATAGCAGAAAGAGACGCTTCCATTTTTTTTCCTTTGCTGAAACATTTCTTCGGGAAGTACATGTTTTAGTACTTAGTATAAATCGTAACGATATAAAATAAATCGGGGGTATTACATACCGTAATAGAATAGCTTATTGCATATTTATTCTAATAACAAAATGTTTAGAAAAGCAGAAACAATGATTTAAGAAAGTGACTAAAGAATTTACATAGATGGTCAAATTTCAATTGCTTTCAACAATGAATATGATTACATTAGATATCCACAAATATATTCGTATTGGAGTTTGATAAAGACGTTTTCATTGGAAAATACATTATACTTTGGTCTTTTAATTTTGACCGGCAATTTGTAATTTTTAATTAACGTCTGATACGATTAAACGTATCATGTTCATCACTTCGCTGATGACACGTCCTTGCATCGCAGGTCAAGCTCACTGAGGCAACCCCTCTTGCCTTCTCCACCCCGTAAAGTTACACATCTCAACTCTACAGAAAACCAGTCTTGATCATTCACTGGACAAGACAGCGAGCAAGACCGAACGTACAGCCCTTATCGTAGAGCCCTTCTGCTAAGTTGTATATCCTATTTCCAAGCTGAATGATTCTTGTGCTTGATTCCCAATGCAAGCAGCTGCCATCATACAAATATTTGCATAGACAAATATTTTGGATGCAATAAGACAAGGACGCTAAAAAAACACGGTCCGACACGACAGCATAATAGATAACGAGTGTTTTTAATGGTAACAAGAAGAATACATTAAAGCATACTGACAGCAAGAGGTAATATATCTTTACCCATACTGGATTATTAATTTCATGCAACCACGATACCTGAAAATAGCTGTAAAGTGTAATAAAGATGGTAAAGTTAACTGGGAGATAGAGTAATTTACAAAGCATTATCCATACTTGTATCCACATATTTTTATCATCCTTCATGTAGAGATTTATCTGTGTTGTGACTTTTGTAATACTGATGGAAACTTCTTTGAGACAATCCATCTTGGAGCACAAAACCTATCTGAGAATTAAAGCTGCGAGAGTTATAGCATAACTAGCTCTAGAATGAGATAATAGGAATTTGTTTTGTTAAATGGTATAAATATATTTGTGTAAAATATGAATTCTAGGATGCTTAAACCAAACATCAAAACCTTCGTGTAATTTACTGTCACTCAAAGATACCTTTAAACCTAAACATTGTAAATTTATATTTATAAATATTTTCTAGCCTTTTATTCTTCATATCCTATACAAAGAAACTTTTATAATTTTAACTAACTATGCTTATATTATTTTAACTATAAAGTACCCAGAAAATTAGTAAAGTATATACTTTATTCTGAAACCACCTCTAAGAGACTCAAGATCATCACCAAAGGGAGAACTTGTGAAGCTGATTTCAGTCAATATTTATGACTACCTATATTAAATAGTAACCTCTAACTTTAAAAATCAAGTATTAAATTTGATTGGAATGTTAACTGCTTGTTGTTAACCTAATATTTTGAATTCTGTGATTTGAATCGATCAATTTTACTATGATGAAAATAACAGTTAATATCGTGACTGTTCATATGTTAACGACGGAATAAAACATTAGCTATGAAAACTACACATCCACTTTAAATATCAGTAATCATACAACTGGCCATTACCATTCAAAGGTCTTTTCGAATTATATTGTCGTTTAGAACCTCTTTTGCTGAATTCCAGGTTTTACCATTACTTTTGTTTTTTCTATTATATATTAAATGAACTCGTTTACATTACGCTTGGATAAAAACTATGGTGAAACGGACAGCAAATTTATAGCCTAACAATAAATAAGATTGGATAGATCAGAACGCAAACAGCTATCAATTATGTTCAGTAAGTTATTTCATACACACGAAATCTCACACGTGCAGATCATAACGAACTCAGACACTTATGTGTAGATGGTGTAAGTTCATAAAAGTAATCATAAATGTCTCCACATATCCTTTTACAACCCAACGTGAACAGATTGAACTGCTTATTGAGCTTCATAATACCCTAGGTGACTTCTTTCGGACAATTTATAAAGCATTAAAACCATATGAGGACCAAAGCTTGTCTAGGTCATGGAAAGGATAGTTATGTACATTTGTAACTGAAATCTTACAATCTGAAATGATTTATCGACATTGACGAAAAAAGTGATATGAGAGGAACACTTAACCCTCCTGATGGTTTATCTTCGTGTCGAAAATCACTCTGTAGTGGACAGAAGTTGATACAAAAGGCCGTTCCAAACTCACCAGTTCTAGTCAAGGAATAATTTGCCTATTATTGAACCGAAAGTTGTAACTATTAAACTTCTCATAATATTGACAATTTTATAGCAGGGCAGTGTACAAATATTTTTCAGTAGAAAGAATAGTAACACTTCTTTGATGGTGTAGGTTTCATTCTCATGCTCCTTATTGTTGTGCTCAATTTCCAATATGTACAGCTGTTTCCAATAAAAGAGATGCAGACACAGGCAACAAACCACAAAAGGCCACAAGTCCCCATCGAGCATATACCATATAAAAAAAATCAACAAAAGCATATTCCTCTGGATACTGTACCATAATGATGCAAAAGATAAAGTACATACGCTCAAAAGAGCTCACCAAGAAAGATAACTCTGTATCCATTCTCTCTATGACCTTCCTGATGGATATACATTTTGACAGAAACAGGAATCAGAAGAGGACAAATCGTGCATGGTTTCTGCAAACTTGCTCATCAATCACTGCACTTTCTGATAGGTTATAGATTAATACGTACATAGCTATATCATTTATAAGGAATCATAGAAGATAGTAAAATGGATTGCGTGAAACAAACATATATCGATCGGAATGATGAATCACTGATATATACCTGATATTTTACCATGTCTGTAAAATGAAACAAGACTGGTTCCAATAATTAGAATATGATGCAAGTTATTAAGTGTCATCCCCTTAAATGTATTCAAATCCTTTTATTATTCTTCATGTAGAGATTCAGCTGCTTCGTGAGCCTTATGCTGTTGGAAACTTATTTCAGTCGATCGTTTCCTATAGTATATCTATAAAGCAAAGCTTTGAAATTTATAGCAATCATACCTTTTTCTCCAAGAGTACTATATCTTCATTACATTAAATGGTGCATTAATATGGAAGTGATGTTGTAACACTAGATTACTAAAAGTAAACATCAAATCTTTCGTGTAATTAATTGTAACACCGAAAGAAGATATACGCTTGCTGTTAAATATTCAACTCGTGAAGTAATATACAGGGTGATTCATAAGTAAGTATACAATTTCAACGCACTATATACCAGCGCAATGTAATATATTTTATTCTGCCTGCAGTAGAAGTGTAGGTGAATGTTTCAAGTTTTCTTAGAGACAATCACAGATGTTTTCTATGTTCACGCATAGTCACCCGACACACATCGAACCGGTTACCCATTTCTGCCCAGACGCGTGTTAAGGCATCTAAAGTGCAGTGATAGTGGTTGCGATACGCTGTTTTAACTCCGCTAGGAAGAGGAGGGTTAAATACGTTACTCTTTATATAGCCCCGACTAAAATATTCACACGATGTTAAATCAGGCCATATGTGTGATCATTGGGTTAGTGGTATGCAGTAGTCGGCGTTTTGTCCAATCCATCGATGAAGAAGATGTTAATAGAAGTAATTTCGCATGTCACCTGACCAGTATGTTAGTGAACCATCCAATTGCGGAAGAACGTTTATCGACTTTATTCTCCAATTTGGTGAATATAAAGTTTTTAACGACATCTGGCGATACACTGCCTTTGGAACTGTGCACAAATAGCCCGAAGTTTCAAATTCTTTAAACAAATCGTAAATTAATTTTCTGGTTGGAGATTCTTTTCCAAAATCGTGATAGATAATGCCGTTTCACAACGGTGACAGATTTCGTTTTGTTCAATTCAAGAACACAAAACGCCTTATCCTCTGCGATTTATACTGACTAGTCACGTGACACGCCCACTATCGCCTACGTCACTTTGCTCGAGAGGAAGACACAAACTTTATGAGTATACCTAGCTCATAATTCGCATTTGGGGACCGTGTCTTAAATCATTACTGTCTTACACCATCTGGAAACTGTATACGTACTTATGAATCAAACTGTATATAAACAAAAGAAATGACGCACCAACAAGGAGTTGTCTGATTTCGATAAAAATTGGTGGATGGTGAAGAACATACATAGAAAAACAAACGATTAAAATTTCAGAACAATTGAATTATTTATTTAATAGTTTGACAGTTACAAATGGAGGAAGTTAATAAGGCGTTGGTCCACCTCTGGCCTGGATGCAAAAAAATGCCGTTTCAAAAACGTATCATGGCATTAACAAAACTGACCAAAATCCTTACGGATATCATTGTTAGAAAGAAAGTGACCAGATCTCGATCATATCTTCATAAAATTTCTATAGTAAAACGACATATCTCATTATTAACAAACATTGATCAGATCTTGATGAAAAAGTTACCTTATAGTACTGTTCATCAACTTGAAGGGTTACAAAATTAAATCTCAATTCTTCAAAACTTAACCATTGAAATTATCAGCTTGATAGCTGTATTTGATAATACAATACATGTAGGAACGGAATTCTTTCGCCTCCCCACCTACTACCGAAAGGAGAAAGGGACTATTTCATCCAGGAAACGGAACACCACGAACGCTAGGGGGAAAAAGGCTTGATCCCTTGCCCGCGGCGGAGGGTCTTCAGTTTTTTGTGTGATCGGAGAGAGTCGAGACCTGTGTGGCCGCTCTTCCGTGCTTTTTTTATGCGAATCTATTGAGACCTCTGTGGCTCATATGTGTACCATCTTCAATTAATGTAATAAATGTTATGTTTTACAACACGTGGACTCATTCCAAAATACCATATCAAGTAATAGCTACAGTGCCATTCCAGTGTTGACATCACATACATGATTATATAACATTTCGCCTTATAATATTTTGTTTAGTTATATCAATCATTTGTATTGCGTATCAGTGAGACTACCATTGTATATTGCGTGCGTTGGTTGAAACATGAGATAAAAGTGGTACAGTAGCGATTTTATAAAAAAAGGCTAACGACGAACTTCTTAAGAAGATTAGAAACTAATATCCGAAAGTGATTATTAATATTCCCATTCAATCGTGTTTTAAAAGCTTTTATGGTAAATAGAGTCCTAGGTATCGTTATTGTCATATTAAAAACAAGATATTTTGAATCTGAAGAGAGCAATCGGAGTAGTAAACCTTCTCACGTGTATTTCCTTTTTCTGCATTGTAATCAGGGTAGAGAGACAAATTCTGCGAAATATTTTAACTCAGCTTTTTATGTAGAAACAACGAATCATTCTCCACAGGGAACATACGGTAGTTCTAGTGTTCGTGGATATATTACGTTTTGTTTAATTTAAGATACAACAATATTAAATTATCATGTTAAACCTGAAGTGATTCTTGGAATAAATCATCTCCTCATTTGGAACACCGATCATCTCCTTAGAGTTAACGCCGTATCAAAGTTTCTCAGAATTATTAATGACGTTATGAAGAATAATGGTGTGTCACCTTTACTTATCTTCATTACCTGCGACACTTAAATTATGATTTACGAATAAAATAACAGTAATGTTCACTTCTTTCTTGAGTAACTTTATCCCATGTGCAATAATTTATGAGTTTCTCTACAATCAATATTTTTAATATACATCAAGAAAGGAATTAACGAAATACAAAGCAACATGTATAAGAAAAGTCTGCTAACTATTGTGAATAGAGGTATGTTTTGCAAATTAAATTAAACTTAATATAATACCATATTCATCTAATATACCTATTTCAGTAACGTGTAAAGGAACGTGAGTCGTATGAGGTATTTTGATCATTAGACAACCAAGGGCTTGTCTCAGAATGAGCTTTTTGATGAGGTACAGATACCAGTCCCAATGTACGTGACAGTGAATTAAATTTTACTGGTTTATTCAGCATTAATTTATTATGTCGAAACTAAGAATATGCTAAGAATAAATTCATACTATTGAGTAAATATAATGGAATACCTGAGCAACATCATACAACCAATGGTCTTTCAAATTACACTATATGGACAGAAGTATTTGGACACTACATATATTCGGAGGAGGGTCCATTTTAGTGTGGGGTTGTTTTCCTAGTTAGGACTCAGTCCATTGCTTTCTGTACCTGGTACCATGGACGCTGACGTGTACCTCGAATATCTTTATAATTTGGCCCTGCCTACACTATCGTGTGAGATTGGGAAATACTGGAGCCAGCTGCAACCCAACTATTGTTTTTGCTTCGCGAGTTTTACGACTTTAGAAAATGTGGCGTAAACAGATGCATCTTCTGCAGGTGTTTTACCGGGCGGATCGCCGATTGGCCTTTGACTTTTGCCATTGGGGAACTGAGAAAACTGCCGGGGAGGCCGTGGGAGAGCGAGGGTGAGCTTTCCTCGCGCTGACCCGTGATATACACATCTTGATGTATGGAAAGACGTTGATGCTGTAAAAAATGTAGATATTGATTTCTGAATAGTAAGAACTTGATTTGTCCTAGCTGTTGATTGTCTTCTCCTCATATACGATTTCGTACTATTATGATGCTACCAATTTTGGGGTGACGACACGACAGCAGTTTGATGGGATAAGGATCTAGATAAATGAGATCCAAGATCCTGTGTCACTTCTGGGACTACAGACAAATGCATCGTACTATCTTCCAGACTTCTTGAGGGCTGATTTGTGAATGCCCGGAGCACAGTGAACTTTGTAGCAGCAGTTGATGGTGCGGGAAGTTACTGGTGTTGTAGGAAAGACTGTGTCCTGTGCGCCTAAGAATATGAAGCTGCTGTGTTTAACGATAGAGGATTCCTGTTTGTTTGGAACTGTAGAAGTTCTGTTAAAGTGACGGACCAACTTGTTTCTAATGTTTTATTTCAAACAAGTACTATATGAACAAGTACTATATACATATTTACAATAGATATGTTAAAATGGGGAACATGTCCCGCTAGAGAGCCAAGTCTCATACATGTTGTTCCGATGGAAGCTACAAAAGTTCTGCTGCGACGCACTTCTCGGCAGGTCACATGACCAGCTGCCACCAATCAGCGCGTGCTCGGACATGCCGCCCGGCCTTGCAATGTTAACATGCAAGTTAAAATACAATGAATTTACTTAACAATTTGATTTAAGAATTCGATTTTGCAAATAAACAATACGAGTAGAACAATATAATACAAAAATTCAATCACAGATATGAAATACAAACAATCTTTCAATAAAATGGAATTTGCAATAAAGGAATCCATAAATTCAACACAAGCATTGATCACAATCATGCACTATTTTTCTGCATGTTTTACGACCATTTAAAGGCCAATATTTCTGTCGTATTTGATAAAGTAAGGATTGAGGACTTAAATGCAAGTATTTTTCATGATAATATTGAATTATCAAATGAGTTAACTTACTCTTAGGAGGCAGCAAAACAGGGTGTTTCCTGTTGTAACTAATAGAAGAGTTAGCCAACCTACCACCTACTCTGACTAATCCATCTTTATCAAGAAAAGGTGATATATTTTTTATCTTACTTGAAGGGGGAACGTTCGAGTTCGCCCGCAGACCCTTAATTTCGAATTTCGTAAATTGAAAACGCCTATGGTGGGAATAGTTGGGGACTATCATGCTTATTAATAATACAAAATATGAACTAAATCAATTAATATCTTCAGGTGCCAAAATCACTTTAAAATTTCGAAATTTTGCCAATTTGTTCACAAAAATAATAATAACGCATTAAAAAAAATTAATACATCTTATTTTGCCATGGGTGGGTGAAATGAACTTCCCTGTGTGTAAAAAAAAGTTTTACACCTAACATTATCCCGAAAAATAAAAAAAAAATTCCTCTTTTTTTTTAGAGCACCATCACGCGCGTCTCCACTCCTCTCAATAGACTCATCATTGCGGCCACGCGTTTAACGAGCGCTTCCCCTTGCAGATCTTCGCTGTTTTTTGCATTATGAAAACAACCCAGAACTCAGCACGAGGAGGTGGCTGCATATCGAGTTCCACCCCACCCCCCTAAAAATTTCAATTTAAGTTGCTAGCTTACCCTAAAAAATTAAGTTGAAGTTACTGGTAAGTCGTTTAGCTTAAAAGTGGTTGATATTGACTTTTGGTTTCAAATCTGGGTAAAGCAGGTCTAGAAGAAATTCTTGACCGAATAAATCCATCTCGTGCCTCTGTACCACATAATGTACTATATGCTTCAGTTACTAATTTAACGCAACGTTCTACTGCTTGTGAATGGCATGGAAAGTTAAACATATTACTATTGGTTGGAACGTATAGAATCATAGACTTGAGTTGATCATCAGAAAGAGATACTGTAAGTGGTGGATCTGTAAAGGAATCTGATTGTCATTCAATTAGATTTATGTAATCGTCTGCTTCGAAGTTAAACTTGGGAATTTTAAACTCTGGAATATTCTTTTCAACTTTATTTTTTGTGTCTTAATTCTCAATTCTCAGGCTCAATTCTCTGACGTGTTTTCGATCATCAGCTAATATTGTCAAAATAATATTTTCTGGATGGGCATAATAAGCATTTCTTTGCAAAGTTATATCTACTACAATTTTTAAAGCATCAGGCAAAAATCTCGATTTATTTAAAATATGGTAAAAATGAAGACTCTCGTACCAACATTATGACTGACTTTTAATTTTAAACCACACCTATGAGTGTATAGCGAGGAACGCAATGATGAGTCTATTGAGAGGAGCGGAGACGTACGTGATATAGCGCTCTGAAAAAATGAGAAATTTTTAAATTTCCGGGATAATGTGAGTTGTAACAAGTTTTTTTACAAGCAGGGCAGTTCATTTCACCCACCCATGGCTTTAAATAAGATGCATTAAATTTTTTTTTAATGCGTTATTATTGTTTTTGTGAAGAAATTGGCAAATTTTGAAAATTTCGAAGTGATTTTGGCACCTGAAGATATTAATTGATTTAGCTCATTTTTTGTATTATTAATAAGCATGGTAGTCCCCAACTATTCCCACCATAGGGTACAACTAAATATTGGTGAGCTATATCTAACGTCCATGATCCTTATATAGTTCACTTATAACAGTTGCGTAAGGAAAGACGATTCTGTATAATTTGAGCACATATTAAAACGCTGTAAGAGTACTTTGGGGTGCAAAGTAAAAAGTCAAATAAAGTGTAAATATAATAAAGTTTATCCTATATTTAATGAATTGACGACGGATAAAATCCACATGTGAAGTGTCCATTTTAAGTACCACAAATATAAGAAACAGAGAATAAATAATATTTGTTTTTCGGGAGAGATAAATTCCGAATTTCACTCAAGCAAGCACTTTAATTTGATATTCATACGATAATTCATATCCAATTATTTTAAAATTGAAATACTTATATTATAATAAATAATAATTTCGTGTTTATAAGTCTTTTTGCGTCATTGATGACCAGGAAACAATCCTTGAGAGAAACTACTTAAAATCGTTAGTGACTTGTTAGAATGTTTGTAAATGAAACTCGTACATTAGAGGAAAGAAGTATTATTTTAAACTTAAGTCGAATGTGAAGTGTAAATTCAGCATTTCGACGGTCCTAAGTTGTCTGCGATTAAGCAATAGGTTATAATTGTGCCAAAAGTTGTAAATATAAAACTTCTGTTCACAGGTACTATTTTCCAGCAGGTCAGTGACAAATCCTTTTTAACAACGGATAGTAAACGCATATGATGTGGTGTAGGTTCCATCTACTGGCTGATTAATTCCTGTGCTTGACTCCCGATACCAGCAGCTGTTTCTGACAAAAGAGTTGCAGACACAGTCATACCGAGAAATGCAACATAGTTTGAAACAAATAAAACCCACGTAAGAAAAGTGTGGATTAAAATATCGAATTCATCGGGGTGTAAAACAGATATGACACTGAAAAACACGATACAAGCATTCAAAAGGATTTCTGTAAACATCGAGAAAGATAACTCTGTGTCCATTTTCTCTACGAGCTTCCTGATGGACATGTATTAGTTCAGAAACAGTTGGCAGTCAAAAGAGAGAATAAACGCATAGATTGCGTAAACTTAATCATCAACCATTTAATTTGGTGACAGACTATAGCATAAAAGATCGCAAATGTATTTAATGGCAGCGTAGAGAATACAAGAATGCTGATTGAATGCAATAGAGCGTACATCGTTACCCACGCTGGATCCGTAATTTTATACATCCACGATAACTTACCACGATTGTAAAGGGCAATAAATTTGACCACAGGAACAGTAAGAAGAAGCAAGTTACTAAGTATCAGACATAAGCATATCCATATCTTTTCATCATCCTTTCGTTGACAGATTCAGCTCCTTTTTAAATTTTATAATGCTACTAGAAACTGCTTCGATACAATCCATCTTGGAGCATAACGCCAATCTGTGAAGCAAATATGTAAATGTAAAAGCTATACTAGACTACAATGTGCCTGAAAATGCATTTTATAAAGTGGTACACATACATCAATCTGCACTAGAACGCTTGATGTAAACCTTAATATTTTCGTGTAATTTACTCCAACACCGAAGCAAGACAATCGCTAACTCTCGAATAAACCACTCATACGAAACAATGCAAATATATATTTATGAATGGTTTCAAGTCTTTTCTGCAAAACCCTTGTAAAAACTGTTTTCAAAGATGAATAAGGGAGATTGTTAACAGATTCAATTGATCGTTCATTTTTAGTTTTATCATATTTATAATATTATTATCGTTGCAAAGTACCCAGAATGTCAATCTAAAGCAAAGAAGAATATTCTAAAAAGTTCTACTTTAAAGATCCTAAACACGTCTTACGAATAGGATAAAATCACAATCATTTGACGGCGGTGAGCGTTTCCTGAGCTTTATTCTATGACTACAGAGATGACTCGTGATTGCCGTTTTCCGTAACAAAAAGTTTTCCGAGTTATCTCGGGATTGCCGCTTGAAGGGTTAATGGTGTTTCAAAGAGTGTATGAGCAATTTTTAGCGTATTGCTGCTCATCTGTAGAACATACCATTTTGTGTTGTCTCGGTACTCCCTGATGACACCCTGATCCACCAACACTTTCATATTCAAAAATATCCTTTAAAAAAATTTTTACTACTTAAAAACTCTTTTTTTTTGTACCTATATTTTGAGAACCGAAATAACGATGTGGTTTGCAGGTCTCGTTCTCTGCGCACGCATGGAGATGTCACATGACGCTTTGTGGAATTTCTAAGGGGCACAGCTCACCACTTGGCAACAGACTGTCATCCTGTGGTGTCGATATAGCAAAATGTCCTTTTTGGACGAATGTTCCAGCATTCAATTCTGCTACAAATTAGGAAACACCGCTGCAGAAACGTTACGGTTATTGCAATAAGCGTATGGAGACTAAGCTATGTGCAGATGGAAAGTTTTCAAGTAGTACAGCTTGTTTAAAAATGGGAGAGACGCTGTTACAGATTACGCTGTTATCCGCGAAGCGAGCGGCCAGTGACTGCACGAACGGAGGCGAAGTTCAAACTGGTAGGAGCAGAGATCAAAAGTGATCGCAGGCAAACAGTCGATGCAGTGGCCGAACATAATGGCATTTCGCAAGGAACATGTCACACTATCCCTTCTTTGGATTTGCAAATGAATAGTGCTCCAACCCACATTGTTCCTCGCAATCTCATCAATGATCAATGAGCTGAGCGCTACACAATTTCGGGCGACCTAATCAGTGCTGCCGACATTGACGTGACATTTTTGTCCCGAATCGTTACCGGGGTCTAAACATGGTGTTTCCAGTATAATTCTTAAACCAAGCTTCAGAAGTCCACCTGGAAATCGCCACAGACACCGCGGTCGAATGGATCGCTCGAAGGGGAAAGTCATGCTGTAGCTGTTTTTTGACATGAAGGCCATCGTACACTACGAGTTCATCCCGCAAGGTGCCAACGTCAACAAAGAACGGTATGTACAGGTTCTTTGTCTTCTCTGGGATCAATGGGCTGAGCGCTACACAATTGCGGGCGACCTAATCAGTGCTGCCGACATTGACGTGACATTTTTGTCCCGAATCATTACCGGGGTCGAAACATGGTGTTTCCAGTATAATTCTTAAACCAAGCTTCAGAAGTCCACCTGGAAATCGCCACAGACACCGCGGTCGAATGGATCGCTCGAAGGGGAAAGTCATGCTGTAGCTGTTTTTTGACATGAAGGCCATCGTACACTACGAGTTCATCCCGCAAGGTGCCAACGTCAACAAAGAACGGTATGTACAGGTTCTTTGTCTTCTCTGGGATCAATGGGCTGAGCGCTACACAATTGCGGGCGACCTAATCAGTGCTGCCGACATTGACGTGACATTTTTGTCCCGAATCAATACCGGGGTCGAAACATGGTGTTTCCAGTATAATTCCTAAACCAAGCTTCAGAAGTCCACCTGGAAATCGCCACAGACACCGCGGTCGAATGGATCGCTCGAAGGGGAAAGGCATGCTGTAGCTGTTTTTTGACATGAAGGCCATCGTACACTACGAGTTCATCCCGCTAGGGACCAACGTCAACAAAGAACGGTGTGTACAGGTTCTTTGTCTTCTCTGGGAGGCAATCCATCGTAAAAGTACAGACGTATGGAAATCAAACACGTGGATGTTGTTGCATGACAATGCCCCGGTGCACCGATCCCTGATGGTACATCAAGCCCTTGCTTAACACGGCACTACAGTTCTGCCACATCCGCCCAGGCTCCCTGCGATTTTTACCTGTTCCAGAAACTGAAAGATCGTATCAAGAGCAAGCAAATGCAGAAGAAGTGATGGCAACAACGACAACCCTCACGCAAAGATTTACAGGACTGTTTCCATATATATATATATATACATCTCAATGAATATTTAACGGTCATTAACGTAAGCGTTTTTTTGGACGAAATGGATAGTGGCATTATTTGATGATCTTTGGGCTTGGTGTTGTCGGTCTCCCAACTGCTGTTGCGGGTGAGATTTCGTTTTCTTTCTACTCTTTTTATTTTATAATGTTTCGTTGGTATGTTTGCTTGTTAATGGTGTTTGTAGGTGTGCATGAGTAATATTTAGCGTGTTTCTGCTCATCTGTAGAAATCTCCATTTTGTGTTGTCTGGGCCAGGCTCCTCCCATTCAGGAAGAAAGAAAAGGTTCTTGTGAGAGCCATTCGCTTTCCCCTCACGGTCGTTCGTCACTGTTACGCAGAGTCTGAATCGAGTTACATATTTTAAAATGGCTGCCAGAATGGCTGCCCGGCAAATGTGAAGTGTGCTCCGTCATAGGTTTTCTTCGTGCAAAAGGTGAGCGCTGAGCGGATATTTACAAAGAAATTGTTCCGTCTATGGAAACATTATGAATCGACAAAATAAAACGAAAATATAACGAAAAATTTCGTGATTTCCATGGAGGTTGGACCGATGTTCATGACGAACACCGAACAGGTAGGTCATCCGTGATCTCTGATGCACTTATTTAAAGAACGGGGCAAGTAATTCGTGGAAATAGGCGTCTCACATTGAAAGAATTGCATAAAATCATACCGGAAGTGTCTATGACAACTCCTTATGAAGCTGTGAATGTGACTTAAAGGTGAACACACAGAAATTGGATGTAAGGAACCATCTGAATGTTGCATTTTTTAAATTCCTTAAATTGCTTCTCCTGAGGCATTTGTGAATAAGTGGCATGGGTAATTTGGGTTAAATAAGCTTAACACAAACTTAGAAATTAGAATATCTTTGAGTATCTTAAATGAGGCTTGACACTCTTCCATTGATATTTTGCACACATTGACATTTTGAATATTTTGATAGTTTGAATAAACATTGATATTTTGAATCTTTTTCAAGAAGATTGTTCAAAGAGGCTCGAAAGTTTGCATAATCTGGAATTAATTTATTGTAGACGTTAATACTGGCAAGAAATCTCTGTGGTTCTTTAGTGTTTCTGGGTGGTTGAAGATTTTTTTATAGTTTCGACGTTAATGTTACTTGGTTTGTTTGTACTATTCTCAATCTCATATCCCAAAAAATTCATTTTGGTTTTAGCGAAGTTGCATTTTGAAAGCTTTAGCTACACGTTTTCTTTCTCGCATACCTCAAAGATGAATTTAAATGATCCAGACGTACTTCATAATTTTGAGAAAATATAATTATATCATCAGACTAATTTAGAGCAAATTTAATTTGATGTTTATTTAGAATTTGCCGTATGGCACGTTGGAATAGTGCAGGAGCGTTTTTCCATCCAAAGGGTAATCGTTTTAAATCGTACGAATCAAAACTTGAGGTGAATGCAAGTTTTTCTGTGTCCTTAACATTCATTTTTATCTGCCAGTATCTAGGGTCTAAATCTTGTGTTGAGAACTTTTTTGCGTGGAACAATTGATCTAATACAGCATCGATACGAGGAATAGGTTCGGAATCAGTTTTTGTAATTTCATTTAATTTTTGATAGTCGATACATAACGAGTTTTAGAGTTTTGATCTCGTTTATAAGCTGTTACAGGACCTGCATAAGGGTAAGAAAGTTTGATAATGTCTGTTTTTAAAAGTTCGTCAGTTTATTTTTTGATTTCTGCATTGTCTTTAGGCAAGGCTCTGTCTGTATGGGCGACAAGCAATTGGTATTTCCTAGTTTAAAATAACTCCTTGAGGTTCTAAATTAATTGAGCCTACATCATATTTTGTCTTGGCAAAAACATTTTTTTGTTTGTTAGTTAGATCAGTCAATCTTCCATCAGAGTTAACCCCATAAATGGTATTATCTACATTATCATTAGGCTCAACACAATGAATAGTACAGTACTTAATATTATCATTCTTTTCACAAGAGTACACATTTTCACACTTATTATTTTCAATTTTAGAACATTGTTTATCACAAGTATTCTTGCTAACAGTATTTTCATATGATCCAAAATTATTATGTTGATAGTTATTAGAATTTCTCGAGTAACATTGATAACAAAAATGATGTGATATTTGAAGCACAGGATTTAAAGGAATATTTGACGTTACATTATGATTAAATTGAAAAATTTGTCGGGTTTTGAAAATGATTTGCAAATTCAATGTATTGACAATTTCTAAATTCAACAGTGCATAATTTAATGTAGAGTTAATGGCTAAAAATTCAGTTTCGATTTAAGTAAAAGTTCAATACTTCTACGTTTAAGTATGCCGGTATTAGGTCGGTTCTTGAGTTTGCGAAATTGGGCTGTTTTTAATTCAAAGTATTTGATCAATGCTTCCACGTCAAAATTTTCTTTTGCGTCAAATGTTATTACTTTTGAAATCATATTTCCTGAAAAATCTTTTGAAACCAAGTAGCTGGCAGTAGAATCATCTCCATTAGACGTCATTGTGGTGTAGTTATGAGAGTCCGTTCAATTTATAAAACTTCCTAATCCAGGGTAAGGTTCCTAAACCACAGGTTGTTATCCTGTCGACTTTAAAATCTGTCATAATAATAGAAATTATAAGCCTGTAGTCGCGACGGAGTAGCAATAGTGGTAATAGGCATTCGGATGAGGAGGATTCATTGGTGTGTAGTGGAGTTCTGGATTGTTTAACAAAATCTTTATTTTTTCAATAGCAAACTAGTTACACTATCAGGCGTGGAGGTTGTTGAGGGGATGGAGATTTGTACGGTTCTGAGAGCTTCCTATTCTAAAGGGCTCATGGAAAAAGTGTATAGGTCACAATTAATTCGCCAAAAGGAAAAGAGTTAAAAGAAATACTCTTGAACAGGGAATCTAGCAATAACTTTCATTGGTAGAAGTCGGGAGTTAATTTTATCTTACAGGCGATTTGAAAGGATAAGTGGGAGGTCAGTCATACTGGGAGGTCCTGAGGTCAAAGGTGAAAGGGGACTACAAGATACATGACCTATTGGACAAAATAGACGAAAGACTGAGAGGAAAGTGAGGTGTTCGGGGACTGGTCTCTAGTGAGAATTGTATTGGGGGGGGGGGGGTATTTTTAGGAATCGTTTCATATATATGTTACCGCTTAAGTGCAGTAATCAGTTACTCTACAGATTATCTAGATTGTGAAGATTAACTAGTGTGATCCGTTAAAGTGCCGAAAATTGTTTCATTTCTCAAATTACTTGGGTAATCTGCAAATTACCTGGGTAATTTGAAAATTACCTAGATAATCTGCACATTACCTGCTAGGCACTCTTTAAAGTGAAAATAAGATCTTTGCTGGAACAAATCTGCAAATTACTTAGATAATCTGCACATTATCTACTAGGCACTCTTTAAAGTGAAAATAAGATCTTTGCTGGAACAACAGCAATGTTTATGTACGCTTAATTTAACATTATGTTATGTATTTATTTTTCAATATCTGAAGAATCAAGTTAATACAATCAAACAATCAACAAATTAGTTGATAGAAACAATCATCAATCAATTAAAAAAATTATAATTTAAAAGAATCAAACGGTTTAAAATATTATTACAAGTAAGGAAATCGACATAATGTTATAGATTTATTTTTCGATATCTAAAGACTCAACTTAATACAATCAAGCAATAAACACATTAGTTGATTGAATCAATCACTGATTTATTTTTCGATATCTAAAGAATCAAGTTAATACAATCAAACAATCATTAAATTAGTTGATAGAATCAATCATCAATCAATTAAAAAACTTTAGTAGAAAGATTCAAACGGTTTAAAATATTATAACAATTAAGAAAACATACAGACAATTACAACGGCATTGTAGTTTCATTAAAAAGCGATCACTTCAAAGCATACAAATAACCTTAGCGTAATCATCAGCAAAAATATGATCAGAATCATATCAGATTAACTACTTTTATTTGAATGACGACCGGGAAAAAGCGATTAGAAATAAACTATGCTCAATGGATGGTTTTTAATGCAGATAATAAGCAAGTAAAAACTAAAGATTATTCAAAATCCAATTGTAATCTCACTATTTTGAAGACTTTAAACTGTATGCAAGAAAGCAATAGGTAACAATAGTACCGAAAGCTGTAATTATAAAACTTCTGTTTATAGGGACTATTTTCCAACAGGTCATTGACATACCCTTTTCAGCAAGGGATAGAAAGCGCTTCTGTGATGTTGTAAGTTCCAGTTCCAGACTCAGGGATTCTTGTGCTTGATTCCCAATATCAGCTGCTGTCTCCGATAAAAGAGATCCTGACAGAGTCATTCCAAAAAAGACCCCATACTTCATAATACACGAAAGCCATATCGAAACAAGTGCGCCAGTTTCGTAATCATTGGGATGAAGTATGGCAGACATGCTAAAAAACACATTACAAAAATTCATAAGGGTTTCTGTAAACATCAATAATGATAATTCTGCATCCATTCTTGATACGAGCTTCCGGATGGAGATGTATTGCTTCAAGAGTAACTGGCAGTCAGAAGAGTGCAAATCCTTCATACTTTCCAAGAACTTGGTCATCAAGCACTGCACTTGCCGACATGCTACAGCGTAGTATATAGCGAATGTATTCACTGGCAGTACAACGATGATAGCCATACTGATAATATAAAGCACCAAATGTAATACCTGCAAATTTGATTCGGTAAATCCATACATCCACGATGCCTTACCACTTCTAAAAATAGCAATGAAGTTGATAACAATAAAAGGAATGTGAAACAAATTACTAACTATTATCCATAAATTAATGCAGATCCTTTTGTTATCCTTCGTGCATAGTTTCAGCTGCTTTGTCAGTTTTATAATGCTGGTGGAAACATCTTTCAGACGGTCAATCTTGGAGCATAGTACCCATCTGTGGAGGAATGCTGCGAATGCTATAACAAAACTCGATTTCGCTACAGACGTGTGAAACATTTTCATGTATAAATACATATAGATATCAATGTGATACAAAGCCATTAAAATGCTTAAAATGATCATTAAAACTTTCGTGTAATTTAGTGCTATGCCAAAACAAGATATTCGCCTACTCTCAAATATACCACTCAAACTAAACAATACAAATAGATATTTATGTATCCTTTCTAGCCTTTTTATATTATCCATAACCTTTTCAATGAACATATGTGCTGATAAATAATGTAGGTTATTATCAACTTCGAAATGTACATTTAGTTTAACCATCGGTTATGATCTAGTTCAAACTATGAAGTTCACAGTTTGCGTCTTTGAAGAGCTGTCCTTGTGGTCATACCCAACCAAGTATATTGGAAATCCCAACTCTTTAAAAATGTAATATCAATATTATTGACCTGAAAGCTACATTTTGTAATACAGTAGCTATTTCAATGAGTTTGAATTTGAAAGGTTTATTATATCGCTTAGTTGATTAGGTAATTTTACATTTGTATTATAGTGAACTAGTCAGTTGATAGCGTGACGGTTTTGAAATATCCGATAAATGGTATAAGTTTACAAATGGATCTAAAAACATCAATGAAAAATGACTGAAGATGCTTAATATAAACAAACAAACGTGATCATTTATTCTCCGCTCTCAATCGTGTTTTAAAGGCTATTAGGCAAAATGTTATGTATTTACGTTTTTCTGATAATTTTATTTTCCATTTTATTAAAAACACAAGACCTCTTCTATAATTATGATAAGAAAACATGTTATATAGTAACATTTTTTGCCTTCCACGATACCTTTTTCAGTATTTCAAACATGACATGAGAAAAATACAATGAAAGATTTTGATATGGATGTGCAGAAACAATTACACATTAGAACAGACTGTAGTGCTCAAATAAATTGAAGGATAGTAATTTTACTGTGATGTGTATGTTCTGAAATACACTCACTGCCAAAAGTTAAGCACGGAGAGGAAAATATTAATTTCCAGAAGCCAATCTGAATTGAAGAGGCTTCAATTTGCTGCAGAGGTAGATGGAAGTTTGCAAATATATTATTAAAGGGTAAATCACGGTTTCATGTCGAGAAATATGCAAAAACGGCAGTTGCATAAGAATCCAGCATTGTGAGGGTCGGAGGAGTTGTATGTAAGTGCTGACAAAAAGGGTTTAGAGTTTTCGTACGATTAAGTTTCAAGACAGATATGTTTCTATGGCTTCCAGAAGACGAATGGAAGATAGTTAGCGCTGGCGTTCTGTGGGACGCCTTGAAGCAGTGAAATCAATCACTGATGGTGCTCTTTTCTTCAGCGTTCAGCATTCCGTCATTTCACGATTATTGAAGCAATTCCATACAAAGCAAATAGTTATCCGAATACCTGTGGCCGGCCACGGAAGGGTTACGGCCCCCTCGGAAGATCGATATATTGCTGTTGTGGCGAAGCGGAATCGAAGAGCTACCTCCACAAGTGTGACATCTATGGTTGCAGCGTCCATTGGTAAGACGATATCTGCCACTACTGTGCGCTGAAGGCAGCACATGACTGAACTGTACGACCGGGTACCTCGAGTTCGTGTTACTCTATCCGTCCAATTAAAAGGAGCACGATCAAAGTGGTTTCGGCAACATGTGATTTGGACTGTGTCTGAATGGGCTAACGTTATGTTCACGAATGAGTCGAGATTTGCTCTGGATGACAAATGTGTAAGGGTCTGGAGAGAACAAGGCACACGCAATCGGCCTCGGAACATCATCGAGCATCATGCATTCTGAGGTGGATCACACCTGCACATCTATAGACGGGGTTCTGTGACGGCTGTCCGGAATCGGGAAAAATATATAGAATCTAACTGTGAGATTTGTACGTTGCAGCAGTTGGTCCTTCTTTTGTTTTAATGGATGATAATGCGCGTCCCCATACAACTGGCATCGTCGACGACTACCTGGAGAGTGAGGGGATTGCGCTTACGTACTCGCCCAACTTTTATCCCATTGAAAATCTTTGGGATGCCCTCGACCGCGCCGTATCTGCACGTTTCCCGACCCCCAGCTACTCTCACATAGTTACAAACTGCTCTACAAGAGGAATGGCAAATACGTGACTCTGGGGTGGTTGGTCACCTGATGGTAAGCATGGTCGTACGCTGCAAACTTTGTATGAGGATGAGGGGTGGTCACATACCCTATTATTGTCAGTTTTGCTTATTTGTTTTGGATTTAAACGTAATTTTGTTGATAATTCCAATGCGACTTCATCTTATAATTAATGAAAATTCAATAGTGTTTTCATCTTTGTATTTAATTATTTCTTTTGTTTCATACAAAACCTATATGATACTTTCTTGCCACATTTTGTGCCAAACAAAGCTGTTTACTTTTAGAAGTTAGAGCATTAAGTTGTCACATCCAACTCTAAGCTGTGTTTAGTGTATATACGCACCATTCGAAGGCAGTGAGTACCCGTTTACAGAAATGTCATTTCAAATATTTCAATAGAATAATAGGTCCTGAAAGAAAATATTATCCTGATTTCACTTTACGGTCCATGACGTCACAGCGAGAGCTTCGCCCCCTGCTCGCTTACGCTCGCCGACCCCCGGGAATTGCTACGCAATCCCGTTTGGTTTGCTTCGCAAACCAATACCTCTTTCGCAAGTGATTAAACTTTTTTTTTACTTTAACACTTTATGCACCCTAAAATCATACCCGCATGAGTAAAAAATCTTCTGCATCTTGTTCCCTGTACAATTTTAAGTAAACCGTGTTAATCTCCAAACTTTACGATCTGTACTTTGTACTTTCTCGGTAAACCGTCTGAGAACAGAGGGAAAAAAGCGAGCCTTTTTTCTCGCCAAATAAAAAGAAATCGTTTTTATGGCAATTGTTGCTACGATAGATTTGATATCTGGCAAACCCGATAGTCAAAAATATAACCCTCATATGCTCCGCGAAATAAAAAATACGAAATTTGTATCACCAACTTTTGTTTGCATCAAATTTATTTATAAACCAATTTTTAAAAAAACTGGTACCGTAAGAAAGAGTACATTCTGAGGTATACTGCGATATTTTCAAAATAAAAAACTAATAGTAATACGACATAGATATGACAGTTTTAGTTTTGTATCGGAAATTACGATATGAAATTTCCGAAAATTGTATGACCAACTTTTAATTGCATCGATTTTATTTATTAACCAATTTTAAAAATAACTGTACCATAAGAAATAGTGTAATGTAATGTATTCAGTGATGTTCTCAAATTTAATCTGAAAGTTCCGAAAATTGTAGGACCAACTTTTAATTGCATTGATTTTATTTATTAACCAATTTTAAAAATAACTGTACCATAAGAAATAGTGTAATGTAATGTATTCAGTGATGTTCTCAAATTTAAAAAATAATAGTTTTTGCTGTAGACATAACGGTTGTAACAAAATGTAGCGAAAATATCCAAAGATTCCGAATTTTGTATGGCCAACTTTTGATCACATCCAATTAAATTATTAACCGATTTCAAAAATAAAAGTACCGTAAGAAAGAGTACATTCTGAGGTATACTGCGATATTTTAAAAATCAAAAACTAATAATAAGATATAGATACGGCAGTTTAATAAAAATAACAAAAATGTCCATATTTTTCCCGAATTTCAAAAAAATATTATCAAGAACCACATTGAAATTTAAAAAAAAAACTCGACGAGCTGCAAAAATTTACGTTGAGAGGTACTCTTTAAAAAAAACTCACGGCTGAAGACTGAAAATTTGTATGTGTTTAGCTCAATCGCGGAAGAAATTTCGCTTCTTCAATTTTGACACTTAATAAACCCTAAACTAATAGCCGCATCAGAAAAAAAGCTTAATAACTGTCTAGGGAATACGATGAAGAACAAACCATGTTAATTTCGTTTTTTTCCGATCAGTACTTTCTCGGGAAATCGTTTAAGAATCGAGCTAAACAACACAGTTTTCAATCCTGCGGCGTCGGCGGCAGTAACTTTTTTTAATATAGAGAGATAGATAGATTATACGGAACAACACACATCAATTTCACATTAACTAGTAGATATAGAAGAATACTGGGTAGAATCGTGTATGAATTGGTAATCTAGGTCGTTCTAAGGCTTAATCATTGTGTTTGACAATCAATATTTAAATTAGTTCACGTTTTTTTTCAATGTTTAACGCCAATCGGATTATCTAATGTGTTCTACAATATGTACGAATTATAACTGTTATTCATGTAATTTAGACAGAGTATGAAATACCCTAGAATTGGGCAATTTCAGACAGTGTCGTATGAAAATTGAAGACACCAGGATTTGTGAACTTCAATCATGAATATATGGTAATTTAAATTTTTAGAAATATATAAATATATATAAAGGCAATAAAAAAGAGAAAAACAATGGAGTTCTATATTTGGAATGAAATAATTTTGAAACCAAACTAAAACGAGGACATTACTTAAAAGAGTATTGTGACTTGTTTAAAATTGGTAGCTTGAACAATTAAACATACAGCAGTGTAAAACAAATAAAGGAGAATTACAAGAAATCATAAATACTTCGAATTTGATTATATTTGATACAGAGATTATTACAACGACATTGTAGTTTCATAAAGAGGCTATAATTTCAAAGCATTCAGTTTGACAACGTTATAATCAATAAAGTCACAAACGATTCAGAAGCAGATTGAATTGAATAGTTTTACATCAATGCCGACCGAATACATCCCTTTGAGACCTTACGTGAAATATAGTGTAAGAGGTGACTGACTCTGAACGAGAAAATGAATAAACATAAACGGTTGTTCATTAAAAATCGAAGTGTACTTTCATCATTTTGGAGTGGACCTCAAATTATCTGCAAGAAAACAATAGGTTACAATAGTCCCAAAAGTTGTAATTATAAAACTTCTGTTAATAGGGACTATTTTCCAGCAGGTTAGATTTAAATCCTTTTCAACAATTGACAGAAAGCGTGTCTGTGACAGTGTTGGTTTTAGATGTAGACAAAGGGATTCTTGTGTTCGCTTCCCAATATCAGCAGCTGTCTCCGACAGAAGAGATGCAGCCACGGTCATTCCGAGGAAAATCACATAGTTGTCAGTAAACGAAAGCCATATAGCAAGAAATTGAATCGCATTTGAGTATTCCTCGGGATGTAGTATAACAGAGACACCAAAGTATACAAAGCAAGCATTCAAAAGGGTTTCAGTAAACATCAATAAAGACAGCTCTGTGTCCATTCGGCCAACGAGTTTCCTGATGGAGATGTATTGCTTTACGAATAGTTTGCAATCAGAAGAAGACAAATCGTTCATAGTTTCCCCGAATTTCATCAGCAAGCATTGAACTTGTCGACATGCTACAGCGTAGTATATAGCGAATGTATTTACTGGTAGCATAATGATGACATTGAAGCTTAGCGTGTAAACCAACAAATATAGTGTTTGCAATGTTGAATTGGTAAATTCAAACGTCCAAGATACCTTATTATACTTCAAAAGAGAGATGAAGCTTATGTAAGAAAAGGGAATATGAAACAAGATACTAAGTATTATCCATGAACTAATCCATACTTCTTTTTCGTCCTTCGTGTACAAATTCAGACGCTTCGTGATTCTTATAATGCTTTTGGAAACTTCTTTGAGACGGTCAATTTTGGAACACAGTACCCATCTGTGAAGCACAATTGATAATGTTATACCAATACAAGCTTTGCTCGCAGACGACTGGAACATAGAAATATAAAAATGTTGGTAAATGTCGACGTGATATAAGGGCACAAGAACGCTTAAAGTAAACATCAAAACTTTCGTGTAATTAACAGGAATGCTGAAGCAATTTATTCGTTTGCTTTCATATAGACAACTCACATGAAACAATGCAAATATATATTTATAAATCCTTTCTAGTCTTCTTTTATGCTCTGTATTCCTTACAAAGAACATTTCCCGAGATGAATACGTTAGGTTATTATCAACTTCAAAAGTCGCGTTGATTTGTTTCGCCATGAGTAATAATCGTGTTCTTACTATGAAGTGCACATAAAGTTATCTCAGCATTAGAAGAACCTTCTGAAGCGATCAGCACAAAAAAGGGTGTTATGTCCATACATAGGATTTTAATATGAAGTTTTTCTCTGATGTCTCAGGGTATATGATTACAAATTCATTTTATGTATGAAAGGATCGCCAGGCTTCGATTAGCGTTAGTGAAAGTTAGTTTTCGTTTTGGTGTCTCCCTCTAGTGTTGCGAAAATCCCATTTCCTTAAAAATCGACCATTAATATAATCAACCCGATAGTTCATTTAGTGATGTATTACCAGCTTGTGAAAGTTCGCCTCAAAAGAATTTTGATTTCACTTAGTTGAATCGATCATTTTCTATGTATTATAGGGAATAAATGAGTCAGCTTACACAGTTACGATTTGAAATATCCGATAAGTGTTATAATGTAACGAGCGGATAAAAATATATCACTGACGACCGACCGAAAGCCCTTGAAACTGATAATCGATTCATATTCATTTCTCAGTTCAATCGTGCTAAAATATAAATTTTTTTTGTGTTTTTTCTGTTCATGTTTAATTTTCCATTTCAATAAAAGCACTAAATGTTTCATATATTTGTGATGAGAAACCATTACGTGTAGTAAATATTTTCAGTGAACAACATTTTTTTTCTGCATTTTAATCTCAATATGAAATGTACCTAATGGGAAAAATTTTTAAGAATATATTTATTTGGAAATGTGTGTGCAGAAACAGTGACATTTTCCATGGAATACAGACTACAGTGCTAAAATTAATTGATAGATTATAATGTTTTATGTGATGTTCATAAATATTAGTTTGTCATATCCAAACTAAATGTATCATTATTGTGATTCCACACACACCATTGAGGGACAGTGAACCACATCGTACAGCAATGCTCTGCCAAAACACTTTGTAGAACAGTCGTTGATGTCTATGAGAGAAGCAGTATACATGATATTTATCTTGATCCCTGGAAAAGCAAACCTACAGTTTTATGCTTTTATGTTTACTCTAAAATAGTATACTCAGTCTATGATGTTCTTATAAAAAAAATTTCAGAAATTATGTTATAATTACAGCAACTTTTTGCAACAAATGCAACTTTTTGTCACACGTTCTAAGCTGCATGTAAAGTACTAAAACCAAAACTCCTCCGTCATGGGGTGTATTGTGAGTTATAACCGTAACATAAATGCAACTTTCTTCTAAATGCAACCAGCTTATTTAGCTTAAGATTAATTAATACAAAATTACAATTTCATTTTTTTGCTCTCTGAATCAACCTTTCGATCACGTGTGTCTGATCTAGCGAACGTTGGCTGTGCAGGCTGTTGGGGTACTCTGACCACGTTTCGGATAACCTGGCGCACCTAGCACTCCTCCCACATGCCCGGGTCTTCTTTCTTTTTATCATTAGAGACCTTCCCTGCTAATCCACTGTGGGTTTTCAGTAACTCGGTACGGAGGGGATTGCTTCCATTCAGAAGAAGAAGAAGAAGATCTTGCGAACGAAGTATTTCGGATCAAAGAAGAAGTTCGTGGAAAGAAGGTGTTCGTCCCAACAGATAAAAGTGATATAAATGACTAGAAGTGCATTAATACATAGGTTGGCACTCTTGATAGCCCAGAGGAAACTTTCGTAATCGACTGCAGAGTTTGTGAAATAAGTGTTGATCATCAATATGTTGTTCGCCTTGTAGATGACGTTTAAAATTCTCTGAATGTTGAGTGAAATCATTTTGCACTTCAGCTATCCGGTACAGAATATTATACGACTGATGCTGGACACACACTCAAGGTGCTTTATCCGCGATTACTCCAACTTACTTGCGTGGCACACTTGTTTCATAACTGCAAAAAAATTCCGCGGATTTTAGACAAATGTGGACAGTTTCATCCCTTGTGTTAAGGCAGCTACAGTACAAAACAACTTCGAAAAGCCGGTTTTCAGACCTTTGGCCAACTTTATGTGCCAGTACTTACACGCTGGGCTACGTGACTTCGGACATACGTTTTTCAATGTTAAAGAAATTACTGGACAATAATTGGCTATTCAATGACACCAATCTTCTTCTGTATTTAATGATGTATTATAATACTGTTGTACACGACTATAGTAGTCAATAAAAATTTTTAATTTGTTTATGAATAATTTATTTTAGATTTTTGTGTATCTAAAGTAAATGCCACTTTATTTCCATAAATGCAACTTTATTTCTATAAATGCAACTTTAGGGAACGATAAATGCAACTTTTCCCATTTGTACTGCAACAAAAAGTTGCCCTAGTTAAAATAACAGAAATGAGAATCTCGCGCGTCGTCAAAGGATATCATAGCGTGAAGTGATGTACAGTTGAAAGTTCACGAGTTGAGGGACAGACAATTGCGAAAAATGGCGTATTAAATATTTTAATAAAACTGACAATTTGCAACATAGTAACATATCATCGTGCATTTGAGCACCTTATTCTATGGAGCTCGTGACAAGTTAAAATTTAATGTAAGAGGTTAAAAATTAATTCGGTAGTGCGTGAAGATTAGTGAGTAGTGAATCAAAAATATTTACTGGCATTAATTGCGGTGTTTCCATTTATGGATCTCAAATGTTGGAGTGGAATGTATCAGCGATCCTAAAGGAAGAAACAAACAATTAGATTTAGCGTCTGTTGGTGAGAAAGAATTGAAGATTTGAAAGTTAAAAAGTCAAAGAGTGGTATCAAGATGTATGGGGGACACATATGGGGTTCCACATAACTAGAGCAATGGAAAAATACTCGTGGGTGCAAGGAGCAGTTATTCTGGAATACTAAAGGGAATCTTTCGTAAATTCGATTTTTAGGTGGTTAATTTTACTCTTCCAAACGGGTTACCATAACCCATCTTTTAATATCCGATACTAAGTTTCAAGCCACTTGATTCAGCCGTTTCACTGGAATATGAGTCGTGAAAAATTGTACCCAATGTTAAGTTAGCTTCCTTGCCTGCACCACGAATCACAAAATTTTTGTCTTGCTTCCCCGATAGTCTTTAAAATACTATAAAAATAATTTTTTGTCTTTCTGACAGCTTAACCCTTCTTTGCATAGTGGTGGAAATTTCCATCATAACATTGAATGCCCAAAAATTATATAAAAGAACAAGTGCACTTTAAGTTGATCGTGTCTGGATACCTTTTTAATGTCCATTGCATAAAAAAACATAGCTGTCAAAGATAAGCAAGTGTGACTATCAGTAAAACGAGCTTGAAGTTGTCATTCCGCTGTTTGTTGTAGTTGCAAGAAACGAATGATTTGGTTTTTAATTTTGTTTTATTATATTTGAGTTTCTATTGCTAAAAAAGTGAAAATGAGTGGAAGAAAAGTTTGTAACATGTGTTTCTGTTATTTTTAGAGCAATTTCTGAAAAAGTTTGCGTTTAATTTAAAAAATACCACATGATACCATCATATTGTTTTTTGCTAAATTTATACTATAAATATATACTAAGATTTTTTTAACCATTTTCCCTTCAATATTGAACATGAACTATATCACCTTGATTTATTTCACCAATAAAGAAAAAAATCATGCAAAAAAGGGTTAATGGTGATTGTATCATGGCATTCAGAAAATATGTGCAAAGGATTGCAGAGGTTAAAGTAGTTGCGCATATACACTACCCTACAATAATGGACCGGACGCCAGCAGATTTGAGTAAAATTCGACTACTTGTTTGGGGGTGTTTTTCGTGGTATGGCCTTGGACCTTTGCATGTTGTTCCAGGTCAATTGAACACCGACGCATCCATCAACATTTTGGATAATCAGGTTCTTCCTAATCTCTGGCAATTTTATGGAATGGACGAATGTTACTTCCAGAACGACAACGATTCATGTCATCTTGCAGCCTCTGTTAAGCAGTAGTATCAAGATATGGATGTAAAATGTCTTCCCTGGCCCGCTCAGAGTCCCGACTTAAACCCCATAGAACATTTGTGGGACGAGTTAGAGCGACTCTTACGGATAAGGGAACACGTCCGAAACGTTACGAAGACCCGAGAATGGAATTAATAAAGATATCCTCCATGTTCAAACGAAATGTAAGAAGAGAATGCATCGAGAATAATCGAGACGTGGAGATGAGCAGAAAACATTCGATCCGTAAATCGAGGAGTACAAGTTGAAACAGTTCACTCACACAGTAACATCGGTATTAAGCTCCAATCAAATTAATTTAAAGTAGAAATCTAAAATATATTGCAGGTGAATCTGCTTCTTAAGGTATCCGTATACAAAAGCGCTTCCTTGTGATCTAAAACTTCGGCTTCCTAAGAAAGCTCAGCCGTGATGTAGCTGTTCGTGACGTCACTAAAACGTTGTTTATACTAACAGATCGTGTTGGTTTCCTAGAAAGCATTGTTTGTGAGCGTAACGAAAATTATCGGAGCAGCTGTCTGAGCCTTGACTGTCGTCATAGCGATCTCAAACAGTTGGGGGACGTTTTTTCTCTTGTAGAGGCAAGATTTCATTTCCTGCGCCAAGCGATTCTAGCAGAGGGGAGCAAAACAAACATTCTTCACTGCCATTGATTAGCTCGTTTCTGTAAAATCGGGATCGTTAAACACAGAATAGAAATTTCAACGAATTTGAAATCTGCAGAAAATTTGACACCAGATCGAAGCCTTAAGTGTTATTTTCTTTAAATAAATAATTAATTAATAAATAAAATTGTAAATTATTGAATAATAAAACTGTTTTTGGTGTCGATCTGAAGTAGAATTTTACGCTGATTTGAAATCCGTTTAAATTTTCACTCTATATTCAACTATCACGAAATTAGAAACTTTGGACAAGATAATAAAAAAGCCACTTGGTTTGGTTTCTCGAATAAAATAAACCACGACAGCCGTCTATATTGCCCATTCTCCAACGTATTCTATCTGTCTAGGTTGACATCTCTAGAGTCTTTTTAGACGGTCGCCTAGTTATGCCCGCGGCATCATGACGTATCACGGCTGTTAGATAACGGCTCCACTTTCTTAGGAAACCGAAGATTAAGTAGTGAGTTTATTCTTCACGTGTGCCGATGACTGCTTGAGTTTAATGGTCTCCTCAAAACTGAATGTCAAGCTGGGTAGTATGACCAAACGCTTCCAGTAAGCCATTTGAAACAACAGTGCTCAGGAAGGTTGGTAGGTATTTAATTAACGTTACAATTTAGCAACATAACGGGCTGTTTAAAGAGTGTTTCTTAAAAAGATTAACCTTTTTTGAAAATAAACTTATACTGGCGTTACCAACCTGACGAAATTAATAGAGTAAGGTCTCCCTCAATGTGTGGCTTCCGAAGGGACCTGTTTTGAAGAAGATGATAAATTGGACTGGACGCCGTAGGCAGACACGGTTTCACCTGTGTCGCTTTCAGCTGTACAGACCGCTTTACGGAGGATGTTCGGGGATAAGGGATTGTCGAGAAATCCACTATACATACATAAAACATTAAAGTACACAGAAAGAGGAAAGGCAAGTGAAGGGCAAAACATGTAAGCACAAAAATACATAATGACAAAAGAAAAGATGACAAAGTGAAAATTGACACAGAACAAAATGATAACAAAAACTAAAAACATATTCACTAAACAAAAACTATACATAAAAACAGAAAATCGCCTTCAAAAGAGGAAGCAAAAGGTAAGAAAATCCTAAAATTAGAACGTTCAAGGACAGACAAAGAGACAGTTTGGAAAGAAAGGCAAAGTTATTTCGAGAATTTTCAACGTAGCAGATGTAATCAATGTTGGAACTGAGAAATTCCATCACTTTAAGGATTTTGTAGTGGCGATGTCTGTTCTTGGTAGTACTTTGGCACCAATGAGAGTAGTAAAACCCCGATTATCCTAGTTTCCAATTTAACCGAGCTATCAAATATTTCTATGATTTTTTTTTTAGTCCTACATTTTTCATTTTTAAAACTACCGAAAAAATTATGAACTTTATCTCATAAACACTCAGGAAAACGAAATGAAATGACACTACCCCCTTTACTTTTCACTGTATCATGCACTAAAAGCTATCGAAAGTGCGATTGAATATATAAAACAACAAGAAGAAACGACACCAGCAATCCTGTTAACCTTAAAAAAAATGTCAAAACATTTTTTTTTCAGCAGAAAAACGCCAAAGTAACGTAAAGCAAAAAACAGTAAAGGACTTTTTTAAGTAAGAACAAATTAATTATCGGAACAATATAAATTGCATGTGGTGTAACTGTATAACTTTTGTATTTGTATACATTTAATATACATTTAAAACTACACGAATTAATTTTTTAACAATATTCGCTTTAACCGAGCTTTTTGGTTATATGAGTTAATCTTGGTTCACATTAACACGGATAATCGGGACTCTACTGTAGTTTTGAAAGGAAGGTTTCACCAAATGCCACGAACTTGTGAGATCACAGTCAAAAAGGTAGTGTATGAGATCACCTTCTCGGCCACAGATGAACAGAGCACTAGTTCTAAGATGGAAACATACTAGATATACTGGACCTATTACAGGGCCTGCTATAAATTGTACCAGCTTTGAGTTCTGGTATTCTACGTCGGTTGTAATCTTCGTAAAGGTAGAATGGTAGAGAAAGTGTACATACATGCTTCCAGGTAAGCAATCTCATTACTTTCCCGACAGACCAAATAATTGAAAGCAATAATTATTTTTTTAACCAAAGCAATATTTCTTTTTTAACCAAACATTAATTTTTAATTTTCATGCTCTGCATATATACACGATACATCATTAATATCAAATGAGTCTACTGAATTTTTATGATACACGAAAAAGGGTTTTATTGCAATTAGACAGAACAACGTAATTTAAGGACAATGTTATTTTATGTCAAATTTACTGTATTATCAACTAATATGACAGTTGGGTTACGTTTGGTTATAATGGTTGACACCAATTGGAACTTTTAAAAGTGTTCTACTATTAAAACGCACTTTTTTCGATTTATTTTAACAGTACTAAAGACTATTTAACATAGTATTGTAAATAAATCCTAGACAGTTGAATTCAATACCTTCAACTAACTGTTCTCATACTAAGGTAATCTATTTAAATTTTGACAGCCAAAATATATATTCTTCAGAGGTGATTGGTCAAACCTTCATCCCGGTTGGTATTTTCTTCGTCAAATTCCGATGTCGTGAGCCCACACTAGAGTATTAAGGCCATTAATTCATTGAGATTACAGTTTTCAAAGTTTTCAAACCTGATTTACTCTAAAAAAACTATATTAACCCATTGATGCCTAGCGTCCCTTTTTAGGGACGCTTCAAAAAAAGAGCCTCACTTTCACATAAATACAGCTTCCAACTTAAAAATTATGTAGAAGCATTTCTAAGCATTTGTTTCCATTATATTTAGTAGACGACAGCATTTGATGGAAGTAAAGTTGGTGTTGTGGGCTTTCTATTTTCATCTTCCCGGCAAAACGCAACTTTTGCAATGTCGAATCAAAAGAGGTTAGACTTTCCCATAATTTATAAATCAATTGATCTGTACTTGATAAATGTGGTATTAAATACATTTCTTTAGATAACGTGTTTTTTTTTTTTGAATTTTATAAGTTTTTAAATTTTTATGATGTTTTTAGCGTTTTAGAAACGTACCTAAAAAGGGACGCTAGGTACAGGGGGGCACGTATATTTGCCATGCGCAAACTTGAAGAAGATCTTGGCGTTTCTTGTCGGGGTTAAATATTTTGTGGTAAACAACCATTAGAACGCTTTTGCAAAACTTAACATTTGTTTTTCTTTGGATTTTTAAAGATTTTAAATAAATAAATTACTTTAGAATTCCGTTAGTTAACGAAATTTTGGAATTGCGTTTGTTTCTTAGCATTCTTTTAACCAGTGTGTATGCTATTTTGCCTCATAGACGTCTTTACTGGTCTGCTGAAATTAATCTCAACATAACTGCAATAAGTTCTGTACTGTGCAGAAATCGATTTGAACAAATAATGCAGTACTTCCATATGCTTGCAATCCCAGGAGCAGCAACTATCGATTGATGAAAGTATGTATCCGTACTATGTCAGTCACAGATGCAAACATGGGGCAATAACTGTAAATATTGTTGAAAAATTAAGTATGGGAGGTTCTACTGTCGTGGATCTCACTTCATAACTATCTGAATATTCCAACATTGACTTATACAGTGACAATTTATTCCCTTCTGCACTAATTGATTATTATCCAATAAAGGATTTAATGTGACTGCAACAGTGCATCTCTACTCTATCAGACAGAAAAATCCCCATTAAGCGACGTTTAATCTTTTAAAAAACATACCAGAGGTACCTTTGAGTACAAGTACGATGAACATCAAGACAACGTAATCTTAGTTATGTGGAACTACAAAAATGTTGTAACCATGCTACAAATATGCACGGTGTTTACCCATTGGTAAAAGCTAAACAACGGTCAAACACAGAGGGAAAAAAACTGAAATTGATCGACCGAATTTAAATCATAAATATAATTATTGTATGGGGTTACTGACAGAATGAATCAGAACATTGCAAGTTACTATTGTTCTATCCATAGTAAGAAATGGTGGTGGACTCTTCCCATTTGCATCAGAGTATGCTATGCAAAATGCATGGCAGTTATCGTCTTTGTGCATCATCAAACACAAACCCTTGCACCTTCTCCAATTCCTAAGAGAGATATATTTGACCTATTTTAACAAATGTACTGCAGAAAGGAAGTCCTTCCGGAAAGACCTTCAGAGAAACCAAAGACCTTAATATCCAGAGTATCAAATGTCATTAGATATGACGGGGAAAAGCATTATGTAATTTGTCAATAAAACTCAGGTGAGATGCGCCAATTGCGGAAAAACGTTTATCGGGAATAAATCAAGTGCATGGTGGGTTTGCATGACACATGCTATGTAGAATTTCATAACGAACAATGTAAAAAAAAACTGCCATATTTACTAGCATTTTTAATGACTTTAAATACTTTATTAGACATGCTTTAATCAAAAAAAAAATATTTTTTTATTAAAAAAATTTCACGTGAAAAACTATGTACTTACTTTATTTCTTTAAATACTTTATTGGACATGCTTTAATCAAAAAATATATTTTTTTTATTAAAAAATATTTCATGTGAAAAACTATGTACCCTATGGTGCCTAAAGTCCCTTATTAGGGACGTTTGAGTTTTTGTCAGTAAAAATCTAAATATTTAGTTTGGATTTTTTTAAATATTTTTCCAGTTGATCTCACGATATTTACTTACAGTTTACAAAATCCTTCGGGGAAAAAATGTCAGGCATCAATGGGTTAATAAATATAGTATAAGTGCATTAAAATAGTGGTATACGAGTCTATTTTCCAAAGTCACATATCCAATTCTAAAAACTTCATGTACCTCTTTAATACCAGCATACGAGTCTTCTTTCGAACCAAGCATTTTTACTGTCTTTAAATACTTTATTAGACATGCTTTAAACAAAAAATAATAATTTTTATAAAAGTATATATTTTTATTTAAAAATATTTTAAGTGAAAAACTACGTATCCTATGGTGCATAGCGTCCCTTATTAGGGACGTTAGTCAGTAAAAATCTAAATTTTTAGTTTGGATTTTTTCAAATATTTTTCCAGTTGATCTCACGATATTTACTTACAGTTTACAAAATCCTTCAGGGAAAAAATGTCAGGCATCAATGGGTTAATAAATATAGCATAAGTGTACTAAAATAGTGGTATACGAGTCTATTTTCCAAAGTCACATATCCAATTCTAAAAAACTTCATGTACCTCTTTAATACCAGCATACGAGTCTTCTTTCGAACCAAGCATTTTTACTGTCGAGCATTTTTACTGTCTTTAAATACTTTATTAGACATGCTTTAAACAAAAAATAATAATTTTTATAAAAGTATATATTTTTATTAAAAAATATTTCATGTGAAAAATTACGTACCCTATGGTGCATAGTGTCCCTTATTAGGGACGTTTGAGTTTTTGTCAGTAAAAATCTAAATTTTTAGTTTGGATTTTTTTAAATATTTTTCCAGTTGATCTCACGATATTTACTTACAGTTTACAAAATATCTTCGGGAAAAATATGTCAGGCATCAATGGGTTAATAAATATAGCATAAGTGTACTAAAATAGTGGTATACGAGTATATTTTCCAAAGTCACATATCCAATTCTAAAAAACTTCATGTACCTCTTTAATACCAGCATACGAGTCTTCTTTCGAACCAAGCATTTTTACTGTCGAGCATTTTTACTGTCTTTAAATACTTTATTAGACATGCTTTAAACAAAAAATAATAATTTTTATAAAAGTATATATTTTTATTAAAAAATATTTCATGTGAAAAACTACGTACCCTGTGGTGCATAGCGTCCCTTATTAGGGACGTTTGAGTTTTTGTCAGTAAAAATCTAAATTTTTAGTTTGGATTTTTTTTAAATATTTTTCCAGTTGATCTCACGATATTTACTTACAGTTTACAAAATATCGTCGGGAAAAAAATGTCAGGCATCAATGGGTTAATAAATATAGCATAAGTGTACTTAAATAGTGGTATACGAGTCTATTTTCCAAAGTCACATATCCAATTCTAAAAAACTTCATGTACCTCTTTAATACCAGCATACGAGTCTTCTTTAGAACCAAAGCCACTATTTTCTTTTAAAACGAGCATTATTTTTTCAGTTTCGGAGTCATACCACCATCATTAATCGAGGTAGCCTTATGAACTCTGTGATCAAACGCGCCAAAGAGTCTTAAAAGTCAATTACGTCCCCAACAATTCCAATGTGGTTCCGTTTTATTGTCAGATCCATTTATGGAAGGCATCAACCATTAGCCCCTTATTATTTTTTCATGTCCCAAGAGCAGGATCATAACCCTCGGAAGGGCTCAACAGATGGCGGGGTATAAAAAAGGATGCGCACTTCCTGCAATTGAATTCTTGGAGCAAAAGGGAATCTTCATAACAGCGGATAATTCGGACACATCAGTTCGGGGACTGCAGAGTTACGCCCGTGGTCTTTACGAGCGCATAAAAACACTCCAGGGGATGCTGACGCACAATGCCCGGCTGAGTCGTTACACGGGGATGATGTTTGTTCATTCCCTGTAATGCAAGGTGGAGGTATTTTCCAGCCTTATTACCTTAAAAGACCTTATGGTGTTTTATTTATAAAGGAGAGCGAAGTTGGGATATTATCACTGTTCTTGCTCGTGTGGATCGTTTCTTATGTCTATCATTTGGGAAGTAGACAGGATTGGGTTTGTGGACAACAGATGAAGTCTCTTTCAAATGCTTTCATATCAATAATTCATAGCCAAAGCAATCTCATTAACCTTTTGATTACGGCTGTTGATATAGCAAACGCGATTCTTTCTTGGCACGATTCTGATAACGTTCAATGTACAACTGCTGTCTCGGCCGTAGTCTAAATTGTTTCTCGGCGCGATTGTGATAACGTTCAAGGTATAGCCGCTGTCACGGCCGTAGTCTAAATTCTTTCTTGGCGCTATTCTTATAAAGTTCAAGGTACAACTTGCTGTCCCGGCCGTAGTCTAAATTCTTTCTTGCCGCGATGCTGATAACGTTCAAGGTACAACTGGCTGTCTCGGCTGTTGTCTAAAATCTTTCTTGGCGCCATTCTTATAACGTTCAAAGTACAGCTGGCTGTCCCGGCCGTAGTCTAAATTCTTTCTTGGCTTGATCATCGTACAAATGCTGTACCGGCCGTAGTCTAAAGGTTAAGCGTTTAAGATGTTGGGGTGAGGTTACACTAGATGATGGTTGTTCATGGTGCAAGTGGGAGATATTTTTGAGCCTCATTACTGACTCTTAGCGCCTCATCTATAAAAAATAGGGAAGAGGAAGTATTGGTATTGCTTGTGTCTTGTTTTTGACGTCCATCATTTGAAAATAGACAGGATTTTGTTTGTGAATAACAGACGCTTAGTTTAATTATACTATAATATAAATATTTCAAAATCTGAACTATTTTATAAAGCGTTTTATAATCAAGATATTGGGGTGATTTTAAATTGGAAATGCTTGTTAATGGTAAGGTGAAAGGGAGCTGAAATATAAGGGGAGGTATTTTTGAGCAAATAGAAAAGAGCCTTAAAAGACTTTATAGTGCTTAGTTATAAAAGAGGGGGAAGAATGGAGATTATCACCAATCTCTTACTTGTTTGAGTTGTTCTTATGTCTATATAATTTGGAAATAAACAAGATTCTTTATCGATAAAACATGGATTTGCCATGTCGCCAGGAGGGTTAATATCAAGCGTTGGGAATATGTTAATTTCTTCATTACAAGACCTCAGTGTTGCTTCAAGTTATAAATGAAGATGGCGTTGCCTATAAACGCCGCCCTGTTATGTAGTATTAGTGTATCGTAAGTAGCAATACAATTTTCGAACGAGAAGGTTGTGTCAAAAGTGCTTTCCTTGGGAGAGAGAGAAAAGAGACACCAGGAGTATCGGCTCCATTCACTTAGATTCAACTAGTCTACAACCACTATCTGGTTCATGAACTCTTTAAAGTTTGGTATAGGTTTTATTTATGTCGAAATGAGACGAAAACCATGAGTTGTAGCTAAGTTTGAGTATTAGGTATCTTAAGATTGAATACCCATTTCTTATATTTTGAAGAAATAGTATACTTCTCAGGAACACAACTCGAGAATCACAAGATGTTTTGCTTATCAAGACAGAGTACTTCGCTTACAATATCCATTTTATAATAAACTAGACGCTTCTAGGCTCATTTGTAGTAGAACAACATTCCCAAGCTAAAACAGCTTCTTTCAACAATCTTTGCAAACTGAATTTTATACAATTTTTAGAGGGATAACTTCTCCCTCAGCATATTGCTGTCAGCATCGACAGTGATGTGCAAGGAAACAAAGCACTCGGTCCTTTAGACAAGTGAGTAGAGCTTGAAGCTCGATATAATTGTTTTGAAAACACTCTGCCGTAAACCTAATTAATTTTGTTTCGCCAACAGAAGAAAACTGTTTTAGAAAAAGCAAAAGGACACATCCTTCCTTCTCGCTCAACGGAATTTAATGAAGCTTTAGACAATAAGCAACTTCGTCACTTCAGCGGTGAAACTGTGTTGATCATTATTAAAACTGCTAGGATACCACTAATTAAAATATTTGAATACTGCTTTTAAAAGAATAGTTAAGCTAATTAAATTGGATATAGTTTTTCTTGTTTATTGTGAGCACAGCCGAATTATCTCACTCTAATTATTCTCTTGTTTTATGTATTCCTTCCTGGCTACCTATGGAGATATTTTAAATTGTCGTGGTTTTGATTAAAAGGATGCTTCAACGTGCATAACTTAATTGATCTTATTAGAATATAAGCTATTTGAAATCTACAATGCAAACAAATGTAACCTACTTCAGAAAAGTTTTCAAGTTTCTTTTTTTTTTAAATTCAGTTTTGATTTGAATAACAATATACTTGTTTGTAATGTAGTTCTAAATAAGAAACACTTCCTTAGTTCATCACACAAAAGTTTATAAATATAACGATATACTGAAGATATCAGGTTCAATGGACGCTCATAATTGCAGATATCAGGTTCAGTGGTGTTCATTACTGATGATATGAGGTTCAATAGGTACAAATTAATAAGAACCAGGCCTCTTTATCCTCCCTCTCCAACTATTTCGATTGACACGACTGTTTTCGACATTGTTCAGTATCTATGTTCAGCCTAAATCCGACAGAGGTCGATACCTTAGAATTTACTTCCTCTTGACGCTTTAAGCGCATTACATTCCTGATCATGAATCGTCAAAAAGCAGGACGCAAGCGCGTCTGCATGTATTTTGTTAAATTAATTCATTTGTTAATTAAGTATTGTTTCTGTTATACATCAATACATCAGCCGGGGTTCATTTCACAACGTCAGAAACAAAATGTAGGTACCGGCGAGATCATTGCAGAACTCACGGATCATTGCAACAAGAGCGCATCAAGACCAAACATATAAAGGGTTTTTTTCATTTTTGTGTTGAAGCTTGTCTTTAGTTTCACAGCAACCGTCTTACATTACTTTTGACTCAATCAGTAATTATCATTCAGTCACAATTACTGAAAAAGAAGCAACAACAGTAAAAGTCCGCGGTTCATTGACTAGAATAACGATCTATATCAATGACAGTTCGTCACAATTTTCAAAGAGATATTTAAACAATAGGCTTGAAAAGCTATAAAAAGCTTATACAGATTTTAATAATGCAGACGCCATGCTACCTCCGCAACAATCTAAAATGGAGTATTTCGAGGAAAAATACTTCGAAGCCCAAGCTAAGTTACAGGATATGATAGATAAATTTTCTATTCAAGATGTATCCAATGATCGTAATCAATTGCCTAACATGAGTAATTCCAAGTTGCCAAGAATAAATATTCTGTCTTTCACTGGTAAATTTAATGATTGGCCTTCATTCAGAGATTTGTATTTATCTCGTGCATAATAATGAATACCTCACATATATTCAGAAATTTTAATACGGCAAAGGTTATTTATTGGATGATCCAGCTTTGATTATAAAGCACATACAGGTTTCAGAAACCGGCTATCAAGAAGCGTGGGACAAATTATTGGGTAGGTATTAATGCAAAAAAATAAATCAATGCCTCATTAATAAAATCATTTCTTGATCAACAAGCAGTCAGACAATCAATCTCTTGAGAATTAAGAAAAATAGCTGACATCTCCGACGAGACATTTAGAGGATTAAAATCATTGCATGAAAAAGAAACTGTTACACATCCATGGTTAATATTTATATTACTGTAAAATATTAACTTTTAAAACGTCAAGCATAGGCACAACTCACTACCGAAGACGAATTTCTGACTTTTGAAAGGTTTTAATAATTCCTTAATAACAGACGTGCGTCATTAAAACTGTATCAAAACGATTACATTTCAGTCCACAACAAAGAAAAAGGATTTCGCAATAAAAGTTTTCTAAATAACAACGGTGACAACTGTTCTCTTTGTTTAAACCCTCATTATTTCTATAAATGCTTCAAATTCAAAGACGTAAGCGTAAAGGAAGAGAAGCAATTCGTAATAAAGAATAAAATTTACAAAATTGTTTAATTTCAACTAGTTCTAATTACTACTAGTGTAAGTGTAAGTTATGTGGTTGTAAGAATTGTGGAGAAAAACACGGTAGTTATTTATGCGAGAGGTCCCAGGGTCGCATTTCAGCATTTTCTCGTAGTCATAACTCTGCGAAAGAATCCACAAAAACCTTGAACCGTAGCCGAGTACTAACTAGGGATGCGACATCAATGTCGAAGTTTTCAAAACATCGAAGTTTTTTAAAAAACATCGATGTATTTAACATCGATGTATTAGGGTCGATGTTTTTGTAAAACCGATGTTTATACTTGTCGATGATTTTACGCTATCGATGTTTTATTTTTAAATGAAAAAAGTACCGTTATAAAAATTTAAAAAATAACCAAGTAGCATAATGTTCATAATCAGCAAATTGAACATATTTTAGACCAAAGTGACCAAAGGTGAAGGGTCTGAAAAGTAGGGATACGACATCCATGTAAATGTTTTTAAAACATTGATGTTTTATGAAAAACATCGATGTATTGGAGCTGATGTCACATCACTAGTTGCTAAACCAGTTATAAGAAATGGAGTAAAACGTTTCAATGCACTGAATTTTAAAAACATCGAAAGTTTGGGGGCGATGCATTATCAACATCGATGTTTCAATTTTGAACATCGATGTTTTGCTGTCGATGTAGCATCACTAGGTGCTAAACCAATTTTAAGAAACGGGGAAAAAAGTTTAAATTCACTGAATTTTAAAAACATCAATAGTTTGGAGGCGATGCATTATCAACATCGATGTTTTGCTGTCGATGTTGCATCCTTAGTTGGTAAACCAGTTTTAAGAAATGGGAAAAAAAGTTTAAATGCACTGAATTTTAAAAACATCGATGGTTGAAAACATCGATGTTTTTGGAACGATGTTTTATCAACATCGATGTTTTAATTTTGAACATCGATTGTTCAAAATATCAATGTTTTGCTGTCGATGTCGCGTCCCTAGTACTAACCACAACGGGGGGGAAATTTCTGCCACTACTACACCCAATTTAAGCATTCTACTCCCAACAGCAAAATAAATGGTAATAGTGAAGGAAATTGTAAACACTTAACAGCTCTTCTCGATAGCGGAAGTCAAATTACCATTGTGCGAGAAGGCGTATTGAAAGATTTATGTGTAATCAGAAAGAGATAGTTATCCGGTTGAAGAGCTAGGTAAGACGTCGGTCGGTGTCACCAAGGGCCATAGGATCGGTTTGTCTGACATTACAATCAGGAAATGATTGACAGTCAGAACTAAATATCAACACTTTCATCTTGCATAATTTGACAGGTCCTTAACCAGCAAAACAAATAAATCACCAAGACTTCCAACACTTAAAAAACCTCAAACTTGCAGATCCTGAGTTTTACATAAGAAATTGATTTATTTATTGATGCAGACAATTTTTCTCTATTCTTTAACTGGAAAAAATATCTCCAAACAGCAATTTACTTGCACAAAACTCAACTCTCGTATTTCTCATTTAGGGGAAATTGCCTGAAAATTATTACTCAAAAATAAATGCTTCTACACTCATTAATATGTTCGAGTTATACATTGATACAGAGCTTTAACGTTTTTGGCAGATGGAGGAAATAGAGAACACGAAAAGGGATCTTTTAACACAAAAGAGCAACTTTGAGAAACACATTTTAAGGAAACTGATTCACTCAATCACAAATGTCGTTTTGTGGTTAAACTCCCTTTCTACGAAACACGTCTCAGTTGGGGTGACTCTAAACCTACAACACTTTCACGTTTCTTATCAATGGAATGAAAATTTACAATTAATAATGAGTTTGAAAAACAGTACAAAAATTGTATGCTGGAATACTACTCCTTGAAAGGGCAAATACATACTCACTCAACACGCTATTTTGAAGCCATCGAGCCAAACAACTTCAATACGCAATGTATGTGACGCATCAAGTAAAAGTAGCAATGACGTATCGTCAAATTGCATTCTAGGAATAGTTCTGAATTACAAAGGTACCTTTTTGAAATTTTGATAAGGTTCCGAATTTCGAAAGTGGTATTTGCTGCAGATTTAGAAAAAGTGTACCCACAAATTTTAGTGGCTGACGAAGATCCTAAACTTCAACGCATACTTTGGCAATATAATCCCAATTATACAATTCGGGAATACAAGTTAAACACAGTCACATACTTCATCTGCTTCATTTTTGGAAACAAGATGCTTGAAACAAATATCGCTCCAGGTCTGCAATGATAAAGAAATGACTCGAATTATCTAATAAGACTTCAAAATGGATATTCTGCTCAGTGGAGCTGAATCCGTGGATGAATCTACATCAATTTTCAAGATAATTACTTACTGTTTTAAACACATGGATTCCGTTTCAGAAAATGGAATTCAAATTAATCCGAGTTATTAATTCAGTTTCGTGATAACAAACGACATAAATCAAATTTTGAAATCCTTCCTTAAAGAAAGTTTTAAGGTGTTGGGAATGTTTTGGGACTCAACAGAACAAAAACTTCAATTTCAAAGCAGTTTAGCATCTAACTACACGCTTATTACCTTTGGGACTTCTATCTCCTTGCACTATTTTGATTACTTTATTTTATCAAAAATTGTGGCTCAAGAAACGGAGACTGGGATGTACATATTCTGGCACATTTAGTGAATGAGTGGATCAAATTTCAAAGTACATAAGGGGGACCAGGACACAGTTTTTTTTTATGCTCATAAAGATACTGCTTTGAAATTTTTGATGAAGACATAGCATCTAATTTACAAACAGAAAATAAAAAATTAACTTGATATCAGTTCCAAAAATTTTTCAAAAAAGTGACAGCTTACTTTTGATATAACTTGAGAAATTATTCATGAAAAGACACAGTTTTTCGGATACGATGACATATTTTTCGTTTCAAAACTTTGGACAGCTGTCAAAACATCATTTTGCTTATATCTTAGGTTGAACTAAAGATATCATCATAAAATATAAATCACAAAACCAAACTTCAAATTCTTCCAAACCTTTAACTTGTTATAACTGCAATGGTCCGAACCATATTTCGCGAAACTGCTCAGATAAAAATCGTGGAAAACACTGTTTAATTTGTAAAAATTTCGGTCATATTTCACCCCAATGCCTAAGAACCGAGACTCAGAAATCACCCGATGTTGTTAGTTCCATTAAAGAAATTACGCCACACACATGTAAAGTAATTACACTTTTATATAACAAATATTCTGCGTTCATTGATATTGGAAGTCCCGTAACTTTAATGCAGCATGGTATATGGAAATTCATCGGTTCTCCTGAATTGACGCACAATACTTTCCTTCTTACCGGTTTTGGTTCAGCAAAGACCCCAGTGACAGGTATATTTAATTCTTCCATCCAAATTGATGGAATTAATTTTGATACAACTTTTCGTGTTGTGCCCGACTCCTCCCTGACATACCCCATCCTAATTGGTTGTGATGTCATTCACCAAGCAACCATGACTGTTGCCCCTGATGGAATAAAATTTAAAAAAGCTGACCAAATTTCGACGTCTTTACCCGACATTTTCATCCTGCACATCGAGGACGATACACCAGAATTTGATGTCCACCACATTTCCAGAAAAATCCTTGATGACGTTCAGAACTATCTCCAATCTTACTTGAGGAAAAATATTAAATCAATGGATGTCAAACTGAGTGTTACATTGGTTGACGAAATGCCAATTTATCATTCACCCCGCCGTTTGCCTTTTGTGGAACGTGACATAGTTAAAAAACAAGTCCACGAATGGCTTGCCAATGATCAAATTGAGCCTAGCTCATCGCTGTTCTCTATTCAAAAACTTGTTGTGCGCAAAAAGAATGGTGATCCCCGTGTCGTTATTGACTATCGCCAAATTAATAAAGTGATTGAAAAAGATCGATATCCCCTCTTACTCTAAGGATATTCTTGACCAGTTGCAAGATGCTAAAGTGTTCAGTACTTTGGACATGAAAAATGCTTTTCATCGAGTATCAGTTGCTGAACAAATTTGTCCATACACATCTTTTCTTACATATCGTGGACAGTACCAATTCAAACGTATGCCTTTTGGTATGTTGAATTGCCCCGATGTGTTTCAAAGTTTTATCAATACTGTGTTTAGTGACCTGATAGTCGAGGGGAATCGTTCTACCTTATATGCATGATTTGGTCACCCCTGCCAAAGATGATGTTGAAGCTCTGTCCAGACTTCGTTTAGTTCTTGGTGTTACCAAGGACTATGAACTTGAGATTAACTTCATGAAATGTCAATTTTTTCACCGGATTATTGAATTTTTAGGACACATAGTTAAATCTGGAAAATGTTTTCCTTTCCTTTCTAAAAGTGATGCCGTCACACGTTATTCTGAACCCAACTGCACGAATGATGTTCAGAAATTCCTCGGACTGAACGGTTATTTTCGTAAATTTATACCGTCCTACTCCCTCATCGCTAAATCTCTTAGTGATTTACTACGTAAAGAATGTCAATTCCATTTTGACGCAAATGAACGATCTGCATTCCTTCACCTTAAGCGACTTTCATGTGAAAATCCAGTTTTGGCCATTTACAGCCAAAATGCTGAAACTAAAGTGCAACCGTGATGCTTCGATAGATGGTTTCGGTTGTATCCTACTTCAGAAGGACACTGGCAATAAATTCTATCCCGTGTATAAACACAATCGTTAAAAAAATGACAGTCAACGCAAATACTCCAGTTACGAACTCGAAGTCCTTTCAATCGGCGAGGCCTTACACAAATTCCGGGAGTACATTTTAGGTCAACACTTCACTATAGTGACCAACTGTGATGCATTTACATGACAAAAAAAGACGTCTGTACGCGCATTGTTGGATGGATATTTTTTCTTCAAGACTGATTATTCGATAGTTCATCGCTCAGGAACAAAAATGGCTCATGTTGATGCTTTGAGTCGTGTTCAAGTTGTTTCCTTATCTCCTGATCCACTTACTATTCGTATATTCCGTGCTCAACAGCAAGATGCTTCTCTTCGCTCCATCTGTGAACTCGCATCAAAATCAAATTGTAATGACTTTGCTACAAAAAATGGTGTTCCTTACAAATTCGTAAATGGTAATGACATTCTTATGGTACCAGAATCGATACACCTTGATATAATTCGTAGTGTCCACGAACGAGGTCACTTTTCCGTTAAAAGAACTGAGGAACACATAAAGCAACAGTACTATATTCCTCAAAATTGCAAAAAACTGCTTTTGGTAATCCCTCCCGGATTCTCACTGATTGTGTTCCGCTTTCACATCTGTTGAATTCACGCAATATTGTGCCAATGAAAACATTCAACTGCACCACGTAACTACTGGTTTGCTTCGTGCAAATGGACAGATCGAAAGACTCAACCGCAGTATCATCGCTGCGATTTCAAAGCTGTCCCAACCTGATAGCACGACGTGGTACAAGCATGTCGCTGCAGGCTATAAATTCCACTTATCATCGTAGCATTAACACAACTTCGTGTGAACTGCTCATAGGTGCACAAATGAAAACTAAAAGTGATCATCAACTTCTCCAATTGTTATCTGATGAAATGCGTCGTGCTTTCGAAGCAAATCGTGACGAACTGCGAAAGTGTGCTAACGAACAAATTTCGAAAATACAAAGTAAAAGCAAACATTCCTAAAAACCTTCAACAGTACGCCGTTCATGACCTTGTGCTCATTAAACGTACTCAGACTGCACCAGGACAGAAATTCCTACCAAACTATCTTGTACCATACAAAATCACAATAGTAAAACCTAATCATACATATGATATTACACGAATTAGTGGTAACGTTGGACCAAAAACTATTATCACCATAGCAGAATATATTAAACCATTTACATAATGTTTTTGCAAATATTGCATTTTATTTTATTTTTTTCATTGTGTTTATAGCATATTTTATGTTTTCTTCATTTTTACTAAATTTGAGTGTATGAAGATGAAAAATATGATTTTTTCCACTTGTGTTTAAAATATTTTATTTTGATTGAGCTATCAAACTTTTTTCTTCTCTCATTAATATTTTTTCTCAGATTTGATTCTCTATTTCTGTGTGTTTTTACCTTTTGCATTTATATAAACTTTGAAATATATAAGTGTACTTTCCCTGTTAATTTGCATGCAAGGTTACATGTAGAAATTTTTTTAATGATGTTTGTTATCAATTTTTATGTTCTCTATACTTAATTTAGAGTATTTGATGGCTACTTTTACTTTACTTTTCTGTTTTTTGCATTATTATTAGATCTTTGAAAATCTTATATGTTCTTTTTTGAATTTATTGCTAATTATTAAAATTATTAACTAATTAAAACTCGAAACTACCCATGCAAGCGCGCTGAAGCTGCAGACATAGCATGGTAAGCAATATAATTTCAAGAACACAGGAATTTATAAAATAGTTACAACAAAAGTCTTAAGAAATGAAGAAATATTGGTGGATCAGGGCGTCATCAGGGATGAGCCTGACCCAAACAACATAAAATGCTGTTTTCTACATATGAGCAGCATTAGGCTGAAAACATTTCTTATTCACTCCCCCAAACAACACCAAAAAGCAAGAAAAACAAAAACAAAACAAAATACCAAAACAGAGCAAGAACATCAAACCTGAAGCAGCAGCCGGGAGATCAACAACAGCAAGACAAAAATTACCACCAAATGCCACCAATTACACAATCTAGCTATATGCTAACACCATACTTTCGTTGCAACGAGTCCATAAAAAGCAGAAAAATAAAAATATAAATAATATTAAAATTCCCAGCCCCTATTGAAAAAGATATTCATAAATAGCAAAATAAAATTGAAAAGCAAATCACATGGCTCTGAGGAAATTACGAAAAATAATTATTCATGGGTTGTGTAGCTGTTAATATTAACAAATATTTCAAAAATATTATTAAAGAATGAATAAGGGTATTTGTAATTGAGAAGTGTGTTTTTTAGATATTTACATTGTAATAAAAAGTTTGAATCAGAATTACAAATTTTTTTGAAACTTATCAATTGACCAGCAATCGTGTTGTAGTATATTCTTTTAGAGATATTGGAGTCCCAAAATATAAATTTAATGACTGTAAATTTAAAATCGCTGCGTTTATCATATACATTAATGTCAACTTTGCCGCATGAAATTGAAATTTTTAAGTCTAGAAAATTTTCTAGACTTAAAAATTTCTGTTGAGAGATCTTGCTCTCAACTTACATTAGGATGACCACCATATTTCTTTGAGATAAAAAACGTGACATTAGAGTGCCAAAAACGTTAGTGTAATATTCGGTGTTCATGAAAATGTAACATGATAACAAAAAGCTTTATGAAAAGAATGAGCTCACCATCATTCTTCAGTGACAGAACCCATACAAAAATTTAGATTAAAGTATATGGGACTGTATACCACAGTCATATCTTGAATATTTATCAACTGAGATAATCATATGAAGCAAATGTTGGTCCTTACAATACTTTTGTCATAAATCTTCTCAGACTCCTTAACACATTTTTATTTTACAACATCCCGATTACAGCATTACGATTATGGGACACGTTTGAAAATTTATGAATATATGATCAATATTAATATATCTATTCATAATTTTTATTAAAAACCTTATAATATTGACACTTTTATTATATTGGCGGGATGCCTGGGAAATTTGAAAACAAAAACGGTATTGTCCCGTTTAAACAAAGCGTGTGAGCAGCCTTGATTACAAGACTAGGTTTAGACCAAGCTCAAAACCATGTATCATCCGAAAACCGCACTTCAAAAATTTAAATCCGTGACATGGGTCTCAAATTGTCTAAAAGAAAGCAGTAGGTTAATACTGTACCCATAGTAACAAGTATAAAACTTCTTTTTACAGGCACGATTTTCCAACAAGTCATGGATATATCCTTTTCAGCAACGGACAAAAAGTGTCTCTGTGAAGTCGTTTGAATTGTTTGTCCGCTGAATATGTCTTGAGCTCTATTCCAGATGTCAGCGACAGATTCCGACACTAGCGACCCTGATATAGTCATACCAAGAAATCCCATATAACTGACAACGAACAGAATCCATACGGATAAGAAGTTAAGCAAAGTCCCAAATTCCTCTGGATGCAGAACGGAAATGACGCCGAAAAACATAATGCAAGCGTTGAAAACTGTCGCAGTAAACATCAAGAGAGATAGCTCTGCATCCACACTTTCAATTAACTTCCTGATGGACATATATCGCTTGAGCACTAGCTGATATTCAGAAGATGATACTACACTTAAGCTGTTCTTGAACGCCACAATTATGCACTGCAGTTGATAACATGTTGAAGAATAATGTAAGGCGAATGTATTAACAGGTAATGTCAGAAAGATTACCCAGCTGGTGATGTAAACCACGACAAACAACATTTCGAACACCGGTGAATGAATGGGATAGTTAAACGTCATGTTGTCGATGCCGTGTGCATAAAGTGTAACGACACCTGTTGCAAAAATAGGGAGGTAAACCAAGGTGCTGAGTGCAATCCAAGATTTCATCCATGTCTTCTTATTGTTCCTCAAGTACTGGTCTAGCTGCTGCGCTTGTTTTGCGACCTTCTTTGAAACTTTCACGATGTAGTCGATCCTGGAGCATAACACCCATCTGTGGATCAAAGCTGCGATAGTCATTGCGATGTTGGCTTTGCAACGAGCAGCACCAGGAGCATTCAAGAAAAATGATGCGTTGATAGTAGTATGATGCAATACAAGGAGCACGTTGAATAGAAGCATGAAAACTTTTTTGCAATGAGATGTAAATCCAAAACATGATAAATCATGTCTCTCAAATATAGCACTCAATCGAAACAGGGCATGTATGTATTTATAATCATCTTCCTTGTATTGTTTTCTGACAGAGAACAATAATTTGGTTTGTATTTTTACTGGTTTAAGTTGGTGTTTATACTTAATACGTATCATCATGTCAACTGCGGGGTTTTTAAGAGTAGTTTGCTCGTAACTAAATAATGTGTTTCACATATATGATGAGATGAGAGTTTCACGATAATTAACAAACCATCCCCGAATGTCATTAGTCTCGAAAACAGAGACGTATCTTGAAGGTTCTATTTTTCAAGCTTCAAACGGTATTTTGATGGGAAAATATTTTCTTAGCAAGAAACATCAAAAAAGAAGAAATATTGACTTATATCGACTATCAACTATATTTCCGCCTAAAATAATCTTTCCTACGCGTTACTTTGAAACACTATTCAAAAGGATATGAAAAGAAGAAGAATGTTTAGAATGAAAGGAGGTATATTCTTTCAGAATCAGGGCTAAGATTGTAGTGTTATATTGACTTTCAAAGATGTCCTAAAATTGCTCTGTAATATCTGATGTATTTAGATAAAGGATATTTTCATTCATCCCCAATCTTAAAAGGCTTTTTACTTTATTCTGTATTATTCTTTTGTCGCTAGATCTTTTATTGGTTATATCTCACAAGCTTTCTTAACGTTTTAGCAAATACAGATTTTAATAAACGGTTTGCTAGCGTTATATTTTTCTAATAATTTTCCATTCTAATATTTATGCGATAGAGGCTTCGTTTTACATCCGTTGTAGGTTTATTTGCAGCGCGTTAGACACATTTTCCTTAGACTGAATTATTAAATTTATAATTGATTTTCGCGAGAAACCACACTAAGTTTGCAATTTATAATTAAGATCGCTTATATGGCTTCATAGGGAAAATGATGTAACTGAAATATAGACAATAATTTATGTTCATAAATATTGGCTACAATAGTATGGCAAAATAGTATCAAATGACAATGTAAATGTTTTTCGGTAAATGAGAGAAATTTAAACAAATGTCAGTGCAAATTTTTCTAAACAAACCAGACGGAAGAAGTGAAGATTAATTCATGTAAACCCAAATGTTCTTCCACGATTTACATTACCTTAAAATGCAGTTTATTATCGTTACGGAGACCCTTGGCGTTTAATCTAGTAGTCGTTGACCAATTAACTATCAAAAGACAATTCGGATTTTATACTTATTCGAAAAACGAGTGAAGGTCTTACTGGTGGCCTGTTGAGAGTACCCATCTCAATCCGATCGAGCATTTGTGGGACATACTAGAGGGCCGTGTATGACCACACTATGTTCGCCGGTATTCACAACAATCTCTTCTCACAGCATTGTAAGAGGCATGGCAAGCTATTCCAGCCTAGACATATAGAGAACTTGTGGAAAAGTATGACTCGATGTATTGCAGCTGTAATACAAGCAAAAGGAGGGCCTACTGTTTTCTAACTAGAATAATAAAGCACTTCTACTGAAGAATGTGCAGTGTCCAAATATTTTTTCGATATAATGTATATAGCATAGTCCACACATTATTGAGTCATAATACATAGTTTAGTTCAGCGTCATACTATTATTATTGTCGTTGTTGTTGGCCGGTATGTATGCTTGAGCTGTACTTGTAGAAGTACAGACAGACGCAATATCTATATAAATAAGAATGGAGTGTTTGTTTGTACATTCAATATTTTCGACCCATTTCAAGTTTTCTATCCGTTTTGGACCCTTCTGATGCCGAATCCGCCTTTTTCTCGATTGGTGTCTGTCTGTCTGTCTGTCTGTCTGTCTGTCTGTCTGTCTGTCTGTCTGTCTGTCTGTCTGTCTGTCTGTCTGTCTGTCTGTCTGTCTGTATGTATGTATGTATGTATGTATGTATGTATGTTGTGCCCTATACACGTCCACGCGGTTTAAGATATTTTCATGAAAATTTAAATACAGTGAGTACTTATCTTCATTTAGTGAGTGGAATTGGTAGCGAAAGTCTGTCTGTCCGTCTTTCTGTTCTATGCTCGATTTTGTGTTTGTGTAGGCATCACATGAATTGTATTCCAGATATTTGATTGCAGTGTATTTTATTTTATACATTATCTCTTAGTTTAGTGAATGCAATATTAAACATTTTTTATTGGTATATTTAGATGAGTTTCATGCTAAAACACCTTAGTAAGTATACTTAAATCAACCATAATTTGGTAGTTTTGGAAAAATTGGAATGTCTATTGAATATTACGATTACTTCGATTGTTTTACCAGTACTGCTGAAAAAGTAATTAGTCTTCAAAAAATTATATTTTTTAATGGAATTTCAGCTCTGATACTTCATTTATTTCGAGTCTTATATTTGTTCTTTGCGCAATGAAAGCGATTTCGGAATATTGGAGACAGACGATATTTTTCAACGAAACGAGAATGAACAAGATCGCGTGAGCAGTGATATTTTCTGTTCCTTCGCTCTGAATTAATTTCACATATCTAAATTTTGTGCACTTTTAGTTGTAAATTGTGGCAACTGTGCGAGATCAAGAGATAAAAATGAATCACAAATTAATATCTTTAGAACAATTTTTCCGACACCTTTTATTTTGTTCTATTCCACTGTTTCTGTTTTAAATATCTATTATTTTAATAAAAGTGTTTTCCTTCTCATCACACCCAACAGCACCACAAAGTATTAGACTTCAAAATGTTAGGTAAGTCAGTATAAATTTTCAGTAAATTTTAAGTGTAGTTATGCCATTATTGAAAGAATAATGCCGATATTTAAAGAATAATGCCGTTATTTAAAGAATAATGCCGTTATTTAAAAAATAATGCTGTTATTTAAAGAATAATGCCGTTATTTAAAGAATAATGCCGTTATTGAAAGAATAATAATGTTTAAAAATTCAAACTAGAACTTTTTCCAACATTAAAAAATTCGTTGTAGTAATGACAGGAGAAGATTGCAAAATTTCACAATGTCGCATACCGGAGGCAAGAGCGCCACAAGTAAAAAAATATTGTTTTGTTGACTATGAGTGCGAGCGCACTCGCCGTAAATCGTAATTTTAATTAATTGAGTTGAACATGAAAAGAACTTAAGAAAGGGAATTCCAAATCTTCCTATAAATCGTCTTTTATAGTAGTAACCTTAGTATCACCTTTCGTCATTTTGTAGCTTTGTCATAGAGCAATTGTGCGATGTATGTGAAATGTATTACATGAATGGATATGCATGTGTAGGATTTGTGTCCAAAGTAAGTTGTAGAAAATATAAAGATGGCGAAAGGTGTTAAAATAAATTTTTATTCTACAAAAAACGTAAGTCATTATATACTTTGATTACCTCTTCAATCTGGAGTAAACGAATTCAAACCGAGTAAGGTCGAGTATTTTCCTAGTGACAAAGAAAAATTGAGACAGGAAATTTAATGTTCCGAGGACACCAGTTCATAATTTTTAAAGACGATCAGATGACGTGATCGACTTCTGAGCTGGCACCCAACTCTCCAAACTTCCACACCACGCCAACTGAAGAACATTTGAGGTCACGATATAATTAACGTCCAACAACACGTCATGAGGGTCTCTGAATGCCTCGAGTACCGAACTCCGGTTGCAAATCCATGATCTATTCGGTTGGAAACCCATTTCGAGTTCTCAGAGGAGAATGGGCTTATTATAACAGCGATAAAAAAGGGGTTTGAGTTCCAGAATACTTCTTGAAGTATTCAGAAGTAATACATTTATATTAAAAAGAAGTTACTGCCGCCGCCGGAGGATTGAAAACTTGCTTTTTTCGCTCGATTCTAAGACGGTTTTCCGAGAAAGTACGGAAACAAATTGTGAAATTTACATGATTTGTTCAAAGGTGTACATGAAACAAGATATTGAAGATTTTTCTCCGACACGGCTATTAGTTTAGGGTGCATGAAGTGTCAAAATCGAAAAAAGTAAAATTTCTAGAGCGAGTGAGAAAAACACGTACACATTTTCAGTGTTCAGTCATGAGTTTTTTAGAGTACCTCTTAACGTGAATTTTTACAGCTTGATGAGTTTGTTAGAAATTTCAATTTGGTTCCTAGTAATATTTTTTTGAAATTCGTGAAAAATAGAGAAAATTTCGTTACATTTTTGTCAAAACTGTCGATTATGGGTTATTACTAGGGCAACTTTTGTGTTGCAGTAAAAATGAGAAAAGTTGCATTTATCATTCCCTAAAGTTGCATTTATGGAAAGTTGCATTTATTTTTGATGCATATATATATATATATATACATTTATAAATGGGGGCCGAGCCCCCTAGTTTCCTAAAACAAAATACTCCGAACTCTTCCCAATGAGGAAACGTTTCTCGAAAAAAAAGTATAGAAACCTCAAATAAATTTATTTTTATTACTTTAGGACTAATATACATCTGAGGTGTAAACCTCGACAGAATTTCGCGTTTTTGATAAATTCATAAGGTGTTACATGTTAGAAAAGGTGTTCCTTTTTTTAAATCGGCAATTCTGACTTACTTTACTTTTTTTTCCTATAAGTTGAAATATATATATATATATATATATATATATTACCCTGCAAAATAGTTATTAGAGATGCCTATTTAATTTTTTTGAGTTGAATTTTAAAAAGTTGCAGTTAGTTGCAATTATGCAAAACGCTGCATTTATGTTGCGATTATAACTCACTTACAATGCACCCTATGCAGGAGGAACATCACGCGAAACCTTAAAATGTACTCTTTTTTATGGTATAATTATTTTTGAATTTTGTTTGTAAATAAATTTGATGCGATTTAAAGTTAGTCGTAAAATAATTCGGAATTTTGGGAAATGTTCGTTATTTTTTGTCAAAACTGTCATATCTGTAACTTAATTTTTTTAATTTGAAATCATCAGTGGAAAACTTGAGAATGTACTCTTTCTTATGGTATAGTTTTTAAATTGGGTAATAAATAAATTCGATGCGATTAAAGGTTGGCCATACAAATGTGAGATTTTTTAGATCGTTATTTCCGATACAAAATTAAAACTGTCATATCTATTGCTTAATACTATTAGTTTTAAAATTTGGAAACATCACTAGAAAATTTGAGAATGTATTATTTCTTATCGTATAATTATTTGTAAAATTGGTTTATAAGAAAATAACCATGCGATGAAAAATATAATTTCGTGATAGTGTACAAAGTGTTTATAGCGGAGATGAAACGTGGTTGGCGAGCGTAAGCGAACTGGGGGCCGAGCCCCCTAGTTTCGTAAAACAAAATGCTCCGAACTCTTCCCAATGAGGAAAAGTTTCTCGAAAAAAAAGTATAGACCTGAAATGTATTTATTTTTATTACTTTAGGACTAATATACATCTGAGGTGTAAAGCTAGACAGAATTTTCCGTTTTTGATAAATTCATAAGGTGTTCCATTTTTTAAATCTGCAATTCTGGCTTCCTTTATTCTTTTTTTCCTATAAGTTGAAAGTTTTCAATAGCTGAAAAGTCATCTATTTGTATATGAATTTTAGCTACTATTATTATGATTTGACGTTTGATTCATTAAAGAAAACAACATTCTACATTTTTCCCAATCGCCTCTGTTTGTTTATAACGTTTCTAAAAGTTATTTTTTGAAGTTTAAATCTGTTTACATTTTTCTGCAGTATTCTTGTGATGCAGTTTCATAAAACATTTATGCTTAACACCACTTCCCCCAATCTATTGCATAGAGTTCAATGTATATTCACGTTTTTGCTATGGAATAGTGTTAGAACAGAGGATACAAATGTTTAAGACTCAGTAAAGAGAGAAAATAGTTTTTACCCCCTATTCCAAAAGGTAGTATAAGTAAAAGAAAGCTTCGGAAAAAACCTTTTCACGCGCCAGAAACGAACACATTGGAAAATAAAGATTTCCCCTTAAAAAAAACCTTAAAAGATGTTGGTTTAGTGAAGTTCAGACAATGACTGATAAATTCATTACAAAATCTTCGTTAAATGCTGAGTGGACTAAAGAGGGGAATTTTTTTTACTATTTTCTTTACCCTCTCATTATATTTTTTTCTACCTTTGTTTCGCAGAGAAATGTTTTCTTTGGGTTTTTTAGATGTGCTTTCTTTTCTACAAAAGCAAAAGTAAGTTAAATCTGTGGAAACGTTCAAATTGCTAGCGTAAGCCTTAGCTGTAAAGAAAAATTTGTTTTGGGGAAAAAGTTGGGTTATAATGTGAAAAAATAGAGTAACTCTAATCTTGAGCGTCTCTTTTCTATTAGTAAAATTACTAGTAAATTTCTCCCATAAATAAGAAACTAAATTCACTGGTGACATAAAGCATCTCTCTCTCTCTCTCTCTCTCTCTTGGTAGTTTTATAAATTTATAATAGTAATAATGTTTAGAAAGAACCAAATTTGAGATCGGTATAACTTTCTCTGATTTACGGTACCTATATAAATAAGAATGGAGTAGTTTGTTTGTGGCTTGACTATGTTTTACCGATTTGAATTTGTCTATCCGATTGGGGTTCTTCTGATGCAAAATCCGTATCTTATCAGTGCGGTGCCTGTATATGTCTGTATGCGTGTATGTATGTTTGGTATGTATGTGTGTGTTTGTGTATGCGGATGGGCCCGTGCTATGTCGAAACGGTTGAATATATTTTCATGAAACTTTGCATAATGTTGGTATTTACATTCATTTAGTGACTGAACTTGATTACTTTAGTATTTGTCTATCCGTTTGGGGTTCTTCTTATGCAAAATCCGTATCTTATGAGTATGGTGCCTGTTTATGTCTGTATGTGTGTATGTATGTATGTATGTATGTATGTATGTATGTATGTATGTATGTATGTATGTATGTATGTATGTATGTATGTATGTATGTATGTATGTATGTATGTATGTATGTATGTATGTATGTATGTATGTATGTATGTATGCATGCATGTATGTATGTATGTTTGGTATGTATATGTGTGTTTGTGTATGAGGATGAGCCCGTGCTATGTCCAAACGGTTGAATATATTTTCATGAAACTTTGCATACTGTGGGTATTTACATTCATTTAGTGACTGAACTTGATTACTTTAGCAGGGTTCCCACTATTTTTTCTAACTAAGAATGAATAAGGAATTTCTAAGGACGAAATAAGGTCTTCATAAGGACAAATAAAACTTGTAGAAGCGGTATAATACAATTTAATACACGACTTAAGACCACGTGGGGATGCTCTTAAAGATTAGTTAATATTATAATAATAGTAGTATGTAAAACATTTAATATTCAAGTCTATTATCAAAAATTATACAAAAAATAAAGCCTTCCAAAAATGAGATTTTTCAAAAAAAAAGACCAGTCTGATACTTGCAAATGTTAGCATTTAATATACGGGTATTTAGGTGTACACATATCAGTAATATGTAAGTACTAGCAAAATACCCAACCTTACTCGGTTTGAATTGGTTTACTCTAGATTGAAGAGATGATGAAAATATATAATGGCTTACGTTTTTCGTAGAATGAAATAATATTTTAAAACCTTTCGCCATCTTTAAAATTTCTACAACTTACTTTGGACACAAACCTTACACATGCATATCTATTCATCTAATGCATTTCACATACATCGCACTGTTGCTGTATGACAATGCTACAAAATGACGAAAGCTGACACTAAGGTTTCTACTACAAAAGACGATTTTGAGGGAGATTTGGAATTCTATTTCTTAAGTTATTTTCATGTTCAACTCAATTAATAAACACGACGATTTACGGCGAGTACTCTCGCACTCATAGTCAATAAAACAATATTTTTTTTTACTTGTGGCACTCTTGTATCCAGCATGTGACAACATGGCATTGTGAAATTTCTCAATTTTCTCCTGTCTTTATAACGAAGAATATTTTAATGTTTGAAAAGTTCTAGTTGGGATTTTTTAAACGTTATTATTCTTTCAATAACGGCATTATTCTTTCAATAATGGCATATTTACACTTACAATTTGCTTTATTCTGACTTACCTGCTACTTTTAGTCGAATACTTTGTGATTGTGTTGTGCATGAGAAAAAGGAAACACAATTTATTAAATTTAAAAAAATTTTAAACAGAAAACTGCAAATTAAAACAAAATGAAAAATGTCGGGAGAAAGTTGTTCTAAAGATATTAATTTGTGATTCCTTTCTGTCTCTTAATCTTGCATCTACCACAACTTACAACTAAAAAGTGTATAAAATTTAGAAATGTGAAATTAATTCAGAGCGAAAGAAACACGAGTTTCCGTTTTATTCCCGTTCGTTGAAAAATATCGTCTGTCCCAAATGTTCGGAAATCGTTTACATTGCGCAAAGAACAAAAATAAGACTCAAAATAAATAAAGTATCAGAGCTAAAATTTCACCATAAAAAATTTTTTTGAAAAATAATTGCTTTTTTTAGCAGTACTGATACAGCAAATCAAAGTAATCGTAATACTCAAAATACATTCCAATTTTTCGAAAACTACCAAATTGTGCCTGATTTAACTATTCTTACTCAGATGTTTTAGCATGAAACTCTTCTAAATATAACAATAAAAAACTGATTAATATTGCATTCACTAAACTAATAGATAATGCATAAAATAAAATAAAACATTGTAATCAAATATCTGATATAACATTTATGTGATGCCTGCACAAACACACAAACACAAAATCGAGCATAGAACAGAAAGACGGACAGACAGACTTTCGCAACCAATTCCACTCACTAAATGAAGATAAGTACTCACTGTATGCAAATTTCTATGAAAATATATTAAACCGTGTGGACGTGTTTAGGGCACATACATACAGACAGACAGACACCAAACGCGAAAAGGGCGGATTCGGCATCAGAAGGGTCCAAAACGGATAGAAAACTTGAAATGGGTCGAAAATATTGAATGTACAAACAAACACTCCATTCTTATTTATATAGATACCAACATAGAATGAAGACAGCAAGTAAAAAACACTTTTAAACTTACCACAATTTTAAAAAGTTGCTTAAAACATGTATTTATTTTAAAAATTCTGAAATTCAATTATATGAAAGAAAACGAGTAGGTGGAGGGTAAAATTAATTATAATGATTGAACAAATGTAACTTCATTGATTGCAACAAATAAAATACATTAAAAATTTTATACAGTAAAACTCAAAAAAAAAAAAAAAAAAAAAAAACTTTCAAAATCCACATTTTAAAGTTTCTTATCGGTGAATGATCAAAACGAAGAGGACGATGTGTCAGTTGATAGAAGAAACATCATTGCGAAAATTCGTGGATGTTCCGAGTGCAGTGCGTAGGCGAGTGTCTAGTGTGCGATTCTTTGGACCGTTTTTCCAAATTCTCACAGTGACGATGAATTCGTTCAGTGTGTGAGAAGACCTCATTGATGACCCGGAAGCATATAATGTACCTTTACTGGAGTAGAAGCCATCAGAAAATTTTAAGCCCGCTGATTCGGTGGTATCTCACCCTGTGATCTAAGACGTCACTCACTCATAGTAACAGTCAGAAGTATTAATATTTACTTGCAATGCCGAGTCTTGTGATCATTCCGTCCCATCATGGCTGATCAATGGGGATTTTATTAATGATTCTCATTTAACTGTTCTGAACACCGTAAACAATAAACAATGTACATTTTCAAGATTACAATCAACCTCCTTTTTATTCAAAAACTTAGGTATGTATTAACAATTATGTACCTCAGAGTAAAAGTATGGTATGTGCAAATTTTTCTGTTGTCGGGGTTTCATCGTAAGTAGCAATTAAACTATTATAAGCGAGCAACCATTTATTTTTCTTTACAGCATCTTACTTAATGTAAAGAAATATTCCTTTAAGGGGGTCCGGGACACAAAAATCGTCAAATTTTCGAAATTTTTTTTATTATTTTAAAAAATTCTCTGTGTTTTTTTGCTTAAAATGACGTCTAACTCATGTTTCTATCTTAATTAGAACTAGAGATATAATAATTTTTGTTGTGCGTTGTTTTGAAAATCTAACACTCTTGACAGTTGTTGTCATGGCAACAACATCTGTTCTTAAAGCTTTAAATGCGTTTTTCTCCATGATGCATTTTTTCAAGATTTCCTGTATTCAAATTGCTATAAGTCGAAAACCGATAAAGTTTAAGGGTTGAAATTTGGAATATACCTTTTTCAAACATTATACTTTAATTTTGATTCAGGAAATTTAAAACAAATGTTTACTTTTAAAAATATGACTTTTTAAAAAAAAAGTACCTTAAAATTTTCAAAAATTTTCATTCAAATATTTTTCATTTTTTATTAAATTAATATTTTTTAAATTCCTGAATCAAAATTAAAGTTAATAAATTTGTGAATAATTTAATGCAAGAATTTTGAAAATTGATCAAGAATGTTTTGAGCCTTAGCAATTTAAAATGACTCCTCTTTCTTTCAAAAAATTTTAATTTAAAATTTTTAAAGAACTTTTGGAAAACTTTTGTGTTGTGATTTTGATTATTAGTTAGATGGGTAATCAGTACAAAAAAATTCAAAATTCTAAATTAATTAATAAAAAATTTTTTTCAATGTGTCCCGGACCCCTTTAAAAAACTTTTAATCTGCATACCGTAAAATTTTTCAAATATCAGTTACGATAGTTTACCACTGAGGTACAGAGTTATAATTTCATTTTACAGTTCATAGGCATTTATATATTTTGATTTACTATTATACAAGTGCATCCATTTCTACTGACAGTTACTTTAGAATTATTTTATAGACTGTTTTGTTTGGTATATCATCAACGTTCGAAATCACTAAAATCATTACATTCAATAAAATTGCCAATATTTTCTATTGTGTTGTCTTTCTTTTTTCTGTTTTCTCTTTCTTTTGAATATTTTTCCATGTTGAATTTTAACTATGTATGAGAGTGAGTTTCAGTCTTGTGATATTGTTTGGGTGTTTCCAAGTTTTGTATTAGCACTGAGTCACATGGGTTTAATTTACACAAAGATTTAGAAACGAATTTAGACGTTAATTTAGATTTTTAAATGAATTTAAAAGTTTTACTCCCTACCTGCTTCTTCAAACGCGTTTCGACCGACCGAAAGAACAAACCTCCTCAAATGAACTTTTTCTACACAAGTGACCTTTATTTATATTTTCGCAAGAGAGTGTATCGTCACGTAAACTATCTTTTTCCAAAAAAAAAAAAAAAAAAAGATTGCATCTTCTACCTTTTGGGTTAAAAAAAGAAACAGATTACATTTCCTGTCCCCTTTTCGGCGAATGAGCAAGAAATAAAAAACACATTGACTGGGATTGTTAAGTTTTTTTTCGTAAAATCAGAATCGCTAAAGATAGATTGAAAATTTCAACGGATTTGAAATCTGCGGAAAATTTTACTTTAGATTGATACCTAAAAATATGATTTTCTTTAAATAAATAATTTTTAAATTGAATATATCTTTAACGGATTTGAAATTTGCGAAAACATTTACACCAGATACCTTAAATCACGGCGTTGCCCGTGGTGTTGTACGGGCAACGCCGCGCTAGCCACGCAGTGGCTAGTTAATTATAATTAACAGAAAGGTTCATGAAAACAAGTCAGGATCAGCTACCCTCATAATGTTAACACAGCATATTATAATGACACACAAAACTTTAAAAAACTGCTCATTTCTCTATTTATTTTGCTTGGACGGAGTGCAAATGTGAAATAGTTTGTGTTTTTCACAAAGAAAACAGTTAGAAAGTTGGAATTATGTAAAAAGTAAATAAAACAAGTTCACAGTGGAATGCATCGACAAAGATGAACACAAATTCAGATCCAGCATTTTTATTAATTGCTTTTTCCACAATATTTTTACACGAATAGGTCTCTTGTATTGTGTACTTTGTTATATATATATATATATATGTAGGAATACTAGACAACGGTAGTTGTCTACTAGTCTGGAAAGAACTCATTATAAGAGCAACGAGACTGGTAGGAGTCAGTTGCATTGTAGTAGGAATGCAAGGCAAGACTGTCAGGAGCCAGTCACATTCCGGTATTCAGTTACGAGAAAATTAATAGAACAGACACTTTTTCCCCTGGACGCCATTGAGAGCTGACGTATTTTTTCCGAGCAGAGACGACTGCTGCAGATAATGACGGAACTGTTTTTAAAATATATCTCAACTGTACATAATAACTGTGGATATTAATTCATTAAATGTCAATGTGCTGTAAGATTCGAAGTCTTTAATATAGACCTTACCAATCAGAACAACACGAATCTTACATATATATATATATATATATATATATATATATATATATATATATATATAATATATATATATATATATATATATATATATATATATATATATATATATATATATATATATATATATATATATATATATATATATATATATATATATATATATATATATATATATATATATATAGGAACCGCGCCAGAAGCGCCCTCTCAGAGCGCCAAAGGTTAAAGACCCCTCAGAACGCTAAGAGAACAGACACCTTTTCCCCTGGACGCCATTGAGAGCTGACGCATTTTGTCCGAGCAGAGACGACTGCTGCTGACAATGACTAAACTCTTAGATAATTCAATATAATTCAACTGTATATAGAAGCTGTACATATCAATCCATTAAATGTTGATGTACTGTGAGATTCGAAGTCTTTAATATAGACCTCACCAAGCAGAACAACACGAATCTTACAAAAAATGAGGATTCGGCCGCGATGTGAAAAGCCGTTGACGACCGCGACGATTCTCCTCCCTTCGTACGAGGGCGTGAACCCCCCTTCCGCTCCAACTAAGGGTAGCGACGACGGATTAGCAGACCCCGAAAGCAGTGACGATTGAACCGGCCGGCGGAATGTTTTGACTCCCTATGCTAACTTGGACTTGTGTTTGGATCAACTGCAAGAACAGTTTCATGACGACTCCTGACGTAGTGCTGATGACAGACGGAATGTTTTGACTCCCTATGCAAACCTGGACTTGTGTTTGAATCATCTGCAAGAACAGTTTTATGACGACTCCTGACGTGGATGATTGACGGAAACGACGAAAAAGAAAACGCGTAGACGAAAAAACGCGTAGACGGTAAAGATGAGTAGACTGAAAAGACGAGTAGACGTTAAAGACGAATAGAAGGAACTTTCGAAACTATGAGTACAGAATTTTGTTTTACTTGCTGACATGGCATATTTAACTAAGGCCCGAAAAGCAGATTTGCTGACATTGATTGACGAATTAGGCCTGATAGTGCCAGCGAATCACAAAGTAGCGCAGTGCTCGAAACTTATAATAGATTCTGAAAACTATGACGAAGAGATAACTAAAAATCTGTTGAGCGTTATTATAACTGAACGCGAAGAGAAAATTGAAGCCGAAAAACAAGCCCGCGAATTTGAATTAAGAAAACTAGAAATCGGAACTGCTAACGGACAAGACAACAGTTATGGTAAAACTACCAGCCTATACAATAACGATTTATTGAAATTGATTAACCGTTATGAGACGAATAAGGATATTAGCTGTTTTTTAACTTTATTTGAAAGACAGATTAGTCGTATCGAGGTACCGAAAACGGAATGGGTTACACATTTGTTGGGTTTACTCCCATTGGATTTGGCTAATCAGATCACGCGTGAGCCTGACGAAACGGCTAATGACTATGAAAATGTCAAGAGATTATTGTTGAAACGTTTTAAATTAAATCCGGAACAATTTAGGCAAAATTTCCTTTCGCATAGAAAAGAAGCGTCTTCTACTTGGAATGACTTTGCGCATGATCTGAAAAATTTCTTTGAAGAATGGACGAGTGGGTTGGAAGTATCAAATTACCAAGACCTTAAAGAACTCATGATTACCGATCAACTAAAACGAAAAATACCCAATGACGTTCGAGACCATTTTATAGACGAGCTACCGAAAATAACGAAAATAGACCAACTCGTCAATAAATTAGACGAATATGAAGCGGCTCGATGTCATTTAAAAACAAATAGAGATTCGAAAACGTTAGACGATAAATTCAAGAAGCGGTTCAATAGGGATTTTGACAAATTAAAGCCTCGATCTTTCGTGCGCCCTGAACAAAATAAAACCAATCCTATAAAATGTTACAACTGCAATGAATATGGACGTAAGTCGATAAATTGTGAAAAGAAAACTGAGGGTGTGAGATGCTTTAAATGTAAAAATTATGGGCACAAGGCCGACGTGTGTCCCAAAAGAGATGTAAATAGAACTTTAATTAATAGCCCTTTTAATTCTCGAACTAAGCTAAGAAAATATGTTGAAATGTGTGGGAAAAGATCTAATGCTCTAATCGACACAGGAAGTGATGTGTCAATGATAAAATATGTATTTTATGTTGAAATTGGTTCCCCAAAATTGAGTTTTGATAATGTGACTTTAATGGGTATAGGAGGAGAACACATTTCTCCTCTAGGTTTCTTTTCTACTGAAATTATTATTGATGAATGCATTATTGTTACTGATGTTTATGTTTTAAAAAATTTACCTGATCATATTGTTCTTGGGTTCGATTGCATAAATAAGTTAAATCTTACTTTATCAGAGAACGGAATTCATGTTTTGAGCAGACGCGATAATTTTCGAGTGAATTACGCAAGAATTGTTAATTTAGCGAACACTTCAGATTCAACTAAAATTCAAACCGAAACTCATCTCGAAGTAGCTAATCGTCTGGAACCAAACATTAAATTGAAGACAAAACGAACAATAGCAGAGGATAACATGTTTTACTTTTCTTGTCACCACGAATCAGAAAATGTTAATTTAGCGGAAAGTTTCCTAACTACAATGTTTAATGCCGTGACATTTGACGAATTAGATCTAAATCATGTTTCTTGCGTTAAGCAGAAGGAGGAACTGACAAAACGTATCAGACAATATAAACCGTGTAAGACGAGAAGCACGAACTTGGAAATGAACATTATTTTGATCGGCGAGGTCCCCATAAGCCAGCGTTCACGCAGGATGCCCTTCGCTGAGCAAAAAATAGTTGAAACTCAAACACAACAGTGGTTGAAAGATGGTATCATTAAGCCTAGCTGCTCTGATTTCTCAGCCCCTATCGTGTTGTGTAAGAAGAAAGACGGTTCTTCTAGACTCTGTATTGACTATAGGGAATTGAATAAGAAAATTATTAAAGATAGATTTCCCTTACCCCTAATAGAAGACGTTTTAGATCATTTGGAAGAAGCTAAAGTTTTCACTTCGCTTGATTTAAAAAATGGATTTTTTCATGTAGATGTAAATGAGAAAAGTACCAAGTATACATCTTTCGTTACACACGAAGGACAATATGAATTTCTGAAGGTCCCTTTTGGTTTATCGGTTAGTCCCAGTGTTTTCCAGCGGTACATATACACTGTATTTAGAGATATTTTAAGGGATAACACTCTCGTTATCTACATGGACGACATAATAATTCCCTCACGAGATGAGAAAGAAGGAATCGAGAAACTTTAACGTGTTTTAAAAATATCATCGGAATATGGATTAGAATTGAATTTCAGAAATGTCAATTTCTTAAACGAAAAATAGAGTTTCTTGGTTATGTAATAGAAGACGGGACAATTCGACCATCCCCAGCTAAGACGTTGGCTGTACAGAAATTTCCACAACCACAAACAACTAAACAATTGCAAAGTTTCCTTGGTCTTTCAGGATACTTTAGGAAGTTTATTCCTCAATATACTAAAGTGGCCAAACTTTTGAGTGATTTACTCAGAAACAATACAGAATTTCGGTTTGGGCCCTAACAAAAAGAAGCATTTCATATTTTAAAGGAAAGGTTGTCACATAGCCCAGTACTACACATTTTTCGCCAGGGAGCGACTCTAGAACTGCATACTGATGCAAGCAGTCATGGATTTGGGGCGGTGCTCCTCCAACAGTCAGACGACGGGAAGTTTTACCCAATATACTATAAGAGCAAAAAAACAACACCGCAACAAGAGAAGTATAGTAGTTACGAACTAGAGGTACTTGCCGTAATTGAGGCAATTTAACACTTCAGGGACTACCTATTAGGCTCGAAATTTAAAATATTCACCGACTGCTTAGCATTTAAAAAAACTATGGAAAAAAAGGATTTAACCCCTAAAATTGCTAGATGGTCTCTTTTCTTAGAAGAATTTGACTATGAAATAGTCCACAAACCTGGTAAACAAATGGCTCACGTGGATGCACTCAGTAGATACCCTGTAATGCAAGTGATGCAAGTCATTGCAGATGACGGAATAACTCATAAAATAATTGCTTCCCAATCCAATGACGACCACATTACCGCAATTAAGAAACTGATAAAAGATGGAAGTAATTCAGATTATTTTACAAAAAAACGGTGTCGTGTATAAATACGATAATGATCGTGAACTTTTAGTTGTCCCCAGAGCTATACAAGACGAAATAATACGACATGCACACGAGAAAGGGCATTTCGCTGTAAATAAAACTGAATAGGTAGTTAAGCGTGAATTTTTTATTCCTAAACTGAGGAAACATGTTGAAGATTTAAATAAGTAATTGTGTACAGTGCATACTCAGTAATAAGAAGCTATGAAAGGATGAAGGATTTCTAAATCCGATTCCTAAAGAGGACGTTTCATTATCCACTTATCACATTGATTTCATAGGTCCGTTACCTTCAACATCTAAGAACTATCAGCATATCTTCACGGTAGTAGACGCATTCACAAAATTCACTTGGTTATATCCTACCAAATCTACGACATCAGGTGACGCAATAAATAAACTCAAACAACAACAAAATAGTTTTGGAAATCCTGCGAGGATAATTTCGGATAAAGGATCAGCTTTTACATCTAAAGAATTTACAGATTTTTGTTGCAAAAACGAGATTGAACACCTAAAAATCACAACAGGAATCCCAAGAGGCAATGGACAAGTAGAAAGAATGCACAAAACCCTGATCCAAGTGTTAACCAAACTTTCAATTGAAGAACCGATCAAATGGTTCAAACACGTTGACGCCGTACAAAGAATACTCAATAGCACAACCTCCAGAAGCACAAGATGGACACCCTTCGAACTTTTGACAGGCGTGAAAATGCGAAATAAAGAAGACCTCAAGATTTTCCAGCTTTTAGAAGAAGAATATACTGAAGTTTTTCTACAGAAGAGGAAGAAATTAAGAGATGATGCCAAAGAGAATATCCTAAAAATTCAGGAAGAGAATAAAAGAACGTATGATAAGAAGAGGAAGAAACCTCATCAATATAAAGAAGGTGATCTTATTGCTATTCAGAGGACTCAATTTGGTGTCGGAATGAAATTACGACCGAAATTCTTAGGACCATATCGAGTGAGGAAAGTGAAACCCCATGAGCGCTATGACGTTGAGAAAGTTGGAAACCATGAAGGACCAAACTTGACGTCGACAGCAGCTGACCATATGAAGTCGTGGTTCAATAATTAATACTGAATCAATGTATTCCCAGATACTGTTTTGTGTTTTGTTTTTTTAGGTTTGCCGTGTTCCTTTTGAGGACGAAAGATCATCAGGATGGCTGGTTGTAGGAACCGCGCCAGAAGAGCCTTCTCAGAGCGCCAAAGGTTAAAGACCCTCAGAACGCTAAGGGAACAGACACCTTTTCCCTTGGACGCCATTGAGAGCTGACGCATTTTGTCCGAGCAGAGACGACTGCTGCAGACAATGACTGAACTCTTAGATAATTCAATATAATTCAACTGTATATAGAAGCTGTACATATCAATCCATTAAATGTCGATGTACTGTGAGATTCGAAGTCTTTAATATAGACCTCACCAAGCAGAACAACACGAATCTTACATATATATATATATATATATATCTTGGAAATAGTTTATTAATTTTAACTAGCAAAAGGTTTCACGCAAACATATCACAATCACCCATCTTCATATGCACATGTACTGCAGGTACACACAAAACCTTTTAAAAGTGCTAATTTCTTTATTCCACTTTCAAGTACAGGTTGCAAAAGTTGAATAGTTGTTTTCCACAATGAAAAATGTAGGAGTTGGAAATTATTCAAAAAGGAGTTTTACTGAGAGCAGTGATCACCCACGAGACCCGACATTGCATGTAAATATTGATACTACTTCTCACGCATTCACATTTTAGTGACGTCATAGATGACGGTGAGAAACCACCGAATCAGCAGACTTTATATTTTCACATGGCTTCTACTCGAGTAAAGGTAGGTTATATCCGACCCGGAAGATGATGACAACATTGCTACTCAACCAGACGCGGGACAGTCAGCTAGTAAGGCACTTGAGTGCCTTGACAACGCGGGGGCTAAAAAGGAAAAAGCGGCAGCCTGAGTGCGACCATCTACAGCAACTAACCGCCAAGCACGTGCGAGACTTGGCTGCACGGAAATGAGTAAAGACATCAAAACTTACTGGTCGATATGTTCAAGCCGATATGTTATACAGTATATAAGAATAAAATGTAAACAAACTTGTTTTCGTATTCATTAAATTACATTACATACCAAACCGATCCGTGGTAGATCAGTCAGTAGAGCGTCGGGCTCGCATCAGAAGGGTTGTGAGTTCTGTCCTCGGCAGAGCCTGCAATTCTGATGATTGCGAGATCGGCGCTTCGACCTGACTCAAGACCGTCGTGTTCACTAATGGTGACTGGGGCACAAAGTCCCCCATGTTTCCATACCAAATCAATACCTCTGGGGGTACCTGATCAGGGGTTATCGGCCTCTGATTGGGATCTAAATTACGATATGTGTGAGTGAATGGATGTATGAAAGGGGATTTCTTTAAAACGGATTTGTCATGTATGTCGAGCAAAGTCGGACTTCCTCCCAATGGGGCTCAATAACATGGAATGCGCACCCCCTCACCTCTTGCCGTCTTTGACGGGCCTGGCTCTCCTCCGGTCTCTCTGCCAGTGTAGACATAAGAAACAACAACAACAACACATACTAAAGCCAAATTCGTTTTATTTTCGGAGAAATAACATTTTTTCGTTACTTATCCTACTATCTGGATGAGGTCTGGTCCCAATTCATCCGGATAATTGGAGTTCCCCCAACTGTATTACAAATATTAAAAATATATATATTAAAATTCTTCCTAAATTTCAATCACAAATGTCAACGAAAAATATTTTTAAAAATCCTGAAATCAGAATATACTCTAATACAATCATCTTTGTTTTTCAATTGACTTCTTTTTTCAGAAAACTAATTGTCTAATTCCTTAATTTCGGATGAGTTTTTTTTTATAGTGCAACTTTCGCAGTGCAACTGTTTTTATAAAAAGGGAGTTACTTTTAGAAGATTCTGCGTTATTAGAAAGTTCTTTTGTGAATTTTCCATATAAGTAATACCAGCTTGAATAAAAGCTTCTTGAGATTTTAAATAGTTTAGTTCTATATTTCTTTTTCTACTGTTTTCCAAAATTTCTGATTTTTAATTTTGCGATGCTCTTCCAAATGAAGAAAATATTTTTGCCTTGAAGAAAAGACAAACTTTCTCATTTCTTTTGTTGTAGTTGTAGTGTGTATATCATTAGAATTATTTACATTCTCAAAAAATAAGCCTCTGAGCAATGTAAGATTATTCCTTTAAGTTTTAAACCTCTAATGATTTATTTACACTGAACCCACGTTCTACTGTTGCTTGACAATGTTACAAAATAATAAGAGGTATCATTACTCTCCATAATTTTTATTTGTTGCATCTTTAAGTAAAAGCTTATTCAAAAAACTGTCTAGTCTGTCAGATGTTGCATGAAAGTTTTTGAATGATTCTGAGTACTTTGAGACTGTAGTTTCTATAAACTCATTAAACTGAAACAGTAAGGAATATCATTTTAATTCGCATAAGCAGTTTCATCGCCGTTCGTGCGATAAAAAGAGGTCACAAATGTTCAGAAAAATATCGTCAGTTGAAAAATTGAATTTTATTTTCAAAAAAAGATAAGCACTTTCTAAGGACCATTGACGAAAAATAAGTACTTTTCAGGGCCTTTAGAAATGGAAGGTCAAAATAAGCACTTCTAAGACCCTTGAGAGCCCTGTTTAGTATGTCTGTCCGTTTTCACATTCTATGTCTGATTTTCTGTCTGTGTTTCTATAAGTATCACAAACATTTTATATTTGCATACAACAATTCTTTATTTCTGTGCTCAGATGGCAAAATGTTTTTAGTCACTTTTTTTTTAATTTTTCGTGACTGCAATGTTAAGATTCAACATGTGGTTCTGTGGTTTTTGACTTATTACAATTTTTCTAACTTTGTTTTCGCATAAACTGAAAGAAAAATACTTATGATATGTTGCCACCTTCTAAACGTTAACAAACCAGACTCCAGAGATGAACCGGAGCTGATATTTAACAAATGTGATCGTATAGATTCAGTACATGTCTTAATCTATGGTCGCAATTAACTTACTAAGATCTTCAGTTCATACTCATGACAAATGAAGCATGACGACAACAATCACTAGATTTAAACTTTATATTTATTTAAATTAACGGAATTATACAATTAGCAAGAGGGACGGAACTGATTTCATGAAGGGAGGAACGAAGGCTGACTTACCCTTGTAACGAGTCCTCGTGTGAGCAACCACGCTTAGTACCCACCTTAGGAAGCGCTTCTATCTCCATATGCCCCCTTTTACTCGGTTACTTCTCCCTGTCTGCTGGAATGTTTATTTGACTCCCTGCTACTGGTCGTGTCTGTCCTTTCATGTTAAACCGTGCACACGTGAAACTGGGAGAACATTCGTCAGCTCTCCTTCAGATGAGACCTACTCAATTTTTTGGGAAAGTAGCTTACAACATTTTGTCATATGAGCACAGATTTTACACATCATATGTTTAAGTAGCTCTTGGAATAATAAACTGTTTTTTGTTAACATATTTTTTTGAAGAAATTGAAAGTAAATTGAGTATGCGATTTATTTGGATTATTTTACTAGTACTCCTGAAAAAACAATTATTTCTCCAAAATTTATATTTTCATGTAATGTCTACTCTAACTAGGATAAATGACCCGTCATACGACGGATGCATATCAAAATTAATTTTGGTCAAACTTTATATATTTTTTTAATTTGTCGGTGCGGGATCACTGGCTATGTTTAAACCTTTTTCAACCAATATCAGTCAACTTTTGTTGATCACTGGCTATGTATAAACCTTTTTCTACACTCTGTTCACATGCCTTGCTTTCGCATGGCTTTTTTTTAACAATATATAGTGTGGTAAAACAATAGTGTTGGAAAACATAATTTTTTTTTATCATCATTAGTAAAACAATGTACTGCGTGCGGCAATTGTTTTATACTAAATGTTATTTCCATGGCGAATTCGAACCATCAATGATTTTTGACATTTTGTATCGCGTTTCGCTCGTGACATCATACAACCAATCATATATTAGAAACTCCGTCTACTCGTGACGTCACACAACCAATCAAAACTTTAACTGCCAATGAAATCAAGGAGAATCTATCGTTTATATAATAAGAAGATACTTCATTTATTTCCCATCTTACCTTAGTTCTTCCCTAAATCAAAACGTGTTTCCAATATTTGGGACAGTCAATATTTTTCAACGAACGGGAACGAAACGGAAACTCGTGTTGATTAATCAAGTGCATGATATTTTCTGCATCTTTCGTTAGGACTTAATAACGCATTTCTTACTTGTGTGCACATTTTAGTTGGAAGTTACGGTAATTGTACGAAATCAAGAGATAAAAAATAATCACGAATTAATATTTTAAGAACAAGATTTTTCCCGACAGCTTTAATTTTGTTTTATTTCACTATTCTCTGTTGTTTACTGTTTTAAATATTCATTATTTTAATAAATTTCATTTCCTTGTCATAACACGCAACATCACCACAAAATACCCGATTTAGGACGATGCACACATCCGGTTTTCAACGTGCGGCAACGCAAGTGCGGTCTGAGATCCAATAGATCCAATAGGGTAGTGCACACATACCTGAGATACATTAGATCCAATAGAGTTTGACAAATTGCACGCACGTCCAACTTGCGTGCAATTTATCCCGCAGTTCCCCACGGCGCCGCAGCTCGTTACACGCGCTTCTCCGTTCTGAAGTGACTTTTTTTTCATAAATAAATGGAATATAAATAATTATTAATAAATAGTTGTATCCATTAACGTCTATTTAGTTACAAAATATACTTTTTGTAACCAATTAAGCGAAATAATCACGTTTTATACGAAGAATACTCATCGCAAATGGCGCGAAGTGAGTACTTGCGTCATTTCACGGTTATGTTTGCATAGTTAGGCTTCTGTACCTCAGCGGAGCCGCACGTTGATAAATCATATGTGTGCACCGGGCCTTCTAGTGGCAGATAAGACAGAATAAATCGTATTTTAAGCGTAATTATTTCTGTTAGTGAAATAATAATGTACAAAATTTCTAAACTACAACTTTAGAATTATTAAAACATTCCGTGTCATAACAGCATGAGATTAGGGTGGATTATTTTATGAGATGGAGCAATATTTAGGAAACCTTTCATTCCATTAAAGATGGCGAAAAACGACATTTTCACATGCTTGATGCAAGATTGCCTAAGAAAAGAAAGATTGTTTTGTTGACTATGAGTGCGGAAGCACTAGCCATAGATTCGTGATTTTTAATAATTGGGTTGAGCATTAAACGAACTTAAGAAAGGGAGTTCCCACTTCCCTTCAAAATCGTATTTTGTAGTAGCAACCTTAGTGTCATCGTTCGTCATTTGATAGCTCTGTCAAACAGCAAAGGTGCGATATATGTGAAATGTAACTCTTAATATTATAAAAGGAAGTGTTTGTCTGTGTCTCTCTTTTTCTATGTGATCAGTGTCCTGACCATTCTGTGACACTTACAAAAATGAAATTCGGCACACTGGTAGTCTTAATTGTAATTTTGTAATTTTTGTGTGGCGCCCGAATTTTAAAATTTAATCTAGAACATTTTTTTATTAATTTATTAGTTTCTTAACCTTTCTTCATTCAGAGGACGAAAAGTCTAAATTTTGATGTTTCTACATTTCGCGGAAAAAGGAAGATTGGTGAAAAAAATATTAAATTAATTTTTAAATGTTCTAAATTGAATTTTAAAATTCGCCTCGACCCTAAAATTGCAAAAAATTTGGACTACCTGCGTGCCAAATCACATTATTGGAAGTGCCATAGATTCGTCCGGACTTTGATTCTGAGAAAAAAAAAACGAAAACCTTTTGAGATGTATTTGTACTTTTTAAAATTCAGTGACAGTCATTAAAATAATAAGTTTTTATTGAAAATTTATAAATTACTTTTTTTAAACATAGAGAAAATTACTTAAGCTAACAGCCTAGCCATGGTTAAATGAAGATTTAAAAACAAACATCCCCCCCCCCTTTAATGTATATATTGGGCAAAATGGCGGCTGAAAACAGGAAAATCAATTAAAATCTAGCAAAGTCTAAAAAAACTCGCGTTATAATCAGAGACGTTCTCTCCGAAGAAAACACATCGGTGGGTAAAGCGGTAGTGTCATATACGCCATCGAACTTTACTCTGATGTACAAGTACAGAAGAGTAAAATTGGTAAGAAATAAAAGAACGTCTCGTTCGAAGGAGATGTTCAAAGAAAGTAAAAAGTCAATAAAAATGCTTTTCAAAGATATAGAAAAACTTTTATTCTAGACAAGAACTTTAAAATCACTCATAAGGAAACCGGAATAAAGCTTCGTTCCTTTTCCGCCAAAGACTGATAGTATAGATTCTTTTGCATTTGGCCATCAAATAAATTAAACACATATGTTGTATGTTTTTTCCATCTATATTTTCCATACTCACATAAAAAATAGACAAAGGAATTTAATCAACAATTCCATAATTTCGGTGTGGGGGAAATGTAGACTAAAATATCGGCTTTTTATTTACGTCGCACCGACTCTGTTTAAAACTAACTTCTCTACCAGCAGAAGGTACACGGCATTACCATAGCGTGGAAGTAGTCTGATTTTTCTCGTATATTATCCCATAAACGACACACTCAACTACGAAAGTATCAACGCAACAGGTTTAAATCTTCGTATAAAGGGACACGGCAAATGTTTCATACAGATAAGTATTTGCTTTGTTCAAATATGAGGACCCTTTGAAACATAAGAGAAATGCGGACAAAAAACATGACAACCATATTCAACAAGTTACTTGTGATGCATCATATAATTAAAGAGTAAACTTTGTGTTCATAGCTATGTACGTAATTCAAAGATGTCTTTCATGTTCACTTACATTAATAATATACTCAGCGCATTAATAATATTTCGGCTCGCACAATAGAAATCTGATATCAGTTCTATTGTGGCGGCGTCGTCCAAAACGGTAGAGTGAAAACAGTACGAATCGTACACAAGTTGAAGATAGCCAACAGCTAAGATATTTGCGTTCTTATTATTCCAAGATGCCGACCAACCGGTCTAGTGGTCACAGTGTTGGCCTCTGGATCGGAAGGTTCCTGGTTCGAATCCGGGTCAGGGCATGGATGTAAATTATGCTGTCTTTTGTTAGGGACAATGATGGTCCACCCACTTGGTGCCCCTTCACAAGTGACCATCACTTCTGGCCTTGTATAAGGCTACAATGACTTCGGTCAATTCTGTACTGTATTGTATTTGTCCTTGCAATCTGTACCCAGCCTTGCCATTGGAAATTTAAAAAAAAATTATTCCAAGATAATCAACAGCTAATGTATTCCAAGAAGAATATATACATTATTAACATCATCACATTAACATACTCCCATACATCAAAGTATGCATATCATAAGTAAGTATTATATAGGCCATCGCATGGAAAATCAACCTAACCCGTTTCTTTTGCTTTTGCTCTTTCTCTCCCTCTCTCTCTAACCGTCATCTCCAACTTTTCTGACCCAGTCTAAAAATAACCCAAAGTTGAAAGTCAATAACCAATCATAGATCATCTGGATGAACACCACCTGCAAAGGACTCACTCTCTTTTCACCTGCTCTTCACAATTCGTTGTAGAGCGTGTGGTGACATAACCGCATCAGACTTCAAAATAAAAATTCAGAATATATTCAGCATTCCGAATTGTTTCCTTATAATGTTCGGAGTATCTCACGATGTCACACCATGTTAAATATAATAAACGAAAAAGGATGCAGGTTTGGATAAGAATGAGTGACATATACATGTTTAAGATCACAGTTTCAATGCTTCAAGGTTCCGCAAAAGGCATTAAATATACTTCGTGGCATCCACGTTTGTATATTAACACTAATCTGCTGTATGTATTGAGTCAACAGCTACATTTGATTATACAATACCACAAAATACGTAGTAATACTCTAATGGCGACTTTTCTGATCAAGCCGACATAAAAGAGATATATTCAAGAATTCCTTAATTGGAAATCACAAAACTCCTTTCAAATGATCAACTGTCCATAACTAACTCTGGAAGTACTATTACAGCACTATATTTGACATTACATCGGTCATAAACTTCTGGGCACTTGACATAAACTCTCTTCATTTGACGTTACACTTGACATTACGATCTCTTAAATCTCAACCCCCTTGAGAACAATCAAAATTCCATCGACAGGTCGTTTCCAGCTGAAAGAAAGCTGGATGGCTGGAATATGCCAGAGACCATTGAGACCTGAGAGAGCAAGGACACCCTCACCAACTTCTGCCGAACCCTTCTTATCCCAAAATATCTGTAATTTTGCTGTTCATATCTGTAAAGCTGTAGGATGTTATATAGAATAAATGCTATAGTGAAACACAACAATCTTGTTCTTTACACTACCATTTCTGTCATCACACTATTTCATCCGGTACAACATATGCGGTATACTAGGTCATTACATGTCGCCTATTAAAAGTATGGTTCACGAATTCAGTTTCTAAAAGCCGTCCCTACTTCATAGTATAATATAGTATTCAAGCGTTACATGCCCCCAATAGATTTGGCGGAAGATGCTGACGCCAAAATCTCGCTCTTGATGTTCACATCAACCCTTTATAATACGGTCACATTGTTCGTCGACTTCACTGCTATTCGAGAGTCTTATGAATGCTATGAAATGTCTGTTTTTTCTCATATGTTTCTGTTGTTTCACCAGATTTTCTAAGTACGACAATACCGTCAACTAGGGTGTTCGAAGAATCAGCAGCAGTCTACAAAATGGCACAAAAATAAGCCATTCAACTACCAAAACCAATTTTCTCTCAAAAGAAATTCCTGTTCGTCGCTGAAACGAATTTGTGATTTGGCCGTTTGGAAAACCATTTCTGTAAAAAAAAACTTCGTACTCCAGCCGACCAAACCGGTCTGGTGGTTAAGGTGTTAGCCTCTAGAACAGGGGTGACCAACCTTTTACATACCATGCGCCAATTTTTTCCACATACGAGTTCAGATGCGCCATACAATTCAAGCAAATTTTCTACCTTACGTTCATGGTCCTGCCATATCCTTAGTAACTTTTTTAATAAAAGTATGTTTATCGACATAATTAACATTTTTAAATGATTTAACTATATTGTTTGTAAAACAATGCATATTACAGAGAATTCTTCCAATTTGAATCAGTCATTCTCGACCTCGTGTTCCTTTTAATAAATTTCATGGATGGAAATGCTTGATCCCATCTGTATGTCGTTCCAACACGACATATATAACTTTTTGCACATTTTCTTAGTTCCGGAAAGTGTTTACGGTGTAATGAACGCCAGAAATTAATCATGTCAGAAGCATTTTTATCTGAATAATAAGGCTCATGAAACTTCAATTTCAATAATGAATTTGTTTTGAAATCAATAAGTACCATTTGTATGTTACTAGGCATCTTCATTCACTAAGTGAAAATGCTTTATTAATGCGATCATGTAGTTTTCTTCTGTAGCCAAATCAAGAATACGGCTTTCAAATGACCCTTGTAATAACTAATTTTAATATATTTAGTCAAATTGTTCCGCAGCACATCCACGATGCATCTCGCATTAGTCTGCCCTGGTATAGCAATTTAAGTCTGATTTCCTTTCAATACCTTTATAACCAAGATGGCGTGCAAATATTTGGAAACAAGGCTTCTCCGTCAGAATAGGTTTTTTTTTTGCCAGTGCTAAAGCAATTTCATAGGACGCTTCTGTCATCACCTCTTCTTCACAACTTACATTAACAAAAATATTTTGTCTTCTGATTTCTTCTTTTTTTTAGTCACATATTCTTTACGTAACTCCGACCCGAGAACAAGTTTAATTTTGCCTTCTATGTTAGTCTGATGATGTGTTTTATAGTGTTTATTAAAATCATGTCTTCTATTATGTGAAAGAGTAGTTTCAAAAACAATGCAAAAAACGATTTTCCTGATGGACTTACTGTAAATAATTCCTTTTCTTACTGTTTTCGTTAAATTTACTTTTCTCTCATACATTTTGCGCTTCTTTTGCTAATTTTCTTTTGCACAGTGATTGATAACAGGAATGTAAGAAAAACCCATTAAAAGTACAAAAAATCTTGAAAAAGAACAAACAGATCACAAGTACGTCCTATCACACAGAATATAAATTGCAAACTCAAAAAATTGCGACGAAATGAGGAGTAAGAAAGGTCTATGAATTGAACTGAGAGTACTGTGGTGTTGAAAATATGAAGATATTTTCAGTTATGGCTCCTACTTCAAAATAATAAGGAGGCACAATAATGCAATGCGCCACTTGTAATCAACCATTGCACCAAGTTTGGCGCATGCGCCACAGGTTGGCCAATCCTGCTCTTGAACATCGAAGGTTCCGAGTGTGTACATGGATGTTTGTGAGCGTATGGTGTAGAGGGTGTGGTGCATATTAAATCTGTCGTGGCCGAAAGTCTTCAGGTTGAGTTGGTGTGGAAGTTTGGAGAGTGGGAGTGCAGGTGTTGCCTCGCCATCTGATCGTGTTTCAAAATTACGTGGTGTTGTCATCGAATCTTTCCCTTAGAGGATTGATCCCTAACTGTCATGAATAGCCATTTGTGTTGTTCTTGTACGACATTGATTAAGCATCACCAATTACCATACTGGCCACCATGGGGGCCAATTTTACTTTCATCATTTTAATCTGGCTGATTTCTACATTTTACTGGAAGAGGAGTGATAAACCTGGTATATGAATCATTGATGGTAGTTATGTGATGACCATCATTGATGGAAGTGAAGGAGACCAAATTGCTTACTAAGGTATTTATACTGAGAGAAATATATGACCGGAAAGGGTGCATAGTTTAAATTTAATACTGTTCACGTTGAATAGTTATTGCTGAGTACTAAAATAAATAATCTTCTTTAACACAATTCTGCAAAAAAATACCATCCAACTTACTTCATGTATAATTTAAACCCCAAGGTACTCGAGTAATATTTTTACCTCTATTTTAATTTTACACTCAACTACCCTTTTACTCTTTGCTTTTTCTTCCTCCTCATTCTACTCAAATAAAAAAAAAACTAAAGAAAACATTGTAAGTAGTTAAAAACGAAAGAAAATTGCTCATTCTATATATAGAATAGGAATACTAATAATAAAACAAACGAAAAGCACTTAAACAAGATAACGGTAGATCAACCCATTTCTTCAAAATTCGTAGACCTGTTTTCAAGTTAAAGCACGCGAATATATACAAGAATATCTCTGATTTCAAAATGGTATTAAAAGCTATACTATTTTGCCCTATTGCACTAACATCCTTGAATTTTAGAAGACACAAGTACTTTTAGTCTTGATAGAACGGGCGATACCTTATTCCCCTCTGCCAATCTAGAAGCTTCCTAGACATCAAATATCAAATGAGAAACTTCTATCAACTGGAAACAAGAACAGATCGATGAAACTTTTTCCGTCAATGCAATATTCAAAAGTCTGGAGAAAGTTGTGTGAAATCGTTTTAAAAAATATGTAAACAAATTATTATTCCATGAATAGGTCAATCTTTATTGAATATGTGGAATAAATCTGAATGATTTTCCGCAGTTCAATTATATTCATTGCTTCGCACTTCGAAACGAAATACCAAATCTGCACTTTTACATCTCTCACAGCTCAGGATTGATATACAAAGAATTAAAATCAAATACATTATCGCCACCGGGATCAATAAAAATTAAATGATCAAATTAAATACCAAAACAAATCTTTTAGGTTTAAAAATCGAGGTGATAAAAAAGTATTGACGATGAAGACCAAAACCAGACTAATCGATTGAAATCAAGGATAAAGAAAAAGATCATGCACACGTTATAAACAGTGGCGTGTGGTTACAAGTACATCAAAGTGGAATTGAGAAAAAATTATCTGTCGAACGAAAGTTTAATGAAAGTGGCAAAAAGAACAAAAACATGTATTTAAACTTAATAGAGAAAACTACAATTCCATACAAAATCTCTAAAATCCCTAATAATTTAATCTTGAATAAAACTTCGCCCTTTCGATGAAGACCAATTGAATATATTTTTTGTACTTGTCCATTATATAAATTAAACTCTTCTGTTGGTTGCTTTTTCATACACCGTAACTATAGTGATGTAAAAAATAGATTATGGAGATTAATCAATAACAATTCCATAAGTGTATTATAATATCGGCAAAATTTAGACTAATATCACGTGTGTACACTTGCGTTCATTATAATGAGTATAGAAGTTGAATCTCGGATAGCACATAAGATACTCAGCATTGCCAAAGCTTGCAGTTTGAATTTTATTCGTCCGATCAAAGGTTCACTCAATTTTGAATATGGCAGCACGAGTTCAAATATTCCAACAGAGAACGACGATAAATGTTTCATACAGATACTTATTTGTTTTGTTCCAAATATGTGCTGCATTTGTTGGAAAGGATGGCAGGAAAAAAATTGGTATGATTATAGTCAACCTGTTGATCGTGATATATCATACATCCTTTATGTTATTGGCTCATATAAGCAATACTGAACTACAGGCCTCGGTTCTACCTTTCTGTATTTTCATAGTTACGTGTTTAATTAACAGATGCATTTTAATTTCACGCATGCAACGCATCAAAGGTATTTCTGATCGCACTATACAAATTTGCGATCTGTTCGATGTTAAATGTAATAAACGAAAATGGTTAATTGCTTGGTTAATTATGAGTGCCTTGATGCATTTTTACATATTTGTAATTACAGTTTTAATGCTTTATGGTTCTGTAGACATTGAATCTCTTGCATCATTTGGCTATTCCGTGTCCAACTCGTTTTGTAGAGCAATACTGAACCTGCTATATGCATTGAGTCAGCAGATACATTTGATGATACCAGTAAACACGTTTGCGGTTTACTATGTCATTACGTGTCACCGATTTCAAGATTTGATTAAAGATTTTGGACTGTCTCTAAAAGCCGTCCCATCTTCAGATTACAATATAGCACTTAAACGTTATATTGTCATAAAAGAACTGGTAGAAAATGGAGACAACGAAATATCACTCTTGATGTTCACATCATACATTTACTACGCGAGCTCGATGTTCTTCGGCTTCACCTCTTTGCTACATCCCCTTGATTACCAAAATATTTTTCATCGTTCCATCACATGGACTTTGTATTTAAACGGTATCTTAGTGTTTCTCGGGATGACGGTATCAGCCTCAAGAGTGTTCGAATCATCTGCAGCTGTTTACAACGAGGCACAGATGTTAACCAGTCGTCAAGGCAAACCAACAGCCTACCAAAAGAAATTCCTGTCCGTCTCAGAACAATATCTGGCATTGACAGTTTGGAAAATCGTGCCTATCAAAAGAAGCTTAATATTGGCTACCATAGGGACTATTTTTACTTACTGTATTTTACTGGACAGTCTATAGATTTTGCAAAACGACTTAGAATTAAAGTGGGAAAACCAGGTCCGACCAACTTAACGGACTCTCGAATTGCAAATCTAGGCAAAGGTTAGTTAAACATAACGTTAGACTAAGATTAAAGCTCGATAAATGAACTGAAAATTCTTGTTTTTTCATTAATACTGGAATACGTTAACTAAATTTACAGATAATATGTCATTAAATGAAAAGCAGATTTAATAGAATGAAGTAAGTGTAGTACGGAACGAGATTAATTATGTACAGTAATAGAGCGCTCTTAAAACAGCAAGTTGTGTGTGATAATCTTCCGATCAAAAAACTCAGTAGCAATTTTAAAATAGAAAATAAAATAAATGATTGCATAAATACTGTTATAGATGCAGATATAATTTGAAAAATATCGGCATTTAACTTTATCTAAATGACTGACATCAGTTTTTGTTTAAACAATTTTTGATAATTATCAATATGGATGACAGTGAGGTTCTTCAGAGTGTCATTTGTGATAATTATTTCGTTTGACCAAAAATGAACAAATGATCACAGAATTGATACACTGTCTAAATTTGCATTATGAATTACACTGTTTGCGTTTGCACTATAAATTGCTTTATATATTTGTTTGATCAAAAGTACAAATGTAAATGATCTTATAATATTTAAGTACTTTTTGACTGAAAATTACTTTTTAAGCTTTCTCTTCTGAGATTTATTAAACTTTTCAATTTCCCTTCGCAGAAAATTTCCTGTACATGAAGATATAAGTGCATAGTATAATTACAAAATGAAATCAATGTGTTCTAGGCAGCGGGAGAGCAATTTGGATTACAGAGTTAAAAAACCATTTAATTTCAGATAAACCTCTTTTCATGCAACAATTGTGGTAACTGATTTTAGAGGGATTATATTGAAGAAGGACGCAGCACTAAAATATTTGCAACTGCAAATATCGATTTTATGAATATGACAATGCAAACTTAGAGATGGACCTCAACACCATCTTGTTCCTACCTTTATTTAGAGGCCTGCACCAGGTTGTTTTGGTGTGCTATGTAAGAAAGTACAAAGAAAGGAATATTTTAAGAGAGCAATAATATGTTTGGTAGAGAGAAATCAGCGCAGAAAATAGAAATTACGAGTAAAAACTGAGTTAACTTTAAAAAGGAACGAATTGCAGTTGAACAAGGGAATGATATGTATATTAAGTGGACGTTCTGAAGCTAATTGTGGTAACATTACTAAAGTATTAACTTTTTACCATATACGGCGCCACTGGCGTGTACCTTGTTACCCCCTTTCCCACTCCCTACCTCGACGAGTTGTCTGCGACGCTCAGTCATTGCAGCCCTTAAGGCTGCTACAAACTAGGACAGTAATTTAGTCGAGTAGCGAGTGATTTAGTAGAACAGCAAGAGAAAACGGCAAGTGAGGTTGTGGTTGTTCACACACGGTTTAGTTGGTATTCGAGTGTCGACTGATCAAGATGATGCGAAGAGCGAAGCTGAATCGCGATGAAAAAAATTATATGAAATATAGTACATAAAAGGATTTATCGTGAATACATATTTGCATTCGAAGTAAATAAAGGCGATGAAAAAGTTAAAACGATATTAAAAACTAGGGGGCCCGCCCCCTGCTCGCTGACGCTCGCCAACCCCCGGAGGATTGCTTCGCAATTCTCATTGGTTCGCTGCGCGAACCTATGCTCGCTTCGCTCGCATCAATGAAGACACGTGTCCTAGCAGAAGGGATTGATTACAAAATAAGATATTCCAAAAAAATATTTTTCAAATCTAAATTTGTTGTATTACATAAAAGATATATACAGTACCTCTGGAATCAGAATTTAAATGAAAACTTTGAGCAAATTTTTACTCGCAATGTGAACGCTGCTTTGGAAATTTAATACCCAGCATGTTGTTTGTGTGTACATTTGCCCAGTACTCGAGCCACCCATACACTTTTTGACTGAGTTTGTTGTCGAAAGTTGTAGTGCATGCGTCTTGTTGTACTATAGGTGTTAGCCTTGAAAAGGAACGTTTTTTAAATAGCCCTGAAAAGATCCTCCGCTTTCTTAGATTTCTATTACAAACCGCAACAGCTCGTCTAAAATTCATTTCTTTCAATAAAATTTCATCCGCGATAACGCTATAGATTCAAATGAGGCGCGAGGCTCCTAGTGAACAAACAATCGCACAATGTTGCCAAAACGCGGTAACAAATAACGTCTTTTTTGCGTGCCACGTAAGAGAAATATATATATAGATTATTTTCCATACACTTAAATGAAACTAGCATTCTTTTACGAAAAAAGAAGTGATTAGTCATATTACTTTTCAATCAATATTTAATTAATTCAACCCGACTGTGAAAAGTGTATGAGCGTACAACACGTGCTCAAATGATGCAGAGAATTTAAAGACGGACGTACAGACGTCCATGACGAACAGCGTTCCTGACGGCCATCAGTTTCGGACGAAAGGATTGCGAAAGTGGAGGAAGCGATGCTGAAATATCAAAGGGTTAAGGTTCGGGAGCTCTGCGATATGATACCGGATGTCGGCAAGTACCTGCATTGACAAAATGTTGACAGACCATTTAGGGTATGCCAAGGTTTGTGCAAGGTGAGTCCCAAGAATGATCACGGGGGACCACAAACGACAACGTGTTGAAGAGGCACCGCGAATTTCTTCTGGCCTACGAAACCGATGGCGAAGAATTCTTGGACTCCACTGTCACTGGAGACGAGACCTGGGTCCACTACATGACACCGGAAACAAAAGAACAATCCCGTCAGTGGAAACATCCAGAGTCGCCGAAGCCGTGGAAGTTTAAACAAACACTGGGTGACGGCAAATTGATGGCCAGCGTGTTTTGGCCATGGAAGTAATAAAGATAATGGAAGTGCCTTTACTTTGAACTGTTGAAGCCAAAACCATAACCACGCCGCCATCTTGGTGCTTTAAAACATTAAGCTCGTGCATGTTAATCAACGTGGTTATACCGTTTTTGAACTTCCGTGGTTTTTTATTGACGATTTTAACCAAATAATAGCACCATTTTCTTAGTTTTGATTTGAAAAGGACGTTTTGTGTCGCCTACGGGAGTACAAACCGAAATACAAAGAAGATCATTACAATATCGTTTCATAGGTAAGTTTAATTTGATGTATCTTTAGGTTGATATCTTTTTAACCTGTAACTTCTAAGTGTCCAAGCAGCATTATATTCAAAATTAGACGTATTTATAAACATTTAAAGAATTATTTTGAAAAGTTGACTGCTTTATCCAAAGAGATAGTTAATTTTATTTATTAACTAGCAAAATACCCGACCTTACTCGGTTTGAATTGGTTTACTCTAGATTGAAGAGATACTCAAAATATATAATGACTTACGTTTTTTGTAGAATAAAAATTTATTTTAACATCTTTCACCATCTTTATATTTTCTACAACTTACTTTGGACACAAATCCTACACATGCATATCCATTCATGTAATACATTTCACATACATCGCACAATTGCTGTATGACAAAGCTACAAAATGACGAAAGGTGATACTAAGGTTACTACTATAAAAGACGATTTATAGGACGATTTGGAATTCCCTTTCTTAAGTTCTTTTCATGTTCAACTCAATTAATTAAAATAACGATTTACAGCGAGTGCTCTCGCACTCATAGTCAACAAAACAATATTTTTTTACTTGTGGCACTCTTGCCTCCGGTATGCGACATCGTGACATTTTGCAATCTTCTCCTGTCATTATTACAACGAATTTTTTAATGTTGGAAAAAGTTCCAGTTTGGATTAATAAAGATTATTATTCTTTCAATAACGGCATTATTCTTTAAATAACGGCATTATTCTTTCAATAATGGCATAACTACACTTAAAATTTACTGAAAATTTATACTGACTTACCTAACATTTTTAAGTCTAATACCTTGTAGTGCTGTTGCGTGTGATGAGAAGGAAAACACATTTATTAAAATAATAAATATTTAAAACAGGAAACAGCGAACTAGAAGAAAATAAAAGATGTCGCAAAAAATTGTTCTAAAGATATTAATTTGTGATTCAAATTTATCTCTTGATTTTCTCTGATGAATTTATCTACAGTTGCCACAACTTACAACTAAAAGTGTACAAAATTTAGAAATGTGAAATTAATTCAGAGCGAAAGAACCAGAAAAAATATCACTGCTCGCACGATCTTGTTCATTCTCGTTTCATTGAAAAATATCGTCTGTCCCAAATATTAGGAAATCGTTTTCATTGCGCAAAGAATAAAAATAAGACTCGAAATAAATGAAGTATCAAAAATGAAATTCCATAAAAAAAAAAAAAAAAAAAAAAAAAATTTTGAAGAATAATTACTTTTTCAGCAGTACTGGTAAAGCAATCGAAGTAATCGTAATATTCAATAGGCATTCCAATTTTTCCAAAACTACCAAATTATGGTTGATTTAAGTATACTTACTCAGGTGTTCTAGCATGAACCTCAACTAAATATAACAATAAAGAAATGTTTAATATTGCATTCACTAAACTAATAGATAATGTATAAAATAAAATACAATGCAATCAAATATCTGGAATAGAATTATTGTGATGTCTTCACAAACACACAAACACAAAATCGAGCATAGAACAGAAAGACGGACAGACAGACTTTCGCAACCAATGCCACTCACTAAATGAAGATAAGTACTCACTGTATGCAAATTTTCATGAAAATATCTTAAACCGCGTGGACGTGTATAGGGCACAACATACAGACAGACAGACACCAAACGAGAAAAAGGCGGATTCGGCATCAGAAGGGTCCAAAACGGATAGAAAACTTGAAATGGGTCGAAAATATTGAATGTACAAACAAACACTCCATTCTTATTTATATAGATTAAAAGAATTGTACAATTTTGATTTTTTAACCTACCAGTTGTAATAAGAGTTAGAAACTGCTTTTTACGAAAGTTTAAGTTTTATTTAATGAAAAAGTATTAGTCAAATAAGCAGTAGCGGTATTTTTAGTACAAGGGTGAAAATATTATCTCATGTTACATGATTTAGAATGAAGCAGCTTTAGCTAACAGTTATAAAATTCGAACTATAAACATTACTTTTGGTTTTCTTTGTTAGTTGAGTTTGCATTTTTTTTTGCATTTTTCTGTTAGTTAAGTTCTTTTGCGTTAAGCAACTAAGTAACTGCTTGAATGCTAGTGAAACCTTGGATTGTGAGCAACTTGTTAATGAGTGTTTTAGAAGGCAAGCAAATACTTCAAATATTGTAACTGTATGAAGTTTTTCAAAACAAGCATCTCTTGAGCCAATGGCTAACATTATGAGCTCATACAATTTATGCTTTACTGTATTTGCATGTATAACAATTTTAGAAAGAATTTTAAAAAAAAAGACCCTTTCTATGGGTAGATTTGAGTAGACAGATATAATATATTCAATAATCAGTCTTCAATTTATCAAGCATGTTTATTTTTACTATCAAAGTAAGTATTGTAAAGAAGTTTGATTTAATTGTTTTTTAGATTGAATTAGTTTATGTATAAAATTTCTTGTTTTAATAGTCTAAGATGAACATTAAAACCTGTAATAAAGTTGGGTTTTGGAAAAAATATGGTTAGATAGGTTTATCATTAGACAGGATCAATATACATAGGTTTCAATGCACCTATTAATTCGTTGTATCTAACTAAAATAGTTTTTCATTTCAGGTTTCACAAAGACCCAGAACGTAGAGATGCATGGATAAGCAGTGCATAATCATAAAGCGGTGCATAATAGGTAAAATACCACAAGAAAATAAATATTTAGAATGGATGATTGGGCCAAAAGGGTGTATTTCAATGCCTAATTGTGCAAACCAATTTGGATACAATTTATAAAAACAAGAATGATGGATACAGAGTAGCACTAGACTATTAGGCACTAGAGGGCAGAAGCTGTGTGTGGGATCAGCTAATTTAAATTAAAACATTACTGAGAAATGGTATTTGTGGGATATCTATAATTTTACTTATCATTGAGTTTTTACCATTTTAAAAGCTAATTTAAAACATTTTGCATGCCAATGATAAACAATAAACAACAAAAAAACTAGCATTGTTAGTTTTCTGTTTCTTTATTGTACTTATATTATGGCATATTATAATATAATATGCAAAAGCAAAAATGAAAAAGGTAGTAAATTCTTTTTATATGTCATACTTAAATTATGATTTAAAAAACAAAATATTACCAAAATTAGAAAAATTTCATTTATTTAGCATCGCTAGAGTGCAAAATGAAAAAACATATCTTAATGTGAAAAAAAAATGCGCCTGATGAAAAGTTTTTAACAGAGCATGCGCGACCGCCATCTTGGTGCTTTAAAGCCATGGAAATATCGGCATCAGTTAAACCGGTAGCGAAACATTTTTAGGGCACTTCCTTATTTTTCCTACTTCCATGGTTTTGGAACAGGAAAGGGATATTGTTGTGCGAATTAATGCCTGCCGGAACAACAATCAATGCTGACCGCTACTGCGAGACGTTGAAGAACTTTCGCAAGAAAACAAGAGGAGAGGCATGCTCACGAAGGGAGTGCTTTCCGTCAGAACAACTCGCGTCCGCACACCGCCCGTGTAACCACCGATCTCGTCAACCAAGTTGAATGGGACTCTGTCACACACACATCCTACAGCCCGGACATAACCCCAAGTGACTATCATATCTTCCCTGAATTGAAGAAACACCCTTGGAAGGCATTTCAGAACCGTAGAGGAGATGAAAGAGGTTTTAAGCTATCTTCGCAGCGGGGTGGAAGAGTTCTACGACTCAGGCATAAAGAAGATGGTACATCAAATAAACACGTTTTTACTGTGAAAAATCATTGGGAACCTTATTTTACTGATAACCCTCGTATATGATGGTTAGGAAAAAAATATTCTTCTGTTTCTTTTCTGTAGGTATTCAGTTGCAATGTCAGAATCTTTGACAAAGCAGGTTGCACAGTAAATTAGCACATTTTTCAAACACAATTAATTATTTTCCAATTTGAAAGTTTCCCGTTTTTTATCAAGCCAGCCATGCTTCAATTTTTGCATTCTTTTTTTCACATAAGTATTATAAAATTATTAACTAAAATTATGAAAAGAATTATTAAGTTAAATTGGAACGAGAAATAAGAATAATTAGCCTCCGTAAAGTAAGATCATTGTAGACAATCACGGTAGCGTGAAACATTGGCCCACTAAGAGTCATGAGAAGAGTTCTGAGAAGTGTTTTATTGCTTACACCCCACATGTACAATTAATAAATAACCACATCTATTAAAGGAGAGAATCTTAGGAAAGATTCTGTTGGACACTGTGGTCAAAAGTGGTTGTAATCACGTAGGAAAGATTACAGGTTGTAGCGCGGATATATCCGTGCAAGTCTCTCAATTCGTCAACAAAAAACTAATTGCTTGCTCTAATAAAGGATAAGATTACCAATTCTTAACAAACACGAAAAAAAAAAGTAAATAAGATTTAATATAGTGTGAGTCCCTTAGTCGAATTGCTTTCTCACACACGAAAACAGTCAATCATCCCATTTCTTCAAATATCTTAGGAATTCTTCACTCCATAAAATATACGAACTTTTAAAAATGAGATTAGAATCGATTCTGCCTTTTACTTTGCAATGATCTCCCTTAAAATGTAAAAGACACTTGTACTTTTATCTTTCGAGTATAGTGTTGTAACTCGTGTTTCACTGTCAATGCAGAAGCGTCTTGCCATCACACTTTTGCGTGAGATATGTATATAAATAAGAATGGCGTGTTTGTTCGTGCATTCAATATTTTCGACCCATTTCAAGTTTTCTATCCGTTTCCGCGTTTGGTGTCTGTCTGTCCATCTGTCTGTCTGTATGTATGTATGTGCCCTATACACGTCCACACGGTTTAATATATTTTATTGGAAATTTTCATACAGTGAGTACTTATATTCATTTAGTGAGTGGAATTGGTTGCGAAAGTCTGTCTGCCCGTCTTTCTTTTCTATGTTCGATTTTGTGTTTGTGTGTTTGTGTAAGCATCCCATGAATTTTATTCCAGATATTTAATTGCAATGAGTTTCATTTTATACATTATCTATCATTTTAGTGACTACAATATTAAAGATTTCTTTATTGTTACATTTAGTTGAGTTTCATGCTAAAACAACTGAGTAAGTATACTTAAGTCAACCATAATTTGGTAGTTTCGGAAAATTTGGAATGTATATTGAATATTACGATTACTTCGATTGCTTTACAAATACTGCAAAAAAAGTAATTATTCTTCAAAAAATTATTATTTTTTATGGAATTTCAGCTCTGATTCATTTATTTCGAGTCTTGTTTTCGTTCTTTGCGCTATGAAAACGATTTCCGAATATTTGGGACAGACGATATTTTTCAACGAACGGGAATCAACAAGATCGAGCCCGAAGTGATATTTCCTGTTTATTTCGCTCTAAATTAATTTCACATTTCTAAATTTTGTGCACTTTTAGTTGTAAATTGTGGCAACTGTGCGAGATCAAGTCATAAAAACGAATCACAAATTAATATCTTTAGAACAATTTTTTCCGACATACACCTTTTATTTTGTTTATTTTCGCTGTTTTCTGTTTTAAATATTTATTATTTTGATAAATGTGTTTCCTTCTCATCACACGCAACACCACCATAAAGTATTCGACTTAAAAATGGCAGGTAAGTCAGAATAAATTTTCAGTAAATTTTAAGTGTAGTTATGCATTTCTGAAAAAATAATGCCGTTATTGAAAGTATAATACCGTTATTTAAAGAATAATGCCATTATTTAAAGAATAATGCCATTATTGAAAGAATAATGCCATTATTGAAAGAATAATGTCATTATTGAAAGAATAATGTCATTATTGCATGAATAATGCCATTATTGAAAGAATAATGCCGTTATTGAAAGAATTATAATGTTTAAAAATCCGAACTAGAATTTTCAAGCATTAAAAAATTTGTTGTCATAATGACAGAAAGAAGATTGCAAATTTCACAATGTCATATACCGGATGCAAGAGTGCCACAGGTAAAAAAAATATTGTTTTGTTGACTATGAGTGAGAGCACTCGCCGTACATCGTAATTTTTATTAATTGAGTTGAACATGAAAAGAACTTAAAGGGAATTCCAAATCTCCCTCAAAATCGTCTTTTGTAGTACTAACCAACCTTAGTGTCACATTTCGTCATTTTGTAGCTTTGTTATACAGCAAGGATGCGATGTATGTGAAATGCATTACATGAATGGATATGCATGTGTATTATTTGTGTCCAAAGTAAGTTGTAGAAATTATAAAGATGGCGAAAGGTATTCAAATAAATTTTTTTTCTACAAAAAATGTAAGTCATTATATATTTTGATTATCTCTTCAATTTAGAGTAAACCAATTCAAACCGAGTAAGGTCGGGTATTTAGTTAGTTATTTATATACCTTACAGCAGTCTTTTGAAATAACAATGCTATTTGTTAAAAGTAGTTCGAATTATCGTGTGTACACTAATTATTGTTATATTTTCGTATTATCGTTTGCACACTAGTTACTATTATATTTTCGTGTAATTTTATTTTGATAAGAATGGCAACAGTGTGAGTGATATAGAACACCTTCTGATCTTCGTGTTCATACCAAAATAGAATGTCTGATAAGGCAACCGTTTAAATATTTATATGTATGGAATCAGATGAAAAAAAGTGTATTTTTGTAGAGAATGATTGAATAATTTGATTCAAGGAGAGTCTCGTAACACTATTTATATTCCTTAGCACTCTTCTAAACTGAACCAATTTAAAGCGTAGGGACGCCAGATGTTAGAAATGGCTTTTCGGCATTATTCATCAAATGTGTCGCGGAGAATAAATACTAGTAAAAGCACTTCTTAAATACATTTAATTTAGTTTATTTCTATCTGGAAAGGAAGAAAATCATGTAAAAAAGCTGGAGCAGATTTTTAAAGGAAAAATAAATTTCTAAAATAAAGTGTGTATGGAATGTTAAAATCAACAACATTTCATACTTATTTTTAATACAAAACTCTAGCTTTATAAATTCAACAAACAAAAACAGTAAAAATATTCTGACTTGGTACATTATGTGGCGAGTAAAAAATGTTTAATAATTTGAAAACTTAATAGTTAGTTATTACTATCTTCATGTAATTGTTTGAATATAAAAACCATACCAAGATATCAGATTCGTAAAGAGAGAAAGTACATAATAATAATAATAATAAATGTAATACTAGTACCGAAAAGATCTATAAATTTGAAGTGAGAAGGGAGATATGGAAAAATTTTTTTGTCAAAGGTATGATTTCAAAAATTAGAAAAATAAAATTAAATAGTTTTCAGACAATGAACAAGTTAGTATTCCATGGAAATGCCTCTCCTAATAGAATTTGAAATAAAACTGCAAATATTTTCCCAAAATCAATAACATCAATTTTTATGTACTCGGCAACCAAATAAATTTTATTGTTGTTTTGTGACATTATGTCTCTCATTTCCCGAATGATAAATAAAATAATACACGAAGTTGTTTCCACCCAACAATCACGAAAGGAGCTCCATCAATAACAAGTGATTTTTTTATCTACATTCCTCATGATATTTACATGCAGACTCAAACCCTAGTTTGCATTAAGGTTTATCAGAGTCCTTTCAAAAGTAGATTCTCAGATAGCGCGTCAGATACTCAACATTACTAAAGCTTTTAAATAGTGTAAATTTACTTCGTATATTACCCGATCAAAGGATCAATGAATTTTGAAAATTACAGAACAAAGAGTTCATGTCTTCCAACAAAGAACGACAACAAATGCTTCATACAGATACATATTTGCTTTGTTCCGAATATTTGCTACATTTGTTGGAAAGGATTACGAAAGAAAAAATGTTATCATTATGGTCAACATGTTGATCGTGATACATCATACAACCTTTATGTTTTCGGCTCTCATAAACAATAATGAACTATAGGCCACGGCTCAAACTTTCTGTATTTTCACAGTTACGTGTTTAATTCGTAGATACGTTTTAATTTCACGCTTGCAACCCATCGAAGATATTTATGATCGTACAATACAAATATGCGAGCAGTTCCATGTTAAACATAATAAACGAAAATGGGTACTTGCTTGGATAAGTATAAGTGCCTTGATGCACTTTTACATATTTGTAATCACAGTTTTAATGCTTTCTTGTTCCGGAGGAATTGTCTATCTTTCATTTGGCAATTCCGTGTCCAACACGTTTTGTAGAGTATAACTGATCCTGCTACATGCGTTGAGTCAACAGACACATTTGATGATATCAGTAAACACGTTTGCGGTGTACTATGTCATTAGGTGTCACCGATTTCAAGATATAATTAAAGATATTGCACAATCTCTAAAAGTCGTTCCGCCTTCAGATTACAGTATAGCACTCAAACGTTATATTGTCATAAAAAGAACTGGTAGAAAATGGAGAAACCGAAATATCACTATTGATGTTCACGTAATACCTTTACTACGCGAGCTCCATGTTCTTCGACTTCATCGCTTTGCTACATCCCCTTCATTACGTTGATATATTTCATCAATCGATTACATGGGTTTTGTGTTTGAATGGCTTCCTGCCGTTCCATGGTATGATGGTATCGGCTTCTGGAGAGTTATAAGCATTTACAGCTGTTGACAATGAGGCACATATGTTAACCAGTCGACAAGGCAAACCAACAGCCTCCCAAAGGAAATTATTGTCCGTATCTGAAATATATCTGCCATTAACAGTTTGTAAAATTGTGCCTATCATACGAAGTTTCATATTAGCTACTATATGTACTATTTTTACTTACTGCATTACATTTGACAGTGTCTCGATTTTATAAGACGACTTTGATTTAGAGTGAGAATACCAGGTCATAACAACAGAACAGGACACTCAAATTGCGATGTGTTGGACAAAGATTAAAGCTAGATAAAATTAGACAAATAATATGTTAAAATGAATTAAATTATAATTTTCGTTTTCTTCGTACGCAACCAATACAAGAGTGAAATTCAAAATTGTACATTGATATAGTTCTATTTAAAAATATTATAAGCAATTAAAACTTAATAGTAAAAGCTTTAATACAAGAGTGAAGAGTAATGCTTACCAATACAAGAGGGCCATTCCATTGTCACGTGTGGGACAGTTGGACTCATAATTTTAAGATAAATAGTTATGTCGAGGTCACAAATTATAACATGAAATTGTGTATATTTTTTATTCCAACCTTTTATGTCACAGATACTTTATACATAATTATATTACTTTTGATCAATATTTTTTTGTAGAAATTAATTCGTTTATTAGTGTCACGTGCGGGACATGCAAAGTCAACTACTTGTAAATAGCTATATGAACCAAAAGATATTTCTGCTCTTTTAATTAAGAAATCATTAAATTAAAATTATATTTATATAGACAAAAGTCCAAAGTAAGAGCAGCATTAATATCATTTGTAAATATTAATATTTAAATTATTAAAAAAATTTAAATGTGCACTGTCACGTGTGGGACATCATTGTCACGTGCGGGACTTCTGCAAACATAAAAACTGAAGGCATAATTTAAAATGTTAAAAAATTCTAAACAAAATTCTACTGCATATTTTAACATTATATAACAATTTATTCAAGTGATTTAAAATTTAAAAGCATGTTATTACTTAGCTTATAATACATTTAATATACATAAATATGGTATGAAATACAGATCATAAACTGAAAATGCATTTATAAATTTAAAATATCCTCTTTTATTCACAACAACAGGTGATGATATTTTTTAACAACATATTTCAGAATGTAGAAAAGTTTGTCCGGTTGCTTTGGCCACTTGTAATATGTGCCAGATTTCACCATAACTGAAACTTCAATACAATCTGGACCAGCAACACAAGTGACTTCACCTGGATAATTAATTCCATCGTATGTCACCACTGCCCATTCACCCACTTGTAGGCACAAATTTTTCTCTGCCGTTGGTAACTTTGTGACATCTTTTGGATGGCACTTTGCGTGTTCAAAGAAATTATATTTTCCATTGTCCTATTTAATGACATGAAAAGTTGAAACGCCAGGAATTGCCTTAACATTATTCCATGGCTTTTGTGATAAAATATTTTGGATATTTTCTTCGGATATATGCATAATTGTAGTTGCTTTGATGACCTTTTGTGCAACATGGACAAAATCTGCGGCTCCCTGAACACTTGTCTCATTTTTTTTTGCTCATAACTACTTGACGTACAAGCTGCTTAGCATTTCCTCCAATGCCATCAATAATACATTTCCCATGTGAAGCTGCGAAGTATTTCCATGCAAAGGGCTTTTTATATTTTTCCGATAGAATCTGTAAAACTTTCACCATATACTTATTCTTAAATTCAGATGATGGTCCATCGCTCCATATAATTTCCTCCTTTATAGATAAGATATCATTTTCATAAAGTTTATCATATAGCACTGTAAGCATAGAATATATTGTATCCTTGTCTTTGTTTAGAACATCAGTGCATAAAAGATATGTACTACAGCACCCATTGACAAATGTTGCAGCTGTAAAAAGAGTTACACTAGATCGAGACCAAAGGGCACTTTGGATCTCATTTTGATATTCGCATGAAAAAGACATAGCAAAGTCGACTTGTAAGACACGTACCCCACTCGCTTGCTTGTCACATTGAAATGCATCAGCTTGTATACGTTTAACATTCACATGTACTACTTTTTCCATGCTTTTTGAGATATTATCATGCAATTCAGCAGCACACCCTTCTTTCATAACTAATTTTAGTCTTCCATCATAATCTTTCCCCCACTCTTTCCACATTACTGTTCCTTCGGGATCTGTAGGTAATTTTAAAAGCTTCCCGTCAGAACATGTACTACAATGGTTCTGCCAACAAGTGGAATTAAGTGTAGTGTCACTTAACTGAGTTTCCTAAAAGTTGACTTCATAAATCAGTTTCAGTCCTTTAAGTTGTAGCATAAAATTTTCGTGTATTTTGCATCGGCACTGATCTGCTGGTGTATTCTTAAGAAGCAATACATTTTCTGGTCTCAAAGTACAGAACTTTTAAAATCCTATTGCAGGTATATACAATGTCAGGATGGAAGTAAAACTCTTTTACAGCATTAAAGTTTTGACTAGGTTCACAAGGTGACTAAGAAGACACTAGGTGACAAAGAAATTACTAGTTACTTAAAACAAAGGTAACCAAACTATGTGCGCCCAGTCGTCACCCCAGTGACTTAAACCTTCAAGCTGGTAACCAAATTTTTTTTTATACAAATTTATAGAAATCCTTTTTCTTACACTAAAAATATCAGCTAGTGCTTGAAAATATTGTCTACTCTCATTTACACCAACTAAAAAACTTGCAATGTTGGTGTCCCACACGTGACATGTCACGTGTGGGACAATGTGTTTTTATCAGTTCATTTTGAAAGCGACTTATGTACAGTTACAAGAGAACACACAATAAAAGTAGCCTTATTATCTCCTTTACCAATAGTATTTAAATGTCATAGAAATTATTATTTTTCTCACAAATTTAAAAATATCATCTTTTGTGTCACGTGCGGGACACTATAAACAAAGGTATTTTATTGGGTTGGTATGGGTCTTATATAAATGTAAAGGAATTTATAAATGCATAAATTTATAATATAAACTAAGACTTACCTTTGATGTAAAATTTGTTAACTTCTATTGGTTTTCTGTCTTCTAAAATGATTACTAGAAGTTTAACCTAACATTCAAAACATGTAACTATGGATGGCAGTCATTTTGAAAGTGCTGTGTTGCCACTTCAGTAAAAAGAAGTTTTGATTTTTTAAAAGAAAAATACAATTTAAACTATTAGCTATCAATAAATAATAATAAAAATAGTTAAAACTAATTTTGAAATTTTATGCTCTGGTTGACCTTTTCGTGGAATGGCCCAAGAGTGAAATTCAAAATTGTACATTGATATAGTTCTATTTAAAAATATTATAATCAATTAAAACTTAATAGTAAATGCTTTAATACAATAGTGAAGAGTAATGCTTACCAATACAAGAGTGAAATTCAAAATTGTACATTGATATAGTTCTATTTAAAAATCTTATAAGCAATTAAAACTTAATAGTAAATGCTTTATTACTGAAATAAGGGTACATAAATAATGAATATTTATACACATACAATTTGCAAAGCATGTTTTGAATTTAATCTAAATGACTGAAATCACTTTCTGCTGAAACCCTGGTCGTTTATTCTCTTTTGGGGGGGCAATGATTTTCTTAAGAATTTCAGTTTTGATAGCTAGACTGAATCATTTGAAAGAAATTAAACTAATACTCTCTCACAGAATTTGCACAACTTAGTCAAACATGCCTTATCAATTACACTGATGGCATTTGTACTATAAATTGCTTTAAATCTTTCTTTGTATTCTCAAAGGTACTATTGCAAACAATATTGTAGTATTTTAGGTACCTTTTTGTTTTTTTAATTTTCTTTAGCTTTCTCGTTTTAAATTTTAGAATTTTATAATTGCCTTTCACTGAAAATTTCCCATGCATGATCATATATGGATATTACAGTTTCAAAATGAAATAAAGGTCTGCTAGGCAGTGGTTAAAATATTTGAATTACACAGTGTGAAAAAACTAGTTCATTTCTGATAAAATTCTTTTTAGAAAAAAGGTTAAAAATGATTAAATTGGAGAAGGATGCAACTGTGAAATAATATTCAACTGCTACTATGTTTTATACTTAATACTATGTTTTCTACTGCGTAAAATGCCAACAATGTTAATGATTTGCATCTGCATCATTTTTTGTTACCTGCAATTGTCAGCAAAGTTTCATATTAAACAAATGATAATAAGTAGAAACAAGTTAACCCAAAACCTTCCTTTGTCTTTCTTTTTAAATAACAGCGCCGATTTTTGGGAAAATTGTGAGAACTGTAACAGGCTTCGTAATGGGCAACCGTGGAAGCTAAATTCACTTTCCGTATTTTGCTAGACTGAGTTTCGTTCCAGTACAACAGCTATGGGAAAATCTTCTGTACGTGCCATGAACGACACAAACTTCAGTGGACTACTAAATACCAATTGTTTACAAATGTATATTTGACTGGAAAGAGAACAAAGTTTGAATATAATACTGTTCACTCTCAATATTTATTGCTGAGGACAGAAATAAATATTCGCGCGGTTGTAGCACAATTCTAAAAATAAATACACCCCATTAAACGTGTTTCATTTATAATTTAAACTCCAAGGTACTTGAGTGATCTTTCATTCCTTTTTTTTTTGCACTCACCTATCCTTCTACTCTTTGTTTTTTCTTGTATTCAAGTAAAAAACTAAAGAAAACATTGAAAGCCTTTAAAAACGGAATAAAATTGCTCATTTTATATTTATGATTGGATTACCAATAATAAAACAAACGCAAAGCGCTATAAGTAAATGCGATTAAATAATGTTGATTGTCCAAGCTTAATTGCTTTTTCACGCAAGATAACGGTAGATCATGCCATTTCTTTAAAATTCTTCGACCTGTTTTCAGTTAAAGTATGCGAATTTTCAATAATATATATTTTCCATATTCTTTGGATTCACGGCTTTGCTAAATTCTCTTCAATACCTTGATATATTTCATCAATTGATCACAAGGGTTTTGTGTTTGAATGGTTTCTTGGTATGATGGTATCTGCATCTAGAGTGTTCGAAGCATCTACAGCTGTTTACAACGAGGCACATATGTTAACCAGTCGACAAGGCAAGTCAACAGCCTCTCAACATAAATTTCTGTCCGTATCTGAAAAATATCTGGCATTGACAGTTTGGAAAATCATGCCGATCCAAAGAAGATTCATATTGTGTACCATCGGTACAGTTTTTTCTTACTGCACTATATTTCACAGTCTCTAAATTTACAAGACGACCTTGATTAAGAGTAAAAACAGTACACTACAATTACGATTAAATGGACAAAGATTTAAAGCTAGATGAAGGATGACGTTCGACAAAGAAACTGATAAAATAAAGTAAATGATAATTTTAGTTTTCTTCACAAAATACTGTAATATAGTATTACCTAAACTCGTAGAAACATTGTGTTTAGACAAAAAGCACTTTTATTAGAATCAAATAAGTGTAGTACGGAATGAGACATTATGTGTATAGAAATAGAACGCGATGATTACAAGAGTAAAATTTGAAATTGTACACTGATATAGTTCCATTGAAAAATCTAATAAGCAATTAAAACAGAAAAAACAGAAGAACCCAATTTAATACGAAGACGGCCCCTTAGCAAATTTTAAATGTTGATATTTGTAGAAAACATTCATCCCTATCGATTGCCACCTTTCGTTTTGCTCTGCGATGTAAATTGTGAATTTCGATCGGGTGAGTCGTTTTTTATTTTGACGGCTGTACATAGTAAAAATTGTGGAAAACATTTACAGTTTAAAATTTAAATTCAGAGAAATTTAATGGTAAATTTTGTTTTGAAAAAAGCGTGTTTGAATAATAGAAAATCTGTAAGGTTTTTACCTCATCTTTAACATTATTGAAGATTAATAAATTCAAAAACAATCAAGACAACTGTACTTTTGGTTTCTATGTGGCAAACTAATTTTCATAAAATGAAAACAACATATTTGAATTTCAACATCATATCATTGTTTGATAATCAGAACATTAGCTATAATAAATTCAATAGGAGAGATACTATTAATATAGAAAAAGATCATTAAGAAGGAGCATTAAGAGAAGTCGGTGAAAGTTATTCTGGCAAAGGTATAATTCAAAACGTAGAGAATGGAAAATAGATTTCATGCATATAGACAAATTATTATTCCACGAATACGTCACTTTTTATTGAATTTGGAGTAAACCTCGTTCCTTTTCATAAGATTGATAGCATCGATTCTTCTGTACTTGGCAACCAAATAAATTGCATTCTTGCATTACATGCGCTTATATCTCTCATTACTATGTAGAATGATATAAAATGAATACACTACGCTGTTTCATCACAACGACTGAAAGAAATTACATCAATTACAAGTGACATCTTCTTTTACATTTACCCTGTTATTTAAAGACTCAAATATTTTTAGTTTAACATTTAAGTTTTTCAAAATAATTTTTACGATTGTCATATAGTTGTTGGTAGATAATTGTACTACGTTTACTGCGCCATTTAATAGACTCAAAAGTTGTCATAACATTTCAGCCTATCAGATTCAGTTATGTCAGATAGTTCTAGGTAGACAAGATTACCTTAGGAAGGAGAGAGTTTGCATTTACTTCATATATAATCCGATGATAGCTCACTTATGTCAGTAAATGTCAATTCAACAGGCTCATATCTTTATACCAAGAAAGATGGTGAATGCTTCATATATATACATATTTGCTATGTTCCGAATATGTGCTTTATTCCAACTAAAAAGCAACTGCATAAACCACATTACACCTGTTGTTCTAACCACATTAAACCTGTTGGCCGTGATGTATCACATAACTATTACTCTATCGGTTTACATTAACCAATGTAAACAACAATTACCTGTTACAGAGCTCACATTGCCTTTGCAGCAACGTTCTTAATTCATATATTGGTTTTATGTTCGCGCATGCAGTGTTTCAAAGACATTTCTGCATGTACTACAAAACTCTGCAATCAGCCTCACCTTAAAATTAGTGAAACGAATTGGCTTCTTGTTTGGATCACACAAAGTGTGCTGATCCATTTTTACGCATTTGTGGCAACAGTTGTGAAACTTCTAGGTACCGAAGGCATCAAAAAGCTTACATTTGGTTACTCAGTGTCCTCCAAGTTATGCAGAGTAACACTGTCTCTTCAGCTTGTAGGTTCTGAGCTTTTCTATTTGATAATACCAGTAAACATGTTTGCAATCTACTATGCCATTACTTGTCACCGTTGTCAAGATTTGAAGCAGAGTCTGAAATCAGACGCATCTGGAAGTTACAGTACAGAAATCAAACGTTACTAGGCCATAAGAGATTTGGTGGTAAATGGAGATACCGATGTATCGCTCTTGATGTTCAGAGCATCCCTTTACAACGCAAGCACCATGTTCATCGGTGACACTCCTAGTTATCAGGGCCGACCAACCGGTATGGTGGTTAAGGTGTTAGCCTCTGGATCGGAAGGTTCCTGGTTCGAATCCGGGTCCGGGCATGGATGTTTGTAAACGTATGGTGTAGAGGCGGCTGGTGCACCTTAAATCTGTCGTGGCCGAAAGTCCTCACGTTGGGTTGGCGTGGATGTTTGGAGAGTGGGGTGCCAGCTCAGGTGTTGCTTCGTCATCTGACCGTGGTTCAAAATTACGAGGTGTTGTCCTCGAATCTTTCCCTTAAGGGACTGATTCCGGACCGTCGTCAATAGCCCGTTGTGTTGCTCTAGTACGACGTTAACTAAAATTACCATTACCATTACCTAGTTATCAGGATATAGATTTTTTTGTGATGACGAAATCAAGATCTGGACAAGTTTTCCCTATGGACGAGATATTTTATCCCTCAAAATTGTATTGTGTACTGGGCAAGGACGAGATACTAATCGAAAAACCTCCAGGAGTTTAAATGAACCATTTGTGGAATATTTTCACCTACATCTTTTAACTGGATATCTAGAAATGGAACATCAAGACATGCGAGCTATAAAATAAACACAAACTATTCAAGATCAAAAACTTTAAATTTGTGTTTAATATTGCACTACGTCAGAAAACTATATTTATATTGGCTGTATTGTAAATAAGCTTAAAGTTAAGAGCACTTAAATAGATTTAAAATAAACACGCATTAAATAAAAAAAATTGATTGATCTTAGTACGTTATGCTGTAAAATTGTTGATGTACGAATATTTTCAAAATAAATTACGTTAAACAGAAATCAAGGAAATGTTCAGTCCTTGCTCGATTGACCATGATCACAGCTTTTATTTTCCGCAATGATTATTCCATTTAACTCTTATGAATATTAAATGATTATTTTATTATTAAAGTTAAGGGGACTAGGGGGTTAAAAACTAGGGGACCCAAAATGCTATTTTCTTATTTTCTTAAAATTTGATGATATTTGTTGTAATTATTTTTTTAACAAGCGTAAGTATATTATTTATCTGTGAAAATACCAAAAAATTTTCAAAAAAAGTGTTTTAAAATTAAAAAAAAAAAATCTCAAATTTTTCAAACTTTTAAAAACGTTACTCCTTGATTTTTTTTAATAAACTCATAAATCCAATATAAATACTTTTAAGGATGTTATTTTTGATATCTTAAATAGATTTTGAGAAATAAATTAAAAACCAAACATCAATGAAAAATCACAAAAATTTAAGATTTTTCAAAGTTAACAGGCATTAAAAATTTTTCTACCAATATTGTCAAAAATCTCATCCTTAGTTCTATTAATCAGATCATTGAAAACATGGCCTAAAAATGTGAAGTGAATTCTATAATAAATAAAAACGTCTTAGAATTTTAACTAGGTTATAATGTGCAAAAAATCAAAACTGAGAAAAAGCAATTTAAAGTTTTTATAATAGTAAAAATGTCATAATACATTGAGATAAAGCTTTAGTAATTTTTTTTGTATATTACCACAGTACAGGATTTTTCATAATTCCCTCCCGGGTTTCGAAGCGCTATAGTAAAAAAACTAAGACTAATACAGCAAATAAGAACGTTTGAAAGAATACAGAAACAATTCAAGTTTTATTTACATAGCTTACAGGTGTTCTATGTGGGAACCAGTCACACGGCATACATCAATGCGATAGTCCAGATCCTGCCACACTCCACTCAACATGGTACTATCAACGTTATTGACAGCACGTGTAATACTTTCACACAGTTCAGCTACATCACGTGGCAAAGGGGGTACGAAAACTTGGTCTTTTACGTACCCCCACAAGAAAAAGTCACAAGGTGTTAAATCCGGCGAGCACGGGGGCCATCGCAAAAGAGGTACGTCCTCTTCGGAAGCTCGCCCAATCCATCGATGAGGTAAGTGTGTGTTCAGGTACTCACGTACACCACACATAAAATGGGGAGAAGCTCCATCTTGTTGAAAAACGAAGACGTCATCCTCATGTTCCTCTAATTGCGGCATTAGCCACAATTGTATCACATCAAGGTATACTACACCGGTAATGGTCGTCTCTGTAAAAAAAATTGTCGGTAGACACGTGAGGAAGAGATAGCGCAAAACACGTTAACTTTTGGGGAATCACGATAGTGTTCCACTTCACGATGAGTATTTTCGGTGCCCCAAATGCGTAAGTTGTGGCGGTTTACTTTGCCGGACAAGTGGAAGGTTGATTCGTCACTAAAAATCATTTTCGGCATTAGTGTTTCACGTTCTAGGACACTGATGCAAAATTCCGCACGAGAAATGAAATCTGACGGCTTCAACGCTTGCAACATTTGCAAACTATACGGTTTCATACACAGATTTTTGCGTAGAATCCGCCACACTGTTGGTTACGATATCCCTCAATTCTTGGCTTGCACGAACTGTTGATTTCGTCGGGCTCCTCAAAAAAACTTTCCCGTACATCGCTTACGGTTTGCGCAGATGGACCCGGACTACCACTTCGTTTCTTATCACACAGGCATCCTGTTTCTTTGAACTTCTTATACCCAGCATGAACTGTTTTGTTAGTTGGTCCCTGGGTGCGATATTTCGTACGAAATGTTCACTGAACCAAAACCACTTATTCAGATTTTACAAATTCTAAAACACGAAAGGCTTTTTGTTCGCCTGTAAACGCCATTTTTATTTACTAACTGCCTTCAGTCTACCGCAATCTCCCGGCAACAGGTGACAATAAAACTTGAATTGTTTCTGTATTCTTTCAAATGTTCTTTTTTGCTGTATTAGTCTCAGTTTTTTTTTTTTACTATAGCGCTTCGAAACCCTGGGGGGAATTCTGAATAACCCTGTATACAGGGTGGTCCCGAATTCATGGTACAAACTTTAATGGTAGGTACAGGACATTGTAACAATGATTTATTGTATAGGAATGTATAGTCGCAAGTGACTCGGTGAGGCGAAAACAGGGGAAATAACGGCCGAAAGGAAAAACAAAGATTTTATTGAAAGCGTTGTTGACAAGTGTCATGTTTACAGTAATTGTTCAAAATTGCGTCCACCAGTATCGATACATGCTTGACAGCGTCGGTGGAGCGATTGGCGTACACGTTCAAAGATGCCTGGTATTTCACGCACACCTGCAGCAGCTACAGATAAGCGAACGACGAGATCCTCATCTGAGTCAACTGGAGTCTCATAAACAATATGCTTTAGATGTCCCCATAAAAAGTAATCGAGGCTCGATAAATCGGGAGATCGGGGTGGCCAAGGGACTGGTCCACCACGCCCAATCCATCGAGTACCAAACGTGGCATTCAGGTAATTCCGTACATCAATGCTGAAGTGTGCTGGCGCCCCATCGTGCTGAAACCACATGCGGTTACGAATGGCGATCGGAACATCATGCAGCAGTTGTGGTAACACTTCTTTCAGAAAAATAAGATAGCTTCCGCCAGTGAGCCGCGTGGGTAGTAAGTATGGGCCAATCAAAATGTAAGTATGGGCCAATCATGTTCAACAGCGGCTAGACATCTACTGCCCTCTACCGGCAATGATACCAACCGATCACTCCATTTCTCTTTCCTTTTATTTCCCCTATTTACGCCTCACCGCGTCACTTGCGACTATACATTCCTATACAATAAATCATTGTTACAATGTCCTGTACCTACCATTAAAGTTTGTACCATGAATTCGGGACCACCCTGTATATGTATATTTTCCACATCTTTTAGAACAAAAATAATAAACACATATTTTTACATGGGTCAAAACAAAGATGTTATTTTTATCCAAAAAAAATCAAAATTATGCTTACGAGTTTAAAATTTACCATACAACAGAAATATAATAAATAAATATGATTAATTCTGTATGTTTAGTTAATGAATTATATAATAATAAATTATTATCCTTTGTCTATATATAATATAATAATAATTTATAGCAATGTGACATTATTTATGATTAGACTTATACAATGTTAGATCATACACAATATTAGAATCCATCCGCTTTCTAAGTGACTCCTTCTTTCTTTTTGATTAGTGCATCTTGCATTCTAATGGCAAGTTTCACCAATTTTCTGGTTTCCAATTGCTTTCAACATGGTGGAGGTCTTGTGTCTTGTTTCCTAATTTATTAACACTCTCCACTTTTAATCATTTGTCCAATTTAGCTTCGTGCATTGATTAGTAATGTTAAAATCAATTTACCTTATACGCTTTCTCTTTTATTATCCGCAATTCACTTCTACAAAATATATTGAAAATAATAAAAATTTGGTAAAATAATAAAAGAAAGCATAACTGTAAACCAACAATTTTTTTTAAATAAACACAGTCGCAGATTAACGTATTCTTTTTCTATCATTACTTACTTTCACTAGTTCTTATTTTAAGGCTTTGTATATAACACTGTAAACTCTAGTGCGATCGACGAATTCTAGAAAACACGAAAAGTAGAAAACAGCGAAATTTTCATATACTTGAGCTAGTAAAATCGAAAAATATGTATCTTAGAAATCTCGTACAGATATAAAACTTTTAACAAACATTCTTAAGTATATAAAGTAAAATTTAAAGTAAAAATATCAAGATCGATATTTTGACCGATATTTGGGTACCTAGTCCCCTTAAATCATAAAATAATACTTATTTCGAGAATAATGTTATTGATTACATATGAAAAATATTGAACGTTATTCCTGTTTACATATGGGTAAATATTTAAAAACTCAGTAACTTAAAATTTTGGAACATTTACATGTGTTGCTCTTGTAGCAATGTCAGACTTAGTTTTGTTCCATATTGTACAAGTATAAAAGCAGAGGAATAAAACTTATTTCGATCCCAAGGAAGATCGATCCTATAAGTTAACAGCTAGAACACACAAGCTTAAATTACTCTTATTTGATTTCGTATATATTAAGCGTTAACTTCATTTTTATAATATTTCAGTGCGGACTACCCATGCATACTATACAATCCAAAGTTTATTTACACGTCTAATAATGTATCACACATAATTTGGTTATTCATTTGACACTATAAAACTTAAACAACTTCTTAAGAAATAATAGAGTAATACGACATCTGTTAATAAATGCTTAATACCGAAAGCTGTAATACACCTCTTGTTCGCTCTATAAATTTAAAGAGAAACAGCTTTTATTTTAACGTATTTTTAGAGTTTTTTCTTTTTTGTTAAATAATCCCTTGACCGTTAAACTTTTATTAAATCATGGCCTTCCCGATAATTATCTTTTCAAAAAAAATTTTTGTCGTCGTTGAATTAATTTTTATGCATCACACACACATGTAAAAGTAGTGTTTCGTTTCTTTTACTTTTTTCATAAACTGAAAGGTATAAGCAAATACTTTTAAAAGTAGAAAGCAGTTTTTTGCTTTGCTCGTTTTTCCGGTTCATGGTTTTGCTTCAAACTGTTTTGTTACCTTTTAGTCTTCCATTGTGACTAATTTTTTTTAATACTTATCGGGAATTAAAAGACGATTTTTCGCCTAACAGTTCAGTAAATGCATGAGGTTTTTTTTTTTCGCAAATGAAAAAATTAATAAAATGTTCTATGAATTGTGATACGTATAATTACTTTTTGTCGTGACTGATTTTAAAAGTTTTGTTTACTGCCTTTTGCATAATTCGTAAAAAGTTATACGTTTTTAATTGATAATACCAAATGTGTTTTCTACACTACAATGAATACTAAATAATTGAAATACAATTACGATCTTAGAAAGTTTGTTTAGAAAGATTAGCTTCTAGATGACTGTCTTGAAAGCAGGCTTATTATACTCCACAAACTATGTTCAATAAAATAAGAACACCCACACGCCTCGTAATTCTCCTGGGAAATTGATAAATGAAAAAAATATCCTTTGGTGATTATATTGTAGACATAACATGCCAGGTTACAGAATCACAAACTTGGCACACGATTCAGTAAATATTTAGAACAATAATAACAAGAAAATACCTATAGAAAGCAATGTAAACTGAAGTGCCAGAGAAACTGGTACAGGCGAGTGTATGCAAATAAGGGACAAATGCAGCCTATCATCGTAAATCGATGCGGTAAGCAGAGCTTATATAAGACAACAATCAGCTAGGGAAGCTGTTAGAATGGTTTCAGCTGATACAATGGCAGATTATCACGATTTAAATGACTTTGAACGTGGCTTAGTAGTCGGAGCTTGTGAGATAGGGCACAGTATTTCCGATGTAGAGATAAAATTTGGATTTTCTCGCACGACGACTGTTGCAAGAGCGTACATTGAATATAAAGAAAATGCAGAGAAATGTCAAATCTTTGACAGATGTGCTGTCGGGGAAAGAACCTGAAGGAACGGTACCATCGACTGCTTAGCAGAATCGTTTCACTAGATAGACGTGCAGCTGCCTGAAATTTCTATAGATTCCAATGTTGGGGCATCAACAAGTGTCAGCGTGCAAACTGTGCAATGGTCCCTTCATGATATGGGTAATCAGAGTCGGTGACCTAGTCCAGTACCCTGGTGAGGCACAAAGCTCTACGCCTTGCCTGGGTTCGCCAGCACCGCCATCGGATTGTTGAAGACTGGAAAAATGTTGCCTGGTCTGACGAGTCTCGTTTCCAGTTGTATCAGGCTGATGGCCGTGTAAGGGTATGGAGAGTACCCCATGAAGCCATTGACTGTGAAGGTATAGGACGTGTGTAGTAGGCATGGTTTGGGACCCCTGGTACGACACGTGACCGGTACGTCAGCATCCTTTCCGATCAGTTACACCCATTCATGTCATAAGAAGAGACATGAAAAAAATATATGGATTACTATCTTCTTTACCTCCCTTTGAAAACCCTTTTGATATAGTTTCAATAGATACGGTTGGTGGGTTTAACTATTATAATTCAACAAAAAAATATCTACACATTGTCATAGATCATGCCACTCGTTGCATTCGGACTTTGGTGTCCATAAATGAAAATAATGAAACTTACACTAACTGTTTAAAACAAGTCTTTCAAGTTCAAACACCTAAGAAATTATTCAGTGATAGAAATGGTGCCTTCGCTTCCTCGAGATTCCGAACATTTCTTAGAAATTATGACATTAAACAACTTTTGACTTCTTCTCATCACCCTCAAACCAATAGGAAAACGGAACGCGTTAATCAATGTATTGTCACTAGACTTAAATGTAATGTTAATGCTACTTCAACCAAAATTCATTGGACTAAATTACTAGAACAAGTAACATTGGAATATAACAATGCACCCCACTCAGTCACTCAATTTCCACCTGCTTATCGAATGTATGGAATATTACCCTACAATCCGCCTTTGGAAGGTGAGGAGTATTACACAGCTCTTGAAGAGTCTAGGAAATTAGCATTGACGAGAACTATAAATTTTCACAAGAAAAACAAAATCCATTTTGACCCACGATTTCTCCCAGCTCCTTTTAATCCGGGTGATATTGTTAAATGTGAAGAGTTTCATTATCCTAATACCCGTAAATTATCTCCACCATATTCTGGACCTTACATCATTCTTAAGAAAATTTCTAATGTAAATTTTGAAATTAATAGACCCAATCTTCAAACAAAAAGTCATCTGAAACTGTGCATGTTAGTAAATTAAGGTATTTTTATCCTCCTGAGAATTTCAAACTACTAGGGGGCCCGCCCCCAGCTCGCTAACGCTCGCCAACCCCCGGAGGATTGCTTTGCAATCCTCATTTGGTTCGCTGCGCGAACCTATGCTCACTTCGCTCGCATTAATGAAGACATGTGTCCTTGCAGAAGGAATTGTTTACAAAATATGATATTCCAAAAAAATAAATATTTTTCAAATCTAAATTTGTTGCTGTTTTTCAGAAAGGATGTATACAGGACCTCTGAAATCAAAATTCGAATGAAAACTTTGAGCAAATTTTTAATCGAAATGTGAGCGCTGATTTGGAAATTGAATATCCATAATGTTGTTTGTGTGTACATTTACCCAGCACTCGAGCCACTCAAGCTTTTTCATTGAGTTTGTTGTCGAAAGTTGCAGTGCAAGCGCCTTGTTGAACTATAATTATTGGCACTGAAAAGGACCTTTTTTTAGATGGCCCTGAAAAGATCCTCCGCCTTCTTTGATTTCTATTATTAAGTGAAACAGCTCGACTAAAATTCCATTTTTTTTTTCAATAAAATTTCATCCGATAACGCTATATATGCAATTGAAGCGCGAGGCTTCGTGATAAACAAACAATCGTACAATGTTGCCAAAACGCGATAACAAATATCGTCTTTTTTGCGTGCTACGTAAGAGAATTATATATATAGATTTCATAAATATTAATTACACAATAATAGGTTGAAGAAATGGTTAACTTAGCAAAGGGGAAGGGGTATAATACGAACTCGATTACATCTCGGATTTAACGTGTTCCTCCCCCAGTTCTTGGTACCATTTCCTTTGTAACCTCTATAGATGTATAAGAATGGGTGTTTATTTTACTCTCTTTCAAAGATAGTTACAAAGGCGAATAATTATAAAAAAAACATTCAATACATATTTATATCCATTTTCCCGTTTTGTGTAAGTTGTATATACAAATTCATTTTATCAATATTCTGAGAAATAAATATTTCAAGAGAGTTATCATGATAATATATGGTCTATGAAATAAGCAGTGAATTCAACTCAAAATATCATTGTGAAAGAACTGAAACGTTTTTCACCCTAATAAAGGTTAATTAACCTGAAAGATAAATAAGTGAAATAAAAATGCATGAACTGTTGTCAAGAATGGAAAATTCAGAGAATGAAGGAGATCACAGATCGTATGCCTTTGTACATAAATTATACTTACTTTACTCGTATAAATGAATGTTGGCATGCACGACTGTATAAGAACATTATTATTGTGTTCATTCTTATAGTTAAAAATGTGTGAGAATATTTAGTTATCTTTAAATTGTATGGTTACACAGTGTGCACGATTTTGACAAAGGAAAATGTTATATAATCTACATCTGCTTTTATGGCATATGTACTCCAAAATGTTGATATATTTTATGTATTCTATTGTTGTGTATTGATGTGTAGTATACAAATGTATTTCGAATATGCGTCAATGGAAGTGATGGAGAGTGTTCCTTGTTTCTGGTTTGCACTTCTTTGTGGTATGTCTTGCTTAACAGTGCAGCACTCCAGGCAAGCCTCTTCCAGAAGGGGGGATATGTAATAATAGCACCTGTTACCTCCCCGAGTAACCTTACTACGAGTTAATCATCCCTAACAGAAACCACCATATGTTAAAACCCTTCCAAGGACAACATCACGTCAAAAGGCCGTGCCTTTACTTCTTTAACCTTTAGTCTATATTTCACCCAAGCGGATCTCCCCGGTCATTCGGAGAGAAGCCACACAGTGGACACGGTTTACGTCTGACGTCAATGTATCTCAACTACCCATGTGTAAGATCTCGTCATCACCTGAATAAGTACTATGTTCATTAGATCTCTTAGTGATTCTTGGTAATATTTCTATGGACTATCATATATATCAAGTCTCAGTCCCAGTAACAACCTCCAAGCCTGATAATGCTACTAATATGCTATTGAAGAAATAAAGTTTTGGGTTAGAGAATTTGTGTCTCTTTTTATGGAACCAGCACTACATTCCACGCCAATGGATCATCCTCATCCTATATATATATATATATATATATATATATATATATATATATATATATATATATATATATATATATATATATATATATATATATATATATATATATATATAATATATATATATATATATAATATATATATATATATATATATATAATAACAACATAAAATATACAAAATAACATAACACACACAAAATAACAAAAAATAACCAAACAGCCGGGGTGCATTAACCAGAAACCGAAACTCGAAACTACCCATGCAAGCGCGCTGAAGCTGCAGACATAGCATGGTAAGCAATATAATTTCAAGAACACAAGAATTTCTAAAAAAATGTAACAAAAGTCTTAAAAAATGAAGAAATGTTGGTGGATCAGGGCGTCATCAGAGCCTGACCCAAACAACATAAAATGGTGTTTTCTACATATGAGCAGCATTAGGCTGAAAAAATTGCTCATACACTCCCCCAAACACCACCAAAAATCAAGTAAAACAAAAACAGAACAAAACACCAAAACAGAGCAGGAACAGAACGAAATGAAACCCGAAGCCGCAGCTGGGATATCATCAACAACAAGCCTAAAAATTTTCACCAAATGCCAGCAATTACACAGTCTAACTTATATGCTAACATCATACCTCCGATGCAACAAGTCCAAAAAAATAATAATAATATGAAAATCCCCAGCCCCTTATCAAAAATATATTCATAAATAGTAAAAAAATAAAATTGAAAAGCAATTCCCATGGCTCTGGGTAAATTACGAAAAATAATTATTCATGTGTTGTGTAGGTGTTGATATTAATAAATCTTTCAAAAATATTTTTAAAGAATGAAAACGGGTATTTGTTATTGAAAAGTGTGTTTTTTAGATATTTACATTGTAATAAAAAGTTAGCATCAGAATTACAAATTTTTTTGAAACGTACCAATTGACCAGCTATCGTGTTGTAGTACATTCTTTTAGAGATATTGGAGTCCCAAAATATTAATTTAATGACTGTAAATTTAAAATCGCTGCGTTTATCATATACATTAATGTCAACTTTGCCGGATGAAACAGAAATTTTTATGTCTAGAAAATCAGTATTATTGTTATCCAGATTGGTTTTAATTAAAGAAAGTTCGTCTGGATAGATGGATTTCCAAATATTAGCAAAGTTTTTATGTTGTTTGGGTCAGGCTCCTCCCTGATGACGCCCTGATCCACCAACATTTCTTCATTTTTTATTATTTTTTAAGACTTTTGTTACATTTTTTTAGAAATTCTTGTGTTCTTGAAATTATATATGTATATATATATATATATATATATATATATATATATATATATATATATATATATATATATATATATATACGTATGCGTGTGTGTGTAACAAAATAAATTTCGTTTACGTTCTAAAAATAGAAACTTCAAAGCTGTATTTTATTTGACGAATTAACCACACTAATTATAAGAAGGTGTGTCAAAATGTATGGATACTAATAATTAGAAGCTGACTGTTTCGGAATGCTACAATACTTTCTGTTGAGTACATTGACATTTTTCAATAAGGATATTTTTACTTGATGGTCACTATTGTGTTGCATTTTGTCAAAAGTTGAATGTTTGTGCTTATTTTGATACAATTGTGTCCAACTATACCATGTCTCCAATAAATGTCATTTAATGATGAATTTTGGTAGTAAGCACAGTGCCATATTTGATTGAATGGTTAAATAGGTTCGTGGAATTGCTGTATATTTTGTTCTGCGAATGTTTGCAAAATAAATGACAGTCAACATCTCATTTCGCAAATATTCAAACCTTGTTTCCAAATATTTCACTTTTACTTTTCTGTTACTGTTGGCGAATCATACAATATGCAGAAGGTGGTTCCTTCACGGCATGCGCATACTTCAAACAAGTTTTCTCAGAAGTTTTTCATTCAACACACATGGATTTAACATGGACAAGAGTATTTGGACACTGCAGAAATTCGGAGGAGGATCCATCTTAGTGCGGGGTTTATTGGCATCGCCTGTAGCCATGACAACGAAGTCTTGTAAACTAACGCGGTAAAAAACAAGATATTGATAGAACAATACGATTGAGAAGTAGGTAGACGCGAAGTAAGTGCGAGAGAAGTCCGTAAGTAAAGATTACAATATATTCTAACGTTACATTTACTTAAAAGATAAGTGTTAACAATTCAGAAGTGGGATTGATATCTACAATCCGCCAAAGGACGACGATCAAAACGTGTAAATAATTCACGTAAACGCACCTTACGTATTACGATGGGCAACGATTAAGGGCCCGGTTACGATTCGCCGTATGTCCGTATGCGTCATATGCGGCGAACCAATGATAGAGAACTATGTGATTGACAGATGGGCTGGATTACGCAGACCCTATCGTCACAAAGGTATGACTTAAAAAATTTTAGAGAAATAACAACTTTTCATACAAATAAACAAGTTGTTATTTCCTGGAAATGCCTCTCCTGATTTAATTTGGAATAAATCTGCAAATGTTTTCCGAAAATCGTCAGCACCGATTATTTTCTTTTCGGCAACCAAATAAATTACATTGTTGTTTTGCGCTTTTACGTCAGTCATTACTAGAACTTTAAATAAAATAATACCTTATGTTGTTTTTACCCAAAATAGTCACGAAAGGAGCTCCATCAATAATAAGTGTTATTTTTATCTATATTTTTCATGACGTTTACATGCAGACCCAAACCCTAGTCTCTGCATTAATGTTTATCAAGAGTCAGTTCAAAAGTAGATTCTCAGATAGCACAAGGGGTATTCAGCTTTATATTAGCGTGGAAATAGTTCAAATTTTCATCATATATCATCCGATCAAAGGCTCACCCAATTTATAAAATGCCTGTTCAAGACGTTCAAATCTTCCGATCGAGAAAGATGGTAAATGCTTCATACAGATACGTATTTACTTTGTTGCGAATATGCGCAGTAATTGTAACAGGAGAGAAATATTGGAAAAAAATTGCTATGATGGTAGTCAACTTGTTGATCGTGATATACCATACAATCTTTATGATATCGGCTTACAATAGGGAGCAAGAAGTCACGTTTTACATTGCAAATTGTGTCTTCACAGTTATTTGTTTAATACACAGATGCGTTTTATGTTCACGCATTCAAGATATGTCTGCATGCACAATAGAAATCTGCGATCAGTTCCATGCTGAAGATAATAAACGAAAATTGGTACTTGCTGCCATAGGTATGATTGCTTTGATGCACGTTTGCTTATCTTATGTCACATTTCAAATGCTTTCTGTATACGGAGTTGAATTTCTTGGCTATCCCGTATCCAACCATAAAATTGGAATAATACTGCTCCTTCTGCATGCATTGAGTCAACAGTTATATTTGATGATACCAGTAAACACGTTTGCGATCTACTATGTTATGACATGTCACCAATTTCAAGATATGATTAAAAACTTTGGGCAGTCTCTAAAAACCGTCCCAACTTCAGATTACAGTATAACACTCAAACGGTATATTGTCATAAAAAAATTAGTGGAGAATGGAGACTCATATATATCATTATTGGTGTTCACGTCATTCCTTTACTACGCTAGCTCTATGTTCTTCGGCTCCACCGCTTTGCTACATCCGCTTCATTACGTTGGTATATTTCGTCAATCGATCACATGGGTTTGGTGTTTGAATGGTTTCCTTATGTTTGTTAGTATGAGTGTATCAGCCTCTAGAGTGTTCGAAGAATCTGCAGCTGTCTACAACGAGGCACAGATGTTAACCAGTCTACAAGGCAAGTCAACAGCCTCCCAAAAGAAATTCCTGTCCGTATCTGAAAAATATCTAACGTTGACAGTTTGGAAAATCGTGCCTATCAAAAGAAGCTTCATATTGGTTACCATAGGTACTATTTTTACTTACTCCATTATACTGGACAGTCTCTAGATTTTATAAGACTAGGTAGATTTAGAGTGATAAGACCAGGTCACACCAACAGAAGAGGACACTGAAATTGCGATAAGGTGGACAAAGATTAAAGCTAGATAAAGAATAAGGTTAGACAAATAATACGGAGGATATTTCCAGTTTTTCTTCAGAAAATACTAGAATGTAATTAAAAAACTTGCAGAAAAAAATTCTTCACAAATAAAGCATTTTTATTAGTAGTGTATTACGTAATTTAGGTATAGTACTGGATTTAAGTGTAGTATGTGGAATGGGACATATTGTGTATAGAAATAGAACGCTCTCAATACAAGAGAAAATTTTTAAATTGTACATTGATATACTTCCAATGAAAAATCTTATAAGCAATTAAAACAGAAAAGTCGATATACAATTACTGAAATAAGGATTCATAAATAATGAATATTGATACACATACAATTTTCAAAACATGCATTTAATTTAATCTAATTGACTTAAATAATTTTTATTTGAAACCATTCTTTTTTTTTTGGGGGGGGGGCAACGATGATCTTAAGAATTTCTGTTTTGATAGCAAGACTGAATCGTTTGAAGGAAAGCGAACTAATACTCACATAATTTATACAACTTTGTAAAACTTGCATCATGAATTACACTGATGGCATTAGCATTATTAATTGCTTTACATATTGCTTCGTGTGCTCAAAGGTACAATTGCAAATGATCTTACAATGTGTTACGTAACTTTTTTTTGTGAAATAGTATCTGTTTAGCTTTTTAGTGCTAGAGTATAGAATTTAAGAATTACCTTTCACTGAAAATGTCCTGCTCATGACTATATATGGATATTACAGTTACAAAATAATCTAAAGGTAGTGGTTAAAGAATTTGAATTACACAGTGTGAAAAAACTAGTTCGTTTGTGATAAAATTCTTTTTGGTGAAAATGTGTGGTAACTGATTTTGAAGGGATTACACTGGAGAAGGACGCAACTGCGAAAGAATTTGCAACTGCTCCTATGTTTTCTATTTAATATGACAGTACGCACTTATAGATGGACCTCAACCCAGGAAACATTTTATGAATATTTATTTACAATTACTTTCGTTTACTGTTACAAAATACGAAATTACCTCAAGTTATTAGAGCTACTTCTGTCACTCTGTTCTTTTTTTTTTTGCATCCTTTTCTTTCGATTGGAATACGGAGTTAACAGCACTACGATGAGTTCGACAGTGGTTTGAAATCCCACGGGAAAGACGGCAGGTTCTAAAACGAATAAATATACATTAACTCTCTCAGATGGTTAACAACGTAAAATAATTTCTCACTCTAAAATAGTAGGTTAGGATTACCAATTATAAACAAACACTAAGCATAAGAAGTAAATGAGTTATAATAAAATCTGACTGTGTGTTTGAGTTGAATTACTTTCTCACACACGATAAAAGTCGACCATCCTCAAGAGTCGTTCTTAAAATTTGTAGGCCTGTTTTCAAACTAAAATATACGAATATACGAACTTTAAAAAAATGGGATTACAATCGATTATTGTTACCCTATTCCAATGATATCCTTTGACTTGTAAAGGACACTTGTACTATTAGTTATAGAGAACGGTGCGGTATATATATTGCCCCAGTGTCAATCTGGAAACGTCCTAGGCATCAAAATATGGCAAGCTATATTATTTATATACCTTATAACATTCTTTTTTAGATTAAGAATACTATTTATACACCGATGGTTCAGTTCAAGGCTATGGATCGCAGGATGTTATAAAGAGGTTTGAGGAGTCATTGTAGAAATTAGGTCCCAAGACTGAAAAGTTTACGTCATGGAAAGCTGCAAAACAATGAAAAGTTCGCCTCATTTGAAAAGTCAATCTGGAAGTGTCAATCTGGAAGCGTCCTAGGCATCAAAATATGGCAAGCTATATTATTTATATACCTTATAACATTCTTTTTTAGATTAAGAATACTATTTATACACCGATGGTTCAGTTCAAGGCTATGGGTCGCAGGATGTTATAAAGAGGTTTGAGGAGTCATTGTAGAAATTAGGTCCCAAGACTGAAAAGTTTACGTCATGGGAAGCTGCGAAACAATGAAAAGTTCGCCTCATTTGAAAAAGATAGTCTGGAGCACAAGAAAATATTGTAGACAATCACTGTCGCAGAAGACACTAACAACCGATAAGAATTGCTCACTTCATAGCACGGGATAGGATTACAAAACATAACAAACCCGGAGCACAATAAGTAAATGAGTTTTCATAAAGTCGACTATAATCTGAATTTTATTCACACACCCGATAACGTTCGATCACCCCATTTCTTCAATATTTACCATTGATATCTTCATTGACGAGCTTGGGAAATGGACAGTGAAAGTAGTAGCACATCAGCATCTGAAGATATTGCAACAACACATTGCAGAAATGTAGTAGAGGCTGAACAACTGTGTTTAGTGCTTCACTGTGATTTTGCTGAGAGCTTGTCTGTGATTCTGCTACAAGTACAAGGGTATCACTGGAGTAATAACCAAGTTTCAATTTTTACAGGAGTCGCATATTTTCAAAACAAGACCACAAGTGTTGCAGTTATAAGTGATGACAGAGGACAAGAATCTGCACATGCATTGTTTGCAATACGCAAAATTCAACAGCTGCAATCACAGTCAGAAAATATCATCATTATTTTTGATGGTGCTCCTAGTCACATCAAAAATCGTTACCAACTGTATGAAGTGACTAAATCTCTTGTTCAATGGAATGGGTATTCATTGTAACTGGTCAATGAAAGGGGCCTCGCTATGGTGTAGGATCCCTGCTGAAGCACCAAGCTACAAAACATAAGTTCCAAGTACAGTTGCAATTCAGAATGCCGAGGATTTTACACATGTGGTGAAATCATTTACATCAACAGCCCTCATCCTGTTGCCCAAAGAAGAAGCTGGAGAATTCCGCCAGCTGAAAAAAAGAATGGTAAAACAAACTGCCCCTGTGAAAGGAATTCAGAAGACACATGTGTGAACTCACATTAATGGGCGAACCTATATTGCACGAACTTTAAAGAGCAAGAAAGACGAAATCTCCTTTGTCCAACCAAGACCTCAGAAACGACAAGAGAATATTCAAATTCACAACCTACAAAGAGGGATATTTGTATGACTTACTGGTGGATTGCAGATGTTATAGATATCATTTGTGAGTAAAATTAAACCGTCGTGAACTTCATGCCACCACATGAACCATCTGCTGTATATGAATTTCCAGCTGCAAGATGGCAACATCATCACCAGTGCTTACTTCCGATTCGAGATGTTTTAAAGATTGCGCGTGTTCCAGTTCCGATTGGTTCAACAGGAAGGCATCACAATATCAAAGAAAGATTCTGATGTCATTGAACAAGTTTTTAGTTCATTGTGAATCGCTAATTTCTGTTCTAAGCACAGAGCAGAGAAATGGTTTGCTGTGGAACCTGTAATGTGTTTGGAAAATTGCACATACATTTTGGAAACTTTAATTTGTTTTAAAAGCTATGTCTGTTACTTATCTTTATTAAGAATTAAAATGCCATGTCAAATAAGACTAAATTTTGATTTCATGATACCAATATGTGAGAATGTGGTTACGGAAACTGGTTTACTGTATGGCAAAATTATCAATTCTTTATAAAACCTGTTAAGCTCAAAAGTGAGGAATCTCCTTTTCAGAGAATATAGTACTCTATGGTACTGATTAACATTCACAAAATCAAAGTTGCAAGAGAAATCGAACACATATTTCCAAACGAAGTATATCATTTTAATTAACAAAGTATTATCTTTAAAAAAAACACAATAAATATCATGAAACGTTTAAGAGTTTTAAAATTTTGTAAGTGAAAAGCAATGCCCGAGGCCCGATCGTGAGCGGCTTGTATCTCGGGCCAATAATTTTTGTAACAAAAAAAATACACGTTTCTTAGTTTTTCCTGAATTTTAACATGGGTTCATAGGTTAAATTCAAACATCTCTGAGACTATGAAGGTAACCCCCTCCCTGCTTTGATTGATGGGACTATACAATAAGTATTGCAAAATAATGAACTAAAATTATGAAATGCATGCTTATTAAGTTACGTTATAACGCTTGGAACACGAAATAAGAATAATTAACCTCCATAAAGTAAAACCATAGTTGACAATCACGGTCGTATGAAACATTGGTCCCTTAAGAGTCACGAAAAGAGTTCCGAGAATTGTTGTATTGTTTTCACCCCACATGTAGAAAGACTCAATTACCATATCTATTAAAGGGGCGAATGTTAGAAAATATTCTATTCAACAATGTGGTCAAAAGTGGTTAGTTTTACGCAAGAAAGATGGCAGCTTGTATAACGAATATACACGTATAAACCTCTCAGATCGTCAACAAAGAAACAAAATTGCTTGTTCTAATAAAGGATAGGATTACCAATTCCATACAAACAAGGACCATAAAAATTCAATGAGTTTTAATCTAATCTGAATCACCTAGTCCAGGAGGAGCCAACCTTTTACATGCCATGCGCCAATTTTTTTTCACATAAGTGTTCAGATGCGCCATATGTAACACACCTATTCTACCTTCTTACGTTCATGATTGGGGTAGGATCTACTTCACTTAGGGGAAACTAAATTAGTTAATGTGCGCCAGTTCAAAAGACACGCGTTTATTGGTGATCAACATACACTAGCAAGAGGACGTGAGGGCGATCGCAGTCATGGAGCCCGCTGATGGTGCTACAGTTGCTGTCTCGTTTTGTGAAGATAACTCTGGACCACAGTTGATATGATATGAAAGAGAGAGAGAGCTCTGAGCGAGATGGAGCTTCGAGAGCGAGGTCAGGCTGGAACTTGGAGTCGTTTGTTTTCTCTACTTGCTAGAAGGAAACTTGGCATGTTCTTAATATCTTTTTTATATGAGTATGTCTATAGACATAATTAACATTTTTGAATGATCCAATTACTGTACGTATTACAGCACATAAACGTTACTTAACATTAATAGGACTTTTGAGCCTGTTTCGATTTCGGAAGTCTTTTAATGTTTGGTGTTAAATTTGTTATTGAGAGCAGCAGATAATTCTTCAAATTTGAATAAGGTCATTCGTGAAATCATTTTGCTTTTAATAAATTTCATGGATTAAAAAGTTTGTTGGTGTATGTGTGTCGTTCCCAAACGACATATATATATTTTTGCAAATTTTCTTAATTCTGGGGGTTTTTAATGTTTACAGAAATTAATCAGGTCAAAAGCCATTTAGATTTGAAGAATAAAATCTGCTTATCAAATTTCATTTTCAAAAATGGATTTGTTTTAAAAAATTACGACGAACTGATGAGTAAGAAGGCTTGTATGAATTGAACTGAGAGCACTCTGGTGTTGAAAGTATGAAGATGGATTCAGTTAAGGCGCCTACTTCAAAAGAATTAAGTAGGCGAAAGGATGCAATGCGCCACGTTTGGCGCATGCACCTCAGGCTGGCCACCCCTGACCTAGTCGAACTACTTTTTCATACACGACAAAGGTCAGTCACCCCTTTTCTTCGAATTTGCTAGACCTGTTTTCACAAAAAATATAAAATAGTTAAAATAGTAATTCGAATCGATTCTGATTTTTCATATCGAATTGATCTCCGTTGATAGTCAAAGACACTACCTTCAATCTGTTGGATGCGGCGATATATCAACTAACTATTTTGGTATCAGTTTTCAAAGCCAAAACTACACTACAAGATTCGGCTTGCATGGTTTACCATGAGTGATTTACATATATGTGGCTGTATTTCTCTTGCTAGATAGTCCCGGAGACATCGAATCAATCAAGTTTGGTTATACAATATCTTGCAAGTTTTACAGACGAGCACTGGCTCTCATGTATCCAGTTACTCACCAGTTGCATTCAATGCTACCACTAAGCACTTTTTCAATCTTCTAGGCCATTATGTCCCATCAATTTCCATATATGATTCAATCATTGGGACAGTCTTTAAAAACTGGCGCAGTTCGAGATTACAGTACAGAACGCTTACATGGCCATACCACCACTGGTGAAGAATGCAGACACCGAAATATCGTTACTGATATCCACGTCGACTCTGTACAAGGAATTTTCTATTTACTGATACCGGTTCACACTTTCGCACTCTTCTATACCATTATGTGCCACCTATTTCAAGTACGATTCAAAAATTGAGGCCTTCCAATACAGTTCCATATAACTGTACAAAACTCAGGAGTTACGTGTCCATAAAAGATTTGGTGGTAGATGCTAACATCGATGTGTCGCTCTTGATGTTCATATCATCTCTTCACAGTGCAGGTATCATGTTCGTCGGCTTCAAAGCTCGTCTGGGTATTATTGATTACTCTCCTTGAGCCCTTGCTTATATGTTTATGTTGTTTTTCTAGCGGTACGGATTTTCTAACTACGTCAATATCGTGAACTGGGGAGCCGGTAACAACTACAGCCTTCTACAAAATGGCACAAAAGTTAGCCATTGATCTACCTAAACCGAATTTTCCCTATTAAATTCCTGTCCTTCGCTAAAATGAAGCTGTTATTAACCGTTTGGAACACCATTCCACTAAAAATAAGCTTCATACTGGCCACGACGGGGGCCATTTCTACCTTCATCAATTGCTGAACAATCTCCAGATTTTACAAGAACATCTAGGTTTGGAGTTTGAATATCAGATTGCATAAACGGAACAGGACACTCAAATTACTAAAGATTTTTAGAATTTACTAGAACAGGAGTAAGAAAAAACCTGCCATATAAATCCTTTATGGAGGAAATGATGTTCAGTTAGATACTGCATTGGATTTTTCTTATGTTAACAATGTTAATTATTTTAATTTTCAGCCTTGCTTTGTTATCTGTAATTGTCAGTAGCGTGTCATAACAATCAACTGCTAACTAGTTGAATCAAGCAAATCAAAAGTATTCGTTCGCCTTTTGTTGAAAACACCGGAGCTGATTGATTAAAAAATTGTGCGAATCATTAAAGGCTTCGTAATGGGACAACCGTGCGTTATAAGTTCACCTTCTGCATTTTACTGGACTGCGTCTCGATATAGAAGTTCAACTGAGTTAAAAAAATTTGTAAGTACAATGAACGAAACAAATTTCAGTACACTACTAAAGACCGAATTGTTTATTAACCTTTAAGCTGCGGCATGTAAAAAATTGTTACCACTACAATTTCGTTTACACCAGCGTAATGGTATAGATCCGTGTGCGGTGAATGTTATCCCCTTTTTAAATGAATGTTGGCATCGATCACCATTAATGAGCTGTCAGCCACTGACCTTCTAGACTTAGTGGATCCTTCCTTTTGTTCGGGGTATCCTACCCTGTCGAAATAAAGGTGTGAACGCTTTGGGGAAAAGGCAGAAGGTCGCTCGCTACACAATACTCTGAAAGGAAAGCGTCAGTCGTTAATGCCACTAGAGGCTCTAGAGCTAAAGTTAGGTAATTAGGTAGAAGGGATTGGACATCCAAGGGGAAGAGCTGTTCCTGGAGATAAATGAAAAAAATCTAAGCACCGCAGTGTAAAGGCTAATGTACTGAGAAACATATAAGACAGAAAAAAGCACATAGTTAGTTTGAATTTGGTAGTTTAGAAGCTGATTAGTTATTGTTCTGTGTACACAATAAATAATTTTCGTTAACACAATTTAAGAAATAAATGCATCGAGCGTACCTATTTTTATGATTTAACCCCAATAACCCGAGTGATCTTTTCTCTCTTTCATGTTTACCCTCACCTACCTCTCTGCTCTTTACTTTTTCTTCCTTCCTCATTGTATTGTCTGGCCCTTGCGCCATAAAACCCGAAAACAACCATTTTTCATAAACTATCTTGCTTGTTGATATTTGATCCATGTATCTGTTTCCGCTAAAGTGCAGAAATCAGTTATTCTACAGATTATCTAGATAATGTGAAGATTAACTAGGGTGATCCGTTAAAGTACCAAAAATTGTTTCATTTCTCAAATTACCTTGGTAATCTTTAAATTACCAAGATAATCTGCACAATACCTGCTAGGCACTCGTTAAAGTGAATATAAGATCTTTGCTGGAACAAATCTGCAAATTACATAGATAATCTGTACATTATCCACAAGGCACTCATTATAGTGAAAAGAAGATCTTTGCTGGAAAAACAGCAAAGTTTATGTACGCTTAAATTAACATAATGTTATTTATTTATTTTTCGATATCTAAAGAATCAAGTTAATTCAATCAAACAATGAACAAATTAGTTGATAAAATCAATCATCAATCAATTAAAAAGCTATAATAGAAAGAATCAAACGGTTTCAAATATTATTACAATTAAGGAAATTAACAAAATGTTATTGATTTATTTTTAGATATCTAAATAATCAAGTTGTTACAATCAAACAATCAACAAATTAATAGATAGAATCAATCATCAATCAATTAAAAAACTATAATAGAAATAATCAAACGGTTTAAAACATTATTACAATTAAAGAAATTATCATAATGTTATTTATTTATTTTTAGATGTCTAAAGAATCAAGTTAATACAATCAAACAATGAACAAATTAGTTGATAGAATCAATCATCAATCAATTAAAAAACTATAAAAAAAATAATCAAACGGTATAAAATATTATTACAATTAAGGAAATTTACAAAATGTTATTGATTTATTTTTAGATATCTAAATAATCAAGTCGTTACAATCAAACAATCAACAAATTATTTGATAGAATCAATCATCAATCAATTAAAAATATTTAATAGAAACAATCAAAAGGGTTAAAACATAATTACAATTAAAGAAATTATCATAATGTTATTTATTTATTTTTAGATGTCTAAAGAATCAAGTTAATGCAATCAAACAATCAACAAATTAGTTGATAGAATCAATCATCAATCAATTCAAAAGCTATAATACACTCAATGCCATACAAATTTGCGCACCAAGAAATAATTGTGGGATCGTAACAAAACTTGGCATGAAGGTACATATCGGTCAGATATGCAAATGATTAGAAATGCAGCGTGATTGCGCATTGCGTAATGTCACTATAGGGGTTTGAACTTCGTTCTCCTTGGAGTATAAAACAGGTAAGCAGAGCTTGTTTGAGTGTACTTAACATTTTGCAAAGGAAACGCTGAGGCAGACATGCCGTTACGCCGCCATTGAAGACAATATGAGCAACTGTCAGAGTTCGAAAGGGGAAGAATCAACAAGATGATGGAAGCTGGGTGGTCTGCTCGGCGAGTAGCTCGTCAAGTAGGCCGTTCTGATTTTACAGTGAGGAGATGTTGGAAGCAGTGGACAGAAGAGACGTCATTTACAATGGAAAGCACGACAGAAGAGACGCATCCAGGCTCAGGACGCCCTCGACAGACCAGTCGTCGAGAAGACCGTCACATCATATGAAACGCACGTGTAGAGCCAACAGCCTCATTGGCCGCTATCCAGACACAGGCAGCATCTTCACTACGGTCCCCTGTGTCTTCCCGAACCATCGCAGAACCAGATGTCCTTCACCTGGCTGAAGGACATCTGGTATCGCGGCGCCCATTACGTGTGCTGCCTATGACACCCACCGACGCCTCCGTTTGGAGTGGTGTCGCGCACAACGGGATTGGACTGCAACGGAATGGAACCAGGTCGTCTTCAGCGACGAATCTAGATTCAAGTTGAGCAGTGATGACAATTGTGTTCCTGTGTGGAGGCCCCGTGGTGAACTCCTCAATCCTGCCTTCGCTTTACAGCGACACACAACTCCCACAGCGGGTGTGATGGTATGGGGTGCCATTGCTTACGATACACGGTCACCCCTAATATTGATCCATGGCACAATGACAGCCCAGCGGTACGTTCATGACATCGTTCAGCCACATGTGATGCCACTCATGGCAGGGCTCCCAAGAGCCATTTTTCAACAAGACAATGCTCGGCCACACACAGCAAGGATGTCACAAGACTGCCTCCGCCACATTACCACCCTTCCCTGGACTGCTCTATTCTCAGATTTGTCACCAATCTAGCAAATCTGGGATCATTTGTGACTGCAAGTTGGACACCCTACTATCTTGATCGAACTAGAGGCTCGTTTACAGCAACTGTGGAACGAGATGTCTCAGGACATCATACGGAATTTGTATGCCTCAATGCCCGCTCGTATCGCATCGCGCATTCGCGCTAAAGGGGGTCCAACAGAGTACTAAAACTTCCGTTCAATTGTACTTTTTTCTGCAATAAATGAACCTTTTTCTTTGACTTTCTAATCACTTACTTACATCAAAGTAGTACTTACATGTGTAAAATTTCGTTTCATTTTTACGACTTTTTCTTGGTGTGTAAATTTTTATGGCAATGAGTGTAGAAAAAATCAAACGATTTAAAGTATTATTACAATTAAAGAAATTAACATAATGTTATTTATTTATTTTTCAATACCTAAAGAATCAAGTTAATACAATCAAAAAATTAGTTGATAGAGTCAATCATCAATAAATTAAAAAACTATAATAGAAAGAATCAAACCTTTTAAAAAATTTTACAATTAAGGAAATGAATCAGCAAATTATATGATAAAATTATGCTAACTAATTAGTGCAATCTAAAGATTTTTGACACTTTGAATTACATAGCAATTGGTTTTTGCGACAAGTACACCTATTTGTGGTACATTTATATTTGCAGTCAGATGTTCTGAAACCCTGCCCAGCGCCAAGTTATTGTTTTATTGCTGTTTGACGTAAAGATATTTCTACAGCGGGGACATCTTCTTTCGTTAAAAATTTCTCTTTGCAAACACAGAATTCAGATTTTGCAAACAATTGTTTTAAAATACCCGTATTAGTACCAAGTTGATAAAAGCCATCCTCTGTTTTACTAAGTACCACAGCTAAAATCGAGCGAGCATCGGTTTTTGCTTTGTCTACTTCGGGTACTTTAATTCTCACAGTGATACCTTCATCGACATTTGGGTGTTTTGCATTAGAAACTGCTAACATTTTCTTTGCTTGCTTTTCTAAACTTTTCCTGGTTCATCACGCTGTATTTTCTGATCTATATTCTTTTTACAGATGTCGCACAATACATTCTTACCATACCCTACCTCTTTAGGATCTATTTAACCACAAATTACGAGGTAAACATATCACACGATCATGAGTTGGGAAAGGAAATGAGAGAAACAGGCGAAACCACACTTAAAGTGGAGGGAGAGAGGGAAGATGTAGGGAAAGGAAATGAGAGAAACAGGCGAAACCCCACTTAAAGTGGAGGGAGAGAGGGAAGATGTAGGGAAAGGAAATGAGAGAAACAGGCGAAACCACACTTAAAGTGGAGGGAGAGAGGGAAGATGTAGGGAAAGGAAATGAGAGAAACATACTTTTGAACTTTGATGATACAGAAGCCGTTAATGTGTACGTTACCACAGGTTAAATGCGGAAAACTCTCGATTCCACACGTTAACCGAGCAAATCAGTTAATCTACAGATTACCTATGTAATGTTCACATTAACGGCTTTCGAGTTTTAGCGATAACATATCTACGTCAATGGATCACAAATCACCAAACATAATAACAAATTCATGTATTTTCTAGTTATTTTCTACCTCCTTCAAACGCGTATATCAATTTTAATTATTTGTAATCTCTAATTTCACCCCTGATAATTTTTAAATGCCATTCAAATAAAATAAATAAGTGTAATTAGTTAAGAACGGAAGAGAATTGATCACTCTATATTATAGAATAGGATTACCAATTGTAAGACAGACACATAGCACAATAAGCATATGAGTTTTAATAATTTTGAGTCCAAGCTTAATTGCTCCTTCACACACGATAACAGTAGATCATCTCTTTTCTTCACAATTCTTAGACCTGTTTTCAAGTTAACGTATGTGAATATGCAATAATTTCTACGATGTTCACATGAGTATTTAAAGGGATACTCTTTTACTCTATCGCAGTGATGTCTCCTTGACTTCTAAAGACACGTGTACTTTTAGTTTTCAGAACGCTGTAGGAACCCTATGTCCCTCTGTCAATATATGTAGAGCAATCCCAGACATCCAATATCAATTGTGAAATATCCATAAACTGGAAACAAGAACAGATGGATGAAACTTTTTGGGGCAAATATAATGTTTGAAAGAGTGGACAAACCTTTGCAAAATTGTTTTAAAAAATAGATAGACAAATTATTATTCCGTGGTTTGAATTTGGAATAAATATGAATTATTTCCTGCATATCAATAACATCGATTCTTTCGTACTTGGCAACAAAATAAATAAAATTGATATGTTTTTCATTCTTACATATTTCATTACCGGTATGATATAAACAAGAATACACTACGTTGTTCCATCACAGTGTCTGAAAGCAGATCCATCAATAATAAGTGACATTTCGTTCGACATTTAGATTATATTTAAATGAGACTCAAATAATGCGACCATGCTAAGGAGTTTCATGAATAACAAATGTCATAAATCTGTGCTACGCTTGGCGAAATCTAGACTCAAATGTCGTCTGTACAGTTAAGCATATCAGATTTTTTTTAAAGCCAGAGTCTCACATTAGAACTCTACAAGGTTCTAGTATTTAAAGGGCTTTAATTTCCTTGTTTGTCATTCAATAAAATTAAGGCTCGGTTCATAAAATGTCAACCACACAGAATCAAATCTTACGACAAAGAAAAACAGCAAATGCTACCTATAAGTTTATATTTGCCTTGTTCCGAATAAGCTTTGTATTTGAAAGAAGCAAGAGATGTATCCACAAAATATTTTTCTCAACCTTCAACTTGTCAATTGTGATATATCATTCAACTCTTGTGATATCAACTATCAATCCCCAAACTGCAATAAAAGATTCGGCTTCTAAAGCTGCCGCTGTCTTCACAGTTACGTGCTTATTCCACAGATACGTTTTGTGTTCACGCATGCAACGCATGAAGAATATTGCTGAGCTCACAGGCAAGCTGTACGATCAGTTTCTTCTAAAAGACGATTCAAGGAAATGGGTGCTTGCATGGATTACAATGAGTGCTTTAGTGCACGTTTACAGTTGTGTGACCACATTTATCTTGCTATATAGTCCCAAAGGCATAGAATCAATCACGTTTGGTTATACAGTGTCCTGCAAGTTTTGTAGACTAGCACTGGCTATGCTGTATGCAGTTACTCAGCAGTTGCATTTGATGCTACCAGTAAGCACTTTTTCAATCTTCTATGTCATTACGTGTCACCGATTTCAATATATGATTGAATCATTGGGACAATCTTTAAAAGCCGACCCAACTCGATATTACACTACAGCGCGCTATATGGCCATACGATCACTGGTGGAAAATGCAGACACCGAAATATCGTTACTGATGTTCACGTCGACTCTGTACTACGCCAGCAACATGTTCTTGGGCTTCACTGTTTTGTTGCATCCTGGCGATTACTTTAATGTTTTTCAACGTTACACTATATGTCTCGTGGGCATGAACGGTTTTTTGGGATTTCTGACTACGACAGTATCGGCCACTAAAGTGTGGGAAGCATATTTAGCTGTCTTCAACAGGGCACAATATTTAACCGTTCAACTAGCTGAACCAACAGCCTCCCTACAGAAATTCCTGTCCGCCGCTGAAAAGGATCTGACATTGACCGTTTGGAAGATCGTACCTATCAAAAGAAGCTTCATACTGGCAACCATGGGGACTATTTTTACATACTGCATTCTACTGGATACTCTCTAGATTGTACTAGACGGTGTTGACCACGAGAACCAGGTATACGAGTCATGGATAAAAATTTTAAGACTTAAAATTGTAGTTATAAACTTAATAATGTAAGAAACGGATATTTTCACTTTCATTCTGTATTGGACTTTTCCTAAATGTTAACGATGCCTAACCATACACATATGCATCATTGGTTGATATATTGTAGAGCAGTTTCTCCAAAAACATTTTTATGGTTACTATCGAACAAATCTGGCTTTGAAACCTTATGCTATCTGCTTGCTTTTACCCAAGTAAACAACAAATGTTAGATCATAGAGTTCACTTTTTCTTTACAGTGGTGTGCTTAGTTCACAGATGCGTTTTTTGTTCATACATGCAACACATTAAAGATATTTCTACAAGAGCAGTACAATTCTATGTTCAGTATCATCTTAAAATCAAATAAAGAAAATGGGTGTGTGGTTGGATAACTCTGATAGCTTTGATACAATTTTCATAGTTATAACAAGAGTTGTGGAAATTCAAGGATCCCGATATGCTTTCATTTGGTTTCGCAGTGTCCTCTAAAGTATTGCGACATTGGTTTTCCGGTTTGCAGCTTGTGAGCACTTCTATTTGATGCTACCTTTGCACACTTTTGAAGTCTTCTAAACCATTATGTGCCACTTATTTCAAGTAGGATTCAAAACTTGATGCAGTCCTATACAGTTCCAGATTACAATACAGAACTCAGGAGTTACGCGTCCATAAGAGATTTGGTGGAAAATGCTTCCACCGATGTGTCGCTCTTGATGTTTCAATATCATCTCTTCACAATGCATGTATCATGTTCATCGGTTTCATTGCTGCTCAAGGTACTATTGATTACGTTTAAGCCCTTGATCATATGGTTATCGTGTCTCACCAATTGTCTAGCTTTTCTAACAACGACAATATCAGCCACTAGAGTATAGTAAACATATGCAGCCGTCTACAAAGGGTCGAAATATGTGGACATTTAACTACCTGAAGAAATTGTTGCCTCTCGAAAGATATTCCTCTCCGTCAATGAAACGAATTGGGCTTTGGCCATTTTGAAAATCGTTCCTATTAAAAGAAGCTTCACACTAACCATCTTAGTAATTAGCTTTACCTTATTCATTATACTGCCGGATCCCTAGATTTTACTCGATCAGGAGTGAAAGAACTTAGTGTATGAACCATAGATAAATGTATTTTCACTTAGACACAGTATTGATTCTTTAATGTAAACAAAGTTAACGATATGCACTTGCATCATGAGTAATTATCTGTAATTGTTAGCAGCTATTCAAAATCAACTTAACGAGTCTCACAAAAATATTCTTAAGTACACTGATCGGCTGGTGTTGATCTTTTGGAGAGTTATTCACAATTGGACATCTTCGAGAGCCATGTTCACCTACGCATTATGCTGGATGATGTATAGTTTGCACAAATTGAGAAGTGGTTCACGTATTATAAACAGAACAATATTCATTGCACTACTGAAGACCACTACTTTTACTGATTTATTTAACAATGTGAGACAAGTGAGACAAAAAATGAACAATGTTAGGCTGCACTATAAACATTTCATGCCTATTAATTATTTACGTGTAGAAATAAAATAATCTTCGGAATATAATTCAAATAATCGTTATGTGATATAATTTTTAAATGTCATCAAAATAGAAACTAATGAAAATTTTTAAAATAAGAAAATTTTAAGCAAAGGGTCATTCCACGTCAGTTCAACCAGGGTCCGACACCCATGGTCTCAGATTTTGATGAAACTTGGCATGTTTGTTCCTTTTATGGATTTACGAACACGTATAAATTTTTTTGCTCTATCTCAAATGGCTTATGTTTTAAAGCCTGTTAAAGTTTTTGGAATTTTCCGGTTTTTATCGATCAGACGGAAGAAATCAAATTTGTTTATTATAGAAAATAAATTATATCTCCCTTGTTTATCAACCAATGATGATGAAATTTTTTTAAAGTTTACATCAATATGTAAGGAGTCCAGAAAAAAATAAATTATACCTGCAAGTATCTTATACATAGTCAGAAAAAAATTCCAAAGTTCTATTTAAAGATTTAAAAAATAAAATGGCGAGTTCTAAGCTAAGTGGAATATCTTCAAAAGGGTTAAGGACAGTCAAAAAATTTTTTTGTATTCTTGTTCTAAAAGATATGCTCTACCACATGGAAAAATAAAATGAATGGTTTTTTCACTCCTTTATTATTTTTTTTCACTTTAAGATAGAAATCACTTGACTCACTAATTTTCTTGAAAACGTTCAATTAAAGTTACAATTTTAGTAAAATTTTAACTACAAATGTCACATATCAACCAATTGCAAATAAAATTAGACAAAGCTAACACAAATTTAAAATTATTAAAGTAATATAGTGTAATTAATATTGTTAATCAGGCCTGTGTGTTTGTGTACAAAAAAATGTTTTAAAATAGGTTATCCACAATTATATCTTGAGATTATTTAGAAATAAGATAATTAATTTCTTTAGTTTCAACAATTAGGTCTAATTAAAGTAAATAAAATTACATTACGATTTAAATTTAGTTTTAAAAACTAGTTCTAAACTAGTCAACTCACTAACACAGTAACTTATTTCAAGAAATATTATAAGCAATAAAAAAAGTTTCACAAATCGTCTGCGGCTAGAAAAAGCCTCTGTTCCCAAAGTGTCTCTTCCCAGCCAACCTCCTCCAGTCGTCACTTCCGCAGTCGGTCCAGGGGGGGGGGGATTTGGGGAATGATTCCCGTTGTGAGCTCCCACGATTCTGGATAATGATTCTGGATGCTCTTACGATGTTACAAACTGCTCCCTTCCAGGAAAACTTTTCTGCAGATCTCGATCGAAAGTTTGAGTTGAAAGAAGATCGAACTTAAGAGTGTGTGTGCTAGGTGTGCAACCATGAAGGGGAAAGGTTTCATTCCTGACAGTTTCCCTATGGTAAGAATCAACGCTCTCAATTCTAAAAAACACCTGCATACTCCGAGTTTGAGAGTTTTTTTCTTGTGTCTATGGGGGGAACTGCTTTTTGGCAGTCGCCTTGTTTTTCTGATTCGATTCATTTTCAATCTGTACAACGAATTTCTTGTGTCCTGTCGGGACCATGGGCACAAATTGCCCGTAGCTTGCTTCTCTAATTCTAGGCTGAGGACAAACGAAAATTGGTTGACGCATGTGTAGATCAGAAGGTAAATAAGGTATTGCTTGAGAGTCAATGTGCGGTGCATTTCTGTAAGGACCTACATTTGTGGGTAGTGTAACAAGTGTCTAAACTCCCTGGGGTGAAAGTGGAGCGACAGGCAAACAGAAGTTAGTTTGTGCTGCAACAATATGTAAGGCATGACCAGTCACAATCCCTAGACCGGTGCTTCCTATTGGAATCGTTAAAGGATCAGTTTCATCTGCAATTTCAATTTCTGAAAAAGCCTTAACGCAGTTTTCAGTCAATTCAATTTCCCATGACAGTTCCACGCAACCATTTCTCTCAGAACCCTTAAGTATATACTGTATTTCTTCGATTTCTTCATCACTGGCGTCTTTGCAGTCAAAGAGTTCCAAATCATAATAGACAACTTCTTTCCTTTTCTTTTCGTCTTCTTTTTTTCTTCCACTTGTTGAGCCATTTGTCTCTGAGCATGTGGTTGAGTGGTGCTAACCTGAAGTGGCACATCATCCACCTTCATCTTTTCTAGAAGTGTATCTGTTCCATTCCCCAACAAATACATTTCTTTGTCAGAGGGATTACATTCAAGTGCGACTTTGGTTATTACAGGCTCGAACATTCCTTGTAGATCCACCTCTGCTAAAGGCAAACAAATTGGAGTGTTAACAACGGCTTCTCTTTCCTCTTGTTTTTTTCTTTCTAAACTCTTCTCCTTCTTCATTTCAACGACCGTTTGGGAATCAATTTTCAGAAGTTCAAGTCCTTCACAAGATTCCATCTCATTTGGCGGGAAGGAAATCATATCGTCTTAGTCAATATCTATCTCAGCATCAAACTCTGGAACTGAAATTACTTCTTCCTTTTTTTTCTTCCTCTTGATTTTTTCCCTTTCTCCTACTGTATTTCGAATTCCCGTAATTTGGTTTCATACTGGCACTTTCTCTGTTCTGCCTCTTCTCGAGCAGTTGTCAGTCTCTCTCCGGCCACTTCTCACTCCTCTCGAGCTTCTTCCCAAGCTCCTTTCACTCCTCCACACTTCCCTTCGGCTTATGTCTGAGTCCATCTCAGTTGTATAAATTCTCACTCCATTTGAGCATTTTCTTGCCTCTAAACAGCTTCTCTTAAACTCCATTCAGCTTCCTCTCGTTCCTTTCTTTCATTAATAAGAGATATCATTAAATCTTCCACACGTTTTACATCGTATAATTTAGAACCCTGTATTATTTATTTCAAGTGAATCAATTTAGCATCTGGAGGAACCTCTTCTCCTAATTCAATTGCCAAAATTTACATCTCCTCCTTTCTAACTCTCCCAAGAAATGCCATAGTGATCCCAGAGTAAACACAATCAAATAATTCCTACGTCATACAATTATTTAACAACTCTTTAAGGTACACAATTCTAAAATAACCTAGAATCCACACTCTTAAAGCACACAAAATATGATACACAAAACACTGAAAATCAGTTATTAAAATAATACTATGATTTTAACTCGGGTAAAACAAATCACAATTCTACTTTCAGTTTGAATCAGAATAAGGAACCAAATGTATTTCATTAAATTTTCACAGTAATTTGTTATACATTCTTTTTAAATACAAATACAAATACAAATTCAAATATTGACGACCATCTACAGGCTCAAGCCTAACAAGGTTGGTCCTTTGTTTATGAATTCCCCAATTCTCATTGACTATACAATTGTATCTTAAATTCGTACACTCCCTTTGAATTAACTATATTTTCTGGCAACGCGTTCCAACTGTCTATTACCCTATTAAAGTAGTAGTTTTTCCTCAAATCCCGATTAAAATGTGTCTTATTCAATTCTATACTTGCTCAAATAAATTACCAAATGATAATAACACATTCAAATGATAATTAAACATAAAACTCGATAAAACGTATTTTAAAAGCTCTTTCGTAGTTATATGTAACTGCAACTGTTCAGTGCAATACCCCTACACTAAAGCAAAACAAAAAAAATTCCAAAATGATCGACAAAAATTTCACACTGAATAAATCAAAATTGATTTCACCAATGATAACAATTTTAAAAATGATTCTTGTACTAGATGCATAAACCTTTTAAGTACAATACACACAACGTGTTATCAAAATATCCTTCCAATATGATCATTACAAAATGATGTATCAATTTTTCTAAAATAACAATATGGTATAAAATAACCACCACACACAAAAAATCAGAACTGATGTTATGTCTACGTCAGAGTGACTTAAATGCTAGTCAGGATTGACTTAATACAAACCAAAATTTGAAACAAAATGCTTTAAAACACACTCAAGTCTGCCGACTTCTACAATGAAAATAGAAACGGGACGTTTCAAAACTAAACAAGTCAGGATGACTTCAAACTAAAACCTGAAACAGGATGTTTTAAAACACAAAGTCTGGCGACTTCTTAAAGGAAAATGGAAACGAGTCGTTTCCAAATTAAACAAGTCAGGTTGACTTCAAACTAAAACTTGGAAACAGGATTTTTCAAAACATAAAGTCTGGCGACTTCTTAAAGGAAAATGGAAACGGGACGTTTCCAAACTAAACAAGTCAGGTTGACTTCAAACTAAAACGTGAAACAGGATGTTTTAAAACACAAAAAAATCTATAGCAAATGCATTTTCGGTGTGCACCAAATCTTACAATTACAATGAAATTCTGGTAAGTTGGTACTTACCCTTTTAAAATAACCACTCATCAGACGCGCTGGCTGTTGTCAATATCCAGGTTCCACACGAACATTCCAGAAAACGCTGGCGGTCGTCAATCGCAGGTTACACACAAACATTCCAGAAGACGTTGGCGGTCTTATCACCTTCAACTGTAGCTAAAAAATGAAATGCGGATTTTGCATCCCATAAGCTGCCACCATTCAGGCAGGTCTGTACCGTATCGACGAAAAAGTAAAACCACTTCCTGCTTAAAATAGTTCTATTAAGGATTAAGCTTTTTACAGAATTTGTACAGCTACAGTTTTATAATTAAAGACGATATCCATCACCGATACAATACAACCTCCTTAAGATCAAAAGTTACACAAATCGTATGCGGCTAGAATAAGCCTCTGTTCCCAAAGTGTCTCTTCCCAGCCAGCCTCCTCCAGTCCTCACTTCCGCAGTCGGACCAGGGGGTGGACTTGGGTAACGATTCCCGTAGTGAGCTCCCACGATTCTGGATGCTCTCACGATGTTACACTACAGTTTACGGCTTACAGAGCATACTGTGTATTCGCAGCTTAGTTTTTAATTCAAGGATGTTTTTTATGTTCATGCAGGCAACGCATTCAAGATATTTCTGCACGCACAATAGAAATCGGCGATAAGTTCCGTGTTAAAGATAGTAAACGAAAATGCTTCCTGGTTAGGATGATTACCAGTGCTTTGATGCACTTTTACATATTGATGATCTCAGTTTGAAAGTCTTCTGGTTCTGGAGGCTTAGAAAGTATTTCGACCTTTTGAAGGAATTTTACAATATTGAGAAAACTCTCCTGGATTTTAAGGAATTAGAATCAGTTGAACCAAGCGGGTGAATTCTAAGCAGGGTAGGAAATGATTGTGAGATTTATTACGAGAAAACTCATTCCAGAGCACCGAATGGTAGGTATATTGTACAAATGCCATTGCAAACAGATAAAATATTGGGTGAATCAAAAAGCATGGCATCTCAAAGGTTAGACGCTCTGTGGAGACGATTATAGAAAAATTCAAATAAGCAATCTCTATACACAGATATCATGCATGAATATGAGCATTTGGGACACATGATCGAGGTGTTTGAGGATCAGGAGCCTAATGTTTGCTATTATATTCCACACCACGGAGTCTATAGACCCGAGAAAAATACAACAAAACTGCGAGTTGTATTTAATGGAACCGTCGGTCCTACCTATCGCGTAACTTCAGGGTATTACTATATTTGTAAGCCCAGACTGTTGAATCAAGAGACAAAGTAAATGTTATACCTTAGGTTGTCCCAAGGTACAACATTTATTTTGTCCCGAAGTACAACTGGTTGCCTTTAGAAATAAAATAGTCTAGAAAGCAATATTAGGTTATGTTTACATTAAAATCGCATCATCAAGGATTAAAATTGTGAAATCCAAAATATTTATATAAAAGAGGACGAATTTCAATTTTTTGTTAAACAAACACAACAAACAAATGTGGAGTGCCAATCTTTATAAGAAGGTTCTTTGGTGGCAAATTGTAAACTGATATGTTTTTTGGTACTAACTCAAAAGCAGACAGCACAATATCAAATGTTTCAAGGTACAACTGCCCCAAGGTACGACGCTTTCCCTTATATATACACGGTGTCCCTGAATTCATGGGCCAAACTTTAAGGGTAAATAAAATACATAGAAAGAAGAATTTTTTGTATAGCAACATGGTGTCGGAAAAGAAAAGTGCAGGTGGAAAACAAGAAATGCTGAGGTAATGAAAAAAAGCTCTTTACTTACATAATATTGCAATAACTGTTCAAATGTGTCACCACCAACATCGATCCAGGCCTGGTAGCGCCTAGCAAGTGATTGGCGCACTCTTTTGAAGATACCAGGTGTTTCACAAACTGTTTCAGCAGCGACTGAAAGTTTTGCAATGAGGTCCTGTACAGTCCGGTCCCGAGCACCCTTGAGACATTGGCAACTTGTGTACGACCCCTAGGAGGAGGTCGAGAAGAACACAACGGGGTGTTTTGGAAGAAGGAAGCGAGAGTGGACAGAATAGGGGAGGCCTAGTGTTGGCGTTTTGCTCGTACACAATAGCTCTTATGTAAACTTATAATTTAAGTTAAACGTATCCAATTATCTTGAAACTTGTCTGTAACATTTATAACTAACTTGTAATTAAACCTTAATTTTAACTTAATTGCTCCGTTCCTGTTTATTTTCAATAATTCCTTCAACATTCTACAAAATGGCCACGGCATGTTCATCCGAGCACATTCGAAGGAAGTAAGGAAAGGTAGAATTTGACTGGCGCAGCCGGCCGGACGAGGCCTAGCGCAGAGCGTCTACGCAAGATGAGAGCTCTTTTTTTTATGTTAGTTGCAACTCCCCTGGTAATATTCTTGAAAGCACATCAGTGCTGTTATTTACAAAATCAAAAGTACAACGGTACATTTGAGTAGCTCATCGTGCAATATTTCAAAGTACACTAGTACATTTGAGAAGCTCATCAGAGCAGTTTTTTTGTTGTTGTTTTTGTTGAATAGCACGCCAGTGCAAAAATTGCAAGTACGTCAGTACTGTGGAAATTTCGGTGAAAAGGGTATACAAGGGCTTGAATCATTACTGATGTGTTTTCAAGTAGACTATGTATATATATGATCAATTATTCATTCTTATGGTAGACCGTTATTAAATTAAATTTAAGTGCTGATGCTGATGGTTCATAATATTTTAAAAGTTGATTTTAAAGTGTTAAAATGCAATTTGAGATAATGTTTTTCTAATACAAATTAGAAGTGTTGTCATGTTTAATCGAAGATTTTTTTTCATGATATGAAGTTGAAATATTAAGAATTGATACCTATTATAGTAGTAGAGGTATATTTTGAAAGTGTTAAGAGTGTAGTGAATGTGATCGGATAGGTTTTCTTTTCCAATTATTTGAAGTGTTCATACTTATATGATATGAAATTTAATTGCTGATTTTTTATGATATTCTAAAATTTTATTTAAGAGTGTAGTAAATTTGACCTGATATTATTTTATTACAAGTTTTAACACGAGAACAGTGCATGAATATGAACTGATAATTAAGTACTGTTCGTGAATATATTGCTACTGTATATTATTTTTCATGCTTTCATATATTGATAATAGTGGCCTTATTCAATTTGTGTAAAGAGGATACTGTCGAATTAATTTTACCGAGGTGAATAGGAGTGAAAAATAATTTTTGTTCACATTTCCAGTGAGTGGATTAGGGTAAATTAAAAACCTAAAGCACATATTTAATCATTTTTGATTTTTTTTTCTGAGTGTTGAGAATAATATAAATCAATATGCCATTTTTTTCAAAAGGGGGAAAAGCTGATTTAACTCGCTTAGCAGAAGAATTAGGAGTTACTGTATAACCCGAGCATTCCATAATCAATATTAGAAATTCGATCCTTAATTGTCGGGGGTATGACGAAATATTCGTGCGAGTACGTTTACACGTAATTATAGCCGATAGGAAGGATAGAACTGATAGGGAATTCGAACTTGAGAAAATCAGAGTAAAAGCCGCATTTCGAACTGGTCCAGTACACCATCCAGGTGAAAATAGGTATCAAGGGAGCTGGAGAAGAGGAACTCTACAGCAGCGGCCACTCGCTGGGTCGGCAGGCGGCCAACTACAAAACAGTGGCAGGGGTGTGAACAGTCCACAGTCACCTCCAGACTCCAAAACTCTTACGGAAAAAGCCTCGAAAGGATTTGATGAAATTTTTCAAAATGATACTCAAGGCTCTTGGACAACGTCTCATGGAGAGATAGACTACAATGCAAAGTTAGTTTTTAGTGGTAATGAAGAATACACTGCTAATACAAAGAAATACAGAGGTAAAAAATCCAAATCGTGGGCCAATATACAAGATTATGAAGAAAAAGCAACTGATCAATTTGATAAACCACTGGATTCTAACACCGGAGAAAAACCTATCAAGGAGAAGTCTGATCGTTCTGAGAGGCAGGAAAAATACAGACCCCCTCGTCCAGACAGCAGAGATTATCCTGCCAATCGAGATCCTGCAAAAGATGACCGAAACCCTGTTGAACGGAATGAAATGAAAAGTTTACGGTCTGGAAAGAAAGGAGAAAGCATTCGAGAAGATAACGAAGAGGAACCTACTACTCTGGACTGGTGCAAAATTCCTTGTCCGGCGGAGTTTAAAAGACGTGAATGGCATCATCGTTCTCCACCCATTGTTCACAAATAGTTTGAAAGCGTTGGTCCTCCCAATAACACTTTGACAGCTCTAGGAAGGTCCAGTGCTCAAGCGAGCTCAACGAGTATCGCAGGAAAGAAGTCGGACTCTAAAGAGGAAACTGAATTTAAAACTGATTTAGGTTCCAACGTAAACGCGGACAAGAAGGCGAAAGAAGATAAAAGTGAAAAAAGAAAGAATGAAAGTTCATCGAAGGAGACTGAACATAATGTTGTCAATTTCTATCAGTTGCCTTTTGACAAACCTAAGCAATTTGGGAAAGATAGCACTACAAAGAATGAAACCGAGGGCGTTAGGAAAATACATAAGAAAGATAGTTCAACAGATGATAGAGATAAGAAGGAACATTCCGTTATAATTGAACAGAATCATGATAGAAAGTGTGATACTCGTGATAGGAGATGGAATTTTTGTTCTAGAGGAGCAAGTACATTTGCAAACCAGACTTTTGTGGGGAGTGGGAATAATACTCGCTATGACAATTCTAAAGCACGTGACAGTAATAAGGGAAGCTTTACCTTTGGTCATGGGACTCAAAATGTACAGTCAGCTGGTTCCATCCAAGGTGGAATTGGCACATATCGTGGTAAAATAGTTTACAGTAGACCGAAGTGGAGAGACATAATTAAAGTTTAGTTGAGCCAACGGGGGGGGGACATAATTTGGGCTCACATAGGGATAATTCCAGCAAAGAAGTATAAATGTAGCGTTGATAACAACTGGTGATAATTATGTTTAATGTTTCTAAGTCCTCTGATATTGGTTGGGTTTTCTGTTTGCCCATTAAATTTAAGCCCTATCTAAACTAGATGCTATAACTACCCAAAGTTCCTTTATTTTAGGTGTTTGATTATTGTTAGTATGTTCTTTTTTATTGTTCTTGTATGTGAATTTTATATATTCGTAACAAAGTGATGAGCAAGCATCTATATTATCCAATATTTTATATACATTTTGTTGTACCTCATGCTAACATGCATTTATTTGCAGGTCCCCATTCATCTTCTTTATAAGTTTCGTTTGTAGTACTGTTTGAAAATTTTATGCATTTATATTTTCGGAGAGTTGCATATCTATCCAGAGCTCTCACTTTAATCCTTTTGAAGTTCCAGCTTAGCAGCATCGTATCTAAGGATACGGATGTGCTTCTTCAGGGGGGACGTGTACAGTCCGGTCCCGAGCACCCTTGAGACATTGGCAACTTGTGTACGACCCCTAGGAGGAGGTCGAGAAGAAAACAACGGGGTGTTTTGGAAGAAGGAAGCAAGAGTGGACAGAATAGGGGAGGCCTTGCGTTGGCGTTTTGCTCGTACACAATAACTCTTATGTAAACTAATAATTTAAGTTAAACGTATCCAATTATCTTGAAACTTGTCTGTAACCTTTATAACTAACTTGTAATTAAACCTTAATTTTAACTTAATTGCTCCGTTCCTGTTTATTTTCAATAATTCCTTCAACATTCTACAAAATGGCCACGGCATGTTCATCCGAGCACATTCGAAGGAAGTAAGGAAAGGGAGAATTTGACTGGTCCTCATCAGAATCAATTGGAGTCTCGTAGACGAGTGCCTTTAAGTGTCCTCATAAGAAAAAGTCGATACTTGATAAATCTGGTGAACGTGCTGGACCAAGCGACTGGACTGGTCCACCTCGTCCAAACCACCGAGAGCCAAAGGTGGCATTGAGGTAACTACGCACATTATTGCAGGAATGGGCTGGAGCCCCATTGTGCTGAAACCACATGGTATTTCGAACAACAACTGGAACACTGTCAAGTAATTCTGGTAATACCTCTTCCAGAAAGATTAGATACGTTCTGTCGTTAAGTCGATTTGGGAGCAAGTATGGGCCAATAAGGAAATCGTTCACAATGCCCGCCCACACATTAACAGAGAACCGCTCCTGGAAAGCATGCGGACATGTAGCATATGGGTTAAAGATAGCCCACACATGGGAATTGTGCAAATTAAAAATTTCGTCTCGCGTAAAGCTGGCCTCATCTGTGAAAAGTATATTTGCAGAGAAACTCGGAGTGAATGTACTCTGCTACAAAAACCAACGACAGAAATCTAAGCGCCGAGGATAATCAGTTGTCTTCAGTGCTTGCGCACTCTGTAGGTGGTATGGAAACAGTCTTTCCTCGTGCAAAATTTTCCAAACAGTGGTTTTTTTCACGCCTGTAGTTCGTGCAATCGATCCTGTGCAAGTGCTTGTATAATCTTCATACTCTCTCAGAATACGTTCTACCATTTCTGGATCTCGTACATGTCTCCAGCAACCAGCATCCGGTCTCTTGACATGATATGAACCGCTCTCGCAAAAATGGCGGTGTAAACGCAGAAAAATTATGTGATCAGGCATTGTTCTATTGGGGACGCGTTCATGATACAACCTTAACGTTACAATTAGCTCTTCCGTTACAATTCGCAACCCCGTACATAAGATGCATGTCTACTTTCTAAGAGAAAGTAAAGTGCTCCATCACGCAAAAATAGCAGCAAAGAATAGTTTCCAACAGCAAAGATTCTAACAGAAAGCTAATTCTCTAGCAGTAAAGAATCGCTTGCAACTCGCGTAATGCCATTCAAACCCAATAAAATTGTTTTGCAGACGATTTGATAATGTAAACTAAATAAACTTCTACTATTTAATATTTTTCTTCCCAAAAATTTATCTTTTTTTTAAAACTACGTCACTAAACGTTTTTATCGTCTGCTCTAAAAACATTTTGAAAGTAAAGAGCTTTTTTATCATTTCATCAGCATTTCTTGTTTTTCCACCTGCATTTTTCATTTCCGACCCCATGTTGCGATACAAAAGATGCTTCTTTATATGTATTTCACTTACCCTTAAAGTTTGGTACATGAATTCAGGGATACCCTGTATATATTGATATAAATAAAGCAGATTCAGGAAACGATTTTGCTTTTAATAGGAAAATTAGAGCGAATTTATTCTACAGCATAGATCAATAACAATGAATTGAAAAGTGTTCATGACAGTAAATTGCAGTGAGGAAAGGTATGAAAATATGTTTTCATGAAATAAGGTAAAGTAATCGTTCCGGGAAAAACTGTAAAATCACTTACCTATTCAACATGGAAAGAAACGTCACTTTATCCAGGATGAATAATATCGATTACTATGCACTTAGCCATTTAATAAATTAAACTACTTTAAATCTCTCTTTACAAAACTAACATAGACCAAGCAAAGACATTTAATCAATACCAAATACCCTAGGCTCGAAATAATATAGGATCAAATGTAGTTTCTACATTTAAGCTTATCATAGACTGTTAAAAAGTAGTCTCAGTTGAGTCCTGACATTGTATTAGCATTTCAAGGTTTTGAAATTCCTCTTTTTTCATTCAATGAACTAATTATCCATTCATAAAATGCCAACCAAGCAGATTAAAATCTTCCTAGAAAAAAGAAAAACGGATGCTTCCTATAGGTATATATTTTCTTTCTTCCGAACAAGCTTTGTATTTGAAACAAGCGAAAGTTACGGAAAAAAAGTTTTGTTGTTGACCTTCAACATGTTAAATGCGATATATCATTCAACTTGTTTGATATCAGTTTTCAATACCCAAACTACGCTGCAAGATTCGGCTTGCAAAGCCGCCGCTGCCTTTACAGTTACGTGCTTATTCCACAGATTCGTTTTGTGTTCACGCATGCAACGCATGAAGGATATTTCTGAACTCACAAGCAAACTCTACGATCAGTTACTTCTAAAAAGCAATTCATCGAAATGGGTGCTTGCATGGATTACAATGACTGTTTTAACGCACTTTTACATGATTGTGACAACATTTATCGTGCTAGATAGTCCCGGATGCATAGAATCAATCACGTTTGGTTATACAGTGTCTTACACGTATTGTAAACGAGCATTGGCTCTGCTGTATGCAGTTACTCAGCAGTTGCATTTGATGCTACCAATAAGCACGTTTTCAATTTTCTATGCCGTTACGTGTCACCGATTTGAATATATGATTCAATCATTGGGACAATCTTTAAAAACTGACGCAGCTCGAGATTACAGTAGAGAGCGCTACATCGCCATACGATCACTGGTGGAAAATACAGACACCGAAGTATCGCTTTTGATGTTCACGTCGGTTATGTACAACGCCAGCACTATGTTCTTCGGCTTCACTGTTTTGCTGCATCCTGGTAATTACTATACTCTACTTCATCGTTCCACTATATGTCTCGTATGCATCAATGGTTTTGTGGGATTTCTAACTACGACAGTATCGGCCACTAAGGTGTGGGAAGCATATTTAGCAGTCTGTAACATGGCAGAATATTTAACCATTCAAATAGCAGAACCAACAGCCTCCCAAAAAAAATTTCTGTCCGCCACTGAAAAGAATCTGACACTGACCGTTTGGAAAATTGTACCTATTAAAAGAAGCTTCATATTGGCAACCATGGGGACCATATTTACATACTGCATTCTACTGGATGCTCTCTAGATTTTATTAGACGGTGTTGATCACAAGAAAAAGTCATGGATAAAACTTTCATTAAGACAAAAATTGGTAATTCTAAACTTAATACTGTAAGAAACCGATATTTTCACTTTTATGCTGTATTTAATTTTTTGGAAATGTAAATGATACTTTACCTGCGTAGTTGGTTGAAATTTTGTACAATAGTCTCTTGAAAGACTTTTTTATGGCCACTGTCGGACAAATCTGGCTTTAATTCCTTATGCTATCTGCTTTCTTTTAAATAAATAAACAACAGATCTTAGATCAAATAGATAACTTTTTCTTTTCAGTTGTGTGCGTAGTTCACAGATGCGTTTAATGTTCATACATGCAACACATTAAAGATATTTCTACACGCACAACAAAACTCTATGATCAGTTTAATCTTAAAGACAATAAAAGAAAATGGGTGCATGGTTGGATAACACTTATAGCTTTGATACAATTTTTCATACATATGGTAAGAGGTGTAGAACTTTAAAAGATTCGAAAGCTTCATTATGGTATCATTTGGTTACACAGTGTCCTCTAAATTATTACAATATTGACTCTCCTGTTTGCAGGTTCTAAGCACTTGTATTTGATGCTACCGGTGCACACTTTTACAGTCTTTTATACCATTATGTGTCAGCTATTTCAAGAACGATTTAAATCTTCCGATACAATTCCAGATTGCAGTACAGAACTCAATAATTACTTGTCCATAAGAGATTTGGTGGAAGATGGTGACACCGATGTGTCTCTCTTCCAACAAAGAGAAAGACAGCAAAGTATTCATATAGATATACAATTCCTTTGTTTCGAATATGCGCTGCATGTGAAACAGGTGACAATTGCGGAAAAATGTTTTTATTGTATTTAAAATAAGATTAATTTTTAAACATGTAAATAAAGTAGGAAATATGACTCAAGATTTGGAAGTTGGGTGTTAGATATATGCAATAGTATTAAATAGTTACACTAATAAGAAAATCTCCTTTGGTTTAAAACATCAATTTAGAGAATTTTATAGATAAAATGTTTCACCCAATTGCAGCCTGTGTGTGATTATTTCACAGTTTTATACTCATTTAATGTTATTATACTTTTATAATTAAGTATAAATTATGAAAATAATTTAAGTTAAGTACTCTGCTCGGTGACATAGCATTTATAAGATGCAAAACTTCCACCATGTTTGGTTTTTTATAACGCCATTAATTGAATTTTAAAACATTTATGAAACACGTTCAGTAAAAATTGTGTACAAAAGCAATAACGGCAATTAACAAATTCAGTATAAAGATAACGTACCTTATTGTTATAAAGGTAACACTTTCAGTAAACGTTGTCGCATGTAATAGGAAAATGAAATAGGAATTATTCTACGGTACAGATTAAAATCAATAAAACGGAATTAAAAAGGCATTCATGAAAATCTTTTTCATCAAATATAATGTTCCAATAAAGTGTGATAAGTAATACCTATATGTTTTCAAGAAATAAAGATGGATAATTATTCTATGAAAAACTATATAAAATTCATTACCTAAATGGTGAATACCACAACAGACCGTAAATTCTCAGCACTTCCGGACTTTTAGGGAACATCCCCTATTTCGCAGTAAAGTCTTCACCCTTTCACACCAATTAATCCATTAGTAATTTAACTTCGCTGATTTGTATCGCAGTGATTTGAAACCACTCTCGAAGTAATTATCAAGATCAACCAATAAGTTTTTTGTGATTCCGAATCTCTACGTTAAATCAAAATTTAATTGCTTCAAATTATCTAACTTTCCTACCCAAATCAAAAAGAGACGCTTGTAGGGTTGCTTTGATTGAACTTTTGACTATTTCGAACTGACGCAAGTCGCCAAATCCAGACGGTCAATGGCGTGCAAATGGATCGCCAAAGCGGGTATTTTGAATATTTACTGTTATAAAAGTAATAGCCGCTGCGTGGCTAACCCGGCGTTGCTCGTGCCCGTGATGTAAAGTATTAATCTGGTGTAAAATTGTCCGCAGATTTCAAATACGTTGAAGATATATTCAATTTAAAAATTATTTATTTAAAGAAAATCATATTTTTAAGTATCAATCTAAAGTGAAATTTTCCGCAGATTTCAAATCCGTCAATCTATCTTTAGAAATTCCGATTTTACGAAAAAAAACTTAACAATCCCAGTCAATATCTATATATATAATTCTCTTACGTGGCACGCAAAAAAAGACGTTATTAGCTATCGACTTTTGGCAACATTGTACGATTATTTGTTTTTCTCGAAGCTTCGCGCGCTTGAATTGAATTTATAGCGTTATCGGATAAAATTTTATTGAAAAAAAAAAAGGAAATTTTAATGAGCTGTTGCAGTTAGTTTATAATAGAAATCAAGGAAAGCGGAGGATCTTTTCAGGGCCATTTAAAAAACGGTTCTTTTCAGGGCCAACAATCATAGTTCAACAAGACGCTTGCACTACAACTTTCGGCAACAAACTCAATTAAAAAAATGTGGGTCGTTTGAGTGCTGGGAAAATGTACACACAAACAACATGCTGGGTATTCAATTTCCAAAGCAACGCTCACATTTCGAGTCAAAATTTGCACAAAGTTTTCATTTGAATTCTGATTTTAGGGATACTGTATATATTTTTTCTGTAATACAGCAAATTTAGATTTGAAAAACATTTTTTGGGTAACATATTTTGTAAACAATCTCTTCTGCTAGGACACATGTCTTCATTGAGGCGAGCGAAGCGAGCATAGGTTCGCGCAGCGAACCAATGAGGATTGCGAAGCAATCCTCCGGGGGTTGGCGAGCGTTAGCGAGCAGGGGGCAAGCCCCCTAGTGTTTTTTATTTCTTGCTCTCATTGCGGAAATGGAATGGGACAGTAAATGTAATATGTATCTTTTTTAAACGCGAAATTCACAAGATGCAATCCGTTCTTTCAGAGAGAAGTTCACGTGACGTCACAATCTCTTGTGAAAAAATAAAAGGTCACGTGGGTAGAAGAAGTCCATTTTCGGGGCTTCTTCTTTTTTCCTGAAGAAACACGTTTAAAGAACCATTTAGAGAATAAAACTATTTAATTCATTTTAAAATGTTCTAGATTAAATTTTAAAGTTCGCCTTGACAAAAAATTGCAAAAAATTCGGACTACCTGCGTGCCAAATCTCATTGCTATAAGTACCATAGATCGTCAGGATTTTGCAGCCGTGAAAAAAAAAAAAAACACTTCCTTTTATATTATTTGAGAATTGCTTGTCTGTGATCTGAGAGATGTGTCCTGACTAATATATGGCACTTACAATAATGAAATTTGGCACACAGGTAACTATTTTCGATTTTTGTGTCCAACCCGAATTTTAAAATTTAATCTAGAACATATTTTAATTAATTTATTAGTTTTTTCACCTTTCGTCCTACTTTCCGGAATGTGACGTCATATCTACCTCGAATGGAGGATTTTGCGATTTTCGACGCTGAAGTCACAAGCGTTTTTAGTCCTAATGCCTTTGGAACCATGCCAAATTTGACGATTCTAGCGTGTTTTATGTCGCTGATTGGTATTACTTTCTTGCTAGCGATTTCAACTTTGTCACTTACAACAACTATGAGGTTTTCTATCTTCGTGATCGTTAAAGATAGAGAGAAATTTCAACGGATTTAAAATCTACGGAACATTTTACATCAGATCGAGGTTAAAGGTTTCTTTAAGGAATCGATCTTAAAGGGTGTGGATAAGGTGGTAAAATCTTTTAGGTTTTACCAATAGTTTTAATACAATACCTTTATAAATTTACCAACAATCACAATTATTGTACTTTATGTAGCAAAACAAAGCTTATAAGATGAAATACTTCATCTTTTTTTGGTTGACATCATGGTATTAAATATTAAAACATTCAAGATAGTACGTGTAGCAATAGAGAATGGATTAAGCAGCAAAAAATCTGTCAAATGTATTAACCGAAGAGATCATTAAAAATGCATTGAGAATATTGTGATGAGAATGTTTTTCTGTCAAAGATAACGTTCAAAATCAGTGGGGAAGAAACAAAATGGTTTTCATGCATATAGAGAAGTTATTAGGAATATGTAGATTGGATTTGACAAAACCCGCTGTTTCTCCGAAGTTGACTAACATCAATTATTTTGCTATTGCAACCAAATAAATTAGTGTTGTTTATATGCTTTTATATCTGTCATTTCTAAAATAATATAAAAAGTGATGATGTGTTTTCACTACGTTTTAAAGGAGTTCCATCAATAACCAGCGACATTTTGTTCCACATTTCTCATTATATTTAAAGGCAGGCACAAATGATATCATTACATTTAAGTCAATGAGAGCAGTATATCCGCAGTTTATATATCTAACAGAATAGTATCCATAATTTTAGAGTGAATTTTCCCATGACACAAAATTCTGAACATTGCTTTAGCATTTAAAGTGTTTCAATTTCACACGAATATTATTCGATGAAAGACTCTTTAAAGTAATAAAATGTCCCCGCCACAGGGCCATATCTGCAGATCAAGGAAGAAATCAAATGCTTCATACAGATATGTGTTTACTTTGTTCAGAATAATTCCTGCATTTGAAGCAGAAGAGAATCGTATAACAAAATTTCTTATGACAGCCTTCAACCTATTGATTTTGATGCAGCACATAACCATAACGCTATCTAACTACATTTACAACACTAGACAACAGTACTCGGTTCACAGAGCCAACTTCGTCTTTTCAATTATGTGTATAATACACAGAAGCGTTTTATGTTCACGCGTGCAATGCATTAACGCTATTTCTGCCCGCACTACTATACTAGGCAATCAGTTCCATCTTCAAAACAGTACGAGGAAATGGGTTCTTGTTTGTATCGCACTGAGTATTTTGAAGCACATTTATATATTTGTTACATCTGTCTCGTGGCTTAATGAACCCGGATGCATTAATCGTTCATTTTTGGCTATACAGGGCTCTCTAAGTTATGTAGAGCAGCACTGATTCTTCTGTATGTAGCTATTGAGCACGTGTATTTTATGCTACCAGTAAGCACGTTTGCAGTCTACTATACCATTACGTGCAACCGATTTGCAGATATGATTCAACACTTGATACTGTCTCTGAAATCCAACCCATCTACAGATTACGACGCAAAACTCAAGCAATACATGGTCATAAGGACATCGGTGGAAGATGCTGACAAGGATCTGTCTCTCTTGGTGTTAACGTCATCCCTTTACAACGAGAGCAACATGTTCTTCGGCTTCACTGCTTTGTTGCATCCGGGAGATTATTCCCATAGCATAGTCCAGCGTTGCTGCGTATGGTCCCTGTCTGCAATAGGTTTTATGGCATTTATGGGTATGACGGTGTCTGCCACCAGAGTGTGGAAAGGATGTGTAGTTGTCTGCAACGTCGTTCAAAAATGTATCGTTAAACTAGCAAATCGAACTACATCCCACAAGAAGTTTCTATCCGTCGCTGAAAAGTATCTTTCATTGACCGTGTAGAAAATCGTGCCTATCAAACGAAGCTTCATACTAGCAACCATTGGGACCATTTTTACTTACTGCATTTTACTGGACAGTCTCTAGAGTTTATTCGTCTGTTTTGACTTAGAATGAAGAATTAAATTTCACGAACGTTTAATTGAACAAAAATTGCAAAAATATTTAGTCATGTGTTCCTGCGTCGTTGGTTATCTGCATTTGTGTCTCTAGAACAATAGTCCTGTACACCATTCAAAAATCTATTCTCATTTAACCTACAAAATAATTCAATTTTCAATCAGTACTAATTTTTTATACGTTCGTAGAGAGTACAAAGTTAACGTACTATTATTAGAATTCACATATACAAAAATACTTTTCGTTCCAATAAACACTATGAAGTTAGGTTTAATACTTAACTGAGAATTACCTAGAATATTGATAGTCATATTGAAGAAAGATAACTGTATTATTAATGCAATCAAAAGCATACAATTATTGCACTTTTATTTTGACTAGGTTTCAGTAATACCACAAATGATATTCATGTTCAAAAGTTATTTCAGAAAAACAAAAGTACTTTTGCCCTGCCAAAATCCCTTTAAACGCAGCAGATATTGATATTCATGTAATAATATATTGGTATTGATATTGTATATTAATATGATACATTAAAATTAGTATTATGTCATCTCAAAATGTGGTTTTTGAAAAACCTTTAGAAAAATCAAAAAAAACGTTCATTCAAAAGTTTCAATGCTTAATATAATTACTTTTACAAAACCGCAAGTATAAAAGTTTTTAACCTATGTTTAGTGAATGCTATGCACTTTTATAAAAAAAATACTAGCAACATACCCGACCTTACACTGTTTGAATTGGTTTCCTCTAGATTGAAGAGATGATCAAAATATACATTGACTTACGTTTTTCGTTGAATAAAATAACATCTTAACACCTTTCGCCATCTTTATAATTTCTACAACTTACTTTGGACACAAATCCTATACATGCATATCCATTCCTGTAATACATTTCCCGTACATCACACCCTTGCTGTATCACAAAGCTACAAAATGAGGAAAGGTGACACTTAGGTTACTACTACAAAAGACGATTTTAAGAGAGATTTGGGATTCCCTTTCTAAAGTTCTTTTCATGTTCAACTCAATTAATTAAAACGAGGATTTACTGAGAGTGCCCTCGCACTCATAGTCAACAAAACAACATTTTTTAACCTGTGTCACTCTTGCATCCAGCATGCAACATTGTGGAATTTCACAACCTTCTCCTCTTATTATTACAAAGAATTTTTTAATGTTCTAGTGCGGATTTTATAAACATTACTATTCTTTCAATAATAGCATAATTACACTTACAATTTGCTTTATTCTGACTTACCTGCCACTTTAAGTCAAATACTTTGTAGTAGTGTTGTGTGTGATTAAAAAGAAACACAACTTATTAAACTAATAAATATTTAAAACAGAAACAAAAGAAAACGGCGAAATAAAACAAAATAGAAGATGTCGGGAAAAAGTTGTTTTAAAGATATTAATTTGTGATTCCTTTTTACCTCTTTATCTAGCGATTGCAACAACTTGCAACTAAAAAGTGCACACAATTTCGAAATACAAAATTAATTCAAAACAAAAGAAACAGAAAATATTACTACACGTGATCAACCAACACGAGTTTCCGTTTCATTCACGTTCGTTGAAAAATATCGTCTGTCCCAAATATTCGGAAATCGTTTATATTACGAATAAAAATAAGACTCGAAATAAATGATGTATCCGAACAGACATTCCATAAAAAAATAATTTTTGGAAGAAGAATTGATTTTTTAGCACACAGTACTGGTAAAACAGTCGAAGTAATCGTAATACTCAATATTCACTCCGATTTTTTCAAAACTACCAAATTATGGTTGATTTAAGTATACTTACTCAGGTGTTTTAGCATGAAACTCATCTAAATATAGCAATAAAGAAATGTTTAATATTGCATTCAATGAACTAATAATTTATGTATAAAATAAAACACATTTCAACCAAACATCTGGAAAGAAATTCATGTGATGCTTGTAAAAACACACAAACACAAAATCTAATATATATAACAGAAAGACAGACTTACTCAACCAAGTTCACTTGCTAAATGAAGATAAATACTCACAGTATGCAAAAATCCATGAAAATGTATTAAACCGTGTGGACGTGTATAGGGCACATGCATACAGACAGACAGACACCAAAACGTGCAAGAGGCGGATTTGGCATCAGAAGGGTCCAAAACGGTTAGAAACTTGAAATGGGTTGAAATTATTCAATGTACAAACAAATTCTCTATTTTTATTTGCATATATTCACTTAGTTTTCATTATTCTTGTCTTTGGAAAGTAAATCTTCTATTTTTACAAAATTTAAGCATTAAATTGTTAAAAGTGAAAAATAATAATATGAATATTCCAGATACAATAATAATCGAGACACGTTAATATGTTAATATTTTAATCAGTGTTAAATACATTTGAGTTAACTTTTTACTTTTTTTTTAAAAGATCATTCTAAATAAGCAGCGCAATATATCTTGGCAATGCGATATCCTCTTTTATTTCTCTTGAAGCAAAAAAAGATGTTCTTGCTTGAATTTTGATACCATTATCTATCCATAGACCGAACTTTTCTGACTCAAAAGACTATTCTAAAGAGATATATGTAATGGATTCTCTTCTTCAAAATGAGATCGTGAAATAAATGGAATTTTTGGAATTGATCAGTATGGCAGTGCAAAATTCTGGAAAATAGAAATCTATATTTCTGTGCATTCGATTTAACGAAAAAAATGGAAAAATATAAAACAGGACAAATTGATATGAAATAATCGAAAAGTAGTACTTAATTTTGTTTTCGTCGTAGTAAGTACTGAAAACCATTACTGGACACAAGTGAATCGGGGAGCGCAAAAGCGTCTAGGCTTTTAGTGTTTATGTTTAAAAATCGTTGATGAAATACTGGATAAAAACGTTGCATGAGATTAAGGATATATGCTTTTACCGATACATCATTACTGGTTTCTTTATCTTGATATTTCATTTTACTTTAGCTTTGATATTGCCTTTTTTTTTTAATCATCCTTTGAAGAACAATTTATGCGACAACAATAGCGGCAAATGCTGTCAGTATGGTATATAATGTTGCCCGAAAACTGATCTGAACTGCATTTTTATAGTGTGGTCTGAAGTAGATATTAATATTAGTAAGAATAGTCAATTTTCACAAAAAGCCGTTCCCTCTTTTAACTGTGCCGGTGTAGCCCAGTTTAAAGAGGAACTTTTTAACAACCTTTCGAAAATTGGGTTGTATGTTCGAAACTCGGTCCAGCCAAAGACAGTCGTGTACCCGGGGGCAGGCCCACGTAAAATCTGTTGTGGCTTCAAATACCGACTCAGGTGTTGTTCTCGTCATATGACCGCTGTTCAAAATTACAAGTTGTCCTTGAAACCTTCCCTTCGGGATTGATCCAGGAAAGGCGCCAGTCCGTTATGTTGCTCCAGTCTCCCGATGACCTAACTTAAATTTGATTAAAAGTTCATGGGATCGAAATATTTTTCTCTAATTTAAAAATAAAAAATAAATTACGGTTATCTTTTGTAGTTTATGCAAACACTTCCCGAAAACAGTGTCTTAACCGGATTTCGTCGGAAAAATATTGCGATCTTTTTGCACCTGTAGGCATACAGAAAATACCTTGAGATATTTTTGTGTTGAGCATTGTAGAGCGAAACTAGTACTTAAGGGATTCAATCAAGCAATAGTGCCTCATGATGCCTAGTTTCAAGCCTAGCCATAGCTGCACAGTAAGGATGCAAAGCAACACGAACAACTCGAATTGAAAATTTGCATCTGCAATTTTCAAACCCTAATTTAGAGGTTGCCATTTCTGTAGTTGAACCCTCCGGGTGGTTGTCTTGACAAGGCACCTCTTCAGTAGCAAAACTGATTGAATATTGATAGTTATCTCGTCATTAGACGAGAATCTGATTCTATCTTGATCTCGTCGTTATGCAAAAATCAGCAATATCATGACTCTATTGTGTCTTAATGATAGTTGACACCTGCTTCATCAAAATTGCCATTGGCGTTTATTTTCATAAGCTTTTAAATCTTTATCAGTAGTTTACGAAGTGTTACACATTTTTTATAAATTTAATATTTGTTGTTTTTTGATAACTTTGCAAAAGAAATCATGGCTAACTAACTTCTACTAAAAGAAAAGGTCTTAAATTTTCATTATATTATTAAAATTAAAATCTAGTGTGCTCGTGGTTCAGTGGTTATAGCCACTACACTGGCAACCTGCAAATTGTAGGTCGCGCTGGTATCATTCCTCCTTGGTGTGTATTTGTATCTTCTGTGTCAGTTAAACTCTCTTTGCGTGTATATGTTTATTACTTAATATTTCTTGTCTATCTCTGACGCAGTATGGCCAAATATGGTTCTTTAGCCATAAACCCCAACCAGATAACTCAATATGAAGGTATCCTAACATAGTATCATTGTAGTAATTCAAATATTCAACAATCCTATTGGTGGATCTAACTGACGAGTGGGATGAAAAACGCTCGCTTGATGGTCAAACTGTTCAACCCTCGTATCCCAAACTTATGGTATATTACGGTGGCTGACTCCGCCATCATGCTTCATATAGTCCATTAGAACGTCGATGGAAAAGGATGGATATCAGAGAGACATCAGAACGACGACCATGGACAAATAGGCCATAAAAACTCGACAAGGAATCACCAACAAAAGAAGTACTAGAAAATTATGCAGGATCAAATTCTACCCATAGGTGCATACATTTATATTCAGTAGCAAACAAAAAAATACAGAAAGGGACTCGATTGCTATGGATACATTAGCGCGAGCTCTAAAACCATCTTTAATTTGGTTAGGAACTATGTTTTTGACGTTTCGACGGATTCAAATCAAAATGAAAAAGAATGCAAATTACCATTGACTGTTATTTTTCGATTGAATCTTTGTTACCAACTCTTAGCTTTTCCTCGCTTTCTAAAACATTACACGCGTTTATTATTGACAAGAATGAATTTTGATTGATCTATGAACCGATAGGTAAATTTCATTGATCTGCTGCACAAAAGATATTTCAGAGTGTGCAGGAAGTCAATACATTAATAATGAAAATGTGCGATCAAAACAATCTAATACGAGTGGATATCATGAAAAAACAGAAATTGAATGTTTAACTTATAAATCCTATTTCCAGGCAAAATAATCAATAAACTTATGTCATTTTGCAGTAATCGTTCAACATGTTGTAAAATGTTCACGTGATTGTAACGTGAAAATTGACTTGGTTCACCGATTTGGCATCTAATCGCCTCGTTTGGCGATGTGACATCTTACGTCAGGTAGATATGTGAAAGAGCAATTCTATAGAGTGGTAACCAACATGGTGAAATCGCCAGTCTACAACTATGTCGCTCGGACCAATCAGAAGGTGAATGAATAGATGGGCGTTATCTCCCATTACGTGGCAAGTTAATTGAAGAATGTTCGTTTCCACCCGGTAGATGAAAGTATTCTAGCTGTCACGTTACTACTAGTTTGGGTCGCATAATCCAAGGCATATATAAAGATTACCATACCTCAGTCTACTATTATATTTCCTCTATGGGTTCACTCACTACACTAGCAACCTGCGGGTTGTAGGTGACACATATTCAATTCCTACCTGGGTGTATTTGTCTTTTTTTTTGTGTCAGTAATACTTTCCTGGTGGGTATGTCCATTACTTTATTTGATTGTGATAGGTATGTCCATTTCTTGATTGCACTTATATTTGAAAATTCAGCTTACCCACTATAAAACTATCCTCGAATGCAAATGTTCAGTGCAACTGTTACTGTTGAATTTTCAAAGTTGAATCCACAAACTTTCGATGAAAAACAGGTAAAGTTTCACTTACCCTTCTTCTCCAAATTCGTTCCAAAGTCGAAATTCGGGCTGAGCTTGCCTATCTATTTTTCTAGTAAATCGAAAATAAATCAAATAGAATCGAAATTATCTAGGAGTATGCTTTTAAGTTAAAAATAAGTTTAATAATAATTGAACTCATACATCTGCGCCTATTGCGTGCGGCAGGGGTTGAAGCATGAGTAATGTACTAAAAGCATCAACTTAACAATTTTATATAGTTAAAAAGAGCGACGACAGCGCCGCTTAGAATTAACTTGCAAATTCGGGAGGCCGTTTTCGACAGTTACGATGATCTATTAGTATTTTTATTCTTATTAAAAAATATTCATTATACTTTTGTTATTGTAAAAATAGAATCGTAAAAATACACACTTTTAGTGTGTATGTGGAATTATCTTTCAATTTGTTGTTATAATGAAGAGATAGAACTTGACACCAGATATACTCCATCATGAATCATAGAAATTACTCACCAAACTTTTCTCATTGAAATTTATTTTATTACATTCATTAAAATATTATAAATCTTTACTCTTATTATTTAAATAATCTTCTATATAACAATAATCTTTTCGACTTCATTAGAATTCTTAACCATTTCCAACACCTATGTCTAATTAGTAAGTACTGGTAATTAAAAGTAAAAAGTAATCAAGTTTATTTTTAACTAGCTACTGCGTGGCCAACACGGCGTTGCCTGTGACACTTCTTTTCGTGGGGTCAGGTGTGACCACTGTTCACTAACCTCCAGTGATTGCTATGAATTCCCATTTGGTTTACTTCACAAACCAAATGGGAATTTGTAGCAATTTGGATAACATCCATCACGGCGTTGGCCATGGTGTTGATTTCCGAACAACGACCTGAAGGCCTCGTCAATGTCAAATGCTGGCAAATTCGAATTGGGAAGCGATCCAATTAGTGTGACGTCACAATCTATATAAATAAGAATGGAGTGTTTGTTTGTACATTCAATATTTTCGACCCATTTCAAGTTTTCTATCCGTTTTGGACCCTTCTGATGACGAATCCGCCTTTTTCTTGTTTGGTGTCTGTCTGTCTGTCTGTCCGTCTGTCCGTCTGTCTGTCTGTCTGTATGTTGTGCCCTATACACGTCCACGCGGTTTAAGATATTTTCATGGAAATTTGCATACAGTGAGTTTTCCTTCTCATCACACGCAATCTTCATTTAGTGAGTGGAATTGGTAGCGAAAGTCTGTCTGTCCATCTTTCTGTTCTATGTTCGATTTTGTGTTTGTGTGTTTGTGTAGACATCACATAAATTGTATTCCAGATATTTCATTACAGTGTATTTATTTTATACACTATCTATTAATGTAGTGAATGCAATATTAAACATTTCTTTATTGTTATATTTAGATGAGTTTCTTGCTAAAACACCTGAGTAAGTATACTTCAATCAACCATAATTTGGTAGTTTTGGAAAAATTCGAATGTCTATTGAATATTACGATTACTTCGATTGCTTTACCAGAACTGCTAAAAAAGTAATTATTCTTCAAAAAATTATATTTTTTAATGGAATTTCAGCTCTGATACTTCACGTATTTCGAGTCTTATTTTTGTTCTTTGCGCAATGAAAACGATTTCGGAATATTTGAGACAGACGATATTTTTCAACGAAACGAGAATGAACAAAATCGCGTGAGCAGTGATATTTTCTGTTTCTTTCGCTCTGAATAAATTTCACATTTCTAAATTTTGTGCACTTTTAGTTGTAAATTGTGGCAACTGTGCGAGATCAAGAGATAAAAATGAATCACAAATTAATATCTTTAGAACAATTTTTCCGACATCTTTTATTTTGTTCTATTTCACTGTTTTCTGTTTTAAATATTTATTATTTTAATAAATGTGTTTTCCTTCTCATCACACGCAACAGCACCACAAAGTATTAGACTTAAAAATGTTAGGTAAGTCAGTATAAATTTTCAGTAAATTTTAAGTGTAGTTATGCCATTATTGAAAGAATAATAATGTTTAAAAATCCAAACTAGAACTTTTTCCAACATTAAAAAATTCGTTGTGATAATGACAGGAGAAGATTGTAAAATTTCACAATGTTGCATACCGGAGGCAAGAGTGCCACAAGTAAAAAATTATTGTTTTGTTGACTATGCGTGCGAGAGCACTCGCCGTAAATCGTAATTTTAATTAATTGAGTTGAACATGAAAAGAACTTAAGAAAGGGAATTCCAAATCTCCCTCAAAATCGTCTTTTATAGTAGTAACCTTAGTATCACCTTTCGTCATTTTGTAGCTTTGTCATACATCAATTGAGCCATGTATGTAAAATGTATTACATGAATGGATATGCATGTGTAGGATTTGTGTCCAAAGTAAGTTGTAAAAAATATAAAGATGGCGAAAGGTGTTAAAATAAATTTTTACTCTACAAAAAACGTAAGTCATTATATATTTTGATTATCTCTTCAATCTAGAGTGAAACAATTCAAACCGAGTAAGGTCGGGTATTTTGCTAGTCTCTTATAAAAATATAAATATTTAATTGAAAAATTATTTATTAAAAGAACTTAAATGTGAAAGTTGAAATTTTCAATCTATCTTTAACTATCCCGATTTTACAAAAAAAGAACTAAACAATGCCAGTCAAAAAATTTTATTTGTTTTCCTTACCTTTGCTGAAATTGTATAACACTAATAATTAAATTTCATTTAATTCATTTTAAAATGTTCAAATTTTTAAATTATGGGCTCTCACAAAAATTGCTTTAATTTCGGACTACCTGTGTGCCAAATCTCATTATTGTAAGTACTATAGATTCGTCATGACAATGCGTATACGCACACAAACACTTCTTTTTGCAATAGTAGAGTTTGTCTTTCAAATGAAAGTCTTGATGAACCCCATAGCAGTGACTTATAACTATTATAGTTTGTGACTGTTTTATTTGTTCCACTTTGAATATTGCTATTATTTTATCTGAATAAGTCGTTCCACGGAATATCTTAACTGTCTTAGCGTCTAACTGTCTTGTAACAGCGGTGATAGTCTTACAACATACAGTGAATTAATCAACATGCAGAATTTAGTTCTTGCATTGCAAAGAATGATGTATGGTATACATAGCTAACCCTAAAAATACTATTACAACACTCCATTTGTCATTACATCGGTCATAAAGTTCTAGACACTTGACATAAACCCTCTTCATCTGACGTTACCCTGACATTACGATCTCCTAAATCTCAAGCCCCTTGAGAATACTCAAAAATTCCTTCGATAGGCGGACTTAAACTGAAAGGTGGCTGTATGACTGGAATATGCGAGAGACCATTGAGACCTGAGAGAGTGAGGACACGCTCGCTAACCTCTGCCGAACCTTTCTTATCCCAAAATATCTGTAATTTTGCTGTGCATACATGTAAAGCTGTAGAATGTTAGAATAAATGTTGCAGTGGTGAAACCCAAGGATCTTGTTCTTTACGCTACCATTTCTTTCCTCACACCCTTTCATCCGGTACAGAACACAATTACAAATTAGTCAAAGGTATCACAAAATGGCTAAGCGGTTCACTTCTACAGAATCAAGAAACCTTCATTAAAAATAGACGCCTGGTTTCGTGTATGTGGATGCTTGCGGAATATTGCTTTTGACTTATGTTTCACAAGAGCATTTCCATTTAAAATTTTTTAATTATTTACATCCTTTAGATAACTATATATTCCTTAAGTATACCACCCCAATATTGATCGTTCCTTGAAGCAACGAAGACTTGAAACTTCATCTCTTGTCTAGAATATCAAATCCTTAAAATCGAAATTCTCCGTCGAATATTTTTACTTATGCGATAGGTGAGGTGGATTGAATAACGATTTCGAATAAGTCAACTTCTAAATTCCACTTCTAATCCTAATTGAACTCTGGTTATTCCGTGCCTTTTGTGAAATTTTTAAATTTAATTTTCAATTTACAAGCTCAGATTGCAGCATTTCAACGAGCTGAAATTACAAACAAAAATTAATTTCACTGCAAGAGCAATTTGTTTCTCTCCGACTATAGACGTGATTGAAAGAAGTGAAGACGTAACGAGAACTATATGCTTTTATGAACGTCCTGTTCGGTGAAGACAAGACAGGTTTTTTAAAATTTGAGACTTTTTTGGATCAGAAACGTTTTTGTGGGACAGTACTGACTATTGTGCCATAAAGCACCACCACTCACTGGCTGCAAAAAGTGTTTCACCTGTATGACTCAATCAAAAGGCCCAGGTAGTCCGAGGGTCGTGAATTCAAATACAACCAAAGACCTTCGTGTTCAATGGGGACTGGTACACGTTAAATCTGTCATGGCCTCAAATGTCCTCGCGGCTCACATGTTGCGACCGTGGTTCCAAATTACTTGATGCTATCCTTGGATCTTTCCCTTCGTGCTTGATTGCTGACCGACGTTAATATTCTGATGTGTTGCTACAGTGCGACTAACTAAATACCTACATACCTTAAATCTTATTATCGAAGGTACTTTAGCTTGTGGATTTGGGTTAAATGGTCATGAGGTTCAATAACGGTCCAAACGAAAAACAAAATTTTAAAATTATTATATAAAAGCCTTTTGAAAAATGAATGTGTTTTATTAATGTGACCATACGTCTTGTTTTGGGCGTGACCGTCCCATTTTCAGGTAGGCTGTCCCGTTGTCCCCAACAACAGCTTCGGGACCGTCTAAATATCCCGTTTTAAGAAAGTGATCAATCCACGGCAACAATTTCAAAAAGAGACGCGAAAATACAAAAATATGAAAGTAGCGCATAGTAGAGTGGCGATGACGACATACGTAATACGCCTCACACATATGTAACTCGGTCAGAAGTAGGGACATAAAATACTGTTCTTTTAGAACAGTACTCTTCCGTCCTGTTCTTTCCAAAAGAACTGTTCTTTAAATTGTTCTTCCCCACTACTGTTCTCACATTCAACTTGGCGATTGATTATTATTTTTCTATCAACGTGTGCTGTCAATTTAAATTTCTTGTACGTGAAACCTACATTTCAACAATTTTAAACGTAAGTGCACTTTTAATGTTAGCTTACAAACTAAGTAGCCATTTATAAAACAAAGTACACCATCGGACGTCAGGTAAGGTAATTTTAATTTACGTCGTAGTGGAGCAACACTACGGGCTATTGAACGAAGGTACGGGGTGATCCGGGAAGATCCGAGGACAACACAACGTAATTTTGAACCACGGTCAGATGACGAGGCAACACCTGAGCTTGCACCCCACTCTCCAAACTTCCATATCAACCCAAAGTGAGGACTTTCTGTCACGACATATTTAAGGTGCACCAGCCACCTTTACACCATACGCTTACAAAAATCCATACACTGACCTGGATTCGAACCAGAAACCTTCTGATCTAGAGGCTAACACCTTAACCACCAAACCAGCTGGTCGGTCTATCGGACGTCATATGTGAAAATTGTCGAACAGAACTTAACGTAGCCAATGGAAGTGCCAGCAATATTGAGCAACATTTAAGATTAGAAAAACATGAAAATTCCGATCTTGCTCCCGCTTCGTGTGTGTCATAACATTCGTGACTCATACAGTCACAACAGAGTTCTATCAGGCAACTAACTGGTGAGAATGATTCATTGAGACTGAATGTAATGTTAATTCCACAGATGGAAATGAGGTAGCAAACAGTTTAATATACGTCTTAAGATCCGATTTGTATCGTATGCGTGCGTGTGTGTTCAAGGCGATGCTATTTTTATCGTATCTTTACCTACATATTTATCTTTCTATTATAAAAAAAATCGGTCTTTTTCAGGTTTATTCGCTTTGGGATTGGTAGATAGAGAGTCACGTGATAGCGAGTCTTGTGGTTCAACGTGCTAGGGAATTTGGAGCACGCGCAGACGATAAACACAGTTATATTTTTTAATTCATTCATTCATGAAATTTGGGAGCACGCTCTAGAAAGTTTGCAATGTCACGGCTTTCACACTGTCAATACAATGTCTAAGGCTTTCAGAAAAACCGACAAATTCGCTTGCCGTCTCCATAGCAACAGTCGAATATGAAAATCTTAAAAAGTGCTTTTACAACACGGATCAGCTAAAACATTTAAAGCTATGATGAAATTTCCTCTGAATTTTAACAATATGTTATTTATTTAACAATTTCCTTTTATATGTGGAAATGAGATGTTTTGTTCTTGACATTTTTTTTAAACATTTTGTTTTTATCTACCGTATATTTCCGTGTTCAAGCCGAGAATGTTTGGAACGTTTACTAAAGTTAAAGTCCAGGATCGGCTTATATACGGATCCGCTAATCTCGCAAAAAAAAGTAGGCAATTTTCCGTTACACGGGCCCATGCAATAAATATCTCAATGGGAAGTGAAGAGGACCTTCAATTAACGTCGTACTAGAGATCCAGGATCAATCCAGCAGCGATCCAAATGGGAATGGATTGTGAAACAATCCTCTACCCCTCATTGTTGAACAGTATAGTTCGCTAAGCAAACTAAATATGATTGCGTAGCAATCATCGGGGGTTGACGAGTGATAGCGAGCAGGGGTGGAGCCCCCTAGTAAAATAAATAAGATAGTCAAACGTGTTGTGACCGAATACCTTTCCGACCCTCAGTAACACAAACTAATTTCATTTACAGAGTGAATCTGATTAAAATCTCGAGAAATAACGTAACCAAGAAAACCTAAGTCTTTCCCAAATCTGAAAAGACATGTTGCACGGCTACTATAAATTGTGCGATTCCCGTCGTGAATTTAGTATCAAATAACCCTTAACAAGCAACACCAGCGACACACTAATTTACAGCAGTCCGAAACGTGACTACCTCTTTAATTGCATCACAAAACTTTCCGCTTCACGTGTATGAGGTGGAACATCGCGTTCATTAGCAGCATCAAGGCTGAGTGTAGAATCTGACGAATAGACCATCGCCTTTATCTGTTGTCGGTGACTCAGGGTGTTATTCTATCAAAAATACCAGTCCATGATATCCAGATGATGATGATGATTCATGAACAGATCTTCAATTTTAAGCTTTGTTTATAATACTTTGTCGTCGGTTTGTTTCAGTTGAATTAGCTTGTTTATTTCCCATCAGATCTATAGCTAAGCAGAACATTGTATGTCGAGTCACCTACTCTTAGCAACCATTCATGAGATGTTGGCTGGACTGTTCGTACAATAGCACATAGTATGCATTAATCGTTGAGTCATACAGCTCTGGATCGTCTATAAGAATTAACCTATTCTACGTCATTTGTTACATGGCAGGAAATACACTACTATACAATAATGGACCGGACGCCAGCGGATTTGCGTAAAATCCGACATCTTATTTGGGTGTGTTTTTCGTGGTATCGTATGGTGGACCTTTGCATGTTGTTCCTGGTCAAATGAACGCCGACACCTAGGTAACATTTTGGACAATCGGGTTCTTCCTACGCTCTGGAAGTTCATGGAAAGGACGAATGTTACTTCTAGGACGACAACGCTTCATGTCATGTTGCAGGCTCTGTCAAGCAGTGGAATCAAGATATCTATGTAAAACGTCTTCCCTGGCCTGCTCAGAGTCCCGACCTATAACCCATAAAACATTTTTGGGACGAGTTGGAGCGACGCTTACGAACCAGGGAACTCCGTCCGAAATCTACAGCTGAGCTGGTGACATTATTGCAGCAGGAATGGACACAAATACCCAGAGCTGTGTACGAAAACAGTGTTGAAAGTAGGGTCATTCCACGCAAAATGAGCAAATTGGCTGTGGCTGACACATCACCGATTTTAATGAAAATTAGTTTCTAAATAGATCGCATATAGTAAGGAGGAACTGCCAAATATTAAATGTCAGAAATGGATATTTTATTTTTTATTGAATTTTAAAATTCAAGGTCACACAAATGTAGATTTTTGTAGCACTAATAGTAGCCTGTTTGAGACTCAATATTTCAAAAAGTTATTGACTCAAATTATAAATTTTTATATTATTACATTCTTCAGTAAAAGTTCTTTCTGGAAATGTCAGAATTTTGTTTAATATCCGGCACTTCTCGTTCTGAAGGATCGGCGAAAATAGAGATTTGTCCAATATGATACCAATTTCAAATTGCTCTAGTACCTCTAAAAATGGAAAGACAATATCAAAAATAATTCTTAACAAAGCCCTTCTTCTATATAAAAGGTAGGTATAATTTAGTGATTGTAGTCCTATTCCTTATTAAAGAAAAAAAATAATAAAAAAGGAAAATAATTGAAAACGGCGATTTTTCTGTATTTTTAAATACAAATTTTATTCTGAAGGACAGCTCTGAAAAACTCACAAATCTTCAGTATTATGTGTCCAGATGTATATTATCTGTCCTGAAATTTTCATCATTGTAATTTGCTTATTTTCGTCCCAGGAAAATTTTTAACTAGATGAAAACTATAGTTTTATTTTATCGCATGATGAAACAAAACAGGCGGAAACACGCCATTAAGCCATCCATTTCCTCATTGAAAGAGATGCTATTAAATTCAATGACAGATAATAGAATAAATAAACACTACTAAATAAATTATGGTTATAAATGTGCTTGGGTTGCAATAAACTGATAATGTTTTGCTGAACAGAAAGCTTTCGAACACCGGCGAATGTTCAAGTGGCAATCCATAAGTGTTCCATCCAGTAAAATGATCATTAGTCGGTTAGAGACGTCTTTTTGATTTTCTTGTAGTTTTTAGGAAATATTATTACTATGTTTGATTTTGATAGTAAAAGAGATTTTAAAATTCCTGAACTTTCGAAATGTGACGTTTGAGAAATGTTGCAAGAAAACTGCCATAAAATCCATTATGTAAAAGAAACCGGATTAAAAGAACTTTCCGAACTTACAGATAAAGCCAGAAAATTGTTGTATTTGAAATTACATAGGAAGTTTGAAAACATTTGTTTTCACCATGAGAAAGTGTATTTACTGAAGTATACTTACTTATTCCGACGAACTTGTTGTAATCCTTTTAAAAGTCACAAACGTGCCGTGAAAAATTCCCTGCTAATAATAGCACTAGATATTGCCAAGAAATCAGCTGGATTGCTCTCGCCAGGTAAAAAGATCTGTCTCACATGTGAAATTGTTGTTAAAAATTTTATTACAGAAGAGGATGCAACGGATTTTGATTTTGAAACGGAAGCTTTAGAGAAACAGTACGAGAAACTCAGTAACAGCCTACAGAACATGGGAAATTCGCCTGTTAAAAAGGTTCGTAAACTCAGCAGGACTCAAAAAAAAACATTATGGCAGAAGAAAATTACAGAAATTTGTTTCAACTGCTAAAATAAATTAGGGAACTGTTTTGCAAGTAAACCTCAATAAAATTATTAGTACACATGCGACTGAAAGTAAGGAAGATTTTTTATTGTTTAATAGAACAGCTGAAAGCAAAGTTTGCTGCAACAACATCCCCTGCAGAAAAAATTCAAATTTTAACTCTTGTTCCAAAGAGCTGGAGTCTGGAAAAAATAAGGACAGAATTTTCTACCACGTTGTATTTAGCAAAGAAAACCTGCTAAGATACAAGGCAAAAAAATTAATGACAATAGGTTGAAAAGGTTTCTTTCTGTGAAGAAACTTATCTATTTCAGCGATGGGGGTGTTCAGCACAGTATAAAAACCGGAAAAACTTTTCCAACATTTGCCATCATGAATTCGATTTTGAATTGAAGGCAGAATGGCACTTTTTCGCTACAAGTCATGGCAAAAGCCCATGAGATGGAATCGGTGGAACTATCAAACGGTTAGCCGCAAGAACAAGTTTACAGAGACCATGCAACAATCAGATTTTAAATCCAAAACAACTATTTTCCTTCTGTACTTCAACCATTTCAAACAACAAATTCTTTTATGTGCCTTCAACTGATGTTATTCAAATTGAGTCTAATCTTCAACAAAGGTTTAATGAAGTGACCGCAACCATTACGGGAACTCGTAACTGTCATTGCTACATTCCTATTCCAAATTGTACGACTATAATTCGAGTGTCATATTTATCGCAATCGCCAGCAAAAGAAGTAAAGAGTTTAAAAAGAATTCAGCAGCACAAAAAAAAAATCACGTTTCAATAATAGAAGAAGCAAAGTTTAACTTGTGAGTTTTACCACATCGTGAATTTGAAAAGGTAATTAGTTAAAATTCATAATTTCTATGATACTACGTTGAAATTTTTAAGCTTGTTTTGACACTCATTTTTTCTGCTTTTATAATTCACCTTTTAAGTTAAAAATGATTTGGTATTTCTTTGTTGAATTAGGGTTTCATTATCTATATTTTATTTCACTGTTATCATTGAAGTTCTCGTAACATGCATAGAGTGGGAAGCAAATGTTGTGATTTTGTTTTTATTATTGTTGCTTTAGGACTCAGATTACAATCCTGATTTTTTTTTTTACAAGTAATAAACATATTAAACTGTATTCCTGTGAAATGTCGGTTTTGTAAATGCTGTCCTTCATTTGATTTCTTATGCCTATTTAGAGTAGAAAATTATCATTTCGTACTTTTCGTTAGCTATTTTGAAGATGAAAGAATTAAAATACGACTTCCAAACTCTATCAGTAATATTATCATATCTAGTACTGTAACTGGCATGAAATTAAAGTATGTCGTAAAATTTCTTTAGCCCATAGAAATGTTTTTAATTCTGTCAAAAATGACAATTTTCCATTTTTTGCAACTAAATTTTGGATTAAATATGATGCTTAAAAAGGTTGTTGCCACAGTGAAAAAAAGAAAAGTTTGTACAGATTATAAAAATGTAAAACATGTTTGTCTACGTTAAGTAGTTTTTGAGAAACAGAACTTCAAACATGCAACATTAAGCGATCTCACAACTGTTCTTCAAAGTTAGAAGTCCTAAAAATGCCTCCAACTTCGAAAATATTTAATTTTGAACTTAATTCTTTTGGATATCGTTATTTATACATAAACTAAACCCCTGTACCAAATTTAATGAAAATCCATTACCATACGGCCACGGGTTTTTCCTGATTTTTGCTCATTTCACGTGGAATGACCCAGTATGCACAGAAAGGTTGCTAGTATAATTGCAGCACGTGTGGGACCATCCCCCTATTAAAGCATGTATTCTTTCCCTTATAACATCACATCTTGCTGCCCGGTTTATAATTGTAAGGTAGTGTATCTTCCCGACTGTTGGAATTTCAATCATTCGATGAGAGAAAGAGAGTAAGTACGTGTATTGATAGTTACCTCTCAAAATAAGATTCATACAAGAAATTTAATAAATCCCCTATACAGTTTGTACTACATGCTATTTATTTGTATTACATTTATTTAGCTGAAAAATAAATTCCAGTGATCTTTATTCCTTGATCCCAGTAAAACAAATATTTCGATTATATTCATCAAAAACTAGAAATTGATTTCGTAAAACGGAGCTTATTTTATAGTAGAAGTACGTCACATAATAGTGGTGGTGACTAATGTCATACAGGTCCCTGTACCTACTTGAAAATAGAAAGATTCACATCACTATCTACAAGAAAATGGGAGGGGTCAAACAGCTATACAAAATGACTATTTGATGAGTGAGCTTGATGGTATCGGTCAGAGCATCAATAATGAAGCTGGGATTTATTGGGGGATGAAGCCGGTAAGAATAAAAAATAATTTAATTTCTCGTGCTAACTGAAATAAATCTTTTATACGGCTGAGAATATAAATTGCGACGCACAGATACCATCGTCCCTGGAGCAATGCAGCCATGGTCAACGACACCAAAGCCTACCTTGCGTTATAAAATTCAAAATCTCTCTAACTCAACAATACTCCAGCTTCAAACCCATCGACCAAAGGCCGGTGAGAGCCCCTCTCATAAAAACTTGTCGTCAATTTACCTCGACCCCTACAGCTTATGTCAGTCTCTATGACACTGCAATGTAAAATTAGTGATATGTGACACAAACCATATATATTTTATGCATCACGATCTGACCAATTTTGATGATGAGATATCTCGTTCATCAAGATCTGCTAATGAGGACATACCTCATAAAGTCAACTACCAATAGTAACCACATATAAAATACATCATCATAAATACAATACTTATATTTTGAAATTATTAATCCTTAGTGCTACTACTTATTATCTACTTTTATAATATCCATACTTTTACTACTAACGAAAATGATGGATATTTTTGATCATTTATAATTATTTATCTATGTGCTATGTGGCAACGATGTAAAATGTTAATTCGATTTTCCTTGAGTTTTGTATTTATGAAAAGGTGGCTGTATAGAAGATAATCTTTTGTTTCAAACTTATTTAACCAAGTATGTTTTAATTATTTCATTTGCATAAATAAACAATAATTTATCCTGTCGTACTTTCTTCAAAATGGTAGCAGAGCGTGGTTGAACTTTTGTTGACTATTTAAATAATCGACAAAGAAGCACGAGTTAAGCCTAACCGCTGACCGCTAGCGAAAGATAAATCAACCAACTCGGCAAAAATGGATAATATTAGTTCAGCTAGAATAGAGCAGCTGAATGAAAATAATTATGCAATTTGGAGCATGAAAATCGAAGCATTACTGGATGCTAAGGATTTGTTTGAAGAAGTAATCCTTAATGAAGAACCCGTTAAAGAAGAAAATAATCCAGAAAGTGTGAATAATCATAAAGCTTGGTTGAAGAAAAATAAGGAAACTTTGGGAATAATTGTTCTTAGCCTAACAGCGGAACAAGCGATCGTATATAAAGGAATAAAGAAAGCAAAAGATATTTGGGAAGCAATTAAAACACGATTTGAAGGTGCGGTAGAAGATAGACGAACAGATTTACTGTTAGATTTAACTCGATTGAAGAAGATGGGAAACGAAAGCATCGATGAATATCTTACAAGATCGCAGGGTCTCTCACAACAAATAAACGAACTAGGTAAACAGGTAACAGAAAGAGAATTGGTTCGATATATTGTAGAAGGCTTACCAGAGAGGTATGAAACTGTTATGTTAGCACTGTCAGCTAATCGAGGAATCAAGTTTGTGGATTTAAGACAAACATTATTACATTTTGAGAAGAAAGAGCAAGACAAAAAGGGTGAACTTAGAGCTTACAGAACTCATGGAAGATTCAAGCCAAAGCCGAAATCCTGTTTCATCTGCCACAAACCTGGGCACCTACAAAAAGACTGTTGGTTTGGAAAGAATAATTTCAAGAAGAAAAATCCTGGGAAACCAAACGCAGGAATACAGAGCTCAAACAATTACAGAAATGAGCATGTAAGAATTTCAAGGGAGGATTCAACTTCGAGGAAGGAATCAGCATTGACAACCAGCGAAAAAGAAACTTCTGAAGAAGAACGGAGCGAGTGGCATTTGGACTCTGCTTGCACATCTCGCATGACTCCTAGTGAAGCTTGGATGGAAAACATAAAGGAAGAAAATAAAATAGTCAGTGTGGCTGAAGAAGGCAGAAATATTGAGTCAACGTGCAGAGGGGAAATAAGAGCAGCTTCAGCAGAGGGAGACGCCAGAAATGTAAGATTGAAGAATGTTTTATGTGTTCCTAAGCTGAGATGTAATTTGATGTCTGTGCCATCCATAGTAAAAAATGGAAATGAAGTTGTACTTAATAAGCAAGGAGCTTATATATATGATGAAGATGGAAAGTTAATATGTAAAGGTACATTTAAGGAAAACATGTTTATTGTAAAATTAGTACCCCAAAAGACTGAAGCAGAAGGTGAAACATGTTTCAAAATAAAAGAAAATTCATGTAAGTTATGGCATAAGCGACTTGGACATATTAATCCAGATTACTTAAAAATGATGTTAACAAAGAATATGGTTCGAGGATTAGAAAAGCTGGAAGGACAAGTTGGAATTTGTGATTCATGTGTTAGAGGGAAAATGACTGGACGTTCGTATGAAAACACTTATTCAGAGACCTCTGAAGGACCTCTTGAAGCTTTACACATTGATTTATGTGGTCCATTTAGAGTGGAATCTCTGAATGGAAAGAAATATATGATGACAGTAGTTGATCAATATTCGAGAAGATATTTTGTTGAGTTTTTGAGGACTAAAGATGAAACAAGTGAAGTTCTGCAAAATCTTATAAGAAGAAGAGAGAATGAACTAAATACCAAAGTCAAAAGAATTAGAACTGATAATGGGCTAGAATTTATTAATGAAGTCCTCCGTCAATATTTAAACCAGAAGGGAATAAAACATGAAAAAACAACATTCTATTCACCGAGAAGCAACGGAATAGCAGAAAGGGCGAACAGGACATTACTTGATAAAGCAAGAACTCTCTTGATAGATAGTCAGTTACCATTACAATTCTGGGCCGAAGCAGTTGCAACTGCTGAATATCTGCACAACATAACACCAACTAAGAACAGAAAAGATAAAACACCTATGGAACTTTGGAATTCCAGAAAGCCCTCAGTTCGACACCTCAAGCCTTTTGGATGTTTAGCATATTATAAAGTGCATAACAACAAAAGGCATAAATTAGAAGCTAAAGCACAAAGAGGAGTATTCATTGGCTATTCAAGAGAAAGAAAGGCATACAGAATATTTAGCACAGAGGAAAAAAGAGTAAGTGAAACTTCTGATGTTATATTTGACGAACTGACGAATGGATATGTTCCAAATGAACCTCAAAAAGGAGAAAAACAAGTAAACTATATGGAAATTGATTACGGTATAGGTGATCAAGAAGAGTCTGAGAGGGAAGTCACATTAACTGAAGTTCCAGATTTACAAGAACAAATAGATACAATAATAAACAATGAACAAGACAGCAACAACTCAGATGGCGAAGAAGGTGAAGACCAGAATACATCCGGAAGACCTGTTAGAGATAGAAGAATGCCCACCAGATATGATGATTATCAAGTATATGCAGCAACAGATTTCACACCTGAAACGTATGATAGTGCTGTAACATCCGATGAAAAGGATGAATGGAAAAATGCAATGGATGATGAAATTAACTCTTTAGAGATGCACAACGTATGGGAAACAGTAGACAAACCTAAGAATAAGAAAGTGATTAAAAGCCGGTGGGTATACAAGATTAAGAAATCAGAAGGGGAGAAGCATTACAAGGCAAGACTCGTTGCTGTTGGTTGCGGACAGAAACAAGGAATAGATTTTGAGGAAAGTTTTAGTCCAGTTATGAAATGGGATTCACTGAGAATTCTTCTGTCACTTGCAGCAACAAAGAATTCCATTGTAAAATTCTATGACGTCAAAACAGCTTACCTAAATGGAATATTGAATGAAGAAGTGTATATGGAAGCACCAAAAGGTTACGAATTACCTGATGGTAAGGTTTACTTAATCAAGCGTAGCATATATGGTTTGCCACAGTCAGGAAGATGTTGGTACGACAGATTCAATGAAATATTAGAGCAAACTGGCCTAAAGAGGCTCAAGTCAGATCCATCAATTTATATTAGAAGGGAAGAAAATGAATATATTTATATTGGGATATATGTAGATGACTTCTTAATAGTAACAAGTTCGAAGAAAATGCTTAATAATGTTATTGAAAATGTAAGAAAGAATATCGAAATTAAAGAAACAACTAATTCAAACATGTTTTTAGGATTACAGATAAAACAAACAGAGAATGAAATAATTTTATCCCAGAGAAATTATGTGATGAATATATTGGCAAAATTCAATATGCAAGATTGCAACCCGGTGAAAACTCCAGGTGTAGCAGGAGATAAACAGCTTGATGACTATAAAGATTCGAGAATTTTTCCACAGAAGAAATATCAAGAAGCTATTGGATCTGTGATGTATTTAGCTACTGGAACACGACCAGACATCTCTTACACTGTAAGCAGATTGTCACAATATAGCAGAGATCCCCGAGAAGTGCATTGGACTGCCATCAAACGACTTTTTCGTTATCTGAAAGGGACTATGAACTATTGTCTAAGATTTAAACCAACAAATGGCGAATTTAATGCTTGTACTGATGCTAGTTGGAGTACCACACCAGATGCTAAGTCTTATAGTGGATACTTGTTGAGGATTGGAGAAACCCTAGTCGGCTGGAAAAGTGGAAAACAAAAACTTCTTGCACTATCAACAATGGAGGCAGAACTAATTGCAGCTTGTGATTGTGTTTGTGCTGTAAGATGGACAAGTTCCTTATTAGAAGAATTAGGTGAAAATAACCTAATAATAAAACCCATTGATATAAGAACTGATAGCAGAGCCCTGATGGATTGGATTAACAATCAGAAGGTAAATTGTCGAACTAGACATATAAATAGAAAGTTCCATTTTATCAAGGATGATAAGGAACAAGGTGATATACATTTTATACATCAGAGTACTAAACATTTAGAGGCAGATGCCATGACAAAACATTTATCGAGTGACATTTTGAAAGGTCATATGGCTAATCTTGGACTTGAATCATGTGTCTCTATGGACTTGAACTCTTATTAACTGTTATTAGAATTGCTTACAAATGACAAAAATATAGGGGGAATTGATGGATATTTTTGATCATTTATAATTATTTATCTATGTGCTATGTGGCAACGATGTAAAATGTTAATTCGATTTTCCTTGAGTTTTGTATATATGAAAAGGTGGCTGTATAGAAGATAATCTTTTGTTTCAAACTTATTTAACCAAGTATGTTTTAATTATTTCATTTGCATAAATAAACAATAATTTATCCTGTCGTACTTTCTTCAAAACAAATGTATTTGTTACCTGAAAGGTTTTTACTTGATTCTTTGTAACGGGGTTTATCTCTACCAGTTTGAGTAGATTTCCATTTCTTGATAGAGATGTTAAAGTCTAGTTTATAATGCGGTCTTGGACTAGGCATTAGTTTGGCAACTGTAGGAGTAATACACTCTAAATTTGAATCAGACCGCACGTCTCTTTTACTATGTAGATCGGAATGTAAGGCTATGTTACCGGATTGTAAAGCCCGGTGCACACATCCGGTTTTTCAACGTGCGACGACGCAAGTGCTGTCTGAGATACATTAGATCCAATGGAGTAGTACACACATGCCTCCGGCGGCGATGCGCGTCCAACTTGCATGCAATTTGTACCGCAGTTCCCCACGGAGCCGCAGCTCGCCACACATGCGTCTCTGGTCTGAAGTACCTTGTTTTAAGAAATAAATAATAATTAATAAATGGTTGCATCCATTAACGTCTATTTTGTTACAAAATATACTTTTTTTCCACCAAGTAACCGAAATAAACACGTTTTCTTCGATAGAATATTTATCGCAAATGGCGCGAAATGAGTACTTGCGTCATTTCACGGTTATTTGTGCATAGTTGGGCTTCGGTGCCGCAGCGGCGCTGCACGTTGAAAAACCGGATGTGTGCACCAAGCCTTAGGTGTGGCCTGCTTTTTTCCAATTTGGAAACCAAAAACTGACGCCGGTCCTTGTGAGATTCTCTTGGCGGAGGGAACTGATGACTGGTGAATGTGCGATAACCGGTTGGATTATAAAGACTCGTAAATGGGATACCATCACGAGGTGTTATGGTTTCTCCATTGTTTGTGCACGCTTATTGATATCTTACTCGCGAAGATGTTTGCATTTTAATTCTTTTCCATACTTTAGACGCCAGTTGTGGCAAAATTAAAAGGTCAAGCGATCTGAGATTAATTTATGTGAATTGAGATGACATCATCAGCGATGAGAACAGCGATAGCGGAGATGATTTATGACGATATTGAGATCATTGTACAAGCTACGCACTGCGTTTATAGCGGTGGCTGCGACCTCGGCTATTTTTTTGGCGCTCTTTTAGTAGCGAGTAACGATAGGTTAATGCAACCCATCTGGGTGCAGCTACACTCTACGTTTATGAGTGATGGAGACGGCTTGGCGATTTTTTTTTGGCGCACTACTAGTAGCGAGTTACGATAAATTAAGGCATCCCATCTTTCGTTACGGTTGTTGTGGTTTTCATGGCAACCTCGACCAACGGAAACTTTCAATTTTCATTTTGAACATTCTAGAAAATTCTTCCAAAATCCGTTAAAATCGTTTGATTTCATTCATTCGTTTGAAATTTTTTCTTTCCTCCCATTGGTTATTTTGTTTTAAAAATATCCTTTGATTGCATTGGTCCTTTTAAATCGTTTTCTGTGATACCATTGGTCCATTTATTTGTATTTTGACAGCTGTGGAATTTTTATTTTACTATAATAGTTTTCAGGAAAGGATTAAGAGTTTTTTTTTTTTTTTTTGACTATTTTCGTTTTTATTATTTTTTACAAAAGAATTCTGACGTTATCAGGTTGTATTATTTCTTGCTTTTTTTCTTTTGTAAATCTTTTTCTTTTTCAACAAGTTCACTGTATTTAGTGTATTTGATAAGTTTCAGGGTATTCTTATTAACATTCGTAGCTTAGTTTCTCTGCTGGTTCACAAATGTTTTTTGATATGTGCTTAAACTTACTACTTTTTGTGAGTTTTTAAAAAATTTACTTTTCTAAACGTTCTGAAATGTGTTTAAAAAGAAAATGTGTAAAAAGAAAAAAATTTGTAACAAAAAAAGAGTTAGGAAATACTTATTTCCTGGAAACTTTAAAAGTTCGCCAAAAAAATCGCCAAGGCCGTTGCCATCGCTCATAAACGTAGAGTGTAGCTAATCCCCGACCGGTATTTACGGTTATTGTCGTTTTCATGACAACCTCGGCAAACGGTAACTTTCAATTTTCATTTCGGTTATTCTGAAAAGGTCAAAATCCGTTAAAATCGTTTGATTTCGTTGGTTTGTTTTAAATTTTTTTATTTGATTCCATTGGTTATTTTAATTTTGAAATATCCTTTGAAAATTGAATGAATGGTCCTTTAAAAATTTTGTCCTTGATTTCATAAGTTCATTTTTCCCCCGAACAGTTATGACGTATCAGGTTGTATTATTTCTTGCTTTTATCTTTCATAAATCTTTTTCTTCTTCAATATGCCCACTGTATTTAATGTAATTGATAAATTTCAGGGAATTCTTACCCAACATTCGCAGCTTAGTTTTTCTGCTGGTTCACAAATGTGTTTTGAAATGTATTTAAACTTATTACTTGTGAAAATTTAAAAAAAATTTAATTTTTAAAACGTTCTTACATGTGTTTTCAAGATTTCATTTTCCGTTGTAAAAATAAAATTATTTTTGAAATAATAATTTCCTTGGCGACTTTAGAAGTGCGCCAAAAAGATAGCCAAGGCCATTTACATCTTATAAATGTAGACTGTTTCTGTATCGAGATCAGTCTGTAAATATTGAACTCTGAACTTTTCTTATAACCCCAACTAAATAAATACACAGGCACCTATGAAGTTGTAGCCATCTCTGGTAGATGATACGAAGTACACACACCTGTGCAGAAAGAGGTGGCGTGGCAGTCCTAATGTCAACTAGAATTGTAAAAATGCTACTATAAGCAGTTTAAAATAATGCTACTATAAGCAGTTTAAAATAATGCTACTATAAGCAGTTAAGAAACTAAAGGTAGTTTTTGTTTTGGACGGGGCTCTTATAATCAAAAAATCTAGTTTCATTTCATAAAGTCATATTATATGGCTTTGAATAAAGAAGGGCAACGACGTGTTACGACCAAGGCCCACATAGATTAGCTCTGACTGGTGGAAAAGTCACCAAAAAAGTCACCAGTATGGGGGAGCTAGGTCAGGACTGTAGGGAGGCTGGGAAACTAATGGGGTGTGGGTTCTGGCGGAAATAGTTGACAACGAAGGCGCTGTGGCTTGGAGGGTTGTCGTGATGAAGTTTCCATGCGTCTTTTATGTCACTTCGGCAGCGCGCTACCCTCCTTTTCAGCCTTTTGAGCACTTCCAAGTAAATCGCTTCGTTCACAGTGGTCCCGGTGCGTACGAATTCGTGGTGGACAATGCCTTTGACGTCAAAGCATGGTTTGATACTTCCATGGTTTCGATACTTGTGTCATCGGAGAACTTTTGATTTGGAAAAGCTATCACTCTCAAAGACCTGCTGAATTTATAGAAAAGTTTGGTTGGAGGACTTTCCAAGTTTAACGCAAAATTTGATAACGTAACGTTGATTCATAGAACGATCCATCGCGCCGTGTTACATTAGCTCAAAACGGAACGCACGTCCTGACTCTCCAGAAGCTCGGAGGGGACTAAGAATTGGTGCGTTATGAAGCTAACACCCATCTACCTAGCCCAACAGATCAGATGACTCTGCTTTGTATAGTCACATCTTGAAAACATTGGTGGCATTACTTATGGAACGCACCCTGTATATTATCGATATTTATTTTTTATGGTTATATTTGTTGATATTTGTTATACATGTTTTATATTTGTTGATATTTATTATTTATGTTTTTTATGGGTTGATAGTTACTATTTATGTTTTATATTTATTGACATTTATTATTTGTGTTTTAAATTTATTGATATTTATTATTTATGTTTTATATTTATTGATATTTGTTATTTATGTTTTATAGTTATTTATGCTTTACATTTATTAATATTTATTATTTATGTTTTATATTTATTGATAGTTTATATTTGGATATTTGTGTGTTATGTATACAATTTATTTTACATATATTTATTATTAATAAATGTAATATTTCTATTATTTATGCAGTAATTTCTATTCCTACAAAAAGAGAAAGATAGTAAAAAGTAAATGAAGAATTCAATTTCATTTGTGACATTGCATTGTTTTAACAACTGTGTTAGTATTCGGCTCTATTTTTCTAGAATATATATATATATACTGGCGCACTTCTAAAGTCGACAAGGAAAAGGTTTTTTCAAAAATATTTTTCTTTTTACAACGGAAAATGAAAGCAGGAAACACATTTGAAAACGTTTTGAAAAGTATATATTTTTTAAAAACTTTCACAAAAAGTAATAATTAAACACATTTGTGAACCAGTAGAAAAACTAAGCTGCGAATGTTGGAGACGAATACCATGAAACTTATCATTTACACTAAATACAATAGGCATGTTGAAAAAGGAAAATATTTTTTTAAGAAAAAAAAAGCAAGAAATGATACGATTCCGAGGAAAAAATTATTTTAAAAAAATTCCGGGAAAACTAATAAATGTCAGAACTATACTGTGAAAAAAAATTATACTAAAATAAAATTTCATAACTGGAGAAAAACCATTAAATGAACCACTGAAATCAAGGAAAAAAATTTAAAATGACCAATGCAATCCCCCCGAAGGATATTTTAAAATTAAAAAACTTATATATTTATTTATTTAATTAAATATTTTATTTTAAAATTAAAATAAAATATATAAAAAAATAACTTTGATCCCAAATAACCAATGGGATCAAAGAAACAATTTCTAACGAACCAATAAAATCAAACAAATTAACGGATTTTGAAAGAACTTTCTAAAATAATCAAAATGAATATTTAAAATTTCCCTTTGCCGAGGTTGCCACGAAAACCACAATACCCGTAAATACAGATGGGTTGCCTTAACCTACCGTAACTCGCTACTAGAAGTGCGTCAAAAAAAAAATCGTCAATGCCGTTGCCACCGCTATAAACGTAGACTGTAGTTGCACCCCAATGTTTTAATGATGACGTTATAAAGATCTGGTATGTTTTATTGTAACGACGAGATATCTCGTCTATCAAGACCTAGACATCATTGTCGTCATTGCTAATGACGTTATAAATCGTCAAAACAATCCCTAGGAGAAACGTTGCAATGCTTGAGGGAAAACGGAAACACATTGATCTTAATCCATATTCTCTCCCCTTAAGTACAAATCGTCCATAACATTTACGAGTTACGTATTCAAGTGGAGTTAAATTTAGATCTCCAAATTCTTCCACGAGGAGATTTGTCTCAATCCAACCCTCCGACCCGTACAATTATTTTACCTACCCACCAGCCCACAAAAATCGCCATATTTTCGAGACAATTTTCATCTTTTTCTTCTTTCTAACCGCGCAATAAAAACCTTAACTGCATCCGCGACACCTCCAGAAATAGAATGACCGAGCACCGCCAGGCGAACAAGGCAGCACGGGCCTCAAATTTCTTACGGATTATCCAAGAAGCAGCAGGGGGCGAGCAGAACGCAATTTGAATATCAATCAAATCCTTATTGTGGGGATTTCCCTCCGACCGGGAATGCATCCATAATTCGCACCCCCCTGCCAAATCAAGATTCAAGTCTACTATCGGAGAAAATACCCCACGGGGTTACCGCACCCCTCTGCACCAACAGATGCTGGCAAGAAGAAAAAAGTCTGGGAATCCTCCATTGAAGAAAGATCAACTTATACTCCTTCATTATGCATACGCTGAGGAATATTCAAAACAGCACCAAGGCTTTCGTCTTTTTTTTTCACACGCATTTTCCGCCAATAGTGAGGTGAAGAATATTTTTTTCGTACACCTGTTCGCAACCCCACCGCCTCCTTTCGGAAGACATTTTCGCTCTATCTATCCCGGATGGTTTTGACTAAGAGAGGTATATATATATATATATATATATATATATATATATATATATATATATATATATATATGAGAGAAAGGGGGACGTGCAAACTACTGAGCGCTCGACTTTTCAGAACAATTTTGATGTTCTTGCATTCTTTTTTTTCGTTCGGAAATGCAAGGATTGGTTAAAGAAGAGGAGAATGAGGGAAAAACAAAGTTTGTGAAACCCCGTTGATGAAAGTAATTCAGCGGTGGTAAATGGGAGAGGTGCTTTCCTGAGTTTTCCGGAGCCGTAAATTTTTGCGGGTTTAATCATTTTTTCTCCTGTTTATTCTGCTGGAGAGGAGTTTTTATTTTGTATCTGGAGCTACGTCGGGTTCTTGTTTTTAATTTTTTTTTTTTATTTATTATTATTATTATTATTTTTTTTTTTTGCATTGAGCAAATAAAGAAAAATTCAATACCGAGGACATATTTTTCATTCGGGGTTAGGGCTATATTTTAGTTTCGAATGTGACTTTCCACTGAAACTGGTTTGCAACTTTTGAGGATATTAATCTCCCGCATTCCTCAAGTTATCAATCGCGTAACTAGTTTTTCGTCACTCCGTTTTTAAAATATATATTCTTTGACCGAGAAGATGACTTACCAATTATGTAAAGAAAGTGGTTATTTATACGCTTTGATTACTTTTATCGAGCACCAATATTGATTACACACATATCTTAAAATAAGGAAAAAATGAATTGGTATCAAGCATGGTCACCCGATCTCAATCCAATTGAGCATGTTTGAGCTGCGCAGATGTTGCACTGTAGTTTACGGTTTTACATTATTTATAACTCTAAGAGGTAGTTCTGGACCATGCTTAAACACCACATATGGGTCTGCTAAGGATTTTTGGTTTCTGCACCAGCTCATTTATTTTTAATACAACTATACTTCAGAAAAATACCTATAATTTCGCAAATACTTAATGAATTTTAAAACAGTTTTCAGATATTTAAAAAGAAATGTTCAACGCAGATTTTTAATGAACAAACTAAAAAATGATTTTTCTTTGTAAAAGTTGGGGTTTTCACTTACCTTAATATAAAGTAAAACAATTGTGACCCATTTTAATCATTATGAAAGTTTAAAATAATAGCAATTTTTAAATTGGTAGCGATTTTACGGCCTCTGGGTAATATATATGTATATATAGATACATAAAATGCAAAAATTATTGACGAAATGGCTCAGTGAGTTGCTGAATTCTCTAAACAGCTTGACGAGTCAACTTTGCCAGGAAACGATGCTTTATTTTTAGCTTATGTGAGATTTGTAAAAGAAGGGAGAATTTCACAGTAATTGTTATTTGGCCAAATGTTTATAAACTTATACGAAAAGTGAAACAATATTTAATGAATTAAAAATATTTTTCGAGATTTAAAGCTATACCTTTGAGTAATATCTCCTCCGTTGCTACTGACGGTACTCCGGCAATGGTAGGGGCAACACCGAGGCTTGTACCAAATGTATTATTTGTACTTTGTATTATTCATCGACAAAATTTAGTCTCCAAAAATCTTAGTGAACGCTTACATGTCTCACTAGATTGTGTTATTAAAACAGTTAATAAAACCAAAAGTAATGCCTTAAATGAGAGATTATTTGCTCAATTTTGTTTAGAAAATGAAGATTATAATGGTTTACTACTTAACACGGAAGTTCATTCGTTATCTAAAAGTTCATGTGTGGTTCGATTTTATGCACTTTTTGATTCAGAGTTGGAATTCCTGAAAAGTAAAGACAATGATTTGAGGCTCAATTTAATTAATTCAGAAAAGTTTTTAAAACATTTGCCAAATTTAATGAAACTAATTTGAAGGTACAAGGTGATCAATTAAATTTAATACAAACTAAAAGTATAATATATGCGTTTGATAGAAATGTTTTCGATACAAACAAAACTTTGGGAATGGAGAATGCTGTTTCCAAATCATTCAAAATTGCAAAAACAAGATGACGATATGCTTGCTTATTGTAAACACTTAACGACTATTCTGACCACAGCCAAAGATTTCAAAACATTCTTCACTTGGTTACCCCCGATTTGAGGTTAGACCCTTTTGCAAGTAGACCCACAAAAGATGAACCCATACTAATACAGGAGCAATTTATAGAATTATCCACAAATGAGGAGCTGAAACCAATGTTTGAACAAAGATACCATAAAATCTAGTTACATAAACACCAATTTCATCTTTGTATTATGAGTCACTGTATAGAAGCTCTTTATTGTTTTCCCATCTTCCTATGCTAGCCTCTAGATCGGAAGGTTTCATCCGGGTTCGGGAATGGATGTTTGTAAGCGTATGGTGTGGAGGCGGCTGGTGCACCTTAAACTGTCGTGGCCGAAAGTCTTCACGTTGGGTTGGTGTGGAAGTTTGGAGAGTGTGGTACCAAATCAGGTGTTGCTTCGTCATCTGACCGTGGTTCAAAATTACGAGGTGTTGTCCTCGGATGTTTCCCGTAAGGGATTGATCCCGGACCGTCGTCAATACCCCGTTGTGTTGCTCTAGTATGACGTTAACTAGAATTACCATTACCCATCTTCCTATGTAGTAAAGCGTAGATTTAGTGCAGTTCGGAGCCTTATCACTAAAAAAAGGAACCGAGTGGAATTTAGTGCTCGTGGAGACTTGCGAATGTTACTCACAAACATAGGGCCGAACATAAATAATTTCACATTTTTCCATCAGGTTCACCCATATCAAAGAAAATAAATCATGTGTTTTTGTATTTTAAAACAGAAGTTATAATTTCAATAAACACTACTTCATACATCAAAATGTTAGCCATACTTTACTTTTGCTTCACCATTTAAAATTGAAGACATCAAAATTAAATTTGTAATTTTTCTATTATGCAGTTGTGTAGAGTTACTTCATATGGGGGCTCATGGTCAGGTTTTTCCTATAAGAAGGGGTTCATGGGCATAGTAAGTTTGGGAACCACTTCTCTAGAAGGTCGAAGCTGCTTGGAAGTCGTGCAGGGGTTACAGAACATATATATTCGGGTTGTCCCCCTGAAAAGATAAAGCTTTTTTTCTCTTCCAGTAACCAATATCCTCACACAGTCTACATGAAAGGAAGAATTTGGACATATTAAATACCTTACCTCCAATGCATAGTAAATTAAACTATTCACTTATCACTTAGCTCTGGAAGATATTTCAGTAACTAGGAACACTTATGGGGAAAAATAAAAAACACTTTTTTCAGGATTTTTGTATTTTTATGTAATATATTATTTTATATGTAAATACAGTATTTTTGAAATGACTACACTTTAAATTGGTTTTTGACCAACACAACAATGAAATAACTTTCGGTAGCACTGTAGTCAGCTATATATTTTCTACCCCATATTTTACTAACGAATATGTAAAATCATGGTTTTCCTACAATGTTACATCATGGATAGGGTCAAGTTAACCCATGGTAATCCATAGTTAAGAGTTTTTAATCCAGTACAGTATGTAGGTGTAATTTTCTCATTCAGTAAAATACAAATTTATATAAATCCCATTTTATTTTCCACCCCGACTATAATACAAAAATTTTCAGAAATGGATCCCACGCCAGATTTTGTCTATGGCTACCAATAAAATCAAGAGATCATCAAGAAGAATGCAGTAAGTAAAAATAGTTCCCATGGTAGCCAATATAAAGATTCTTTTGATTGGCGTTATTTTCCAAACGGTCAATACCATACCCTTTTTAGCGAAGGGCAGGAGTTTCTTTTGGGAGGCTATTGGTGTATCTGCTTGACTTGTTATCTTCCTCGCCACGTTGCAGACAGCCACAGATGATTCCCACACTCTAGTAGCTGGTATCATCATACCCAAAAACGACAAAAAATCGGCCAAACAGAAAACACACGCGGATAAACAAAAAAGTAATGCATTATCGAAATTAGCAGAATGTATTAACGCTGTAAAGCTGAAATAAATGGTGCTTACATTGTAAAGTGATGACTTTAACACCAAGAGGGACAAATTGGAATCATCGTCTTCCACCAAATATTTTATGGCCATGTAGTTCTTGAGTTCTATCCAACAATCTAGAACCGAATCACTTGTTAGGATTGTCACAAGTCTTGAATCATATCGTGAAATGGGTTGCATGTAATGGCATAGTACGTAACAAATGTGTTTATTGGTAGAATCAAATACAGATGCTGATTAACTACAAACAGCGAACTCTTTATTACTCTATATAAATTGGAGGACACTGTGAATCAAAATGTGATCTTTTCGATGTCTCCGGGACTTCGCAAAGTTACAACTGTGATCACGAAAGTAAAAATATACTTTAAAACATTCAGTGTTATCCATACAAGCACCCATTTCCTCTTACTATTATTAAGATGAAACTGATGGCACAATTGTTCTGTGCGCTCCGAAATATTCGTAAGGCATTGCATGAATTAAACTCGTGCTTATAAAGGTAATGCTAGCCCGATATTTCGACAACATTCTAGCTCAGGTACAGAATTATATTCAGTGTTCTGCAATACAACTCCAAGGAATAGCAATTGTTCTGCAGGCATTTTGTCCGAATTTTGAAAACTGCAGTAAAATCAAAAACAAACGGTAAACACAACTATGAGCTAAAAATATGCCTTACACAATATTTATAATAAAACACATTGAAATTAATTAACTTACTTTATTTAAAACCAAGGAAAACTTTCATATTTTGGAATTCTGTCGATAACTTTTGAAGTTAAATATTTTGTCATTGACATAGAAGATGTGTTATTTATAAAGTGTTTGCGGTAATTTGGACGTTGTAAGGAGGTTGTTCTGTAAGTAGAAAATAATAAAGGGGTAAGGAGAGCGCTTGAATTGCAGAACATCGTAACATATAATTTAAAAAAATCGGCCACATTTTTTATAAAATTAAGGAAAAATTGCTCTGCAAAGACTTTGTTCTGCGACGTACGTCTCAGTTTTAAGCACTTTCTTCTCCCGGGCATTCTGGTATAAGTAACATAGTAAAAGGATATCAAAACGCTTATGTGTGATATCGCAATCATCATGTTAAAGGTTGTCATAACAATTTTTTCCCGTAACTTTCTCGTGTTTCAAATGAAGCGCATAATCGGAATCAAGCAAATATACATCGATATGAATCAATTGGCGTCTTTTTCAGTCTGAAGATTTGAGATTTTAGAGTTGACATTTTCCAAATTGAATGTATCTTTCACCGACTAATATACTGGGAAAATTCAGATCCTTTCCTTGATCAAATCAAAGATAATACAATGTTTAATCGGTGAATAAACTATCCAACTCTGTCTTTCAAACTCTTGATAAACGAGTCATCATTTTACTGATGACTGCACAAAACGATATGCCTTTTTGATGGAAAATATATCTTGCTTTTATATTTGTGATATTTCATACGCCGTTGTTCAATAAAGAGAAATAAGTAAAATTGAAGCAAGAGTTCAACATACTTGTTTATCTGGTATGAATAAATCTTTTTTTTTTTTTTTTGGAAAAGCAGCGAATTTGTTTGTCGATTCGATCAGAATAGGAATTAGTGTTTTCTCTTATCCATGCAATAATAGTGTTTTAATAGCTTCAAAATATATCTTTTTTAACCCCCCCCCCTCTTCTCAATTCAATTACTTTTTTTAAATTGAATCTCTAGTGATAAAAAGAGGCTACTGCAGTTAAATTTTAAGGCTTTATGCTTGAACTTGCTATTTTTCGCAAAACATATATGATTGATGATGCAAATATATTTAAAATAATGAATTTTCAAGTGAGATTTCATATAATTTACATTTCGTGAGGAAACGAGTTTATTTAACCCGAAAGGTACATGCCAAAATCCCATTTATGTTAAAAGCGTAATTTTCCTTCCCTGTATCTTTCAAAATCACTATCATGTTATACTTTTTAATTCGACTTAAAATTCTTATTAAATGTATCCTAGTTAAGGCAGCGAAGTGTGATATCATATTTGAGCATTATAGCATTATTATTTGCACTTAAATACATGCGATTAGAAGGATCATGTAAATTGCACTTCAAGGTAATCCAAAGGAACCTGATGCGAAAGAAACAGTTCAATATCAGAAGAATGTCAAATAATCTCAATAGGTAAGTAGTTAAATAACGTCACACTATAACAACTCATGGGTTAGTAATCTCTCAACAGGAGAAAAACTATTCTCTCTCTTTGTAAGAAGAACTACTAAACTCAATAACTCGGATCTACTTTGCACTGTATCTTCGTCAAAAATCAATTAATGTAAAAAATTATTTTTGCCATTTACGGAGTTTTAAAATTATGAGTTGTACTCAGATATGTATTTCCCATAAGGCTAGGTTTCTAAACGGTTATATGCGATATAACCTCTTTGTTGAGACATATTGTATCTCCCTACATAATTTGGCGGTATGTTTGGTTTAAGATTTTTACAACGCTTTCGCCGTAGATCAGGTGGTATCTTGGTCTTCGGCGCCAATTACGAGTCATATTCGTGTCCGTTTCTCTGTGTGCAAGGACACAGCAGTGTTCTCCGCAATCTGTGAAGGATTTTCGCATTGGATTTCTATACCCCCCCCCCCCCAAATTTCACGAATTGCTCTATCCCACCTGAAGAAATATGCATGGGTCATCTAACATGTCAACAGCAAGTTTGTTTCAGTGTTATTTCTTCCCTGGGAAGAATTGTCACTAAAATTCATGTACTCCATTATCACTGGTTGTTTGTGTCAATTACTTATACCCAAACGAACTTCGACGGCATTCCTACATTTTTTGGTTCGAGTGACAGGAGGTTTGGAATTTACCTTCTAAGTACATACCATTTTTGAAGTGCAATTCTGCTAGTAGTGCGCTTTGGAACATGCGCGTTATTTTCAAGAGTGCCTTCAAGAGTTAAAATCCAAGAAACTCTCTGAAGATAAGTGTTTTATTGTGTCAGTCTCAGTTATCATTATTGCTTTAGTCATGAAAGACGACTCAGCATCTACAACGAAAAAGCGAAATGGTGTTCGGAGTGTAAGAATTTGGTTCTTAATTGTTTTTATTGACACCGTATATAATATATATATATATATATATATATATATATATATATATATATATATATATATATATATATGCTTGTTCGTGTACCCAGAAGATCAAAGGGTCACAGTAGTGACATTAAAATCTGACACTGGCATATTAAAATGTCTAATAACTAAACCTTGTAGATTACCAATGCACTAATTGTCAATATTTGAATATTTATTCTAAATTTATTTTGTATTCAAAAATGTGTTCTTGATATTTTTTTCATTTTGTGAACTTTAAGTACTTTTCATATTATTATGCTGCTCTTCACACATTCTGTCAATTTTAGGATCTTTGAAACGCCCAGGAGGGTTTCAAAGGTGACATAATATTGAATAGTAATACATCTCCTGGGTAATTTGACTGTTTGGCACTGGAGTTGGTTTAAGATTTTGACAACGCTTTCGCAGTAGATAAGGTGATACCTTCGTTTTAGGTGCCAACTACGATTCAATATTATTGGCCACTTCTGTGTGTATGAGAAGACAGCAGCGTTCTCCGCAATCCGTGAAGGATTTTTGCCTTGGGTTTAAAGACGCCTTTGCGTAATTTCATTATTTCTTCACAGGGAAGAATTGTCCGTGTGGAGATTGAAATCTAGAATCATCAATAAAATTCATATACCATCAATGATCGTGTGTGTGGATTACGTATTGCCAAATGAGCTTCGACGGCATTAATACACCCTTTCAAGATTAAAGATTTGTCTATTCTCTTTTCTGATGGATAGCAATACCATCGCAGAGGCTTAAATAAAAATATAATTTGGATACATATGAAGCGCATTTAATTATTGACTTTACCTTCTTAGCTCTTGAAAATATTGTTGTTATTAGGAAACCATGTGCCCAAAAGTATAAAACGCATTTTTCACAGGAAAATATTTTTAATAAACATTTTTAAAATACTGAAGCTTTAAATATTTTAATTGGTAATTAGAACAACAGAGGAGATGGAATAACTCTTAATAGAGTACTTTACTCAGCTCAATATTATAATATATTATCTTTTATCCATGATAAGGTGAAATCCTATGTTTTCCCTACAATACTACATAACGAGTTAAGACATTTCCAAAACCCAGAATTATTCTATTGAAATTGAGGAACACTGTGTATCCAAATGTATTCTATTCAATTTGTCCAGGAATTTGGAAAGTCATATCTGTGATCACAAATCTATATATATAATACGCTTATGCGTGGCGCAAAATTGGCCTGTATTTCTCTCCCGGTTGTGGCAACGGGTTTGTCCTTTACGATTGTAAATATTGCTATCCCTCATTTCACCAACTGGAAGCGCTTAGCGTTGACGCTTGATCAATCTATCCGGTAATTGTGAGAAGTTTTTGAAAGAAAAATGAGCTCTTTGCGTCAAATTCAATATAATTTGCGAAGAAGAGAGCAGCGAACTAGGGAATCTTTTGACGAACGAATTCAGAGAATTACCGCTAGAAATACTGCGGATAGGCTTAGAAGGGCCAGAGCACGCGATGAGCAACATTTAAATAATAGAACCGATTCCCAAGTGGAAGTAAGTGTTTCTGAACACGATTGTGGATTCATGACAGAAATATGCTCATTTTGTGGAGCTTTTTATTGGCCTGATGAATTGAACTCTTCAAAAAAATTCACAAAATGCTGCCATGATGGAAAAATTTGGTTGCCAAATCTTGCAGACCCACCTGATGTTTTGGTAAATTTATTGACCAATTGTTCTTTTGAATCAAAAAACTTTCAGCTTCACATAAGAGAGTACAATGCTGCACTTGCTTTTGCATCAATGGGTGCTGAAGTAAAAGCTCCCCCTGGAATTGGCCCTTATTGCTATCGCATCCATGGTCAAATATACCACAGGGTTGCTCCACTGTATGCCAGTGATAAATTTAAACCTGGCTATGGACAGCTGTATATTTTTGATGCCTCTGAAGCCAATAGAAGGCGTTTGGAAAACAACCCAGCTTGCATACATTCTGTGATGGAGAAGTTGGATTCCTTACTCCGTCAAATTAACCCATATGCAGAATCATACATGCAAATGCATGAGTTAATCCACTCTCATCCTACTGCTGATGTGAAAATGGTTTTCATGGAAAATTCAGAAATGGATTTGCGCCGCTATAATGCTCCTACCTGTAAAACTGAGGTTGCTGCAATATTTGTTGGGGATGATGGGGAACCCCCTGCAAATAGGGATATTTGTATTTATCCAAAAGGAGAAGGGTGCATAAATATATCTCCCCTAAATCCATGCAGCGATCCAATGGTTTATCCGTTGTTGTTTCCTCGAGGGGAACATGGATGGTCGAGCCTCATGGAGCATGTTGAAGAAAGACGTTCGGCTAAACGAACCAGGGTTACACAGCTTCAGTTTTACGCCTACAAACTTTCAGTTCGTAGTGGTTTTAGCATTTTACATAGCAGTGGTAAACTGTTTCAACAATATATCGTTGATGCTTACGTTAAGACGGAAGGTTCTCGGCTAAATTTTATTCGCATGAACCAAAAGGATTTAAGAGTGGAATTGTACAGGGGACTCTTGGATGCTTTAGCAACCCGTGCCTCCAGTAACAATGTACGGATTGGAAAATTGATCATTTTGCCTTCTTCGTTCCAAGGAAGTCCTCGCTGTATGCAGCAAAACTATCAAGATGCGATGGCCATGGTCAGGAAATTTGGTCGCCCTGACCTATTTATTACATTTACATGTAATCCCACCTGGCCAGAAATTGTAAATGCATTGCAAGGTAGAGAGAGACCTGAAAATAGACCCGATATTGTGGTCAGAGTATTTAAGTTAAAATTATCTGAGCTTTTGAATGATCTCCTCAAAAAAAAAAATATTTGGGGCAGTAACATCATACATTTATGTAATTGAATTCCAAAAGCGGGGGTTGCCTCATTGTCATATTTTATTGACATTAGATTCATCTTCCAAAATTCGCACCAAAGATGACATCGATAAATTTGTGAGGGCCGAACTACCTGATGTTACTCTAAATGAAAGGCTATACCAAATTGTTACTAAATGTATGGTCCATGGCCCCTGTGGTCTTATAAATCCTAAATCCCCCTGCATGAAAGATGGTGAATGCTCAAAAAAATTCCCAAAAACATTCATAAAGGAGACGGAAGAAAATATAAATGGCTACCCAGTGTATAAAAGAAGGCAAACTGAACCTGTAAGAGTAGGGAACTATTATATAGATAATCGCTGGATAGTTCCCTATAATCCATGGCTATCCAAAAAGTATAATGCCCATATAAATGTTGAGGTTTGTGCATCTGTTAAAAGTGTGAAATATTTGTACAAATATGTGTACAAAGGGCATGATGCTGCCTCTGTAACATTAAAAACTGATGCTGCAGATCACGATGAAATAATAAATTTTTTGGATGGGAGGTATGTAAGTGCTCCTGAGGCAATGTGGCGTTTAAATGAATTCTACATGTCCGATAAATCTCACACAGTTATTAGACTGGCTGTTCATTTGCCACAGAATCAGCCAATCTATTTTAGAGAAGGTCAAGAAGACGATGCAGTGGAAAGGGCATCAATAAAAGAAACCACTTTGACTGCATGGCTTCAATTAAACATAGTTGATACAGAGGCACATCCTGTTTATTATGCTGATATCCCTCAATATTATGTTTTTGACAAAGCAACAACAAAATGGAAAAAAAGGCAAAGAGGAGGACAACAAGTAATTGGCAGAATGCCTGTTGTTAGTGTTCAGGATTCAGAGAGATTCTACCTTAGAATGTTATTGTTAAGAAAAGTTGGTGCTGTAAGTTTTGAGGATTTAAAAACTGTAAATGGAGTAATATGCGAAACCTTCCAAAGTGCGTGCAAAGAGCTTGGTCTTTTAGAAGGAGATCAGCACTGGCATGATACACTACTTGAAGCAGCTACTGTTCATGTCCCAAGTTATTTGAGACTTTTATTTGCAATAATTTGTGGATTCGGTGAGGTAGAAAATATCCCCGAACTTTGGACTCAACATAAAAGTTCTCTCTCTGATGATTTCATTAATAGGTATTCTGAAGAAACTGGCCCACAATATGCCCTTGCAGAAATTAATGAACTATTGAGGTGTTATGGTTTAAATTTTAAAAAATTGAATCTTCCTTCTGTTAACTTGCAATGCAATTTGATTGATCTTTCCTATGATGTTGTAGAGGAGCAGTCCAAAGCTGATATTAATATTGCAAAATTAAATTTAGAACAAAAATATGTGGTTGATGACGTACTGAATGCAATTTATGGGGTCCAAACTAATGTATCTAAGTGCTTTTTTCTTGATGGACCTGCAGGAACAGGCAAAACTTTTGTATATTCTACCTTACTACATGTAGTTAGAGGAAAAGGTGATAAAGCCATTCCTGTAGCATCAACTGGAATAGCTGCAACATTGTTGATTGGAGGCAGAACTGCTCATTCTACTTTTAAAATTCCCCTTACTTTAAATGCTACTTCAACATGCAATTTGAAACCAAATAATTCAGAAGCTAAAGTGTTATTAGATGCTAAGTTAATTGTTTGGGACGAAGCACCCATGACTCATGTTCATGCCTTTTTAGCAGTGGACAGACTTTTGAAGGATGTAACAAAATGCGATGAGCCGTTTGGTGGGAAAATAATTTTATTGGGTGGAGATTTCCGACAAGTGCTTCCAGTCATTTTAAGAGGTTCTCGGTCCTTAACAGTTTCAAGTTGCATTAAAAAACATAGATTGTGGTCTGCTTTTCATGTTCTCAGATTAAACAAAAATATGCGAGCTTTAGATACTGAGAAGGAATTTGCAAATTGGCTTTTGCATGTAGGTGAAGGAGAAAATGGAGATAAAGTTCAATTACCCCCTATTTGCTATCCAGCTATTCAGGATCCTGTGCAACAACTGTTCAATGACATAGATTTTGAAACAGTGACGCCTGAAGAGCTCAAAAATCGGGCCATTCTCACTGTAACAAATGATTCATCAATGCAAATCAATAATCATGTATTGCAGTGTATGCCAGGAAATGAAGTCATTTATGAGAGCATTGACACAATAGTCAGTGAAGATCCACAAGATCAACTTGCATATTCTGAGGAATTTTTGAATAGCATTACTCCAACTGGAATGCCACCTCATAAACTTAAATTAAAAACAGGTGCTATCATAATGTTACTCAGAAATTTAGCACCTTCAAAAGGTTTGTGCAATGGAACTAGACTCATTGTGGTAAATTTGCAGAAAAATATAATTGAAGCAAAAAAAATAAGTAACGTAAACAATGAATCTTACCTGATACCTCGAATACCTCTTATTCCATCTGATAGTAACATGCCTTTTAAATTCAAGCGTAAGCAATTTCCTATTAGGTTAGCATTTTCAATGACCATTTATAAAGCTCAAGGCCAAACTTTTGACAAAATATGTTTAGATTTGAGCAAACCAGTTTTTACTCATGGCCAATTGTACGTAGGTCTTTCTAGAGTGAGATCTTTCGAATCTGTTACTGTTGTGTCTGCAAGTTCTAAAATACACAACTGTGTGTACAGGGAGGTATTGTGTGAATGAATATACCCCAGAATTTGTTATCATTGTAAATACATTGTCATATCATATCCCAGAAATCTATTTGTCCGTGTAAATACTCACCCACACTGTTACTAAAATGGAAATTAGAACATAGTAGTCCAAAGATATCCCCTTTCTCGCTGCTCCCTCAGAACCTGAGCTGTATGGTTCAGCAATAGGTAAAAAAGGTCTTCGGATAAACTGTTTTGCACCGTGTAAAAACTCAAATACCATACACCCCAGAATTTGTTATTATTGTAAATACATTGTCATATCATATACCAGAAATCTATTTGTCAGTGTAAATACTCACCCACACTGTTACTAAAATGGAAATTAGAACATAGTAGTCCAAAGATATCCCCTTTCTCGCTGCTCCCTCAGAACCTGAGCTGTGTGGTTCAGCAATAGGTAAAAAGGGTCTTCGGATAAACTGTTTTGCACCGTGTAAAAACTCAAATACCATACACCACAGAATTTGTTATTATTGTAAATACATTGTCATATCATATACCAGAAATCTATTTGTCAGTGTAAATACTCACCCACACTGTTACTAAAATGGAAATTAGAACATAGTAGTCCAAAGATATCCCCTTTCTCGCTGCTCCCTCAGAACCTGAGCTGTGTGGTTCAGCAATAGGTAAAAAGGGTCTTCGGATAAACTGTTTTGCAACGTGTAAAAACTCAAATACCATACACCACATAATTTGTTATTATTGTAAATACATTGTCATATCATATACCAGAAATCTATTTGTCAGTGTAAATACTCACCCACACTGTTACTAAAATGGAAATTAGAACATAGTAGTCCAAAGATATCCCCTTTCTCGCTGCTCCCTCAGAACCTGAGCTGTATGGTTCAGCAATAGGTAAAAAGGGTCTTCGGATAAACTGTTTTGCACCGTGTAAAAACTCAAATACCATACACCCCAGAATTTGTTATTATTGTAAATACATTGTCATATCATATACCAGAAATCTATTTGTCAGTGTAAATACTCACCCACACTGTTACTAAAATGGAAATTAGAACATAGTAGTCCAAAGATATCCCCTTTCTCGCTGCTCCCTCAGAACCTGAGCTGTGTGGTTCAGCAATAGGTAAAAAGGGTCTTCGGATAAACTGTTTTGCACCGTGTAAAAACTCAAATACCATACACCCCAGAATTTGTTATTATTGTAAATACATTGTCATATCATATACCAGAAATCTATTTGTCAGTGTAAATACTCACCCACACTGTTACTAAAATGGAAATTAGAACATAGTAGTTCAAAGATATCCCTTTCTCGCTGCTCCCTCAGAACCTGAGCTGTGTGGTTCAGCAATAGGTAAAAAGGGGTCTTCGGATAAACTGTTTTGCACCGTGTAAAAACTCAAGTACCATACACCCCAGAATTTGTTATTATTGTAAATACATTGTCATATCATATCCCAGAAATCTATTTGTCAGTGTAAATACTCACCCACACTGTTACTAAAATGGAAATTAGAACATAGTAGTCCAAAGATATCCCCTTTCTCGCTGCAACCTCAGAACCTGAGCTGTATGGTTTAGCAATACATAATCAGATCAATTTTCAGGTCTATGTAGACTAAATAGGGCCCATTTTAAGCTAGACTAAAGAATTGTAGTGTCCGATGGGCGAGTGTAGCGAGCTCGGAACGCGAAGCGATCCGGAGGGAACTGCTTGCAGTTCCGGGGGTTGGCGAGCGGCAGCGAGCAGGGGGCGTTAGCCCCCTAGTATAAAGAAATACATCAAAGCATTCAGAGTTATCCATACAAGCACTCATTTTCTTTTATGGTTCTTAAGATGCAACTGATGGCACATTTGTTTTGTATCCTCCAAACTTTCCTTAAGGCATTGCAAGCGGAAACATAAATAAGACTTTTCTGTGAATTAAACACGTAGCTATAAAGACAATGCTAGCTTGGTAATTCGACGACATTCTACTATAAGTAGTATAGTAAAAAGATAACATAGCGCATATATGTGATATCCCTATCATCAAGTTAAAAGTTGTCAAAACAATTTTTTTCTGTAACTTTCACCTCTGTTTCAAATAATGCACATAATCGGAAGGAAGCAAATATACACCTCTATAAATCATATGCTATCTTTCTAGGCCTGAAGATTAGAGAATGTAGCATTGACATTTTCCAAATTGGATGTGTCATTCACCGAGTAATCTACGGGGACAGATTTTATCATTTCTTTGCTAAATGCAACTCTGAGTATATTGCATATAAGAATAAGCTAACCATTTCTGCCTGCACTTGATGCATGAGTGTACTGAGTTCAGCGCATAACAATATGCAATATTGATGGAAATGATGTCTAGCTTTTAATTTTTTTTATCTTTCATACTCCATTGTTCAGGTGAAGAGAAATAAATAAAAGACATTGCGAAATAACTGTATAATATATTTTATTGCCTAGTATGAATACATCTTTTCAATCGATTTTTGGAAAAGCAGTGACTTTCAATCAGAAGAGACATTAGAGTTTTTTCTCTTCCCACAAATAATCGTGTTTCATTATGCTTCAAAACATAATATTATATCTTTTCGGAATGCAATTACCTTCTATTATCTATATTCATAAAACGAAGTTGAGTGGTTCCTGTTATTCGTATATACACCACCCCACAATAATGTACCGGACGCCAGCGGATTTGCATAAAATCCGACTGCTTGTTTATGATTGTTTTTCGTTACATGGCCTGGGAACTTTGCATGTTGTTCTTGGTTAATGGAACGCCGACGCCTACATGAACATTTTGGATTATCAGGTTCTTCCTACGCTCATGAAATTTTATGGAATGGACGAATTTTACTTACAGGACGACAACGCTCCATGTCAAGTTACAGTCTCTTTCAAGCAGTGGTATCAAGATATGGATGTAAAACGTCTTCCCTGGCCTGCTCAAAGTCCCGACCTAAACCCCACAGAACATTTGTGGGACGAGTTAGAGCGACACTTACTGTTCAGGGAACCACGTACGAAGTCTACAGCTGAGCTGGCGACATTATTTTAGCGAGAATGCCCACAAATACCCATAGTTTTGTACCAAAACCTTGTTGAAAGTATATCCAGAAGGGTTGCTAGTGTAATTGCAGCACATGGGATACCACATCCCTATTAAAGCATGTATTCTTTCCCTTATACCATCACATCTTGCTGTCCTGTCTATTACTGTAGGGTAGTGAAAAGATAATTTCTTTTAAAAATGGGCGGTGATCCTCCTTTTGCATGAATTACAGATTGTAACCGACGTGGAATTGACAAATACAAGTCACGTACAACATTCAGAGGAATACGTTCCCACTCAAATTGCAAAAAAGTCCCTAATTCAGAAAGTGGCCCTGGAGGGGAAAATCGACTGCGAAGCTTGTTTTCCAAAAACCCCACAACGGTTCAATTAATTGAGATCAGGGGACTGAGGGGGCCAGATGAGGTGCTCTATTTCATCGTCGTGTTCATAAAACCAGTCTCGACCAATTCCACAGGTGTGAATGGGGGCATTATCATCTTGGAAGACTGGTCGTTTATCAGGAAACACAGTTTGCACCATTGGGTGAAGATGGTTAGCCAGAAGACTGACATAGTCATTTCGTGAAACACGGCCATTCAGAACAACAAGTGGGCCAAGACCACTATGTGATATCGCACCCCAGATCATCAATGAACCGCCGCCATGCTTAAACGTAGGCCGAAGACAGTCAACTTGATAGATTTCTGGTGGCGTTCTTCAAACGTAAAACGTTGGGTTTACGCGTGCGTTTAATATGACGCTCTTCTCGATGACTGGTCTGTCGAGGGCATCCTGAGCCTGGTCGCCGTGTAAATGACGTCTCTTCTGTCGACTGGTCCCAACGCCACCTCACAGTAAAATCTGAACGTCCTACTTCACGAGCTACTCGCCGTGCTGACCACCCAGCTTCCATCATCCAGATGATTCTTCCCCTCTCGAACTCTGACAGCTGCTCATATTGTCTTCGATGGCGGCGTAACGGCATGTCTACCTCAGCGTTTCCTTTGCAAATGATTAAGTACACTCAAACAAGCTCTGCTTAGCTGTTTTATACTCCAAGTAGAACGAAGTTCAACGCCCTCTAGTGGCATTACGCAATGCGCAATCAAACTGCATTTCTAATCATTTGCATATCTGGCCGACATGTACCTTCATGCCAAGTTTCGTTACGATCTCACAATTATTTCTTGATGCGCAAATTTTTATGGTAATGATCGTACGTCCATTTGTCGGGAATAATGTGAACGACTATTCGTCTGACCATATTACATTCTCCCACTGTTGTTGTGTCCAATTTTTATGCTCACGACACCATATTCGTCGCTTCAAATCATTGCATGGTGTAATAAATGGTTTGAAATAGCCGCTCTACCATGAATATTTGACGTATGCAGTTCACACCGGATAGTTTTTGATGAAATTGCTTCCTGTAGATGTGTATTCATCTCACACGTTATCTTGGATGCTGTTGTGTTTTTTGTGTCACAATCCGCTTCAAAACCCTTCTGTCTGTCATTCAACTTCGATTTTCGACCACTGTTATGCTTTTTAGATCATGTTTTTCCCTTTATATATTTTGATAGTAGCATTGATCGTAATTTGAAATGAGATCCACAGAAGACAAATTGTCTTCACACTTACAGTGTTCTAACGCGTTTAAACCCACAGTGAATGGTACACATTTACTGGTAGGAATTTCAGGATTTAGTCTACAGAGTATAAATATGAGCCACGAAGGTCCCAAAGAATTCACTCAAAGCGCGGAAGAGTGTACACAGCTCGCATCTTGCTCCACTCTAGCTAAAAAAAAACTGACGACCCTCCGCCGCGTACAGAATCAAACCTTTTTTCCTTTCAGCTGTTGCATGAAAGGAAATCTCCTCGATGAAAAATAGTTCCACTCAATAAAAAATAGTTCCAGTGGTAGGCTGGAAGGAGAAAAGATTCCTCCGTCTTCACACACGGTGACTACTGCAGAATTAGTTAAAATACATTAGGTATTTCCTCCATAATATATAAACCATATCAATTTAATGTACAATTTAACTCGTAAACTCAGAATACTTTCCATCTAACAAACGCCTTTCTGCGAAAATAATTCCACTCGTATTTTATAAGCATATTTCACCTACAACTCCTATAACCACCTATCTACCTTTCATACCTCAAAAGAATTCTATGTACTATCAGAAGTACACAAATTTTCTTAATCATAGCCAATACTTCTGAGTGGTGGTATTAAAGCTAACTTTCTCTCTCCAATTGTGAGTATACACGGTAGTTTTTCTCCAACAACAGTAGTGTTTGTTATAAATTAAAACGAAAACTATATTTAGCTTTTACAACAATTCTCAAAGCAAGTTTAATAATATGCAATGCATTGAAGATCTGAATTATAGCAAGGCAAAAATACAACGAGTTGTTTTCCACATAATAAAATCCTAATTCCAAAACCTAATGACACACAGGTAGATTTATTACAGATTAATTTTCATAGATATTTATAGTAGGGATAAAATTCAAACTTTATTTCTAAATCACAAAACATTTGACAAGGAAATTATTTTGAATTCTATAAAAAATTATTTCTTATCAAAGTATTTGTATAGGACGTAATACAGTATAAATGAAGGACAAGTATAAGTTAGTCATTCTACTACCAATCACACGAATACATTTGTGACACAGAAAGCAAATAACTGATACCACGTAATCATAAGTTTATATCATGATATAAGCTTCTTTTCCAGTTCCTTTTTTGCGTGAACTCAACTTTCACAGCTCGCAATACATGCCACCTTATTTCTTATACTATCGTCAAAATTTTTCTGGAAAGTGGTATAAAGCATTAACAGGGTATGTTTTTAAAGTGCATTCCATTTAAAGAAAATATTTGGTCCTTACGAGTTCAGCGTGTTAAAATAGTTTGTTCATAAACTTAGCTCAAAATTTATTGTATGGTATCGCAACACTATAGAACCAATAATAAAATACAGACAGAACAGATCATCCACGTTAAGTCAGTATGAAATTGTTTCCTCTTTTTCAAGAATTCCGTAAAATATACATTTATAATTACTTTTGTTTTACTTTCACGAATGCAATGAGAAATTACATCACCACTAGCAGCAGGTTTTCTGTACCTGGTATATAATGACTAGTAAAATTTAGAGATTATCAAATATAATGCAGTAAGTAAGGATAGTGCCCATGCTTGCTACTATGAAGCTTCTTTTGATAGGCGCGATTTTCCAAACAGTCAATGTCAATTCCTTTTCAGCGACGGACAAGAATTTCTGTTGCAATTCTGTTACTTTACCTACTTGACTGGTTAACTTCTGCGACACTTCGCAGATAGTCATAGATGCTTCATACACTCTTGTGGCAGATACTGTCATAACAAGAAACGGCACGAAACCTAACAAGCACGAGACACATGTAGCGAAAAAGTTTAATATATTATCGTAATCACTAGAATGCTTTAAAGCATTGAAGCTCAAAAAAAGAGTGCTTGCGTTGTAAATTGATGACGTCAGCACCAAGAGCGACATATTGGAGTCAGCTTCATCCACCAAATCTCTTATGGACCTGTAGCGTTTGAGTTCTGTATTGTAATCTGGAGCTGGGTCGGCTGTTAGAAATTGTCTCAAGTCTCGAATCATATCCTCAAAACGGTGGCATGTAATGGCATAGTATACAACAAATGTGTCTAGTGGTAGCGTTAAATACACCAGCTGAATCAATGAAATCCCAAACACTAGTATGGGTCTATATAAATTGCTGGACACTGTGTAACCAAATACGATATTTTCGAATCCTCCTGGACGGTAAAGCGTCACAACTGCGATCACAAACATTAATAAATACATCATAGCAGTCAGAGTTATCCAAACAAGCAACCATGTCCTTTTGTTGTTTTTAAGATGGTACTGATCGTACAGTTTTGATATACTTGCCGAAATATCCTTAAGGCATTGTATGCGGGAACTTAACACAAATCTGTGAATTAAACACGTAACTTTAAAGACAATGTAAGCTCGGTAAGACGACGACATTTCACCATAAATATAGTAATAAGATAGCAAAATGCTAATTTGACATGTTGCAATGAGCAAGTTAGAGATTGTAATAGCAATTTTTTTCGCGTAACTGTCACCTGTTTCAAATAAAATGCATAAACTGCAGACATCAAATATATATGTGTATGCTGTCTTTCTTTGCCTGAACATAGGATCCTGTAGCGTTGGCATTTTCCAAATTAAATGTGTTTTAACAACTTATATACAGAGGGATTTGACACACTTTCAGTACTAACATTAATGTTGAGTATCGTATTCAATCAAAAAATATACTTTCAAACTCGATCTCCACTTTATAAACGCGTCTTCATTTTACTGAATCGAGCACAAAACGATAAGGGATAAAAACCTAATGAAAGATACCTACATTTTACTTTTATTATCTTCTGCTCACCATTGTTCTGGTAAAAAAAATAATAAAATTAAATGACAGTTCAATGTAGATGATTGTCTATTATAGTGTAAAAAATCGATATTATTGAACGTTAGAAAAGTGACAAATTTCAATCTAAATTCTATCAAAAGAGACATTAGTATTTTTTTATCATGCCTTCTATAATATTGTGTCAACATACTTAAAAACTTAATTTTACTTCTTTTTGCAATTCGATTTTCTATTACAATCTATATTGATAAAAAGAATTTGGATTGTGTCTGTCATTCGCATTTGACAAAAACTGCGCTCCATCAGTCAACTTCAATCGAGATATCAGTAAAAATCAGGTTGTTTTACCAGCATTGATAAAGAAACGTTTTTCAGAAATTATTTTTAAAGAGTTCTATTGCTTTATGCTTGAATTTATTTTATATTTATTTTCAAATTATGAACAATTTCCCAGTATATGTTAGATGCTATCAAAAAAATAAAAACATTTCATTTTGACAATTTACAAGGACTTGGATTAGTTTTAAAGAGCGAATTTTACTACAATTGCAACTACTTTAATTTCACATTTTATCGAAACGAATCCCTTTTATAAAAGAAATGTTGTATTATCTATCTCTTTATATCTTTTTTCTTCCTAGAGATTTGATTTAACAAGTCCACAATCAATTCCTTACCTCAGCCATACATACACGGACTAACTCCAAATACTTCTGTGAGAGAAAAGGCTAATCATCCCACTGATAATATTAATTTTACTGGGTTGCCTGATAATATTAATTTTACTGGGATGTTTGATAAAAATTTGGTAGGGTTGATAAATTGACTTCCAACAAAAATGTTTTCCACCAACTCCTTATTAAATAAATTAGATCTTGTAAAAAGTATTCACCTTCAAGAGAAAAGTCGTACAAAAAATACGTATCAATAATAGTGACCCAATTCAATTTTCGAAAATAGTGTAATGTAAAGTTTTTCCAGTAACAATACTAAAAGTTGATCTTTGAGGAAGGTTTTTCAGTGTTATATCAGATTTCACACAACTCTTTTTTTTTCTTTTATCGAAGAAGGGGTTTTATTATGACAGTAAAATTCAATAAATTTTCTTTGCAAAAACAAATTGTAATGTTTTAAGTCTCACTTCATTACATTGTTAATATTAACTGGTTTTATAGTGCATGTGTTTTGTTTATTAGAACCTGTTTACTTCATATAGTCCTATCTCATTTTCTTTCTACAATCAATAGATAATCTGTCACTGTAAATTCTTTTCATATCAAAAGAAAGTCAGCTTCTATGTAGTAGCATGATCGTCAAATGTATAAGCAAAGAAAAATGAAGTACACCCAACCCTCGTTATACGGTCGCTCTTTATGCGACATTTCGTTATACAGTCATTTTTTAACTATGGCATTTATAGGATTTACGGTCCACAATGTTTCGTTATACGGCCAAAAAAAGGCTGTACTCTTAGCGACCTTCTGTTTAGTTTCAGCTCCTCCCTTTAGGCGGCGCTGTGAATATTTGCCTCATGAAAATATAAGGAACATTTGGCACCATTGTCATCATTTTACTGCGTTGTCGCTTTAGTGTAGTTAGACGTGTTTTTTCTTGTTTGTTTTCTGGTTGGGTTTTGTTTCTACAAGAACTAAACAAGAACTAACTACAGCGCTAAAGTGTCTCGATTAGTAAACTCAGCCATTCCCTGTTACAAAACACTGCAAAAAGAAGCAGAAAGCAAGACCAATATTTTAGGCCCCGTTCACATGAGGCGTTTCAACGCGCGTATAATGAGGCTAGCAAGTTCCCGCCGTTAAATTCTGTTTATTTATTCCTCTAATTCAAGTATCTATCTTTGCGACCTTGAAGAGCGGGACCCTGATAGCCTCGCCAACGCGCGTTTTACGCGCCTCATGTGAACGGGGCCTGAAACTGAGTCAATACACAACAGCGGAAAGTGATGATGGCAGCATATTAATAGCTTTCTGATTTTTCATGTTAATGTTCATCAGAAGATTAAAACAGGTTTTAAACATTGTATTTTATGTTTTTTTTTTTATTATATGTAGTATTATACATACGGGCATATGATTTCTTTTGTTTTTTAATTTACGTATATATTTATTTTTTTAATTTCTGTTTATTATTACATTGTTTTGTACTTTCATTTTTTATAAGCAATTTCATAGGAAATATAAACAATAAAATGCTTTATTAACTAAAAACTATAATATTTTATAACAAATTGGAACATATCCAATTGAACTTCTATGGGTTTGTATCAAAATAATTGATTCGCTATACGGCCAACTATTCCGGAACGTATCTAGGCCGTAAAGCGATGGTTGGTTGTATTAAAAGTGCCCACTCATAGTAAAAAGTTTATCTTGCTATTCAGTATCCGGCAACAATAAGATATATGAATAGATAAGTCCCAAAAAATGGACAGATGCTCTGGTGGGTGGGGTCTATCTAGCACATGGTTCTGCCAATGGTGGATCTCAACCATCAGTCTGCCAAGCGACCTTGAGCAAGTAAAATAATTTTTTTTCAAAATCAAGTTTTGAGCGTTGTTAATATTGTTTATCTTGCTGTTAATCCTGCAATACCAAGATTTATGTCCAATTTTTCGAACACAGAAAGCAAATAACTGGTATCACATTGTCAGGTATTTCGTGATAAGTACCTCTCCGACAGCTACTTATTTGTTTAAATTCAACTTACACACCTCGCAATGCATCCAACCTTATTTCCTCGCAATGCATCCAACCTTATTTCTCTTACTATCGTCTAAATATTTGTAGAAACTGGCTTAAAGCATTACACAGAATATTTGTTTAAAGTTCATTTTATTTAAAGGAAATCTTTGGCCCTTACCAGTTTCATCCAAATACGTTCTCCTCATAACCGAGTTCTAAATTTTCTATTCATGGTATTTCTTAAGTATAGAACCTATAATAAAAAGAGGTCAGTACGGATGATCCAAGTGAGGGCAGTATGTAACTCTTTCCTCTGAATTTATAATTACTATTTTTTTACCTCCATGACTGCAATACAAAATTTTTCAGCCGATGCCCTCATACCAGGTTTTTTACACCTGATCTAGAGTGACTGGTAAGATTTCGAAATCATCATGTATCAAGAAAAATGAAACAAAATGCCCATGGTTTGAAACTATGAAGCTACTTTTGATAGACTTAATTTTCAAAAGGGTCAATGCCAAATCCTTTTCAAAGGTGGACAATACTTCTTTTGGTACTCTGGTGCTTTACCTACTTGACTGGCTAACTTCTGCGACAATTTTTGGAAGATACTGTCATACCCTGAAAAGACAGAAACCTATCAATGACGAGACACTTGAACGGGAAAAGCTTAATAGATTACCGTAATTACTAGAATGCAATAAAGCAGTGAAGTTAAAAAATTGTGCTTGTGTTGTAAATTGACGATCTTAACACCAGTCAGCTTCTTCCTCCAAATGTCAAGTTTAAATCACAACACACAATCTGAAGTGCACGGCTTCTGAAAGTGCACTTGATTTAACGTATTAACGACTGTCGTTGCGTTTTTGCAACATCTTTGACTGGCTAACTTCTGCGACATTTTTTGGAAGATACTGTTATACCCTGAAAAGACAGAAACCGATCAATGACGAGACACTTGAACGGGAAAAGCTTAATAGATTACCGTAATTACTAGAATGCAATAAAGCAGTGAAGTTAAAAAATTGTGCTTGTGTTGTAAATTGACGATCTTAACACCAGTCAGCTTCTTCCACCAAATGTCAAGTTTAAATCACAACACACAATCTGAAGTGCACAGCTTCTGAAAGTGCACTTGATTTAACGTATTAACGACTGTCGTTGCGTTTTTGCAACATCTTTGACTGGCTAACTTCTGCGACATTTTTTGGAAGATACTGTTATACCCTGAAAAGACAGAAACCGATCAATGACGAGACACTTGAACGGGAAAAGCTTAATAGATTACCGTAATTACTAGAATGCAATAAAGCAGTGAAGTTAAAAAATTGTGCTTGTGTTGTAAATTGACGATCTTAACACCAGTCAGCTTCTTCCACCAAGTGTCAAGTTTAAATCACAACTCACAATAGTTTCTGAAAGTGCACTTGATTTAACGTATTAACGACTGTCGTTGCGTTTTTGCAACATTAGTAAAAACATTTATTTCTTGCGTGTTTTTTTTTTTATTTATTTTTTTTTTTTATTGTAGACAAAGCTTTAATGTCTCCAGGGAAAAAAAAGTTTTTCTCTCAAAGCAAGATTTTATAAAATAAATTTCTAAAATTGTCATTTGTTTTGCGATTTTTTTACTCTAATTAAAAGAGGTTACTATTTTGTCTTTGTTTGTATAAATATGTATTTTTTGAAATGTTCGAAAACGCAGCGTCTGTCCAAAGCAGTGTCCTTGTGAACATTTGTCCGATAATAACGGATGTCGAAGAAAACGGTTTTTAACTGTGAATGAAGCATTAGAATACATGAAAGAGTTAGATCATGGAGATGTTTCTGAATTTTCATCAGATGAAGACTGTCAAGGTCAAGCAGAAATATTAGTGAATCCCCCCCCCAGACCTCCTGACTTACTGACCGACGAGGAATGCATTGATGACGATATGTTAGGAGATAATTTGCCGTGACCGAAAGACAAATATGGTGATATCGAGCTTTTTCTTCAAAAACACTTTAAAATTTATCGGATTCATCACAAAATGATAAACATTTGTCTAAATCACCTGAAAAAATATTGCTTGGAGAAATTTGCCTCCCGTATGCACACTAATGCCTGCTGAAGAAAAGGCAAAAAAGGAAGCAATTATACAAAAATTGCATGATCTAGAGCCAGTAATTACAACTGTACAATCAGAATCTTTAGGAACATATTACTTAAGAAAGTATAAAATATATATATATATATATATATATATATATATATATGTACAACAGAAAATCTTAAAAAATTTTCATTTTCTGTTCCTATATTGAAGCGTTTTATAGGATTTCTGCTTTACATTGCCTATGTATGTCTTCCTCAAGAGAGACTTTCCTGTTCAGTTGCAGAAGATGTCAGTTGGCCATTAGTACACGTTCTATGCATACTACAGCAGAACTCCAATTATCCGAATCAATTGGGACCGGACCCCATTCGAATAATCAAAAATTCGGATAATTGGATTGTTTCCGAAAAAAGGGTCTAGTATGTATTTTAATTAATTACTGTATGTATGGTTGAAAATGGGAGAAAAAACTATTTTTAAAGAAAAATAGCTTTTAATTAATTAAATGAAACGGCAACACTTTTACATGTTAAGCGTACTTACAAATGCTGTACATTAGTACAGTGTGTACGTACTGTAACGTCGTGGGTATAGGTTGCGTGGCGAGTGGATTGAAGATAATTAAAACTACATTTAAAATTACAGCACATTTAATTAATTAAAGAAGAATACATATATGTTAAAAGTTTTTCGAGGCTAATAGATACTGTACAATTTTGGGTTTCAGTCCCGCGGCCTCAATCCGGAGCAGAGTTTCTGCGTCCGCTAACGTTCTCGTTTTTTACGATCCTCCTTTCCTCGAGAGAAGACCCCACACGTTGTTCCGAAGCCGCTAACGACCAAAGAGAAGGGGATACCCCCCCCCATCCGGCCATAAATTCATGGACCACCATGAAAGCTGTGGTCAGAGGGACCTCCCAGCGGTAACGTTACAGTACCCTACTGTAAATGAAAGTCATTGCTTGCTAAACATCTCGGTCAAATTAAGCTGTTTGACTGCCTTTATCTGTTTTTGGGCAACCAAGTCGCGCATCCGCTTGACAATGAGAAGTTACATGTGGTCACACTCGGGCTGTCGCTCCATCCACTTCAACGCAGTTTCAAAGCCGGCAAATTCTTCACTAGCAGATGGTCCCGTGTCTGCTTCAACTTCGAGAATAAGGTCATCATCTTCAACGACACTTTCTTCTCTCAAACTTTCTATAAGTTCATCATCATTTAGAATTTGAAACCCAGAATCATTATTTTGCGAATCGCAATACGTTTCAGTCTTATTTTTTTTCTGAAATTCAAAAAGCGGTTCGGATAGTCGGAGTTCGGGTAATTGGAGTTCTACTGTACTATCAAACAGAATTTGCATTTAGTGGATAACAATGTAGTTGATAAAACAGATAAAATGTCTAAAATTCGTCCATGTGTAAACATTTTAAATACCAATTTCAGGCAGTGACGTGTGTTTTTTCATCAAATCTTTCTATCGATGAACAAATAATATCTTATTTCGGTAGACATTCGTGCAAAATGTTTCTGAAAGGAAAACCCGTTCGTTTCGGGAACAAAGTTTGGCATTTGTGTTCTTCTGAAGGGTACTTATATCATTTTGATATGTACTCAGGTAAATATGAAGATAACACTACGGATCTGGGTTAAGTGGAAACGTCTTTTAAGTATAGTCGATGTTCCTTCAACCACTATGTATACTTTGACAACTTTTTACATCACATATGTTGTTGTCGAAATTGAAAAGGTCGTGGTTTCATGCCACAGGAATGATCCGTGACAACAGATTAGGAAAATGTCCTATTACACCTGTAATTAAAATGAAAAAAGAACTACATGGAACGTATGACTTCGTCTTTGATAAGGAGCATAGTATCGCAGTAGTTCGTTGGAACAAAGATTCCGTTGTAACTCTATGGCCACCAACTTTCATACAATCAATCCATCTTCAATGGCCAAGAGATACCCAAGAAAATAAAGAAATCTGCATCGGTAAAGCAACCTAAACTCATCGCGGGGATTACAACAAACATATAGATGTGGTGGACCTGCTTGATTATTTCGTTGCAATGTATAGAGTGCAAGTAAAGGGAAAGTAATGGTGGTGTCCTAGGATCCCACAAGTCATATTATCGAGAAATATCCAACAAATAAAAAAAAAGATGCAAAAACTATAGTAGCCGAACATTAAATGTACGGTTTTGACTGACGTTGCGTTTTCGCAACATTTTGTATATTTTATACAAATAAATGTTTATTTCATGATTCTTTTTTGTCTTAATTAGACTCTAATACGTCTAAACATTATTTCTGTTCATTTCCTTCAAGCGACAAGTAGTGCGGTCGTTAATGGGTTAAGAAAAATGTCCGATTCTCACCAGGTTCATACAAATTATTTTCGTTCATAGCAGTAGTTTCAAATTTTTTACTCCTGATATTGCGTAACTAAGAGGCAAAAATTAAAATGATGTCAGAACGTATGATCCATGTGAGGCCAATATCAAACTCTTTCCTCTTAGAGAATTTTCGGAACACTTAAAAAACATATCTTTTTTTAGTGAAGGACAGGGAATAATGTGGAATTAAGCCATTAAATAGTCAATATTTGTGCTGTGTTGCTGTATATGGTAAAAAAAAGATGCTTAACCACTGATTATGCACATGATTACCCGTTTTTACAATTTATTTTTCCGATGCTGTTTGTATGATAAATTTATTTTTTACTTCAATACAATATAAAATTTATAACTTCAATAGTTTGACTTTACTACAACAGTCCGTCTACAAGGATGTTCATTAAGGCACTATAAGTAAATCTGTACGCTTATTGACAGTACGGAGCTTCTATTGATAGGTATCATTTTCCAACATATCCTTTACATTAACGTACAATAAATTTTTTGTAAGACTGTTGTTTAGGGTAAAATAATCGATATTCGTACCATTTTTTTTCTGATGGATATATATTCGACAGAATCTATATACACTATAGTATCTTCGTACAATTTTTACATTTAGTATAATATCAATTTATAACTCCAATATTTTTACCTCCATGAATACAATACAAAATTTTTCGGTCGTAACTTTCTTTCCATATTTTCCCACACGGTCTACGGCGACTGATAAAATCTAGAGATCATCACTTAAAAACACAATGAGTAAAAATAGTGCCCATGGTTGCCAGCATAAAACTTCTTTTGACATGCACGTTTTTCCAAATGGTCAATGCATATCCCTTTCAGCAACAGACTGGAGTTTCTTTTGGGAGGAGTTTCTTTACTTATCTGACTGGCTAACTTCTGCTCCACTTTACGGAGAGCCAAAGATTCTTCACACACTCTTGTGTTTGATACTGTCCTTCCCAGAAACGTCAGTAAACCAGTCAAGCATACGACACATGTAGCCGAAAATTGTAATATATTATTGCAATATACACTCATTGCCATAAAAATTTGAACACCAAGAAATAATTGCGGGCTTGTAACGAAACTTGGCATGAAAGTACATGTCGGCCCGATATGCAAATGATTAGAAATGCAGCGTGATTGCGCATTGCGTAATGCCACTAGAGGCCGTTGAACTTGGTTCTCCTTGTAGTATAAAACAGGTAAGCAGAGCTTGTTTGAGTGTACTTAACCTTTTCCAAAGGAAACGCTGAGGTAGACATGCCGTTACGCCGCCAACGAAGACAATATGAGCAGCTGTCAGAGTTCAAGACGAGAAGAATCATCGGGATGATGGAAGCTGGGTGGTCAGCTCGGCGAGTAGCTCGTGAAGTAGGCAGTTCTGATTTTACTGTGAGGAGGTGTTGGGACCAGTGGACAGAAGAGACGTCATTTACACGGCGACCAGGCTCAGGAGGCCCTCGAAGGACCAGTGGTCGAGAAGACCGTCACATCATACGAAACGCACGCGTAGAGCCAACTGCCTCATTGGCCGCTATCCAGACACAGGCAGCACCTTCACTACGGGCCCCTGTGTCTTCCCGAACCATCGCAAGACGCTTGGCTGGAGGACATCTGGTATCGCGGCGCCCATTACGTTTGCTGCCAATGACACCCACTCACCGACGCCTCCGTTTGGAGTTGTGTCGAGCACGACGGGATTGGACTGCAACGGAATGGAACCAGGTCGTCTTCAGCGACGAATCTAGATTCAATTTGAGCAGTGATGACAATCGTGTTTGTGTGTGGAGGCCCCGTGGTGAACTCCTTAATCCTGCCATCGTTTTACAGCGACACACCACTCCCACAGCTGGTGTGATGGTATGTGGGTGCCGTTGCTTACGATACACGGTCACCCCTAATATTGATCCATGGCACAACGACAGCCCAGTGGTACGTCCATGACATGCTTCAGCCACATGTGATGGCACTCATGGCAGGGCTCCCAGGAGCTAGTTTACAACAAGACAATGCTCGACCACACACTACAAGGATGTCAAAAGACTGCCTCCGCCATATTACCACCCTTCCCTGGCCTGCCCGATCCCTAGATTTGTCACCAATCGAGCCTATCTGTGATCATTTGGGACGGCAATTTGATTACCTTACGAGTTTGGTTGAACTAGAGGCGAGTTTACAGCAACTGTGGAACGAGATGTCTCAGGACATCATTCGGAACTTGTATGCCTCAATGCCCACTCGTATCGCATCGTGCATTCGCGCTAGAGGGGGTTCAACAGAGTACTAAAACTTCCGTTCATTTGTATTTTTTTCTGCAATAAATGATCCTTTTTCTTTGATTTTCTTATCACTTATTTATAACAAAGTAGTACTTAAATGTGTAAAATTTCGTTTCATTTTGACGACTTTTTCTTGGTGCGCAAATTTTTATGGCTATGAGTGTATTATTGTAATCTGTAGGATGCATTAAAGCAGTGAAACTGCAAACAAAATGGTACTTGCACTGTACATTTAAGAAGTTAGCACCAAGAGCGATATATCGAAGTCGGCGTTATCCACCAAATCTGTTATTGACGTGTACCGTGTGAGTTGTGTACTATAATCTGGAGCTGGGTTGGCTTAGAGAGTGTCTGAGGTCTTGAATCATATCTTGAAATCGGTGGCATGTAATGGCATAGAATACCACAAACGTGTCTAATAGTAGTGTCGAATAAAGCTGCTGATTAAATGCAAACAGAAACACCAATATTACTCTACATAAATTCGTGGACACTGTTTAACTAAATATGATCGATTGGAGTCCTCCGGGACTGTGAAGTGTCAAAACTGTGATCACAAAATACATCAAAGCACTCAGAGTTAACCGAGCATACATCCATTTCCTTTTATCGTTGTTGAAATGAAATTGATAGCACAGTTTTGTTGTACGTGCAGAAACGCCCTTAAAGCATTGGATGCTAGAGCATAAGACATATCTGTGTATGAAGCTCGTAGCAATAAAAACTATGCTAGCTCGGAAAGCCGACGTTATTATATTATCTGTACATTTATAAAATGAAGTGTTTGTCTGTTTGTATGTGTTCAGTGTCCTGATGAATGTATGGCACTTACAATAGTGATATTTGCACACAAGTAGTTCTAACTTTTTGCGATTTTTGTGTCTAGCTCGAATTTTAAAATTTTATCTAAAACATATTTTTTAATTTATTTCTCAATTTTTTACCCTCGTCCGTCTTTTAGGGAACCTGATGTCATAGCTCTACGATTGAAGAAAGGAAATTATTTTTTCTTCGACCTTGGAACTGTGCCATGTTATGACGTCACTCGCGGAGAAGAAGTCACATTGGAGAAAGGACAGATTCTCCGTTTTTCCTAATGCCTTTTAGCTTTTTTTTCTTCTTAACGGATTTCCGATTTCAACATTTTTTATATACAGCAAAGATTATTTGATGTTTTCTATCTTCGCGACAGTTTAAGATCGATTGAAATTTTCAACGGATTTGAAATCAGCGAAAAATTTTACACCAAATCGACACCTTAAATGTGATTTTCGTCAAATAAATATTTTTTCAATTTTAACCTGTGTCATGTTGAGTACCACTCATTCTTAAAATTATTTAATTTTTATTTTTAATGTTTTCAGTATCAATAAGGTTTAATGTGTCCAACGAGATTTTTAAATTTTAATCTGAAGTATTTATTAATTAATTTATTGGCATTTATTTATTACTTGCCACTTTGAGGTCAAAACGGAGTTGCCTGTGGTGTTGGTTTTCAAAGCAAACCAAATGGGAATGCGTAACAATCACCGGGGGTTGGCGAGTGTCAGCAAGCTGTGGTCACACACCCCAAGAAAATAACTGTCAGTGGCCACGCTGTGACTAGTAAAATATGAAAGACAGCATAGCGTTAATTGGAGTTAAAGCAATCAGCAAATTAAAGTTTGTTATAACTATTATTTCCGTAACTTTCACCTGTTTCAAATAAAGCTTATAATCGGAAGCAAGCAAATATATATCTATATGAAGTATATGCTGTCTTCCTTGTTCTGAAGATATGATTTTTTCGTGTTATATATCATTTTCCAAATTAAATATGTCTTACACTGACTTAGATATAGGAGAAATTCAGAACCTTTCCGTGATAAAAGTACTGCTTAGTACCGTGTTCATTCTATGAATAAGCTTTCAAACTGTCTCCAATTGATTGATTAATTTTCATTTTACTTAGTTCAACACAAAATCATATACATTATTGATGAAACATCTTATAGTCTTAGATTTGAAGGTATCTAGTTTTTATTTGTATGATCTTTTTATGCCATTGTTCTGGTGATTAAAAATAAATTAAATCGAAACAGTTTGATATCTAGTATAAAAAAATTAATAATATTGATCTTTCGAGAAGCGGCGAGTTTATTTGTAGATCGTATCAAAAAAGGCATTAGTGGTTTTTTTTTTTCGTCCCTTTGAATATGTTTTTAAAAGAACTTTCTTTCTTTTTACACTTTGCTTCAACATAACATTTGCTTCAGACTTATAGATTTCCTCTCAATTCCTTTTTAATGACCATAGTTATTAATAGATCGTAATGTAATGTAGTACGACTGCAACATTTTGTTATAAAAGTATTGCTTTTCTCTTTTTAATGAACATTTTACCTTAAATGACTTTAATTATCCAGTTAAGAAAACGAGATACAAGACCTTCTATAACCAAGATGAAGTTCAAATCTTGTTAAATTTATTTTTCTAAAAATAGACAAACTATCAATTACTTTAATGATTGTTAGTGCAGTAGAACAGCTAGCACTGGATTTCAAATATTACAACTTACAAGAAGTTAATTTACACAGTATTTGCGTATGAAACTGACCAATAGTGACTTAACTGTTGACTCCTGCATACAGCAAAACATAAAGCGAACAATAAAATAACATGCAATAATTGAGGCTTGAATATTTTACATTTTTACTAAAGACAAATTGTTAAATGGTTGGTTGGAAATTTATGGTTCTAGGGACATATTCTGCCAAGTTAATTAAGTAGCAATACTTAATAATATTAGCTACAAAATGCTTTGTGGTATCAGAGGTTCACAAATCCGCTTTACTAAACTAATATTTTGGGAAGAGTGGTATTGAAGATACCTTTTCTACCTGTGGAAAAGTGAAATTCAAATTTTATTCATGTTGTAGTGCAGCATGACTCAAATAACTAATCATCGGGGTGATTTTGATATTTAATTAGACAAAATATTAAATACAAGTCACGAAACACCACAAAAGGAACAATTACAAGGTAAACATATTAATATCTCCGGGTCTGCGGATGGGGAGGGTATTACCGAAGCCAGACGTCTTCAGGGTTTGAGTGTAAGGGTTAACTTAATGTAATTTTTATACTCATGAATCTCCATAACTCCCATAGGTGGAGTTAGGAGTGTGTTATAATGTGACTTTCTTTAAAAAATATTATCGTATCACGATAGCAATATCACGTGGTGTTGTCCTCAGTTTTTTTCCCTTGGGTAATTGATCCCGGACCGTCGTCAATAGATTGCGTTGCTCTAGTGCGACGTTAATAAAAAATTACCGAATTACCTACCACGATAGTTGCTGAAAATTCAAACTAAAATCATATTTTGTTTTTTCGAAAATATAATTAGAATTTTAATAACATTTCACATAACAATGGAGATCATAATTACAAAGAATCCAAATACGAAGCATCGTTTTCACACATGCACATTTGTTAGACTCACAAATATTCGAAATAATTTTAGTGCACTTAGAAAGTAGAGCAATTATCCATACTTTAAAAATCATTTAACGTCAATGTTTTGCGTAAAGGACTGGAATACCAAATTCTTCGTAATTTCTACAGATCATCCAGTAGAATACAGTAAGTAAATATTGTCCCCATGGTTGCCAATAGGAAGCTTCTTTTGATAGGCAAGAATCTCCAAAAGGTCAATTCCAGATCCTCTACAACAATGAATAGGTGTTTCTTTTGGGAGGAATCTAGTTTGACAAGTTGACTGATTAATTTCAGTGCCACGTTGCAGAAAGCTACAGATGCTTCCCACACTTTAATGGCTGATACCGTCATACCCAGAAACTGCAGGAAACCAGTCAAACACAAAACACATATGGCTGAAAATTGTAATAAATTATTGTATTCACTGGTATGCATGAAAGCAGTGAAGCTGAAGAATATGGTGCTTGCATTGTAAAGTCATGACGTTAGCACCAAGTGTGACATATCGCAGTCTGCGTCTTCCACCAAATCTCTTATGGTCATGCACCGCTTGAGTTCTGTACTATAATCTGGAGCTGGGTAGGCTATTAGAGACTATCTCAAGTCTTTAATCATATCTTGAAATCGGTGACATGTAATTGCAGAGTATACGACAAACGTATTGACTGGTAGTATCAAATACAGCTGCTGAAAAATTGTAAACAGCAAAACCAGTGTTAATCTATATACGTTGGTGGAAAATATGCATCCAATTATGACCATTTTGAGTTTTCTGGAATGGTAAAAAGCGTCACAACTGTATTCACAAACATAAATAAATGCATCATAGCACTCAGAGTTAACCAAACAAGCACCTCCATTTTCTTTTATACTCTATAACAAAAAAAAATCGATGCACCAAGAAAGAGTTGTGCCGGGCTCGTTCAACTTGGAACTACGCTGACTGGTGACGTATAGTCTTATGTGACGAGTCCCGTTTCCAACTAGGTCCTGACGACCACCACAGACGTATCGGGAGACGTCCAGGGCAGGAGTCTCGGATTGTCCGGGATCGTCCCGGAATGTTGCTGCTCAAAATCCCGGATAAATGTCAAATTGCCCTAGAATTTCCGAGAAAGCTATATATCCCAATAACACCTACACTTTAAAATAATTGCTTACTAAAATAGAAACTTGTGGTATCTATGCACAGGCAAGTTGCAGCTGTTTTGCAGGCCAAAGGAGGCGCAACGCGTTATTGATTAGGTGGTCATAATGTTTTTCCTCTTCAGTGTATATGAGAAGACCATCAGGCCCTTTTAATAATTAAAATTTAAAAAAAAAACTCAAAATAACTATCATTATTTTTTACATATTTTTTGGACATAAAAAATTTCCTTAAAAAACTAGGTAAGTTATGTCAAGTGATTTCTCAGTGGAGAATATTGTGGAATTACATTTCTATATATATTTCAGTTTGGGGCACTATGTCCCGTAAATGCTCCAAAAAAAGTTGGTAACCCTATCTGGGGTTCCATCTTCTTTGATAGCCCCTTTGGTGTAGCCTATCATATCCGCAGGGTTCTAAAATATAAGTGTACCAAATGTGTGGATTGGTCAAAAGGTGGTTTAGTGTAGAGAACAGACAAACGTCGACTCTGCTTTATATATCTAACAGAAGTTCCGTTATTTCACCTGCCGCTGAATGGAATTTTCAAGAAAAATTGAGTTTGCTTCAAACTAAATTAGTCACGAATGCTGTAACAATTTAATTTACTATCTACTCATATTGATGATGAAATTCGAAAATATCGCTTACTAGGTGAAAGAATGACACAATGAAAACATATTCATAGGAAAACTAAGTGCAAGTCAATCCACCGAAAATTCGCCATTTTTACTGAAATTGATAGCACGGGAATATTCGTAGTCACTCGAAAACTTAAAATCAACTTCAGAAGAAGTGTGAAGAATATGAAATGGGTTATATGGTTGGATACAACAACTTTTCGTCCGAAATAAATTGTAGAAGCGTTGGAGAAGTTAAATTGTTAATAAATTTTTTTCCCGTACATTTAAATGATGCTAACATTTTTTTATGAAAAAGAATTGATGATGACTTTTCCATCAACGTAGTATTAATTCAACCCGAGCAAAGCCGGGTATTTTTGCTAGTATAGTATAAATCACTGACAAATATTAGTCAAGAATTTTATTACCCATCTGAAGACTAACATTGGTGATACAGAAAGCAAATAATTGATACCACGTTGTCAGAAGTTTATATCCTAATATAAACGTCTTTTTTCAGTTCCTTATTTGTTTGAACTCAATTTAATACCTCGTAATGCATCTCATCTTATTTCTTATACCATCGTCAAATTTTTGTTGAAACTTGTTTTAAGCATTGCACAGTATATCTGATAAAAATGCATTCTGTTTAAAGAAATTATATTTGGTCCTTACCAATCCCATGCAAATAATTGTTGTTCATAAGACGAGTCCAAAATGTTTTATTCATGGTATAGCGTAAGTATAGAACATATAGTAAAATACAGTCAGTATGATCCACATGGCAAGAAACTGTTTCGTCTGAGGTTTTACCAAGAATTCAGTGAAATACGAATTTATAGCAACTATTAGTTTTCCGAAAGCAGTAAAAAAATTTTGGTCAAGTCTCACACCAGATTTTCAACACCTTGTCTAGAACGACTAGTAAAATTTAGAGATCGTCAAGTATAAAGCAGTAAGTAAAAATAGTGCCCATGGTTGCAACTATGAAGCTTCTTTTGATAGGCAAGATTTTCCAAACGGTCAATGCCAAATCCTTTTCAGCGACGAACATGAACTTCTGTTGCGATTCTGTTGCTTTGCCTACTTGAATGGCCAACTTCTGCGACACTTCGCCGAGATTCACTGATGCTTCACACACTCTTGTGGCAGATACTGTCATACCCAGAAACGGCAATAAACCATTCAAGCAAAATACACTTGTTGCGGAAAGGTCTAATAAATTATTGTAATCACTAGAATGCATTAAAGCAGCGAAGCTCAGAAAAATGGTGCTTGCGTTGTAAATTGATGACGTTAGCACCAAAAGCGACATTTCAGAGTCACCTTCTTCCACCAAATCTCTTATTGCCATGTAGCGCTTGAGTTCTGTACAGTAATCTACAGCTGGGTCGGCCGTTAGAGACAGTCTCAAGTCTTGAATCATATCCTGAAATCGGTGACATGTAATAGCATAGTATACAGCAAACGTGTCAATTGGAAGTCTCAAATACACCTGTTGAGTTAATGAATACACAAACGCTAGTATGAGTCTATATAAATTGCTGGAAACTGTGTAACCAAATACGATCCTTTCGAATCCTCCTGGACGGTAAATCGTCATAACTGAGATCACAAACATTAATAAATACATCTTAGCACTCAGAGTTATCCAAACGAGCACCCAAATCCTTTTGTAGTTTTTAAGATCATACTGATCATACAGTTTTGATATACGTGCAGAAAACTCTTTAAGGCGTTTCATGCGGGAACTTAAGACAAATCTGTGAGTTAAACACATAACTGTATAGATAATGTAAGGTCGGTAAGTCGACGACATTCCACCAGAAATATAGTAATAAGATAGCAAAATGCTAATTTGAGATGCTAAGATCAACAAGTTAGAGGTTGTCAAAAGAAATATTTTCGCATAACTGTCACCTGTTTCAAATAAATTGCATAAACGGAATACATCAAATATATATCTATATGAAGTATATGCTGTCTTTCTTTGCCTGAAGATAGGATCCTGTAGCGTTAGCATTTTCCAAATTAAATGTGTTTTAACGACTTACATACAGAAATAATTGACACCCTTTCCGTACGTTGTACTGTAATGTTGAGCACCGTATTGAATCAAAAATTAGACTTTCAAACTATGGCTCCACTTTATAAACGCGTCTTCATTTTACTGAAAAAAAAAAAAATCTAGTGCAAAATCAGAAAGGATAAAAACCTAAGGAAATATATCTAGTTTTTAATTCTTTTATCTTCTGTACGGCATGTTCTGGTGAAGAGAAATTAATAAAATTAAAAAAATAGTTCAATGAAGATTATTATCTGTCTTTTATAGAGTAAAATAATCGATATTACTTATCGAAAAGCGACACATGTCACTCTAAATTCGATGAAAAGAGACATTAGTGGTTTTTCTCATCCTTTCAATAATAGTGTTTCAATATGCTTCAAAACATACTGTTATTTCCTTTCGTAATTGGATGATCTATTATCTCTAATAATATAAAAGGAAGTGTGTTGTTCTCTGTTCGGAGTATCCTGACGAATCTATGACCACTTACAATAACGAAATTTGGCACACATGTCAGAATATTTTGCAATTTTGTATTCCAGCCCGATTTTTTTAAATTTAATCTAGAACATTTAAAAATGAATTCAATGAGATATTTAATTATTATTGTTTTCCTCCGAATGGCAATAGGCTTCAATCAGTCTTAACTCTGACTTGAAGATAAATAAAGCATATTAACTTTTATGTTAAATTTTAGTTTGGATTATCATAACCTATAATATAAGTAACTTTTAATTTACTGTGCACTCTCCATTTTTAGAACTGGATCTCGGTTGTGCAATTACGTCGTTTGTTATTGTTTCTTTTTTAAGTTCGATAGTTTGGATTTTGAATTTTTAAAAGCATATTAACTTTTAGTTTGTGTTAACTTTTAGTTTGGATTATCATAATCTATAATATAAGTACCTTTTAATTTACTGTGCACCCTCCATTTTTAGAACTGGATCACGGTTGTGCAATTACGTCGTTTGTTATTGTTTCGTTTTTAGAGTACTTTAGTTTGGATTTTGAATTTTTAAAAGCATATTAGCTTTTAGTTTGTATTAACTTTTAGTTTGGATTATCATAATCTATAATATAAGTACCTTTTAATTTACTGTGTTCCCTCCATTCTTGGAACTGGATCACGGTTGTGCAATACTTTGTTATTGTTTCTTTTTTAGAGTACAGTAATTGTATTATCATTTTAAAGCATATTAACTTTCAGCTTGGATTATTTGGATATCTTTTTTTAAAGTTTAGCGATATTTAATTTTGATCGTTTATGCAATTTTTGAATAGTTTCATTTATGCAATGTTTTGTTTGTTTCTGTGAACTTCGGTTTTCATTTAGTTAATTTTTATCATTTTGGTTTGGTTGTCTTTTGGAAAGTATAGCGATATTTAATCTCAATTTTAAATTTAATGTAGAACATTTTAAAATTAATTTATTATTATATTTTTGTATTATTTGGTTTCCTAAAAATGTCAACAGTCTTCAAATGTTCTTTACTGTGCTCCCGCCATTCTTGGATTTATATCAATTATGCAAACTAAGAACATTTCTTCTATGTAGTTCTTTGCTTTCAGGATGAAGATGAGTTCTTCGAATTTCAACGTTTTACTGAGAAGCAAAGACCTGTTCCATCAATTTACTGTCGACTTGTATTCCAAGATTTAATCGGAAAGGGTGTTGTACATACGACTGAATCAGAGGACTCTGAGAGTGAAACAGTATGTAAATTTGAGGGATGCGTTGATGAGCAATGGAAATGTTGCTATACGAAAACTGAAGTACACAGAAATCACTAAACTTTAAAAAAGGTATCCAAAGTTAAAGTTTATGCTTTTGTAAGTTTATACGTTGCATAAAATATCAAAATTAATTTTAACTCAGATTTCCAAATTTTCTACTCCTGATATTGCATTACTATGAGACCTATAATAAAACGTAGTCAGTACGGATGATCCATGTGAGTCCAGTAAAAAACTGTTTCTTCTTGGAGGATTTTCCGAACACTGAAAACAGTTCCTTTTCAATGAAGAACAAGAAAAATGTTGGTATAAAGTGGAATTAGGTAGTTCAATAGCCAATATTTGTGCTGTGTTGCTGTTGATGGTATAATGCAGATGCTTAAATATTGAATCATTTTCACATGATTATGCATTATTATTATACATATTTTCCGATGTTCTTCGAATGTTAAATTCATTTTTGTTTTATTACAATATAAAATTTGAAACTGTAAAATTTTGTCTTTACGACAACAATGCTGTATACAAAAGGTCAGGAGTATGTCCATTAAAGCACTAAGTAAATCTGTCCGTATACTGCCATTACGGAGATTCTACTTATATGTATCATTTTCTAAAAGTAACACCAGATTTTCAGAAACGTACAATACATTCTCTGTGAGACTGTTGGTTAGGGTAGTATAACGAATTATTTTTTTGACATATTGATGACGCTTTCAATTTTTTAAATGCGTTCACCCATGGTTGTCCATAGAGAACAGTTTTCTATGCACTACAGTAACTAGGTACAATTTTTACGTTTTTACTGTAGATATACGAATTTATAACTACAATGTGCTTACCTCCATGACTACAAAATAAAGTTTTTCGTTCATAACTACCACCCCAGATTTTCCCACTAGGCGACTAGTAAAATCTAGATATATCTTCTCTTGATAGCCACGATTTTCCAATGCCATATTCCTTTCAACGACTGAGAGCAGTTTCTTTTGGTACTTTGTTGGCTTACCTACTTGACTAGCTAACTTCTGCGCTCGTTGCCTACTTGACTAGCTAAATTCTGATCTCGTTGCCTACATGACTTGCTAACTTCTGCCGCTGATGCTTCACACTATTGTGGCCGATACTGTCATTCCTAGAACCGGCAGGAAACCAGTCAAGCAAAAAACACATGTGGCTAAAAACTGTAACATAATCTATAGCCAAAAATCGAAGCACCAAGAAGGTGCATAATTACAGTGGTGCCGGGCTCGATCAATTTGAAACGGCACTGACTGGAGACGTAGAGTCTTTAGTGACGAGTCCCCTTTCCAACTGTGTCCTGGCGACAAACACAGACGTGTCTGGAGACGTCCAGAGCGTAGTATCCTGCCCTTACTATCGCACACCACACATGCCCACAACAGGGCCTTATAGTCTGAGGTGCCATCTCCTTGGACAGCCGGACCCTTTTCGTAGTCAATTCAGGCATACTTAAAGCACAGCGGTTCGTAGACGACATTCTACGACCAATAATGTTGATTTTCCTTTTGCGACACCCCAGACTTACTTTTAAACTAGATAAAGAACAACCGCTCACACCACGTGTTGCTATGAATTATTTCAAGCTTTCCCAACACTTCTTTGGTCATTTCAGAATGTTGACAATTTAGCCCGATAACTGGAGGCAATTTGGCGATAAATTCCGCAGAACCCCATCCAGGAACTTTTTCAGTCTATGCTACGCCGGGTTATAACTTTCATCCTGGCCAGAGGTGGACCAACTCCTTATTGACTTCCTCCTTTGTAAAGGACAAGCTCTGGAATAAATCATTCAATTGTTCTGAAATTTTAATAGCTTGTTTATCTTTGTATGTTCTTCACATTTACCAAATAAGATCGCAATTGGACAGCTCCTTCTTGGTGCTTCGATTTGTTTCTTATAGTGTATATTAGCGTAATCACTAGAATGCACAAAAGCTGCGAAACTGAAAAAATTAGGCTTGAATTATAAATTGATAGCGTTAACAGCAAGAGCGACATATCGTAGTCAGAATCATCCCCTAAATCTCTTATGTACATGTACCGCTTGAGTTCTGTATTGTTATCTGTAGTTGGATAGGCTGATAGAGACTGTCTCCAGTCTTGAATCATAACCTGATATCGGTGGAATGTAATGGCATAGTATACAATAAACATATCTAGTGGAAGCGTCAAATACACCTGCTGAGTCACGGTATACACACACACCAGTATACTCTATATAAATGTATGGATACTGTGTAACCAAATACGATCGTTGGAATCCACCGTGACGGTAGAGCCATCACAACTGAGTTTACAAATTTTAATAAATTCATCATAGCACTCAGTGTTATCCAAACCCGAACCCATTTTCTTTTGTAGGTTTAAAGTGATATTGTGAAGTACAGTTTACTTAAAAGCGCAGAAATATCCTTAAGATATTTCATGCGGGAACTTAAGAGAAATCTTAGATTTAAACACGTAACTATAAAGGCAATGTTAGCTCGGTAAGCTGACGACATTACACCATACGTTTAGTAAGCAGATACAATAATGATAATACGAGATATTGTAATTAGCAAGTTAAAAATTGTCATAACATTTTTTTTCGCGTAACTTTCACATGTTTCTAATAAATCTCATAATTGTAAGCAAGCAAATATGTATGTATATGAACCACATGCTGTCTTTGTTGGTCTGAAAATACGATCCTGTAGAGTTGGCATACTCTACAGGATCGTAGAATTTCGCAGATTAAATGTGTCTTTTCAACTTATATTTACAAGCTCACTAAATTAAATATGACAAAAATTAACCAACTAGATAGCAATCACGTAATACACTGATGTGATCACTAGAGCTCGGATTTTTCATGCCTTATTTTTAGTCCCTAATGTTGATAGAAATCCGTGTATTAAGTATATCAACAAAGCAACAAAAAAAAACAGAATTTATTTTGCATGTTTTGTGCATATTTGGAAGATTTTTCTCTATTTTTAGACATTTTTATACAGAAAAAAAAAATTTCACAGAACTTTGCTTGACCGTTTGGAAGGAAGGTTTTCAGAAGCAATCAAATTCAAATCAACTACGACTCACAAACAAAAAGTGGAAAAGGCGCAAAAAGTCAAGAATATTCAACAGCCTTCATCGCGTCAAAAGTTAGAGTCTGTCCCAATTTTCGAAGAACGAGATGTACCAAGATCAAGGCAATGTTGAAATCCAATATTGCTCTTTATAAGTTGGAGAATGAACATTTTAGAGCCTTCTTGAAGAAGTACACAGATAAAGAAATTCCTCTTGAATCGACACTCAGAATGAACTACATTTCGCCAGTGTACGAAAAGGTGATACAAAGAATACAAAATGAGATAGGTGACTCCCCCATCTGGATGTCGATGAAACTATTGACACCTGCTGGCGATACCTAATATATGTAAAGAGTTGGAAAAAACAAATCACTCCATGATCGCCAGGACAGTGGGTGAAGCGATTAATAGATAAAATTATGTATTAATTGAATGAAAGTGTGGATAATTTTCACTTTATCCTCCTCACTACCCTTTTTGTAAGAATAAAATTTTTCTTGCTTTGCAATTTCGCATATTTTGGGGTTTTAGTGCATATTTTTGGATTTTGTAATGCAAATTTCAGGCTACATTTTTGCAAATCGATCCGAGCTCAAGTGATCACATATCACATAAACGTCAACTTAAGAAAGTTATAGATGGGCAAAATGTTTAAAGTCACTTTTCCCAAAAAAATTGAGTAAGTCCTATCTTGAAGTCTGGTTTGTTAATATTTAGAAGGTGTCAAAAATGTCGTAAGTCGTTTTCTTTCAGTTTATGAGAAAACATAGTTGGAAAAATTGTGATAAATCAAGAATCCCATGTTGAATCTTGAATCTTAAAATTGCTGTCACGAAAAATTAAAAAAAGTGACTAATAACATTTTGCCATGTGAGCCCAGATTTAATAAATAACATTTCCAATGATATATAATTGTATGATATTACTAAAAAATAAGTTGTGATATGAGCCATCACAAACATCAGAAATAAACTTTTTCCAAAAAGTTGTCACGATTATTGCCGATCTTTCTTGGCCTGAAGATTTAATTCTTGTTATTTATCATTTTTTAAATTAAATATGTTATTTATCGACTTAAATGCAGAAGAAATGCAGACCCTTTTATACTAAAAGTAGTGCTGAGTACCGTTTTCAATCTAATAATAAGCTTTCAATCTATGTCTTCAATTGATTGCGACCTGCAAGAAGTTAAACTATCAATTACTTTAATGCTCTATATTAGTGCACTACAACATCTCTCACTGGTTTACAAATATTACGACCTGCAAGAAGTTATATTATTCAAACATTATTTGCGCATGAAACTGACCATAACTGACTTACCTGCCGCCTCCTGCATAAATCAAAACATAAAAGAGTTTAAAGCGTGAATCCTATACATTTTTACAAAAGGCAAATAAATAATTAGTTGGTTGGTTGCTATTTTTGGGTTCTGCCATTTTTGGCCAAGTTAATTGAGTAGGTAACAATATAAAAATCACTACCATTTTAAATTCTTAATATTTTTCAATGTCGGCTTATTGATTTTTGTAATCCTGGAAGGGTTTATTGGTGAGCACATAAGTATCATTGTTAAGCTGGGGCGCCATGGGAGATGTACTGGTTCAGTCATGCCTTTCTGGAGTAAATTCCTTAAAACATTATGTATCACATTATTATCTTGTTTTATGTATTCATTTACAGCCCATACCGCTCATCCAATCTAGGGATTTTCAGGTTCATTCAATGGTGACCTATATAACAACAAACTTGACTTCCTATATTATAACCATTATAGAGGAAATCTTCTTAATTTAAGTATTTCCGTATGCGATATGGAGGGTTAGTTGATCACTCCTCTAGACACTTATTATAGAGCTATGGTATTTCTTTTTATACGTCGGCCTTTGCAGGTGATTCTGATTTGTTGTAGTGCAGTCGAAAAAATAGCGGTCAGAATGGCTTTTACTCTTTCACCGACAGAAGTGAGAAGGTAGGTATTTTAATTAACGTCGCACTGGAACACCACAACGGGCTATTGGCAACGATCCGGGATTAAAATCGAAGGGAAATATCCAATGACTACTCCGCGTAATTTAGAACCATGGTTTGATGACGATTTCACACAGCTCGCACCCCACTCTACAAACTAGCACACCACGTCAACATGAGGACATGTGAGGTTACGATAGATTTAACTTGCACTATCCCCTTTGTAAACAACGGTCTTTGATTGGATTCAAACTCGCAACCCTCCGGTTACTAATCTGCTAATCTCCAAACCGGGTTTTATAGTGTGATGTCAATTTAAATACCACAACTTACTCACTTCAGCAATCTATAGTACCATTTAGACCTTAAAGAATTTTTTGTGGTATCACAATTTCGCTTTATCGAAACCAATATTTCTGTGGAGTGGTATTAAAGCTAAATTTTTCTATCTATATACACCCCGAGTAAAAATGAAAATTTTTATTTTTTAAAAGTGCTTTCTCTTTCAAATATTATTCCATCACGATAGTTGTTGAAAATAAAAACTCAACCAATATTTCGTTTTTTCGAAAATATAATAAGATGTTTAATAATAATCGTTGCAATGAATATTATAAGAACAGAGAAGTAAAAATTACGTTCGTTTTCAACAGAAAGAAAACCATAAAGCAGTGTCTTATTAGAGAGGCATTTGTTACAGATTCACATATATTTGAAATACATTTCATGCACGTAGAAATAAGTACCATCAGCAATCTTATCAAACAAATTTACTCAGATGTTTTGATTCCGCAACTGCAATACAAAATTTGTCGAGCTTGACTCTTAAAACAAATTTCCCCACTTTAGTTTAGGGAGACTAGTAAAATCTAGAGATCATCCAGTAGAATACAGTAAGTAAATATGGTCCCCATGGTTGCCACTATGAAGCTTCTTTTGATAGGCACGATTTTCCAAACTGTCAATGCCACATCCTTTACAGCGACGGACAGAAGTTTATTTTGGGAGGCTGTTTGCTCACCTCGTTGATTGATTAACTTCTGTGCCACGTTGCAGAAAGCCACAGATGCTTCCCACACTTTAATGGCTGATACCGTCATACCCAGAAACTGCAGGAAACCAGTCAAACACAAAACACATATGGCTGAAAATTGTAATAAATTATTGTATTCACTGGTATGCATGAAAGCAGTGAAGCTGAAGAATATGGTGCTTGCATTGTAAAGTAATGACGTTAGCATCAAGAGTGACATATCGGAATCGGCGTCTTCCACCAAATCTCTGATGGCCATGTACCGCTTGCGTTCTGTACTGTAATCTGATGCTGGGTCGGCTATTAGAGACAGTCTCAAGGCTTGAATCATATCTTCAAACCGGTGGCATGTAACTGCATAGTATACAACAAATGTGTTGACTGGTAATATTAAATACAGCTGCTGACAAACTGTAATCAACAAAATCAGTGTTAATCTAGACATGTTGGAGGACAATGTGTATCCAAATATGATGTTTTCGAGTTTTCCGGGAACGTAAAATGTCATAACTGTCATCATAAATATAAAAAAACACATCATAGCAATCAGAGTTATCCAAACAAGCACCCATTTCCTTTTGTTGTTTTTAAAATGGTACTGAAAGCACAGTTTTGTTGTACGTGCAGATATATTATTAAGGCATTGAATACGGAAACTTAAGGCGTATCTGTGAATTAAACATGTAGCTGCAAAGGCAATATTACCTCTGTAACCCGAGGGTATCTTACTAAAAGAAGTATTGTAAATAGATACAAGAAAGCTTATCTGAAATATAGCAATCAGCAAGTTAAAGGTTATCATAACAATTTTTTTTCTGTAACTTTCACCGGTTTCTATGAGAGAGCATATTCGAAAGCAAGAAAATAAAAAATTGTACGAAGTACGTACTGTCTTTCTTGGTCTGAAGATTTTACAATGTTGCATTGACATTTTGAAAATAAAACTTCTGTTTCACTGACTAGCAAACGGGTAGAGTTCAAAAGCTTTCCGTATCAAGGCAATGTTGAGTACCGTGCTCAATCCAAGAAAATTTGTAACTGTCCTCAGTTGATAAAGGATTCTTCGTTTTACTGATTCCTGCATAAAAGATATATTTTATTGCTGGAACCTGTTTTAGACTGCGACTTAAACAGGATATATTTATGGAATTTTTATATGCAATTATTCTGGTGAAGAAACATTATTAAAATTGAGAAAACAGTTTAATATAATTGATAAAATAATCGATATTGATTATCATTTTAAAACGATCTTGCTCATTGTAATTTCCTGCTAAAGAGGTATGAGGTTTTCTTTTCCCCTTGCAATAATAATGTTTCAATATGCTATTAGGCTTTTATTTCTCTTCACAATTTGAATATTACATTTGTCAAAGGAAGGTTTTTATAAATTTATACTTATCATTTTTATGATCGTAATTTATAATGGTATACGTAACTACTTTCTTCTTATTATTATTCTAATGTAGTATTTTTTCCTTTTTTTTACGGTATATTTTATCTTGAGTAAATTTAGCTGTCTAAAAAGAGAGACAACCTTAGATTACAGACTTTTCAGAGTTTACATCTTGTTATTTTCGTTTTGATAATGATGATAAACTTACAATTACTTTAATGCTTGTTAATTCAACATGACACGTAGGGTTCAGAAAATATTATGACATGCAAGACTGTAAATGACACCATCTACGACATAGAGCTTTCAACCAGGTGATTTTATTACTTCCACCTGCTTAAATTGAAACATAAAGATAAGAACAAATTAGTTGGACACCTTGGATAGATACTTTAATTGTTGTCACAGTGGAACCAAAACAACCGACTATCGGAAACGGTCCGGAATCAAACCCATAGGAAAATCTGAGGACAACGTAATTTTGAACCACGCTTATATGACGAGGTCAAACTTGAGCTGGTACCCCACCTCTGCAAACTTCCACACCACGCCAACGTGAGGATATTTGACGCCACGACACATTTAACGTGCCCTAGCCTCATTTGTACACGACCGTCTGTGGTAGAATTCGAACTCGCAAACCTCCCGTTGCTAACCCGTTACTCTTATAAACGGGCCACAACGGCCTTTCACTTTGTAGAAAACTTATCTTTTTTAAGAAGCGCTTCGGTATACTCAGAGACTTCAAACATGAAGTCCACAATCAATTTCTTTCCTCGGCCACAAAGAGGCCCGGTAGTCCAGTTGAAAGAGTATCATACTAGCAACCAGAGTTGCGAGTTCGAAATAAGCCAAAGACAGTCGTGAACAAAGGGGGAAGATGAACGTTCGCGACCACAAATGTCCTCCAGTTGGCATGGTGTGGACGTTTGGACAGTGGGATGCCAGCCCGGGTGTTGCCTCGTCATCTGACCCAGGTTCAAAGCTACATTGTCCTCGGGTCTTTCCTTTCGGGGGTTGATTCTGGACCGTCACCAATAGAACGTTGTAATGCTCCAGAGAGACGTTCATTAAATACCTACCTACCTACCTCAGTATCCAACCTCATAGAATAACTGAAAATACTCTGTGTTTACTCATCCCAACGATAAAATTAATTTTACTTGCTTCTCTAATAGAAAATTAGAAGTGTTGATATATTGACTGCAAATAAAAATCTCGTCGATATATTTTTTAATAAATGAGGGCTTATAAAAGTATTTTGATTCAAGAGAACAGTTATGCAAAAAATAAATATCAATAATATCGATCAAGTTCAGTTTTCAGACCTGGTTGACTTATTTTTCGGAAAGAAAACTAAAATTATAGCTTTGTATTCTTAGAAGTTCTCTGTGAGCTTAGAAAATTTCTATGGTCCTCACAGATTTTAATTTTTTCTGTTTCTGCCATGTTCTATTTTTTTGACAACGTAATTCATTGTTTGTTTGTTTTCTGCAAAAGATATTTTTGATGTTTTAAAGTCTCGTTTTTATTAGATTATCAATTTTAACTAATGATTTTGAGATCCTTGTATTTTTAAAATGGTGTTAACCCATATTGTCAGTTTCTCAATTTTTTATGTAGTCAATGTGCAATCTGTTATGGTAAATTCTGGACATCTTTATGATCGTATAGACTTCATTTGTACAGTAGGCTGGAAAAAAATGAACCTGCCCTCCTTGCTGTTCTGTATCTGAAAACGCTAAGATATGTGTCCAAAATTTCAAACCCAGAAAGCAAATAACTGATATCACATTATCAGATATTTAGGGATAACCTACCCTCCAGCTCCTTCTTTGTTTGAACTCACTCACCTCGAAATGCATCCCAACTTATTTCTTATACTATCATCTAAATTTATGTAGAAACTGGTTTAAAGCAATACACAGAATATATTATTTAAGTGCATTTTATTTAAGGAAAGTCTTTGATCCGTACAACTCACATGCAAATAATTTCCAAAATGTCCTACTCATGGTATTGCTTAACGATGGAAACTATTATAAACTGCAGTCAAGACGGATGATCCACGAAAGACCAGTATAAAACTGTTTCCTTTGAGGTTTTTCCAAAAAAAAAAAATTCAGTAAAATAAGATTCTATAAATACCATTTGTTTAACTTCACGACTACTCTACAAACACTTTCGGTCGAGACTCTCACACAAGGTATTCCTGGCCTAGAACGACTAGTAAGATTTAGATATCATCAAATATGAAGAAGTAAGTAAATAAAGTGCCCATGGTTGCTGCTATGAAGCTTCCTTTTATGGGCACGATTTTCCAAATCGTCAATGTCAAATCCTTTTTAACGACGGGCAGGAATTTTTGTTGGGATTCTGTTGGTTTACCTACTTCACTGGCAAACTTCAGCGATACTTCTCAGACATCACAGATGCTTCACACACTCTTATGGCAGATGTTGTCAAACTCAAAAACGGCAGGAAACCTGTCAAATACAAGACACGTGTAGCAGAAAAGTTTAATATATTATCATAATCACTAATGCATTAAAGCAGTGAAGCTAAAAAATTATGATTGCGCTGTAAATTGGTGACGTTAGCACCAAGAGCTCCATATTGGAGTCAGCTTTTTCCACCAAATCTCTGGTGTAAAGCACAACTCAGAATATTTTCTAAGAGTGCATTCTATTCAATAGTAATTTTTGATTTTCACATGGTCCCATACAAATTATTTTCGTTCATGGTCCTTGTCTATGTTTTCTACTCCTGATATTGCGCAACTATGAGGCCAATAATTTAATACAGTCAATACGGATGATCCTCGTGAGGCCAGTGAGAAATTCTTACCTCTTGGATAATTTTTTGAACACTGAAAAACAGATCCTTTTTAGTGAACGATAAGTAACCTGTTAGTATAATGCATAATGAGATAATTCAATATCCAATGTTTGTGTCGTTTTGCTATAGACTGTAAAAGACAGATGCTTAACCATTAAATCATTTGCACATGATTTCCCGTCATTACTATTTATTTTTACGATGCTATATCAATGTTAAATTTTTTAGTGCAATACGAAATTTAGAACTGCAATATTTTGTCGATTCCTTACTCAACCATGCATTAGATTCATAGAAGCAACCATGAAGATTCTTCCTATGTTTTAAATTGCTTTATCGTTTTACATGATAAGTGTCTTAATTTGGCCAATGTACAACTCAATTGTAAAGCTAAAACAAGTTGCACTACAACACTTAACATTTTCAAAGAAAGGCATAAGTTAGAACCATTTTAAAACGGAATTTCGACATTTGGAAAAATGATGAGTTTACCATGTGCACTTAAGTATAAGCGAGTGGAAGGATTATACAAATTAAGGTAATCCAGAGGAACGTGAACCGTAACAAAAACAGTTTATAATCAGAAAAATGTCAAAAAATCTCAACAGATAGGTAGTTTATTAACCTCAATGATAAACACTATGGACTATAAATCTCAATAGGAGGAAAATCCTTTTTTTATAAAGACAATCATTGGGGCTCAATATAATTAATTCAAAAAATAGTTTAGCTTATATGATAGACTTATTTGCCAAATTTAACGAAACCAAATTGAAGTTACTAGGTGATCAATTAAATTTAATCAAAGCTAAAAGTATAATATCTGCTTTTGTTACAAAACCTTTTCGATACATAAAAAACTTTGTGAGAGAAGAATGCTCTGTTTCAAAATCTTCCAAAATTGCAAAAGCGAGATAAAGATTTGCTTGCTTATTGTAAACACTTGACGACTCTTCTGACCTCAGACAAGGATTTGAATACTTTCTTCACTTGGTTATCCCCGATGGGGTGTTGGAGCCTTTTGCAAGTAGACCCAAAAACTCAAATCAATCCATACTAATACTGGAGCAATTTATCGAATTATCCACAAATGAGGAGCAGGAACCAATGTTTGAACAAGGATACCACGAAAATTCTGGTTATTAAAACAGAAACCAATTTTATATCATGCAATATGGGTCACTGTATAGAAGCTGTTGATTGTTTTCCATCTCCCTATTTAATAGAACGCGGATTTAGAGCAGTTATGGCCCTTATCACGGAAAAAAAAAGAAACCAAGTGAAAATTACTGCTCCTGAAGACTTACAAATGTTACTCACAAGCATAGAGCCGAACATAATCTCGTATTATTCCATCAGGTTCCCCAATCTTAATGAAAAAATAATAATTCATTTTTGTATTTTAAAACAAACGTTATAATTTTAATAAATACTACTTTAAATATCAAAATGTTTTCTTTATATTTTATTTTTTCGTCACCATTTAAAATTGAAGACATCGAAGTTAAATTTGTAATTTTTATATTATGTTGTTATGTAGACTTATTTTTCTTGGGGTTTATAATGGTCAGGTTTTTCCTATAAGGGGTCCATGGGCATAGTAAGTTTGGGACGTAGAATGCGTTAAATAAAGCTGTGAAGCTGAAATAAATGGTGCTTGTATTGTAGAGTGATGACGTCAACACCAAGAGCGACTTTTCGGAATCGGCGTCTTCCACCAAATCTCTTTTGGTCATGCAGTGCTTGAGTTCTGCACAATAATCTGGAACCGAATCCCTTGTTAGAGACTGTCTCAAGTCTTGAATCATATCGTGAAATAGGTTGCATGTAATGGCATATTATGCAACAAACGCGTTTATTGATAGAATCAAATATAGAAGCTGATTAACTGCAAACAGCAAACTAAATATTACACTCGATATAAATTGGAGGCCACTGTGAATCCATATGTGATCTTTTGGATGGCTCCGGGACTTTTCAAAGTCACAATTGTGAACAGAAAAGTAAAAATATACTTTAAAACATTCAGTGTAATCCATACAAGCTTCCGTTTCCACTTACGATTGTTAAGATGAAACTGATGTCTCAATTGTTCTGTGCGCTCCGAAATGTCACTAAGGCATTGCATGCGGGAAATTAAGACATATCTGTGAATTGAACACGTACCAATAAAGGCAATGCTAGCCCGGTAATTCGATGACACTCTACTATAAGTAGTATGGTAAAAGGATATCAAAACACTCATTTGTGATACCGTAATCATCAAGTTAAAGGCTGGCATAACAATTTTTTTCGTGTAACTTTCATCTGTTTCAAATGAAGTGCAAATTCGGAAGCAAGCAAATATAATTTGATATGAATCAAATGTCGCCTTTTTCTGTCTGAAGATTTGAGTTTTTAGAGTTGACATTTTCCAAATTTAACCCCTTGCCTGTGGAATATATTTGAGCAAAACGTGCAAAAAATGGAATTTTTTTTCTCTTTAATTTTGTTTGTTATTATCATCAAAATGTTAGCAATAGATTATTTTTGAAAAAAAAAAAAAATTTAACGAAATAACTACTATATTCAATATTTTCACATGTATGGGAAATGTTAATGGATTACAGTAATTTTTGCTCAAAATTATAGCAAAATAAATCAACTGACATAATTTTCAAAATAAATATAATAAACTAATGCAACAATATTTTATTTATATCAGCTGTCATGAATTCCATGTCCCTCAGATTCCTTTGAATCTCACAAATCCTTTACAGTATGGTACATACGAAAACATGGCACGGCACACAAGCCTACATCACAGTTTTTACAATAAACTCGAGTCTCACGTCGTATCCTCTTTCCCTTTTCATCAGTTTTACGACAACAAAGGAAACATTGTCTGGTTGGAGTAGTCTTTTTCTCCGTTAGTGGAATGTGTTCGGGAAAGTGTGGACTCGTAAGTCGCAACAAGTTCATATTAGGACGCCCTGGTCTTGTCGGCTGAATGTATGGCTTATTATCTTCAATAATTTGTTCCGCAGTTGAGATTCTGTTGTCCATATTACATTTTCCACCGCCTGACAAATAATAAAGGAATTCCAAAGTGCTTCATCCAGAAGATGGAAAAATATCTTTACGTAGTATTTCTTTCCACGTTTTCTGGCAATGGGATAGTCGGTAAGATGTTGATCAACTTTATCAACACCTCCCATAGTGTTGTTATAGTCAACAACTACTTTAGGTTTTAGTTTCTTTTTCTTCTTCCAATCTTCCGTCTCAATCATTTCTGCAGTATGGACCGAAGAAAGCAGGTAAATTTCTTTCTTGTCGTGCCATTTCAGGACTGTGACTTTCCCACGCTGGAAATCCGTCACCTTTATTTTTTTTAAATCAAGTGGTAAGTCCTTCCTGATTGCCCGTACAGTTCCGTATATGTCTGTAGAATATTGCTGCACAAGCTCATCAGCTAACTGTGGAGAAGTATAATAATTATATGTGACCAAACAATATCCTTTGCCTAAAAGAGGTTTCATCAATGACATAACTGCTTGACCAGACATGCCTAGATGTGCATATTCGCTGTCAAGCTTTGTGCCCTTTCCCGTGTAGATTATACTTGAAAAAATGTAGCCAGTCTTACTCTCACATAGCATAAATGTTTTTATGCCATACCGAGATCTTTTTAGAGGCATTTATTGGATCCATCCCAATCTACCCTCATATAGTATCAGGCTTTTATCATCACGATCGGGGGAATGTAAAGTGAAAAAAATTTGGTATTGAGAAACTGAAAAATGGGCCAAATTTTGTGCAGTTTTGCATTAGGGTGTGTTTCAAGGTCGACTTCTTCATTGTTCACAAAATGTAAATGTTTTCTTAACAGTTGAAATCTGTCGTAGGACATAACATTGCGAAAGAATGGAGTTTCAAGACATGTCTTTTTTGACCAAAACATTGAGACATCGAGCTTCTGAATAATACCCTGTGAAACATGGAGCAACAAAAATATTTTCATTTCATTGCCATTTGTAGGCACCCACCTTTTTGATCGGCTTTTTGGCTTCAGATGTTGCCTTTCAAAGCATTGTTGTGCATATATATTAGTCTCTTTCGTAATGGTGTGAATAAAATTGTCATCGAAAAATAGTTCAAATATTGTTTTTCTTGAGTAAAAGTAGAAGTGTCAATTGTTGCACCCACTTGTGGTTGTTGGAATGGGAATCTTGGCGGAGCTGGAGGAAGGTTATTCAAACATAGCGGCATCCAGGTTCGGAATGAAAGAGTTTCACTTTAGTCGTCACTTTCGGAATAGTCATACTCTTCTGCTGAAATACTGGTATCCGAGCATGAAGAACCTAACAAGTACCCTTCATCATCGTCTGATTCCAACATTACGAACATAATGTGGTTTGATTGAAATTTGGAAAGAACTGCAAGATTACAAAAATCCAACAAATGGCGCAAAAATGCCGAACTTTTAGCGGGAAATTATCGCCATCTATTATGCCAAAATTATCGCCAATGGTAAATTACATATTATGCATTTGACAAACTGAGATCAGGCTTCACGGAATTGAAGCGACGATTTTTCTCTTGCCCGAACTCAGGTCGGGCATTCCAAAATTGGCGCATTTGCGTTGGCCGAACTGAATTCGGGCATCACAGGCAAGGGGTTAATTTATCTTTCACCGACTAATATACGGGGGGGGGGGAATTCAGATAATTTCCTTTCTAAAATTAAAGGGCTGCATCTACCCGTTGCTGGGTGCGTATTACAAAAAAACGAAAAGCCTTTTTATGCAACAAACATAAATTTATGAACACAAGATCAGATTTCAGAAACGTACATACTGCGCAGGGTCGACAGATTTAGCCTAAACTGTTTACTTAAGTCAATTCGGGAGATGACATCACTTTTGAAGCGCCGCTCATTGGTCACTTACATTTCATGATTGCTTTACTTCACAACAACTGTGTGTGTGTGTGTGTGTGTTTAGTCGGAGAAAGAAACTATCAAACTTTGTCTTTCAAACTCTTGATAGACGAGTCTTCATTTTACTGTTGAATGCGTAAAACGAAATGCTCTTTTGATGGAAAATATATATCTTGCTCTTATATCTGTAATATTTCATACTCCATTGTTCTCTGAAGAGAAATAAATTAAATTGAAGCAAGAGTTTAATATATATGTTTGTCTGGTATGAATAAATCTTTTGTTTTTACTTTTACAAAAGGCAGAAAATTGCTTCGTCGATTCGATCATAATAGGAATTAATGTTTTTTTTTCTGATACATGCAATAATAGTGTTTCAATAGCTTCAAAACATACTTTATTATTTCCTTTCTCAATTCAATTACTTATTATAATCTACAGCCGCCCAGCCAGTATGGTGGTTATGATCCTCGGTTATCACCAAGTGGGCCCGGGATCGAATCCCGGATAAGGCATGGATGTAAAATTGGGAAAAGAAGTCGGTCTTTTTCCTGGAATGGAATCCCGTCTTGAAGGAAAGCAGCGCAAAACTTCTGTTCTTTTTGCTGGGATCATCGTTTGTAATAATAAAAAATATTCTTCTGTACTTGTCTTGAATGTTTCTGTTCATCCCTTGCTTTCATATGTGTCCCAGAAGAACATACGACAACAACAACAACATTATAATCTACACTGAAGATCCAAAACATTATGACCACCTACTCAATAAAGCGTTGAGCCTCCTATGGCCTGCAAAACAACTGCAACTCGCCTGGGCACAGATGCCACAAATTCTTGGTACATGATTTGAGTCAGGTTGTACCAAATGTCTAAGCAACGGTCACACAAAGTCGAGATATTCGGACATGGTGGTGTTTGAACTCTGAGCTGCCTCTCCATGACACCCCAAATGTGCTCTATAGAATTAAGATACGGCGAGTTAGGGGGCCAGGACATTAAGTGGAATTCATCAGTATGCTCCTAGAACCACTACAACACAATCCGAGCCTTGTGACATGGGGCGTTGTCCTGCTGGAAGATTCCATTTCCAGTTGGGAAGACAGACGCCATGTGAGGGTGCAACTGATCAACAATAATGTTCAGATAGTTCGCAACGTTCGTGGTCTGTTCTACCACAACTACGGGTCCCAGAGTCCCCCATGAGAACGTCCCCCAAATCATAACACCGCCACCACCAGCCTGTGTATGACCTGCTGTACAAGAGGGGAGCAACTGTTCGCCTGGCAGACGGCGTACCCTGATACGATCATCGACGTGATTAATTAGAAATCGGAATTCATTTGACCAGGCGATTCTCTTCCACTCATCCATGGTCGAAATCTCGATGTTCCCAGGCCCACTGTAGGGTTAGTTGACGATGACGCTTGGTCAACAGAAGCATACGAGTGGGACGTCTGCTGCACAGTCTTATATCCAACAGTGTCCGCTTAACTGTGTGTTACGAAACACTTGCGCTTGGGCCTGCATTGTATTGGGCTGTCAGCTGAGCCACTGTCTCACGCCGATTTTGCTTTATCAAACGGGACAGTCTCCTACGTCCTTTTTCTTTGATGAGGCGTGGACGACAAACACCTTGGGGTCTATTTCTAGTGTCACCGTCATTTATCCACTTTGCATGAATAGAAGTTAGATTTCATATAATTTACATTTCAAAAGCAAACGAGTTTATTTAACTCGAAAGGTATAGGTCGAAAACCCAATTATGATAAAAGCGTAACTTTGCTTCGTTGTATCTTTCATAATCACTATCATGTGATAGTTTTTAATTCGACATAATATTCGGAAATAATGTATCTTGAGGCAGCAAAATGTTGATACGATATTTGAGCATAATAGCATTATTATTTGCACTCAAATACATGCGATTAGAAGTATTAAGCAAATTGTATTTCAAGGTAATCCAAAGGAACATGATACGAAAGAAACAGTTTAATATCAAAAGTATGTCAAATTATCTCAATAGGTAAGTAATTAATTAACGTCGCACTGGAATAACACATGGATTAGTAAATTAATAGGAGATAAACCATTTTTTGTAGAGACCTACTATATTTTATAACTATTATTTACGATGCCCTGTAACTTCGTCAAAAGTCAGTGAATGTGAAAAACTATTTATGCAATCCATGGAATTTCAAAATTATGAAATGTTGTCCTCGGATCTTTCGCATCGGGATAGATCTCTGGCTAGGTTGCAGTACGAATATATGCGGTATAATCTCTCTGCTGAATCGTATTGCATCTCCCTGCGTAATTAGGCAGATTGGCATTGCGTTGATTTAAGAATTTTACAACGGTTTGCCCAGTAGATCAAGTGATACTTGTTTTAGGCTCCACGATTCGTCGCCACGTTTCCCGGCCACTTCTGCATGCGTGAGAGGAGACAACAGTGTGTTCTCCGATTTTTGCCATGGGTTTTAATACGTTTTGTGTTAGTTCTTCACAGGGAAGAATTATCACTAAAATTAATACACTCCATTATCACTGATCGTGTGTGTGTGAATTACTTATTGCCAAACGAGGTTCGACGTCATTCCTATATTTTTTGGCTCTAGCGACCGGATGTTTGGAATTTACCTTCTAAATACATAATATTTTTGAATTGCAACTCTACGAGTAGTGCGCTTTGGAAAATGTGCGTAAATTTTAAGAGTTCCTTCAAGGGTTAGTATCCGCGTAGTTCTCAGAAGCTGAATGTTTGTTGTACTAGTGCTCAAAAGATATAATTGTTGCGTATAGTGTTTTTCAATTTTCACTATTGCTGTAGTCATTGGAAGGCGACTCAGCATTTGCAACGAAAAAATGAAAAGTTGTTCGGTGTGATAAAGATTTGTTTCTTAATTATTTATAGAATTTATATTAGGGAAGAATTGCGCTGTTTAAGATCAGGAAAATCTTTAAAATCAACAAAAAAGATTTTTCACTTATGTCACTTAAACAGTGATAGAGTTATGCGTGCGTGTAGGAGGCAGGCTTCGAAATGCCAATGTCTCACAAAACCTAAAACAACCTAGCATCATTGCTAAGAGTCATCACATCGCAACCTTAATAATTCATTATTTTCACAGAGTACATCTTCATGCTGCACCTCACCTATTGCTATATGTCATTCGACAGAAATTCTGGATTCCTTGTGGTTGAGATGTTCGTAGATTTGTTAAAAACTGTATCACTTGTAATCGTCTCTCTGCTTTATCCATGAGTCAGCCTTTATCCTGCCAGCTTTTTGACTGACACCATCTAGAGCATTTTCGAGATCAGGAGTTCACTTTGCTGGCCCATTCCTTGTGAAAGAGAGAAGTGGAAGGGGAACTAAAGGTTCTTCAAGATCTGTATTGCTTTATTTGTTTGAATTAAAGCTCAAGCGATCCATTTGGAGGTAGTGAGTGACCTCAATACATAAGCTTATAGGCATGAGGTTATTTAGTTCATATTTTCACCGATAGAGGACGATCTCTATCACCAATACCGACATATCGGAGTCAGCATCCTCTACCAAATCTCTTATAGCCATGTAAAACTTGAGTTTTGCACTGTATTCTGGAGCTGAGTCCCTTGTTAGACACTGTCCCAAGTTTTGAATCACATCGTGAATTAGGTTGCATGTAATGACATAGTACACAGTAAAGATATTTACTGGCAACAACAAATATAGATGCTGAGTAATTAAAACGGCAAGCCCAGTATTATTCTATATAAATTGTGGGACACTATGTATCCAAATGTGATCTTTTCAGTTTCTCCAGGAACTTGAAAAGTCATAACTGTAATCACAAAAGTAAAAATTGGTGTAAGAGCACATCCAAAAATTTTTGTTGCATTCGTGGAGGCAAACATTTGTAGTTTTAAATTTTTAGTTTACTAAAAGGAAAAATGGCACTTGGATGCTGTAGTGGTTTTGAAAGTGGTCACTATTCGTAACCATGTTGCACTTGATTAATGGTTTAGTACCTGTAGCCATCAATAACGGCACGAATATTAAATATTCTACCTGAACCAACAGTATCACCGAGGATTTCTTATACAATTCTGAAAAGGATGTGGAGTCACGTTTGAAAAAAGGTGCCTAACGAAAAAAAACTCAAAACTGGCCATAGTTACATTTTTACTTGCCTGCTTTATTGGGTTTTCTTTTGATCTCTTGCATAAAGGATTCATGTCGTAGAGGTAAATAAATGCAGTCAAACAACTTTTTTGTGCTGAAAACAGAAAATAAACTTGACTATGATGCAGAATCATAGGAAAAATAAATATTAAAAATAGATAAACAAGTGCATCTTCATCACTGTGTGACATCTGCAGCAACTGGAAACAAATATTGGCTATTGAACAGCCCGATTCAACAGTCTCACAACAGATTCCTTGTAGTTCACTTAAAGGATATGTTTGTCACCGTTTGGAAAATCTTCAAAGAGGAAATTTTCTCATTTATGCCACTCGTGAACTGTTCGTTCAGACTGCAATTTATTAAAGGGTGTCTAATTACGAAATACAAGAGTGGAAATTTGATATTTGCGCTATGAGCGAAAATAATTTGCATGGGACTGTTGGAGATCAAACAAAATCCTTCTATAGGCTACATTTGAAAATATTCTGTGTAATATTTTGAATCAGTTTCTTCAAAAATGTATATAGTAGTATAAAAAATAAAATAAGAGGCTTTTTACGAAGTGCAATCTGAGTTCAAACAAATAAAACTCTAAAAGAAGTCAAGATATCAAGAATTCCTGAAAACATATTTTACCAAATTGATGAGTAATTCAGAAAAATGTTATTGACAAATGTTTTGGGGTTATTTTTTTTTTTAAGTTTACTTTTTTTCTCGACTGTTTCAAATATTTGTAATCAATGCATCTGGAAAAAAGACGCAACAGTATGTTTTTTATTCTATTGAAAATGTCCCTGTGCCGTTTTTATAACCTTCGCCTTGGCGACGGAGCATCACCCCCGTGGCGCCACTTGGCGATCTTGTAACCTTGATGAAAGGAAGGGAGTGAGAGGGACGAGTGTCGGTTTCCACAACCCACGCATGTGAATAAATGTTAAAAATTACAGTCCAATGCCTCATTCAATCGCTAAAGCTCTGCACAGCCCTCTTGTAGTTTTACCTTTTTAATAAGTTATTCGTACTGTCCGAATTCAGGAGAAAAAAAAAGCAATATTTTAGCAGTAAAATAAAATATTAATGTATTTACATTACTCACTTTACAATTCTCGGTTTACAGATGATTCTCGATTATACAGGTCATTCTTCATTATACAGATAATTCTTGTTAACACAGATTATTCTTGACTTCATAGATAATTGATCCGCGTTGTAAATTTACTTTTTAAGATTTTTATATTCGACTGTTGCTACGAAATCGGCGACCGAATTTGTCGGTTCTTCTGAAAACAAAACAAACTTTCTAGCGCGTACTCTCAAATTTTATGAATAAATTAATTAGAATATAAATGTGTTTATCGTCTGTGCGTGCTTCAAATTCATTAGCCCGTTGAACCACAAGACTGGCTATCACGTGACTCACTATCTACCAATCGCAAAGCGAATAAACCTGGAAAAGACCGAAAGATTTTTTATTTATAATAGAAAGATTATTCTTTCAACGGCAAAATTACACATAAAATGTGCTTTATTTTGACTTACTTGCCTTAAAATCTAGTACTTTGTGGTGGTGGATGAATAAGAAATTCAATTTATCAAAGTAACTAATGTATAAAACAGAAAATAGCGAAACAAAACAAAATTTAGCTGGAAAAAATGTTCTAAAGACATAAATCCGTGATTCTTCTTCCTCTCTTGATTTCGCAGAGTTGATACAACTTACTATTGAAAAGTGTGCAAGAATTGAGGAAGGCGAAATTCACCCAGAGCGAAAGAAACAGAAAACGTGATCTAACATGACACGAACACGAGTTTCCGTTTCGTTCGCGTTTGTAGAAAATATTATCTGTCTCAAAGGTTCTGAGATCATTTATATTTTGTAAAGAACAAAAATAAAGCTCGAAATAAATTATCAGTTGAAGTTCTGTAAAATAAATACACTTTATAACAAAAAAATCGACGCACCAAGAAGGAGAATTGTCCAATTATAATGAAATTTCGTATGCAAAGACATTTGGAACGAACATGTAAATGATTAAAATTTGGTGTCCAATGAATGAAATGCGCATTGAGCAGGCGTATATAACGAGCGATTCTCAATCTGTGGTCAAAATTTCTGTTGCATTTCAACAGCGGATACTTACGTCGATTGTAACGATGCTTTGCCGAAACATTTGTGCTCATATTTATTGATCAAAATTTATTACATCTCCTTCAAAGTAATCTTCTCCGACTTCAATGCACAACTGCCAACGTATTTTACAATTTTCAAAACATGCCTTAAAGTCGCTTTGGTTAAACCTCTTCACGGATCTATCGAATTTTCTTTCATTGCATCAATGGACTCAAAACGGTGTCCACGAAGAGGAAGTTTCAACCTTGGAAGTAGGAAAAAGTCACACGGTGCCATATCAGTTGAATACGGAGCTTGTGGAGCCGTATTTGTTGAATGCTTTGTCAAAAAATCACGAATAATAATGGCATTGTGAGAAGACGCATTAACGTAATGCAAAACCCATGAGTTTACTCGCCACAATTCAGGCCGTTTTCGACGAATTGCTGCACGCGCGAAACACTCGAATAATATTTTTGTTGACCGTCTGGTCAGTTGGTATAAATTCATAATACATGACAGTCAAAGAAAACAATCAACGGATTCTCTACCTTCTTTAAACTTATTATACCAATCAAATACTGTTGTTTTTGATACACAGTCGTTTATAGAAGCTTTTTGCAACATTTCGATTGTGTTAGTTGTAAAAATTATATCGAGGAAACAAAATTTAATGCACGTTCTTTACTCAATTACATTCGACATTTGGGAAAATCAACGAAGTGAAAATTCTTCTCTTATTAAAAACAAATTTATTTTCAGATGTTAAAATCAAATAAATCCCTGATTGATGCCACATGTTTATGTAAGTCGTGAAAATATTTGATAAATGTTTGCAGACGATATCTACTATATTGTATTTTAAAGGAAGCATTCCGGATTCATTTTGATCACAGTAGTATAACGATCTGCAATAAGTTAATTTACACAATATTCGTACATGAAACTGACCACAAGAAACGTAACTGTCACCCCCTGCATAAAGCAAAGCATAAAGGTAAAACTAAAATAACGTGGAAAGAGTTTAATACGTTAATCCCTTACATTTTTATAAAAGGCAAATCGTTAGTTGGTTGAGATTTTATAGTTCTAGGACCATATTTCGCCAAGTTAATTAAGTAGGTAACAGTATTTTTTTTTAAATACAATTTTAAATTATTAATTTTTGTAAATATTACCTTCCGGATTTTTGTAACCCTTGAAGGATTAATTAGTGAGAACATAAGTCTCAATTTTAAGCTAGGGCTCCATGGGAGATGCTGCCACATCGCACCGAACACGAACTGGTTCAAACATGCCTTCCAGAAGAAATTTTTTTTTTATTGTTTATCACCTTATTATTAGGGCAACTTTTTGGTTGCTGTAAAAATGGGAAAAGTTGCATTTATCATTCCCTAAAGTTGCATTTCTGGAAATAAAGTTGAATTTATGTTTGATACACTAAATTCTAAAATAAATTATTCGTAAAAAATGAAAAATATATTGACAATTTTAGTTGTGTACCACAGTTTTATAATACATACTGAAATACAAAAGAACATTGAATGGCCGATCCTTGGCCAGTAATTTCTTTTTAACATTGATACACACTATGCGAAACAAAATCGCTGGTCCGTAACGTGTTTATACAGGTGGAAGGTTCACTTGTGCTACTGCCGCCAGAACTTTCCGAGGATCAAAACATTTTCCAGATGGCGCTGTTGAAGCTACTGCTACGACAGCCGTGCGCCGGAGAAGGGAAAATTTAGATGTTTAAATATTTTTATTTACTATCTACTACTGAGAGACTTTTATAAACATACCCAACTAATAAAGTAGTGTACATTACATTAATGCTCATATAATTACGTTTTTTTTTAATATGCTCCTAAAATATAACCTGTGCACCTAATTTAAAACTTAGGTGCACAAAGTGCACCTGTATTAAAAAATCTATTTCGAGGCCTGATTTAGACCTTAGAGAATTTTTTTCTGGTATCAGAAATCCACAATTCCGCTTTATCCAAACCAAGATTTCTGAGGAGAAGTATTTGAAGCTAACTTTTCCTTTCTATGTGCACCCCGCGTATAAGTGAAAATCAAATTTTATTCGAGGGGCTTTCTTTTTCAAATATTATCCTATAACGATAGTTGCTGAAAATTAAAACTAAACTCATATTTTGTTTTTTTCAAAAATATCATATTGTCGAAACAACAAAATATGGGTTTAGATTTTAAGATAAACGATGCAATGAATGATGTTTAGATGTTAAGATAATCGATGCAATGAATGATGTTTAGATGTTAAGATAATCGATGCAATGAATGATGTTTAGGTGTTTAATAATAATCGATGCAATGAATATAATAATTACAAATAAGCAAAACTAAATTTCGTTTTCAACAGAATGAAAACCATAATGCAGCATCTTATTAGGGATGCATTTGTAGCAGATTCACATATATTTGAAATACTTTGCATGCACGTAGAAATAAGTGTAACTATCTATCTTACTAAAAAACTTAACTCAAGTGTTTTGCTTCCACGACTGCAATACAAAATATTTCGGTACTGGCCCATAAAACAAATTTTCTCAACGTAATTCGTGCGACTAGTAAAATCTAGAGATCATTCACTAGAATGCTGTAAGTAAATATGGTCCCCATGGTTGCCACTATGAAGCTTCTTTTGATAGGCACGATTTTCCAAACGGTCAATGCCACATCCTTTAGAGCGACGGGCAGAAGTTTATTTTGGGAGGCTGTTTGTTCACCTAGTTGATTGATTAACTTCTGTGCTACGTTGCAGAAAGCCACAGATGCTTCCCACACTCTAATGGCTGATACCGTCATACCCAGAAATGGCAGGAAACCGGCCAAACACAAAACACAAATGGCTGAAAAATGTAATAAATCATCGTAATCACTGCCATGCGTGAAAGCAGTAAAGCTGAAGAAAATGGTGCTTGCATTGTAAAGTGATGACGTTAGCATCAAGAGTGACAAATCGGAGTCGGCGTCTTCCACCAAATCTCTTATGGTCATGTACCGCTTGAGTTCTGTACTGTTATCTGAAGCTGGGTCCCATATTAGAGACTTTCTCAAGTCGTGAATCATATCTTCAAATCGGTGGCATGTAATTACATAGTAAACAACAAGTGTGTTGACTGGTAGTATCAAATACAAATTAAGATAAATTGCATACAGCAAAGCCAGTGTTAATCTAGATATATTACTAGACAATGTGTATCCAAATATGATATTTTCGAGATTTCCGGCACTATTAAATGTCACAACTGTGATCACAAATATAAAGAAATTCATCATAGCACTCAGAGTTATCCAAAAAAAACACCCATTTCCTTTTGTTGTTTTTAAGATGATACTGATAGCACAGCTCTGTTGTACGTTCAGATATATTCTTAAGGCATTGTATACGGAAACTTAAGGCGTATATGTGAATTAAACATGTAGCTGCAAAGGCAATATTACCTTTGTAACCCGTGGGTATTTTACTATTAGAAGTATAGTAAATAGATAGCAGAAAGCTTATCTGAGATATAGCAATCAGCAAGTTAAAGGTTGTCATAACAATTTTTTTTCTGTTACTTCTACCTGTTTCAATTAATGCGCATATTCGAAAGCAAGAAAATAAAAAAGTATATGAAGTACATACTGTCGTTCTCTGTCTGAAGATTTTACAATGTTGCGTTGACATTTTGAAAATTAAACATCAGTTTCACTGACTTTCAAAAGGGTGCATTTCAAAAGCTTTCCGTGTCAGGGCTCAAACCAAGAAAATTTTAAACTGTCCTCAGTTGATAAAGGAGTCTTCATTTTTCTGAGTCCAGCATGCATGAACCGATATATTTTAATGCTGGAACTTGTTTTAGACTTCCAACTAAACAGAATACGTTTAAAGTATTTTTATATGTCACTATTCTGGTGAAGAGGAATTATTGAAATTGAGAAAACAATTTAATATCATTGATAAAATAATCGATATTGTTGATCATTTGTAAAATGGCCTTGTTCATTGTAATTTCTATAGAAAAGGCTATATGAGGATTTCTTTTCACCCTGAAATAAAAGTGTTTCGACATACTTTTAGGCTTTTATTGCTGTTCGCAATTTGAATATTACACTTTTTAAAGGACGACTTTTATAGTTTTTTCTTAAACTTTTTTATGACTGTAATTTGTAATAGTACATAGATACGCTTCCGACTTATTATTACAAATGTATTATTTCTTCCTTTTTACTAAATTTTTTATCTAAAATAACTTTACTTATCTGAAAAGAGAAATAACGTCAAACTTCAGACTTTTCAGAGTTTACATCTTTTCAATTTTGTTTTGTTTATTACGATACACTTGCAATTACTTTAGTGATTGTTAGTTCAGTATAACTCGTATGATTCAATTAATATTATGACCTGCAAGACTGTAAATGAGACAGTTTACGACATATATGGGCAACCCCCGGCTCGAGGGCCGGATATTGCCCGCCCCGGCTTTTGATCCGGCCCGCGGAACATTTTAAAATTACGCTCGAAAATAATTAAATATTCTCGGTTCTCGCCAACAAAAGAGTGAGCGGGGAACAAAAGCCTGAACTACATGGGTCAGTGTTTCTCAACCTTTTTTTAGTTGACGTCACACTAAAAATGTCTTGAATTATTTGCGGCACACCTGAATATACAAATGTAAAAGTTGGTATTTCCAATACTACCTTATATAGTTATTTTTACTAATATAATTAGTATTGGATATGAGATGACTGAGCCTGTTTTCTTGAACAAATTAAATCAAAACGAGGTTTCAAAGACGCCAGACACGTTATCGGCGACACATCGCGCCACTCAATTAATTCCAAGGATAATCGGGAATAATAATTTTAAATTTCGTTATTAATTGTATCCGAGAAACGGCATTCCTCTTCTTGCTTCCATTCCTTACTTGCGGATGTGACTGTTATAAAAACACTGATACAAATCAATAATACTCGGATAGTTCTTTTTCATGATGAAAACTAATAAATTGAAGTATCAAACCAGACTTACAGATGAAAATTTGGAAAACACTCTGCACCTGTGTATTAGTGGGATAGATCCCAACATTGATTATCTTGTTTTTCATGTTCAAGCTTCTCTTTAATTTCTGGTGATTGTAAGTAAATACTTAATCAATACGATATTATTCTGTCCATGTAACTTTACCATGCTACTTTACAAATATATAAAATAAAATAAACCTTATAATTATTACTTTTTCACAACTACCTATTATCTACGGCCCCCGACTTCATTAATATCCTAAAGTTTAGCCCACATCTTTCCAGAGGTTGCCCATACCTGGTTTACGACATAGAGCTTTCAACAGGTAATTTTACAACTTCTTCCACCTGCATAAGTTGAAACATAAATATTAGAACAAATTAGTTGGACACCTTAGGCAGATACTTTAATTGACGTCACACTGGATTAAAACTACGGGCTATTCGAAACGGTCCGGGATCAAACCCAAAGAAAATGATCCGAGGACAACACAATTTTGAAGCGCGCTTAGATAACGAGGTCAAACCTGAGTTGACATCCCACTCTCCAAACTTCCACACAGCGCTAACGTGAGGACATTTGACGCCACGACATATTTAATGTGTCCAAGCCTCCGTTGTACTAGGTATGCGACATCGACAGCAAAACATCGATGTTCAAAATTAAAACATCGATGTTGATAGTACATCGTCCCAAAAACATGGATGTTTTTAAAATACAGTGTATTTAAACTTTTTCCTTCTTAAAACCGGCTTAGCAACTAGTGATGCGACATCGGCTCCAATACATCGATGTTTTTTTCTAAAACATCAATGTTTAGAAAACATCGACATCGATGTCGAATCCCTACTTCTCAGACCCTTCACCCTTGGTCACTTAGGTCTAAAAGTATGTTTAATTTGCTGATTATAAAAATTATGCTACTTGGTTATTTTAAAACATTTTATAACGGTACTTTTTTCATTTAAAAATAAAACATCGACAACGTAAAAACATCGACAAGTATAACATCGATGTTACAAAAACATCGACAAGTATAAACATCGATGTTACAAAAACATCGACAAGTATAAACATCGATGTTACAAAAACATCGGCCCCAATACATCGATGTTAAATACATCGATGTTTTTTAAAAAACATCGATGTTTTGAAAACATCGACATCGATGTCGCATCCCTACTTTGTACACGACAGACTTTGGTTGAATTCGTACAAGCAAACCTCCGGTTGTTCACCGGTTACTCTTCCAAGGGGTCCAAAGCGGACTTTCACTGTGTAGGAAAACTAATCTTTTTTAAGAAGCGCTTCGGTCTACCCAGATATTTTTGCCGACCAACCGGTATAGTGGTTAAGGTGTTAGCCTCTAGATCGGAAGGTTCCTGGTTCGAATCCGGGTCCGGGCATGGATGTTTGTAAACGTATGGTGCAGAGGCGGCTGGTGCACCTTTAATCTGTCGTGGCCGAAAGTCCTCACGTTGGGTTGGCGTGGAAGTTTGGAGAGTGGGGTGCCAGCTCAGGTGTTGCTTCGTCATCTAACTGTGGTTCAAAATTACGTTGCCTTGACTCTCTCCTTTCGGGGGCTGATTTTGGACCGTCGCCAATAGCCCGTTGTGTTGCACCAGTGAGACGTACATTAAATACCTATCTACTTACCTCAGCTCCAAACTAGAGGAATAACTGCAAATACTTCTCTTAGTTTAATCACCTCAAGGATAAAATTAATTTTAGTTGTTTCTGTAATAGAAAATGGGTAATAATTATAATTGGTAATTTTTAGTTAACGTCGTACTAGAGCAACACAACGGGCTATTGACGACGGTCAGGGATCAGTCCCTTAAGGGAAAGATCCGAGGACAACACCTCGTAATTTTGAACCACGGTCAGATGACGAAGCAACACCTGAGCTGGCACCCCACTCTCCAAACTTCCACGCCAACCCAACGTGAGGACTTTCGACCACGACAGATTTAAGGTGCACCTGCCGCCTCTACACCATACGCTTACAAACATCCATGCCCGTTCCCGGATTCGAACCAGGAACCTTCCTATCTAGAGGCTAACACCTTAACCACTATACCGATTGGTCGGCAATAGAAAATGGGAAGTGTTGATATATTGACTGCAAACAAAAATGTTGTCGATCAACTTTTTAAATAAATGAGGGCTTGTAAAAAGTATTTAGATTCAATAGAACGGTTATGCAAAAAAATAGATTTCAATAATATTTTTCGGCACCAAAACTAAAATTAGAGCGTTGTATTCTTAGACGTTCTTTGTGAGCTTAGAAAATTTCTATGGTCCTCCCAGATTTTAACTTTATCTGTTTTTCCCATGTCAGTTATTCTATTTTTTGCATTGTTTGTTTGTCTTCTGTAAAAGCATTTGTGATGTTTTCAAGTCTCATTTTTTTAGATTGTCAATTTTATCTAATTGTTTTGATATTCTTGTATTTATAAAATGGTTGTTATAAAATGGTATTTATAAAATGGAATGTTAACCCATATTGGTCGTTTCTCAATTTTTTTTATTTTTTCAATGGTTTGGTTTTGTAAATTCCAGACAAATGGAAACAAAACCAGCACCTCTTTATGATAACACAAACTTCTTAAGTACAGTCGTCAAGAAAAAACTGAACCACCCCCTCTTCATTCGAGTAATTAAAAACAGAAGAGAAATTTCAAAGAAGGCGTTTGACAGGAATTTATGTCTTCTATGAATTGAAATGCATAAAACTTATATAAGGGGCTGTCTTCATATTAAATTTGTTACCAACTTTATGATTTCCAATGGGAAATTTACGATTTCGAATCTAAATTCAAATTTAACTTCATATACCAAATTTCATGCCATTCAAATTCCATGTCACAATGCAATAATAATTATTAAATCAATGTTTGAAAAACTACTAATTGGATGATACGATGGTATGAAATAAATACACTGGCCCCCAAAAGGTAAGTACGCAAAGGTAAAATCAACAAAAATGAAAAAATAAATGTTTGATTAACACAAAATTACACATGAAGGTAGCAAATGTGTTTATTCATTGAAGGAACGCACAAAGATAAAAATAATCTTTCATTTTCATAACTAATCTGATGACGGTACTTTTGGAACATTGACAAAATGATGTTTAAAGCCAAACAAGACACATTAATAAAACATGTAACCACTTCGAACCTTCACACAAATTTTACAGCGATGTCCCATGTTGTCCAAGGGGTAATCAACCACCGCAGATGCAAGCAATTGTCGTTTCTCTATTAGGGCGGTATTCAACTATATGAGACTGGTTGCAGGAAGTAAACGTGCAGAGACAGCGCGCCCTAGGGCATCCCAAAGTTTTTCATTGGGATTAAGATCGGGGGAACACGGTAGACACTACATACGAGAAAGGCCTTCACTTTAAAGGTACTCTGGAACGATGTTGGATTGCTGGGGACGGGCATAATTGTCGATAAGAATAAAATCAGGACCAACTGCTGCAGAGTCATGATTAATATATTGTTACTCAAATTATTAAATAGCAATGTACCAACCAGTACCATTTTAATCTGTGATTTTTTAATGCCATCTTATAAACGAATTTAAAATCTTAGAAGGATTATTTGGTAAGAACAAGCTTCTAATTTGAAATGGTTGAGACATGCATTCCTTGAGAGTTAAAAACATTATTAATCACACTTTTTGCAGCATTTATTCTAACCATGCCGCCCAACCTACCTATAGGATTCAATTTCGTTCACGAGATGATCAATACAACAGCGAACTACTGTTCCAAATGAATAATCATAAAAGTTCATTTAAAAATAACTCGTTAACTCGAAAATCTTATAATCTATCTAATAATCGCCTCATGCGAAAATTGCTCCACTCGTATTTACTAAGCATATTTCGCCTACAACTCCTAAAATCACCTCAACTATCTACCTTTCATGACTCAGAAAATTAGAAGTTCACAAATGTCCTTTGTCATAACCAATACTTCTGAGGAGTGGTATTAAAGTTAAAGCTGGAATAGTAATGTAATGGTAAGATTTAGAGATCATAAAGCATAAAACAGTAAGTAAATATAGTGCCCATGGATGTAAATATGAAGCTTCTTTTAATAGCCACGATTTTCCATTGTCATTGCTAAATCCTTTTCAGCGACGGACAGGAATTTCTGTTTGGGCTCTGTTGTTTTTCCTACTTGACTGGTCAACTTCTGTGACACTTCTCAGACAGTGGCAGATGCTTCACACACTCTTGTGATAGATAATGAAACGACAAGAAACCGGTCAAACACAAACTGCATGTAGCAGAAAAGTTGAAGATATTATCGTAATCACTAGAATGCGTTAAAACAATAATTCTAAAAGAATTGGACTGCGTTGTAAATTAATGACGTTAACACAAACAACAAGTCAGCTTCTTCCGCCAAGTCTCTGGTTTTAAACACAACACAGAATATTTTCTAAGAGTGCATTCTGTTTAAGGAAAATGTTCGATTCTCACCAGTACCATATCAATGTTTTTCGTTCATAGGCCTAGTTCCAAATTTTTAACTTCTGATATTGCGTAAATATGAAACCAATAATATAATGCAGTCACTACAAATGATCAAACTGAGGACAGTTTAAAACTATTTAATCTTGGAAAATTTTCCGAATACTTAAAAACACATCCTTATCAGAAATTGAATCTGTTGGTATAATGTGGATCAGGCAGTTCAATAGCCAATAATTGTGACGTGTTGCTTTAGATGTTAAATGCAGATGCTTAAATCATATGCACGTGATTACTCATTAGAATTATTTGTTTTTTCTATGCTGTATCAATGTTAAATATTTCTTTTCTTTTTTTTTTAATACAATATGATATTTACAGCTGCAATATTTTGTCTCCACGAGAAAAATGCCTCCTACAAAAGGATTGTAGGATGTCCATTAAAGCACTACGTAAATCTGTCATAATATTGGGCTGTACGGAGCTTCTATTAAGTATCATTTTCCAGAAACGACAACATATCCTTTTCACTAACGTATAATAAATTCTTCATGATCCTGTTAGTGAGAGTAGAAAAATCTATATTTGTGTTACTTTACTGAAGGATTCAATTTTTAAAACACGCTCACTTGCCCATAGTGAACAGTTTTCATTCCACTATAGTATCAATTTCTACATTCAGTAAGTACGAATTTATACTACAATTGTTTTATCTCCACAACTGGCAATACAAAGTTTTTATGTCCTAACTATTACCCTAGATCAGGGCTTGAAATACCCGGGTGCACTGTGCACCTGAAAATAAAATTGTGCACCTAATGTTTTCCCGCTAGGTGCATGCCGTGCACCTAATGTTAAAAAAGGGGAGGGAACCTTTTATGTTATTTTGATGCTTGAACAAACTATTTGCATGGACCTCTCTCGCTCTAAATAAACGTAATTAAAATTCCTAAATACACACTATGCGGAAACAAAATCAATGGGCCGTAACAGGTTTATACAGGAGGAAGGTTTACTTGTGTCACTGCCAACAGAACTTTCTGAAGATCGAAACATTTTCCAGATGGCTCTGTTGAAGCGACTGTCGTGACAGCCGTGCGCCGGAGAAAGAAAAATTTAGATGTCTAAATATTTTTATTTACTATCTACTACTAACCTATCTAAACATAACCAACAAATAAAGTAGTTTACATTATATCAATGCTCTTACATTATGTTTTTTTAATGTGCACCTAAAACATAACTTGTGCACCTATTTTAAAAATTAGGTGCACCTTGTGCACCTGTATTAAAAAATCTATTTCGAGGCCTGCCCTAGATTTTCCCACACGGTCTAGGGCGACTAGTACAATCTAGAGACCATCAATTATAATACAATAAGAAAAAATAGTACCCATGGTTGCCATTATAAAGCTTCTTTTGATGGACACAATTTTCCAAACAGTCAATGTCATATCTCTTTCAGCAACGGACAGGAGTTTCTTTAAGGAGTCTGTTGGTGTACCTACTTTATTGGCTAACTTATGCGTCCCGTTGTAGAAACCAACAGATGCTTCACATACTCTTGTGGCAGATACTGTAATACCCAGTAATGGCAGGAATCCGCTCAAGCACAAACTACATGTAGCGGCAAAGTAGAATATACTAGCATTATGTCCAGGATGCATTAAGGCAGTGAAACTGAAAAAAATGGTGCCTGCACTGTAAATGACTGACGTGAGCACCAAGAGCGACATATCTGAGTCGACGTCTTCCACCAAATCTCTTATGGACATGTAGCGCTTGAGTTCTGTACTGTAATCTGCAGCTGGGTAGGCTGTTAGAGACCGTCTCAAGTCTTGAATCATATCTTGAATTCGGTGGCATGTAATGGAGTAGAACACAACAAACGTGTCTAGTGGTAGTGTCAGATATAGCTGCTGAGAAAATGCAAACAGAAACGCCGGTATTAATCTGTATGAATTGTTGGACACTTTGTAACCAAATATGAATGGTTCGATTTGTCCGGGACTGTAAAGTATCACTATTGTGACTATAAAATTAAAACAATACGTCATAGTACTCAGAGTTATCCAAACCAGCATCCATTTGCTTTTGCCGATTTTAAGATGATACCTATTGTACAGTTTTGTTGTACGTGCAGAAATATCCTTAAGGTATTGCATGCGGGAACTTAGGACAAATCTGTGCGTTAAACACGTAACTGTAAAGGCAATGGTTGCCCGGTAAGCCGACGACATTTCACCGTACACATAATAATAAGATAGCAAAGCGCTTATCCGATATATTGCAATTAGCAAGTTGAAAGTTGTGATAACAACTTTTTTCGTATAACTTTCACCTGTTTCAAATAAAGCGCATAAACGGAAGACAGCAAATATATATCTATATAACTTATATGCTGTCTTTCTTTGTCTTAAGATATGATTCTGAAGCGTTGGCATTTTCAAAATTTAATGCGTTTATAATTTTATATACAGAGGAAACTGATAATCTTTCGGACTAAAAAGTAATGCTGAGTTCCGTGTTCTATCAAAGAATGAGCTTTTAAACTTCGTGTTCAATTTATAAATGATCATTCATTTTACTGAATCGAGTGCAAAACCATAAAGGATACAAACCAAACGTAAAGCCACTAGTTTTTAATTTCATTATATATTCTGTACACCTTTGTTCTGGTGAAGAGATATAAATGAAAGTAATAACAATAAAATAGATAAAATATAATTTAATGTAGGTGATTTTCTAGTATAGTAAAAAAGAATCGTTATTATTGATCTTAAGAAAAGCAACAAATTTCATCTTTATTTTCTAACAATAGAGACATTAGCCTTTTTATCATTCTTCCAATAATAGTTTTTCAATATGCTTTAAAACATACTGTAATTTCCTTTCGCAATTGGATTATCTATTACAATCCGTATTCGTAAAACGGAGTTAAATGGTGTCTGTCATTCGCATTAGAGAAAAGCTGTTAACTATAAGTGAATTTCAGTCGCGACTTCAATCAAACACAGGTTGTTTTATCATTACTGATGTACACACTATTTTTCTTCAAATATTATTTTTAATGATTTCTAATGCTTTATTCTTGAATTTATTTTATATTTCTTTCCGAATTATGAACAATTTGTGAGTATATGTTAGATGGTATAAAAATAATCAAATAATTTCATTTTTTAAATTTACACTGGTCGAAAATAATTTTAAATAACAAGTATTACTATAATTGCAACTACTTTAATTGAAATTTCTCTTCTTAGAGACTTTATTTTACAACGCCACAATAAATTCTTTTCCTCAGACACAGATACAGGGACTAACAGCAAATAGTTCTTTGAAGTTAATCATCTCACAGATAACATTATTTTACTTTGTTCTCTTATAGAAAATTGGTAGAGTTGATAAATAGACTTAAAAAAAACGTTGCCCAACAACTCCATATTAAATAAATTAGACTTTGTAAACAGTAGTCCCATTCAAGAGAAAAGTCGTACAAAAAATAGGTACCAATAATAACAACCAAATTCAGTTTTCGAACAAAAATATTTGACTTATTCTGAAACAAAACTAAAGTTTGAGCTTTGAGGAAAGTTTCACTCTGTCCTCATAGATTTAAATTCTTTCTTTTCATTCGATACTACCAAAATACCCGACCTTACTCGTTTTAAATTGGTTTACTCTAGATTGAAGAGGTGATCAAAAGATATACTGACTTACGTTTTTGTAGAATAAAATAATATTTGAACACCTTTCGACATATTTTTATAATTTCTACAGCTTACTTTGGACACAAATCCTACACATGCATATCTATTCATGTAGGAAAGATCATCAGACTCAATCCCACAAGTGGTGTAGCATTGACGAAGCAGTAATAATCATTAATGATTTATTTGAAGTTGAGAAAATACATTAGGCAAGGGGTCTAGGGATTTTAACAAAAGAGAGATTTTAGGTAAATATCTAGGGACATGGGGTAATGTTGGATGGATATAAACAAAAACAAAAGCTGCGAAGAGCGCTAGCGCAACACGTCCGTTTTCGAAAGTTGGAGAGGGGGTTAAGTGACAAAAAAGGCCCTTAGTCACAATGTGTCGTCATTTTCAGTCTCCAGTGCTGCCATCTGTTGAAACACGCCTGGGGGCAAAAACCCCTACAGATCGGCCGTCCTGACACCGTCGCTGACCACAGCGGAGCACCATAAAACCAATGTGCTAAAAGAAAGAAACTTTAAGAAAAGGTACCAACTGAAAACGGCACTGGACAATACTTACAAATTCAGCTGGCTTAAGGGTCCATCTTGACACATTTTCACACACACATTCTGGATGGTTGCCTTTAGGCGAGAAAAGTATATGAGTACTCAGAAAAATTACAGTACTAAACTAAAAAATATAGTTACAAATTATTGTACCAGACCAATTTTTGGTGTCAGAAGTGGGATATATAATATACACAAAATAAAAATAATTTTCACTATGCCAAAAATTACACGATACAATATATAAAACAAACAAATGTATTATACGAACAAGAATAAAATTGAATTAATACTATAAAGGGGGGGGAAATGAAATCAGTGTGACCAAGCAAATGGTTTCATGAGATCAGCCGAAGTGGTGGTTTGATTAGGTCCGGCTAGACATCCTACTTTGGTCACTTCGTACCTACCTTTTGAGTTAACTTTCAAAACTTCGTATGGGTCAAAACATTTAGGTCGCAACTTTAATCCTCTGCCAAACTGGGTTCGCTGGATTGCTACGAGATCGCCCATTTTATAGATAGTAGCCTTCTTGCGTTTCTAGTCTTAGTACTTCCTATTCTCGTGTTGAATCTCTTTGTTATTAGCCTTCGCATCTTGTCGGAGAATATTTCGCTCCTCTTGTCTTTTGGGAGGTGATAACTGACGGGCTTTTTGATACAATGGAATTTCATCTTCCAAAATTATTTTCATCGAAATGTCAGTAGACTTCGTCTTCCTCGGCTCATAATTAGTTATCAGGTCTTCACTTTTCCAAAGACAGCCGTTCTGGATGTGACGAAGATCCAATTCATTTCCTGGTTCGCTGCATTCAGTGATTTGTAGTATCCAGTCAACATATTACTTCCCTTTAGCCTCAGCTTCATCGAGAAAAGAAAACGATACTCGACTCAAAAATGCGGATCCAATGATAGCTTCATAACATATGTCTTTGGCAGGGACAACCTGGAAGTCAAGTTGACAAACAAACCCGTTTATGTCAACAACATGTCGAAAAGATCCTTTCGTTTTTACCAGGTCGCTGCCGATTCCAGACAATACAGAGGTGTTACTTGTCAGTGTGGGTAGATTCTTCGTTTTCTTGTAGCCGTCATCCCTTAAGATGTTACGTATACTACCTGAGTAAAGGAGCGCGACAACCGACAACTCGCCTAGCATCACTTCTTTGATGAACTTGTTTGGGTGAAAATCCAAGTAAACCTCTGGCATTTCAGCTCCGACTGCAGCCTTATGGATCATGTGACTATCAATTGCTTTCTTAGGTTTAAGGATCTTATTCTCTGTTCCTGGGGTCCTTTGTTGGTTCTTTCTCGGACAAGCAGGACGAAGGTGATCTGGGGAACCGCAGTCATAACATCGGGGTCTCCTCTGTCCAGGATTCCTGTTTTGGCCAGTCGCTGGTCTGTTTCACGTAAACTCAGGCTTGATGTTTTCCGCCCCTTCACCACCAGAATGTTCTTTGTTTTGATTGCCATAACTTCTGGTGGGTCCCCTATAGTCTCTTCTTTGGAAATTCCTCCTCGAGTGGCTCTCTCTCAGACTTTCGTATTCATCAAACGTTTCTGCCTGTTCATCCGGCTTTTTGAAATTTAGCCATTCCTTGAAGAAATCTTCCTTAATTTCATCAGGTGCTCGGAATTTGAGCTGTTCAGTTATCAGTAAATCTGCCAGGTCGTCGAAAGTGTCGACCTGCAAGTCTGCTATCCGCTCACGGAAGTAGCAGTTCAGTTCATGAGCATAGTTCCTCCATGTTTCATCTGTAGTTTTGGTGTGATGATAAAATAAGTTTTTCTGAGGTCACTTTGTTCTTCTTAATAATGATGTTCTTGACGTAATCGAAGTTGTTGGTATTTTCAACGGATTCTCTAGCAGGCATGTTTGAGATGTCTGACGGCATTACGTGCTACAAATAGGCTACCCAGTCTCGCAAAGGCACCTTCACCATCTCAGCACGTATCTCAAAGTTTATGAGAAAAAGTCCTTATCTTCGTCTTTTTCGTCTTTTCTCTCTTCTTCGTCTTTTCTCTCATCAAACTTGGGTATTAATTGAGCGAGGGAGATTCTAGGCTGAGTTTCCTCTGTGCGCACAAGAGGTGCAACAGGTTGACCAGCTCGAGCTACTTCAAGTTGAAGGCGTTGTAACTCCAATTGAGCTGTCCTTTCTTCTCTTCTTTCCTCCTGTGCCCTTCGATTTGTTTCATCATCTCTACTTTCTGCTTCATAACGATCTTCAATGACTCGGCTCAGAATACCAGAAACAATTTCTTCGTCGTAGCCATCACTTTCTAAAATGAGTTTTTTAAGGTCGACGATCTTGCTACCTACCTTCAGGCGGCGTAATGCCTAATTCATCAACAACCTCTAATAAATCTGCCTTACGCCATTTGGTCAAGTAAGCCATGGCGATTGTGTCGGCAAAAAGTAAAAAAATAAAATAACAATAATAACAGGTGCATATAATCTACTAGTAAAAAAATGTGTTACTAGGATGATTTAATATCCTCAATGGAACTAATAAGAACTAGTCTCGTAAAACAAATACCGGGAGACATACACGGTCTACCAACAAGAAACACTTTTCAACTACGACTCTTGTTTTTTGAGTCACAAAAACAGAGTAATTTAATTCTTAACGGGGAAATACTTATCACCCACGACTCTTATTGTCAAGTCAATTTAAACATAATAATTTAATTCTCAACGGGGAAACAGTTTGGACCTACGACTCAATTTTTGAGACAACAAAACAGAATCATTTGATTCTCAACGGAGAAACAATTTTCACCCACGACTCAATTTTTGAGACGGCAAAACAGAATCATTTGATTCTCTACTGGGAAACACTTTTCACCCACAACTCAATTTTTGAGACGGCAAAACAGAATCATTTGATTCTCAACGGAGAAACAGTTTTTACCCACGACTCAATTTTCGAGTCAACTAAACAGAATAATTTGACTCTCAACGGGGTAAAAAATTTTCACCCACGACTCTTTATTTTCAAGTCGATTTAAACAGAATAATTTAATTCTCAACGGGGAAACAGTTTTAACCCTTAACTGCTGTGTCACAAACCGTCTCGTAACTAGTTTGGCGGGGTCTCTCAGACCTCGCTCACTGAAGTGCGTATAAAGTTAATTAATATAATATATTAATGAAAGATTCTTTAGATAATTATAAGTTATACAATTAAAATTTGGATAATTCAATTCTTAACATGAAATATATTTTATATAACAATATAAGTTAAGTAGATTCCATGTCTCTTCAGGCTCAGATTTCGGACCTAATTTTGCAGGACGTTTCAACCCTGGAAACTGTAAAACTAGGTTGTGTTTTGGTGTTCTAACGGCACGATTAGGTCCCCCCCCCCTCGGGTATACCATTTGAAGTTATTTTTTCCGTAGAAATATTCTTCTTGTGAAGACGCACTTGAAATGTCTTCATCATCATTTGCATAAATTTTCGAAATTTTCGTGTTTGCTTTCAAAAACATGATCCGAAATTTCACTGTCCCAGTACTCTATTTCCGACCAATTATCAACAATATCCTGAATTCCTTTTTGTGAAAGATTCACAGGTCGTTTTTAATAAAGTTTGTTGCCATTTTAGTTTTTCTGCCGAAATTCCCTACTCCAACTTAGACACGATTTGGAAAAAAAAGTTACGCAGAGCAACTGCTTGGCGATATTTTTTATTTGAACTTCTTTTGGCGATATTTATACAATATTAGAAATCGCTTCTCTTGCATTTGTCTCCGTCTACTTATCGTTCGTGTTTGTTTACTTGAATAATTGACTGCAATTGGCGACTTTTAAGTTTGCAACATTCAGTCGGTTATCGCACATCGGAAAGAGGGGATCGAAAAGCAGGTGTACCCTGCGAAACTTTTGCCGACGATTTCATTCATCAAAAACAGTAACGCAGATGCTTCCTCTTCCCTTCGAAAGTTTTTTCCCGTCTCTCTCGACTCCGAAAGTTCCAGGGGGTTGTTGCCCCCCCCCTCTCATTTCATTCGACACACTTGTCCTCTCGCTGTTGGCTGGTTAAAAATCGGTCTGTTCATTGGCTGTTAATTTTCAACCTCTGATCATGTGGAAGCGGCGGAAATGAACTTCTGCCCCTGCGTCTGGTCGGCATCGCGACAAAGACACTTCGCTTCCTCTCCGTTGAAACTAAATGTCTCGATCTAGAGTGCCTATATAATAAGAGTGGCGACAAGTGACCAAATTTGGCCCAATGCGCATGCGCGGCAGCCATTTTTCTACCAGAATCGTCTCAAAGAATGGTTGCTGGGCGAATTAATATATAATTTCAGGGAGAACAAAAAGCATATGTTTGTTATATTATGGATTCATTCGGTATAAATGAATCATATAAACGCTCAATTACATGCGTAATTGATGAGATATATTGCACAACGCGCTAACTTAGATTGCGGCAAACACCATGTTGTTCAAAAAAAGCTATTTACTTAAAAAATCTTCAAATTTATGCTGACAAAACACTAAAATAATAATAAAAAAACATTCTAGAACACGAAATGGAACATGAATAAGCTATATTTTCTTTACAATTTAATATACACACGTTTTTCTCGAACACACAAAAAGTTCCCATGTTAAGTCTACGGGAGCTAGGAAAAGACCGCCTCGGGCGGTAGAAAAGGTCTCTAAGCCAATCAGAAAGTGTTTCCCGTATGTCGCCACTCTTATTATATAGGCACTCTACCTCGACGTCATCTTGCCATGTCGACGACATCATATGACGTCATCTTGCAGTCTCCAGTGCTGCCATCTGTTGAAACGCGCTTGAGGTCAAAAACCCCTACATTCATGTAATACATTTCCCATACATCGCACCTTTGCTGTATGACAAAGCTACAAAATAACGAAAGGTGACACTAAGGTTACTACTACAAAATACGATTTGGAATACCCTTTCTTAAGTTCTTTTCTTCTTCAACTCAATTATTAAAAAGGACGATATACGGCGAGTGCTTTCACACTCATAGTCAACAAAACAATATTTTTATACTTCTGCCACTCTTGCAACCGTCATGCGACATTGTGGAATTTCGCAATCTTCTGTCATTATGACAAATAATTTTTTTAATGTTGGAAAAGTTTTAGTTCGGATTTTTTAAACATTATTATTCTTTCAATAGGGGATAATTACACTTAAAGTGGCAGGTAAGTCAGAATAAAACAAATTTAAGTCGAATATTTTGTGGTGGCGTTGCGTGTGATGAGAAGAAAAATACATTTATTAAAATAATAAATATTGTAAACAGAAAACAGCGAAATAAAAGTGCACAAAATTTAGAAATGCGAAATTAATTCAGAGCGAAAGAAACAGCAAATCAACCAACACGAGTTTGTGTTTTATTCCCGTTCGTTGAAAAATATCGTCTGTCCCAAATATTCGGAAATCGTTTACATTGCACAAAGAACAAAAATAAGACTCGAAATAAATAAAGTATCAAAGCTGAAATTCAATAAAAAAACAGATAATTTTAGGAAAATAACTGCCTTTTCAGCAGTACTGTTAAAGCAATCTAAGTAATCGTAATACTCAATATACATTCCAATTTTTACAAAGCTAACAAATTATGGTTGATTTAAGAGTATACTTAGTCAGGTGTTTTATCATGAAACTTATTTAAATATAATAATGAAGAAATGTTTAATATTGCATTCACTAAACTAATATATAATGTATAAAATAAAGCATATTGTAATAAAATATCTGGAATAAAATTCATTTGATGCCTGTACAAACACACAAACACAAAATCGAACATATAACAAAAAGACGGACAGACTTACGAAACCAAGTTCAGTCACTAACTGAAGATAAGTACTCGCAATATGCAAAGTTTCATGAAAATATATTAAACGTTGTGGACGTGTATAGGGCACATACAATACAGACAGACAGATGGGCAGACACCAAACGCGCAAGAGGCGGATTTGACATCAGAAGGGTCCAAAACAGTTAGAAAACTTGAAATGGGTCAAAACTATTCATTGTACAAAAAAACACTCCATTTTTATTTATATAGATGTGTAGAAGTTTTATTTTGACAGTTAAAACTAGCGGGTTTTCTTTGCAAAACCAAATCGCAATGTTTTAAGTCTAATTTTATTAAATTGCTAATGTTAACTGATTCTTTTGAATGTTTTTAATTTAAAAGAAGCTGTTTACCCATATTGTCCTTTTCGCATTATTTTGTACAGTCAGTGTGCAATCTGTCATTGAAATTCTTGACAAATAGAAAGAAAGACAGCACCTCTACTGCAGCATAAACGACAAATTTATGTGCAAAAAAATAAAGAACTAAGAAGTACAAGAGTAAACCCCACTCGTCGTTTAAATTTTATCTTGTTGTACATTGTCTGAAAACGCTAACATATACAGAGGTTGGACAAAAATATGGCATACCTATAAAAACCTATAAAAAAACATGTAACCTTGCCTAAAACAACTGCCATTCAAAACAACTTTCAGTCTTCTAGCAATTGATAAATACAGTTCCAGTATGCTGTGTGCTTGCCAAGGTAATCTTGTACCATTCTTCTTGCAAAACGGTGGCAAGTTCAGGTAACGATGATATTGGTGGAAAGCGATCACGCACTTTCCTCCAATGTAGGCCACAAATATTCAATAATATTGACCTCTGGTGACTGTGGTGGCCAGGGTAGATATGACAAATCATCTTCGTGTGCAGAAAATCAGTCTTGGACGATGTGAGCTGTGTGAACAGGAGCTTTGTAGTCTTAGAAGACACCATCACTATTTGGGAACAAAGTTTGTACCATGGGATGGTCTTGATTGGCCAAAATGTTTGCATAATTCTTGACATCAATGTGCACTTGCAGTGTAATCATGGGGTCGACAGAAAAACAAGATATGGCTGCCCATACCATCACAGAACCCCTGCCATGTTTCACTCTTGGCAACAAGCAGTCTGTATAGTAGGCTTGGGATGGCGTTTGCCAGACGTAAATTTTGCCACATTTGAAAAATACTGTGAAACAAGACTCATCCGAACAAATTACTGACTTTCATTGCCCCATAGTTCAGGCTTTATGACTTAAACACCACTTTTTGGTGTTACAAGCATTAGTATTACTGATGAATGGTTTTTGAATAGCAGCTTGGTCATAAATTCCCTGCTTATGGAGCTCCCTTCTTATTGTTTTGGTACTCACAGCGTTTAGGAGCACGACATTCATTTCAGTAGTAACTTTTGCAGCTGTGGTCTTATTTTTAGTCACAATCCTCCTTACTCAACCCACACTTTCGTCCACGCTGTGATTTAGTGGATGATGTTTTTCCGCTTTTCAAATATCCGGAATAAATCTTACATACAATACCTCTTGAAACACTAAACACTTCGGCTACCTTGCTTACAGAAGCCCACCAGACGAGCTCCAACAATTTGCCCACGTCAGAAGTCTGTTAGCTCTGACATGATGAAATTACAACTTTTCGGAACAGTGCCCCGACAACGACAGACCTGCGCAGCGTATTTACGACGTTGTATAGGTGGTGTCAGTAGGCGAAAACACCAGCGTCACCAACACATTTCACTAGAATAAACATTTATTTCCAAGCCTGCATTTCACGAGGTGTTTCCATATTTTTGTCCAACCCCTGTATATGTCCAAAATTTCAAACATCAGAAAGCAAATAACTGATAACTTGTCCCCCAGCTCCTAATTTGTTTGAACTCAACTTACACACCTCGGAATGCATCTCAATTTATTTCTTGTTCTATCATCTAAATTTGTGTAAAAACTGGTTTAAAGCATAACACAGAAAAAAAAATTTTAAGTGAATTTTATTTAAAGATAATCTTTGGTCCTTACCACTTCCATGAAAAAATTTTCGTTCATAACAGATTTCAAAATTTTCAACTCATGGTATTGCTTAACTATGGGAAGTATGTATAATAAAATGCAGTCAAAACGGATGACCCAAGCGAGGCCAGTTTAAAACTGTTTCCTTTGAGGTTTTTACAATCATTCAGTAAAATACGAATATATGAATACAATTGTTTTACTCCACGACTGCAATACAAACTCTTTCTGTCGCGACTCTCATACAAGGTATTCTACACCTGGTCTAGAACATCCAGTAAGATTTAGGTACCATCAATATGATTTTCCAAATGGTTAATGCCAAATCCTTTACACCGACGGACAGGAATTTCTGTTTACCTACTTGACTCGATAAATTCAGCAATACTCCGCAAACATCACAGATGCTTCACACACTCTTATGGCATAACACAAGACACGCGTAGCCGAAAAGTTTAATATATTATCATTATCAGTAATGCTTTAAAGCAGTGAAGCTAAAAAAATTGTGCTTGCGTTTTAAATTGATGGAGTTATCAACCAAGAACGACATATTGGTGTCAGCTTTTTCCACCAAATCTCTGGTAAAAAACACAACTCAGAATATTTTCTAAGAGTGCATTCTTTTTAAGGAAAATGTTTGATTCACACCCGTCCCATACAAATTATTTCATAGTCCTTGCTCCAAATTTTCCACTCATGATATTGCGTAACTATGGGATCAATAATGTAATGCATTCAGTACGGATGATCCATGTGAGAACAGCGTGAAATTCTTTCATCCTGAAGAATTTTCCGAACACTGAAAACCACATCCTTTTCGGGAAAGGACAAGGAATATATTGGCATAATGTGGAATCAGGCAGTTCAATAGCAAATATTTCTGCCGCGTTGCTGTAGATGGTAAAATGCAGATTCTTAACCATTACATCATATGCACTTGATTACCAATTATTAATATTTATTTTTCCAATGCGGTATCAATGTTAAATTTATTTTTTGTTTTAATACAAGATGAAATTTAGAACTGCAAAATTTTGTCTTTACGAAAAATAAGCCGCCTACCAAATGACTGTTTGAGGTCCAATCAAGCGCTTAGTGAATCTGTCGGAATATTGGGCAGTACGGAGCTTTTATTAATACGAATCATTTTCCAAAAGCGACACCTTATCGTTTTCACAAACATACAATAAATTCTTTGTGATCGTGTTGGTTAGGGTCGAATAATTTACACTTGTGCGATTTATTGAAGGATTCAATTTTTAAAACACTTTCACTTGCCCATATTGAACAGTTTTCTATCCATTGTTTTATCTAGGTACAATTTTTATATTTAGTAAAATACGAATTTATCACTATAATTTTTATACCTCCACGATTACAATACAAAGTTTTTTTGGTCTTAACTACCACTCCATGTTTCCTCACACGGTCTAAGGTCACTAGTAAAATCTAGAGAGCATCAATTAAAATACAATAAGTAAAAATAGTGCCCATGGTTGCCAATACAAAGCTTCTTTTGATAGACACGATTTTCCAAACGGTCAATGCCATATCCCTTTCAGCAACGGACAGGAGTTTCTTTAGGGAAGCTGTTGGTTTACTTACTTGACTGGCTAACTTATGCACTACATTGCAGACAGCAACAGATGCTTCACATACTCTTGTGGCAGATACTGTTATACCCAGAAATGGCAGAAATCCTGTCAAGCACAAACCACATGAAGCGGAAAAGTTAAAAATATTCTCATAGTCTTTAGGATGCATTAAAGCAGTGAAACTGAAAAAAATGGTGCTTGCACTGTAAATGACTGACGTGAGCACCAAGAGCGACATATCTGAGTCGGCGTCTTCCACCAAATCTCTTATGGACATGTAGCGCTTGAGTTCTGTACTGAAATCTGCAGCTGAGTCTGTTGTTAGAGACAGTCTCAAGTCTTGAATCATGTCTTGAAATCGGTGGCATGTAATTGCGTAGAATACAGCAAACGTGTGTAGTGGTAGTGTCAAATATAGCTGCTTTGAAAATTCATATAGAGATGCCAGTATTAGTCTATATGAATTGTTGGTCACTGTGTAACCAAATATGAATGTTTCGAATCCTCCGGGACTGTAAAGTATCACTATTGTGGCTATAAAAATAAAACAATACGTCATAGTACTCAGAGTTATCCAAACCAGCATCCATTTCCTTTTGCCGATTTTGAGATGATACTGATCGTACAGTTTTGTTGTACGTACAGAAATATCCTTAAGGCGTTGCATGCGGGAGCTTAACACAAATCTGTGCATTAAACACGTAACTATTAAGACAATGTTTGCCCGGTAAGCCGGCGACATTTCACCGTATGCATAGTAATAAGATAACATAACGCTTATCAGAGATAATGCAATTAGCAAGTTGAAAGTTGTGATAACAACTTTTTTCGTGTAACTTTCACCTGTTTCAAATAAAGCGCCTAATCTTAAGCAAGCAAATACACATCTATATGAAGCAGACACTGTCTTTCTTGGTCTGAAGATTTTAGACTCTAACGTAGACATTTTCCTAATTGAACGGGACTTTTACCTTCTAGTATATGGGGTAATTCAAATTCCTTCCATGCTGGAAATAAAGCTAAGTGTCGTGTTCTATCTGAGCCATAAACTTTCACACTCTCTTTTCACTTGATATACGATACTTCGTTTAACTTTATCCAGCGCAAACTGATATTTGTTAGTGGTGAAATTTTTTTATTGATGTGTTTTAAGTAACTTCGCTTTTGAGCAACACAGCGGACTATACGCGATGTTTCGTGACTTAAAAGTGTACCTAGTTTTTATTTTTATCATGTTCTTTGTATGCCAGTTTTCTGGTGAAGAGAAACATATAAGATTTAAAAATGTTCAATACATTTTACTGTCTATTATAGTATTAAAGAATCGATATTATTGATCTTTGGAAAAGTGACACATTTCATCGTAGATTACATTAACGGTTCAATGTAGATGATTGCCTATTACAGTCTTTTATAGTATAAAATAATCGATATTACTGATCTTAAGAAAAGCGACAAATTTCACTCTGAATTCGATCAAAAGAGACATTAGTGTTTGTTTAATCCCTGCTATAATAGTGTTTCGATTTGCTTCAAAACACGCACACATATTTTTATTTTTTTCTCAATTCAATTACTTACTAATATCTATATTGATATGAAAGAAATTGAGTGTGGTGTCTGTCATAGCATTGCAGTCAAATTCATTTTGTCTCACTGTTATTGATGGAAAAACTACTTTTTTTTTTCAATTATTTTTAAAGAATCTAAGTTTTAATTCTTAATGTTTCAATTTATTTTTTTTTATTTCCAAATATAAACAATTTACGAATATTTGTAAGATGTTATAAAAACAATTAAACCATTTCATTTTAAAAATTTCATAGTGATGGAAATTAATTTGAAAGATAAAATTTTACTACAATTGTAATTACTTTAACTTTCATTTTATAGGCATCCTTTTTCTAACAGTTTTTTGGTCTCTCTCCTCCTAGACTTGAGTCTTTTATGAATTCCTTTCCTCTGCCACAAATACAGGGCCTAACTACAAGTACTTCTTTAAGTCTAATCATCTCGATGATAACATTAATCTTATTGGGTTCCCTAATAAAAAATTAATAGTCTCGATAAAGAGACTACAAACAAAAATGTTGTCACAAACTCCTTATCAAATAAATTAGGCCTAGTAATTTATTCCCTTTTAAGAGTACATACATACAAAAAATAGGTAATAATAATATCGATAAATTTCCGTTCTTAGAAGTAGTTGACTTATTGTTTTATGAAAAATCTAAAATTTGAGGTTCGGGGAAATTTGTATTGTTCTTTAACTCTTTCTATTTCTCCGATGTCATGAGGACTTTTATTTTGACAATATAATTCAATGTGTTTTTATTTCCAAATACAAATTTTGATGTCTTCAAGTCATTTTATTATATTGTTAATGCTAACTGATGATTTGGCATATTTTTTATTTATAAGGTGCTGTTAACTCACATTGTGTTCTTTTCGCTTTTTCTTTGTGCAGTCAGTGTGCAATCCATCTGGTGAAATAGAAAAAAAGACAGCTCATATGTAGTAGCATGAACGTGAAATGTACGCACGAAAAATTAAATGAGTAAGAGAAGTGCTATAGAAACCCCCACTCGTAGTAAAAATTTGTTTTGCTATTCGGTATCTGGCAACCCCAAGATGTATGTTTCATTTCTAATTCTGAACCTTTACGATGAGGCAGATTAACTTTTGTTTCGACTAAAATATCGCTTACACCAGCGGCATAGTAGCGGTGGTTGTTATCCCCCTTTTAAGTGACCGCTGGCATCGATCACCATTTACGAGCTGTCAGCGACTGACCTTCCAGAGGATCCCTTCTTTTGTTCGTTGACCCCCAACCCTGCCGATCGTGAGGTGTGAACGCTTTGGTGAAAGCAGAAAGTCGATCCAGTGATATCTCTTCTCACGTCAAACGATACTACGAAAGGAAAGCGTCAGTCGTAAATGACACTTACGGCCCTAGGTAATCAGGTTTGGGGGCTCGGAGAATCAGGAGAAAAGCCGTTGCTGGCGACTATTGAAAAAATCTAAGCGTCGCAGCGTAAGGGTTATTTTTGAATTTCGATTTTATGCATCCTAGTTGAGACAACGAGATGCGTTCATATTTTAGCATTTCTCTGGTATTATGAATTAGATTTCTGGTAGAGTGAAGAAAACATTGTTCTTATCAGTTTTTCATTTTGAATATTTTTAGAAATGCTCCAATCCTGAGTAGGTTCAAAGTTAAAATTCGATACGTTTGCTCACATCTTTTGTATTCCATTATTCAACATTTTTTGAATGACCGAAATTTAATTTGTTTGGTAAGATGCTACTTCTGTGTTTATGTGTTTCATTGTTACCTATGTCGTAAATACATTATTTGGGAGATGTATTTTATAGCCAATAATTTATTTGTTGCCTAATATCTCTAAAGACATGCGCTCATTTTTTATTGTATATGAGAGAGTGGTGTACCTAAGGTAAAGTCATACCTAAGTACAGTCGCTGTAAAAGAATAGAAAAAGAGGGAATTTTGTTAGAACAGGTTAGTAGCACTGGGCTAGGATGCCGTCAGTCTCTCATGCTGTTTGAAGGTGGCGACTTCAACAGATAAGTCATATTTTGCATTTTCTATTTTTGCCTACCTAAAGTAGATTTTGAACTAGTTTTACTCAATTTTTCATCATTCTTCAGTGTACTTTACAGATACACACAGTTTAGCAATCGATTCTACTGCTTTTCAAGAGTTAAATCATATATATTTTTTATTTTTCTCCCGACTTTAACCCTGGCGATTGAATTCAAATCAACATATTGGCGATCACATTCAAAATGGCCAGCTGTTGTACCAAGGGACACTTTTGCCTGTCGTAACTAGGGACAAAATATGTTTACTGTCTCAAGGTACAGCAGCGGATCGTCAATTATCTGTTTTCAAGCTTTGAAATTTTCAGAATGTAATATAATTCATAAGTAAAATTATATAGTATGGAATTTCATATTGATAAAAACAAAAATAGCCATCATTTAAATGAGAAATAGGTAGAAAAATGCCTATAGTTCAACATGAGTAGCAGCACATCCCTCTAAATTTTATAGAAAAAAATTAGAACGTAAAATTTTGTACCTCTGGTACATCTTCCCCTATGTACTATTTGGACCAACTTTCTACAATGGCTTACCAAACACCAAACACGAAGAGACCGGAAATCTGAAAGAAGACAAAAATTCCTAAAGAATAAAAAAATAATAATATAATCTTTTGAAAGAAATCTTTTTGCTAATTGTACTTTGTAATTGCTAAGTTTTTAGCAGATATTGTGTAAGTATGTGGGGGATAATGTTTCCTTTACAAGAGAATTAAAATAATTTAAATTTACATTTATCTTTAAATAAATTAATTGGTTTTATTGAAAAATGTACTCCACAATCAAGTATCTACATAAATATATTTCTGATCAGGTATAGATTTCCATTCAGAAACCGAATCTCTGAATTGCACAAGATGTGCTATAGGAGTATTCTATTTGAATTTGCATTTCATTTACACAAAAGAAAATTTGGCATGAACGTTTGCCAGTTTCAGAAGAATTTTAATATTAGAAAATAGCTATGACTTTTCAAAATATAAGAAATATAACTATACGACGGAAAGTAAAAGTTGCTTACTTTAAGAATTGTAGTCATTCTTATGTAACGTACACCAGTCAAAAAAAAACGACTCACCCGATCGCAATTGCTCAAATTACATCACAGAACAAAAGGGAAGATAGCAATCAATAGGGGTGTTTTCCACAAATACCAATATTTAAAATTTGTCTAAGGAGTCGTCTTCATATTAAATTGGGCGCACTCCAATATTTTTAATATGAACCCCCATCTTTTATTCCAAATTCGGATTCTACACACAATTTCAGGCGGATTTAATGAAAAAATAATGAAAAACGGCGTAAAATTTTCGAGAAAATCCATTAAAATCATTGAGGGATCGTGTAAATGTTCGGAGTTCAATCACATTATAAATATTAATAAAGACGTGTAGTGGCTGTCGCAGACAATGACCTATTACAGGCTCCTTGGTATGGATTAAGATGGTGGAATATAAGTATGTACTCCATTAAGATGGTGACAAAGTAAGAATCCATTCTGATTGAATCCCAGGATCTGTTGGCAGAAATTTCAGTTTTCACTTTGTGAACAATCCCCAATAACGATAATAATCATCGAATTTTGCAAGTAGTCTCACTGCGCTACTAATTATGCACGAGATGAGCTGAAATTTGGAATTCCGATGTTTCAGTAACAGCTGAATCGCATTGAGTTAAAATTTGCTCAGGTTTCTAATCATAATTTTTATGAATACTAATTTCATAATTAATAAAAAATAGTAAAATTTAGTTTGATGATTAAAATATTCATAGATTGTGTTTGCGTTTTTGAGTACCAAAGGATGGAACAACAATTTCCAGGGAAATTTAATGTTATTAGCAAATATTCCAAAAAAACGTGAAACACCAAGGAAACATTAGGAGATCTAATTTTCAAATACTTACAAATCGGGTGAAATTCCAATAAAATTGATGAACTTTTTCTTAAATTCCGCCCGAAATTGTGCGAAGAATACAAATTTGTGATAAAAGATGGGGGTTCGTATTGAAATTTTCGGAGCAAGTACTCAATTTAATATAAAGACGGCCCCTTAGACAAATTTTAAATATTGATATTTGTAGAAAACATTCATCTCTATGGATTGCTATCTTCCGTTTTGTTATGCAATGTAAATTGTGCACTAGCAATCGGGTGACTCGTTTTTTTTTAACGGGTATACCTGGTAAGGCGTTTGTTGAAATCAGTGATTTTTTTTTACAATTAATCCTGTCAAACAACCTATATTTTTAGAAAAGATATCGAATACATTTACTCTGTCTATGGGAGAGATTTCAGTGGAAAGAAAGGAACCACCCGAAGACAGGGAGTTTACTTTCTGTTACCCACTACTGAATATTTCAGAACACTGGAACCATCAAAAAATGTAGTGTGGTGTCGTCTCCCCAAAATGGTAGTGTGGAAACAGTACAAATAGTACACAAGGAAAAGACAACCAACAGCTAAGATATTTAAATTCTTACTATTCCAAGAACATTTACAAAAATATACATTAATTACATCATCACATTAACATCATTACTACAATACATCCAAGTATGTATCGTCAGTCCAGCGTGGTGAATCCCGTGAGCACCTGCTGCTTGTCGCTCTCTAACCGTCGTCTCCAAAGTCTGCGCCGCAGTCTGAAAATAACCCAACAATAAAAGTCAAAAATTTGAGATCATTTGGATGAATACCACCCGTTTATCTCAAGTCGTTGTAAAACGCGCGACGCAACTAGAACAGCTGGCGTCAAAATATAACCATTCAGAGGACATTCGGTATTCCGAAATTCTGATGACACAGTGGAATGGGCACCTGCCCTGCAAGTGAATGGAATTTCCATTCATTAATCATGACTATCGTATCACATCAATTTCTCATTCATTTGTTTATGGTAATGAAATTCGTAACCATCGCATCCATTCCTGATGCAGGAATGGCACAAATCAAAATATTGATAGAAAAATTGAGTACAGTATTATTCGAAGCCGTACTTTCGTCATTTAAACCAAAAAAAAAAAAAAAAAACGTCGGGAAATATTCTGGCATTTGTCAGTAAGTGTCATCTATTCGCAATTGAAGGATAATAGCAATGTTATTGCGAGTTGACATCTGTCACATACGTATGCGTCAGCCGCTTATATCGCACCCTGGCAAGAAAAGTGAAGTAACTAAAAATTGCAGAATTTGAAAAACAAACTCCAAAGGATACTATAAAACTTCTTTTAAATTTTAGGTAAGTATTTACGTGGTTGTTACTTCTATTACTTTCTATAGAATAGTAATATAACACGCTGGGGCGCCTCATATATATTTTTTCAATGACATACCATGAAAATATTTATTTTTGACCTGTGCCAATTTTCTAGCCGGGGTGCGATATGTATCGTACCATTTGAGATAATTCAAAATGTAATATTTTTTGTCACTTTTGTGTTTCTTATGGCATTTTTTGTGGCTTTTGGATTACAAATAAAATTTTATCTATATTTTCAAAACTTGAAAATGTTAGGTCATGAAAATAATGGCCAAATCTATCACTAATGACGAAAATTGAGATAGATACACTTATATTCATTTATCCAAACATAGAAGCTATTCACTATGAATATGAGATCTTAACGTCATGCACAAAATATTATCTTCTTTTTCTGAAGTATTTAGCAGATGTAATTTCTATATGACGTTTGCCTTGATGTTTAGTGCTAAGCTCTCGTTCACACTCAACTTCATAACAATTAGAAATTTTCGTTTAAATTATTTTAAAATTTTTTTAATAATAATAAATGTGTGTGTGTGTGTGTGTGTGTGTGTGTGTGTGTGTGTGTGTGTGTGTGTGTGTGTGTGTGTGTGTGTGTGTGTGTGTGTGTGTGTGTGTGTGTGTGTGTGTGTGTGTGTGTGTGTGTGTGTGTGTGTGTGTGTGTGTCATCTCTACAAAAAGATAAATATATTTTAAATTAGAAAAATTCATATCAAGAAAGTTATGTTGTTATCTTGTACAAAATGTTTTGAAGCAAATCATCTTGAATAAACAGTTAATATCAAAGATGTATACGTTCGGTGAAAACCTTTTTGAGCCCTTCAGTAAAAGAGGCTGTTTCCGTCCTTATACAAAACTAATTTATGTGTTTTAAAATAAGATATGCGTATATGTCTTAAATATTTAAGAAGCAATTTTCTAATCAGCAGAATTTTAATATGAGAAATTATTTTTAATACCACCTTATGGATGCTTGGAATCCTTAGGCAGGTTCTGCCACATTCCATCAAACTTGAACGGGTTGGACATGCCTTCCTGGAGGGCTTAAAACATTATTGATCACACTCCTTACTCCATTCATTCATAAACATGCCGCCCAACCTACCCATGAGATTAAAATTCGTTCAAGGGACGATCAATATAACAGGGTGGTTCAATTCCATAAGCATAATAGTACATAAACAAAACAACGTGTAAACACGTGGGTTTTTTTTTACGGCGAACACCTGATCACTGATCATTTGTCACTACAATGCCATAATCGATTAGCCAATTGTAAAGGGGCACCCAGTGAGTGGCCATCACTACCCCTAACAGAAGACATCACATTTACGTCCAAGCCCTGACCCCAAATTCGAACCAGGAGCCTTCCGATCCAGAAGCCAACACCTTGACCACTAGACCGATTGGTCGACTGATGCCAAAGTTCATTCGTACTCTCTGCCCGACGAGCGGTACCAGCGAGTCGCCGACCGATGTAATCCCACACACGCTCAATTGGCGACATATACGAGGAACGTGCAGGCCATGGAAGAAGCGGAACCTGTCGTGCATTGAAAAAGGCTTGTACGTTCTGAGCAACATGTGGACGGGAATTGCCTTGCTGAAATACAGCTCCGGGAATTGCTTGCAGAAGGGGTAGGACCTCGGACTTCACAACTTCCCTGATGTAGCGCCCGCTGTTCAGGGTTTCCACAATTTGGAATAGACGGAATCGCCCATGATAACGAATATCCCTCCAGATGATAAAAGCCAGGCGTTCGTCTAGTCTGACGCTGAATAAGACACTACGGGAGATCGAGTTCATCTCTGTAACGTATGACCAGAACGCGTCTATCATTATAATCCAGTCTGTAGCGGGACTCATACATGAAGACGACTTGTTACCAATCCGCACGCCATTGCTGTGTTGGTGAGCCCATTGTAGGCGGGAGGCGTCGGTGGTTCAGCGTCAAGAGAATCCTGCGCAGAAGAATCTTTGCACGCTGTCCATGTATACGTGCTCCAATGTTGTGCCAACGTGCGAGAGAATGCTGTACGGTCCATCACCCCCATGCAGATGAGGTGTCTGTCGTAGCGTGATGACATCATATTACGTGGCCCACTGCCGGCGTTTCGACTTATCCGGTTCTACATGGTTCATCTCTTCCACACACGCATTATTGTTGTGGCGTTAGGACCCGTACGGGTGGCGATTTCCCGATGCGAAAGCCCACCCTCACGGAGGCCATGCGGCCCCGTTCAAACTCCGTTAGTTGTTCGTATGGCACTACGTTTTTTGACTGCTAATCAATTCACAGCAGTCAAACGACGATACACACATTTTTACAGTGCTTTTTATACACGACTCACTTGGAAGTTTAGAGGGTGTTTCTAGGCCCTGCGACGAAGTGATAAAAGACTTGTTTCACCAGTCGCCTGGCGGGCTGAAATCGTTCTTTGTCGGACAATGGCCAGCCCCTCTGTTGGAATAGAAGTGAAAAGGCGGGGAACTTCCCTCTTGGAGTTTTCGAACGATGGGAAACTTCCCAAGGGTTTTCCCCACGTTACGGGATCTTCGAGACTTGGAGCAGAGAGGGCTAGGTCAGGGATCGAGACATTCTCTGACGGACTCGAGAATAGTTGGGTCGTTGTGAGAACGTCAACCAGCGACGGACCATATTTTGGAAGTTAAGTCTCCGGTGGAGACTCTTTGCTGTATTTGAATTGTTTTTAAATTGTCTCTTTAACAGTGCAGAACTATAACATTATATATAATCAAGAGGAAATAAACGAATACTTGTAAATATACAATATTTCGATCTCCTAAAATATCCTTTCTGCCAAAACTTATACAAGCCTGTTGTTTGACATTGTTACAGCCCACACATGCGTGTTCGCTTTGTAATTCTTATTATTTACTTATCCTAACCTGTTTTGCATTCCCTGCAAATTTTGTTTAATTTGCATGATTCTCTAATGGTGTTGCAATTTTCATAAACAGTCGTGTATACCTATAAGAATGTACGCTATATGGGGTGTAAATGCATCGGCATTTTGTAAGTCTAAGCCACAAGGTTTGTGATTGCTTTGGTTTCGTGCTATATACATTCTGGGCAAAAAAGCTGCAATTTATTTTGTAAACACGAAATACAAAATTCTCTAAAGCCGTGAGATGCTCAGAGCTTTTTAAGATATTTAATCTATAGCTCTTATAATCACCTCGGCTATCCTATTTAGAGTCCTTTGTACCTCAAAAAATTGTTTTTGTATCAAAGGTTCACAGATCCACTTAATCCAAACTAATTCTGTGAGAAGTGAAGTCAACTTTACTGCTATAAAAACGAAATGTAATCCCTCATTTTATTCCGGTTTTCTTTTTTCTCTCCCAACACAGCAGCCTTTGTTGTAAATTAAAAGCCGAAACTATATTTAGTTTCTTCAAAAAAAATCGCATTGCGAGTTTATTAATATTCTATGCTATGAGGGTCCTGGAATTCGGAAAAGAGAAAGAAATAAAGGCTCATATTTAACAGTATAAACAACACAGTTAAGATGCTTATTAACATAATAGCGAATTAAATTTATTACAGAAATTGGAAATGGTAGAGATAAAAATTCAATCTGCGCTAATATAAATCTCAAAAATTGTACCCCGAAAATAATTTTGGTAATAACAGTCGACCCCGCATATAGCGAAGTCGCATGAAACACTGAAAATTATTCGTTACATCCGATATAATAAAAAATGGACTTACCCGTAAGTTCTAAAGCAAAACAATTTTCACACATAGGCTAAAACTTTCTTTCATAAATGGGAAAAAGTTTTACTTTCTTTCGAACAGTTGAATTTACAATGCAGTTGTATAATTCTTTTTTAGTACACTAAAATTTTCACAGCAGTCAATGTTATGCGATTCAAAGAACGTACGCAAATTTTGAAGACTGTCCAAGGGCAATTTTTGATTTCACTAATTGTCTATTTACTTCAATTTCAATCTCTTCTTCTTCGGAATCATCAGAAGTATTTTGTAACACTGCTCCAATGATCTCATCGTGTGTTTGTTGTGCTACGTTGTAATCGCTATCAACATAATCAGCAAAAGTAACATCACCATCCAAAATTCTTTTACCCTGTAAATTTTTCAGCAAGGAACATTTTTTCAGGATTAGGCTCAGAAATGAAATCTAAGTCTCCAAGTCCCCCCTAAAAATCCTGCATGTTTCTAGCAGTTTGGGATGGTTTTCGATTGACCCAAACACCAGGCATCATGTACAAAATGGCAATTGTCATCAACAATTGGGGGGGAAAAGAGTGTTTTTTGGTTCCTTACCAGAACCCGAAACTTCGCAGTATCTGGTATTCAGGCTCTAATACTTCCCTATATGCGATCTTTTTAACACTATTTAATATTGCAGTTCCAAAGGGACAGAAAAAAAGTCGTAGTAACCGATATTTCGCTGTATCCGAGCTCGCAATAAGTGGGGTCGACTGTAGCTTGCTCGAGGTTACGGTCATTTTCGAAGAATTTTGTGTCACATTAAATATAGGCAAATCGTCAATTAATTGGCGTCGCTCTGGAGTAACATAACGGTTTATTAGCGACGGTCCGGGATCAATCCCGAAGGGAAAGATACGACACTTTAAGATTGGTATTGGTATATTTAATTAAGTCGTACTGGAGCAATACAACAGGCTATTGACGAGTCTGGGATCAATCCCAAAAGGGGGAAAATCCGAGGACAGCGCGTAATTTTGAACCACCGTTAGATGACGAGATGCACCCCGGAACGTTAAGAATAGATGCCGGGAGTGGTTTTGTGGTGGCAAGAAGTTGAATTAAAGCCGTAGTGGAGCAACACAGCGGGCGATTGGCGACGTTCGTTCGAGATCAATACCAAAGGGGGCATATTCGAGGACACATCTCGAAATTTTTAACTACGGTCAGATGCCGAGAACAACACCTGTGGTGGCACCCCACTATCCAAACTCAAACACCACGCCTTCGTGATTTGAGGCCACGACAGAATTAGTTTGCACTAGTCCCCTTTGTGCACGACGCACTTTGGCTAAACCTAGTTTCAAATTCGCAACCCTCCGGTTGCCAATCCGCTCCTCTTCCAACTGGGCTACCACGGCACTCTTGCTTGTTAGGGTAATTGGTAATTATTAGTTAACGTCGTACCAAGGCAACAGAACGGGCTATTGAAGACGGTCCGGGGTCAATCCCTTAAGGGAAAGATACGAGGACAACACCTCGTAATTTTTAACCACGGTCAGATGACGAGTTGCTTGTTAAGCTTTGGTTTCCTAAGAAAGTGGAGCCGTTATCTAGCAGCCGTGTTACGTCATGATGCCGCGGGCATGACTAGAGACGGCCGTCTAAACAAAAATCTACAGGTGTCAACTTAGACGGACGGAATACGTTGGAGAATGGGCAACACAGACGGCTGTCGTGGTTTATTTTATTCGAGAAACAAAACAAAGTGGTTTTTTATTCTCTAGTTTAAAGTTTCTAACTTCGGGATCGTTGAAGGTAGAGTGAAAATTTCAACAGATTTCAAATCAGCGTAAATTTCTACGCCAGATCGATATCAAAAACAGTTTTATTATTCAATTATTTACCATTTGATTATTTAATTATTAAATAATTAATTATTTATTTATTTAAAGAAAATCATATTTAAGGTATCGATCTGGTGTCAAATTTTCCGCAGATTTCAAATCCGTTGAAATTTTTATTCTGTGTTTAACGATCCCGATTTTACAAAAACGAATTAATCAATGGCAGTCAAAAATGTTTATTTATTTCGCTCCTCTTCCTTCGAATCGTTTGGAGCAGGAAATAAAATCTGGCCGCTACAGGAGAAAAAACGTTCCCCAACTGTTTTAGACCGCTATGACGACAGTCATGGAAATGGCGGCTCCGATCATTTTCGTTACGCTCACAAACAACGCTCTCTAGGAAACCAACACCATGTGTTAGTATAAATAACGTTTTAGTGACGTCACCCACCGATACATCACGGCCGCTAGATCACGGCTACGCTTTCTTAGGAAACCAAAGCTTTAGGGGTAAGTGGGAGTAGTTGAACTAACGTCGCACAAGAGCAACACTCTGGGCTATTGGTGACGGTCCGGTATCAATCCAGAAAGAAAAGATTAGAGGACACCTCGTAATTATGAGCCATGGTCCGTTGATGAGATGATACAAAGAAAATAAAAGATTCAATTTTGTAACAGTTATTCACGTTCACTACAACCTTGGTAGTAACTTTTGTGTCCAGTATTGCTAAAGAGGTGATAATTTCTGGACGGCGATGGCATGTAAAATTTGGTGTGAAAAGAAGTAAGACAACAAAACGTTTTGAGACAAGACTGATAGCTAATCGAATTTATTCTAAGTACTTTAAGATTTTAACATATGTTTCCTCTATGAAACTATTAAATTCATTAAAACTTGCACTTCTCCTTCCATGTTTCAAATTACTGGGATTTACTGGATAAGCTGCACTCAACAGACAAATAACTCCATCCTTCTCATTCGAAGCAGTGTTTCGTGGTATACATTCAAAACTTAATCTCAATTGAAAAAGTACCTTAAGGATATGATTTAAAGCTACATGAAAATTAGCTAGGGTAAGACGGGTAATTGTAAACAGAATTTGTAAGTTCACTTTCAATCTCTATTTTCAAACTCTTGAGAAAGTAATTAAACATTGTTCACTCTACAAAACCAACTTGTCACAATTCTGCTTTGATATTTAATTAGTACGAAGATTCCAAAAAAGAAATTTAACACCGTACACGGCTGTTTACCCCACGTGTTTACAATTACCCTAGAAAGTAGGGGCAATTGTAAACAATGATTTTCCTCGTGAGATTGAATATTGAATAAGTGACAGCATGAGCAGTAGTCATGGCAGTAGAAGGAACCCCAATGGTTTTTTGACCCTTCTAATACCATAACTACAATAACCCCGTTTTGATCTTTACGTTTACCAAATACTTTCCCCAAAAAAATATAGTGACACTTGAAAGTTGCATTGATCATGAGGTGAACTTCCAGGAATACATAAGAATAAATAATTCAAACATTTACTGAACAAAGAATGTGTTTAAAGTAAAAAACAGAAAATTACAAATTAAAAACAAAATTTATTGAAAAATACAAACTTGGGTACAAAAACAAACATTATATTTCTTACACGCTGTACCGGATGAAATGGTGTGGTGACAGAAATGAAATTATAAACGAAAAATGTATTTAGTGTAAAAAAAAAATTATTAAAAAATAAACTAAAAATTTAAAAATACAAACTTGGGTATGAAAAACAAATAAACATTACATTTCTTACACATTAACAGTGCTCACAAATTGGAAAATTTCTTTACGGCCTTCTTTGCTACATGTTGGAGTAGGTAAAATTGCTTTGACGTGGTCTTTGGTGACACAGAATTAATCTTTTTCAACCACAGCGAATTTAGTCCGGTGAACCCAAACTCCTCTTCTGAAACAACATCCACCCTTCATACGTACGAAAAATAGGTTTTCTTTCTCTCCACCCCCCTCAACATCTACAAGTAGAAACGTAGTCGTTTCAATGTCTTCCATGAATGGCTCCAAAATATTTAACTTCCCCTACAAGCTAGTCTTCTTAATTTTGCTTGAATGCTTGAAGAACTTCAAACTCTTCACCGTCAATGTTAGTCAATACTTTCAGAAGCTCCTCATCCTCGCTGTCCTCGAGTTCTGCTTTCCTTTCCGTTTGCTTCTTTCTTGGTTTCTTACTTACTTCTGGCTCTTTCACTATCTTCTCACCAGGCTTCCTTTTGTTATTTTTCTCTTCTACCTCCTTTCAAGCGTGACAGTATTTGATCAGTTATAAGAACTTCACCATATGTGTAAAGTTTTAGTAAATCCTGCTCCCCTAGAACACGAAAAATGCAATGAAACGCAATTAAAAAGTACTAAATACGATTAAATACAAAATTACACTGGACAACATAATGGTTTTCCATCAAAATTGAACGAAACTATTGGCAAAGTTATGTTTACAATTACCCCGTCCCTTGAAAAATATGGGGTAATTGTAAACATTCAGCTGTAGGTGCATTAAAGTTCCCGGAAGTAAAAGTCAATAAGTTTTGGTTCGATAGAAACATAACTGACCGTAGAAAAGAATTGGAACAACATATATTTCAATATATTAGGAGGGCAGCAGAAAATGCAGCACACAAAAACTTTAAAACCCAAACTTTTCAACTATAAATTTTTCAATTAAACATATTGCTATCAGGTGTGGTTCAAAGAAATACGGCATCACTATATTGCATCCTCAGGGTTGTCAGCTTTCATATTTCACGACTTTTTAGTTTCTCGGAATCCCACGTGGGTGCTTGTATAGTTTATTTACAATTACCCCTTGTTTACAATTACCCCGTCTGACCCTAATTAGTTTTGGTGTTATGGCACATGAGACACACTTGGATTCAATTAAATGTGCAAATGATCGGCTTTCAGACACTGTCACAAGCGTTGAATCATATCTTTAAATCGGTGATACATAATGACCAAATAGACTGCAAACGTGTTTACAGGTAGCATCAGATATAGCTGCTGAACTACTTCAAACAGTGCAATAAGTGTTTCTCTACATCTTAAAAGACACTGCACAACTAAATGTGAGCATTTCTATTTCGTGTGATCATTAAATCTTCACAACTCTGATCAAAAATATGTAAAATTGTATCAAGGCACATAGAGTTATCCAAATTATCACCCATTTCCTTTTGCATATCTTAAGGATAAACTGTTCGTATAGTATTGTTGCACGTAAAGAAATATCTCTAACTAGCCATTGCGTGGCCAGCACGGCGTTGCCCGTGACAGTTATTTTCATTACGTCAGGTGTGACCACTGCTCGCCAACACCTGGTGTTTACTACGTATCCCCGTTTGGTTTGCTTCGCAAACGAACTCCACGGGCGACGCCGTGATGGCCTCGAAGTGGCTATTATCAACAACGCAAATCAAAACATGCTAGAATTATAAAACTTGGCGTGGTTCCAAAGGCATTCGAATTAAAAACGCTTGTGACGACGGCGGTCGAAAATTGCAAAATCCGCTCGCTTCTTCATACGAGGAAAGGGTGACGTCGCATTCCGGAAAGAAGAAAGAAAGGTGAAAAAAACTAATAAATTAATTTTAAAATGTTCCAGATTAAATTTTAAAATTCGGGCTGGACACAAAAAATCGCAAAAAATTAGGACTACCTATGTGCCAAATTTTATTATTGTAAGGGCACTGCGCCTAGTACACAGAAAAACACTTCCTTTCATAATTTTAGAGATGCATTGCATGAGTGAAGTGAATTAGACACTTAACTATAAGGACAGTGTGAGCTCTGAAAGCCGACGTGTCTGTATAATAATTACAGTAAAACAATAACAGAAGGCTATTGCAATCAGCAAGTTAAAGTTTTCATAGCATATTTTTTTCGGAACCTTTTTTCTGTTTCAACTAAAGAGGATATTTGGAAGCAAGCAGATACATATATGTATGACGAAGATATATTTCTTGGTCTGAAAAGATTTCACCCTGTAGCATTGATATTTTCCAAGCTAAATGTGTCTTCCACCAACGACTATATCGGATAAATTTAAACCTTTTCCAATTTTGAAGTAAATTTGAGCACCGTGTTCAGTATAGGAATATACTATGAAAAAGTCTAACCGACTTCAATTTATAAATTAGTGTCCCTATTTAAGCTTCCAGAGCTAAACTATATAGGTTATTGTTGAAATTTGTTTTAGATTTACAGAGACTAAGAGTTTTGAATTGTTATACCTTGATATTACATTCTAGGAAGCCAAATAAAATATGACATAATATTTTAATATACTTATGAATATTTTATCAGGAATGAGTTATTTCGCGTCCGTAAAATAAGTGTTTCAATTATGCTCTAAAATGGATTTTCATTTCTTTTGCATTTTATCTTTGAAAATCACATTTGACAAAGGGAGTCGTAACGAATTCTTCCCATATTCCTTTTAACGATCGTTATAGTACAGTAGAATAACATCAACTTCTATCTTCGAATACATATATCGTGCAATTCATTTTTATCAAGATTTAATCCTTAAGAACTATCATTATCAAATAAAAAAATAACCGAAAATAACATATTGTACAAAGTTTGTATCTTATAATAGTGTTCCTGACACAAACACAAACTTGCAATAACCTAGTTTTTAATTTGTTGTTATGTAGTGTTATCACATACTATTTTAATTAATAACTATTTATGTTATCACATACTATTTATGGAGCCGTCGGTGCTCAGTGGGTATGACACTGCGCTAGCAACCTGTGAGTTGCAGGTGGCTGAAGTTCGATCCTCCCTGGGTGTATATCTCTCTTCTGTATTAGTAAAACTTTTATCATTTGTGCATGTCCATTACTTTATGTCGTCTGTCTTTTGTATGACGTAGCATGGCTAAATATTACCCTTACGCTATAAAACCAACCTGGAACCATAATGTAGTATAAATATTTTGACCTGCACGGAGTTCAATTAGACAAGCATGAAGTGGTCACAAGTAATTTTACTATTGCCGCGTTTATAAAATAAAACATAAAGGTAAAAATATGAGATGGAAAATTAAGTCATCGAACAATCCCAAATGACTTTGCAAACTATTAATCGTTAGTAAAAATTCACGGTACTGCTACAGTCTACGTTTATAGCGATGGCAACTGCCTTGGCTCTTTTTTTGGAGCACTTCTAAAGTCGCCAAGGAAAGATTTCAAATGCACCCATGAAATCAAATTAAAGTTAAACGGATTTTGAAAGAACTTTCTAGACTATTCAAAATGAAAATTTAAACTTTCCGCTTGTCGAGGTTGCCTTTAAAACCCGCAATAACCGTAAAACATATGGATTGCCTTAACCTGCCATAACTCGCTACTAGAAGTGCGCCAAAAAAAAGCGCCAAGACCGTTGCCACCGCTATAAACGTAGACTGAAACTGTGCCAAGTATTAATGCATTTTAACTACCCAATTTCATCTAATGTTCCTGTTTCCTTTTTATGTAATACTTTTAAGAAATGGGATTATTTTATTTTCGAATCAATAGTTTAACATGATCGTGAAGAAGGGTAGGTTGTTAATAACGTGCCTTTAGTCAACACAACGGGCTATTGCCGACAGCCCGGGATAAGTCCCGAAGCGAAAGATCCAAAGTTGACGCCTCGTAATTTTAAACCTGCTCAAAGCAACCTTCTGAACGGGTACTACAACTCTCCATACAACCCCATGGCGTTTTTCATTGAAAGCAAATTTCTTGAAATAAATATCGGAGAGGGCGTTTATAAGTTGGTTCTTTTAATACGCATTTTAATAACGACAATCTTATTTTTCGCTTTGTTTTATTTATAAAATGCTTCAAATATTTTTTAAGTAATATCTGTCTAGAACGAGAAGTGTCCACCAAGCCTGGGTGATAGCTGTCACTGTTGAAACAGGATTCGTCCATTTTGAGTAGAGGTGATTCGGGATGGATGGACGATTTTTATTTGCAATTGTTGGAGGTTGAAGAAGGCAGTTTTAACAATAGATCTTTACGGCGACAGTAAAAATTGTATAATTGATTTCTTGTTCTACAACAGTTAAACATCGTTGAATGGTGACAATTCCAGAAAGTAAGACATGTACGCAGTAAATTCGACAACAGTTGAGTGAACAATAATGGAAGACAGTGGAATTTGCAATGGGAAACAATAGAACCATTTTAAAGTCACTACCAGCAATGTAATTAAATTGTTTTGACTCTACAAAAGAGTGAAATCTTGTGTTGAGTATAGTATTCATCGAACACAATGGCAGCATCGACAACAATGGAGAACAATGGAACTTACTATGGAATCATTTTCTTATTCTTCACCAACAATATCGCTTAACTCTTTTTGATTTTACAAAAGAGGGACAGCTATAATGTTGGGTAAATAATCATAGAACACAGTGCTGAAACAGTAATTAGAATTAACAACACCCAAACGCATGTTAGTTTGGTAATTGTCCCCTGTTCTGTTGTGAAAGTAGAGTCAATGCGCTCGTTAAAGCAGGATTTCGAAGGGATTTGAGGGAGCAAAACGTTCTGAAATCGCTCTTTATAAGCTTCAGGGGGTGGAGGGGCCATTTTCACTTCCGTCTATTATTGGAGAATGCTTGTGAAATTTTGTAAAATAGCGATTTTAAAACCTAGCATACTTTTTTTTTAAACTCCAAGACAAGCTTTTATTTTTACTTCAAATAAAAAAAATTAAATACCAAAATTGGAAGTCGCCAACAGCTATTGATTTTCCCAGGTGATCAACCTCCCAAGTACTGACCACGTCCGAACGTACTTAACATCGGTGATCAGACGAGAACCGGTGTGTTCAACATGGAATGGCCGTTGCCAGTCGTTTCACAGGAAAATACTAAAAAAAGAAGCGAGGAAAATTTAAAATAAATAAAGTTTTCTTCGAAAGTCGTTAGAAGTAGAGTTCTATCGAAGAAAAGCATTTAAAAAAGTTCGATAGTTAAACAAAATTACGAAATCTTAAATTTTATTTTAAAAAACATAACTTACTATTTGACAGTTACAAGTGAATTCTTGCTCTGAGTTGCAATCCTGGTCGTAACGTGGATATACGTTGTCGATCAGAACGACAAAAGGAAAACATACCCTGATTTCTTGTTCTACAACAGTTAAAACATCGTTGACTGGAGACAATGCCCGAAAGAAAGAAATCTAAACAGTAAATTCGATAACAGTTGAGTGAACAATAAATGAAGACAATGGAAAACCCTGTTACTTGCAATAGAAAATAATGGAATTTGCAATGGAAACAATGGAATCATTTTAGAGTCTTACCAGCAATATAATTTAATTTTTTTTTGGCTTTGCAAAAGAGTGAAATCTATTGTTGGGTAGAGTATTCATCGAACACAATGGGAGCATCGACTACAGTGGAATCACTTCTTATTTTCCACTAACAATATCGTTTAACTCTTTTGATTTTATAAAAGAGAGACAGTAATATTTTTGGGTAAAGAATCCATAGAACACAGTGGTGAAACAGTAATTAGAATAAACAATACCCAGATGCGTATTAGTTTTGGTCATTGATCCCTGTTCTGTTGTGAAATAAGAGTTAATTCCTTCGTTAAGGCACGATTTCGCCATTAGAAGAAAGCTGATCAGATCTTCATCTCGGCGTTATGAAAATATCAACAACATCTTGATGACGAGATATCTCGTAATTAGCAAAATCGGTCCAATCTTGATTGACATTGATACCTCGTCGAAACCACTAGGAGAGTTGACAAATATATTTTTCAATTGTCATCAAGTGCGTCAATGTGACAAAATGTATTACATTTCTTCACCCTTTAGAAAATAGTATCAAGTCAGTTGCAATAGCAACAGTTAGGGGCAGACGTAGTGTTCGGAGCCGTTCTCGTGGTAGAAGGACAAAAATTTACTTCTATTAACATCAACCAAACAACGCCACAAATACCTAACAACGTATCATCATACAACTTCAGTCTACGCTTATGGCGGTGGAAACAGCCTTGGCGTTTTTTTTTTTTTTTTGGGGGGGGGGTGCCCTTCTAAAGTCGCCAAAGAAAGAACCATTTCAAATGAACCAATGAAATCAAACGACAGTTTAGCAGAACTTGAAGAGCTTTTTCAAATATTCAAAATGAAAATTTAAACTTTCAACTTGCCGAGATTGTTATAAAAACAGATATATATATATATATATATATATATATATATATATATATATATATATATAACAAAAATATCGACGCACCAAGAAGGAGTTGTCCGATGGAGACAAAAGTTGGTGGATAGGAAAATTATGTCCAGAATAGAAAATGATTAAAATTTCAGAACAATTGAATGATTTATTTCAGAGTTACAGTAACGAGCTCAATCAAGTGTTGACCCGCCTCTAGCCTGGATGCAAGCTGCCACACGGCGTGGCATAGACCGATAAAGCTCCCGGATGGTCTCCTGCGGTATTTCTTGCCAAATTTGCTCCAATTGTCGGACTACGTCATCAACATTCCCTACCGGATGCAGTCGCCTTCCCATCATATCCCAGACATGCTGGATGGGAGATGGTGATCTGGCTGGCCAATGAAGTGTTTGACAAGCTTGAAGACAGTTCATAGCAACACGTGCCGTATGTGGTCTGGCATTGTCTTGCTGAAAAATAAGTCCAGGGTACTGCGAAAGGAACGGTAGCAAAACAGGTCTCAGAATGTCGTCAACGTACTGCTGTGCAGTACGTGTACCTCTAATGACGACCAAAGGGGTCCGGCTATCAAGGGAAATGTCACTCCTGACCATTACTCCTTGTTGAGGGCCCGTGTGGCGTGCAATAATGAAAGCAGGATCGGCACGTTGCCCTGGACGTCTCCAGACACGTCTTCGATGATCGTCAGGACACAGTTGGAAGCGGTCGTCGCTAAAGACTATACGTCCCCAGTCAGCATCATTCCAGCCTGATCGAGCCAAGCACCACTGTAATCTGGCTCGACAGTGTGCAGGCGTGAGTGACAGGTGGCGTAACGGTCGGTACGAGCGCAGATTTCGCTCTCTCAGCCGTCTGTGAATGGTCATGGTGGACACTCGTGTGTGGGTCGCACGACTGATGGTTGATAACGATGAATCAGGCGCTGTGACAGCTGTTCTGACAATCACTCTGTCCTCGCTATCTGTTGTGGCCCTACGTCGACCGCTACCATCATGACGCTGAAATCTGCCACTGTCCACCCACTCTTGCCAGCATCTTCTAATGTTCGCCGCATCGTTTCGACTCACATGACGAGCTATTCTCCGATTTGCCCAACCTGCCTCTTTCAGTCCAATGATACGACCTCTTTCAAACTCTGAAAGTTGCTCGTAATGAGCTCGAATCTTGCGGCGAGGCATTTTTTCAGTCGTTGAAAGGTGTCCTAAATCGCAATAAAACATAAATTATTAACAACAGTTCAAGAACAACTGCTTTTATACATCTGCTGGATGCGCAGTTCCGATGCGCTGGAGATCGCACTATTCATTCATTGGACACCAAATTTTAATCATTTGCATATTTGGTCAAAACATTTTTGCATACGAAATTTCAAAGCAATCGTATGATTCCTTCTTGGTGCGTCGATTTTTTTTGTTATAGAGTGTATATATAGACACTGAAGAGCCAAAACTACCTATTAAATAACACGCTGCACATCCTTTGGCGTGCTAAAAAGCTGCAACTCGCCTGGGCATAGATGACACAAGTTCTTGGTACATGACTGGAGACAGGTTGTACAATGTACAAAATGTCTAGCAGCGGTCACGCAAAGTCAAGATATTCGGGCATGGTGGTGTTTGAGCTCTGAGCTGCCGCTCCATGACACCCCAAATATGCTCTATCGGATTAAGATCCGGCGAGTTAGGTGGTCAGGAAATTAAGTGGAATTCATCAGTATGCTCCTCGAACCACTCCAACCCAATCCGAGCCTTGGGGCGTTGTCCTGCTGGAAGATTCCATTTCCAGTTAGGAAGACAGACGCAATGTAAGGGTGCAACTGATCAACAATGATGTTCAGATAGTTCGCATCGTTCGTGGTCTGTTCTACCACAACTACGGGTCCCACATTCGCCCATGAGAATGTCCCCAAAAATCATAACACCGCCACCACCATCGGGATTCATTTCACCAGGCAATTCTCTTCCACTCATCCATGGTCCAGTCTCAATATTCATGGGCCTACTGTAGGTGTAGTTGACGATGACGCTTGGTCAAAAGAGCCATGCTAGTGGGACGTCTGCTGCACAGTCTCATATCCAACAGTGTCCGCTGATCTGTGTGTTACGAAACACTTGCGCTTGGACCTGCATTATATTGGGCTGTCAGCTGAGCCACTGTCTCACGCCAATTTTGATTTACCAAGCGGGACAGTCTCCGACGTCCTTTTTCTTTTACAGTAGAACTCCAATTATCCGAATCAATTGGGACCGGACCCCATTAGGATATTCAAAAATTCGTATAATTGGATTGTTTCCGAAAAAAGGGTCTAGTATGTATTTTAATTAATTATTGTATGTATGTTGAAAATGGGAGAAAAAAAACTATTTTTAAACAAAAAGAGCTTTTAATTAATTAAATGAAAAGGCAATACTTTTACATGTTAAGCGTACTTACAAGTGCTATACATAAGTACAGTATTAGCGTATCGTACTGTAAATGAAATTCATTGCTTGCTAAACATCTCGGTCAAAGTAAGCTGACTGTTTTTATCCGTTTTCGGGCAACCAAGTCGCGCATCCGCTTGATAATGAGAAGTTGCATGTGGTCACACTCGGGCTGTCGCTCCATCCACTTCAACGCAATTTCTAAGCCGGCAAATGCTTCACTAGCAGATGACCCCGTGTCTGCTTCAACTTCAACAATAAGGTCATCTTCTTCAACGACACTTTCTTCTCTCAAACTTTCAATAAGTTCGTCATCATTTAGAATTTGAAACCCAGAATCATTATTTTGCGAATCTCAATACGTTTCCGTCTTAATGTTTTTTCTGAAATTCTGAAAGCGATTCGGATAATTAGCGATTAGGATAGTCGGAGTTCGGATAATTGGAGTTCTACTGTATTACGAGTGCTATACTGTATTACTGTACCCACACCTTAGCGTCTACTTCTGGTATCACCGTCATTTATCCCTTTTGCATGAATACTAACAACGGCAGATCGTGAACAAACTACCAGTCGTGCAGTTAAGGTGATACTCGTTCCGAGTCTTCTGGAAATTACGATCTGCCCTCTATGAAATTCGCTTAGATCAGCAGCCTTTCCCATCACTCGCAAAAGTAAGGGCAAGAATCATTACTTATCTTATCCAGCAGCAGTTAAATACCATTCTCACTCAATCATGTGCCCTTCACGTCATCCAGACGAGTTCATTGAAAAATGTATGGATGGTCATGATGTTTTGTCTCGTCAGTGTATATATATACAGGGTGACCTGTAAAGTCGCGGTAATTTTGCGCTAGGTGTCGAGCAGTGTGCGTCGCGTTTTCGGAGCTCCCGTGAAGTTAAGTTATTTTTGCGTTATTCTTCACTCATTTAGTACTATCTTCAGTGTATTACTTGTATTCCTATCGGCTCAACCATTTCTAATTTTTTTAAAGTGTTTTTATAGTCCTAATACTTAGTTTTTTGACTTATTAAGTAGGCCTAAATCGAATGTGTCTCGTTAGGCCTAATTCACGTCTGTCTCGTTGGGCCTAAAACCTGTGTGTCTTGTTTGTTTACATTCGGTTAGTTCACTACTATAAGGTCATAGGATATTTAATTCCAGCTTTTTCTGTACATTTGTTTCAGTGCAGTGCTCTTTCTGTGTATTTGACTTAGTGCTTTTTCTGTATGTTTGATTTTGTTTAGTGCTTTTTCTGTACATTGATTGTTACTTTGGGTTAGCATGGGTTTAGTTAGGATGTTAAAGGAAATGAGGACAGAGGGAGCCAGTGGGGAGTTCAATGTGGAATGTGACTAGTGTGGGAATATGGTTGAGGCAGGAAAGGGTGGTGTGAGTGGGGTTAAAATGTCAGAGAAGGTTGAATATAAATGTAAAAGTTGCTTAGGGGTGGGTGATTTGAGGAAGGAGCTGGAGGCTTTGAAGGTGAGGTTTGCAGAGGGAGTGGAAAAGGGTGTTCAGTGTGTAGACTTGGGACATGTAGATCAGGGGGATGAGGTTGATAAGGTAACTAAAGGGGTTGTGGTTGCAGATTCAATGGTTAGGGTTTTGGGAGACATGGTAGGGCGTAAAAAGTGCAATTTTGCAAGGTGTTGCTTGCCAGGCGCCAGGGTCAAACATGTAGTTGAGGCATTTAAGGCAGGTGTAGTTAAGGGGGAGGAAAAGGCAATAGTGTGGGTGGGAACTAATGATGTACAGAGGACCACTAATGTTGAGTTTAAGAGGGAAGCGGAAACACTTTTGAGAGGCATTAAGTCTCATGGGGTAGAGGTTACAGTCTTAGGGTTACTACCTAGGTATGGGTTAGATAATGGGTGGTTAAATCAAAGGGCCAATAATATGAACGGGTTGTTAAGGGATTTGTGTGAGAGGGAGGAGGTTAGATTTTTAGATGCTTGGAAGGAGTGTAGGAGGGATTGGATAAGCAGGAAGAATTTGCATTTAAGCCTGATAGGTAATAGGGAGGTTGGCAAGCGGGTTTTGAATATTCTGCAGTCAAAAAACTAGAATACAAGCAGGGATGGGTAGGACATAGAGGGTTGACAGTACACAATAATTGCTTAGGAAAACTAACAGGGTCTAAATTACAGGAGACAAGCAATACAAAAGGAAAGTGCAATGTAAGGGAAAAAAACAATACCAAGACAAATAATACAAGATTAAAGTGCAATATAAGGGTGAAAAATGAGTTAAAAGTATTTTATTGTAATGCTCGGGGCAGTGTGAAAAATAAAATGGATGAGCTCAGGGGAATTGCACAAGCAGAGGATATAGATATCATTGGGACAACTGAAAGTTGGGCAAGCAGTGAAGATGCACCAATTTTAGAATTGAGTGGATTCACAATGTTTAGGGAGGACAGAGTGAATAGAAAAGGGGGTGGGGTTTTGATTTATGTGAGAGAATTCTTAAACTGTACGGAAATAAAGTTAAATAGTAAAACTGAGGGTATAGAATCAGTCTGGGTGAAACTGAATACAGACAAAGGCAAAGGACTAATTCTGGGTAATATACATAGACCTCTTGTTTGTAGTGAAGAGCAGGAAAAGGGTATGTACAATCTGATAAACGAAGCATGTCAAAAAGGAGAATTAATTTTAATGGTGGACTATAGTTATCCAAATATTGACTGGACAAACAATCTAGCTACAAATGGGAAAGGGGCAGAATTTTTGGAAGTGATACAGGATTGTTTTTTGTACCAGATGGTGTATGAGAATACTAGGGACAATGCAATATTGGATTTCATTTTCAGCAATGATGAGGATATGGTGCAGGATTTGGTTATAGGTGAGCCACTGGGAGAAAGTGATCATAGAAGTATCAGATTAAGTATACATTATCAGTCAGAATATACAATCAATAGTAGGACAATTCCAAATTTCAGAAAAGTAAATTTTCATAGGATAAGGGAAGAGTTAAAGGAGACATTCAAAGGTGGATTAATAGCACCTCATCATTCTGAACAATGGGAGGAATTCAAGAATAAGTTAAACAGGGGGATAAAAAAAAACATGTAACGTTCAGGAAAAAAGGAAAATCTAGAAACTTGCTCCCTGTGTGGTTTTCAGGGGAAACACACAAAGCTTTAAAATTGAATCAAAGAACATACAGGGTATATAAAAGCACTGGTAACCACAGGGACAAGGAGGCATATCTGAAAGCCAGAAAGGAGTTTTAAAAATATTAGTCGGAAGCAAAAGGTGTCCTTGGAGGAAAAACTAGCAAGGGAAATAAATATAAACCCAAAATAATTTTTTGCATATGCAAGTGGGGGGAAAAAATAATTACTACTCTGGGCCCGTTGGAGGGGAGGGGAGGTGAATTAATTCAAGACGAGGCGGGAAAGGCAAACGTGTTAAATGACTTTTTTCTGGGGGTTTTCAATGGTAACTATAAATTAATAAAGGATTTCAAGGATGGAGCCTTATAGTTAAAGAATGCAAATTTAACAGGGAATAAATAGTACATCAGTTGAAAAGAATGAAGCCCTCTAAAGCACCAGGGCCAGACGATATTTATCCGAGAGTACTAGTGGAATGCGCGGAATAATTGGGGGACGTAATTCACATGATATTTAATTCGACATATAGCACGGGTTGGGTACCAATGGATTGGAAGTTTGCCAACATAACTCCAATTTTCAAAAAGGGAATACAAAGTGATCCGGGCAACTATAAACCAGTAAGTCTAACATCAGTAATTTGCAAAATATTTTAATCTCAGTTTAAAAAAAAGCATATAATGTTATACTTGAAGGAGGGGGGACTGTTATCAGATAATCAGTATGGGTTTAGGAATGGCAGATCCTGCTCTACAAACCTTTTGAAGTTCTACGAAAAAATTACTGAGGAGCTGGATAATAAGAGCAGTGTAAATATCATGTACATAGATTTTCAAAAGGCTTTTGATAAAGTACCTTATGAGGCATTACTGTTTAAATTGGAAAGGCTGGGGATTCAGGGGAAAAAATTGATATGGATAAAGAATTGGTTATTGGGTAGAAAGCAGAGAGTGCAGGTAAAAGGAAATTATTCTCAGTGGACAGAAGTTATAAGTGGGGTGCCTCAGGGATCAATTTTATTTATAATTTTCATAGATGATATAGGTCAGGGGATTACGAATAGAATCAGTATATTTGCAGATGACTTAAAAATATAGGGACAGGGGATACCAAGTTACAGATAGAGAATTTACAAAGGGATTTTGATAATATATCCAAATGGTCTGTAAAATGAGGTATGTCATTTAATATAGGGAAATGTCAAGTTCTGCATATGGGTTACAGGAAGAGTGGAGCCGAGTAGTGTCTGCAGGGAGTAAAGGTAAAGGTGGGAGAAACAGTCAAGGATCTTGGGGTGATAATTCACAGGGATTTTAAAATGGATCACCAATGTTCAGATGCGGGTAAAAAGGCTAATAGGTTATTGGGGTATATAGGACTGTAACTTCAAGGGATAAGAATATAATCTTGCCGTTATATAAGGCCTAAGACCTTAGTAAGAGCACATCTAGAATATGCTGTACAATTCTGGGCTCCATATATGAGAAAGGATATAGAAATAATTGAAAGGGTTCAGCACAGAGCTACAAAAATAATAAAGGGGATAGCAAATCTCGACTACAATGAACGTTTAAGTAAGCTAAACATGTATACACTGGAAAGAAGAAGAAGGAGGGATTTGATTCAGCTTTTCAAGTTGGTAAAACAAGGGGACACAGAGGGCTTAAATTTCAATAGGGAAAACAGAACAAGGGGCCATGGATATAAATTGAATAAGACATTTGAATCGGGATTTAAGGAAAAACTACTACTTTAATAGGGTAATAGACAAATGGAACGCGTTGCCAGAAAATATAGTTAATTCAAAGGGAGTGTACGAACTTAAGATACAATTGGATAGTCAGTTGGAATTGGGGAATTCATAAACAAAGGACCAGCCGTGTTGGACTTGAGCCTGTAGCTGGTCGTCAATATTTGTATTTCTATTTGTTCTTTTTAGCCCTTTAATTTTAAAACCGCGTCTCGTAGATTCAATGTAGTAACGTCTACCTACAGTGAAGTAACCATGCTGATTTTATTGAGACAGCTTACAGCGCTCCTAGCCGTGAAATAAGGAAATTTTTGAAAAAATAACTCGAAAACAAAAGGAGATTGGCTAAAAAGTTCAATTAGAAAAAAATACGCAATCCAATAATTTAGACACAGAAAAAAAATTTCATTGAGGTATCTGAAAAACTGGCGGAGATATTCTCGATTGAAATTTGAGCTTTTCCATGCCTTGAAAAGGGGGCCCTCCTGAAATTGAAAAACGTGTTCTCCGGTATAATCATTCAGTTTTTCTGAGTTAACTAACGATGAATTTAAATTCAAACAACAAGGAAAGTAAAAAAAGAGAGAAATAAAAAACATCTGGGAAACGTACTCCGGAAAATAAAAAAAACTGACTCCGAAATCACAATTTTCGTGCAACAACTAAAATACAAGAATGAAAACTTCTGGGCCAGACAGCCTCGAAACGGATATGGTAAAGTGACGGACTGCCAACCAGAGGGTTTGGAATCGTCTGTGCCATCCAAATACCAAAGGGTAAAAAAGGGGCTTGATGCACGCATAATCCGTCGTGGCCTCTGAAGTCCTCGCGTTGGTGTAATGTGGAATTGCGGAGATTGGAGTGCCATGTCAGGCGTTACTGCACCATTTGATCGTGGTTCCAAACTACGTAGTTTGTCCTCGGATTTTTCTTTCAAGATTTATTCTGCACCGTTGCCAATAGCCCGTTGTGTAGCTCCAGTACGAAGAAAATTAATTTCCCCCTTCCCTGATAAACTTTACGTGGACGAGAAAATGTCAGAAACAAATGCGTGTGGTTCAGTGGATGATTGGTAGATCAACAGCAACAGTAAAACTTAAAATTTATTGGTAGACGAATAAGTTGAAAGCGTGAATTAAACGTTCTTATAAAATTGAATACGAAATTTGTAGATTATTACAGGAACCAAAGTTTCCACCATGACCACGATCTGGTTCAAAACAGTGGACATTTACTGCGGTTTCGTATGCATGCAAATCCACATTGTGTTGTCAACCTTTATGTATCAGATAAAAACCGCACAAGCTGGTGCTCTTATTTCATACAGTACGCTGTGAGGAAATGGAGACTTTCACTAGTAGTCAGTATTGTGAGATGATGCTTCTCTATGGCGAATGCCAACGCAATGCAGTCCAGACTGCACGGAAATATGCCAATCGGTTTTCAAATGGTCCACATCCAACTTCGCCAACATTGGAAACGTTTTTCAACGTCTCAGAGACTCAGGCAGCACTCGAAGTCGACCTCGTTCGGGCATACCATGTATGTCTAGTAGAATACCAGCAGAAGACATACTGGCGTACGCTTTAGCTCATCCCTACATCAGTACTAGACAAATTAGCAACCAGACTGGCTTAGTAGAAAGCTAAGTATGGCGAATACTGCACGACAATGGTACATATCCCTATCATGCCATTCCGCAACAAGGATTGTTACCGGGAGACCATCAGTGATGCTTTGACTGGTGCAATTGGGCATTGAACGAATTGGAGGTTAGTCCAAAATATTTTTCCAATATATTATGGTCGGATGATGCTAAGTTTCACCGAAACGGGATGCTGAACCAAAGCAGCACCCATTTCTGGGCACTAGAAAATCCCTCATGGGGAGTTTCCGTCAGCAGGTGCAGTGGTCCACGAGTGTGTGGTGCGATATTTGGAAGGATCGTCTAGTAGGACTCGTGTTTTATGACGGTTCACTAAATGGACCGAAATACCTTTAGCTGTTACATGATATGTTACCTGACTTTATTGATGATATTCCTCTGTCGTTCTTGTCTCCCCTGTGGTTCCAACATGATGGCGCCCCGCCGCACAAACCCTACGTAGTGCGACAGTTTCTTAAGAATAGGTAATCGGATAAGGTGGCTGTGTTGAATGGCCTCCGTGATCACCAGATCTTACCCCACTCAATTTCTTCCTCTGGGGTTACATCAAAGATTAGGTGTATGAGACTCCGTTGACAAGTTTGCTGGATCGGCGGCAGCGTATCATCGATAGCTTCGCTACTGTCACACCACAGAATGTGCATGCAGGCGTGCTTGATCGAATACAAATGTGTATTGTAGTCGATGGTGACCTTTTTGAACACACTCGCCGTGTTTTGGTTTAGCAATAAATTTCTTGCTTTAGCTCATATGTGTGTTGTACTTGCCGAGAGGTTTTTAATCGTGTATATTAGTTGTTGCGCGAAAATAGTGATTTCGGATGATCAGTTTTTTTTATTTTCAATACGTTTTTCAGACGTTTTTTTTATTTTTAATTAATTAATTTATTTTTTTTTACTTTTCCTGTTGCCTGAATTTAAATTTGTCGTTACTTAACTCAGAAAAACTGAATAATAACACCGGAGAACACGTTTTTCAATTTCAGGACGGCCCCTTTTTCAAGGCATGGAAAAGTTCAAATTTCAATCGCGAATATCTCCGCCAGTTTTACAGATACCTCAATGAAATTTTTTTTCTGTACCTTCATTATTGTATTGTTGTGTACATATTTCTAATTGAATTTTTTAGCAAATCTCCTTTAATTTTCAAGTTATTTTTTTATTTCCTTATTTCACCAATAGGAGCGCTGTAAGCTATCCCAATAAATTCAGCATGGTCCCTTTACTGTAGATATACGTTACTACCTTGTCTCTACGAGACGCGGTTTTAAAATTAAAGGGCTTAAAAGAACTTTACTTATACTATATATCAGGCCTCGAAATATATTTTTTAATACAGGTGCACAAGGTGCACCTAAGTTTTTAAATTAGGTGCACAGGTGCGCCTAGCGGGAAAAAATTAGGTGCACAATTTTATTTTCATGTACACAGTGCACCTGTGCACCCGGGTATTTCGAGCCCTGCTATATATATATATATATATATATATATATATATATATATAGCAGGGCTCGAAATACCCGTATATATATAATACCCGTGATATATATATATATAGCAGGGCTCGAAATACCCGTATATATATAATACCCGTGCTATATATATATATATATAGCAGGGCTCGAAAATATATAAATAATATTTTATATATATATATATATATATATATATATATATATATATATATATATATATATATATATATATATATATATATATATATATGATGTCAACACTGGAATGGCACTGTAGCTATTACTTGATATGGTATTTTGGAATGAGTCCACGTGTTGTAAAACATAACATTTATTAAAATAATTGAAGATGGTACACATATGAGCCACAGAGGTCTCAATAGATTCGCATAAAAAAAGCACGGAAGAGCGGCCACACAGGTCTCGACTCTCTCCGATCACACAAAAAACTGCAGACCCTCCGCCGCGGGCAAGGGATCAAGCCTTTTCCCCCCTAGCGTTCGTGGTGTTCCGTTTCCTGGATGAAATAGTCCCTTTCTCCTTTCGATAGTAGGTGGGGAGGCGAAAGAATTCCGTTCCTACACTGGGGCATCCTGACGGTGTTCGCCCCGAACATCACTGCACTCATTTAGGCACGTACAATGGGACCTGAAAAAAATAAAAAAAAAAAAAAATAAAAGTATCTATTTCACTTTTGAGAGAATTGCTGAAAATAAACATCATTTTTCTCTCCACATTAGTTTCTCTTTCCCAGAGTTCTTTAAAGTTAATTAGTCCATGGTTTCATGTGTTCGGCAGCAGTGGACGTGTTGATAGGTCCTTCGTGACTGCCCACTTTCCTCACCTCGTAACGGTCGTGTGGTTTCCTGTTGATAATTTCGTATGGGCCCAGATATTTTGGTCGTAATTTGAGTCCTGCTCCAAATTGGGTCCTCTGTATCGCTACCAGGTCTCCTTCTGCATACTTTCTTGCAGGTTTCCGCTTCCGATTATACTGTTTTCGGTTTTCTTCTTGCATCCTTAGGATTTGTTCCTTAGCTTCTTCCCTAAGTCCTTCTCGGTTTCTTATGAACCATTCTTCATATTCTTGTTCCAACATTTCTCTGACCTTCAGATCTTCTTTGTTCTTCATTGATACTCCTGTTAGCAATTCAAATGGTGTGATTTTTGTACTTTTACTAGAGGTGCTGTTCAAAATTCTTTGAATTGAGTTGACATATTTAAACCACTTTTCTGGTTCGTTGATCGCTAATTTCGTCAGTACCGGTATCACAGTTTCAAATATTCGTTCGATTTGACCATTTCCTCGAGGTACTCCTGTGGTGATTTTGAAGTGTTCAATGCTTCTTTCGTCGCAGTAACCTTCGAATTCTTTGGATGTGAATGCGGTGCCTCGATCTGAAATTATTCTTGACGGATTTCCGAAAATATGTGACTGCGATTCTAGCTTCTCCAACGCATCACGTGTAGAAGTTGATTTTACTGGATATAGCCAAGTAAATTTAGTGAAGGCATCTATCACAGCGAAGATGTGTTGATAGTGTTTATTTGTTGTCGCCAGAGGTCCCAGAAAATCAATATGGTATGTACTAAGCGGTACACTCCCTTTGGGTATTGGATTTAATTGACCCTCTTGCTTGCCCCTTTTCTTATTCGTCAAGATGCACTTAACGCAGTTCATTATGACGTTCTCCACTTTTTTCCTGAGTCCTGGAATGGAAAAATCTCTTTTCACTAACTCCTCGGTCTTCGCCACGGCAAAATGTCCTTTTTGATGGAATTCCTTTATAATATCTGATTGCATCCTCTCGGGGACGACAGGCAGTTCACTTCCGTTTTCATATCGATATAATACATCGTTTTTGATCAAGTAGTCGTTCTTCTCCCCTCTCATCAATAATTCTTTAATAACTTGAATATACTCATCTTGTCGTTGGGCTGCTGCTAACTTGCACGTTATTTCTTCACCCGTTGGTTGCGGTACTATCACAGCGACATTTCGGCTCAAAGCATCTGCATGTCTCATTTGAGCACTTGGTCGATGAATTATTTCGTATTCGAATTCCTCCATGATTAACGCCCATCTCGCTATCTTAGGGGTTAAGTCCTTCTTGCACATGGTTTGCTGGAAGGCTGAGCAATCCGTCATTATTTTAAATTTGGTTCCGAGTAGATAATTCCGGAATTTTTTCAAAGCTTCGATCACTGCTAGAATTTCTAATTCATAGCTGCCGTATTTTTCTTGTTGTGCTGTTGTCTTCTTACTCATGTATTGAATTGGATACATCTTTCCGTCATCTGCCTGTTGCAATAGTACTGCTCCGAATCCGTGTGAGCTTGCATCACAATGAAGTTCCAGTGGCGGTCCTTGTCTGAAAATTTGTAGCACCGGCTCGCCAGTCAAGGCCTGCTTTAATTCGTGAAATGCAGTTTTCTCCTTCGACCCAAAATGGAATTCCCTATTATCACGAAGTAAATCACTGAGGGGCTTCGCTATCTTGGCATAATCTCGAACAAACTTTCGAAAATAACCGGTCAACCCCAGAAAACTCTGTATTTGTTTGGCATTTTTGGGCTGTGGGAAGTTCCGTACGGCTGCAGTTTTTAAAGGTGAAGGCTTTATAGTTCCTTTTTCTACTACGTAACCCAAGAATTCTATCTTTCGTTTCAGAAACTGACACTTTTTTAAGTTTAGTTCTAATCCGTACATTGACGCCGTATTTAAAACACGTTCTAATTTTTCTAAACCCTCTACCTCATTCATGGCTGGTATGATAATATCATCTACATAAATAATAACAGTTTTATCTTTTAACAAATCCTTAAAAACGTGAAAAATATATCTTTCAAATACACTTGGACTGGTTGACAATCCAAAAGGTGTCTTTAAAAACTCATACTGTCCCTCGTGGGTAACAAAAGAGGTGTACTTTGTACTCTCCTTTTCTATGTCGACGTGAAAAAAGCCGTTTTTCAAATCTAACGTTGTGAAGACTTGCGAGTCCTCCAATTTGTCCAACACGTCTTCGATTAGAGGTAACGGGAAACGGTCCTTAATTATTTTTTCGTTGAGCTTTCGGAAATCGACACAAAGTCTGTGATTCCCATCTTTTTTCTTACAAAGCACTATAGGGGCAGAATATTCCGAACAGCTGTTTTTAATTATCCCTTTTTCTAACCACTCTTGGATTTGTTTTTCAACTATAAGTTGTTCAGTAATCGGCAACCGCCGAGTACGCTGACTAACTGGAACTTCGTCCGTCAGAAGAATTCTCATCTTAACATCCGTGTTTGTTACTTGCTGAGGCACATAATTTCCTACAATTTGACAGATTCTTTCTCGTAAACAGGGATTCATTATATGGGAGAGATCTGTCTCTTCGCTAGACATATCCAACGCTACGGCGCCTAAAGTGTAAACAAAAGCACCTGCTGATGAGTCATTTTCATGCGCCTTCGATACTTGAAAGTCTACGAGGGGATGTTGAGGGAAACTCACGCGCTCTTCTTCCCCGTGATTTATGACAACGCCTGAAGTTGTTGTTGCTTTGTTTTTTATTTCGCTTCCGTTTTCGCCCCTTACTTCTGACTTCCTTATTTCATTTATGTTTCTATCGGTAACGTTTAATGTTCCCCCAGAAAATGCAAACTTTACCCTTGATAATACGTTCATACCAATTATTGCTTCAAATTGTAAATTCTTAACGACATGCACATCAGAACACAAAGAAATATTATCAATAACAATTTCTGATCGGAAAAACCCTTCGGTACTTATTTTGTGTTGACTTATTCCATTTAAATATATCTTACTACCATTCAATATAGGAGATCCTATTTTATGATAACATTCCTCATTAATTAGAGTTATTTCAGATCCAGTGTCTATTACTGCATTAATATAACACTTTTCAATATAAACACTCTTTTCAATTTTCTTAGGAGTTGCTACATATATTTGATTTACAGTTTTATTCACATTTGCATTTTCACCTTTAAAATTATATGTACAAGTATTACTCTTATGCCCATAATTTCCACATGCATAACACTTAATTCTATTACTTTTATATGGATCTCTATTTGGTACATCATAATCAACCTTATTAACATACTTATTGACATTTGTACTATAACCAACAGTTTTATAACAATTATCATAATTTCTACTATTCTGGTTAGCACGAAAGTTCGACGATTCACCTTTATATCGAGTTTCATCTTGCGAAACATTTTTTCTGTATTTATTTACATTCCGTATCTCCATTTTTCCTAATTGCAACCTCGCACTCTCATATTCCTCTAACTTTTTCACTATAACTTCTGCGCATTTTAATTGATGCCAGTCATCTATGAAGTGTGTTTTGATTTCAAACGGCGCTCTACGTTTTATCTGCTCGGATACCATTAGTTCCCTGAGCTCGTCAAAATTTGTTATTTTGAGTCCTCTTAACCATTCGTCAAAATAATGACTTATTTCAAACGCAAAATCTCGCCAAGTGGCTGTACTTTCCTTTTTATGATTCAGGAATTTTTGTTTGAATTGTTCAGACGTAAGTTTAAATCTTTTGAGTAAGATTTCTTTTATGTGTTCATAGAGTCATTAGATCTTTCCTCCGGTTCGCGAGTTATAATCTGTGCTATCTCTAAGGGTAATAAACCTAGTAAATGCGTTACAAAATCTTCACTTTCGATTTTGATTTTCGTCGCTTGTCTCTCGAACAGCGCTAAATACGTACTTATATCATTCGATTCATTCGAATCAAAACATCTAATTATCTTTGATAATTCCTTTCCTCTATCCCATGCAGTGTTCGATTCTGTCATGTGATTTTCCCTAACTGTTTGTGTCGCATTTTGCAGTTTCAGTTTTTCCAATTCAAATTGGCGTAATTCTTTTTCTTTTTCTTTTTCCCTCTCTTATACTACGTTCACACATGAAAAGTTAAACTAGTTTAAGTGCTAATCTAGCTTAAGTCGAGCATGTGTGAACGAACTGTCTTAGATTTAAACTAGCTTAGCGAAAAGAAACTCTCTTAACTTTAAACCAGTTTCCCAAACTCACTTAAGTGAGTTCTACAGTGACGCCACCTAGAGGTGTCACGCGAACTTCATTCCGCGCGCTTTTGTTGACGATCTTTCATTCTGTTCGCCGTGTAATCGTTTGTGATGGAGCTTAGCCCTACCCCTAGTTTAGAACTTCCAAAAAAAAAAGAGTTAAAGAAGGAATAGAAACTGGTCCACTCAAGAAGTAAAATGTTTATTATCCATTTGGGCGGACAAGTATGCGGATCTGACAAGAATCAAAAGAAACAAAGAGATTTACGAAAATATGGTGCAACAATTAAAGGAAATGGGATTTTCCAGAACCCATGCCGAAGTTCAGACGAAAATTAAAAATTTGACTTCAGAATACAGGTAATTTTATTCTTATTGGAAATTTGTTAAGGATAAAAGAATTCTTTCTCCACATTATGTTCTATCCATTTAGAATGAGAAAATTTAAATGTCACCAACGGCATAACTTTGTTTAATTATAACTCCTTTATTTAACCATTTATTATAATAAATTTACAAAGTAGGTTACTTTTATCATACCAGAACATAGAAATAAATGGATTTTAGTAGAGGATATTAATATAATATATCATTCAATTATCAAATAATTCATGAGCAATTGATACTGCAGCATGTCTGAAATTTTGTATGAATTCTTTATATCAGATGAATAAAAATACTTCCCAATTTTTCTTGCACAAATTAAAACTTTATCATTTGTTGATAAATGTTATTATAATCTATTTATTAGGTCTGAGAAAACATTACATGGATGCACAGCAACTGGCACTAGTCCTTCGGAGTGGCTTCATTTCAGGGAAGTGCATAAAATCATTGGGAACTCCCACCACCTTTCAGTCGATGTCATCATCGATAAAATAACATCGATAAACCTATTTAAGCTAGTTTAAAAGCTGCCGTAGTGTGAACGCATAAAAATAAGATAGCTTAAGTTAAGATAGCTTAAGTTCTCTCTTAAGTTAAACTAGTTTAACTTTTCATGTGTGAACGTAGTATAACTGCTGTTTGTCTTTCTCCAGCTGCTCTTTTTCGATTCTTTCAACTATTATTGTATCCAGAAGTGTTTTTGTATACTCCTCATCGTAATCGAGTTGGTTCGTCACTAACTTTTTTAATTTCGAAATTGTCGCATTTGAGGGTATTTCTATATCTAATTCCGTTGCAAGACGGTAAATATCGTCCTTTCTTGCTTTACCAAAATATGACATCTTTATCTTAAAAATGAGCAAAATGTACTCACAGTTTGCGATGATGATGGCTCTCTAGGGTTCTAGTCCACGTTCAATTTGCATGGGGTAATCCCGGCACCAGCCCCCATTTTGTGATGTCAACACTGGAATGGCACTGTAGCTATTACTTGATATGGTATTTTGGAATGAGTCCACGTGTTGTAAAACATAACATTTATTAAAATAATTGAAGATGGTACACATATGAGCCACAGAGGTCTCAATAGATTCGCATAAAAAAAGCACGGAAGAGCGGCCACACAGGTCTCGACTCTCTCCGATCACACAAAAAACTGCAGACCCTCCGCCGCGGGCAAGGGATCAAGCCTTTTCCCCCCTAGCGTTCGTGGTGTTCCGTTTCCTGGATGAAATAGTCCCTTTCTCCTTTCGATAGTAGGTGGGGAGGCGAAAGAATTCCGTTCCTACATATATATATATATATATATATATATATAAAGTAACTTAGGCAGTTCAGATACATTAATATTATTGCATAAACCTGTTAGCATATACACACTGCAAGTACTATCGAAAACCATTGATTTCCTATACTTCTAGAAGAAAATAGCTCGTAGGCTACTAAAACGTTGCCTAATGGGCCTATCTAAGAGTAACCATAAACTATTGTAACCTATTGATTTAGCTAGCACTATAAATCACGGTTAGCGTCGTCGTGAGAATGTACTTGCTACACATTTGCGCTATCAGGAGTTGGCATTAGGACTCCGTGCCTTTTTCTATAAATTTCAAATAAATTCCATATTATATGCCAGTGATTCAGACGGTTCAAATATCGATTTCAAATAAAATATAACAGAAAATAATCAAGATGGTATGCTTTAACAGCTGACAACTCAAAAATTGTAGTGATGGTTATGGTGGTTTCTTAATTGGGTAATCAAAAAATATTAAATTTTTACGAATTACTAAAATGTTTATGTTTCTACTTTCCAAGTCAGGGCAAAAAGGTTGTCTGACTTTTTTTATGCTTTTTTTGCTTCTTTTTACATGCTTCCTTTCTATGCTTCTTTTATTCTGGAATACATGTGATAAAGAGAGAAATATATTCTATAACAAAAAAAAATTTCGCACCAAGAAGTTGCCGAATTACAGTTGTCCCGGGCTCGATCCACATGTAACGGCGCTGACTGGGAACATAGTCTTAAGTGACGAGTCCCGGTTCCAACTGTCCCCAGACGAAAACCGCAGACGCGTCTGGAGACGTCCAGAGGAGCGTGGTGATTCTGCCCTTACTATCGCACGCCACACATACCCACAACAGGGCGTTATGGTCTGGTGTGCCATCTCCTTTGATAGCCCTTTAGTAGTTGTTTCTGGCACACTTACAGCACTGCGGTTCAAAGACGACATTCTACGGCGGGTTAAGTTACCGTTCCTTTTGCGACACCCCGGACTTACTTTTCGACACGATAATGCCCGGCCGCACACGGCATGTGTTGCTATTAATTTTCTTCAAGCTTTCCCAACACTTCCTTGGCCAGCTAGATCTCCCGATCTCTCTCCCATTGAGCACATTTGGGACGTTATAGGAAGGTGATTGCAACCATCCCGGAATGTTGACCCTTTAGCCCGACAGTTAAGAGACAAATTGGCAAGAAACTCCGCAGGACATCATCCGGGAACTTTTTCAGTCTATGCCACGCCGGGTGACGCATCCAGGCCAGAGGTGGACCAACGCCTTATTGACTCCCTCCCTTCGTAACGGTTAAACTCTGAAATAAATCATTCAATTGATCTGAAATTTTAATCAATTGTTCTGAAATTTTAATCATTTGTTCTTTTCTGTAAATATTATTCACGTCCACCAATTTTTATCGTAATCGGACAACTCCTTCTTGATGCGTCGATTTTTTTTTGCTATAGACTATAAGATGGCTTAAAGCCAAACATGCTATAAGATGCTTAAAATCCAAACTTCACGAATCTTAGTTACTATTATTAGTATCATGGTAGCTTCTTTTTATTCTTGAATATCTGAGAAGGAAATATTCAACTTGAGATTATAAGTAGCCTTTTTGACAACCCCTTTATCCCCTGGCGCGGAAGATATTACTCGTATTTATTGAATAAACCTACTTTATTTGATACTAGCAGTATTTTCAGGCGTTATTCTGATTGAGTAGGTTGACAATCAATTAAAACAAGGCCAGAGAATAATCATTTTCTCTTTGTCATGTAAATAAAATTTAAGTGCTTGGAATATCATTTTTAACACCCTTTTCGATTTTTCATGCATACAACTTACTTTTATCGTATACATACATATTCATCTACGTAATCCATTTCACATACATTGCACACTTGCTGTGTGACAAAATTACAAAACGTGATACTAAGTTGCTGCAACAAAAAGCGATTTTGTGTTTAAGAATGATTATGACTGCTTCGTTTCTCGTAAACCATAAAAATGATGAACGTATGGTGAATAATCTAAGCCAGGGGTTCCCTAACTTATCGAAATCGTGGCACCCTAAAAAAATTATAATTTTCTCACGGCACCCTCGTCATGTAATATCTATGTGTGGTACATTATTACATACATATATATATATATATATATATTTCATATTTGTACCACTTCGAAGAAGAAATTAGAGAAGCACGTGGTAAGAACATAAACATAATTAATACAACTCCGTATTTAAAATTCACACAAATACTTTAACTGTACTTAATAGAAAAGCATAGGTATAGGTGAAAATATAAATAAAACAAATAAATTACGTTCAATATGCTCTTGGTTGGGGAATGAACCGATTTTGATGAGTGACCTTAATACTTTTTTCTGTTGCTTAGCAATAGCTTAGATTAGAGATCATGGTCGTTTCGCGGCACCTCTCATGTCACTACGTGGCACCCCAGGGTGCCGCGGCACAGTTTGCTAAACAATATATTTTTGACGTGTAACACTCTAGCAATAGTTATGCAACCTTTCGGAATTTCATCACTAACGAGGGAAGGATAACAAAATAATTTGATGCGATATGCATAACTCTCTAATTTTGTAAACAAAAAAAAATCTTTAAAATTCTATTTAGGGTCACTTACAACACCGAAAGAAGTCTTAAATCTTAATGTCTTCAGCGCAAACAAAGCAAAGGTGACAGATTACCATTTTTTCAAAGAGGTATGTCGACTTTATAGCTTGTTCTTTTTTTGTTAAGAAAATCATTGGCTTATAACGAACTTTTAACAGGTATAAGTTGTTTGAACATAGCTTAAAAATTCATTTTATTTTAACTACCATGCTTCACATTTCAGGATGTTAAGAAAAATAAAGTTAAAAAGAAAATTAATACCTTTCCAGAAAATACCTAATCCACGCAGGAAGTCTTTGCTCATAAATGGCTACCAATTTACATTTGTTAACAGTAGAAAATAAGAACACAACTAAAATAATAACAACACTTTGCTAATTATTTTGAAGTGCGTACCAAGGTCAAAACACTTCAGACTCAAGGGTATTAAAATGTAATAAAAGCAAACAATAATTTTTATTTTTCAATATAATCACTTTTCACTACAATGCACTTATTAAAGGAGTTCAGATCGATCCTGGACATCGCCAATAACCCCTAGTGTTGTTCCAATGCGACGTTAATTTAACTACCTACCTTATTAAAACAGTTAATTAATGCTTCTGGAATATCGCTGTTCCGGAAGTACAATGACGCCCAGAAAGGAATTCATCGATAAATTCGAAAAAGAACAAAGACTATCGAACATAATTAATACAAATAACAGCATGGGAGCTTTGATGGTAATGAAAATGAAAATGAAGTTAATATCATATTTATGTTAATGCACTGATAAAGGTGTTGCCGACCAACCAGTACAGTGGTTAAGGTGTTAGCCTCTAGATCGGAAGGTTCCTGGTTCGAATCCGGTCCGGGCATGGATGTTTGTAAGCGTATGGTGTAGATGCGGCTGGTGCACCTCAAATCTGTCGTGGCCGAAAGTCCTCACGCTGGGTTGGTGTGGAAGTTTGGAGAGTGGGGTGCCAGTTCATGTGTTGCTTCGTCATCTGACCGTAGTTCAAAATTACGAGGTGTTGTCCTGGGATTTTTTCCCTTAAGGGACTTATCCCGGACCGTCGTCAATAGCCCGTTGTGTTGCTCTAGTACGACGTTAATTGCAAATTACCATAAAGGTTCCGACCTGCCGGTATAGTGGTTAAGGTGTTAGCCTCTAGATCGGAAGGTTCCTGGTTCGAATGAAGTCCGGGCATGGATGTTTGTAAGCGTATGGTGTAGAGGCGGCTGGTGCACCTTAAATCTGTCGTGGCTGAAAGTCCTCACATTGGTTGGTGTGGAAGTTTGGAGAATGGGGTGCTAGCTCAGGTTTTGCTTCGTCATCTGACCGTGATTCCAAATTACGAGGTGTTGTCCTAGGATCTTTCCCTTAAGGGACTTATCCCGGATCGTCGTCAATAGCCCGTTGTGTTGCTCTAGTACGACGTTAACAAAAAAATTACCAATTACCCCAGGAGAAGCGACAATTCCACTGAAATCCAGAACTCGAATTTTCCGACGAAGATTCTATCGATAAATTAAAACACACCTCCTATTATTCATTGGGTGGAGGTGATGAATCACTGGGACTTGAATACTCTTCGACAATCGTGAATCTTCGGGATATGCCTCATATGTGTGGCTTGCGAGCTCATCTGAGCTCCAAACATAAACTTAATGGATATTCTGAACGCATCAATTTGCAATTCGGCAATGAAACTGGTTTTTTTTTTTTTCTCAATCTTTTTCTTTCAGTTTAATTTTCTTTTCGAAATAGTGAAAATAGAAATTAAAAATAAAAGCTCTTTTGAAGCAATTTCAAGCTAGTAAAATGTCCTGATTTTTTTTTTCACTGGGGGAATAAATAAAACTCATTTTTAAAATGAATGTTTTTTTATTAAATTAATATTTTAATAAAAATGAAAGAGCAAGCATTGAGAAATCTAAATATAATTAAAATTACAAGCGATTCAAAGGAGATCGTTTCAAGAACTCATAATTCCCTACTTAATGAGATCTATTGTGCACGTGGTTTACACACATATAGTGTTGCCTAGATTTTGGCGAAATAGCAACCCTAGCAACCTCATCACTGAAATCCTACGTGATTCTTTTCGACGAATCAAATCGAAGACAGGTAACTGAGACAATCTGAATTGAACCGCTTGTAAAAGAATTTTGGACATTTGTTAAAGAAAAAATGTTTAAAATTGACTGAACAGCAGACATTTAATAAACATTTCTGAAGAGTTGCATCTTTGACGTGTAAAGGTAGTTAATTAACGTCGCACTGAGACATTGCCGACGTTCCTCGATCAATCCGAAAGATTCAAGGACAACGCCTCGTAATTCCGAGAAACGATCAGATGAGTACTGCTGCACCTGAGCTAACACATCCCACTCTACGCTAACATGAGGACATTTGAGACCACGACAGATTTAACGCAAACCATCCCCCATGACCTGCATCATGGAGGATAAGTTGATGCCAAAACGTTAATAAGCTAAGACGAACGGCCGAATCTTCAAAGTTGAATATGAAATTGTTTTTCAGCATAAGACAAGTCTAGAAAACTTGGAAAAATTACATAAATATCTCATATTCAATAAAATATTGGAGAACAGTTTGATTTTCAAAGTAGAAAATAAGTTGAAGGGCACACACAGAATAAACATGCAATAATGGCTAAATCTTAATAATAGAAATACGTCCAAAGATCAAATATTAATGACTAGGGGGCCTGCCCCCTGCTCGCTAACGCTCGCCAACCCCCGGAGGATTGCTTTGCAATCCTCATTGGTTCGCTGCGCGAACTTATGCTCGCTTCGCTCGCCTCAATGAAGACATGTGTCCTAGCAGAAGAGATTGTTTACAAAATATGTTACCAAAAAAATGTTTTTTAAATCTAAATTTGCTGTATTACAGAAAAAAATATATACAGTATCTCTAAAATCAGAATTCAAATGAAAACTTTGTGCAAATTTTGACTCGAAATGTGAGCGTTGCTTTGGAAATTGAATACCCAGCATGTTGTTTGTGTGTACATTTTCCCAGCACTCAAACGACCCACACTTTTTCATTGAGTTTGTTGCCGAAAGTTGTTGTGCAAGCGTCTTGTTGAACTATAATTGTTGGCCTTGAAAAGGACCGTTTTTTAAATGGCCCTGAAAAGATCCTTCGCTTTCTTTGATTTCTATTATAAACTAACTGCAACAGCTCATTAAAATTTACTTTCTTTTTCAATAAAATGTCATCCGATAACGCTATAAATTCAATCGATGCGCGAGACTTCGCGATAAACAAACAATCGTACAATGTTGCCAAAACGCGATTACAAATAACGTCTTTTTTGCGTGCCACGTAAGAGAATTATATATAGAGATAATTCAGTTTTGGAATGAAAATTAAATTACACAAGCATCCAATGAAAATTATACCATAGTTAAATTTTCAGTGAAGAAATTTAGTGTAACCCTTTCTTAAATATAGTATTGATGATCTTCAGAAATGAATATAGAATAGCGTTTTAAGGTTATTTTAATCAACGTCTTACTAGAGCAACGCAAAGGGCTATTGGCGAAGGTCAGGAATCAATTCATTAAAGGTAATGGTAATTTTAGTTAACGTCGTACTAGAGCAACACAACGGCCTATTGACGACGGTCCGGGATCAATCCCTTAAGGGAAAGATCCGAAGACAACACCTCGTAATTTTGAACCACGGTCAGATGACGAAGCAACACCTGAGCTGGCACCCCACTCTCCAAACTCTCCACATCAACCCAAAGTGAGGACTTTCGGCCACGACAGATTTAAGGTGCACCAGCAGCCTCTACACCATACGCTTACAAACATGCCCGGACCGGATTCGAGCCAGGAACCTTCCTATCTAGAGGCTCACACCTTAACCCACTATACCTGTTGGTCGGCACCTTTATGGTAATTTGTAATTAACGTCGTACTAGAGCAACACAGCGGGCTATTGACGATGGTCCGGGATCAATCCCTTAAGGGGAAAAATCCCAGGACAATACCTCGTAATTTTGAACCAAAGTCAGATGACGAAGCAACACCTGAACTGGTACCCCACTCTCCAAACTTCCACACAAACCCAACGTGAGGACTTTCGGCCACGACAGATTTGAGGTGCACCAGCAGCCCCTACACCATACGCTTGCAAATATCCATGTACGGACTCGGTATCGAACCAGGAACATTCCTATCTAAAGGCTAACACCTTAACCACCAGACCGGTTGGTCTGTTAAGGTTATCGAAAGATACTTGGGAAAATTATATTGAATATGCATAAAAGTTGATGGTAATGGTAATTTTAGTTAACGTCGTACTAGAGCAACAAAACGGGCTATTGACGACGGTCCGGAATCAGTCCCGTAAGAGAAAGATTCGAGGACAACACTTCGTAATTTTGAACCACGGTCTGATGACGAAGCAACACCTGAGCTGGCACCCCACTCTCCAAACTTCCACGCCACCCCAACGTGAGGACTTTCGGCCACGACAGATTTAAGGTGCACCAGCCGCCTCTACACACCATACGTTTACAAACATCCATACCCTGACCCGGATTCGAACCAGGAACCTTCCTATCTAGAGGCTAACATCCATTTCATTGGAGAGCATTTAACGAATGGTATTTTCAGGTGCATCAATTGAGTATTAAGAGTATTGGAAGATCTTTGAAACAAATATTACCAACAAATTAATGTGGATAAAAATAATTAAAAATGTCTCATTTAGTATACTTTAAAGACCTGTATTGAAAATTTAGGTGGAAAGTACAATTTTTTCGGACTATCCTAATGTACAAACTTCACGCAATACTCTCCACATGGTACGGTGAAGCATACCAGCATTATATGCAAGTTAGTGTGTGTGTGCTTGTATCTGAATAGTGTTCAATTTGCTGTAGGACATCATCCCGAAAAGTAGAGTTCCTTGATTTTAGCCAACCAGAACCTTGGGTTTCAGTTTGGTGCGAATGCAAACATTTGGTGATTCGGTACACTGTTCACAATGTAATCTCACAGCTACTAATTGTTCCATATGTCTGTTATTCTTAATAATCCATTTAAAGTGAAGCATAACTATGAACATGAGGATAGCCATTTGCATTAGGGAAAATAGCAAATTGTGTACCTGGTCTCAAGTTTTATACTCCTAATACATCGAATGACTGAGACTACTTCGGAAAAAATTAGAAATGCCCAATCTTATCACATTGATTAATACATGGCTGACTGGATTGGGCTCAAATTTGTAGTACTGGCTATCTGAATTTGGATTTATCTGGACAAGTGCATATGGGGTTGTAATTACGATAGCCTTCTGGAACACTATGTTGACTTACATCCGGACTTTTCTGTCTGCTCACACTTTGTTTTGCTGTATACATTTTCAGACTAAGAAATCAACACAAATTATTTTATCCACATTTACACTACACTTACAATGCAAAAATGAAGTTGTATTACAAATATGTACACAACCCTACAATAATAGACCGAACCCCAGCGGATTTGCATAAAATCCGACTACTTGTTTGGAGTGTTTTTCGTGGTATGGCCTGGGACCTTTGTTCCTGGTCAATTGAACGTCGACGACTACATGAACATTTTAGACAATCGGGTTCTTCCTATGCTCTGGTAATTTTATGGAATGGATGAATGTTACTTCTATGACGACAACACTTTATGTCGTGTTGTAGCCTCTGTCGAGCAGTGGTATCGAGTTATGGATGTAAAACGTCTTCCCTGGCCTGCTCAGAATCCCGACCTAAGCCCCATAGAACATTTGTGGGACGTGTTAGGACTCTTACGGACCAGGGAACCACATCCGAAATCTACAGCTGAGCTGGTGACATTCTTGCAGCAGGAATGGACACAAATACCCTTGTTGAAAGTATGCCCAGAAGGGTTGCTAGTGACATTGCAGCACGTGGGGGACCATCCCCCTATCAAAGCATGTATTATTTCCCTTATACTATCACTTCTTGCTATCCAGTCCATTATTGTAGTGTAGTGTACACAATCACCGTTCAAAAGTCTTGAACTAATTGAAGGGGTTATGTAACATTTGTTTACATTTTGGGATTGTTGCAGTTTTAAAGTTGCCTTGGGGTGAGGTAAGACTTGTGCTGACAACTAGAGTAAGGGCCCCTGTGGAGATACTTACAACACCACTCATCTCAAAATCCTAACTCATCTAGTATAAGTACTCGAGACTTTGAGGCCAAATATCTTGAAACCACAAACATGTCACATTAGCTATTATTCCTCACACCCTTTCAATTGTTTTATCCATTTTCTTTAAAAGAAAATTACGATTTTTCTCTCATCAATGAAAAACATTACCACAAAATAACAAGCAAAGAGCACCTGACCAAATATTTATATTCAAATAGTCAACCAACTTCCAACATTGCATTGTGTTGGAAGCATTCACTACATAAAATCCTTTGCAAAACAACTCTGGTATGAGTTATAATTTATTGCAATTATAAATTTGGCTGGAATAAGTTATACAATATAGCACACAGGATTCCCAAAGTTCAAGCAAAAGAAAAATTAGAGTCCATTAAGGGATATTTTTCAGGTATTTTAGGGCTACATTTCATAGAATGCAATAGATCAGTGTTTCCCAAACTATTTTGGTCGAGGAACCCCCAAATTTGTTGCCAATGATCGCGGAACCCTGAATATTTTTTATATAACGAATTTTCAAAATTTAATATCTGATATTAAATGAAACAAGAATTATTTTGGTATTTCGGATTTTATTGAATTAAACGAAACTAAAAAAAAATTATTATAGAAATAATTAATAAAAATACAAAACATCAACTAAAATAAATGAAAAAACTTTAATGTGAAGAATGCACCTGCTTCTTTGATTCCATGATTATCTTAAAAGTGGGCCTTATGTTTGATAACTGAACTCGCATATCTGGTGCAGCATCAAGTTTGTTACGATATTTGGTTTTTGTCGCAACATATTTTTAAAACCCAGCTTCACACAAATAAAAACGTAGTAAACGGCAATAGAATTCGAATACCATGTTTTGATAAATTTGGATATTCATCGAATACATCTGACCAGAATATTGTTAACGAAACTGTTCTAAATTTGGTTTCTAATTGTGTATCCGAACTCAATTCAATCAATTTTTCATAATCCATGGAATGAAATCCTTTTGGTTTTTCTTTTATTTTGAAAGGATTTTGTACCCAGTAATTATCTTGATTCTCTAAGTTTGGAAAGTAATCACTGAGTGATTGCTGTAAACTGGACAGACATGTTTTTATACCATCGCGGATTTCCATATCTAAATTCACTTCAGATTCTTAGAGAAAATCACTAAGCGTCTGGAAACACTCGAAGTTGTTTTGCTCCACAGCTGAAATCCAATATTGTATTTTCCTTGAAAAGGCAACCAATTGATCTTTTGTTTGGAATATGTTGACTTGTTTTCCTTGCAGAGCCAAACATAATTCGTTCAATTTTCCAAATATGTCAGCAAGGTATGCAAGTGTAGATAGCAAGTGATATTATTTAATCCTGTCTGATAATTCAAATTTATGACCAATATAATACGCTATCAGTTCCTTTCGCAATTCAAATTTCTTTTTTTCTAATGGCGGGCACATTTGACCTAAGTCATTGGCCACTACAAGGCCGGAAGTGATGGCCACTTGTGAAGGAGCACCATCATTGCCCCTAACAACTTATACTTCGTAATTTTGAACTATGTTCAGATGACGAAGCAACACCTGAGCTGGTATACGCTTACAAACATCCATGCTCGAACCCGGATTCGAACCGGGGACTTTCCGATCTAGAAGCTAACACCTTAACCACTATACCGGTTGGTTGGCGCAATTCAAATATTCGCACAAGCATTTTACCTCGCGATAACCATCTAACATCCGTATGAAGAAGTAAAGTGGTGTGAAGACTACCCATATCTTCGCAAATGTCTTTGAAAATACGTGATTGCAATGGTTTACTTTATATAAAATTAATAATCTTCACTGCTTCGTCTAGAACAGATTTAAATGTCACCGAAATCCTTTTTGTTACTAATGCATATCTGTGAAGAATGCAATGAGTACTGTTACCGTTTTTTGCAACATTTTTAATCCGTGCTACAGCACCACTCACTTTTCCTGTCATTGCTTTTGCTGCATCGCTGCATACTTCAATACATTTTTCCCAGTTAATTTCATGCGTTGTCATAAAATTATCAATGCAACTAACTATATTTTCCCCCGTGGTGTTAATGTTCACACTATCAAATAAAAGCAAATCTTCTTCAATTTTTTTATTAAAATCATACCGAATGAAAACAGGCAAAATTGCTAATCTAGCAACGTCTGTGAGCTCATCTAGTTGTAATACATAAGCGTCACACGCCTGTAACCATGAAATAAGTTCTATTTAAATGTCACTGACAATATCGTTAATACGCCTTTTTACAGTATTGTTAGAAAGAGACAAACTTTCAATTCGTTTGCTATACCCTTCGCCGAATACACACGAAACGATGTCTTGAACGCAAGGTTTAATAAGTGATTCACCAATAACAAGTGCCTCGCCTGCAAGAGCAATACGGCAAGATACTTTATACGACGCTTCCGTTATCTTTTGATTATTGTTTTGAAATTTTTTATCATACTAGGGGGCTCCGCCCCCTGCTCGCTTACGCTCGCCAACCCCCGGGGATTGCTGCGCAATCCCATTTGGTTTGCTTCGCAAACCAACACTCCTTTCACAGATGTCATTTGGTTTGCTTCGCAAACCAACATTCCTTTCACAGAGTGAAACTATCTGAATAATTCGTATTATGCTGATTTCACTTTCCGGTACATGACGTCACAGCGAGGGCTTCGCGCCCTGCTCGCTTACGCTCGCCGACCCCACGGATTGCTACGCAATCCCGTTTGGTTTGCTTTCTCAAACCAATACTTCTTTCGCAATTGATTTCACTTTTTTTTTTGCTTTAACACTTAATGCACCCTAAACTAATAGCCGCATCAGTAAAAAATCTTCTGTATCTTGTTCCCTGTACAATTTTAAGTAAACAGTGTTAATACCCAAACTTTACGATCTGTACTTTGTACTTTGTAGGTAAACTGTCTTGAGAACAGAGGGAAAAAAGCGAGCCTTTTTCCTCGCCAAATAAAAAGAAATCGTTTTTATGGCAATTGTTGCTACGATAAATTTGATATCTGGCAAACCCGATAGTAGAAAATGCAACCCACTGCTGTTTGCGGAACCAGCTATGCGAACTGAAAAATACGAAATTTGTGTCACCAACTTTTGATTGCATCGAATTTATTTATGAACCGATTTTAAAAATAATTGTACCGTAAGAAAGAGTACATTGTGAGGTATACTGCAATATTTTTAAAATTAAAAACTAACAGTAATGTTGTTGTTGTTGTCGTATGTTCTTCTGGGATGCATATGAAAGTAGTGGTGAACAGAAACATTCAAGACAATACAGAAGAAGAATATTTTTTATTATAACAAACGATGATCCCAGCAAAGAACAGAAGGTGTGCGCTGCTTTCCTTTCAAGACGGGAATCCATTTCAGGCGAAAGTCCGACTTCTTTCCCAGGTTTTACATCCATGCCTTATCCGGGATTCGAACCCGGGCCCACTCGGTGACAACCGAGGATCATAACCACCATACTGGCTGGGCGGCACTAACAGTAATACTATATAGATATGACCATTTTAGTTTTGTATCGGAAGTTACGATCTGAAAGTTCCGAAAATTGTATGACCTACTTTTAATTGCATCGATTTTGTTTATTAACCAATTTGAAAAATAATTGTACCAAAAGAAAGAGTGTAATGTAGTGTATTCAGTGATGTTCTCAAATTTAAAAAATAATGGTTTTTGCCGTAGACATAACGGTTTTAACAAAACGTAGCGAAAATATCCGAAGATTCCGAATTTTGTATCACGAACTTTTGATCGCATCCAATTTAATTATTAACCGATTTCAAAAATAATAGTACCGTAAGAAAGAGTATATTCTGAGGTATACTGCGATATTTTAAAAATTAAAAACTAATAGTAATTAGATATAGATACGGCAGTTTTAAAAAAATGAACAAAAATGTCCCGATTTTTCCCGAATTTCAAAAAAATATTATCAAGAACCACATTTAAATTTCAAAAAAAACTCGACGAGCTGCAAAAATTTACGTTGAGAGGTACTCTTAAAAAAAACTCACGACTAAAGACTGAAATTTTGAATGTGTTTTGCTCACTCGCGGAAGAAATTTCACTTCTTCAACTTTAACACTTAATAAAACCTAAACTAATAGCCGCATCGGAAAAAAATCTTAATAATTATCCAGGGAATACGATGAAGAACAAAGCATGTTAATTTCATATTTTTCCGATCAGTACTTTCTCGGGAAACCTAAGAATGGAGCTAAACAACAAAAATTTCAATTCTGCGGCGGCGGCGGTAACTTTTTTTTAATATAGAGAGAAAACTCTTGCTTTTATTATGGTTTTCAAGTTTTCTTCTTAAAAAAAGAAATATCTTTGCCTTTATTTGTTGGGAGATTTTTTTTTTTCAGTCGCCTTATTTAAAATTTTAAATTTAATGCGTTGGTCGATTGTATACTTTCCAAGGAAAATGTGAATATATTAGACGCCATTCTTATTTTTTTAATGAAATAAAATTTGTCACGCGGAACCCCTACATTTTTTCGTGGAACCCACTTTGGGAACCACTGCAATAGATTAACCTATGGGTGCACAGATGAAGAAAATTAGAAGAGCCCTAGGTTCGGCTGACGAACCCAGTTTCGAAACCATCAATTTGTTTATCCAATCTATAAACAGGACGACTGATTTTAGGTGATGCAACCTTGTACGAGTGTCATTGAACCTGGTTTTCGAATGCTAGTAAAATATAATATAATATGCAATGGATTTTAAAAGTTCTGAGGACTTTTTACAATTCAGCTTATAAGAACTAGAATGAAAAATCAGGTCTCCTCAAGCCTCGTGAGAGAACCCTGATATAAATTTTTGACATTGTGAGAAATTGAAACAGTTGTACTTGACCTTTAGGAAGGGTCACTTGTAGGGCAGGTACTCATTCCATGGTGTCAGCGGAATGAAGAATATATTCTGATTTTTTATTCTGCGCCACCTGCTGTTCTTTCGGAACATGCTTTACAACGACTTGAAAAGAACAGGTGGTGTTTGTCCATATCATCCCATTGGTTTTTGACTAGAACCATTAGGTTATTTTTAAACTATGGCAGAGATTTTGGAGACGACAGTTAGAGGTAAGGAGAGCTAGAAGCAGCATGTGAGGCTGATGATCCGCACTGGACTGTGAGATATATACTTTTATGTATTGGTATAATGAAGTTAATACTGTAAATACTGTATATATTCTTAATGTTCTTGGAATAATAAGAACTTGTATATCTTAGTTGTTGGTCATCTTCTCCTTGTGTACGATTCATACTGTTTACTGTTTTGGGGGACACCACAAATTATTTTAATGTAACCATATTTTAAGATCTCTTGGTCCCACAGAAAAATGAGGGTCAGCATTCAGCACTTAATGGCAGAACAGGGAAACCAATGTGTGTAACAAGGAATTTATGGTTTTGGATAGCTACAACGACACGCTTTTCTCCAATCCAGTTAGCTGGACTCATCGAAGACACGACTTTTTTTGGTGTGCACGGGCTTCATGAGACCGAGGTACCTAGCGATTTATACTTTTCCCTTGGGTTTTTGGGTTGGCTTGGGTTTTACTACCTCTGGTAAATACGGGAGTTTCAACTCCAGGATGCCCAAGCGATCTTTATCTACTTCTCTCCATCCTTTCTTTCCACAATTCCTCAACATTGACCGTCCTGTGATTGGAGCAACTTGGCCAAATATGGCCCTTGCGTCTAAAAACAAAAGACACGCTAAGGAGCTGCGGATAGTGAAACACTAATAAAAAATTGCATTCAGAGAAATGGGGGATTTAATTGCAAAAAGTAGATGATCAGATGAAAAGAAGCATTAAACCAAACCATAAAGTACACCTATACCTCGCTATACAGCCACTCTTTATATGGCATTTCGCCATTACGGTCTTTCTTTAATTATGGCACTTTTTCAATTTACAACATACAATGTTTCGTACAACGTCCAAAAAAAAATCCTGTACATACTGTTAGCGACCTTCTGTTTAGTTTATCAAAAGTATATGTAATCAGTATTATCAAAAGGATGTATTGTTCATGTAAAATGTATTTTCAGAAATTTGGTCACAGAGTTGACCAGATTAGTCCGGTTTCCATTGATGGATTCATTCCATTTTTCCATGGGTGACTAGTAAACCATTTAAATGACTAAAGTCGGGAGTTGTGGGGGTCACATACAGTGACCAACCAACTTTCTGTTTGGTTTCAGCTTCTCCCTTTAGGTGGCACTGCTACATTTTGCCTCATGAAAATATGAGGAATGTTTGGCACAACATTGTCATCATTTTACTGCGTTGTCGCTTTAGTGTAGTTAGACCAACACTGACTCTATACAAAGCCCACGTACGAATTCCAGCAGAGCCTGTGACGTCACAACTCAGTCCTACCACGAGGCTACTTTTAAAACTACGATATGAACTGCAGATAGTTCATATCGCCTTACGGATTTAGTGAAACGTAACGCTTTCTTATTTGTCTTATAATAAATATTAACAACTTTATGTTATTGATGTTTAAAATATGCATGTGGTATTTTTTTTCCATTTATGCTCATCCATTTTCTAACAAAGAATATTGTTACATAGTCTTACTTAATTTGTAGTTTAACGATCGTTTTATCAAATTTGATTTTTAATTCATGATTATCTATGCATATGGCTATTTTAAGCTTATATTGTTTTGGTTAAGAATAAAATGCTTTTTGAACTAAAAACTATATTAATTTATAAAAAATTATATCAGATCCAATTGAATTTGTATGGGTTTGTTTCAAAATAATTTATTTATAATATGGTTTTTCGTTTTACAGCCAACTTTTCCACAACGTATCTAGACCGTAAAGCAAGGTATGGGTGTATAACCTTATATAAAAAGCCAGATTCTCCTTTGTTTCCGTGGCTATTAAAGTTTTGATTGGTTGTGTGATGTCAGGAGTAGGTGGAGTTTCTAATTGTTGATTGGTTGTGTGATGTTACGAACAAAACAAGATACGAAATATCAAAGGTCATTATATTAGAAATCGCCTAAGAAATGGCATTGAGCATAAAACGATTGCCCTACGCAGCTCATTGTTTGACCATTGTTGATAAAAAATTAAGTGTTTCAGTAACTGTTTTACCAGTATTGCTCAAAAGACACCTTTTTTGTTCAGCAAGGCAAATTGACGGATAGTGATGGGAAATATATGGGAGGTTTATACAGACCTGTGATCACGCACGTCAGGTATAAAAAATAACATAAGTCAAGTTTCACTAAAATAAATACATTTTGTTATGCACCCATTGTATGACAGGTCATTTATCCTAGTACTGCTTCTTAGTTTAAATTTTTTTTTAAATGTAAAAGTATTTTAATTAATGAACAACATACAAGAGCCGAATAAAAACAACCTGCGCATTCAGAAAAGCACATTTTAATTGAAAACTTAATAAGCATATATTTACAAACTAAATAAAAAAGTACTCATTTCTTCTTCGTTAATCCTAATTTCCTTTGTTTCTTAGGATCTGTTGGAAGTATGGGTTGATATACTTTGGTGACATCAATGTATTCTCCATCGGGATAGTTGAAATTATCGACGGGTGCAGTTTCTACTGGACCAATCATTTTGAATGGTATTAAAGTGAAATCAAACTAAAAAAAAACATAAATAAAGCATTAGATATTGATGAGTCATCATGGAAACAATTGAATCAGCAGGTGCAGAAACCACACACGTCTAATTTTTCATGTAATGCCCTAGATCTACCTGAAGCCATGAAATAATGTGATTTGCTTACACATTTTGTGACGACAAGCCCATTTGTGCAATAAAATCCAATTCCTCAATTTATTATATTTTTTTAATTTATTTATCGACTCAACTGCAGCAATTCAGGCTCTTACTGATAGAAACCGCGCGTATTCAATGGCAGAGGCACATTGCAAAGAAACTATCAGTTGCCTCATTGAGGGTGGTGGTGAGATTGTTCTCCAGTGGATTCCTAGTCACTGTGGGATAAAGAGTAACGAGGAAGCTGACCGATTGGATAAATCAGCCCTCTCCCTGCCCCAACCTTCTCCACCTCTCCCTTTGCGGAACTGCAGGACTTACATAAAATCTCAGTTCAAGAAACAAAGAAAACTGCAGTATCAGGAGTTGGGATTGTCTATTGAGTAATAATTGAAGAATCCCTACTGATCCACCAAGAGTGATGGGAGTGGCCTGTTTCCGCTTGTTAACCGGACATGACTATCTCCAACAGCACCTACATAGGATTGGTGTGGCTACCTCCCCGATCTGTCCGCTTTGTTGCGATGGTCCTATGAACAGACAACACCTTTGGGAGAGCTCTAATTTACAGGACATTGACACCAGGGATACTTCTCCCCAAGGAATTTCTTCACTATATTGGACGCCAAGACAACATATAACCAAAAAGCCTTGAGCTGGGAGTAGGATAAAAAAAAATCCCCAATTTGTTGGGACTTGTGTGCTTTTAGCATCCACCAATGGAAATTGAAACAATGAACAAATAAATCTGACAAATTTGCTTCATATTTTTGTTTAATACTTTTAGATTACTATTAGGTGTTTTACCTCTACAGACAATCAAAACATTTTTTTACTCATAATGTAACAGTTTCAGATTCTATTATGAAATTTTATAACTATCAAATGCAGATTGATATACATTTTCAAATTATCTTTAAAATAAAAGAGCAATGTAACACAGAGAAGTAGATTTTTCAATTAAAGGGTTTTAGGTGACATACTAAGCCATATTTCACATTTTTCAGGCAATAGTGCACTTACAGTACATATTGTAAAACTTACATAAAGAGTAACAAATTGTTAGAATAAATGGTTGATTGATCTGAATTTCTGTCATATTGCAACAAATATTCAGGAAATTTAGGCTAATTAGGGATATATTCAGAAAACTTAGTCACACTTGACGACTGGTGACCAGGCCATCAAAACAAAATTTAAAAGTGCAAAATATGACAAACACACACACAACCAGTTTTCAGACACTTCTTAAGTGGAACATTTTCATGATAGCAAAATGTTGTTAAATCTCAAATTAACATATTGCTTATCAGTAGGGCAACTTTTTTGTTGCAGTAAAAATGGGAAAAGTTGCATTTATCATTCCCTAAAGTTGCATTTATGGAAATAAAGTTGTATTTATTTTTGATACACTAAAATCTAAAATAAATTATTCGTAAAAAATGAAAAATTCTAAATATATTGACAATTTTAGTTGTGTACAACAGTATTATAATATATCATTAAATACAGAAGAACATTGAATGGCCGATCCTCAGCCAGTAATTTCTTTAACATTGAAAAACTGCTCCAGACGCAGTCATATAATGTGCTGTATTGGATAGCAAGAGCGCAAAATCCTTTCGCTCAACATTCGGATTTTAAAACGTCATCTACAAAAGACGAACAACACATTGATGATCTACTCTCATCCAACAAACTCTGCAGTTGATTATGCAAGTTTCCTCTGTATTATCAAGAGTACCAACGAATATGTTAAAGTACTTCTGGCCATTTATTTCACTTTCGTCTGTTAGGACGAACACCTTCTTTCTATGAACTTGTTGGATCCGCAGTACTTCAGCGTACACAAGATCAGACACACGTCAAAGGGTTGATTCAGAGGGCAAAAAATTAAATAGTAATTTCATATTAATTAATTTAAAGTTAAATTTTAAAAAGTAGCAGGTGGGTTTGCATTTATGCAAAAATTTGTATTTACACAGAAAGTTGCATTTATATTGTGGTTATAACTCACAATACTCCCCATATAGGAGGAATTTTGGTGTTAATACTTTACATGCAGCGTAAAACGTGTGAAAAAAAGTTTCATTTGTCGCAAAAAGTTGCCTTACTTATCAGATGTAATTAGTAGATAGGAATTACAATAATGCAATTTTTTATTAAAATATTGGTATAAAAATAGCATGGAAGAAATAGTATGGCAAATCGCATGAAAAGCATCCAAATGACTATTTCTCTTTCAGAGAATTATCAAACACAATATTCTGACAATCATAAACTTTTCAGTTTTCAACGAAAGTTCTTGAAGCACTTCTTGCTTGAAAAGTGCTTCTTGCAAGAAAAATTTGTTGAGTAAAAATTTAAATTTTAGAGGTTTAAAAAATATATATAATTTTTAAGATCCGTTTAAAAGCAATCAAGCTGGGTTTTTTTGTGATTTTATAAAGCAAAGACATGTTGGAGCATGAGAGTTCAAGCTTGTGATTGATTCATCGAAATTTTACTTTTAATATTTATAGAACGTGCATCCATTTTTGTCCAAGTATTTTTTCCACTATTTTAATTTTTGACTTAACCATAATATGGAATTATTCTGATTTTGGAACGATAAAATTAGTTTTTTTAAAGTTCGAGCAAATGGTTGGTTTGTTTTAATCTGATGTGAGCCGAGTCATACTGTGATAAGTTTATTCGACCTCAGTTTGCAAAATGCTCATGCGGCTTGACCTGGATGCGGATCTAGACTTCTCTATGTGCACAACCTGTATACTTTCATAAATAAATTCATTGTTATTGTTCTTACTTGAGTTTACCTTTTATCCACCTACAAATATGTTGCTGAAACCCAGGAATTGTAACAAATCTTTATTTTGGGTTGTGAGTGGTAAGAAGCTCTAACTTCCAAGTAGAAGATAAGAACATGGAAAGATTTCTAAAGAAGTGCACACTGAAAGTGCACATCTGACACAGCTATTGAAGCGGATTGATTGTCCATCTCTTGAAAATGTTGTAGAGTAACAATAAGTGTACCTCATAAAACTAATCTGAATAAAGATGCGAAATCCCTGTTTAGTGATATTTTGTGAGAAGCAGACAATGAAAGGTAAGCAGAATTTGAGGAGGAATTTCATGAAGCCCTAAGCAAAGTGGGCCTGATGGAATAAATATGAACTGAAGAGGTCACATGTTGATTGACCTTTGATTCACGTCAAGTTACCAACCTTTTCTAGGAATTTCTCGTCATGATCTGTTTGTTTCCAAGTGTTGTTCTCCTAGTTTCCTAGACCATGTAAGAGAACCAGAGCTAAGGGTAAAATCTGGGAAAGCCTATTATGTAATCCGGTCCCAATGGATCTCCCCAGGCGGATCTTTATGGCCAACTTCAGAATTTTAAACGGACATGACCATCTCCAAGGACATCTCCACCGTATTGGTGTGAAAGACATTCCTGACTGCCCTCAGTGTTCCACTGGAGAGACTATGAATTTTAGCCACTTGACAGTTTGTGCTACTATGTCCAACTCAAATTTTAATGTTCTACCTCTTGACAACTATATTTCAAAGACTAGTTTATATTGGGCTGCATGAAGGGAAATGGTCAATATGACCCATTCCTGAACGTAATTAAAAAAAAAATCATGTGTTTGTTTCACGCAACAGTTCATAATAATAATGCACTTTTCAAGGACCAAAAATTGCAGTACCTCAATTCCTCATTGAGAGGCTGAACAGCAATCAGGATTCCCATTTTATTTCAGAAATAAAATTCGCTGACTTTTCCAGGTTTTCCAGACAAATTTTTACAAAATTCCAGGTAACACTTAAGCAATTCACAACATTTTTAAGTTGAAAAACAAAGAAATAATTCAGTATTCAATAGCCAATAACAAAAACCAATTTAAGAATTATACACCATAAAAATTAATGCACAAACTTAATGCATAAACTTAATGCACAAAAGCACAAGTAATTTTGCATTAAAATAACTTATTCTAATAATTCAATATAGATGGACTTAAAAATAAATTTGTGGTTTAACGTATCATAAGCATGAAATTATCCAATTTAAGCCGGTGGACGAAACAAAATTCTTTAGCTGTTAACTATTAGTTTTCTTTTAAATATTAGTTCTTTCTTTTAAATATTAGTCCTTTCTTTTAAAATAAGATAAAAAATTAAATTCATAAAATAAAGTTATCTGAAACAATGTATTAATCTTAATGGCAAATTTTCTACATAGCATCTGAGAAGCCATGATCAATAATTTTCCAGGTTTTAGACAAAAATTCATAATTTTCCCCCAACAACTTCTAATCTTTTTTTTTTTTTAATTAAATTTTTTGACAGTTCTAGGTTTTTCCTAACCCGTGGGAACCCTGAACGATGCTTCTTCAAGTCATGAGCACTGCAGATGCAAATTACAAGAAAGGTTGGGCAGGTAGGTATTTTAATTAATGTCGTACTTGAGCAACACAACTGACTATGGCCAATGGTCCGGGATCAATCCCAATTGAAAAGATCGGTAACAACACCAGGTAATTTTGAACCACAATCGGAGGACGAGGCAACACCTGAGTTGGTACCCCACTCTCCAAACTTCAACACCATACCAACGTGAGAACATTTGAGTCCGACAGATTTATCCTGCACCAGCCCCTTTAGTACACATTGGTCTTTGGTGGGATTTGACCTTGCAACCCTCCAGTTATTAATCCCTTACTCTTTCAACAGGACTATCGCTGTCCCAACAAAGCTTGGGAATCTCAATCGACTCCAAAATGAGCCAAATTACTAAAGCACTTCTTGGATAGACATTGCAATCAACAAAGACTACAGAGTGAATCAGCAACACAATTTAGAAGATAAGAGGATGTTTCCAATAAATGTGTTAAAAGTCTAAAATTCTGAAGCAGCCAGTAGAGTTTTGGGTTGCAATTCTAGTTCGTATTTTAAGAGTGGTTGCATGTATATACTGATCGTTCTGCCACAGCATCCTCCGGTAGGGCTGGAGCTGGTGCTTATTCCAAGTTTTTCAAACTTCAGAACCTCTCAGAGCTTATTGGTGAAATCCCTCACAAAAACATTGTCTTCCTCATTGACTCTCAGTCTGCAATACAGGTCATAACTGAATATAGTCTATACCCATCAGAAATCGAGTTTGAATTTAAACTGTGTATAGACTCAATTCTTGGTACTGGAAGAGAGGTCCTTCAATGAATTCCTAGCCATTGTGACATCTATGGAAAGGAGCAAGCCGACATTTTGGCTAAGGAGGCTTCGACTTACCATCCACCTCGTCTCCCAACTCCTCTTTAAAATGTCAAGTGCCTTCTCAGAGACAATATCCGACATAAAGGAATTTCTACTCTTAGAGAGTTGGCAGAGAGAAAGTCTTGGACATATCTATTTGATAACCAGAAGCGCACACAGCTTACCCTCCTTCCTAGAGTCGAGGGGGTAGCGTGTTTTAGAGTCATCAACAAACATTAATTGCAAGCCCAATTATTTAGGATTGGATTTACTGATTCTCCACTCTGCAATACTATGCACATGACTGGGGAGCACCTTTTCAGTTGCCTGTCGATGCTTGATGTTCGCTCTTGTGATGACTTTAGAGCTCTTAACCTTCAAGGGGCCCACCTTTCTACTACACTGACAAGCCAAAACATTATGATTATCCCCACATTTTTCAATGAACTCATCTGGAGAGCACGTGATTAAGTGAGAATGGCATTTAACTGCTGTTGGAGAAGGTAAATAATCATTCTTGCACTTACTTTTGCGAGTGATGGGAAAGGCTGCTGATCTAAGTGAATTTAATAGAGGGCAGATCGTAATGGCCCAAAGACTCGGAACGAGTATCACCCAAACTGTGCGACAGGTAGGTTGTTCATAATCTGCCGTTGTTAGTATTCATGCAAAGTGGATAAATGACAGTGATACCAGCAGTAGACGGCAAGATGTTGGTCATCAATGCATCATCAAAGAAAAAGGACTCCGGAGACTGTCCCGCTCGGTAGAGCAAAATTGGCGCAAGACAGTAGCTCAGCTGACAGCCCAATACAATGCATGTCCAAGCGCAAGTGTTTCGGAACACACAGCTCAGCAGACACTATTGGATAGGGAACTGTGCAGTAGATGTCCCACTTGTTTGCCTCTGTGGACCAAGTGTCGTCAACTACGCCTACAGTGGGCCTGTGAATATTGAGACTCGACCATGCATGAGTGGAAGAGAGTTGCCTAGTCAGATGAATCCTGATTTCTCATTCATTACATCGATGGTCGTGTCAGGTTACACCATCTGCCAGGCAAACAGTTGCTCTCCTCTTGTACAGCAGGTCATACACAGGCTGGTGGTGGCGGTATTATGCTTTGGGAGACGTTATCATGGACGACTCTGGGACCCATAGTTGTGGTAGAACAGACCACGAACGCTGCAAACTATCTAAGCATCATTGCGGATCAGTTGCACCCTTACACGTCGTCTGTCTTCCCAATTGGAATCTTCCAGCAGGACAATGCCCCGTGTCACGGCTTGGATTGTGTTTGTTAGAGTGGTTCAAGGAGCATATTGATGAATTCCACTTAATGTCCTGGCCACCTATTTAGCCAGATCATTTGGGGTGTCATAGAGCGGCAGCTCAAAGCTCAAACACCACCATGTCCGAATATCTTGACTTTGCATGACCGCTGCTTAGACATTTGTACAACCTGTCTCTAGACATGTACCAAGAACTTGTGGCATCTATGCACAGGCGAGTTGCAGCAGTTTTGCAGGCCAAAGGAAACTCAACGCATTTTTGAGTAGGTGGTCATGTTTTGGCTCTTCAGTGTATATTGGACTGCAAGACGCCGCATGTCTGAGAAGACAATAGCAGGTGTAATTTTAAATATATATACAGTGATCTCTCACTTATACACGCTCTCTTTTATGCACGTTTTTCAGTTATACGCATTTTTTTCGCGGTCCCGGCCATGAATATAGGAAAACAATGATAACTCTTATTCATTTATACGCCACAATAAAAAAGCAGCTCTCACTTATGCGCGTTGCAAAAAAATTTTCAGTTCAAAAGTAGTTTCCTCAAGTCAGGTGTTGCTTATCGCAAAAACTTTTCCTTTTTTGTTCTGCTTCTAGGAATGTATTCCCTCGCCCTTCCCTTATCGTTTGGATTCCCGGAACATATTCCTCTACCATATACACGGGTGTACCAGAGGGGTCTTGTGACTGACGGCAGTAAAAGTCGCATTTATACAGCAGCCAATTAGAGTGGTTAGTACGGTACGTACCACGTGACATTGATCGCTAACGAAAGAACCTTCTTTGGAGTTCGGGTTAGATGGTATCGTTTTAAAACGGCAAAATGAACAAAATTGTAGCTTTCGTTTAAAAAATGGCTGTTATAAAAAAATTCGAAGAAAATCCTTGCAACTCGATAAAAGCTTTAGCGAAGCATTTTAATGTTCCAGAGTCGACATTGAGAGGGATTTTAAAAATTCAAGAGCCGATTATAGTCGCTCATCGAGAATGTGGAATTCAGTCGAAGAAAAGAAGCAGAATTCAAGGTGGAAAGTTCGAAGAATTTGAGAAGGTTTTGTAGCTATGGTTTAAAGAAGCTCGTCAATCGAACATTCCTGTTAACGTTGAGCTTCTAAGGGAGAAGGCCGTACAATTGTCAAAGAGCTTTGAAATGGAAAACTTTTCTGCATCACATGGATGGTTTGAAAAATTCAAAAATAGGCATGGCTTGTCAACTCATGTCCTTTCTGGGGAAAGTGCGAGTGTCAATGAAAACACTGTAGAACAATGGAAAGAAGACTTGGCTACTTTATTAAACAGATAAGAACCGAAAAACATCTACAATTCTGACGAAACTGGACTTTTTTATAAATTGATGCCCGACAGAACCTTAACATTCAAGGGAGAACCATGCCATAGTGGAAAAAAAAGTATAGAAAGACTAACTGCCTTGCTGTGTTGCAACGCTGATGGTTCAGAAAAATTCCCGCCATTGGTCATTGGCAGATAAAAAAAAACTCGCTGTTTTAAGAACGTGGAGAAGCGTCCTTGCGACTGCACTAGCAACAAAACAGCGTGGACGACATCGCATATTTTCTTGGATTTCCTTCAAATATTCGACAGGAAAATGCAAAAAGAAAAACGGAAATTTCTGTTATTCATGGATCAGTGTCCTGCTCACCCACAAGATCTTCCAACTTTCAATAACACGAAAGTTGTGTTTTTCCTGCAAATTGCACGTGCAAAATTCAACCTTTGGATCTGAGTGTCATCCGTTGTGTGAAAGTGCACTACAGAAAAACTTTAATCCTTCGACTTCTGGCTACATCAGAAACAAAACGTGCATTAAAAGACGAATTGAAGCAAATTACCGTCCTTGATGCAATTCATACGTTGTGTTCATCATGGAGAAACGTTACTGACAAGTGCATTAAAAGCTGCTTTAAGAAAGCAGGATTTTCGTTTCCAGCCGAAAATGAATGTGAGGAGCTAGAAAATGAAAGTGAAAACTGTGAAAATGACATAAACGAAGAAGATTGGCATATTGTATCTGGTGGACTCGCTACGTGCACTACTTTCAACGATTTCGTTGATGCAGATGAAAATTTAATCATAGCTCAATTGCGAGAAATAGGAGACATTGCAGCCGAAATAAATGGTGGTGACGAAGATGAAGAGGACGACGATGATGAAGATGTTGCAAAAGTTCTCCCGACTCACTCAGTAGCGTTTGAAGCTTTGGAAACTCTGTGTGACTATTTTCAGTTCAATTCTGGAAGTATATACATAGTATTAACAATACACTGTATTGATTTTTCACTTTTAAGCTCCCTTTTGTGGTTTTTCACTTATACGCGTTTTTTACGCTGTCCCCAACGCCCGCGCATAAGTGAGAGATCACTGTATATATATATATATAAGTGTATTGCTTGATCCTGAAACCTCATGAGAATGGGAATTATCTCAACCCCAAGAAAGCAAAGGTGCATTACAAAATTTCAAGAACCTTTAGGAAACTTGAACTTGTTTATGCAATTTATGATCAACCTGGAAAAATTTATATTCTTCTAGGTGCCAACATCTGGCCCAAAATCATTTTAAGCAATGAAAAACTAACAAGTGACAAAAGACTTGTTGCAACCAGAACTGTATTTGACTGGATAGTGACAAGAAAGTCCTATGTAAACCAGTTTAAGAATCATCCATCAAACCTAAGTCATTGTATCTTCAATGAAGCGTTATCCAGATTTCGGGAATAAGAATTATACTACCAAAAATTCAGAACATTGGAAAAACAGTGTGAAGAAGCATTTGTGTTGAAAACTTCCATGGTTCATATACCATTGAAGGCAAAGTCAACACAACTTAGGAATTCTTGTGCAGCAGCAGTAAAATTACTGGAAAGAATTGAGAAGTGCTTCGAATATCAGCCTCAAGGGGAATTGTACAAACAATTCATGGAAAAATATGTCACAGGTCATTTTCAATAAATCCAGTTCCTTCACGAAGTTAATAATTTTACACTGGACTTTGACCAATAACCACGCTATCATTGTTATTAAGAAATTACCAATTAAAAGGTTTGTAAAATAAATTCCCAAATGTGCATTTACATTGTTTTTATGCAGGACTCCAGCAAATGTTAACTGTTATTTAAAGAAACGTCTGAATTCTGTCAACACACAAAGCTGTGTGTCAAATTCTAAAAAAACTGCCCAACATGCATCAGGCATTGTGCAACTGCAGCATGTTGGGCAGTTTCTACCATTAAAATTGGCATAAATAATTGGAGATTTGCCCCAGCTCAAGTGCAAGTATCTAGCTAGTACCTAGTTAACCAGGGCATAAGATTTTAGTGTGCTGTATCAGGCAGGGACCACCTTAAATTCATGACTATCAACGACCCCTGTCCCCAGACAGTCAGTCTTTGGACACAGATGGAATGACTCCTTTGACAATTGGTCATTTTCAGATTAAAGGTAGTGCTCTAGCTTCAGTTCCTGGGACATTCTTGTAATGAGCTAACAAATGAGTTGTCACTTTGGCAGTTGCTTCAAAGACTTCATCAGCATTTTTGCAGGCATTAGAGCTTAAAATTCCTCTCTTGGCAAAAGGCATGGCCCAGTGGCTTTTCAGGTAGCAAAATTTTGAAATTGGAGACTTAGTGGTGATACAAGATAACGATTTATCTCCAGTAAAATGCAGGCTAAGTCACGTGAGGATTATTTCCAGGGTAATATAATTTCGTGCGAGTTGTGGATCTCGAGACTGCTAAAGGCACACATTCAGCTATCCAATTTCAAAATTTTGTTTGTTGCCCAACAAATGTTTACTTCTCTATGGTAGGTAAGTATTTTAATTAACATCGCACTGGAGCAATACAACAGGCTATTAGTGACGGTTTGAAACCAATCCCCAAAGGGAAAGATCCAAGAACAACGCTACGTAAATTTGAGCCGAGGCTGACATTCCACTCTCCAAGCTTACACACCAAGCCAACATGAGGACACTTGAGGTAGCGACAGATTTAACATGCACCAGCCCCCTTTTTACATGATGATTGTTGGTTGGATTCAAACTCGCAACCCTCTGGTTTCTAATCCTTTACTTTCCACATAGCTAACCATGCCCTTGACTTCTCTGGGATATTGGAACTGTTTGTAATTAACTAAAAATACTTAATTATTCTTTCTATTAATAATATTCTATATTTTTCCATTGAACATTTAGTACAGGCCGTCAATAGACATGCATTAACAATGTTGTTACGATATTACCAATTATAAACTTTTCACAATAAATCGGTGGTCTAAAAGTGAAACTGCTACCTCAACTTTTTAGCATTAAGGAAGGAATTTCTTTGTGGTAGACAGTCAAGATAATTTCAAAAACGTCTTGCTCTTAGTTATGGTCTATGAAATTCATCTTCATCACAATTGGATACCAGTTTTGTGTCTGAACAAGACCGAAATGTTAATGCTGGCGAATATTGGTCATACTTTTGAATGGGTTCTCAATATTAAGCTCTGTCTTCCCTTGTGTTTTGATAGTTTTCTTGCATTGCTTACAGCTCTGAGATGTACTAATGAATGAATATGCCATTCAAAATGCATTATTGCGTATACCACTAAAAATGCACTCTTTGCAGCAAGAAGTACCAAATGTTTTCCCTTTCCAGCACCGAAGAGTAGGCAAAAATAAAAAAATCGAAAAGAGACAAATGGATTTATGCTATCTATGATTACTAGGATTACTAGAAAAAAAACGTTTCAAATTTGCAAATACAGGCAGGTGCCTCTTTTAGTTCTTGAAGGATAATTTTCAGATTCTTAACTCTTCATAAAAATACATGATGTTTAGCTATATATAAATGATCAATATAGCTTTCTAATGTGGAGGAAGTGCTTTGATTGCCAAATTATAGAATCAAAATCTTGAAAAAAATAGATTCGTTAATTGAAGAAAATATGCAAGCTTCTTGTTTCGTGAGGAGCTTTCAATAAAATACATAAAACATTTGTCTTTCATTCCTGTGTTTTCAAGCCATCACTAATAAAACCATTGCAAATGTCTAAACTATTACCAATCAGTTTTACAAGAACAAATTAAACCTAATTGATAGCTTTGTAATGTTACCTGCAAAGCTTCTTCGTATAACTCAGGTGAGGCTTCTTGTAGAGCATCTAAAGCTTTTTCTTGAGCAGATACAACTTGCTGAATTGCATGCATTTCAGCTACATGCTGTTTTCTTTTGAATATAGCCCAAAGCTGTTTCAATTCAGCTCGCTCAATTATTTCATCTTCTGTCAAAACTGTTGGAGATCTCAACCGATCGCTATAAGAGGTGATAAATAGTTTTAGTGCCATAAAATAATATTAATTTTAATATATGAGAGTGACTCGAATTTCTAGAAGGATACAATAGGTATAAAAAAAACCTGGTGGAGTGGTAGCAAATGGAACAGTGGATGATTTCTCGCCAAAGTGGCAACCTTCAATTTATATTGTTGTTAAGGCAACCCTATTTAAAAGTTTAAAACTGAAGACTATTAACGTCACCATCTTGGTTTGGCGACAAAAAAAAACGCCTTGGCGCTACTGTCCCGTTTGCTACTACTCCACCAAAAATCCAATAGACCTGATAGGAAAAGTGAATTGTATGAAGTTATGACAAAAACTGAACATTTTCATTAACTTTTTAACAATAAAAGCTTAAATCTTTCAAATCAAATCATAAAATAATCTTTTCAAAATTTTAACTGTTGAAAGAAATTGTACATTAATCAGTTAGCGATAGCATTAATAAAAATTTTCGTTATAAAGGTACTGTTAATCAATTTCAAAACATATTTTTTTATATAAGTGTGTACGAACATGCAATGAAATTAATAAATTGGTTCACGACTTGGATGACAATATTCTCTTTCACTGGCCTTTTTTTCCCATAAAGGACATTGTGATATCTGGCCGCTGTTGGCGATCAATTTAGGAGAGTTCTTGGTGACTATCCTCCCTTCGTGGAAGGGTTGCCATAGAGAATATTGACAGTCGGATACTTGTCTCGATTGAAAGAGGTTGTGTTTTGTTTTTGAGGTGCAATGTACTGCACCGGATGAAATGATATTCGTTCATGTCTTTTTTTTTTTATCGTTTAAATAAATTGTTATTTTTTTTTTTACAATCTCGTGCTTGGTTATTGGAAGGGAAGAACATCACAGACATTTTTGTTTGGGTGCATTGCTTTTGCATTTCAGTTCTAGTTTTGCTTTATTAGTTCTAGTTTTGCAACACTTACATTACTCGCTCATTACAGTTCACTGTTAGGAGGAAGAATAAACAATTGATTAGTCAGAATTTGTCATACAAGCAAATGTATTCAGAAAACTTAGGAATTGAAAATTATTACCGAAAACTACTTTGTCATCGATCATTATACATGCAATACATTATTTAGATTACTATTCTCAGTAATTTGGTAATACTTACCTGTCTCTCAACACTTTTTTTGGAAGTTCCAACTCAGATATGGGTTTAAATTGTTTGGACACTTTTTCTAATCTTCTAATGTCTCTCTGTATTCTTTTAATTTTTTTCTCAGCTCTCTCCCGTAAAACTTGAGGATCGATTCTTCTCTTCTTTCGAAGTGGTTCAGCCCTGAAATGTATAGATTAAGCATATTACATCAGAACCACAAAACATAGCCGTAACAAAAAAAAAATTAAAAGAGCTTATGCAAATGAAAACAAGTTAATTAACACTCAAGTTAGCTTGTTGTCTTGATGGGGTATCTCGTCATTAGACGACCATGTTCCATCATTAGAAGAAAATTGACTATATCATGATGAACTAGATATGAGAAGAAAACTGCTGAGATTTTGATGGACAAGATATTTTGCCATTAGAAAAAAATTGACCAGATCTAAAACTCATAATCATAAAAAATTGGCAAGATCTTAATGATGAGGTATCTCATCCAGAGCAAAATTGATCAGATCTTGATGGACCAGGTATCTTGCCAAAATCAGTTGGAAGGGGAAAGAAAACAAAACCATAAACCTACTAAAAAGTCCCATTGGGAAAAACTTATCTTTCTTCACTCTCTCAAGCAACTCACACTACTTCATGTTTAGCTTTTTTCCACTGTACAGTAATAAATTGGGCTGAATAATAAGTCTACAAGGTGTTTTTAATGAAAAAGAAACAAGACTCCAAACGCTTCTTAAAAATTATAACCATTGTGACAGATAAAATGGTAGCGTAAAAGAACAAGATATTTGGTGTCATCACTACAACATTTATTCTATATAGCATCCTACAGCTTAGCAGATATTTACAGCAAGGTTACAGATATTTTGGGACCGGAAGGGTTCAGCAAAGGTAAGCGAGCATGTTCTCGCTCTCGGGTCTCTGGACAATTCTAGCGTCTTTCAGGTCGCCTTTGAACTGAAAAACAGAGGTGGATGGAATTTTGAGTGTTCTCATGGGGCTGGAGATTTATGAGATCGTAATGTCAGAGTAACGTCAGATAAGTCACCTCCAAAATAAGTCATAACTAAGGCAAATTTTTGCAACAAATGCAACTTTTTTGCACGCGTTCTACGCTGCATGTAAAGTACTAAAACCAAAATTCCTCCTACATGGGGTGTATTGTAAGTGAGTTATAACCGCAACATAAATGCAACTTTCTGCATAAATGCAAATTTTTTAAATATAGCTTGAAATTAATTAATATCAAATTACTATTTTTAATACCAAATAATTTTTGCTCTCTGAATCAACCCTTCGATCACGTGTATCTGATCTTGCGAACGCCGAAGTATTGCGGATCAAACAATTTCATGGTAAGAAGGTGTTCGTCCTTTGACGAAAGTGAAATAAATGGCAAGAAGTTCTTTTAACACATTGGTTGGCACTCTTGATAATCCAGAGGAAACTTGCGTAATCGACTGCAGAGTTTGCGAGGTGAGTATCGATCATCAGTATGTTGTTCGCCTTGTAGATGATGTTTTAAAATCTCTGAATTTTGAGCGAAAGGATTTTGGGCTTCTACTATCCAATACTGCACATTATATGACTGCGGCTGGCGCAGGTTTTCAATGTTAAAAAGAAATTACTGGCCAAGGATTGGCCATTCAACGTTCTTCTGTATTTCAGTATGTATTATAATACTGTTGTACACGACTAAAATTGTCAATATATTTTGAATTTTTATCATTTTTTTACAAATAATTTATTTTAGAATTTAGTGTATCAAAAATAAATGCAACTTTATTTCCATAAATGCAATTTAGGGAATGATAAATGCAAATTTTCCCATTTTTACTCCAACAAAAAAGTTGCCCTAGTCATAACGCCAGATGAAGAGGGTTTATGTCAAGTGCCCAGAACTTTATGACCGATGTAATGTCAAATGGAGTTCTGTAAAGTACTTCTAGGGATAGTTATGGACAGTTGATCACTTGAAAGGAATTTTATGATCTCCAATTAGGGAATTCTTGAATATGTCTGCTTTGTGTTGGCTTGATCCGAGAAGCAGCGTTTAGAGTGGTACACAACTAGCGGTACACCATAATTGGTTTGTTTTTTCATACTGTGGGCAATTTTACTTAGAAGTCAATATCTACGCTGGCAAATTACTTTTCATTCACTGATCATTTTAATCAATTTGGTTATTAAGGTACAAGGGCTATATTAGATCAAACTAATTTGCAAAAACACATAACAGACAATGTCAAGTAATGGACATACACATACAAGGTAAGTTTTAACAACACAATAGAGAGAACACTCAGGGATGAATCTAACCTACACAACCTACAGTTCGCAGATAACGTTTTAATCTAATTTATTTTACTTAACACAGAAATTTCTAAGCAGTGCTAGTTCTTCTATAAAAAGTTAAATCCAACATTTTACAGTGCAAGTACAATGTGAAGTTACTACAGCAGTTCCATTGTTGCCTTAACAATGGCTGCTTTACTTTCCATTTATACTAAAGAGGAGCATTCCATATTGTTTTTTGTAGTCTACCAGACTTTAGCACAGTATAGGAACAGTTTTGTGGTATCAAAGTAACTATGATGGTATTAAATGTAAAGAATTAACAATTATCATACAAGCATCATCGATGTAGTTATTCAGTCATTTGCTACAAGAACTGTGTTGACTTCTTAATAGTGCAGTGCCAAAGTTCTGTTGCACAGATGAGTGACTATTGTGAAAGCGACAAATTATTTGGAGTAGCTTGGTGTGTAATTAAAAGCTCACATTTAACAGCATGATGTTATATGCTGTAACGTGAATGGTTTGTTGGAAGCAATAGAATGTTTGCATTTAACAAATGTTTTCAATACCATTGGAGAGCAATATATCAAAGTAAACAAATTATTTTCCCAATGAAGAAGATATTAACTTGGGGTTCGTGCTATTGTTTAAAAAATGTGGATACAATTTTCACTGACCTATGATGAATTTTCAAAAAAGTCACCAAAACTTCGAAAATAGGAGCTTTTGATATGATTTTGCTCTTATGCTTGCAATTGGGGAAAACATTTCTCATTAATGTCAAATTTGAATGAGCTTGTACAATATTTATTCGCAATTTTTAAACAACATTTTTCAGCAGTTTAAAGGGTTTGTTACTACACATAAAAGAGGGTTTGACAGAAAGAACTTATTAGTTGAATGAGATTAGTACTAATATCAAACTAATATCATGTGAATAGATTGGTTTGACATTTCACCAAGGTGTACCAGAAACCCATAAATCCTCAAAGATAGGCACAGGATGTCCTGTACCTATCTTTAAGAGGATTTACCAGTTAAGTGGGTTCAGCAATTACTTGGTCAATGGGGGTCACAATCTTGGGTTTATAAATATTTTTATCTTCACATATTTGCTGCTGGGATTTTTTTTAAAGATGGGTGGACAGCAGATAATTTGGAAGTTATGTTTACATTGTTGTGATTAATTCCCAAGCATAAGAGTTTGTTCTGACAGAAAGTATTCAAATATTAGGCTTGTTTCTGAATACCTGGTAAATACTTTTTAAATAAATTACTAATAGTGCAGTGTCCTCTTCATGACTGTGGACTTGGCAACAAAATATTTAAATCATGCCAAGTGAATATCAAATTGTAATGATTAGTATTGCCCATAACATAACTTTGACCACAGAACTAAACTAGGATTGAGCCTAAGAGAGCCAAAAGCTTGCTGACTTCCTTCTGGCATCAAGTTTGAATGCTTGGTTTGGTTTTTCTGACAGAGACCATACTTAGCCAAATACATGAAAAAGAATGTTAAGTAATGAACATATACATACAAAAAAAGTTTTAACATGCAAGGTACAACAAAACACAGAAGAGAGAAATGAATCCAAAGAGGAATCAAATGTACACCACCTACAACTCACTGGTTTGCTAGTGCAATGGGCAAACCCACTGTGGCTTCTGTCTATTTTGAAGTCATATTCATTATACAATGCTCAAAAAGATATTTTAAAACTATCATACAATTACAAAACCATAAATTATCAAAAGAAAAAGACAGATTTTACATTACTTCATTAGAAAATAACAGGATTAAGAAACATTAAAGTACGAAATATAGTCAATCAAAAAGCCACAAATATTGAACTCACCAAAGATTTGGAGTGCAGTGAAACCATAATGCTTGTGTTCTTGGATAAAAATTCCGATTTGAATTTACTAAGGTATTTAGGCAACTGGAAGTCAAGCTAATAAAAGAATGAATCAAAATTACTTCAATAGATATAATTTACAATTTTGCTTTTACTGAATGTGTATTTTAGGATGATAATTTTAATTCCCATCAACAAGGACTTGAATTAAAAATTCAAAACACATACCTCAAAAATTACAAGACGCAAAAGAAAAAAAATTATGTGCAAAATACTAAGATTATATGGATGGCATTAAGATTAAAAAATCAAAGTGCTTCGTTAAAAATAAATTAAAAGTCAAAAACTTATAATAATATATAATCAACTATAACTCAAGCACAGATTAAAAAAAAACACAGCAAACTGAAGTTTTGAAAATAAACTAGCTTAAAGTTAGATATACCTATGCCTCAACATGATTTCTAAAAATTGCCATGCAGAAAACAAAAATTATCAGTAACCAATATATCAGAAAGTCAATAGATTTAAAATATGCGATTATTTCTTACGTTCTAAGCTGGGATGTAAGTTGAAACATTTTTATTCACTAGACGAAAAAAATAAAGTGTACTAAAACGATTTGCAGAAAAACAACAAAAATTAGAAGTTTAATTGAGACGAACTATTTCTAAAACATTGCTGAAAAATCAACTATCTTCGGTGCTCGGCATTGGTTTTATATTTAGTAAATAAACTATATTAGTATATTTCACTTCAGTTCAAATGCTACGGAACTCGTCCTTTTTTATGAACCGAGAAAATGAAACTAATAGTATGATCAGAAAATTATTTATAAGTATTTAAAACTAAAATATGGTGATACGACTACTTTAAATAAAATATAACTACTATTTTTTCTATCATAGGGATTTTCAGCGTAAACAAAGCAAAAAGACTTTACTAACACAACCCACATACTCTCAAAAAATACAAGGTTACCTCAAATGTAGTTAATCCCAACTTTACCAACATAAGGTAATTGGTAATTTTAGTTAACGTCGTACTAGAGCAACACAACGGGCTATTGACGACGGTCCGGAATCAGTCCCTTAATGGAAAGATTCGAGGACAACACCTCGTAATTTTGAACCACGGTCAGATGACGAAGCAACACCTGAGCTGGCACCCCACTCACCAAACTTCCACGCCAACCCAACGTGAGGACTTTCGGCCACAACAGATTTAAGGTGCACCAGCCGCCTCTACACCATACGTTTACAAACATCCATGCCCGGACCCGGATTCGAACCAAGAACCTTCCTATCTAGAGGCTAACACCTTAACCACTATACCGGTTGGTCGGCACCACCAACATAAGGTAATTAATATAATGTTAGCATTGACCAATCAATTATAAATTTAGTATTGAATCGGAGAAGTGCTGAAATCGTATTTACGTCCCAACATCACACAGCGATTACCTCAGTACTTCTCTTCTCATTATATTTTGCCTTCATTTCCATAAAAAGTAACCGACCAACCGGTATAGTGGTTAAAGTGTTAGCCTCTAGATCGGAAGGTTCCTGGTTCGAATCCGTGTCCGGGCATGGATGTTTGTAAGCGTATGGTGTAGAAGCGGCTGGTGCACCTTAAATCTGTCGTGGCCGAAAGTCCTCACGTTGGTTGGCGTGGAAGTTTGGAGAGTGGGGTGCCAGCTCAGGTGTTGCTTCGTCATCTGACCGTGGTCTAAAATTACGAGGTGTTGTCCTCGGATCTTTCCCTCAAGGGACTGATCTCGGAACGTCGTCAATAGCCCGTTGTGTTGCTTTAGTACGACGCTAACTAAAATTACCATTACCATAAAAAATATTTCAAAAAATTTCTCTGGAAACTGAGGTGTCTTGTTATGTTTTCTTAGCTTTATTTGGATATATCCTCGAGGAAAAATTCCAAGTTTAGTTAAGGTGTACAAATAATTTGGAATTGGAGCTGCAGTTCCGCCATTGATTGGCACAGCTTGAGACATAAAAACTAACCTAGCTGCCTACCGTGTATTTTCTGGGAGTAACATTTTCTAGTTGGTAAAGTTGTGGACTTGTGGAGCAACTGGACGATTGCAATCCAACCAAATCACGTCATATACGTGGAGGGTTGGTGCACGTTAAAACTTATGTGGCCTCAAATGATCTATCCTTGACTGAAAGTTTGATGACGAGTTGGATGCCATTTTCAGGTTTCAACCTCGTTATCTCACCCTTGATCAAAATTAGAGGTGTTTACTACGGTTACTTCCCTTCGGGATTGGTCCTGGACGTTGCCAATAGCCCGGAATGGTTATACAGGGAAAAATTGAATATTTATCTACCTACCTTGGTACTTCTAAGTTTTTATAGTGGTGCCATCTATTTCAAAATATAGGAACGATGAAATAAGAAAAACGTTACGCTGAATAGTAGCGCCATCTATTTCAAAATATAGGAACGATGAAATAAGAAAAACGTTACGCTGAATAGTAGCGCCATCTAATTACAAGTCTATGAACGAAAGTAAATATATGAGTTGGAAATCGGTTGTATGCGGCTGGTAACGCCATCTATGTTACCAGTGTCAAGTAACTATTTTATCTTTTATTTACATAATATACACTGTAACAATTTTATTGCTTGGTGGTTGATAAATGGTTAAACAGGCAGTTAAGATTTTTTGACAAAGAGTTTTGCTTTCGTCAATTAGAATTATGATAAATTTTCATACTTCCCCATCAAGCTTAAAAGATGGGTTTTTTTCAATACTTTTAAAAAATAATTACAAAGATCTAATGAAAAAGTTGGTTTGCTTTTAATATGATTTTTATGTAATTTTAAATAGAGATTTCAAAAATGCATGCTTTTTGCCCCGCCCCATTTCAGTATTAATCGCAATGAAGTAAACAGTATTTTAAATTATATATTCTACATTTAGGATGTTAGAGGCACAAGTATATTCTAGAACATAGATTTTAACTATAACCAACTTTTTTCCCTGGGTCCAGGAATCATTTTCAATATCACCCTAGCTGTTGATTTGTGTGAGTAACACTATTTTTAGTGACGATTTTTGTGGTAGTTATATATTTTTAAAATTCTTAACTGCATATCAAGTCAAGATCTTCCCCAATTTATTGCTTTTTAAAAATATGTGTGATTTGTTAAGCCCATTTCAGAGTCACTTAAATCTTATAAAAAATTTGAATGAAAACAAATGTGTTCTATTAAGGTTAATTCGAATGCAACCGTTCGAAAGGCAAAGCGAACACTCCCAACCCCATCTTCGAAAAGCCCAATACGAGCAATTCCTTTTTCTAATAAAACCACAGGGATGTCCACTAAATTGGCTTATCCTTTATAGGATAGATACAAAGGTAATCCTGGTGTTATGTGTTATTTTGTGGAATGGCTGCTTACCGCATCTGCATCTTGAATCAATCTTAATTGGACAGGCAAAGTTTACGCTATTTAAAGAAAACCCTGCTCTCTACTTTATATTCATTTGATATTCTGTGTTCTGCTATTTAATTTCATCATTTCAATAATGTAAATTTAACATTAGTCTTCAAAGTTACTGTTGCTGGTACTACATATAGGATTGAAAAGACAGTGAGAACGAAGGATCCAGCTAAATTCAGGAATCCTTGGTCGACGTCCCAAAATCAGCCACTTCATGCAGGGGTCGAAGACAGTGTTCATAAAAATGATAAAACCCAAAACACAACATTTAAAAATGCAAACTGCAGATTAAAGTGGGATAAATTCTTTATTTTCAAATATTTCAGATCAGTTTAACCTTTCCGCTGCGATGCTTAGATTTTTTTCAATCGTCTCACAGAACGGTTCTATCGCCTGCATGTCCGACCCCCCCCCCCTTAACTAATTACCTAACTTGAGCGATAGAGCCTTGAGTGGCATTTATGACTGACGCTTTTCTTTCATAGTATTGTGTGGCGTATCGTTTGGCGTTAGCTAGATATCACCGGAGCGACCTTCTGCCTTTACCCCCAAAGCATTCACACCACACGGTCAACAGGGTGGGTACCGAACAAAAGGAGGAACTCTCTAGAAGATCAGTCGCTGACAGCTCGTAAATGGTGATCGATGAAACAGCGGTCACTTAAAAAGGGGATGACATCCACAGTACACAGATCTATACCATGCCGCTGGTGTAAACAAAATGTTATTGGTAACACTTGTCTATCTGCAGCAGTGTAAAGGTTAAGTATTTTACTAAACGACATTTTCTTTAGACTACGTTAGTGTTCTTTTTTGTTTCGTTTGGTTTGGTAGCTCAACGATTTTTTTTTTTTTTTCTAAACAAAAGCTCATTAGACTCTTTGTTCAGAGTCAAATTCATTTCCATAAAGCTTGAAAAAAGAAAATTTCGTGTTGTCGCATTATTTTGGTCCCGTCCAACAACTGGTTGAAATCTAATAATCTCTACATTTTCATAATTTTTACAGTGCACACAGTATTGATCAACATGTTTATCAATCGTCACTTTATATCCAATCGTGTCTCCATTAACAATTTATGCTTCTTTCAGGTTGTTGACCATCCTGTATTAAATCATTAACACTTAGATTCAATTTTATACACAAAATTTTTAGTTGATTTTTATGTTGACCAACATATCGCACCCCGGCAAAAAAAGTGACACAACTCAAAATTGCAGAATTTGAGAAACGTCGACTTAAAGGGTACTATAAAACTTATATTGAAATAGTAAAAGCTACTTTTAAATTTTAGTTGAGTGTTTATGTCTTTAAATTATATTATATTCTATAGAATAGTAATAAAACACTCTGGGGCACCTCATACATATTTTTTCAATGACATAACATCAAAATTTTTATTTTTGAGTTGCGTCACTTTTCGTTCCGGGGTACGATGTATTTTTTATTTCACAACTGTCGCTCTTGACTAGTTATCTCTATTTTCAATGTTTTTATATCTCCATTATTTAAAAAATCACTTATATCTGCTTCATAAAAACCTATCTAATTGACCTAAATAGCCGACCAACCGATATAGTGGTTAAGGTGTTAGCTTCTGGATCGGAAGGTTCCTGGTTCGAATCCGGGTCCGGGCATGGATGTTTGTAAGCGTATGGTGTGGAGGCGGCTGGTACACCTTAAATCTGTCGTGGCCGAAAGTCCTCACGTTGGGTTGGCGTGGAAGTTTGGAGAGTGGGGTGCCAGTTCAGGTGTTGCTTCGTCATCTGACCGTGGTTCAAAATTACGAGGTGTTGTCCTCGGATCTTTCCCTTAAGGAACTGATCCCGGACCGTCGTCAATAGCCCGTTGTGTCGCTCTAGTACGACGTTAACTAAAATTACATTACAATTGACCTAAAAAATTCTAATTACAGCTATATATTCTGGAGCTCGTTGATCATCTCTTATCTGAATGACTGTCAAAAATGTTTTTATTCCACCTGAAATATCAAATTTTATGGTGAGTTGGCAAAAGCCAATCTAGTAATTGAATTAATTGTTATTCGGGAAAGGTATGCACTTTCTGCCTACACGAGCAACCAAATTTTCTGCTAGATCTACTCTATAGCAGTCCAAAATAAGACTACTGTTAAATCTCAATCATAAACAATTTTTCATACAATCAACAAAGAAAACGCCAACGTAAACCGTCTGTGGCAACGTCACGTTATACCGGGATTCCAGGTAACTCATTAACACTCCAAGGTCATGAGAAGATTGAAAATATATAAATACGAACTCAAGGAATACATAAAAATAAATTATGTAATGCGTAGAACACGTCAAACAAAGTTACTGATGACTTGCTTCAGGGTCTTAAATCATATCTTCCATCTAATTACCAACCATTGAAGTACACATTAGAGTACTAAAATTTCACACAAAAAATGCGGCTCTGATCGGAAAAGAAATGTATGCATATAAAAACGTTGCTCCAGTAGACCTTTGACTCGTTGACTTTCCCCGGAGCTGTCTCTTTCTCTTCAGTTTTGACGTGATGCTATATAACTACCGACTTTCATGAGTGAACTTTCCTTCTTCCATAAGGATAAATATAGTGCGTCTGAACTAAATGTCTAAATGATAAAGGAAATGCTCCGGTGACGTATGTAGATTCAATTCAATTAAGCCTTTGAAAAAAGATCTATTTCTTGCACGTGCCAGCTTTGACAGTCCCGGCACGATTTCAATCATGTAAATCAGTACCTTTCGTAATACATTTGTTAGTTATTTTGAAATTTCAGTTACCTGTATCTCACGTCGAATTAAATTATGATAATTTTGTTACCGGGTATTATTTGGGATTTTCAACTTCAAGATTGTATGATCGTTCCCTGACGTCTACATTTTTGGACTTAGAATCGTTGTCTGTGGTTTCCCATTATTAGTTATCCTTATCACCTTCTCATTATTTAAACTAAAATTCGACCCTGGGACTGGAAATTGTAATGGGTACCTAATTGGTACCTATTACAATTTCCAATCCCAGGGTCGAATTTTACCAATGGGTACCAATTAGGTACCCATTGTCAGTTTCCACTCCCAGTACCAAGTATCAGTTTAGATGACGGTCAGTTTAGGTGTCTTCATCAGGTCCTCCAAAGCTGCACTACTGGCTTCAGAATCAAGCTATAGTTTTGAAGGACTAAGTATCAGTTTAATTTTTGTAGTCTCATCACTAAGTAATCATATTATAATAATAATATATTACAATCAAATAATATTATGATTCTGATTTGGTTTTATATATGAATATTTTTTTTACGATGGCGGTTACTAGACACTATCCTTGGCCACTACAAGGCCGGAAGTGATGGTCACTACTTCCAATGGCGGGAACTAAAGACTTGTCCTTGGCCGTCACAAGGGCGGAAGTGATGGGGCACCCAGTGGGTGGACCATCATAACTCCTAACAAAGGACAGCACTATTTACATCCATGCCCTGACCCCGGATTCGAACTAGGAACCTTCCGATCCTGAGGCCAACACCTTGACCACTAGACCGTATGGTCGGTAAAAATAATATTTAGAAAATATCGAGATTCGTGGCTTAGAACAAGTTAAGTATTGTTCAATTTGGGGTGTCAGCGTCGTAAGGAAAAAATATTCATTTCCGAAAACAACGTTCACTTCCTTTGTCAGGAATTTAATAAATGTAAATCCTCTTATACAAGTTCAGATTCCAGACTCCATTCAACCAAATCTGTTAACTTCCGAATGAAATAGTGAGAAAATTGTTACAAAAAGGAGCATTCTGAATTATATTTTTAAGATTTTCTCCTGATATACAAAACAGCTGAAAAGTAAAGGCAGTAAAAGAGTTATATTTTCTTAAAATAAAGCTTAAGATTTTTGTTTGATTCATAATGTTTCTAACATTTCCTCTTAAGGATCCCTTACATAAGCAAAACTATAAGCTTAGTAACGAATGTGTACGAAGCTTATATAATGTATTTGACTTGTGTCTATTTCTTTGGTTGATTTATCGTTCCCCAGTTGTTGTCTGACGTTTGTAGCATGCGTCAAATTATTGAAAAACCTCCATTCTTAGAGGCGAACAAAAATCGTTTATGTCAATTTTATGGAATAATAATATTTGGATTTATTGGTCAAAAACATGTGCAGTCAATTTTTAATACTAGCCACTGCGTGACAAGCCCGACGTTGCCCGTGCACGTGGTGTTGGTTTGCGAAGCAAACAACAGATTTCAACGCAAGCACAGATTTCAAATTTTCAATCTGTCTTAATCTGGTTCCGATTTTACGAAAAAAGAACTTAACAATTCCAGTCAAAATGTTTTTATTTCTTTGCTCTCCTTGGCTAAAATTAAAATCTGTTTTTATTTTAATTGTAACGCTAAGGGCAGAAAAGGCAATCTGTTTATTTTCGGAAAGTGAAAGTTCCCGTGACGTCACAATCTCTTGCGAAAATATAAAAGATTAAAAGAAAATCAAACGAATAAGGTAAGGTCTTGTAAAATATTTCCGCAAATTTCAAATCCGCTACAATTTTTATTCTACCGTTAACGATCGCTGAGCTAGAAAAAAAGCACTGAAGAACGTCAGTGATAACTTTAGTAATCTTTTGCTTTACTGGAATAAGTTTCGCAGGAAATCAAAATGATTTAATCTCGAAACAAACGAAGGTCATTCGAATGTGTTTCCTCGGCAGAATGAAGAATGGTGAAAAAAACTATTAAATTCATTTTAAAATGTTCTAGATTGAATTTTAAAATTCGCCTAGACCCTAAATTTGCAAAATAATTGCACTACCTGTGTGCCAAATCTCATTACTGTAAGTGCCATAGATTCGTCAGGATTTCGCGGGCAAGAAACAAACAAACAGACAGACAAACACTTTCTTTTACAACAGCAGAGGTTAGGCTCAATAATTATTTCTGTGTATGTATGACTAACAAAAAAGATAACTTTTATGTTCTAGTTCGAGTTATATCTTGTGCACATTTTGAGTACGTTTTTCAAGTGAATTTAACACCACTTTGTCTCATAAAAGTAGTGTATTTCACCTTTTTCCTTCCAGAATTCTTGTTTGGAATCGGTCCTTATTCTCATCTACCGTGGCTGTAGTCATTTCCAAAAAATCTCATGTAAACTTTATTTTGTGTATTTTATTTATAACCTTAATTGAAAATTTTTATTTTGTACTTACTTACTTGATAGATTTTTGTGTACACGCGCTCATCCAAACACTAAAATAAAATAAAATGCGTAACGGTTCAAAGGAGAACATTATTTGGTATGATCAAGTAATAACCGTCCAAACAATGTAAAACGTAAGATTCCGAAAGAAAATTTAGGAATTCAGCTATGCACACTTCACGTAAAAAGAGTGTCAAATATAAATGCATTTTCATAACTTGGGCGACAGAGCCTTGAGAAGAATTTACGACTGACGCTTTCCTTTCATAGCATTGTGTGGCGTATCGTTTGGCGAGAGATAGATACCTCCGGAGCAACCTTATGTCTTTCCCTTAAAGCGTTCACACCTCGCCGTCCACAGGGTAGGGCACCGAATAAAACGAGAAACCCTCTAGAAAGTCAGTCGCTGACAGCTCGTAAATGGTGATCGATGCCAGCGGTCACTTAAAAAGGGGATAACATCCACAGTACACAGATCTATACCATGCCCCTGGTGTAAACGAAATTTTAGTGGTAACAATTGTCTATCTGCCGTAGCGTAAAGGTTAAAATGAAATAACATGAGTAAATCATGAGAAGGCAAACTACTTGAAATAATCAACGTTAGGGATTTTATGAGGTAAATAGAGTTCAGGGAAGAAAAGCCAGGAAATGAGAGATAAAGAGAGTTTAAGAAGTAGTAATTTGATCTCACATAATGTGAGAATCAATTGATAATGTGCACCTTCTTTATTTGTTGTTACGAAAAGATATCACCGAAAATATTTGTTCTAATTAGTCTGGGAATTGCATCAACCAGGAGTAAAAATGGCATCCATTACACAAAATAAATTCAATGCTAAGAATTGACCAATTGAAAGTATTAAAAACTTGTGCAGTTTAGAAATGTTTGGCTTGCAATCGTTTTGGCAGGATATTTGAATAGGATATATATATTCGTGGTCTAAATTCACCTTATTTATTTTTGGAGAAACTTATCGAATGTACTAGACTTTAAACATGCAATAAGTTCCAAGAATTTAAGTGTAGGATGGTTTTGGAAACTTGCATGTGCCAAGTAGAAAGAAACACGAAATGAATGCAATGAACAAATATTTGATCAGATTGATCAAATTTTATGAATAGTTCTTCATGAAGTAAACCGTCATTCAATTTTGAATGTTACCTCATCAGGGAGAAAAGCCACTATAGTCAACTCCTCATTTTCTTTGTGCACATTTTGGGCTTGTGCACAAAGAAATTTTTCAACGTGCGGCGACGCTGCGGCCTCGAAGCCCAACTATGCACACATAACCGTGAAATGACGCACGTACTCATTTCGTGCCATTTGCGATAACTATTCTATCGAAGAAAACGTGTTTATTTCGCTTACTTGGTGTAAAAAAAAAAGTATGTATTGAAACAAAATAGACGTTATTGGATACAAGCATGAATAAATTATTATTTATATTCCCTTTATTTATAAAAACAAGGTACTTGAGACAGGAGAAGCGCGTGCGACGAACTGCGGCGCCGTGGGGAACTGCGGTACAAATTGCACGCAAGTTGGACATGCGTCACCGCAGAGGCACCGGAGTCATGTGTGCACTACTCCATTGGATCTAATGTATCTCAGACCGCACTTGCGTTGTCGCAGCGGTGCCGCACGTTGAAAAACCGAATGTGTGCACCAGGCCTTAATAGTAATTTGCTTCTTGAAGGAGAAAGATAACAAAAACATAACACATAACTTATTTCAAACTACTTTTGCAGTAAGCCCCAGTCTAATGAAATTTTAAGTCTCTAGTAAGTCCCAGTGTAAATAATAATTTTTAACCTTCTATTTTCTATCAGGAACGAAATTTTTTTTTTATTTACAATTTCAACGGTTGTTTCGAAAAAATGACTGAAGTTCCGAAATGATGCTTAACCTTCACTGAAACAAAAGTATGGAACATTGAGAAAAAAGAAAGTAAACCCATTCGTTAAATGAAATGTTGGCTTTTCAGAAAAAAACGGGGTTTTATTTTCCCACAATTCTGATCAATTCAAATGAAATTTCAGAAACGCGTGATATTCTTCAGTCATTTATTCTTAGGAGTATTAAAATTCAATTAAAACAGATACTTGCTTTTAAATCATTAAATAATTTTAAAATGCTCTTCGGACTAAATTTTTTGAATCTATGCCCACACTGACTTGCAGACTCTCGAGATTGATGTGAATCATCTACTACAAAGAATCAAGTAAGACTTAAAAATATTTCATTCTTCCATAGTCTCTGATATGAAAATAGAAAATTTGCTAAAAATTATTAGATGATAATATGAATTCATTGTGTAAAGTCCTCTTTCTTTATTTTAATATATTTTATAAACATCATATTAGATTGCATGTTTAATTTGAGTTTGATACGTGGTCAAATAAATGTCTCAATAAATTGGCATTTCAAATGGTCAAAATATATGTGTTTGCATGTTGCACAATTATTTTACTCATTATTTTAATAACACATTTTGGTGATATTGCTTTTATAAACGATGCAAAAGTGAATTATACCATCTGGTTATTACATAAATCTATTTATTATTGTTTTGTAATGAACTACAAATATGTATTATTATGGAATTTTTTAGGTTTTAGCATAAAAATATAACATGTACAAATAAACATGTTTTAGAGTAAAAACGGAAAGGGATATGTTTTGAAAAAGTTGCTAACAATATTCGGTCTAGATTAAGAGTGTGTAACACGAGTAAATCGAAAGAAAATGTAATTGAAAATGACCGATAATATATATTATAAGTGTATTATGATTATAAGTGATGTTATAAGTGTTACAATCGGAAATCTATTAAGAGACATGAAATGGAAATTTGTTCAGAAAAATAAACGAATTGTAAAGTTAAAATGTTTAAACTATTATTTAAACACGCTCTTATGATTTTATAAAAAATAATAGTTGATTATCAGATTTTATACATGGTCCTAAGGTTAAAAATAATGTCTAATAATTATTCCAATTTTCTGTCTTATTCTTTGTAAATAAAAGCGGTGTTTTCCCTTATCAAAATATGTAAATAAATCTTTCAAACCGAGCTGTTTTTATTAATTCTTTGCAAGCAGGTATCAGCTAAATCTACTGATTAGCTATGATCGTTCTCAGCTAAACAAAAGACAATAAACCAAAGAAAAAGTGTAAATTTTAAGCTTACGAATTTACCATTACGATTACGCGATATTTTAAAAATAACAAGCTATCATGATTTTTATTCATCATGATATATCTATGACAATCGTGAACATATGGCAAGAAAATTTCACATGCGCGTTTAAATTATAAAGACATTGAGTAGAATAGGAACAACATCAACCAAAGTGACATCGTTGTAATTTAAAAACTGTTGTGTCTAGTTAAGCAATATCGATTTCAAAAGCTGTGAAAGAAAAACCTCGTTGGAACGGAGAAACAATATTCAAACCTCCCAGCTAGCCAAACAAAATGTGAAACGATAACTGGGAAAGCAATACCCCTTCGTTGTCAAAGCTGCAAGTCATTATTTGATCTGAGCGCGAATCCGAAAGTTCCCATCGAGCATCTCTTCCGCAGCCGCAGTACCACTCAGAAAACACGTGCCCGGCGGCACACAGAGGCGTGGCCCAAGAATGACGCGCACCAATCACCGCACCGGCAACTCACCTGATCGTGGAACGATGTTGTGTAGCGGATATGGACCAATCCAATATCGTGAAGGGTTGCTCGTATAATTCAAGAATAATTACTCCGATTATTTGACGCTCGTTTTGTGGCAATTAATAATTAAGGAAAGCTGCAAACGATTAATACACTATTTTCTTAATACTTTATTGAGCATCGAGGAAGAAAATCGTCTTTTTTTAGACGTTGTGACGTGGTTTAGAGAGTATATGATATGATCGTGACGTATTTCCGCCTCTACGGTCGAGGAAAAAGGCTAAACGCGCCTAAGGCCAACTACACGTTTTAAAAACCTGCTAACTCTATCAGAATGGAACGCCCTAGGCGATTGTCTTACGCGGGATTGGTGAAGCCACCTCAACAAAAATCACGAAGAGTGTCTGACGCTGGTCAGAGTGGTTTCTATTCTCATCCCGCTAGCTTGACATTGAAAAGCGGTATTCCTTCAGACGTATCCGAACAACCGATGCCTGTCATGATGCACGACTCTAGGTACGAATTGAACAATTTGAACCGACCAACCCGTCGCACTAGCCGACACAGCCGAGATGATAGTTTTACGTGTTCTCAACAATCGGTCCTCAGCGCCATGGACCGATTCGTGAAAGCAGTTAACAACATGGATTCCACTGTACTGGTGCCTTCCCGACTCCAAGACATGGAAGTGAGCAACGAAAACAGTAAGTTTTCCAAGTGTTTGCCCGCTGGCCTTAATAACACCGACGTATTTAGATTTTACGTTATGCTAAAGGACGTGAAAAATGAGTTGCTGTGGGGACCTACATCCGTAGCACCTCCCGCATCCTTGTTACCCAGCAGCGGCAGGTCCTCTCCAAGCAGCACCCGTATCATGAAGCACATCCGTCAGCCATCTGATGATAGCCTGGGCAGCACAGGATTCCCCTCGGACCAAGAGACTGACAGTGACATCGAGAGTGTGGTGACAGATCGGGACAGTATGGACGATCAGTCAGCTACCATGCCTTCTGGTAACCACTTAGCCAGTGCTTTTCGACATCACTTACTGGGACTGCACACGATTTTGCACGAACTCGCAGATTCTGCAGACTATTTGTCTTCCAGGTACCAGGAAGAGATAGAGGCCCCGTCCTCATAACCTCTACATAGGTGTAAATTTGTTAAATACTTTTTTGCGATTGGAGCGTGCCATGTTGCTGGCAGGAGCCATCTCCTCAGCCCGCTCTCTGTGATGTGCTGCTGATTCCTTGGAGAGTGGTTTGCCATCTCACAGAGTGCTGCCCGCTGAACTGTGATTGCCTGCCAGAGCATTGCGAGTTGCATTGAACACTAGAAAGCAGAAAATCCTAGCCCTTGACTCCTGAAATGCTGGTACTTCACGAGGAAAAGCTTTATTTTAGCAACCTGATCCGTAAACCTCGAACTGACCATAGCTCTTGTCCCGAATCAGATCCTTTATGAATTGTGCTGGAAAAATCTGGTATCCCAAACCCCGGTGCAAAGAATTGAAATTTTTCTTTATATTCAATATTTAATCAAATTATATTCTCTATATTTACAACCCTGCATTATTACCACAAGTGTTTCATTGAAAATTTTCTGATTGATTTCATTTCTATATTAGTCATTATTTATACAATTCACTGGTTGTCATGAATTTTTTTTTATGTAGTTGAGAAATTCATTGCAGCAAACCAGAAACCTTGTCCAGTGAATTTTTTCTAAATTACGTTCCTAGTCTCTTGTGCTTTAAAAAAAAATTTTCACATTCCTAGCTTTTCTTAAATGTTCGTTGAGTAGCATATTTATTTTTTGGTATTTGTGTTATGCTTGTTTAAAATTGTTATCTGCTGATTGTTCTTATCAGTGGCCGAATTTTTATACAGCAAATTTGATTTGTTCTGCACCAACACCTAATTTTGGGGCATTAGTGAACTTTTAATGTAAATCGTGCAATTCCATTCAATTTCGCATCCTTGCATAGTGTCGCAAAGCTATTGTTTTTGCAAATTCAAGTATCCTTTTGTTTTATCATGTGAGCAAATGTGTTTGAGAATTGCAGTTAATTGCTGCATTGTCTTTAATATGTTCACATTGGTGCAAGTCTTGTAAAAGCAAACACGGGTGAGTTGCAAGACTACTTAATTGTGTTTTAAATTCGTGTGGTGTTTGATTTTAAAATTTGATACTGATGGATGCTCATACATTAAAATGTTCGGTAATGTTAAACCATTTTTTAACTCTAAATGGATATATTAGCTAAGTTCTTATTGTATTTAAAGATTTTTTCTCTAATAGGATTCATAAAGTTTTTAATTAAGTACAGTTCGTGAATCTTTAATTTATTGTATTATTGATGCAAACTTGAAAGAAAATTAAAAGGATGTATTTTAATATATTTTATTGATTCATTTTTATGCGAGTTCATAGATGAAAATTTTTTTTTAGAGTCTTTTTGTTACAATGTGTGTATATAGTATTTTTGGAGTTAATGCATTTGTAGCACTTAAACTTTCATTCAATGTGTTTAGATGCGTACAAAATTCATTTTACTGTATGGTAAAATGAAATATTCCTATCTCGGTGATTATTCTACTCAACCAAATTATTCCTGAGAAAGGTATTATATTTTCTTTCAAATATTTTATCTTCAAAAATGTATTATGCATTGAATATCAACAAAAATATCTTTATTTTTAATGTTTTGCTTGTGAAAAAAATATCCTGATTTTCAAAAGTTCAAAATTTAATTTAAACTTTCAAGTTACTGTACCTTATGTTTTGCAACACAGTTCTGCTTGAACCAAGAGGTGTCATCACTTAACAGAAACTACTTAGTATAATTAAACTGGACAATTAAGCTTTAGACATTTTTGCATGCCAAACTTCATCAACCAAAGATCATGATACTGCATACTGAAATGTTGTTAGTATTTAAATTGTTTGTATATCTTTGATGGTCTAACTAATAAAATTTAAGCTGTTGATAAAATTTTGGTTTTTATTTTTCAATTACTGTTTTTTCTTTTTTGCACATTAGAATACCAAAAAGAATATTATTACATAAATTGCTTTACTTTTATCTGCCAGTTAGTTTCATTGAAAATGTTCTGAACTTAACCAATAGAACTTTGTTTACATTTGCTCACTTTAATTTTTAAACTAGACTGATGATTAAAATATTTTATTTAATAACTTAAAGAGCTATCAATATAGATTTTGAAGTTAAAATTTGATTAAAGAACAAAATGTGAGATAAGTTCGATTTAGATGTGCTTGGAGATTTGAAAGATTAAGTTACTTGTTCCATCCATGATATTTGAAGAAAAAAAATGAAAGTAAGAATTTATGTAAACCCTACTTTTGTGTGTAATCTAATAATGGATAATAATCTAATGTGGTAAGGAATTTCTGAGTCGTAAATAAAACATTTCTAAACATATCAACTACCTCATGCAAACAATTAAATTCAAGTATATGTTGTAACAATAATTTTAATTTTCTATACAAATCAAAGTTTAGTATCAAATAAGAGTTTGTCTAGTTAAATGGAATGACTGACATTTTTTTCAGCTTTACAACTGTCCAAAAGATGCAATAAGATCAAAATTAAAACATGACAGTAAAATGTATTTGAAAAGATAGCTTTTGCCCATAATCACTTTAACTAAACAAGAAAAACATCCATTTGATAGTTGGGACTTTTGTGAATGACTTGAAATGAAAGTTTAATAAAGCAGTTTAAATATGCTTGTGTGCTATTAATGTTAAATTTATATAGATTAGATTGAATTTGGGGAGGAATTTAGAATAGGAATACACTTCCTTGTTTTGAATTCCAGCTACATGAATCGTGAAAAGTTTTAAAACAAGTTTTACCCTATTGTGAAGTTTTTTGTAAAAATGGGTTAAAAGCTTAGTTTGACTTGCAGTCCAGACTTATTTTCTGATGATGGATCAGACATTATATTAATCTGATGCCGTGATCAGAAATTGTATTTAATCTGCTAAATTACTTGAATTTGGATCTTCTGTTATTATCAGACTTTACATTTAACTAATTTGTACCTTTACGAAATACTTTTTTTAAATATGTTAGATCATAAATTTCAAATTTTTTTACTAGTTTAGTCTAATGAAATGTTAAGAATTCAGTCCAAAACCAAGTATCTGGGAAAGCCTTGGGGCTAGTCAGTCCTGTTCTGTACATTGTAAATTATAGTGAAACTTCGATGAACCGTCGGGACTGTGATGGTTAATCAAATAGACAGATAACAGAAAAACCTTCAACAACCCACCTCCATCTATTGCATATGAACAAATAAAAAATGCATGTTTACAAACTGAAAAATACTCTACTATTTTACATAAACAAACAATTTACATTAAGTACAGTATAGTACACACATAATCTTACATGAACTTACGCTCTACACATACATACATATTCGAATTTTTAAATGGTGTCTATTTCTTTTAGGCTCTTGTTTTCTGAGTGGCAATGTTCTGTAATAATGGAGTGACTGTTTATCGGTTTCACTGTATATGAGAGTTTTCAATATTAAGCCTTTACAGTCTTTAATATGATTCATAAAGGAATTATTTAACAGAAAGATAAGGAAAGTGCGACAAATACTGTAAAAAGAATAGTCTCAACTTTTGAATGTTAGTCTTTGACTTTGAGAATAAGGCAGTGGGTATTCATGCGTGTGCTGCTTGTTTTGTCCTGATAACATCTGACATGCTAGGGTTAGATATAAAGATTAATAAATTGAGTGTCGATGGCACAAGAATTTTTTGTGAGTTGCTAAACTGCTTTATTGTGGTACATTTCTGAATATATTTTTACGTGAGTATGTTTTGGTGTGGTTCATGACTAGGGCCCTGATCTAGATTACTATTTGCGTTTGGAAAGTTTTTCTTGAAGATTTTGTTTTACAGTACAGATTGTAATAAAATTCACAGATACAGAATGGCTTGGAAGAAAGAATTAACAGGCTTGATTGGTTGTTAGGTGCATCATACAACCAAAAATCTTCAATGATGGCGACTGTCTAAAAACTCAGTTGTCAGAATTGCGAAACCCTACTGACAAAATTAAGCAAAGCTTCCATTCCACATTTTTATATATATTTTTTCACTATTTTTAGGAATGGGTTGTGTTGACCATTTCACTTTGTGCAGTCCAATATAAACTAGCCTTTGAAATATAGTTATCAAGAGGTAGAACATTAAAATGTGAGTTGGACAAAGCGCAAACTGTCAAGTGGCTAAAATTCATAGTCTCTCCAGTGGTCAGTAATGTCTTTCACACCATTCGGTGGATATGTCCTTGAAGATAGTTCTCGGAATAAAGATTTGGGGGAAGGAGGAATTTCATTTTTAAAGATCTAGTTTCAATATTCTGTGAAGAAAGTAAGCTTTGAGTATTTAATGCCTTATTATTGTTGAGGCTTAAATTTTAAGTATAAACAGAAACATTTAACTTTATTGTTATTAACATTTAATGTTAGTTAAACTAACATTTAACTGGAAACAGAAAACTTGTCTGTTTCCAGTTGGTGTTCAATAGAACAGGTAATGGTTTGGGGTATTAACCACTTGATTCTGAAATATGATTCTGTTCAGTTGTTAAATACCCTTTGGACAGTTGAAGTTAGCTTAAAAATCGGAACGTATACATGAGGAAGAGTAGACATGATGACCATTTGCCTACATTGATGATAGAGAAATTCAAATTTAGGGGAAGGTGGTCACAATGAATTTCATTTTAATGTGGTAGCAAAATCCTCTCCAATTTGATTACAATCTTGTTAGTCATTTTGTTTTCCAGAAGTCCTTGTGTTTTGGAAGAATTTGCATCATTAGATACATTTTTGTAAGCAAATTTCTATTTTTGCATGTTTATAGTAAAATTTTGGGTTTGTAATTAAATTCTGTTTATTCATGAGTGGTGCTTATTTTATAATAAATAATATTTTAGCAGTGAAGCTAAAATTGTGTTTACGTTCTGTTGAGAAAAAAGGAATGATCTAAATTCACCATTATGTAAAACAAATTTTTATGTTACAAGCTGTCAGATGGGGTACAGTGTTACAGAATGAAATGAAGTACACTTTTAGATACATAATTTGTCCAATTAGCACATTACAAACAAGCATATTTTTCACTATTTAAATTTTATTACTGTCAGATGACGAGGCAACTTCTGAGATGGCACCTCACTCTCCAAACTTCCACATTAACCCAACGTGAGGACTTTCGGCCTCGACAGATTTAAGGTGCACCAGCTGCCTCTACAGCATACGCTTACAAACATCCATGCACTGACCCGGATTCCAACCAGGAAACTTCCGATCTAGAGGATAACACCTTAACCACCAGACCAGTTGATCGGCCCACGCCAACGTAAATTTGATACTAACTGTCAGTGTTATTCAGTTTATCATAAATTTATTGAAGGCTGTGTGGTCAGTGATGCTTGTCACTCTCAGAAGATAATCTTAACATCTTAGCTGCCGATCACGTGAGGATGTGTTGATAGTTACCTTTTCTCTCTCTCTCTCTCTCCCCCCCCCCCAGAAATGGAGTTTTCCCAAAAGTCAATACCAGAATAGATTGATGGCGAAAGCTTAGCCAACCAATTTTCAATTTCATCATCTGTTGGAGGCTTATTAGATTGTATTTTTCTCTTTTGGGGGGCATGAACGCCCTGCAGAACTATCGTCTCTCAACTCGTATTACAAGATTTTTTTAATACCTTATAAAGCTATAAATTCGAAACCACATATATACTATACAACTAGCTTTTAACCTTTACTCCATGCCGATTGAAACGGAGAATAAATGTTGATGCGCAGCTCTTTCCGCGTGACTGACGACAGAGACATCACAACAACGCGCTAGCGCGTGATTAAAACTTTATCATTGGTGTCGTACCACGCGCTGGCGTGAGATCAGCTCTTTTTCGTTGACATCATATCACGCTCTGACGCGAGATCGGCAGCGAAAGTATTAAACCACTTCTCTCTTCCCATACATGCTGCGAACTCATCCCAGCTGGATGTGCAGTTTGTCCTTGCGCATGATATAGTAAACTTACCTATAAGACACCTCAGAATTTCAAGATGAAATCCATAAACTTCATATTTCGTTGTTGAGTTGCAGGTAGTATTATTTAGCCCTTATATCCTTTTTATCGCAATGTTTGTTAATGTTATAATTTAAAAAAGTAATACTTTAATACCAGAAGAAAAGCTTTTCGATTTTTATGACATTCTTTGGACGCCAGCATTATGTATCTAAAGACAGACTTGTTAAATCCCTCAGGTGGTTTGGACGAGTTATCTCTTCCATCAAGAAATACCAATTTTGTTATAATGACAAGACATATCTTCTTCAAGCTAGAGCCTATTTCCTTATAATAACGGTATCATGTCTGGTCTGGTTTCTAAAGACGAGATGCGATTGAACTATCGTTATGATTGTCGAGACACAGAGTGCACGATCCTTCATAGTTGTAGACAAAAACCAAACCAAAAAATGTCGTATCATGACGATAGAAAAATCATATCGGATATTTATATAATCATGATACGAAGTTTAATTGACAGTGATTGATTGGGGTTTTATGACGCAATGGCCATATTTGGCTTTGCTGCGCCAGACACAGTGTATACAATATGAATTAACAGACACGCACACACACAATGAAAGTTTTTCTGACACAGAACCTAGGGAGAAATTAAACCTGCAACGCCTGCAAATCGTAGGTTGCTAGCGCAGTGGGGCTTTACAACTAAACCAAGACGACCCTAATTGGTTGCAGATGTGGCAGCTTCGAGGGGGGGGGAGGAAATCAAAACGCTCAATTTATTCGCGCATTGTTTATGAGCAAATTCTATTCAGGCATCCCCAGTTGTAAATGTGTTGCTGGTGTAATATCGCATGCGCACGCAACATCGCATACAACGTGCGCGTACAACGCATGCGCACGTCAAAATGTTTTCTTCCGGAGGGCCTGAGGGCTTATAGTCAAATAATGATCTAGTCATTTGGGTGTGTGAAATTTCTTTCCCTTCAAGCTTTATAGTCCATCCCTTGATTCAAGAATCTCCCGTTTAAGGAAAAAATATGCACAGTTTACGAAAAAAATAGTTTATCCGTATTATGAAATTTTCACACAAATTGTATGGTAATAGTAATGTTAATGGTAATGGTAATTATAGTTAACGTCGTAGTAGAGCAACACGACGGGCTATTAACAACGGTCCGGGATCAATCCCTTAACGCAGTGTTTCCCAAACTTTTGACGTATGTGTACCCCTTCTATAATTTTCGTAACGCTGAGTACCCCTCGTCAAAAAAATGGATGTATTTGATAACAATCAAAATGTTTTTTTTTTCTTTTTTTGTGACATACACAAAATAATAAGAAAAGAGAAATAAAATTATTCATAATAAAATATAAATAAAAGTTGTATTATAAATAACGTTTATTTGGATCAATGAGAAGAATGAAATTGTTTGTGCTGAGATAACAGATCGTCATAATTTGGTTCCCTGGTTGTTTATTTTAATCTGAGATGTGGTTCCACATCCAATAGTCCTTTTTTTCGACTTAATGTCTACAGGGTGGTCCCGAATTCATGGTACAAACTTTAATGGTAGGTACAGGACATTGTAACAATGATTTATTGTATAGGAATGTATAGTCGCAAGTGACGCGGTGAGGCGTAAACAGGGGAAATAAAAGGAAAGAGAAATGGAGTGATCGGTTGGTATCATTGCCGGTAGAGGGCAGTAGATGTCTAGCCGCTGTTGAACATGATGCATCGCAGTAGGGAAAAGCGCCATTCACAATTGTGCTGCCGTAGACGATGGGTGACTTTACGTATGCAGAAAAAGCAGACATGCATTACATGTACGGCCGTGCAAATGGTAACGGCAGAGCTGCGTTACGAATGTATCGCGCGGAGTATCCTGATCGACGAATGCCGGATCATAGAATTTTTCAACGGTTACATCGTCAACTTTGTGAAACAGGTGCGTTCGACGTCAACAGACATGGCGCTGGTCGAGTAAGAGCTGTACGCACTCCAAGGCTGGAAGAAAGCATCTTGAACATTGTGGCTGATAGACCCGAGTCAAGCACAAGAACTGTTGCGCGTGACGTAGGTGTGAGTCATCAGACTGTATGCAGAGTGTTAAACGAAAATCGCTTACACCCCTTCCATTTTCAGAAAGTACAAGCATTGAATCCGGCAGATTATCCTCGCCGCGTGAACTTCTGCCTGTGGGTGATGCAGCAATGTGCGTTGCAGCCGGATTTCGTAGATTATGTGCTATTTACAGATGAAGCGACATTTTCACGCGAGGGTGTCTTTAATGCGCACAATTCCCATGTGTGGGCAACCGATAATCCACATGCAACGCGTCGACATGCGTTTCAATAACGTTTCAGTATTAATGTGTGGGCTGGTATTGTGAACGACTTTTTGATTGGCCCATACTAACTACCCACGCGGCTCACTGGCGGAAGCTATCTTATTTTTCTGAAAGAAGTGTTACCACAACTGCTGCATGATGTTCCGATCGCCATTCGTAACCGCATGTGGTTTCAGCACGATGGGGCGCCAGCACACTTCAGCATTGATGTACGGAATTACCTGAATGCCACGTTTGGTACTCGATGGATTGGGCGTGGTGGACCAGTCCCTTGGCCACCCCGATCTCCCGATTTATCGAGCCTCGATTACTTTTTATGGGGACATCTAAAGCATCTTGTTTATGAGACTCCAGTTGACTCAGATGAGGATCTCGTCGCTCGCTTATCTGTAGCTGCTGCAGGTGTGCGTGAAATACCAGGCATCTTTGAACGTGTACGCCAATCGCTCCACCGACGCTGTCAAGCATGTATCGATACTGGTGGACGCAATTTTGAACAATTACTGTAAACATGACACTTGTCAACAACGCTTTCAATAAAATCTTTGTTTTTCCTTTCGGCCGTTATTTCCCCTGTTTTCGCCTCACCGCGTCACTTGCGACTATACATTCCTATACAATAAATCATTGTTACAATGTCCTGTACCTACCATTAAAGTTTGTACCATGAATTCGGGACCACCCTGTATAAATACTGAAAAAACAACTTCACATAAATATGAAGTTGGAAAAGGCAAGATGTATTTTAGAACTTTTTCTGCTAAAACCGGATACACAAGTTGCATTTGTAACCAGAATGATGTTAAAGTTCTCTCCTAATGTTTATTTTTCAAGAATCCGTCTGTAGCCAATACCAACAATTGCTCTTCTTCCGCATGCGACAAATCTTCTGGCATGGATGTTGTGTTAATGTTAAACGGATATCTTATCCATTCAATATTTTTGGTTAAATCAGGGAAATAGTTTTTCAAGCCCACTTGCAAACTCTCCAAATTCTGTGTTATGCATTTCAGAGTATCAGCATAAATTTTAGTAGTCGAACTTGTTGTAAACTCATGAAGAGAGGGAAACGAGTCTACTTCTCCATTACCAACTCTCTTTTGCCATAACTTTAGTTTTGCGATGGCAGCTTTCACTTTATCTTGAACGTGAAACAAAGAAATTTCTTTGCCTTGTAACGTACCTTTATATGTGTAACGCATTCCAGCGCAATGTGCCTGAGAGATCAAATGACGGTAACAGCTGTCCACGAAGCGCGCGAATAAAATTAAGAGGTTGGGTCCAAACATCCGGTAAAGATAAGAGACTACTAGAATAAGCAGATTTCTACCCCTTCTACGAGAGGAGTGGGGAACGGTTGCGTCCGACGGAGGGTTAACAAAGTAAGTTGTTTCTGTAACGAAGTTTGGTATATTTACACCGTGTCACTCCGGACCATCTCACGCCTCACAAGACTGTCTTGACTTGACTCATGAGAACGTAGAATTAGGCGCAGCTAAGCACAGTGCAGTGCATATCCCCTCCAAACTGCGGTGCAACGCGTACCCACACCAAACTCTTCACGTACCCCTGGGGGTACGTGTACCACACTTTGGGAAACACTGCAAGAGAAAGAACCGAGGTCAACACCTCGTAATTTTAAACCACGGTCAGATGACGAGACAACACCTGAGATGGCACCCCATTCTCCAAACTTCCACACCAACCCAATGTGAGAATTTTCGGCCACGATAGATTTAAGGTGCTACATCATACCCTTACATACATCCATGCCCGGACCCGGATTCGAACCAGGAACCTTCCGATCTAACAACTATACCGGTTAGGTTTAAGACTGAAAACATTAGAAATAGAACTCGTGGTTTTGCAAGCGTACCGACAAGGGGCGTCCCATTCTACTCTTTTGCTGCTACATTAAGGAAAAGGGTGCAATTTTACCCCACGTGAACTAAGGAGGAACAAGTTCGCGAGCCTGTCCCCTCAACATAACATTTACCTTAGCTTTTCATGCAGTCAAATATCAAACAAAAGCAAAAAGAAACTGGAAACTAAATGTGGTGTATCTAAAGTTCCCCGATTTACCTATTAATCCAAACTTTTATTTGAGACTCTTGGTGGAATATTATTGCAATCCCTTACGCACCAAGTAATATTTAAAGATAGATTGAAACTTATTTTTATATTGTCTTGAGGATTGCTTAAGACTCTCAGCCAATCCCTGGGAGGCCCATTGGTATTACGCTTGAGTATATTAACACATGTTCATTTTGCAAATAAATTGCTTAGGTATGTACTAAAATGCAGATAAAGGAAGGATGAAATTTTTCTAAAACAGATTTATTCACCTGGAATTCTCTAAAAACAATTACTATTTCTCCCAAAGGATTGTGCCCGGATTTTAAGTCGTAAAAGTACGAAGAATTTCATCTCCATAAAATGTTGATATGTAGACAGTCAACTGAACCTGGTTTATAACCCTTTTACAAAAAACGAATCCGATTCAAACGACTAGAAAAAAAAAAACATCTTTTTAGTGAGCTTTTGTTTTACAAGCAGATATTGCATCGGCGACCTTGTGTTTGAGGCCCCGACTTGCTCTTAGAAGAGGAAAAGAACAATGAATAGGTTTTACAGTATATGCAAATTATGTTTGCACACTAGCATTGTTCCTAATTCTAGGCTTGTGTCCATCAACGCAGCTTAATTGTTGGCCGTATCATTTTATGACGTTTCTCAAATCTTGCGCTGCAGCTAAGCCAAGATAATTTTTAAACATTATGGTAAAAAAATGTGTAAAAAGAATGCAATAACAATTTCAGTTCGATTTTGTTTGGATGATTATAAAATTCGGTCTTATCTGAGTGGCTTTTTTAACAGCTGACATACTGATTGAATTGCGGGGAAGGGGGGATAGCCCGGTTGGTTGGTGTTTTATGGCACAAGAACACTTGGCCATGCTGCGCCAGACAATACGTATTAATCATGGCCGACCAACCGGTATAGTGGTTAAGGTCTTAGCCTCTCGATCGGAAGGTTCATGGTTCGAATCAGGTCCGAGAATGGATGTTTGTAAGCGTATGGTGTAGAGGCGGCTGGTTCACCTAAAATCCGTCGTGGCTGAAAGTCCTCACGTTGGGTTGGCGTGGAAGTTTGGAGAATGGGGTGCCAGCTTAGGTGTTGCTTCGTCATCTGACCGTGGTTCAAAATTACGAGGTGTTGTCCTCGGATCTTTCACTTAAGGGACTGATCCCGGACCGTCGTCAATAGCCCGTTGTGTTGCTCTGGTACGACGTTAATTACAAATTACCATAAAGGTGTCGACCAACCGGTATAGTGGTTAAGGTGTTAGCCTCTAGATCGGAAGGTTCCTGGTTCGGATCCGGGTCCGGGAATGGGTGTTTGTAATGGTATGGTGTAAGAGGCGGCTGGTTCACCTTAAATCCGTCGTGGCCGAAAGTCCTCACGTTGGGTTGGCGTGTAAGTTTGGAGAGTGGGGTGCCAGCTCAGGTTTTGCTTCGTCATCTGACCGTTGTTCAAAACTATGAGGTGTTGTCCTCGGATCTTTTCCTTAAAGGACTGATCCCCGACCGTCGTCAATAGCCCGTTGTGTTGCTCTAGTACGACGTTAACTAAAATTACCATTACCATTACCTTTGTTTCTGGATCGCAGATAATATGACGTCGAATCGGCGCTCGACTGAATTGATTGATAATATGAGGCATATCCCGAAGATTCACGATTGTCGAAGAGTATTCAAGTCCCAGTGATTCATCACCTCCAACCAATCAATAATCTTAGGTGTGTTTTAATTTATCGATAGAATCTTCATCGGAATATTCGAGTTTTGGATTTCAGTGGAATCGTCGCTTCTCCTGGGGATTACGAAAGAATTGTTGGCGATACTCCTCTTTTTGAATATTATACAGAAAAAACTGCAACTAAATTATGTTTCTTTTTCGTTGGTCAACAGAAAATCTTGAATTTTACTAAAGTTTTCATAGGTTACCTGAAATCTTAAATGCAGACGCTTATAGGGAACGCAGGACAACACGCAATTTTGAGCCACGATGAGGTGGTATGAAAATACCAATATCTGATTCTTCGCAAACTGAAATTTCTTGAGAAGGCGACATGCAATATAACTTACAAGTATCACTAAGAGCCATCTAGCTGGTATAGTGATTCATAGGGCTTATTTAGGTGTACAAATTTCAGCAAATTTCAAATCCGTTAAAATTTTTATTCTATCTTTAACGATAGCTGACAGAAATATGCACTGAAGAACGCCAGTGATAACCTTTAATAAATAATAAATTTTTCTTCACTCGAATCCGTTTCTCGGGCAATCAAAATTAATTAATTTCGAATCAAACGAAGGTCATTCGAATCTGTTCGCTACCATTTGAGACGGAAGGTGAAAAAAACTTGGCATGGTTCCAAAGGCTGAAGTCAATAGTGACGTCAGGGAGAAAAGTCTAAATTTTGGGGCTTCTTCATTTCCGAAAGAAGAAGGAACGGTGAAAAATATATATTAAATTCATTTAAAAGTGTTCTAGATTGAATTTTAAAATTCGCCGCGACCCAAAAATTACAAAAAATTCGGACTACATGTGTGCCAAATCTCATTATTGTAAGTTCCATAGATTCGTCAGGACTTTGCGGACAGAAAATAAACAAACAAACACTTCATTTATAATAGTAAAAACACTCCAAAATAATTCTTTCTTTTGCATATAACTTAGTGTCCATCAAACGTCCGTTCCCCGTACTGTCTCAAGCCAATATCGTCACTCAAAGTGCAAACGATCGTATGTGAAAAAAAAAATCAATTTTTTTCTTTTTATTATTACTATATGTGGAATTTTGTGATTACCAACCTGGTGGTAAAGTACATAATAATAGAATAAAATCGTAAGGAAAAAATTCGTTTTTTTGGCTCTCCTGAATAATGCAGCTTTTAGACAAACGACCCTTTGGACTTTGAATGACGATGTAAAAATTTCAGTTTTCAGAATATTGTCTCGGAGAAAGTTGGAAACCCTAGTGGTCCGGCCTGAATAAAAGTATCCCAAAGAACTGTGTCAATTGATTCAATTGGAACAACATTTTTAGAATAGCAAAATGTTCGGAAACGGTACACCCAAAATCCAGTCCAACTAAAATTTTAAAAATCTTCCATCAATACTTGACAGCAAATTTGGAAATAAACAGCCTTATAAGTTCGTCAGTTAACCAGAAGCATATTTAAACGGCTTGAAAATTCAACATCTCTCTCTCCTTGTCTCTTTTTGCTAAGCGTTTTATCTTTTTCACATTTCAATGGTTTCACTTCTGATAGCCCCTGAATTTCGAAATACTTTGATTTGATTATACTTCCTTTCGATTTCATTTCCCGTCTAGCAAAAAGGGCATCTAACGATAAGACAGTCGGTTACACCCGCGTTCTGAGCAGGGGAATTTTAAAAATAGATACTTCTCTGGCCTGTTGCCATCACTCTCCTCAAAAGGAATGAAATAAAAAAATTAGTTTTCTCAGCCACCACGCGGGAGATGCCGAAGAGCAAAGCCTACAATTAAAACGTTTGGTCCCAGGTTGCGTTGATTGTTACCGGACGTTTTTTAAGCTGATGTCACCTCTATTATTTCCTATGTTTATGGGTGTAGAAATGCCACATTAGAATCCGTGACGCTGCTATTTGTGCAGACTGAACCGGACTTGTCGTTTTGCCTCCTCCCCACAAGTCAAGTAATTGGTAATTTTCAATAAACCTACTTACTAGAGCAATACAACGGGCTATTGACGACGGTCCGGGATCAATCCCCTAATAGAAAGATCCAACACGTAATTTTGAACCACGGTCCGATGACGAGGCAACACCTGAGCTGGCACCCCACTCTCCAAACTCCCAACCCCTCACATGAGAACAGTTGACGACGGATTTGATGTGCACCAGCCCCTCTTGTACACGACGGTCTTTAGTTCGATTCGAACTCGCAACCCTCAGGTATTGCTAATTCGATGCGCTTCCAACCGTGTTACAGTTTTTGTAATAATGATAAAGTAAAAACGATTCGTTATTCGCTATATATTGTTTTTCAAGATAAAACTATCAAATTTACAAACTTCAAAAAAACAAATTGAGTACACACCAGCCTTTACCTTGAAGTAAATAAATAGAGCCAGATAAAAAATTATATAAAATATTTTTGGCTGCGTATAATTTTGCATGTATAACAAGCTTCTTAATAGGGGCACTAAAATGACAAGATTTTCAGTTATTTTTCTGAGTATATTTGGTCATTTGTCACGTAGATACTTGTACCGGTACAGCTACACTCTACGTTTATGAGTGATGGCAACGGCTTGGCGTTTTTTTACGATAAATTAAGGCAACCCATCTTTCGTTGCTGTTGTTTTCATGGCAACCTCGGCAAACGGAAACTTTCAATTTTCATTTTGAATATTCAAGAAAGTTCTTCCAAAATCCGTTCAAATCGTTTGATTTCATTGATTCGTTTGAAATTTTTTCTTTCCTACCATTGGTTATTTTGTTTTTAAAATATCCTTTTATTGCATTGGTCCTTTTAAATCGTTTTCTGTGATACCATTGGTCCATTTATTTGTATTTTGACAGTTGTGGAATTTTTATTTTGTTATAATAGTTTTTTCACGACAGGATTAAGAGTTTTGATTTTTTGACCAATTTCGTTTTCATTATTTTTTACGAGAGAATTCTGACGTTATCAGGTATTATTTCTTTTTTTTTTTCTTTTTCAACATGCTTACTGTATTTAGTGTATTTGATAAGTTTCAAGGTATTCTTACCATTCGTAGCTTAGTTTCTCTGGTACAGCTACAGTCTACGTTTATGAGCGGTGGCAACGGCCTTGGCTATTGTTTTGGCGCACTTCTAAAGTCGCCAAGGAAATAATTATTTCCTAACTCTTTTCTGTCAAAACTTTTTTTCTTTTTACAACACACTTTTTAAACATTTTCAGAACGTTTTGAAAAGAATATTTTTAAAAACTTTCACAAAAAGTAGTAAACTTAAGCACATATTAAAACACATTTGTGAACCAGCAGAGAAACTAAGCTACGAATATTGGGTAAAGAATACCATGAAACTTATCAATTACACTAAATACAGTAGGCAAGTTGAAAAAGAAAAAGATTTTTAAAAGAAAAATAGCAAGAAATGATACAACCTGATACATCAGAACGGTCCCGAGAAAAAAAATTACGAAACAAGAATATTCCACAAATGCGAAAAACAATACATGTCAGAACTCTGCCGTGAAAAAAAAATTATTATGAAATAAAAATTCCACAACTGTAGAAATACAAATAAATAAACCAATGGTATCAAAGAAAAAAAATTTTAAACGGCCAATGCAATCAAAGGATATTTTAAAATCAAAATAACCAATGGGAGGAAAGAAAAATTTCAAACGAATCAATGAAATCAAACGATTTGAACGGATTTTGGAAGAACTTTCTAGAATATTCAAAATGAAAATTGAAAGTTTCCGTTTGTCGAGGTTGCCATGAAAACCATAACAACCGAAACGAAAGACGGGTTGCCTTAATTTATCGTAACTCGCTACTAGAAGTGCGCCAAAAAAAAAAATCGCCAAGCCGTTGCCATCACTCATAAACGTAGAGTGTAGCTGTACCGTTTCTCTGCTGGTTCACAAATGTGTTTTGATATGTGCTTAAGCTTACTACTTTTTGTGAAAGTTTTTTAAAAATATACTTTTTAAAACGTTCTGAAATGTGCTTAAAAACTGTGCTGTTAAAAGAAAAAAAATTGTGACAGGAAAAGAGTTAGGAAATAATTCTTTCCTTGGCGACTTTGGAAGTGCTCCAAAAAAAATCGCCAAGGCCGTTGCCATCGCTCATAAACGTAGAGTGTAGCTGTACCCTTGTACCCGTCGGTTAATCAATTCGTAACTCCTTCCTTAAACGAATCTCGATTTCTTTGAATTTTTTTTTTTTACTATTTTATCGACACTAATGGAAAAATTTCTATTTTACCTAAGATGTAGTAGCAGAGGGAGATTTGGATACTGTTATGTCTTGTAATGTAGAAATGAATGTACTCCAAGGGTTCAATAAGGCATTTAATAATTACAGACATCAAAGCAGGAAAGCATAAGAACCATACTGACAGCATAAAGACTCAGAGGCAACTAACTCACTGTGTATCATGAAAAGGATTACATCGGACAAATAAACTAGGGATGCTACATCGATGTTTTATAAAAAAAAACATCGATTTATTTACCATCGATTTATTAGGGCCGATGTTTTTTAACATCGATGCTTTCACATTTTCGATATTTTTACATTTTTGATGTTTTTACGTTGTCGATGTTTTATATTTGAGAGAAAAAAGTACCATAGTAAAAATTAAAAGAATAACTCTGCAACTAAGTATTTGTCAGTGATGACAACATCCGTCCCACCAGAAAATAGTTTTTTCCTTAGCTGGTGGGATAGTTAGTGAAAAAAAAATCGGCTCAAGAGAAGAAAGTTAACAAACTTTTTTTTTTACAAACTGTTAATTACAAATATTGGGGCATATAATTATAGGTGTCAATATTTTCTATTTGCAGTAAATAAAAAATAAGTTTATCTTTTCTCCATAATGAGTTGATAATGATGACTAGCACTAATTATTGTTATGTACAATACCTACCTACTTATACATAGTTAGTAGTACCTTTTTCAAATGGTTGTAAACATTATTTTCTTTTGTATTATTCAATTTGAAAATAAAATATTTGTAAAATGTTCTGATTAATGTTTCTGTACTTTGTTTTGACTGTTAAAAAAAATTTTAGTTTAAATTTATAAGCACGGCAACTGACAAATCAAATCTCCTCTCAGGGTGAACATTAATGATAGAGATTAGTAAACCAGTTTTATTATATGGGAAAAAAAGTTTGAATACACCGATGTTTAAAACCTTGATGGTTTTGGGGCGATGTATTATCAACATCGATGTTTTGTTGTCGATGTCGCATCCCTAAAATGAACTGACAAGAATACGTATACAGGAAGCATGTTCATAGGAAAATAGTAACATAAACACTCACAGGAAATAGGCAACAGCCCTTTGAATTCATTGTAATAAGCGGTATTGTACATGTCGTCGGAGTTGTCTTTTTATAGTTATTTTCCCTAATAACAATCTGCTGTTATTTGTTCACTTCGTATATTTAGAGCCGACTTAATGGTCTGATGGTTAAGGTGATACCCTCTAGATTGGAAAGTTAATGGTTCGAATCCGGGTCAGTGCATGGATGTTTGTGAGCGTATGGTGTTGAGGCGGCTGGCGCACCTTGAATCTGTCGTGGGCGAAAATCCTCTCATTGAGTTGGTGTGGAAGTTTGGAGAATGGGGTGCCAGCTCAGGTGTTGTCTCGTCATCTGACCGTGGTTCAAAATTACGAGGTATTGTCCTCGGATCTTTTCCTTAAGGGATTGATCCCGGAACGTCGTCAATAGCCCGTTGTGTTGCTCTAGTACGATGTTAATTAAAAATTACCAATTCCCTTAAGAGATTGATCCCGGACCGTCGTCAATAGCACGTTGTGTTGCTCTAGTACGAAGTTAATTACAATTACCAAATTACCAGTCTTAAACAGATAAGGATTGTCTTTTAAGACTCCTGTTGAATATTTCAACATTCTCCATCATACGATTTGTGTGAAAATTTCATACGGATAAACTAGGTTTTTCGTAAACTATGCATATTTTTGCCTTAAACGGGAGATTCTTGAATCAATGGAGGGACTATAAAGTTTGAAGGGAAAGAAATTTCACACACATAAATGACTAGATCATTATTTGACTATAATCCCTCAGGCCCTCCCAAAGAAAAAATTTTGTCGTGGGCATGCGCTGTACATTTTATATCACACCAGCAACAAATTTACAACTGGGGATGCCCAAATAGAATTTGCTCTACTATAAACAATGAGCGAATAAATTGCGTGTTTTGATTTCCTTCCCCCCCCCTTCCCTCTCGCAGCTGCCATATCCCCAGCCAATTAGGGTCGTTGAGTTGGCGTGGAAGTCTGAAGAGTGGGGTGCCAGTTCAGGAGTTTCCTCGTCATCTGACCGTGGTTCAAAATGACGTGGTGTTGTCCTTGTATCTTTCCCTTAGGGGATTGACCCCAGACCGTTATCAATAGCCCGTTGTGTTGCTCTAGTACGATGTTAATTAAAAAATTACCAATTACCAATCCGTTCTAGAGGCTAACATCTTAGCTATCAGACCGGTTGGTCGTCTGTTGTTAATAAGACTTGAATTTTAATTACGAATATATATAGCGGATCTTCATGTGAGGCGTCCGAGCTATTTTAGTTTACTGGAGGTTAAAGTCAAATGAGAGGTATGTATTTTAATTAACGTCGCACTGGAGCAACATAACGGGCTATTGGCGACGGACAGGGATCAAACTCGAAAGGAAAGATCCGAGGACACCACCACGTAATCTTGAATCATGGTCAGAGGACGTCACACCTGAGCTGGCACCCACACTCTCCAAACTTCCACACCACTTCAACATGAGGACATTTGAGGCCATGACATATTTACCCTACACCAGCGGTTTGGGTTGAATTCGAACTCTTAACCTTCCGGTTGCTAATATGGTACTCTTCGAACAGGGACCACCGAGGTCCAAATCAAAGAAGAGAGAAAATTATGAGAGAAGCGAAACGACAAATAGAGCGTCGGTAAGGTGCTGAATCAGGGGTTGATTCAGATTACTGAGGGAGAAATGTAATTGCATTGTTCATTGGTAGGAACTTGTCGAGAATTGAATGACGAATATAAATAGGTACAGTAGAACTCCGATTATCCGAACTCCGACTATCCGAATCGCTGATTATCCGTATCGCTTTCAGAATTTCAGAAAAAAAATTTAAGACGGAAACGTATTGCGATTCGCAAAATAAGGATTGTGGGTTTCAAATTCTAAATAATGATGAACTGATTGAAAGTTTGAGAGAAGAAAGTGTCTTTGAAGAAGATGACCTTACTGTCAAAGTTGAAGCAGACACGGGACCATCTGCTAGTGAAGCATTTGCCGGCTTAGAAACTGCGTTGAAGTGGATGGAGCGAAAGCCCGAGTGTGACCACATGCAACTTCTCATTATCAAGCGGATGCGCGACTTGGTTGCCCGAAAACGGATCAAGACAGTCAAACAGTTTACTTTGACCGAGATGTTTAGCAAGAAATGACTTTCATTTACAGTACGGTACGTACATACTGTACTTATGTATAGCACTTGTAAGTACGCTTAACATGTAAAAGTGTTGTCTTTTCAATTAATTAATTAAAAGCTCTTTTTGTTTAAAAATAATTTTTTTCTCCCATTTTCAACATACATACAGTAATTAATTAAAATACATAATAGACACTTTTTTTCGAAAACAATCCAATTATCTGAATTTTTGATTATCCGAATGGGGTCCGGTCCCAATTGATTCGGATAATTGGAGTTCTACAGTATGTTAAAAGAAAAGTGTTTCGGGAATTTGCCTCATATACACTATCTACCAATAATTATTTGGACACTGTAAGGAACTGAATCTAACAGGGTAGCGCATCAATCACTAGATTTCTTACAGATAGTTTTCTTTATTCTAGATTAATAAAGTTATGTACAAATTGTTTAGAGTTCAGGGACAGGATTCGGATGGAGTACGACGGACGTTCGGAACAGGATGTTCCCGAATTTGAACCAGTTTGGAACCGAATGTTCCTGAATTACGCGGCAGTTTTGGAACAGGATGTTCCCAAAGTTCTATCAGTTTGGAACTGGGTGTTCCTGAATCCTCTCAATAGGATAGATATCCTCACGAAAATGTTGGAGTGAGCGCTCGCTCTTTTCAGGACTCCACAAGTACGCAAAAAAACCAGGAACCGCTGTTCCGTCTCTGGTCAACCGTCAGTCCAACGTCCAAAAGTCAAATCGTCTTTTTTCTCTTCCAAGTTCAAGTTCTCGGGTCGGCGCCTCGTCCGAATTGGCTGAGAGCCTTCGTGACGTATAGCAGTACGGTCATTCGCTGGACAGTCGGCGACGCTCCCTCTGTACCCCTTCCGCAAGGGGGGAACAGGTCTCCGTTTGCAAGCTTACGTAGGCGCCAGTTAGGCCTAAGTCCAGATAGCCAGGTGTCATGTAAATGTTTAATTGGAAGAATCAATTGATTCTTCACAATCCCTTCCCCCTTAGGGAGATTTTGACGTAATGGCAAAATCTGCAAGGCAATTGTTAGACCTGGTTCACCTGACAACAACATTAGAGGCACAAAATTATTTAAAAGAAAAACTTTAGAACACTAATTCTTGTGTACAATTCCAACACCTTACTACATGCTACTTAAATATAATATACTACACTTTACTAAATGAAAGTACACAAATACAAAAATAATAAATCAAAATCAAATATTCAAATACAATGCTTTCTTAATTATCAGGTAGCATTCTGCTCAGACAGTCTGCATGGCCAATGTCTTTTCCAGCCCTGTGAATGATTTTGTAATTAAAGGGCTGCAATGCTAACGCCCATCTCATGAGCCTTGGGTTACGTCCAGCATTCGTTTTAAGAAATACAAGGGGATTATGATCTGTTTCGATTGTGAAATTCTGACCATCCAGGTAATGGCGTAGTTTTTTTATGGCATAGATAATGCCAGAACATTCTTTTTCTGTAGTTCCAAATTTACACTCAGCTCCGGTAAACTTCCGACTTAGATATAAAATGGGATGGTCGGTATTATCCGAACCTTTTTGAGCCATGATTATCCCTATTCCCTTATCAGATGCGTCTGTTTGCAAAATAAATTCTTTCGAGAAGTCAGGGGCGTATAACACAGGCTTCTCTGTGAGACGTTTCTTCAACTCATTAAAAGCCGCATCACACTCCGCTGACCAATCCACATCTTCCTTCTTAATTTTCCCTTTTAACGCGCGGGTCAAGGGTTCGGCAATAATTGCATAATTTTTTTATATATTTGGCATAATAGCCACTCAATCCCAAGAATTGTCTGATTTGGGTTTTGTTTTTAGGTGTTTGAAAGTCAACCACCGCTTTGATTTTTGCTTCAGTCGGTGTCCTTTTCCCCCCTCCTACCATATGTCCTAGGTATTTCACGCAATCCTGCGCGAACCTACATTTAGCGGGTTTAATCGTAAGACCGGCTGATGCGATTTTTAGCAGCACAAGATTGAGATGCTTAAAGTGGTCTTCCCACGTTTCGGAGAATATCGCTACATCATCAAGGTAAGGAACGCAAAATTCTTCGTAACCTTGTAGTAGTTGTGCCATAAATTTCGAAAAACAAAAAGGGGCATTTACCAGACCAAAAGGAAGAACTAGGGGCCTGTATGTTCCGAAAGTGGTTACAAACGCAGCTATCCTTTGCGCTCTAGGACTCAAAGGAATCTGCCAGTATCCTTTGGTCAGATCGATCACTGTGATGTATTTGGCTGCGGAGACCTTCTCAATTCTATCGTCCATGTTGGGCAATGGATAGTATTCCATTCTAATGATCGAATTTAACCGTCTATAATCTACACACGGACGGGGGTCGCGTCCAGGGCTTTCGACCAGTATCATTGGAGAGGTATAATCGGACTCTCCGATTTCAATGATGTTTAGGTCCAACATGCGCTTAATTTCGGTTTTTAATATCTCGTTCTGTCTGGGGGAGGTTCTATAGGGTTTAGATCTTACAGGTTGATCACTGATTAAGTTAATGTCATGTTCTATCAGGTGTGTCCGGCCCGGATCATTTGAGAACAATTTCCGGTGCGATACCAATAAGGTCTCTAATTCCCCGAGCTGTTCGGGCGTACACCGTTCTTCAAGGCGACTATCTTTCACGATTTCACTAAAATCAAAAATATTAGGACTCGCGTTAGGGTACGGAATCTCTAAATCTGAGTCAATCGTTTCCCTTGAGACTGTCTCGCTCATTACTATATTTACGCTCTCAACGCGTTGATGGTAAGGTTTCAGTAAATTAATCTGATACACCTGTACCTTCTCTAATCTCCCAGGCATTTTAACAACGTAATTTGTTTCTGATAGCTTCCTCTCTATCGTTCCTGGACCGATCCAGCGAACGGCTAACTTATTAGGAGGGCAAGCGGATAACACTAATACCCTATCACCTATTTTGAATTCACGTTTGACAGATCCTCTGTCATAATACGTCTTTCGTTTTTCCTTCGAATCTTTTTCTACCTCAGAGGCCAAAAGTTGACACCTCCTTAATCGGTTAATAAGACTGAACACATGTTCAGTTACAATATTTTCGTCTGGTGGAATTTTACTCCATCTTTCATAAATGAGCGTCTCTGGTACTCGTAAATTTTTGCCGTAGATTAATTCGGCTGGGCTGAAACCCGTTGATACATGCGTTACATTTCTGAGGGCAAGCAGTGCTGAAGGCAAGCATCTCTCCCAATCCTCCCCAGATTCTACACACATTACTTTTAAAAGACGTTTGATGGTTCTATGAAACCGTTCCACTGGGTTCGTCTGAGGGTGATAGATTGAACTATTCCTAACTTTGATGCCAAACTTTTCAAAGAAGGTAGTTGTGAGGTTGCTAGTAAAATAAGACCCATTGTCACAGCTCACATGCTTTGGATATCCTATTCTACTAAATATGGTTAGCAACGCATCAGTCACATTTTCCGAATTTACAGTTTCTAATTGAATTGCCTCCGGGTATTTGGACGCTAGACAGATAGCCGTCAAAAGGTACCTATTTCCCTTCGTAGATTCGGGTAAAGGCCCAACAGTGTCAATATTTATATCAGCGAATACTTCGGTGATTACTGGCACGATTTTGAGAGGCGCTTTTTTCTGTTCGGATGGCTTTCCTACTCTTTGACAACTATCACAAGTTTTGACAAATTCGTCACTCTCCTTAACGCAACCTGGCCAAAAGTAATACCTAAAAAGCTTGTCTTTTGTTTTTGTAACTCCTAAATGTGAACCAACACCATCATGACAAAGACTCAAAATTCGACTTCTATACTTAGTGGGGATCACTAATTGATTTCGTTCTTCGCCCCTGTGATCTTTAGAGATCCGGAAGAGTATATCATTATCTATTTTGAATTCGGATGTCTTATTCTGCCTTACCTTCTCCCAAATTGGTTTAAGCTCAGGGCAGCTTTCTTGTTCTCTCGCGAACGTTTTAGCATCAACATCGAGTAACGTTAACTCGGATTTTTTATCTACGGGAGGTAAAATTATTTCTACCTCTTCCGCATACTCTACCACATCTAAATCCGGTACAACGGTTTGGCAGACTATTTCGTCTTGCTTTCCCGTTTCCGATTTTCCCTTAGAGTCATCGAGACTCCCGTTAACTTTTGATTTACTGTGACTTCGCGTCACTACTGCGTTAATAATCGCGGGATTCTTTTTCTGCAGCTCGATCAATTCCTGGGTGAAATTTCCTAATAGGTAATGGTCCATTTCGACTGATTTCCCTACTATCGCAGCTTTTGTTTCGACCCTACCAAACTCGGAACTCTCAATTTCGATATGAGCCAGTGGCAAACACCTGAACGAATTCTCCAAGGGTTGTTTTACCCAGACTTGCTCCCCGGTAAAATCTTCGGACTGCACTAAATGTATAGGACACAAGTCTATGCAGCTGCCACTATCCCTTAATACTTCTACTTCTATCTGATTTATTTTAGCCCTACTCAGGTAAGGGTTAAACGACGGAGAAAATTTCGAGTCCGAAGTGATATTGTTTACAATTTCTGCACTTCTTCTGGGTTCAGTACATTGGGGACGAATGTGACCTGGTTTCAAACAATTGTAACAAGTGGGGACCTTTCTCCTTTCGAATTCTTTCGTCCTCCAATCCGTATTTACATTATTTGTTTTCCGCCAGTCCTTAGCCCCATTCCTATCATCTGCTGGTTTCTGTGCGATTTCCGGTTTTCCGGTTGGTTTTTGTCTATCACCAAATTTCTTTTCGGGAGGTCTGGAAAGAGGTGGTTTTTTTATAAGCCTACGGGTGGCTTCATACGCATCTAATTTCTCCGCTAATTGACTTGGGTCGATTAATTTTCCCCATTGATCAATAAAATGGTCTTTCATATCGGCGGGAACGCGTCTTTTAATCTGATCTGCTATCATTAGATCTTTTAACGTCTCAAAATCCTCCACTTTTATCCCGTCAATCCATCCCTCCAAATAACTCCTTAATTCGAAAATCAAATCCTTCCATAACGCCCCATTTTGACGTTGATATGTTTGGAATTTGATTCTAAAGGCCTCTGGATCTAGTTTGAATCTATTTAGAAGCATAGATTTCATATACCTATAATCATTACTTTGTTCTTCAGGTTCCCTAACCATAAGTTGAATTATTTCTCCGGGCATTAAACTATACAATTGATGAACCCACTCATCTTCCTCTAAATTAATTTTCTTAGCCTGTCGCTCGAAAAGGGTTAAAAATATTGCTATATCTACTTTGTCTGGTTCGTATTGCTGCATCACGGATTTTATATTTTTATTTGATTTTCTGCTTTCGGAATTAGACGATGCTACACTATTTGTTTCCGCAGACTGCAAAATTCGCAGTCTTTGCAACTCGAATTCTTTTTCCAATCTCCTTTCTTCCGCTAACCTATCCTGGGTGTCTTTTTCCATGACCAACCTTTTTTCCTCGGTTAACCGTCTTTCCTTATCCTCAGCGTCCTCTAACATCCTATCCTCTATTAAACTTTGCAAAACCTCTTTAACGGCTGTTTCTTCAAAATTTTCGTTCTCTCGAATTTTCTTTATCAGATCGAAAATCCTATCATCATTATCGACCTCAATCCCTAATTCATATGCGAGATTTTTAAGATCTATTTTTCTGTGCTTGTTCAGAAACGCCATTTTAACCAGTAAGTTTTAGAATTCCTTAGAACGCTTAAACCACGGATTACAATACCTAACTTTTCCCTACAGGAATCAACAAACGGCTAACTTCTTTGACCTCTGGGACACAAGGTCGCACAAAACTGGTTCGCCTGCGTGGTTTTTCTCGGGGAAGGGGAAAAGTTATTTTTTTTTCTTTCACCACTAACCCTGAATACTTTCAACAGCTAAATGGTATATTCCCTAACCGATTTAACAACTTTTTTCTACCAGTACAACACAATTATACACATTCATGATCCACTTCACTTATCTTAGGCTTAGTAATTAAACACAATGCATACAGTTCTACCAAGATTTAAATTGTTACTTTAACACATGCAATACACAAAAATACTCTTTTCTATATCCTCTAAGAACACAGTATATTCAATTCATCAATTTAATATAATTTTTCATTCCCACACAGCACTGAAATTGATTCTAGTACGTAATTTTTTTGAACTCAGGAATTTAACACAATACTTAAATTTTCTATTACTAGTAAAATATTATACACATCATTCCTTTATATATATTCTACTTCACTTATTATTTCACCACTTGGTATTTTTTCATTTAATATTTACTTTGCATAACAATTTAAATTAGCCTCTAATGAAGAATCAGGCTTACCTTGTCTGTTGCAAGTCTCTTTTACCATCAACTGCTTCCACAGGCTTCCGTTCACTTGGGAATAGTTGTCTCTCACTTTAATTCGGGACGGGGTGTCACTTTCTCGTTTGATTTCCGGACGGGGCGTCCACTTTCTTGTTCGATTTCTGGACGGGGCGTCCACTTTCTTATTCGATTTCCGGACGGGGCGTCCACCTTCAGCTCGGTCCTTCTGGTCCGCTAGTTCAATTTCTGGACGGGGCGTCCACCTTCAGCTCGGTCCTTCTGGTCCGCTAGTTCAATCTCTGGACGGGGTGTCCAACGTCAGCTCAGTCCGGCAGGTCCGCTAGTTCAATCTCTGGACGGGGTGTCCAGCGTCAGCTCAGTCCTACTGGTCCTGATCCGCTTGTTCAATCTTTGGACGGGGTGTCCACTTCAGTGTCGATCCTCGATGGTTCACACTAAGTCTATTAATTTTTGGGTCGCTAGAATTTTTAACTTATTCTGGCAATCCAACACCGGCTGCCACCATTTTTTTTATTATACTTTATCTGTAAGGAACTGAATCTAACAGGGTAGCGCATCAATCACTAGATTTCTTACAGATAGTTTTCTTTATTCTAGATTAATAAAGTTATGTACAAATTGTTTAGAGTTCAGGGACAGGATTCGGATGGAGTACGACGGACGTTCGGAACAGGATGTTCCCGAATTTGAACCAGTTTGGAACCGAATGTTCCTGAATTACGCGGCAGTTTTGGAACAGGATGTTCCCAAAGTTCTATCAGTTTGGAACTGGGTGTTCCTGAATCCTCTCAATAGGATAGATATCCTCACGAAAATGTTGGAGTGAGCGCTCGCTCTTTTCAGGACTCCACAAGTACGCAAAAAACCAGGAACCGCTGTTCCGTCTCTGGTCAACCGTCAGTCCAACGTCCAAAAGTCAAATCGTCTTTTTTCTCTTCCAAGTTCAAGTTCTCGGGTCGGCGCCTCGTCCGAATTGGCTGAGAGCCTTCGTGACGTATAGCAGTACGGTCATTCGCTGGACAGTCGGCGACGCTCCCTCTGTACCCCTTCCGCAAGGGGGGGAACAGGTCTCCGTTTGCAAGCTTACGTAGGCGCCAGTTAGGCCTAAGTCCAGATAGCCAGGTGTCATGTAAATGTTTAATTGGAAGAATCAATTGATTCTTCACAACACCCATGCAAATGACGATATCTGCTGTCCTGATATACATCACGCCTTCTGCCGTAAAATATCGTGTATGAAACAACATTGGCATGAGTCGCATGCAAGATGCCACGAAGTGCAGAGTTATCTGATTTCGAGAAAGGTGTAATCGTCGGGTATCACAGAAATGGCCGATCCTTAAGGGACATATCAAGCGAGATGAATTACCTAAAATCGACAGTGACATATATGATTCAGAAGTGGAAGGTGAGCGGTGATTGTCGGAATATGCCCCGAGTCGGCAGACTCACGAAACTGGGAGATAGAGACCGACGGGTGCTGTCCAGAGAAATTCGGAAGAACCGCACCCAACCGATGGCCCACATACTCCAGGAGTTTCAACAAGCATCCGGGAGTGTTGTGTGGAGAGTACGAATTGCGAAGCATTGCGAACGGAGCGCGTATCAATATTCTTAGTTCTTAACTTTTCCCTTTCGGTTGTGTTCGTCTTGTGTCTCTTTTCGTCTTGTGGAATAAATTATTGTGTTCTAATTTATGTTGTATTAATTGCACACCAACGAACACCACAGTTGTTTCGATTAATACCATCCATACGGAAGCACATCTGCTTGGTTTTCAACGTCATGCTGTCCCCCATAAGCCTTTGATCACTAAGTCCAACCGCGCTGATCGGTTAATGTGGTGCAAAGCACGTCGAAAGTGGACCGTAGATCAGTGGAAACGGGTACTCTGAAGTGACGAATCTAAGTTCACCCTCTACCGTTCAGATAGCAGGGTCTGGGTCTGGCCTCTGCTCGGAGAAAGCCTCCTGTCAGAATGCATTGTGCTCACAGTAAAGCTCGGCGGAGGTGGAATTATGGTCTGATGGTGTTTCTCCCGGTATGGACTGGGACCCTTGGTCGAAATCCATGGTAAGCTCACCACAGAGGCTTACTGCACTATTTTGGATGACAGTTTGCTGCCTACGTTGTGGCAGTTATACAGGGTTGGACCCATGTTACTTCCAGGACGACAACGCCAGCTGCTAGGCCCATCATGAATTGGCATGGTGAAAATGGGGCTAACCCAATGGACTGGCCCGCCTAGAGCCCAGACCTGAACCCTATCGAGAAACTGGGACTAGTTGGATCGCCGAATTAAGGGTGCAACAACCGTCCAAAATGGGTGAAGGAACTTACATGTCTTCTCCCAGCCGAGAGGAAGAAAATACCAATAGCCGTCATACAAGGACTTGTGGAAAGCTGTAATTGTCTCTCGTGGAGGCTCTACTAACTATTGAATATGAAAAATTTGTTTTTCTTTTCTATCACAGGTGTCCAAATACTTATTGGTAGATAGTGTATAACGGACGACATTTTAAACGTGAGTGAATGTTTTAGTTCTACATTGTACATTATAAAGCATCCTTAAATTTTTGGCCCATTATCTTTTGTGAAGCATTCTTTTAATTTCATTTTTCTAACGACTAACAATCACGTTTGCTGATTGATCCTGGTATTCCCGATTGTTTATGCCTACTTAGTTAGAAACAATATTAATAGTTGTTAAATACTTTCCTCAAAATTGGGTTGCATATTATTTAGCGTAACAATATTAGTTTATGGTTATTGTGTATTTTAAGTTTAGATGGGTTGGAGTTATGAATGTTCCATTGTTTAAAAATAACCAAGTGTTCCCTGGAATCTTCAGATTATTATGTGATTGGGAGAAATAGAATGTTTCAAAACAAAGTTTCGAAACCTTCAAGAAAATTCTGTCCATTTTTGCTTCTCAGTAAAGATATCTATCCTCGTACAAAGCACGCAAGTAATTTTCAAGACGAAAACAACAATTATTATTGGTAAACACGCATGCACATTTCCGTGTGAAGACTTCACAACATCCTTCAATCCCATACGAATGGAAATTTTCCTCAAAATACACACCTAACAGATATGCACAACACCATTCAAGAACAATTGTTATTGTGCAATAAAGTTTACGAACTTTTTCTGCGTGAGGAATTTCGATTATTGTAGAGATACGTTCTAGAAAAGGGGTATTTTTTTTTCTTTAGCTTCATTGTTCTTCTGGTACTCTGACGTCACTGGCTACTCGTAAAAGGGCAAGAAAGAAACTTGTCTGGCGCTGCTATGCAAATTAGGTACAATTGTCACTCATGAGCCAAGATCAAAAGTGCGATTTCGCCGACTTTAGAAAGTTTGTTATTTTCTCAAGCCGACGTGTTGTTTTTGTGTGAGCTAATTGTTATGTTTTCTTTGAAAGATTTTGTTAGAGTGAGCGAGCGATGTCTAATTTGATAGACAGTGTGTGTAGTAGTGGCCAAGAACAGAGTGACACTGCATACCTAAATTGGACATTGACATTTATTTTCAATAGAATATAAAGTTTCAAACCACACCGTCCAATACAAAATCACGTCTCACTCCTCTCAAGTGTACAACGAATCTATGTTTAATCGTGTTCTTTTCTAGAATAACACCCAGCATTTCATATTCTGATTCGCATCAGAACACATGCACTGTCATCCACTAGAACAGTAGCAACTAGAACACAAGAACAACTGTTCTTTTAACCTATCTGTGTTCGTAACCAACGAGGTGAAAGACAAGGAATCGTGACAGTTTTGTTCTTGAAACTTTTTTAATCCAACGGAAATTCATTAAGAGAAGCACACGGGCATTACTTCGTATTATCCGTCATAGATGTGCGTTTAATTAAAAGCTGAGATAAACTTGAACACGTTTAGTTTTTTAACGTAATTGCATGTTCTGTTTCGAGTTGGTTAGGTTTGGGTATCATGATGCGAGGGACAAACTGTGCCAAACAGCGTAATGCAACTGAACATAAACATACGAGAAAACAGAGAGTAGTCTATAATGAGCATTGTAAATATCATATGATGCGAAAACATGACAGAAATATTAGAATGAAGCGTATTCCCATTATGATTTTGCCATTTATCTTCATTTAGAAACAGTAGAAGGGATTAGGCCCCCCACAAACCCCACTGATTAGTCCCAACTTCGTTAGTAATTCCTCTTGGTCTAGCTCATGTAGACCAATCCAATACAATCACTAACCTTCAAAGCAGTCACTACGTTTATTGGATTTCGTAAGAGGATTCGGACTAGTGAAAGAAAAGAAGTTGCCAGGAGAAGGCTGTGAACTCATGCAATGCGGACAGTCTGGAAAAAGATTTTGCTTATAGCGATATCTAAGAGTATTTGTGTGGCTAATTGCACTGTCTTGGCAGAGATTTACTCTTCATGAAATCCACGAAGAAATCAGAAAAAAATACCAAAAAAGACACCAATGGAGAACAGGAGGTGGTAGTCAACACCTCCTACATGACTACAAGTCCAGTTCTAGTGACGAGTTAGAATACAATAAAAAACCGTAGTGGTGTGCGTGAGGAGCTGGTGCATACGAATTCTGTCGTGACCTCAAATGTCCTCACATTATATATATATATATATATATATATATATATATATATATATATATATATATATATATATATATATATATATATATATATATATCATTCAAATACGTAATTTAATGAAAGATCAAAATAAAAATAAAAATCATATGTATTAAACCCCAGAAAACGAAAGTTAGAAGAAAAGTTAAAACCAACCATGCAAGCACGCTGAAAGCTGCAGACATAGCATGGCAAGGAATATATTTTTCTTAAACAAAAGGAAATTCACAAAATAAAAACCAAAAGGAATTTATTGAAAACGAAAGTGTTGGTGGATCAGGGCGTCATCAGGGAGGTTTGTTGAACTAAGTGAGTTGGCGGCATTTGATGCGATCTTCTGGCTTTGTGTTGCCGGTCTCCCGACTGCTGCTGCAGGTTTGATTTAAATTTTATTATTTCAATTTTTTTTGTATGTTTTTTTAATGGTGTTTGGGGAGTATATGAGCAATTTCTTAGCATTTTGCTGCTCATATTCGTAGAAAACATCATTTTGTGTTGTATGGATCAGGCTCCTCCCTGATGCACCAACACTTTCGTTTTCAATAAATTCCTTTTGGTTTTTATTTTGTGAATTTCCTCTTGTTTAAGGGGGGGGGGAATAAATAAATAAATATATATATATATATATATTTAGCCCGGCGTTGTCCGTGCCCGGGCAACGCCGTGATATAAGGTATTAAACTGGTGTAAATTTTTTCCGCAGATTTCAAGTCCGTTGAAGTCAAGTCCGTCATAAATTCAATTAAAGAATTATTTATTTAAAGAAAATCATATTTTTAGGTATCAATCTAAACTGAAATTTTCCGCAAATTTCAAATCCGTTGAAATTTTTACTCTATCTTTAACGGTCTAGGAGATAGAAAAAAGAACTGACTTCAGTTAAAAGATTTATCGTCTGGCTGAAAAATTATTCATCGGCGCAAAATAAAAGCGGAAATGAAATAAATAAATAAATAAATAAATATATATATGACATCAGTCATTTGTTATAATTTTAATTGCTTTAAAATTAGAGTAGATTCGAATATTTTAAAATTAGAATTTTGTTTTTCCAGATTTTCAAATAATGGATTTGTTTAATTCTGTAACGTTGTATTACAAATTCCATAAATTTTGGGTTTGGTTGATTTTTGTGATTTTTTAAATAATATATGTTTACACATCATACAAAAAGGAAAGCATCATCATAAAAAATAACTTTATCCTTGAAACGTCCTGGAAAAGTTATAATTTCTATAGAATTAATCAAGAATAAAAAACGTTATAAAATTCTAAGTTTCATCAAAAAATTTATTCAAAGGATCATTACAGCCAAAAAGCATAAATTAAAAATGAAAAAAAAAAAATATTATTTAAAAAAAAATAAAAGAAATTCTTTACAATCTTATTGAGATTGTTTCTACATCACGTCCAAAATCAAGTAACGATCGACGCTTTCGCCGTTTGATATCGATCGCACACGTTAGCTGGATACGTGCATAGCAATGGCATTAATATTGTATCCGCTAAATTTACTTTATTTTTCTATTAAAAACTATTAACCTAGTAAAAAAAGGATTTAATTTATGTTTTTTTTTTTTTTTGGACATTTGTACATTTGTAACCTAAATTAAATCGGCGATTCGATCGTAACATAATTTGGACATAGCATTTTAAAAAATAAGAAAAGTATGTTTACAGCAAAGAAAACGCACAAAAACACATAAAATGCTTAAAAACGTTTAAAAAGTTATTTTAAAGACAAATAAATGCCGTTTAAAGTACTTACAAATACATATTTTGCTTCAGGTATCTATATCGATCGTTACTTTTTGGCATCGCGAAACATGCTAGATGGCTTAATATTATTTCTTTGTTATTCTTTAAAATTTTTTAATTATTATGTCATCTACTGATCATTATACTCTATTCATTTATAATTTTTTTTTTCTGCAATTCTGTAAAACACATTAGAATTTATTTTCTTGGTGATGTACTGTATCAGTGAACATCATAGATGTCAAATATCGGACATTTGTAACTAAAGAATTTAATTTTAAGGATATTTACACCAAATTGTTGTAATAAATCATACTAATTCTTGTCTCTGAACAAAATAAAAAACCTACTGAGAAAAAATATAATTTAAGAATTGTTTGTTTGTTTGTTTCTTATGCCTACACTGGCAGACCGGAGGAGTGCCAGGCCCGTCAAAGATGGCAAGAGGTGAGAGGGGTGCGCCTTCCATTTTATTGAGCTCCATTGGGAGGAAGTCCGACTTAGCTCGACATACATGACACTTCCGTTTTACAGGAAGGTCCCTTTCATACATCCATTCACTCACACATATCGTAATTTAGATCCCAATCAGAAGCCGATAACCCCCTGATCAGGTACCCCCAGAGGTATTGATTTGGTATGGGAACATGGGGGACTTTGTGACCACGACCTATTTAACGTGCCCCAGTCACCATTAGTGAACACGACGGTCTTTAGCCAGGTCGAAGCGCCGATCTCGCAATCATAAGAATTGCAGGCTCTGCCGAGGACAGAACCCACAACCCTTCTGAACAATAGCCCGACGAATTTAAGAATTAAATTTACTTGCTGTCAAAGCTTAAAGTTATGAAATGTGTCTTGTTCCCACCTTTTGAAAACTACCCATTTCACTTTTAATTGATTAATTCCTAAATAAATTGATTCGTTTTATTGATTGATTTATTTTCGAACAGCGAATAGTTCCTTTTCCAAAAAACAGAACTGAATTTTACAAAATAAAACATTTTGAAACGAAATTTTTAACTTATCGTACGTTGTATTTGTCCAGAGTAATTAAATTTTGACATAGATTTCCTTTACAAAACGATTAAAATCAGTAAAATTATTTATTTTTCACGTTTCAAATTGAATTACTAGATTTTATTGAAAGATACTTTCAACAGTCACGTAACTACATAGATAAATGTTAACAGAAACGTGATTTCCATTCAGAAACGAATCACCAAATTGAAAAAAGTGCCAAAAAGATTATATTTAAAACTGAATGCTAGTTGGACAAACGAACATTTCAAATTAAACTTTGCTGGGTTTCGGAATATTTGGAAAACATATTCGAACTAAAGATTTCTAAACACAAAAAAAATTCTAAATAATTGAAAGTCGATGTTGTTTTCTTTACTAGTTGAAGCTATTCTTATGCAGCTTATAGTTATCTCTAAAACCTTTGTTGAAAACAGTGATTTTCTTACAAAATGCTATTAGACGCCGTTTTCTGAAAAAATAGAATTAATTACCTTTGTTTTGTCTATGAAAGAGATTTTTAGTGTAAGGAAACGAACCACTGAAAGGAGTGGATTTCACATCATGTTACCCTGTAAGGAATACTTGCAGGAAGCACATTTATACAACAAAAGCCCAGCTCCATCTCTATTTAAAATTACAGATAAAGGAAAACACGAAAGACATTTAAGTTTTAAACAAGGTATTTTTTTTTTATTTCAGGAAAGAGTGAATGGAAATTTCAAGCCTATTTGCTTCAAAAGAAATTAATAATGAATTTTGTGTCAAATTGGTTTGCAATCCTTTCGCTAATGGAGATGGAATTCAGTAACATCACATTCCTAATGCAAGAATGCCGCAAGTAAAAATATTGATAGAAAAATGTACAGATTCGTTACTCCAATCCGAGAAACGCCGCGTAATATTCTGCTAGTGTTTTAATAAATCAAAGCGCTAGTTAACTCAAAATCAATGACACGTTATAATTTTCCTCATAACATAATCCAAAATAGGAATGCATATAGCTAAAACTATTTGTAATCTATTTTAATACTAAAATAAAATGCTTATAGGAAGCTTTCAAAAGAAAATTAAATCAATAGTTTTCATCTTAAGCTCATTATTAATATTAGTTCCAATTATATCCCAATCAGTTATTGGGTTAGAAAATGTAGTAATTATGCCCTGTCGTTAAAAAAAATCTTGAAGCGTCTGATGTCCTGACTTGTTCAGAAGGAAATACTTCTAATTTTGTTTTCGGAATTCTGCAGGTCTTGATCAATAAGGAACCTCAAGGAACAATTTGATACATCACTTGGAAATGAGGTAGCTCGTTTCCGAATTATTATTATTACATCGGAGGTGTCTAATTGCGCTATTTCATACCTCAAAGATGTTGATCTGTGATGGATTTGTGCAACATACTGTCATGATATAATCGTACTGTATAATGGAAATTTAATTACTTCGAAGAAAAATATGGATAATTCACTCTACAGTGCCATTTTCGTTTATATTATGGCATATTCCTTGCGAATGAGAACAACATCAATTAATCCTTGACGTAGAGACGGATAGGTATGCTTTAGTTCTTAGAAGAAATAGCTTAGGCACACAAAACATTTTCCTCGATGTTACTACTAATGTACAGCAATGTTTGGAAGAGAAACATTTTTATTTCAGAGCGTGTAAGGTCTGCGTACAGAAGGTAATGAAAAAGACTAGAAGATAGAAACCAGTACAAAAATGTAAGAGAATGCTGAAATAGACGTCAAAAACTATCTCGAAGAGTGGTTGAAGATTGTGATATAGTTGACGTGGACGTTTAGAAGACAATGACTGAGGTGTACATATTTCTGTAATTGTTTGAGTACTTTCATTTGGAGAGGACTTGTGCTTATCAATGCTTAGCTTTATATCATTACAAATGAATTTAAGCATGGTATAAAACACGAAAAACGACACTGTCCATCAGTAGATATAGCCAATTAAGAAACTTTAGCGTGGATCTTTTGCGATCGAGTCATTTAGTTAACACTACAAGTGCTTTCGACGAGATTATCTCTTCCATCAAGATCTTACCAATTTTGCTAATGAAGAGATATCTTGTCATCAAGACCACGCCGATTTTTTTGTGACGCTCAGATAATGGTCTGGTCAATTACCTTCTAATGTCGAGATATCTAGTTCATCAAAATCGAATCAGTTTTGGCAACATCAGCAAGGCACTACATCCCAATCAGGAGAGTTAATTTCAAATTTGAGAGCCACATCAATAGAATACTCCGTTTAGGTGATGATTCGTACCATTTACAACTTTCAGATTAATTCATTTCAAACTAATTTAATGGTGTTTATTTCCAATAGTAGGTAGGTATTTGAATTAACGTCGCACTGGGAACAACACATTCCGCCAGGAGAGACCCAGCACCTATCCTTGTTTAGGGTTTAGTAGTCTCCCTTGGTAGTTTATTAGCTCCTTATTTGCAGAGTTTCTGCGTGGTTTTCTTTGACGGTCAATCTGATGGACATATGGGAATGGTGTTTAATGTCGTTGCTATAAAATCCCTGCCGCGTGATGTCAGGATATCAATGATTTTGCAAATGTTTTCTCTGCGCTTCCTATGTTTTAGTGCTAGGCTTAGCCATCCTGGGGGGGGGGGTCTTGGTATTGGGCAACTCTGGTGTGGTGTGCTTGTAACGGGACATTCCAAGGCATAATGCATTACTCTATTCCACAATAGCATTGGTTGGTTTGAGATAACCCGAATCTGAGGAGATAGCTGGGGAATTGGCCATGGCAAGTAACAAACTGTAAAATATGTCTATCTTTGCAACGGGTATCCACGGATACGTCTGGGAAGAGATCGTGTGTTGAGCGGCTTGTGTCGTCTGTGCTTCATTCGTCCTGCCACAGTTGAAGAATGTAGTTTCCCTTGAGTCTACTCAAGTGTGATACTGGAAGGGCTATTACTGGAGCAACAACACAACAGGCTATTGGTGATGGTCCGGGATAAAACCCGAAGGGAAGGATTCAAGGACAGAAACACCACGTAATTTTGAACCACGGTCAGATGACGAGGTACCACGTGAGCTGGTATCCCATTATCCAAACTTCCATCCCCCCTCAACGCGAAGACATTTGAAATCACAATAGATTTAACGTGTACCAGCCTCCTTTTTACACGACGGTCTTTGGTAGGATTCGAACTAGCAACCCTCCCGGTTGCTAATCCGTTCCTTTTTCGATTGGACTACCGTGGCCCACTTCAAAGTATTGGATATAGTGTGAAAGGAGGTTGTTGTTTCGAAATGGAACTAGATTTTGTGACTGTGAAGATGTTTGAGAACCGCTCTCCGCCGTCACACACTGTTTGAGCACCGTCATTCCAGTGTGTCAGAGAAACTGAATGGATGGAAAGAAACTACACGGAGAAAGACCGTTGGTGACACAGAATATTGAATGAAAGTGAAAGCAGAAAGAAAAATGGAGGATTCTGGGACGTCGGGGAGATTGAATGATTTCCTCCTTTTCTCCGTTCAAAGGTCTTCCTATCAAACATTCTTCCCTACTCATTAGAATCGTTGGAGATGCCGGTTTTTTGAGTGAGAAATCAATGCGTGAAATCTGGAATGAGGAAGTGCAGAGACAATACGAAGGAAGTAGTGGAGAGAGTGCACGTGTACTGAACCTAACAAAAAAGCTCATGCTGTCCCGACGGAACGATTATAGGAATTGGCATTCAAATTTTAATTAGTGAATAACATTGAAAAGCTTCGATGACGATTGCATTGATTTTGAAAATTATAGATCCAGAGTCATGACATTCGCCCGTGGGATTAATCCAGCTTACAAACTGCTTCTAACCGGTTAATGAAAATCTTACTATTGCCAACATTAGGTTTGACTAAAGAAAACCGTTTGAATTTTAATGGGTTTAAAATGTAGAATATAGTTTATAATATTAAAAACGTCACTAAAGTAATTGGAAAAAATGTACTTCTTAGTTCTAAGAAGACACAGAGAGGGTATTATATGTCTATGAAAGTTGTTTCATTTTCTATAAAAACAAAGCGTTTCTCTGATCAGGTAGGTACTACTGTACAGTTGGACCAGTTAATCCTCAATGTTCACCGAAATAGGCCAAAATTAAAAAAAATTGTTTGATTGATTTCTACTTAAGTCGGATAAGAATAAGTATAAAAATTTAATAGCGACTACTTTGTTAAACACCTTTGGAATCACCTTGTAGTGACCATTTAATTTTTAAAATGGCTAATTTAAAGAAATGAAAATTTGGAGAATATTTGAGGAATTCTACAAGATTTAACTCCTTACTGCAAGTCTTGTTAATGACAAAAATCAATCGCTACATTGATATTTGATAAATAATGCCCCGTAGAATAAATTATTCCTGGGTCCACTAGGAACAGAAAATTTTACAAATGAGCACAAATGAGCCAAGTATTGTTTTTTTATATATATATATGACGGAACGCCTTCTAAATCGATCTTCATCAGTAAATGGTAAGGATTTTCTTTCCTCTAAGAAAGCAGTTTGCAACCCTTGGAAGGCATTCGGAGAGAATAGATGGACAGCAACACCTTTTTCATGGATACTCAAAAGTTCACGATCGGATTGAGATCTAGGAATTATTTTGGCTAATTCATCGAACATTCCATTTGCTCTCAAGGTACTCTATCACAAGCTTTGCTCTATGCGGGCGAGCATTATTGTCCATCGAAACGTTATCTGGACCGACTGGTGCAGAATATTCGAGCAGGGTTCAAGAACTTTGTCCAGATTCCTTTCCCCCGTCACAGCACCGACTGTGAACACGTGTTATGAAAGCCCAGCCTGCATTACCCTAACTAAACTAACTGTTCAACAATGTTGTTAAACTGCTGAGTGTTCCTGTTCTCGCTAGACCACATTACACGCCTCTACTATCTAACTCTAGGACAAATCTGGGTTCTTCTGTGTAAAGAGCATAGAGCAATTGTGCTTGGATCTCACGCTCAAGTCTTAAATCGCATTCCTTTGACCCAAAGATACACAATTCTTGGTGCTACAACTTTTACATGTACCCTTCGTCTCGCAGTAGAAGAGGAGGAGTACCCATAGACTGTGCTTACACGCGAGATGACAGCCAGTGGTGACGTCCGACAATTTAAACTGTCAGAAATGCTATGTACTGATTATCGAACGATGTTGTAACTCTAGGAAATCTTGAAATAAGTCTCGGTGTGATTGTTCTGCTTGTTTGGAATTGTTTCTACCAACAGGAAATGATGGAATGATTCCCAGAAAAGAAATTTGCCACCCCAATAATGGGCTGTCCTTCCTAAAACCTCCATATAGCCACGTCTGGGAAGGCGTATGGAATCTTTTCAAACGCTTTCTCGGACCTATAATAAATAAAAATTCCAATTCAAATCAACCCTAAAGTATGGCAAAATAATTCTTTGTGTACTAATATAAAAACTACTAGCTTTATTAAACGTCTGTATACTAGATCAGCTATTAAGAAACTTTTAAAGTTAGTTAAAATTGTGTGTTTAACAATTGTTGACTATTGTGAAATGAAGTAATCTTTGTCAAACAAGACATTATGACACAGTGACAATCTCCGTTGTGCTTGATCTTTAGGAAGAGTCACTTAAAGGGCAGGCGCCTGCTTCATTTTGTCATTGGAATTTCGGAATGCCGAATGTATTCCGATTGGTTATATTTTGTGGCGCCTTTGTAGGTGGTGTTCGTCTAGATGATCTCTGATTGGTTATTGACTTTAACCGTTTTTTTTTTTGTTGAAAACATGACGGTTAAAGAGACAGGGAGGAAGCGATAAGCAGCGGGTGAGGTTGGTTCCCCACCCTGATCTGTAATATACATACTTTGATATAGGAGTATGTTAATGAGATGATGTAAATAGTGTATTTATTCTTAATGGTCTTGGAATAATAATAACTTAATTATCTTAACTCTTGGTTGTCTTCTCCTTGTGTACGAATTGTACTGTTTTCACACTACCGTTTTAGGGCGACGACGCCACAACATTGAACCTCGGGATTTACAAAGCACTTACTTTATTGCGTGTGTGTGTTTCTCTAAATGAAATTATTTCTCATATAAATAAAAACCTCATATAGTTCGGATACGAGTTTCCCTCTTTTTTATGACCCTGATCACAGTCTACCAACAGGACTTGTGATAGCAGGGAGAAGACACAATGGCTCACCGGAGCCATCATTTGTAGGTCCAGCTCGCACTAGGCATTCTATACATTCTATTCTTAGAGGTTACATAGAGTCGGCTTTTACAAGTGAAATACACTTGAAAACATAGTTATGAGAAAACAAAGGAGAAAAATTCCACTCCCATGCTTTACTCTGTAAGTGATGTTTTCAAGATGTAAACTAATCTTTATGCGCAAACAATTCATTTAATGGGCTTCACCAGTCTAAATCTCCGCATTCTGGTCTGGAAAAACTGAAAAACTCATATTCTAAAATACTGTCGACCCACCGGTATACTGGTAAAGGCCTCTGGATAGGAAGTTTCCCGATTCGAATCCGGGGTCAGGGCATGGATGTAAATTGTGCTGTCCTATGTAAGGGGCAATGGTGGTCCTCCAACTGGATGCTCCTTCACATGTGGTCATCACTTCCAGCCCTGTCGTGGCCAATGATTAAGTTCATATGTGTGTGTGCCCCCCCGCCGTAGGAAAAATAAAAAAAATTCTAAAATTGTGGCTTAGTATGTTTTTCTCTTGCGAGTCGACAATATTATACAGAAAAGTTACAGCCACCAGAGCTCTGTCCCTCACACAATTGTGAAATGTATGCCATTTGTCTTGACAAAAAGAAACTCACATTTCAAAGATCAGCAGCAGAAATTCTATCAGATGTCCTTCCGAATTAATCACTTCGCGACGACAACATCCCAGTATCGTGTCAGTGAGAAGAAGAAAACAAAACAAAGATACGAACCAAAACAAATGCTGCGTAATCGTTATATTGTCTTACTACTGTCCATTACCGAACTTTCCCAACCATCGTAACTCAAAAAACTAGTTTAGTGTTTACATCACGTGTTAAGGATCTAGAAAGTTCAGAGGCTCTCTCTCTCTCCCAATTAGAGTGCACAGAGACTCAAGGGCAGAGACTCGCCTTCGGGCAGCGTCCATCACTGGCTTTCTGGAAGATTGTTATAGATTACATCTTCATCTGTCTTCTTACGGACAGATTAATTCATTGGGGCACGGAATGTACTGCGTTTCGAAAGGTTACTTGGGTGTTTTGAAACGCTTTGTTTTCTCACAAAAATGCACAGTTAAGGTTTGGTACTTTTAACCCTAAACTCTTGTTTTATAAGTTACTAAGGCCACCTGTACCACTACACTACCTGTGTGCCAAATTTTATAAGTTATAAGCCCGGCGTTGCACGTGCCAGTGGTGATGGTTAGCTACGCAAACCAACACCACGCGCAACGCCGTGATGTAAGGTAGTAATCTAGTGTAAAATTTACCGCAAATTCCAAATCCGTTGAAATTTTCAATCCATCTGTAACGATTCCGATTTTACGAAGAAACAAAAAACTAAACAATGCCAGTCGCGAAGGGCAGGAAATGTAATCTGCATTTACTGCCCTTCGCGTTGAAAAAAAAACAATCTGTCTATTTTTGGAAAGCGAAAGTTGAAGTGACATCATAATCTCTTGCGAAAATATAAAATATATATTCAATTAAAAAATTATTTATTTAAAGAAAATCATATATCCAGGTTTCGATCTAATGTGATTTTCTCCCGCAGATTTCAAATCCGTTGAAATTTTTACTCTATATTTAACGATGGTGGAACTACGTAACTAAAGTTAAAACTTTCTTTTTTATCATCTGCTGGAAAATCATTCCACCGCGCAAAATGAAAACGGAAAAAATCCATTTTGAATACGTCTTATCTTCATGCTGTTGCCATTCCAAAGAAAACAATAATAATTAAATTTCATGAAATTCATTTAAAAATGTTCTTGATTAAAGTTTTAAAATCGGGCTGGACTGTAAAATTGCAAAAAATTACTACATGTGTGCCAAATTTAACTATTGTAACTGCCATAAATTTGTCAGGAAACTGCGAACACGCATACACAGAAACTTCATTTTATGATAGTAGAGATTCGTGCACTGAAATCTTTGCTCGGTAAGGTAAATTTAATAACGTCGTACTAGAGCAACACAATGGGCTATTGACGACTGTCAGGAACAATCCCCTAAGGAAAAAAATCCAATGTTGCTCGGAAAATTAAAGGGAATAATAAATTTAGAATCTATGATCTCTTAAAACTGTTGCCATTCTAAAGAAAAAAAATAGTTAAATACCAATCAATAAATTTTAAAATGTTCTAGATAAATTTTTAAAATTCGAGTGCTACACAAAAATCGAAAACAATTAGGACTACCTGTGTGACAAATTTCATTATTGAAAGTGCCATAGATTAGTCAGGACACTTCTTATAGAGACATAGACACTACACAGAGAAACACGTCCTTTTATAATAGTAGAGAAGTTATTCAAAATTATGATTCCTGGTTCTCGGATGTTTCCCTCCAGGATTAATACCGGATGGTCATCTATAGTCCATTGTGTTGCAGCAGTGTGAAGTAAATTCAACTACCTACTTATTATTTGAACTCGTTTATATTTAATAAAGATGAAAAAACAGAAATCAAGTTATCTTTATGCTGTTGCCATTCCAAAGAAAACAATAATAATTAAATTTCATTAAATTCATTTAAAAATGTTCTTGATTAAAGTTTTAAAATCGGGCTGGACTATAAAATTGCAAAAAATTCGGACTATATGAGTGCCAAATTTCATTATTGTAACTGCCATAAATTTGTCAGGAAACTTCGAACACGCATACACAGAAACTTCATTTTATGATAGTAGAGATTCGTGCACTGAAATCTTTGCTCGGAAAGGTAAATTTAATAACGTCGTACAAAACAATTAAAATTTCATGAAAACAGTATTAAAAATTAATAGGAGCAAATAAATGTTCCGAAAAAAATTGCTAAAAAATACAAAACTGTACACGAGTTCTCTGTACGGCGGATTTCAAGAAGTTGTGGCTTATGTCACCACAGAGTATAAATAGCAACCAAATTTTGAAATATGTTGCTGAACAGTCTCCCCTCAATTTAAAAAAATACTATCCACATTTGACACAAGCATCTTGCACATTCGCTCATATATAGTAAATTTGATGTTCTCGATTAGTTCTATAAATGTGGATTCTCGATTTTGTTCTTGATTTGTTCTAAAATTGGGGTGACTTAAATCTCTGTTTTGTTCTTGATTTGTTCTAAAATTGGGGTGACTTAAATCTCTGTTTTGTTCTTGATTTGTTCTAAAATTGGGGTGACTTAAATCTCTGTTTTGTTCTTGATTTGTTCTAAAATTGGGGTGACTTAAATCTTTGTTTTGTTCTTGATTTGTTCTAAAATTGGGGTGACTTAAATCTCTGTTTTGTTCTTGATTTGTTCTAAAATTGGGGTGACTTAAATCTCTGTTTTGTTCTTGATTTGTTCTAAAATTGGGGTGACTTAAATCTCTGTTTTGTTCTTGATTTGTTCTAAAATTGGGGTGACTTAAATCTCTGTTTTGTTCTTGATTTGTTCTAAAATTGGGGTGACTTAAATCTCTGTTTTGTTCTTGATTTGTTCTAAAATTGGGGTGACTTAAATCTCTGTTTTGTTCTTGATTTGTTCTAAAATTGGGGTGACTTAAATCTCTGTTTTGTTCTTGATTTGTTCTAAAATTGGGGTGACTTAAATCTCTGTTTTGTTCTTGATTTGTTCTAAAATTGGGGTGACTTAAATCTCTGTTTTGTTCTTGATTTGTTCTAAAATTGGGGTGACTTAAATCTCTGTTTTGTTCTTGATTTGTTCTAAAATTGGGGTGACTTAAATCTCTGTTTTGTTCTGATGTTCTTCCAGCGTCTGCAAAAACTTATTGTGTGGACAGGAAACGTTCATCCCAAGGACAGAGGTCTATTTTGTTGTGGGTTCCCCAGGATTTGTCCAGGATTCTAAGTCGAAGAGGTACAAACATGAAAACATGAGTTGAAAATTTTAAATAAGTAATACAGAGTAAAATTAACGATTAATAAACAGACGCGCGATGTTGGACATCGACGACATTTTTGCAAATGATTTTGGTTGGTTGAGTTGGGTTTTATGGCGCAAGCTGAGCCAATCAGTATCAAGTAAATACACGTGATTTAGGAAAACGAATAAAATATGGATGTTGCGCTTTTATTTTAATGTGGCATTCGATACGAATTCAATAACTATTTTTAATCTAAATATATGGAAATATGATATACTCAGTGTTTGCTGTACATTTGCTTGTTGGTATATCCAAGCATAAATTATAATATTACAGTTACAATTTTTATTTGTGGAAAGAATTTTAAAATGTGTCCAGAATTTGAAGAGAGTTTATGCTTAAGTCTTTGTAGGTGCAAAATGCGAGCAGTTAGTTAGTTAGTTATGTTAAAGGCACTGTAAAAAGGATTTTCGAAATTAGGATCGTGGGATTATAGATCATCAAGAATATTCACGCCACTTCGAATGGGATACTCTGGATGTTAGGAATGATAAGTAAGACTATTCTTGTTGAAAGTCTAACCACAAATCTAAGTTCTGTAGCTTTGAAATTATGAACCTTTATTATCTCTATGGGTCACCCTGAATATGATGAAAAGCCATTTCCTCGAGCCAACTCATAAATATTTAGAGAATTGTTGACAAAGAGGAGCCGGAACTTGGTGGCAACAATGTATTCTTGGAGACTCAAATATTTTACAGCTGTTAAATGTTACCCAATATCACATTAATGAATAGACAAGCTCTTTGTGATATGAAGCATGCAATACTAAGGTGAGATCTCTGGAGACCTCCATCTCTACTATTATAAAAGGGAGTGTTTGTTTCTTGTCCTCAAAGTTCTGACAAATCTATGGCACTTACAGTAATAAGATTTGGCGCTCAGGTAGTGCGATTTTTTTTGCAATTTTTGGGTCGAGGCGAATTTTAAAATTCAATTTAGAGCATTTAAAAATGAATTTCATAGTTTTTGCCATCATTCTTACTTGTTCTGCGGAATGAAAAAAACATCAAAATTTAGACTTTTCGCCCTCACGTCAGCCTATGGAACCATGCCACATTTTCATCCTCCCGCCTAGAATGGGAGAGAACACATTCGAATGACCTTCCTTTGTTTCGAGATTCATTCATTTCGATTTCCTGCGAAACGGATTCCAATGAAGCAAGATATGTTACTAAAGTTATCACTGGCGTTCTTCAGTGCTTTTTTCTATCTCAGCGATCGTTAAAGGCAGAATAAAAGTTTTACGGATTTGAAATCTACGGAAAATTTTACACTAGCTAGATACCTTATACGTTTGACTCTCTTTTAATCTTTTTTTTTATTTCCGTAAGAGATTGTGACGTCACGTGAACTTTCGCTTTCCAAAAATAAACAGATTACATTTCCTGCCCTATTCCATTTCAGCGAAGGAGAGCAAAAAAATAAAAAACATTTTGACTGGGATTGTAAAGTTCTTTTTTTGGTAAAATCGTAATCGTTAAAGATAGATTGAAAATTTCAACGGATTTGACATCTGCGGAAAATTTTACACCAGATTAATACCTTACAACACCACGGGCACGGGCAACGCCGGGCTAGCCTCGCAGTGGCTATTGTAAATATATGTAACGCTTTTAACCTCTCAAATAAACAGACCAGCAGATTTCTTCTCAGAGAAGTCTACCAAACCGGTCAATTCTCATGGGCTTAGCAACGGGTCTGTCCTGGTAGTCTAAATGGCTTTCTCAATCTCTAAAATTCCATATTAGTATTACCAATCTCGGCAGTTGGTAATTACGTGCAAGGCTTTTCTTGGTGAAGCACCAATTTTACTCTTTTGGGAGGACCTAGAGTCTTTGGAAAAACCTGGTAGTAGGTAAAAATCAGTAAGATCATTGATCGGTGAACAATGAAATAGTTAATGACAACTTTAACATTATATTGGTGATAAACCTTTATTTAACTTAATAAAAAGGAAAGCAGCTTAATCATATTAACTATCAATAATTTCCTTTTTTAGCGATTATGATAAAATAAGTAAGCTGTATACTATACAATAACAGAAAACAAATTTTTGGAAATATTCAGAAAATAATTGTTAAGGTTTTCTAACATAAAAATATGATATATATGGAACAGAAATGAATTTATGAATATGCATTCAGTCTGTTCCAAAATAAAAAACACGTTCAACTTTGAATTTTGTTCCGAAAAAAAGCTGTTACATTTGTAAAAATATGCAATTGCAAATTAGAAAGTTTGTATTTCTAACGTGGTCAAATAAAACATATCGATACAGTGTTTGGTTTTCAAAGCTCTAGGATTTCAAAATTAATATTGCTTGGATGGTGTTTCTCACGTATTGGTTTTTCTTCAATGAGTACATTTTCGTATGCATTTCTTCATGATGATATTGTTGTATTTTCCATTATGTTAGAAATGGAACGGAAATGTTTTCTAAATTTGTTTTCTAGGATTTAAAAAAGGTCCCTTGTGGAATTTTACCTCTATATGTTTGCAGTAAAAAAAGACGACGGAGGGGAATTATTACGTTGTGTTGCGCCGTTAACAAATGTCGTCCTTGTTGGTACAATTCAATTCAAAATCGAAAAAAAGCCTTATTGATATTCAAAACAAAGATGTGCACGTGATACTTATTTTGGGACGAGAGTACTATATATTAATAAAAACTAGTATAACATAAGAATATTTCTTGTACTCAGTTTTCTTGCCTCTAACCGTATTCCGAATTTTGACCATACAATGAATTTAAACCGTATATCCAAAAAGAAATATTTATTCCCTCTTCCAGATATACTTTGGGGATTAAAAAAAGATTCGGAAGAAGTAAGACCTAAACCTATTTTTAAGTTGTCTTTATTTCAAAATCAAGAATTAGCTGTCTTTAGTTAGAGCTTACCTCACTAATGGAACAAATTGAAAAAATACAACTAATCAAAATACTTTTTTTTTTTCATCGACGAAGGTCAGGACGTAAGGCTGGACACAATTATGATCTATAATCGGGGGTATTCGGCACCATTATTCTAGAATAACCGTTAACTACGTCATTTCAGAAAACACTTCCAGATTCTTGAATGTTCGTTCGAAGGACAACTTGAGGTAAGAGATCGGACTGGACCAGTCCTCTTTAGAAACATCTTACGGGCTATCCATCTGTGAACTCGTTCAAAAGAACTTCAAAAATGCCAACAATTTTTACAGAAGACCTGCAATGATTCATTTTTACTTTTGTTGTTCCTAATTGGTATCCTTTTCTCGCGCAATGGGTGACCAGGTTGAAAAGGGCGGAATAGAAACACGGTGTGGATATTTTCGCAATCGGATATAGGCTAGTTAAAAGTGGTGAGTACAAGAGTATCTAAAAGTAGGATTGTTTTAAGTACATTAATAATTGTATGTTATTATTAGGATAAATTATTTTTAATGTCATACCTGAATTTATATTAAAAGGATTAATAGTAAATGAAGAAAACTTGCATTCTTAAAAGATTCTATTCAAATTTATTTGAATGCACACTGCATTTTCCAGCATGAAGATATTTAAGTCACACTTCCAATGCAATTAAAAGTACATCATGGATCGAAACAAATTATTCAATTATTTGAACCAAAAATATTTGAAATTGTTTTTAATCATGTATTTAATTCGATAGATTAAGAATTGGTTTTCTTTTTCGTCTTTGATTTATTTTTTAATTTGTATGTTTTCAGTCGTATACCCTAGGTGTCATCTGCATTTAAAGATATTTTTAACAAGAAATCACAAAACTGAATTAGAGTAATAACAAAACTGTCTTCAAATATTTGACGAAAAGTACAAGTAAAATTGACGAAATAGAATTACGAGATAGTTTTTAAATGATCATAGAAAGTGGTAAGTAATAGTATTCTATTTAAAGATATATCTAGGGCTGTAAGTGTGAATTATTAGGATCCCCTATGTACATTCCGAGCCGAAGTATCACGCTAGGTTTAAACCTCCTGAAACCAGGTTCGACTGTGTCCTCATGAAATATGAATACTCATGAAACTATGTCCTCCTGAAACATGAATACTCATGAAACTATATCCTCATGAAATATGTGTTCTCATGAAAATAAGAATAAGGCTAAGAGTTGAATGATTTTACATCTTTTTTGGCAAAGCTAAAATGCTATTCGAGTGAATAGAAAGTGCTTTATTATGCTTATATTATGCTGATTTAAGAGCATTGTCTAGGAATTTTCATACATTATTTAAAATTTGTATGCAAATGGCATTTTTTTTTTTGACGTATTAAAGCAAATTGTTTTATTACTTTTGAGTCATTACTTTGTATGCTTTATTTCTTCCCTGGAAAAGAGCATTTCAAAATATCTCATTTTTCATCTGTTAGGGAAAAAACCTTTCCCATTGTGAAATTTTAGGAAATTTGGATTAAGCGATGTAGTTTATTTAACGTGTGGTCGCATGGCTTCCATAGAAATGAAACAAAGCTCTTTGTATATAAAACTGTGGGCAGACCAGAGAAAATCATTCTCTTCTGAAAATCTAGATATGAGTTGAATTCTGCCTTACAATTAAATGTGAGGGGCAAACTAAAAATATTCCATCAAATGTTTTTGTTAGTGTTGAAGCATTCAATATTTGACACAGGTAACTGTAAGAAAATTCAAGTTGGATATGCATATTGTTTTATTTTATCCGACCATATTTCTCATTAACAAAATAGACTCAATATGGCAAATAAACTGATGCGAATTGTATTTTTTGTTGTATAAGGAATGTTTAGATAAAAATTTTTTTTTTTGTGGTAGGTAACTGTTGCATACAACTTTTTACTGTAAAATGTTTTCAGAAAGACGTAACATTTAAAGTCATTTTTGTTATTCTCGGTGCATTTTTTACTGCTGTTTTGTTGTTTGGATCATAAAAGCATTTTTATTGGACATTTTCTAGCATTTTTGAGGTCATCGAAATCCTAGGCCTTCTTGTCCGAGTAAGTTCCAAGTAATCAACCCTTTGAAGGAAATGTACAAATTTTTCGTCCACTTTTTTCACATTCTATGTTTTACATTTTTATCAATAAAACTAAAATAGTTATAACTGTCCAAACTTTAACAAATGTGCACATTATAGAACAAGAACTCTTAATTTTTCTGTCACCTCTATATTATTCCTTCTATGCCAACAACCCCATCCCATGTGAGAAAAAAATTATATTGCCTAATTTAAACGTGATGTAATTGCATTTAATTTATGTGTGCTTACAGAAATTTATAGCATGCAGTTCGTAATATCCTCATTGCAATCATACAATTTACTCCTTTTGTATTAAGTTTGGTAAAGTAATGATATTTTATGATACAGTGCACAGAATTTGGGCTGAAAAGTTTCTAATTGCTCACATATATTGATGTCAACATCGTTACTTGTATTTGATACCATATTTAAATTAACTTGTAATGGATTTAGGTATCGATATGAACAGTTCGCACCTCTAAATGAAATTAAATTGATCTATCCAAAAATACATTGAGGTGTTTAACAAAATTTATTAAAACAATATGTAATTTCCTTTCTTAGTTACATTTTCCGTTGTTATCTGCCACATGTTATTGAGTGGAATAGGGAGGAAACGAAACACAATGCAAATATCTTTGCGAATCAGTGACAACGATTATTGTTTGCAACTTTCTATACTCAAGATTCTAGAACTTTGTGTAAAAGTAAACAAGTTCTTAGGTAAAAATGGAATCCAATGAATCTCATTCATTCTATCTACACTCTATAACAAAAAAAAATCGACGCACCAAGAAGGTATCATACGATTGCTTTGAAATTACGTATGCAAAAATGCTTTGACCAAATATGCAAATGATTAAAATTTGGTGTCCAATAAATGAATAGTGCGATATCCAGCAGATGTATATAAAGAGTTGTTCTTGAACTGTTCTTAAAAATCTCTGCTGCATTGCGATTTAGGATACCTTTCAACGACTGAAAAAATGCCTCGCCGCAGGATTCGAGCTCATTACGAGCAACTTTCAGAGTTTGAAAGAGGTTGTATCATTGGATTGAAAGAGGCAGGTTGGGCAAATCGGAGAATCGCTCGTCATGTGAGTCGAAGCGATGCGGTGATTAGAAGATGCTGGCAAGAGTGGGTGGACAATGGCCGATTTCAGCGTCATGATGGTAGCGGTCGACGTAGGGCCACAACAGATCGCGAGGACAGAGTGATTGTCAGATCAGCTGTCACAGCGCCTGATTCATCACTTTCAACCCTCAGTCGTGCCACACACACACGAGTGTCCACCATGACCATTCACAGACGGCTGAAAGAGCGAAATCTACGCTCAAACCGACCGTTACGCCACCTGCCACTCACGCCTGCACACTGTCGAGCCAGATTACAGTGATGCTTGGCTCGATCAGGCTGGAATGATGCTGACTGGGGACGTATAGTCTTTAGAGACGAATCCCGCTTCCAACTGTGTCCTGACGATCATCGAAGACGTGTCTGGAGACGCCCAGGGCAGCGTGTCTGGAGACCTGCTTGCTGCTTCGTGCCGATCCTGCTTTCACTATTGCACGCCACACGGGCCCTCAACAAGGAGTTATGGTCAGGGGTGCCATTTGCCTTGATAGCCGGACCCCTTTGGTCGTCATTAGAGGTACTCTTACTGCACAGCGGTACGTTGACGACATTCTGAGACCTTTTTTGCTACCGTTCCTTTCGCAGTACCCTGGGCCTATTTTTCAGCAAGACAATGCCAGACCACATACGGCACGTGTTGCTATGAACTGCCTTCAAGCTTGTCAAACACTTCCTTGGCCAGTCAGATCACCAGATCTCTCTCCCATCGAGCATGTCTGGGATATGATGGGAAGGCGATTGCATCCGGTAGGGAATGTTGATGACGTACTCCGACAATTGGAGAAAATTTGGCAAGAAATACCGCAGGAGACCATCCGGGAGCTTTATCGGTCTATGCCACGCCGTGTGGCAACTTGCATCCAGGCTAGAGGCGGGTCAACACCTTATTGAGTTCGTTACTGTAACTCTGAAATAAATCATTCAATTGTTCTGAAATTTTAATCATTTTCTATTCTGTACATAATTTTTCTATCCACCAATTTTTGTCTCCATCGGACAACTCCTTCTTGGTGCGTCGATTTATTTTGTTATAGAGTGTAGAATTTTCGAATGCAAAATCCAACGAATCTCATTCTATCTTCAAATGTTCTGGAAGTTTAATAAATCTGCTAAAATCAGATAAATATTTATTTAAAAAAATTTTGCGATTGAGATTTGAAAAGGAAAATTTCAACCGATCTCATTTTGCTTTAGTTATTTCCATGCTGTATACACTTTGTTTTTTTAAACTAATGCATCAATGTCTGGTTTGATGGAAGTGGTACTGATTCTTAGAGCTCGTCAGAAAACTTTTGATCTAATTTTACTCTTCATGCTTACTTAATACATATTTAATTACTTGCGCTTCATCCTTGAAAATAGTTGTTCGCCAATGTTTGTACTAACAATACGTGGTGACATGGATGAGGCGTGATTGTGAAGATAAGAGGTTGGTGGGATTTTGTGGCACAAGGGTAAGATAGGGTCAGACACAAGACAGACAATATCAAGTAATGGTCATATACACACAAAGAAACCTTTACTAATTCAGAAGAGAGAACCACTCGCAAGGAGGATGATCAATTATGAAATTCTTCAGCAGTCTTATAGCTGCAGCAACGCGTAACCTGCAAGCTGTAAATCAACGCTGGAAAGAAATTATGTTAGTGTCAAAACTTGCCGAATTGATCTTGAACATAGAATAGGTTCCACCCAATAGCCGGTGGGAGATGAAAATTGTTGTCACCAATTTGGTGAAGGATCTGGACCGTTTTCTTGAGTTTGATCTTAGAATTAACGTCAGTAAAATCAACGAAATGCTGTGAAATATATAGGAACTTAGCCACGCCCGGCGTTGCCCGCGATGTAAATTATTAAACTGGTGTAAAAATTGCCACAGATTTCAAATCAGTTGAAATTTTCAATCTATCTTTAGCGATTCCGATTTTACGAAAAAGAATTAACAATCCCAGTCAAAATGTTTTTTATTTTTTGCTCTCATTCCCTGAAATGGAATAGAACAGGAAATGGAATCTGTTTCTTTTTTTTAAGCGTAGGGCAGAAGATGCAATCAGTTTCACGTGACGTCACAATCTCTTGCGAAAATATAAAAGTTATATTCAATTTAAAAATCATTCAATTTATTAATCATATTTTTAGGTATCGATCTAAAGTGAAATTTTCCGCAGATTTTAAACCCGTGAAATTTTTACTCGATCTTTAACGGTCTAGGAAATAGAAAAAATAATTAAGTGAGTCCAGTTAAAAGATTTATCGTCTGGCTGGAAAATCATTCTTCCGCGCAAAATCAAAGCGGAAACGAAAATTTTTTTTTTCTCAGAGTTCCCCGCGATTAAAAAATGTGGCATGGTTCCAAAGGCGGATTGCAAGGTCACGTGGGTAGAAAAAGTCCAGATTCGGGTGTTTCTTCTTCTGGAAGAAACGCGTTGAAAAACCGATGGAGAATAAAACTATTAAATTCATTTAAAAATCTACTAGATTGAATTTTAAAATTCGCCGTGACAAACATTTCGACAAATTGCAAACATTTCGAACTACATGTGTGTCAAATCTCATTGCTGTAAGTGCCATAGAATCGTCAGAATTTTGCGGCAAGAAACAAACAAACACTTCCTTTTATAATAGTAGAGATATATTGTATTTTGCGGTATGAAATCCATTTAGTGAATTTAGATGCTGTTTCTCTCTATATTAAAAAAAAGTTACCGCCGACGCCGCAGGATTGAAAACTGTTGTTTAGCTCGATTCTTAGACGGTTTCCCGAGAAAGTACTGATCGGGAAAAAACGAAATTAACATGGTTTGTTCTTCATCGTATTCCCTGGATAATTATTAAGAATTGTCAAAATTGAAGAAGCGAAATTATTTCCGCAAGTGAGCAAAACACATACAAATTTTCAGTCTTCAGCCGTGAGTTTTTTTTAAAGAGTACCTCTCAGCGTAAATTTTTGCAGCTCGTCGAGTTTTTTTTGAAATTTCAGTTTTGGTTCTTGATAATATTTTTTTGAAATTCGGGAAAAATCAGGACATTTTTGTTACTTTTTTTTTTGAAACTGCAGTATCTATATCTTATTACTATTAGTCGTCGAGCGTAAGCGAGCAGGGGGCGAAGCCCTCGCTGTGACGTCATGGGCCGGAAACTGAAATACCGGACCGGATAACGGATATGGACCGGATAATACGAATTATTCAGATAGTTTCACTCTGCGAAAGGAATGTTTTATGCCATTACATATGCCATTTGGTTTTCTTCGCAAACCAAATGGCATATGTAAAAGGAGTGTTGTTTTGCGAAGCAAACCAAATTAAGTCCGTAAGTTGAATGTTGGAAGTTGAGGTGGTAAAACTGTAGTTCTTTATGCCTAGATATAGAGAAAATATTGACTGATAAAGGAAGACAACTTACATTCCATAAAACACGTGTTTTTAGAATGTGTGTGAGACCCGTAATTTTTGCGCGGACGACAGTGCTTATTTTCACAAATTGTAAATGTAGCATAAAATCTTTTGTGTTTATAAGTTATTCAAAAGCGTTAAAAAATAATTTTATAAAATCTGAAATTGGTACAAAAATAATGAATGAACTTGAAAGTTTTTAAATCCATTGAAAATGTGTGCGAATTCAATTTTAAATTAATAGCAACTGAAGCAATTGCTTACTGGTCAGTTTCATAGTTATTGATAACTTTCAAATTTAATTTATTAATTGTTATGATTTTTTCCAAACAACAAAGCTGTTCACAACACAGTGATTGTTACCGAAAATCAGCATTAGCCGGTGAGATTTTTATTCCGAAATGACAGCTTTATCCATCTACCATTTTAAGCTGAACAATCACAAACTTCGAGAGCTAACATCGTACTTTTAAGCTCCATGTTTTGCTCATTTGAGAGAAGTTTGATTTTTGGAAGCGGCAATTTGATTTCATATTTTTTTAATCGGCGATTTTACACTGATATTCCATTGATTAGAATCCTTTCCTAGTGATTATATTAAGGGGCGCCGGGACACAGTTTTCTATTTTTTTGTGCTAATAAAGATATTGCTTTAGAATTTTTAATGAAGACATAGCACCTAATTTATAAATGGAAAATAATAAAAAATTAACTTGATATCAGTTCAAAATTTTTTTTTTAAAGTGACTGTGTTTACTTTTGACATAACTTCAGAAATTATTCATGAAAAGACACAATATTTACATTTTCTAAAAACAGATATTGTGTTTAAAAGTTTGTCTTCACAGTTTTTTAATACATATGCATATACAAAAATATTAAAACATTTTTAATTAAAAATGAGCATTTTTTTAATTTGTAATTTATAAAAACACTTATATTTTATAACATGTCAATAATTTTTAAAATAGCTGAAGACAAATCACTTAAATATGTATGAAGAATATACATACCAAATTTCATGCAATTATCTTGAATAGATTTTGAGTGATATCATTTTAAAGTTGGGAAAAGTGTGAAAAATCCATCATGGAGAAAAATCTCCTTAAAGTTTCATTAATGAAAATCAGTTACAAAAGTGAAATTTTAGTACCCGATGGATTTTTCACTCCGAGTACGTAAGTAAATCCGTTAATGTCTTCAGACCTTTGATTAAGGTTTATTTTGGCTAATAGTACCTTTCTACGGTACGATTTGTATGCAATTGTAATTTTGTTAACAGTTTTTCGGATAAGTCGACATATTTTTCGTTTCAAACCTTTGACAACTATCAAAACGTTCTTTTGTTTATAACTTCGGTTCTACTCAAGATATCATCATAAAATTGGTGTCAAACAAAAGAGAATAAATTTCAAATTTTTTGTAAATGCAATTATAATATATATATATATATAAATATATATATATATATATATATATATATATATATATATAAATATATATATATATATATATATATATATATATATATATATATATATATATATATATATATATATATATATATATATATATATATATACACTGCGTGGCTACCCCGGCGTTGCCCGTGACCGTGGTGTAGTAAGATATTAATCTGGTGTAAAAGTTTCCGTAGATTTCAAATCAGTTGAATTTTTAATCTATCTTTAAAGATTCCGATTTTACGAAAAATAACTTAACAATCCCTGTCAAAATGTTTTTTATTTTTTGCTCTCCTTCGCTGAAATGGAATAGTGCAGGCATTGTAATCGGTTTTTATTATTATTTTAACGCGAAGGGCAGAGAAGGCAATCTGTTTATTTTTGGAAAGCGAAAGTTCACGTGACGTCACAATCTCTTGACAAAATATAAAAGGGAAATAAGAAAAAATCAAACGTAAAAAGTATCAATTTGGTGTAAAATTTTCCGCAAATTTTAAATTCGTTAAAATTTTTATTATATCTTTAACGATCGCTGAGGTAGAAAAAAGCACTGAAGAACGCCAGTGATAACTTTAGCAATATCTTTTGCTTCATTGGAATCCGTTTCGCAGGAAATCAAAATGAATGAATCTCGAAACAAACGAAGGTCATTCGAATCTGTTGTCTATTATTCTAGAGACGGGAGATGATAACTTTAGCAATATCTTTTGCTTCATTGGAATCCGTTTCGCAGGAAATCAAAATGAATGAATCTCGAAACAAACGAAGGTCATTCGAATCTGTTGTCTATTATTCTAGAGACGGGAGATGAAAAAATTCGCATGGTTTCAAAGGCTGACGTCAAGGTGACACGAGGACGAAAAGTCTAAAGATTAATGTTTCTTCATCTCGCGGAAAAAAGAAAGAATGGTGAAAAAAAAATATTAAATTCATTTAAAAATGTTCTAGATTGAATTATAAAATTCTCCTCGACCCTAAAATTGGAAAAAATTCGGAGTACCTGTGTGACAAATCTCATTACTGTAAGTGCCATAGATTTGTCAGGACTTTGTGTCCAATAAAACAGACAGACAACCAAACAAACACTTCCTTTCATTATTTTTGAGACATAGACTGCAACGCTGTTATTTAAATCTGTGTTATGATTTATGTCAGGAGTTTTTACTGTAGTATCATCTGAAATTTTGCGGTTGTTATGCACACAGATCAAGGGGAAGACCACTATTGGCAAAATATTGGGTCATCCGGAAAGTTCTGCGCGTTTTCATATCAAAGCTAGCTTTGTTATTATTTAGATACCACTGATAAGGAGTGACCTTGATTGAAGCAGATGTTTAAATTCCGTCTTTTCTGCTTACACTGCATAACTATAGCATGTGTTGTGGCATTATTTTTGTTTCACTGCAGTGCTTTGAATGGAGAACCAGATAGTTCATTTTCGTCAAATTATGCTATTTTATTTTAAGAAAGGAAAATATGCTAGTCAGACTATCTGTAAAATGTGTGCTGTATATGGACATAGTGTGGTTTCTGAGGCCACAGTTCGAAGGTGGTTTGATAAATATAAGCGTGGAAATTTCAGCCTCGAAGATGATGCCCGCTATGGACGACCATCCTCTATAAACGACTTTCTGTATGGTGGGACTACAAAGAAGTTGTTTATTATGAATTGTTGCTGCAAAATCAGACAGTAAATTCGGAAAAGAACAGTTCTCAAATGGCAATATTAAAAGCAAAATTCGAAGCAAAGCGGCCAAAACTGACCAACGCCGAGGTGTTTTCTTCTAGCATGACAATGTGCAGCCCCACATTTCACTCAATGTCAGACAAAGACTAATTGAGTATAGCTGAAATGTTTTGTGTCATTCCCCCCCCCCATATTCACCAGACGTTGCCCCTTAGATTTTCACCAGGTCATTTCAAAATTCTATGAACCGCCTGGAGTTCCAATTCTTTGGATACTGTCAAATAGCACATTAACAACTTCTTTACAAATAAGCCGAATGATTAAAAAAAATAATAATTTTACAGCTGCACGAAATATGGCTAAAAGTCATAGAACAAAATGGTGCTTATGTGATTCAATAAATATTTGTTTATGTTTTGTACTGCGTCGTTGAAATTTATCTTAAAAAAAAGGCTCAGAACTTTCCGGATAATCCAATATTTTTATTCAGGTGTTGGAATTCCACAAAAAATAGTCTTCGCTGTCATGGAGAGAGACTTTGAACACTGAATATCGTTGGACAGCTGGCAAAATATATGCGAATATTAGGAATCAGTGTGTACCAAGCTTTCCTTATATAATTCCAAATTACTCTTATCTTGTACAAACACGTGTTCGATGTCAAAGACATTACTTCTTAATACCATAGGTTGCGCAAGAATCACAACTCAATTCTTAGAAATTGACACGCTTTCTCGGGAAGACAGTCGGGCCACGTGGTTTTGAACGAGTCTATTAATGAATTAGAGGGAGGGGAAACAAATCACTTCTTCAATCAATTGGAGTCTTTAGAGCTGATTATGGTTCTAATTGGTTGGAAGTTGAATTAACATCTACTGGAGCAGCACAAAGGGCTATTGGCGACGGCTCGGGATCAGTGTCGAAGGAAAAGAACCGAGGACAACACCTTATTTTGTTCCACGGTCAAATATGAACATATATGAACATATGAACGGCATATGAACTGACACGACACTCTACTCTTTAAACTTTTACACCATGTCAACGTGAAGACATTTGAGGCCACAACGGATTTAACGCAAACATAGACCGTACACGACAAGTCTGATTGTATCTAGGTTCGAACTCGTAGCCTTCCTGCTGCTAATCACCTACTTTTCAAACCTTACAACCCCGATTAAGATAAAAAATTTATCGATATCGATTCCAAGATTGTCTAGGAAATCATCGAGCCGATGCCTGGTCACAATTAGCATCCGAAGAGTTGCGAGTTCGAACCCAACCAAAGACATCCATGTACAAAGTAGGCTGGTGCACGTTAAATCTGCCGTGGCCTCAAATGTCCTCACGTTGGCGTTGTGTGGAAGTTTGGAGAGTGAGGTGCTAGCTCAGGTGTGACCGCTTCATCTGAGAGTGGTTCAGAAATAACGTGATGTTGTCCTCGGATCTTTCTCGCTGGGAGCCGACCAACTGGTCTGGTGGTTAAGGTGTTAAGCCTCTAGATAGGAAGGTTCCTAGTTCGAATCCGAGCCAGTTCATGGGTATTTGTAAGCGTATGGTGTAGAGGCGGTTGGTGAACCTGAAATCTGTCGTGGCCGAAAGTCCTCGCGTTGGGTTGGTGTGAATGTTTGGAGAGTGGAGTGTTAGGTCAGGTGTTGCCTCGTCATCTGACCATGGTTCAAAACACGTGGTGTTATCCTCGGATCGTTCCCTTACTGGATTGATCCCGGACTGTCGTCAATAGCCCGGTGTGTAGCTCCATTACAGTGGCCGGCATACCGCGGCTCTTTAGCCACTTGAGTGCGGCTCTGCCACGATTCGATATCGACTAAATGATGCTGGGAAAATGTAAATATTCCCCAGGTGATACGAGGAAGAAAAGCCGTTGAGGAACTTCAGGAAAGTCAAGAAAAATCGAGTTCTGTATTTAATTATTGGGTGCAATCTTCCAACAATGTTAATATTGCAAGCTTTGTTTTAGTCAAGAGCTTTATTTTTAGTCAATACCTACATACGAAGGGAATCATCTATGGCTATCGTAGCACATGTATCGTCGGATTTTCTGTATAACCTTTATCCGAGATCACTTTTCACCCCTATTTAGAAATCAACTGACCCAAGGTCGATTGTCTCAGCCTCACAATAACAGTTTGTTATTCGAATTCGATGTAATACCCGGTCAGAAGTAGAGGAGTTAAATACACTGTTTTGCGTAGATGGAAGCGAAGATAATTGTGCCTATGATTGTTATCGAGCAATGACGTTCCGATGCGCTGAAAAATGTTATATTTTCATGCATTTCTTCCTGCCATCCTTTTTCTTCTTTCGGCTGCTTCTTTATTTGAACAATAGTTTCCAGTGATATTCGAAGGACTATATACAGTTAAGTAAGAGAACACTTAAACAGGAGCCGCTCTTGCTCCTTGGAATACTCATTGCATTGTTGTCCAAGATGAAGTGTACTTAATTTCAAACAGTAAAGAGGTAAATAACAGGAAGAAATACCACATTGAGCGTTACTCACCTTTAAACGTACGAGTTTTCCTTGTTCTAAAGAACAATAACATTTCTGCAGTTGTGTGGTATATCGTTGTCTTCATGCAGTCATTGATAACGAGACATCCAGGTAGTTTTCTGAAACAAATCTGAATATAACACGCGAAATAGAAAACTTATTGTTCCACGAAGCAGCTGATATATTTGAAAACATACCACAATAAATAATGTTGTCTCGTTTCTTTTTGTTGTCATAGCCCATGAGAGACTTAATTATGGTACTGTGGTATTTTGTTGAAACCTCGAATATATTTCTTAATAGAAGAGGTTCTCTTATTTTTGTGGTTCTTTTGATTAAAAATTTCAATATTTTGGTATGTAGGTAGGTGTTTAATTTTTTTACCGTTGCACTAGAGTAACACAATAGGCTATTAGTGACGGTCCGGGATCAACATCCGAAGGGAAAGATTCGAGGACAACACCACTTAATTTTTAACTACGATCAAATGACGAGATCAAACCTGAGCTGGCACCTAACTCTCCAAACTTCCACTCCACACCAACGTGAGAACGTTTGGGGCACAGGCAGATTTAATGTGCACCAGCCTCCTTTGTACACGACGGTCTTTGGTTTGATTCGAACTCGTAGTCAACAGGGCTTTTGTGGCTGTTGGAATGTTTTGGAGATTAGAGTAAACAAAATGGTTTCCTGAGTCTGGGCGCATCCTTATCTAGCTAGACTCATTTGAGTAGAATTGTTTTTGCTTGAAACAGAAACGTTTTCACTAAAACCAAAAACTGTGTTGTAGATACAAAATAGTTTCCTAAATCTTGGTGCCACTTATCTAGGGAGACTCATTTGAGCAGAATTGGTTTTGCTTAAAGCAGAAATGTTTTCACTAAAACCAAAAACTGTGTTGTAGGTACAAAATAGTTTCCTAAGTCTTGGCGCACACTTATCTAGCGAGACTCATATGAACAGAATCGTTTTTGCTTAAAGCTGAAAAGTTTTCACTAAAACCAAAACCTGTTTTGAAGGAACAAAATGCACTTGGCTTTAAGGCGTTTTCGTTGGTACTGTAATATTAAAAAAATGTTTTTACTTTTCCAACAACATTTTATAAAGTCGCAGACAAGAAGCAGACTCAGAAATAGGTCTGTAACAGTGGTAGAATAGAATGTTTTGGTAGTGCACTAACAGAGTAGTTATAAGTATTTGATGGAAACCGCTTGAGTGGAATATCAAAGCAACCAACAAATCTCTCTGAAACAAAGTTAAAGGAACATTTCATTGGTTCGTGCAAATTTCGTAAAATTCACTAGAATGTGCTATTTCTTGGTTCGATTGGAGCGCAGCAATGATAATTAAAAATAAAATAACCGTTTACTTGTATGACTAAAACCAAATTCATCTTCCAAAACATATCCCTATTTCATTTGCCTCTTTTCCCATAATGATTCAATTAGATCTTTGTTTTATGGTGCTCCTTCAGTTAAATCAAAAACCTCTGTTCCATCAAGGTGATTATTTTCCAGAGTTTATTTCCATATTCAAAGCAAAATCAGCTTTGGCTTAAAACTAGTTCTTCTGGTTTCTATGCGAGAGTTTGCTGTTTCTTTATGAGAAAAGAAAAATAATTAAGTTAGGGCACACAGAGATTAATAATGTGGTTTTGATTTTTGCATATCCGCTTGTTTTAATAACGCATTACAGATAGTTTTAGATAAAGATGAAGTCTCGTTTCGCTCCTATTTTACCGCTTAGTTTTAATATGCTTGATTTGTGCTATGGGACTTTCAAGAAGTTTTTTATAGAGTAGTTATAAGAACCCGATGGTATGATGTTGAATAATTACAAATTTCTTATTAATTTGAGTTTTCTTGTTTCCTTAATCTTTTCGCTACCAAAAATTACATGCCTTGTTACTATCATTCATGATATTATTAAACCATCAATCCTCTTAAGAATTCAAATCCAACATACAGTTGACAAAACGAGCTAAAATGTCAAAATCAACAGTTTTTCAACAATATTCAAAGTGAATCGTAACATTATTACATTCCGATTAGTTCCAAACTTTTTAACCTAATTGTTTCAAAGCCCAGCATAGAATTTGAGCTAATTAAAAATATTGTTCGATGAAGATTAATTACTTTCGGTGACGATGCAAATTACAGCGAAATATTTTCACAATATTCAGCTGAAATTAGTGTTAGGGCATTTCCCTCTTCTTTCTTTCCTAAATTGTCTCCAATATTTATTACAAATTTGAAATGAAACTTTTTGTTTTAAAGTTTTCTTATACTATTAGAAATATTAGAAAAATAATTTCGAATATATTTCCTAATCAGTTTTGTAGATTCCTTTATTATTCAACAAAAACAGAAATTTTCACAGATGTAGATAGTGATTTGTTCCATTAAATTGAAACATTGATGGATATACGCACTCATCTGCAGCCTAGGCCAGAGAAGTAGTTTATGTGAAGGATCCTACCATTTCAAAATGAAATTCGTTAAATCATACCTTCAAGGATCCCACATTGGAAATTCCAAGTACTCACATATGATGGAAATATTTACAAAATGTAAACTTATCATACAGATTGCTCACTTCATTACGCAAAACGTTTCACATATTTTTCTAGGGCACACCAATACCGAATCAAGTCGTTTTGAGACCCCAGGCGCAAAAAATTTGAAGACCTTTGAACGCAATTATTCTTTGATTTGCGGACTAAAATACATTTGCAAAACAAAAATACAAATTAAAAAGTTGTAATATTAATAACTACTATTTAATACGGTAAATAGTTGTAATTATTACTAACTACTATTTAATACGGTAAATAGTTGTAATATTAATAACTACTTATTATTACTGTGAGAAGTATTGAATTAATTTTTTGAGAAACAAAACGTTTTAAACAAATTTGAAAGGAGAAGTCAAATTAAGCATTCCATTGAGTCTTGTGTTTCGATACATTGTCTTAGTTTTAAAATAATGTTAATAATTTGATTGCTATTAGCACAAAGTGGTAAAAGTCCAGTCTTTAAATTGACACTGATTTTTAAGAACTTTTCAATGAGTGAAAATAATACTAAATTTTCACACTCGTTTTTTGAATATCATTATATTTCAATCAAATTCTCAATCAGTCACAAAAACAAAAACTAGTGCAGACTTAAAATTTTTTAATAATTTAACTAAATTTGAAAAAACTAACGCAATTATACCCCCATAAAAATCCTCTCTGAACTCTTCACAAACAACAGGTCCCGGAATCAGTTATTTAGATCAGTTGCAAACCGGAAATCTCTAATTCGAAAAAGTAATTTTTAGAACAAATAGTTTTGTTCAGATGAAATGATTGCCTGAGCTTTCGACGTTTTGTTCTGCGTTAGAAAACAGAAAAATGCAAATGCAACGAATGAATGCACATATAAATTAGAAATCAAATCGAACCAATATGAATCGAGCAATGATACGATATCAAACCACTGAATCGAAAGCGTATAGGACGCTCCAAGCAATGAACCCGAATTCGCGCGAAAAAGGGTTCCTTCACAGAGAAAAGAAAAAGCCATTTGCACAAAAAAAGCACAAACAAACAAAAACGAAATTAAACAAAAGATGGTGGCGTGAGGTGATATGAAAATACGAGCTCACACCACATCGCGTGTTTATCTGGCCAATTGCATCCGTTCGCCGGTAATGGCGGATGTGACGTTACAGATGGAAATCGAGGTTTTCAAACCCGAAACCAACGTTTAGGGCCATTAAAAAGTGCTGTCATGCTGAAGAAGTTCACGATGTGGCCAAATATGTCTGCTGGCATTGTTTACCTTGCGGTTCGCTGTTGCAACTCGCATGACACAGATCGTGTCATCATCAGCCGGAATGATATCAGTGGGTGTCTGTAACTAAAACGAAAGCAAAACAGATTTGGGAAATCATTCGACTCTTGGGCTTTAATTTCCAGTTATGAGATTCTGGGGGGATTTCACCTTTTAAATTCTTTTATTTCGAATGTTAACATACATTTTTGTTTTTTGGAACACTGATGGAATACTTGAATTGGTCATAAATGTTATCGCATTTTAACATACTTGATCCGGGGTTTAGTGCCTAAAAAATGCTGAAACGAGCTTCTGATACTTAAGAAATTTCAAGAATGACCCTCTAAACCTGATTTTAAAGAGCGCGAATAGATTTTCTGCTCATCGCACCGTCGTTGACACTTAGAACAATTTCGGTGATTAAAACTTTGTTGGAATAACCGTAGAAGTTTAGAAATGTTAGGATGTTAAGGGTTTAAATGTGCTTTTATTTCTGAAAAATTGACTGTTGGAACATGAGTCAGATCTGAATTGATCTTTATAATGGAATTGATCCAAAGTGCAGGATAAAAATCTTGATATTTGATCTGGTCATAAGAGGCTCAGTAATTACTGTTGTGATGGAAAATAAGGCATCAGTTTTTATAATAATCTGTTTGAAAGACTCTTAAAATATATACTAGAGATTTTATCGGGTTGTATTGGTTAAACGTTGATTGCAAGTGAACCGATAAATCACTTTTCTCTATCATATAAAAATGCAAAGAAAGGAAACGAATGAGCTAGCGGAAAATAATTTTAACTCCATTATTTTATAGCTTCTTTCATTTAATTATGACGAAATACGTGTGTTTGCCCTCATCAATCCATATAATCCATTTCACATACATCACACAAAACTACAAAAGGTGATATTCAAATAACTATCACAGACGTCGATTTTGATTTCTGGAGTTATTGTGAATGAATTATAAGAAGGGCAATTTTTTTTTGTTGCAGTAAAAATGGAACAAGTTGCATTTATAATTCCTTAAAGTTGCATTTATTTTTGATACACTAAAATCTAAAATAAATTATTCGTAAAAAATGAAAAATTCAAAATTTATTGACAATTTTAGTCGCGTACAACAGTATTATAATACATCATTAAATACCTTCATAAAATCCAATACAGAAGACCGTTGATGTCGTTGAAGGGCCGATCCTTGGCCAGTAATTTTTTTAACATTGAAAACTTGCACCTGACATTGTTGCAGTAGTAAATACTGAATTGCCGGAAAATCATTTCTGGAAAGTGGGGCAATAACCGTCAGGTCATTATTTTTTTCCAATCGTTTCTTAAGATACGCTTTAAGTTTGCAAGTATATTTAAAATCCATCAATCTGATACCTTCATACGCTGTCTCGATGTTGTACGCTTTCGAATCCGATTTTTCTACGAGACGAATTAAACATTCGTAGTTGTTTTTGATTTTCAGTAAACGTTTTGGCAGCCCTGGGTCACACACTGCTTTTTTTACGCCACGCACTAAAATGCCGTCCTCACTTAAACCGTTCGCAATGTTCTTTACAGTGGGAAGGTGGTCATCGTATTACAATGCTGTCCGAAGCCACGTAGCCCATGCGTGTGAGTACAGGCTCAGGTAGTTGACCGATGGTATGAAAAGCGGCTTCTCGGTGCTTGTTTTAGAATGTGGCTGCCTTAACACAAGCGATGAGATTGTCCATATTTGTGTAAAATCCTCGGACTTTTTCTGCAGTTGTGAAACACGTGAGCCACTCAAATAACTTGGAGCAATAGCGGATAAAGCACCTTGATTGTGTTTAAAGCCGCAGTCATATAATATGCTATATCGGATAGCAGAAGCGCAAAATCCTTTCGCTCAACATTCAGAGATTCTAAAATGTCATCTACAAGGCGAACATATCGACGATCGACACTCACCTCGCAAACTCTACAGTTGATTACGCAAGTTTCTTCTGGATTATCAAGAGTGCCAACCAATGTGTTGAAGTACTCCTTGCCATTTTTTTCACTTTCGTCTGTTAGGACGAACACCTTCTTTCCACGAACTTCTTGTTTGATCCGCAATACTTCGGCGTTCGCAAGATCAGGCACACGTAAGCGAATGGTTGATTCAAAGAACAAAAAAAAAAAAAAAAAATTGTAATTTCACATTGATTAATTTGAAACTAAATTTTTAAATGTTACAGGTGGAGTTGTATTTATGCATAAAGTTGCATTTATGTTATAACTTATGGTTATAACTTACTTACAATACGCCCCATGTAGGAGGAAATTTGGTTCTAGTAATTTTATTGCAGCGTAGAACGTGTGAAAAAAAGTTGTATTTGTTGCGAAAAGTTGTCCTACTTATACAAGTTCATTTCCTGCAAAAATTATAAATTTTCAGCCTATAATTGCTATCAGTTTTCCTATCAACATTTTTTAACTTGTTGCAAGAACTCTTGCAACAGGAATACGATATTTTTGTTTCTTTTCCTGAGTCAGTCATTTATTGCTCATCAATGAAAATAATTCCAGCCTTGTCATTTGAGCCTCGGTTAAAAAAACCCGCATGATATTATTGATGTTCGACACATCAGTTCGTTTCATAAATCACTGAAGATATTGAACCAATTCGTTCTATACATCTTATTTACTATCTATAAACTGATATTCCGTTATCGATGAGTGTACATTTAACTTTGTATTGATTATTATAGATAATGTTTAGATATTCACAGATGAGAGAGAGAGAGAGAGTACTTTTTTTATAGTCTAATGTCGACAATAATGTCAGCTTAAATGGGAAAGCATTTGATATTATATAATTTAAATCTAATGATCTTGATTAGTAATGAAAAATACGGAGATATTAAAGTCAATATGGATTCAAAACAAGTTAGCTGTAATACTGAAGCTTCGGGGAAATACGAAAAAGTTGGAAACTGATTCACAGTTGTCAATTTTTTTTAAGGACGGATGCACTATTCTTTCATATCTAATAGTTCATCGATATCTTCTTAGATCTAACCTAAATCTCTGGTTTCACAATCTTCCATCAGTCTAAGATGGGCAATGGAGGTACTACTAAGTTAATATAAGAGTTATAACACATATTTTATGAGAAAGACTCTAGGGTAACAGCAAGAAGATAATGTAAATTCCAGTTGTGATTTTTGAAAACAATCATGGTGTTCAAATAGATATTTCTTTCTGCAACGTACATATATAAATTGTTTCGGAGAATACTTATTTAGGTGAAAATTGTGCAACTTATTTTTCCTTTTTGATTTTCTTTATTTTGCGTTTGAAGAGGAAATTTAATGACATTCTACCTAGAGGTGGCAATGTTCCTGGAAGATACTGTGAGCTACTTTTTAAAAATATACAGAACTCATCAAAACTTATTTATACAGTGAAGCGTCAGACCAACTGGTACAGACTAGCCTATGCAAAATACATAGCAACTCCATCATTGCACATCACTGTTTGTGTCTGCAAGTGACTTACGGAGAAAACTTAAATCGATAGACAACTGTGAAAGCATCTAGAGTTGCTCTATTATGAGAATAGGGTTACTATGATGAAAGTAATATTCGATGTGGCTTAAGAGTTGTTACACATAAGATGGATCAAAGGATTTCAGAGGTTGAGAAGTTTGGGCATACACCCACTACCATTTCAAGGAGGAACAGTAACTGGAAGAATTCTGATAAAACCGGCTACTTACAACAGTTGTATTATAGTAAAAAGCTCTCGGTGAAAGTGACTAGCGTCTACATGAATATTTATTTGGTGCGATGTTTGTGCAACCTTGCGTCAAATAGCATCGGCATTCAATGCTGCGACCTCATAAAACATCAGGATTGTGCAACGTTCCCTTAATAATATGGGCTTTAGGAGCCAACCCCCAACTCTAGTACCCGGATGAATACTCGACACATAGCTATGTACCTCTCCTGGGCTCGAGAACTCAGCTACTAAACACTTGATGACTGAAAACGAGTAGACTGATCTGACGTGTCGCGTTACCAACTGTCCCGGGCTGATTGATCTGTGTAGGGAGAAAATCCCATGACTCCACGGATACCGTATGTCAACAGGGGTAGCGCAGACTAGTGGTGATTTCATAATGGTATGTGGTTTTCTCAACAGGCATTCAATGGGACCCCTGGTGCATCTGCAGTGTATGTAACTACGTTATCAACGTTATGTATACATATTTTCTAACTAGAAAAACCCGTTCATGTTCTGCAGTCATGTTGATGGATGTGGTCTCTTTCAATAGGACAATGTACCGTCACATAAGCCCAGACACTTCAAATTAGTATCAAAGGAGCACTCATTTGAGTTTGGGATCTCTCGCCTAAGTCACAAGATTTCGAAGTTATCAAACACATCTGCGATGCCATACAAAAAAAAAAGCGCGGGGGAACACAGAAATCCTTCACCTCGGAATGCATATAGAATTACGGTTCACTCTGTAGAGAGTATGGTGTTCAATGCCCAAAGAATACATCCACAAGCTCGATGAGTCTAAGCCCCGTCGTATTTCTGCAGCCCTGCGCTCCCATGAGAGACGCATCAAGTATTAGGCTAGTGTACCATTTTTTGTCTCTTCAGTAAAAAGTGTACATTTTTCCGATGTCTTCAGTGTAAATTTCCACAATCACTACTTTATTTTGGTACATAAAACAAATGACTGATCTTTTGTAGAATATTCAATTCTATCGTCCCATTATGTTGTCCCGTTTATGTAGAGCTTACTATTAGAACTAGGGTAACTTTTTGCAACAAATGCAACTTTTTTTCACACGTTCTACGCTGCATGTAAAGTGCTAAAATAAAAATTCCTCCTGCATGGAATGTATTGTAAGTGAGCTATAACAGCAACATAAATGCAACTTTTTCCATAAATACAACTTTTTGCATAAATGCAACCACCTGCAATTTTTAAAAATTTAGCTCAAAATTAAATATGCAACTATTTAATTTTGCAAATTTAGCTCAAAATGAAATAGACAACTATTTAATAACTATTTTGCAGTGTAATATTTAAGAATATACTCAGTTTTTTTACATAAAACAATGCAGATGATTGGAATGCAAAACTTCGTTCACCCAGAGCTGTCAAAACGTTTGCTGAAAATTAAAAACAACTACGAACGTTTGATTTGTCTCGTAGAAAAATCGGAATCGATACAGCGAATGAAGATATCAGATCGAAGGATTTTATGGAAGTTCCTTAAAGAGTATCTGAAAAAACGAACCAACACAGCTTTCGTAAAGTCAATCTCCTGCGACGGTGAAACTATCTTAATAATTCGTATAATCTTGATTTGACTTTCCGGTCCAGACGTCACAGCAAGGATTCCGCCCCTTGCTCGCTAACGCTGGACGACCCCCGGTGGTTGCTACGCAATCTCATTTGGTTTGCTTTGCAAACCAACACTCCTCTCGCACAAGTGATTTCGTTTTTTTTTTTTTTTTTTTTTTTTTTTTTTTTTTTTTTTTTACTTTAACACTAAATGCACCATAAACCAGGCCTCGAAATAGATTTTTTAATACAGGTGCACATTGTGCATGTAAGTTTTTCAACTAGGTGCACAGGTTATATTTTATGTGCACATTAAAAAAAACTTAATATAAGAGTATTAATGTAATGTAAACTATTTTATCAGTTGGGTATGAATATATAAGTTAGTATATAGTAGATAGTACATAAAGATATTTAAACTTCTAAATTCTCCCTTCTCCGGCGCACGGCTGTCGCGACAAACTCTTCAACAAAGCCATTCGATCATCGGAAAGTTCTGGTGGCAGTGGCAAAAATAAACCTTCCTCCTGTATAAACCCGTTACGGCCCAGCGATTTTGTTTTCGCATAGTGTGTATTTAGGAATTTCAATTACGTTCCTATAGAGCAAGAGAGGTCGATACTAATATTTTGTTCAAACATCAAAATAACATAAAACACGTCCCCCCCCCCTTTTTTTTTTCGGAAAAAATTAGGTACAAAATTTTATTTTTATGTGCACTGTGCACCCGGGTATTTCGAGCCACGCCATAAGCTAATAGCCGCATCAGTAAAAAAAACATCTTCATCTTGTTCCCTGTACAATATTCAATAAACCATGTTAATCTCGTAAGTTTCTGATCTGTACTTAATCGGCAAACCGTCTGAGAATCGAGCGAAAAAACGAGCATAACGTCACAGCGAGTTTCAAGGGCATCTTGCGAAAAATTCGGACTACCAGTGTGAAAAATCTCATTATTGTAAGTGCCATAGATTTGTTCAGGACAGACCACACACACAAACACATATTTTTTCTAGTTGAGAAGATAGTAATTAAAAGTTTTGTTACTTCAAACTAACAGCTATCATCTGTTTACGAAATCATCAAGTTGTTCAATAACATTAAAAGTTACTTTTAAGTGAACAAAAGTGATATAGAAACTAATAAATTAAAAAATGTCCTTGTTATCGAATTTTAACCATAACCGTTATAAGGGGAGCAATCGACAAACAACATTTCTTAATTCAATTTGTATTCTTGCAGTTTCTAATCAACATTTTGGATTTTGTTTCTTATTTAGCGTGGATAAGAAGGATGAACTTAATAAATATGAAATACAAAATCACATATAAAAAGGAATTAAAAACCAGAGCAGGAACTACTGAATGTAAGCCATATTGTCAAGTCAAAATTTTTCTAACACATTGCTCTCTAGTAAGGATGCGACATCGACAGCAAAACATCGATGTTCAAAATTAAAACATCGATGTTGATAATACATCGCCCAAAAAACATCGATGTTTTTAAACATCGATGTTTTTAAATTTCAGTGTATTTAAACTTTTCCCCCCATTTCTTAAAACCGGTTTAGCACCTAGTGATCCGACATCGACAGCAAAACTTCGATGTTCAAAATTAAAACATCGATGTTGATAATACATCGCCCCCAAAACATCGATGTTTTTTTTATAAAAGATCAATGTTTTGAAACCATCGATGTCGCATCCCTACTTTTCAGACCCTTCACCCTTGGCCACTTTGGTCTAAAAATATGTTCAATTTGTGGAATATAAAAATTATGCTACTTGGTTATTTTTAAAATTTTTATAACGGTACTTTTTCCTTTAAAAATAAAACATCGACAACGTAAAAACATCGACAAGTATAAATATCGATGTTACAAAAACATCGACTCCAATAAATCGATGTTAAAAACATCGATGTATTTAAAAAAACATCGATGTTTTGAAAACATCGACATCGATCCCTACTCTCTAGTACTGAAGAATGAAATGTACGCTAAGGTCTGGTAAGACATTTATCTCAAACAGCAAGTTGGTCTCAGTGACAATATGGCCAATTCTAACTTTAGCATCAAAAGTGACAATTTTTCTAGGAACCTTGCTGAATATAATATGAAGTCGTTAGGCACCTTTTGACAGACTATATCTGCTTGCTGTTTCATTAAAATGAGGGAGGTAATATACAACAGAAGTGTGATAATAGACGGAAAGCAAGTTTTTGAAACACAAATGAACCATGATTACGGAATAAAATTACATCAACCTTCAATTAAAAGAACTAATTTACAGCTCTCAAAAAAAAAAAGGGGGATAAATGACAAACGAGTATTTCGAATTGCGTATTCTGGAAGCGTCCCCTCCAGCTTTCACCCTACCTCTAACAAACACGTTGACAGACACGTGCAAAAGTAAACCTTCCTTTCCTTTGGTCAGTTTCCACGTGGTTATTACGGCGAAAACGGGTTCTTTTCGTGTTTATTCAAAACAAAAAAGAATTGTCTGCCCATAGGATGAAACGTCTTGATTCTCAGAATTCTGTTCCTAAAACTTAAAAATTATACACTCACATACTTCCTTATCTAATATCACGTGAAATTATTCAGTTGGTGAAAAAAAAAGTCTTAATTTAGTTATCAACCCTACAATTACAACACTTATCTCTTGAAAGTAACTTTACCAATCAAGATAGTCTTATATTAGTATTGGGCATCATTTCAAAAATAACCTATTAAAAGTAGCATCCAGCCAATTGAAGAGGTGCAGCATATTATTGCAAAAATAAGATATCAATTTCTTTAAAATATTTCCATCTAGTCAAAGTATCAATAGTTGAACGTGTTTCTGAGAAAATATTTTAATGATCTATCCTGAGAGTAAAAATGGCTACTATAGATGGAAGTAATTGATATTAATGTTGGAAGAGTGTTTGCACACACACATACACAATTCAATGTCTTCTTTGCTAAATTCGATGAAACATTTGCATATCATTTATAAATAATCAAATCATATTGTTAGCTTTCAATTCTATTATATTCCAATGTACATTCTCGAGTGTTTAGCTTTTTTAAAAGTGAATACGGAATCTGGTGTTGTCCACAATGTCTGGAAACATTTAGCTTTTACGTTTGGAGTAGTTAGTCTATTAATATTGTATTGCAAAATTGCAAGCGGTTCGGTGGGTTTTGGAGACTGGAGATAATTTTTCGAGCAAGACTTGACTGAACTAAGCTTTGAACATGTCCCTGCTTGTTTCAAACTAGTCTTTCTTTTACAAAAGTGAAAGTTTAGAAGTGTATACAGCATTTTCACACTTTAGAATTGATCACACCAAAGCTATTAAATACGTGGCAGAACATACAATATATTCTGTCTCCTGTCAGGATCAAAGCATGGCTAGTCCTTAATGTAACTCTCCAAAGCGTCGTTCTCTGCAGCTGTGATAGATATAAGCTTTAACCAGCGAGAGCAACGAGGAAACCTATCACATTACACCCAATTGCCATGGAAACTGTATCGAGTTGATACCCTCAAACGGAATGAATACATGAATCCGAAATTGCGCAGTGAGAAAACGTTGGTGAAGTAGGTTTTTCAGGTTTATTTGCATAGCTCGCTTCCCTTGATCCAAATGTTACTTCATTTGATGGCGTAAAGGCTATCAAATGGGCATTTCAACATATAATAGCAAGGGATGAAGGTTTTGAAATGAAGCGACTCTTTCGAACATCATGGCACAACCTAGGACAGTGATGGCGAACCTTTTGTGCTCGGTGTGTCATAAACCAGAAAAAACCTAGCTTTACGGGTGCCGTGTCACACCTAGAACTATCCATAATTTTGTGATATTTGCAGCCCTAGTAAAAAAAGTTATATTTTTGATAAATTTAGAACTTATTTATTAAAACGCAAAAAGAAACAATTTTTTAAATTAGTGACATTTTTGTTGCTGAATTGTATTTGCTAAATTTTTAATTCATGGTTGGTATTTCTTGCACTTCAAGCCCAAGCAAATGCTACTAACTTCGGCTGTCCGTTGGTTTCTTTTATTGGTTTTTATACTATTTAACGAAGAGAATAAAGCAGGGCTCGAAATACCCGGGTGCACAGGTGCACATGAAAATATAACTGTGCACCTAATTTCTTCCCACTGTACATAACTGTGCACCTAATTTAAAATCTTAGGTGCACCTTGTGCACCTGTATTAAAAAATCTATTTCGAGGCCTGGAATAAGGTCTTAGCGAAGTACGTAGAGAAAAAAAAATTGAGAGTAAAGACATCGCTAGATTTTTCAGGGTGCTACAAGTGTCCGGTAATCGGTTCCAAGTACTCCACATTTTCTGTTTGTAGTGGCACTCTTCTTCATTCTCTGAGAGATTTATTTCCAGAATCTCACATTTGGACCTCACGGCAAACGCTTGAGACCAGATGCTGTCTGGAAATTCTGCAAGTTGCATCTCCAAATCATGTAAACCATTTAATTCTAAAGAACTGTAGGCTACTACGTACGGATACTTAATTATTTTAATTGTATGTTCCAGGCTTCTAAATTGATTAAAAAATTTCACCGAATCGAACAAGTAACGGATATACAATACGTTGGTACTTTATATGCATGATATCTGTTTCAATTTGTACAGTTGTGTTAGCCTTTTCAAAATGCTTTTTTACTCGAGGGGAGTACTTGAAACTTTCAGTCTCTAAATCTCATGTACAATTTCAAGTTTACCGTCCGTACTCTAAATAGGCCATATGCGTGTCACTTAAAATGTCTCGGCGTGTCTCCTTTGACACTCGTGTCATAGGTTCGCCATCATTGACCTAAGGTTTCTTACCCACACTTATGCAGACTCTGCCATATTTAAAAAGTGTATATGTTGTGAGACATAACAAATTTGACTGAGGAAAACTTTAAAACTAGAGTCGGATTAAATTGTAAACATGGATAGGAAGAATTTCTTCGATATAATTTCCAGTTTTAACAGCGTCATACTGTTGTTAGAGACGAAACAAGACTCCATGGCTAAATATTTATTTAAATTTAATTTCCTTCCTAGGCCCAACTGCGTGGTGTGTGGTTAGAGTTGTTATGGCTTTGGTGGGAAATATTTATGAAAGATATTGTCTTACAAGGGAGCTGATATGGGCCTTACAGTCTGGTTGACCCTTTAGAAAAACTGCAGATTGCTTTTTACTTTTCAATTAATTTAATTTATTTTTAAATGTTATGCTCCTGGTTTTAACGAATTTCGTATATTGTCTCCACTGAATGGTCCTTGTATCAAGTACTACTACTAGAAATTAAAAAAAAAAATGTTACTAGTTGATAGAAAGACATCTATATATATATTTCTCTTACGTGGCACGCAAAAAAGATGTTATTTGTAATCGCTTTTTGGCAACACTGTACGATTTTTTGTTTATCGCGAAGTCTCGCGCATCGCTTGAATTTATAGCGTTATCGGATGAAATTTTATTGAAAAAAAAAAGGAAATTTTAATGAGCTGTTGCAGTTAGTTTATAATAGAAAGTTGCAGTTAGTTTATAATAGAAATCAAAGAAAGCGGAGGATCTTTTCAGGGCCATTTAAAAAACTGTCCTTTTTAGGGCCAACAATTATAGTTCAACAAAACGCTTGCACTACAACTTTCGGCAACAAACTCAATGAAAAAGTGTGGGTCGTTTGAGTGCTGGGAAAATGTACACACAAACAACATGCTGGGTATTCAATTTCCAAGGCAACGCTCACATTTCGAGTCAAAATTTGCACAAAGTTTTCATTTGAATTCCGATTTTAGATATACTGTATATATTTGTACTGTAATACAGCAAATTTAGATTTGAAAAACATTTTTTTGGTAACATATTTTGTAAACAATCCCTTCTGCTAGGACACATGTCTTCATTGAGGCGAGCGAAGTGAGCATAGGTTCGCGCAGCGAACCAATGAGGATTGCGAAGCAATCCTCCGGGGGTTGGCGAGCGTTAGCGAGCAGGGGGCAGGCCCCCTAGTTCACATAAAGATCCGAGACTTCTTTTGGACATTTTTCACTGGGGGGGGGTTGTCATCAAAACACAGATCTAATTTTGAAATAGAGATAAGAAGAAAATAAGCATTCATCTTTCGAACAGCTTTTAATTGGCATTTTTTTTTATCATTAGTACATATATTTATTTGAAAGATGATTCAAAATTCCAGTATTTTTTTTAAAGCTCGAATTGATTGTATAATTGGAGTGGACACATAAAATTCGAGAACCTGTCCCCTTCTCTAAAAAACAATCCTTTTCAATATTTCAGTCTATGCGCTTAAGGAGGTTTTTGCACGGTACAGTTAAGAGCTCATTTAAAGGTCATATTTCAGTTAAAATAAGTCATAATTTTGTAAATAAAAAAAATCGGAATATAAAACTCACAGCTTGTATTTGACATTTAAAAAAAGTTGCACATACGAATTTTTTTTTTTCTTCAGAAATTGCAGTGAGCAACAGTGCAAAAACCTTTCTTAGAGATAATTTAGTGTTCAAATTTAAATCCAACTCTAGCTCAAATGCATGAATGCCCCCCCCCCCCCCATCTCCATGTAATCTGTTTGATAGACAGAGAAACAGCAATTGGAAGCCAAAGGCCGTGTACTCTTAAGTTTTTCCAATAGCCCATCGTGTTGCACCGGTGTGACGATAATTAAAATACCTACCTTCAAACTTTAATCTTTACAAATATGTTCCAGCTGATTTAATGATCTCAGAAAGGAACGGAGTAAATTTATCTGTTCCAAGGTGGTTAACATAAGCATTCAATTGGATTGATACGTGGTGAGCGAGCTAGATATCCAATTCACTTTGTACATTCATTTGGATGCAAATGCTGCATGTACCCTGGTATTATCAGCAATTAAAAGAATGCAATCACCTATTGAGTAAGGTCTCACATATTGATCAAGGACGTCTCGATACCTCAAACCATTAACACGGAGGTCAGTGTACAATGGCCATTTTTGTTTGAGTTGTGGAGTTGGAATAAAATAAGTTTTGTCATTTGGGAATGAGGAAACTAACAGTTTTATTTTTTAGGAACCATGTGGATTTAAACATGGAAATGCTCGGATAAATAATTTTGAAAATATATAATTTCCTAAAAATTATTCTGACATAGCTTACATAACTTACCTTAACAAAATATATTCGTTTTCTTACTAAGGTGGGACGTGATGGAATTTATCAAGGTCCATAAAAGGAAAAGCTGCTCCCAAACACCAAATTATAAAAATTAAATAATAAAAAGCAGCGTAGATGTAAAAACTAAAAACGAAAACTATGGCACAATAGAATAGAGGCAGACGTACAAACAATAAGTACCTACGTAAGGAATTTGAAAAGGTAGACTTATTGCAGAATTTAAAAAAAATTAGATGAAATTAAAACAAAACAATGGTGTATAAGAATATTAAAATGGCGATTTCTCACAGTCAAAAAGTACATTTAAAAATATAAGACGATGATGATTAAAAACAGAGCATTGCAATCGAAATATGAATAGCAAAAGAGGTTGCCCATGATTGAACTAAAAGGGAAGTCTACGAAAGATAATGAGTGAATAGTGTGAGTCAAGTCTTATAATTGAAAATATGTCTCGATAAAGTGATTTGTTTCGCAAGGCTTGTTACTCCACTTTTATTTTATGTCTTTTTGAACTTTCAGTTCAACGATGAAATTCTGTCACCCAACATCTTGAGGCATTCCCGAAATTTTGACCTTTACTTTTTCTACCGGCGGGAAATCCCAGCGAATTGTTGATCGGAAGTAATTCCGAGTCAACGCTTACGACACCTTTCGACCAGAATTACAAAAAATGCTACAGCATCGTAGCACACATAATTAGTAATGAGTTTAAAAAAAATATATGACCCTTTATTTTTAGCCCCTGGAAAACTTGTTCTATTGACGTCAGTGTAGTGACTGACATTTCGTACGTTTGGCCTGTAATCTCTTACATCATTGAAGAACTTCAAAAACTAAATACAGGGTTAAAAGTTACTGGAGGAGAGACTTCAGATCATGATATCTTGGACAAGATCTTACAATTTAAAGGGGTCGTTGGATCTCTCATATTTTGTGGATTGTAACAACGTTAAAGTTGAAAGAACGAAGAGAACAGAAGTAGTACAAAATTGTTATTAGATTGTATTAGTACACTGGCGTGCAAAACATAACGACAGCCTTCTCGCAGTACTTGACAATGGTGCAGTCGGAATAAATGAAATTCTTACCACAGAGACCTCAGTATGCTCCTCATTGATGAATGAAAAGAAACTTGTGTGCAAAAAAATGCATAGATTGAAACGAGGAATTCATTAATTAAAGGGCTGTTAAGCATTGCGTACCATTGTACAGAGGAATATATATATATATATATATATATATATATATTAGATAGATATAAGAGATTCTTTCTTGGCGTTGAGCTGTGTGGTCGTAGTCTAAATTCTTTCTTGGCGCTATTCTTATAACTTTCAAGAGACAACAGCTATACTGGCAGTTGTCTAAGGGTACGTACACTACGGAACCTGGAGTGGCGCATGTAGCCTTGCTGGTCGCCTATTAGTTTACCGCTTTGTAGAATTGACCAGTGTTTCCATACGGGAGCAAACACTACCGAGCCTGGCGGGTCACCTAGATTGGCGCAGTGAGCAAAGCAGGAAGCTGGATGATTTGCCAATGCGAATGTTTACATAGTAGTGCGCGGGTCAACTGAACGATCGCCTCGATTTTTTCGTCTGTTCATTTTTTGGCGTAAACAGTGAAGTAATATTATATTGGTTTGAATTTCATTATTTTTAAAACATAGTTCCTGTTATTAAAATGGTAATAAACAAAAACATAATACACAAAGTGATTAAAAATACTGAATAATGTAGTTCTTTGTAATAAAAATATTTAGACGGTAAAAAACTAAATGCGACTTAGGTTCAAATATATATAAAATACATTACATAAAATATGTTTGTGTGAAACATCCTAATATGTTAAAATAAACTACGGTCTGCAAACGTATACAAAGAAGAAATCTATTTGCGCATGTGTAACTCCGTTGTCTGCAGGCTCTACGCGTGCAAGATCAGCTCCGTTGTGTTTATACTACACGCTTTAATACTAGGTTACCTTCTAGGCTACATGCGATCATGACTTGCGACCAGCTAGGCTACATGCGCCCATCCAGGTTCCGTAGTGTACGTACCCTTAATTCTTTCTTGGTGCGATCAAGGTACAGCTGCTGTACCGGCAGTAGTCAAAAGGTTAATTGCAATTATTTATTTGAAATATCTAACCACGCTTGACTCCAGTTAGTCGAGGATATTTAGGTGCAAGGTGGGTGCCCTTCTCTATTAGTGCTTTTTTTTCAGTTCGGTCTTCGGTTCTTACATATATCTTGGTCTGTAAAGATGCTAAAATTGAAAGAATAAAGAGAACAGAAGTAACACAAAATGGCCATTGAATTGTAATAGCAGTAAACACTGACCGTCTGTATTTGGTTTTCCGAGACTTTGTTCTATTGACGTCAGAGAGTGTTTAGTAATGACTGACATTTCACTCATAACAATTGTAATCACTGCCACCATTGCAGAACAAAAACGGAAGAGATGGTTGAAAATTGCTAAAGAAGGATCTTCGAATCATCTTGTCTCTTGGATAAGATCTTCCCAAGTTTAATAGGGTCGTTGTCTTGTACATACTCCTTGGTATGTAATCACGCTGAAGTTGAAAGAACGAAGAGAACAAGCAACGCAAAATGGTTATTGTATTGTATTTGTGTATTCTTAATAGTGACCTTGGAAGCGAGGGTTTTCCCGCTATTTGTGGTTGGTCTGGTTTTGTTTTAGTTTTGCTTCCTTCTTGTATAAACGTGAGAGGGAAAGTAGTTTTTGCAAGTGAACTCAATCCGGAAAACCACTTTTGCATACGCATTAGAATCCGTGTCTGCGAAACCCTTTCCATTTGTTTTGTCTTCTGTTTTTTCCCACATAGTTGTGGTTTCCTAAGGAAAATCTTCTTGAATGGGGCCATTGATATTGAACTAGTTATCACCATTCCAACCTAAGCCATTCGGTGTATCGACACGTAATTTTGAACCACAGTCAGATGACGTGGTGCCATTGATATCTTCGAGTATTGTTTCCTATTGTATTATTTAAATCAATCGGGTTTAAAAAGAGTAAAATATAAATTCAAAATGTATGATGAATTAGCAATGTACCGATAAGCTAAGCTCAAGTTTCCACTTATCTTTTTGTACAGAGATTCTAAATCAGAGACGCACATACTTGTTGAGATTAAGGAACGCATAGGGTTCACTGTGACTTACGGGTGGTTCGCCAAAAAACAACACGGAAGTTGTATATCATATATTTATTTATTTATATTTATCATATGCTGTAACAAAGAAATCTTAGAAAGTAAACAAAGGATTTAATTTGATTGCGTGGCATTGCATTGATTTAAGAACTGTTTTAATATTTAGTTTAATTTTATACTGCCGAGCTCGCGAAAAATTGATTCTATCGTTTCATTAGTCAAGCGGTTCCAATTTTTTAATTTTTTATTCATGATTGGAAGCATTTGTTCACAGATAAATGACCCAAACAACTTTTCACATTTTAATGCAATATCTAGCAACGATTTATAATTGCTGTGATCCTTTATAACGACAGAAGTATAATAAATTGCTTACATTAAATTTATTTCGCAGATTCTCAACCTTCTGCATGTCGATGAGTTCAAGCTGTACTGATTCGGGTGCATTTTCAGACAAAATGGCGAAAGGGTTGCTAAATAAATCTGGCAACTGTTTTACTTTTTAAAATCAGACGAACGATCCTTGAAGGCTGATATCAAATTATCAATCTTTTCGACACATACAGTCTTGAAGAGTTTTCATTGAACTTTTCAGAACTTTCCTGTAATTAGGAGAATAGACGTAATTCCTTGCATTTAAATGAGTTTAAAAGAAATTTAATTTGCATTGAAAGATCAAAATGTGACCGTTAAGTTGAGTAATTAATTGATCGTTGCCTTGAAATCGCATATTTAACGTATTTAAGTTATTAGTGTCAACTAGAATAGCTTTAGCAACCAAACCAATCCGGACTTTTTATATCAGGGACGATTTTATTGTTTCATCGTGGAAAGTCGAATGTCATCAATTAAATTTATAAACCACTGCGAGACTTAGTCTCTTCACTTTTGTGTAAAACAAATTGTCTCATTCGATTTCAATAAACTTTTGAACTGTCTGTGATTAAGACCACGGGATATTATAAAGTTAACTGTTGAAGTCATAACTTTCATAACATGTTCAAATCCTAGTTTAATCTTAGTATCTCTAGTTTATACCTAAGTGCCTATGGCGTGAATTGTTAAAGTTAAAATCACACGTAAGAAGGTGGGCCGTCAACGAATTAACGGGACAGCGGTCTGTGAATCCCTGTTCTAAATCTTTATATTTCAATGGTCTAATAGATTCTAATAGCCTTTACATTTCAAGACTAATAATCTTTATATTTCAATATTCTAATAGTCTTTGTATTTCAAGATTCTAATAGTTCTTTATATTTCAAGACTAATAATATTTATATTTCAAGACTAATAATCTTTATATTTCAAGACTAATAATCTTTATATTTCAATATTCTAATAGTCTTTATATTTCAAGATTCTAATAGTTCTTTATATTTCAAGACTAATAATATTTATATTTCAAGACTAATAATATTTATATTTCAAGACTAATAACCTTTATATTTCAAGACTAATAATCTTTATATTTCAAGATTCTAATTGTTCTTGATATTTCAAGACTAATAATATTTATATTTCAAGAGTAATAATCTTTGTATTTCAAGACTAATAATCTTTATACTTGAAGATTCTAATAGTCTTTATATTTCAAGACTAATAATCTTTATATTTCAAGATTAATATTTACTTTTCAAGTCTAATAATCTTTATATTTCAAGATTCTAATCGTCCTTATATTTCAAGATTCTAATCTTTATATTTTAAGATTCTAATCATCATTATATTACTAGATTCTAATCTTAATATTTTAAAATTCTAATCAATATATTACTAGATTTTAATCTTTATATTTCAAGATTCTAACTATCATTATGTAACTAGATTCTAATCTTTATATTTCAATATTCCAATCATTGTTAAATATAATTAATCTGTAGGATCGTCTTTATATATATATATATATATATATATATATATATATATATATATATATATATATATATATATATATATATATATATATATATATATATATATATATATATATATATATATATATATATATATATATATATATATATATATATATATATATATATTTCTGAATAAATCACGTGGGGCTGCTAAATTTACGATTCTAAAGAGCAAGCTTCAGTGGCGGATTTAGAGGAAGCTATAGCCCAAGGCAACTAAATTTTTTAGGATAATACCAAAGGCACAAGCCACAACAATAAGAACAAAAAATAAATAAAAATGTTAACCAATTTGAAAATAAAAATAACATGTTTGAATTTTAAATGACATTGTATGAAATTATGTTTACGTCGACAATGCTTTTATCGATCTGGATCAGGTTTTAAATTTATCAAAAACCTCCGTTGAACAGGATTAGGGTAGATTTTGTACTTTGTGCATTGATATACCTATGGGGAGAAAACTTAAAAGGGAGAGCGCGAGGAAGTAGTTGGCTCTTAGGGGAGGTGAGGTGCAGAGAGAATATCATTGCTGACTGCTGAGGAAGGGGGTGGAGGCAACAAGTTACCGGTAGCCTCTAGGCGGCAGAAGTATAAATCCGCTGCTGTCAAGCTTAGTAAAAGTGTGCGTAAAGTGCGTTTGTTTGTGGAGCAAATGTTGTTTGAGATCACTGCAGCGAGAACCTGCCGAAGATTAAAGTGGGAGGCTGAAGTACCAGTCTTGAAAACTGGAGATTTATTCAGGTTCGATTCCTTTTGGGACTTTCTATTTGTGTTGGCAGTGCTTACAGCAATGAAACTCACCAAAGTAAATGCAGGATCGGGAATAATCATCGTGAGAAAGAAAAGCAACTAGACTTTCGAAACCGGCTCCCTGATTTGAATCACTAATTTGAAGCTTTTAATCATCCATACAATCAATTAAAACTTAATGAATTTAAATATGTTTGCATTATTAATTTACTTCCATTGCAATGTAGTTTATCAAATACAGATTTCAATTTAAAGGATTCGAGATTTATTTTTTGTAAAAGGGAGCACAGGACTAAAACAGTTTGTAAAGGGCTGTTTAAGAAATATTTTCTCTGAATCTTGTCATTTTTTAGATAAAATATTTTGATTTGGGACTTGGTTTCAAATAACAACACTAGTGGAACACTTAAAAAATACTCCATTTCGAATATTCTGTTCGAGACACTTGTGCAATTCAGTTTTGGTAAAGAAAATCTCTTGTGTCCACTATCGAAAACATTTGTGAGGTGTGGTAAACAAGTAATTTTCTTCTTGGGTTTTAAAAAGGAATTTTTAAAAGGAAAAATATATACGTTATACACAGGCAGATTTCCTCATAAATGTACACGTAGACAGCTATAATGTACATATAGACAACTATAATGTACATATAGACAGCTATAATGTACAGATAGACAGCTATAATGTACAGATAGACTAATACAATGTACAGATAGACTGCTACAATGCACATATATAGAGTGCTACGATGTACAGATAGACTGCTACAATGCACATTTAGACTGCTACAATGCACAGATAGACTGCTACAATGTACAGTTAGACTGCTACAATGCACAGATAGACTACTACAATGTACAGTTAGACTGCTACAATGCACAGATAGACTACTACAATGTACAGTTAGACTGCTACAATGCACAGTTAGACTGCTACAATGTACAGATAGACATCTACAATGTACAGTTTGACTGCTACAATGCACAGATAGACATCTACAATGTACAGTTAGACTGCTACAATGCACAGATAGACTGCTACAATGTACAGTTAGACTGCTACAATGCACAGATAGACTACTACAATGTACAGTTAGACTGCTACAATGCATAGTTAGACTGCTACAATGTACAGATAGACATCTACAATGTACAGTTAGACTGCTACAATGCACAGATAGACTGCTACAATGCACAGTTAGACTGCTACAATGTACAGATAGACATCTACAATGTACAGTTTGACTGCTACAATGCACAGATAGACATCTACAATGTACAGTTAGACTGCTACAATGCACAGATAGACTGCTACAATGTACAGTTAGACTGCTACAATGCACAGATAGACTACTACAATGTACAGTTAGACTGCTACAATGCACAGTTAGACTGCTACAATGTACAGATAGACATCTACAATGTACAGTTAGACTGCTACAATGCACAGATAGACTGCTACAATGCACAGATAGACTGCTACAATGTACAGTTACACTGCTACAATGCACAGATAGACAGCTACAATGTACAGATAGACATCTACAATGTACAGATAGACTGCTACAATGCACAGATAGACTGCTACAATGCACAGATAGACAGCTACAATGTACAGTTAGACTGCTACAATGCACAGATAGACTGCTACAATGTACAATTAGACTGCTACAATGCACATATATACTGCTACAATGTACATATAAACTCTTTTTACATAACAAAATGTACACTTGACGAGGTATCTCTTCATTTGAAAAAAGTAACCAGATCTTGCTGTAAGAGATATTTCGTCATTAGAAGAAAACTGACCAGAACTTGATCTCATCATAAATATATCTTGCGGTATCTTGATGATAAAATATCTCGTCATTGGCAAAAAACATCCTATCTTAATGAACGAGATATCTCCTCGGAAACCCCCTTCCCCCATACGGAGGTTTAAAAAATTACTCCATGCAACGTGCAATTTTGATGAACCAACATGAACTGCAACGTGCTTGATATAAATGCCCGATAAAACCAACACGAGGGACAGTGGGGGTTTGCATCCAATGGCATGGCTAACGTGTTGCTCAGCTGCGACACGTTAGCATTTATACTGAGAGTCTGTTCCCACTCCTTGAAAAAAAATGAACATATGGAGACCGATACCACCTGCTTCTTTGTGAAGCACTCTGTCAGGGGTATTGTATTTCCCCGCTGTGCCGCCATTTAAATGTCAGGAGATAGCGCTGAGATTCGTGACGTATATTCATTCACCTTGGAGATGGATACTTTTCCACACACTTCAAATTACTTTTCGGTAAATCAGAGTGTAAGCTAGATTGTATTAAATAGTTGTAGGCGAACTTTTTTGGGTTGCATACATATAGACGAAGGCACGTTAGAAAAATTGAGACATTTATTAATCAACTGAAGACGATACAAATACAATAAACTTGGATCAACTACTCTTTCATACACATACGTTTCTAATACTGTTAAATTCCAAATGAATTTTTTTTATCTCATACCACATTATGGTTTCATCGCCTACTTCAATCACATGGCTGACTCCAACAATTTGTCATAATAAAGAAGAGATTTTTCAGCATATCTTTGTTCAACTGCACTGGAAAGAGCATTTTTAGAACTACCTTAAAGAAAATGTATGTTTAATATTCCCTAATTAATTGAATCACCATGCTCGCTTACGCTCGGCAACCCCCGGTGATTGCTTCGCAATCCCATTTGGTTTGCTTCACTCCTTTCGCAAGGGTCTTTCCGGGCAATGACGTCACAGCAAGTTTCACCCCAAGGCGAGCTAGAAGGATCTAACGTTAGATCTACGCGATGGAAAATTTATACACTATCGCGAAAATATACTTTTCATCGCATCGAATTTATTTATGAACCAATTTTTAAAATAATTATACCATAAGAAAGAGTACATTCTAAGGTTTCCCGTGATGTTTTCAAATTTAAAATTTGTTTAGTAATAACCTAAAGATATGACAGTTTTAACAAAACAAAAATGTCCTTTTTTTTCCCGAATTTCAAAAAAATATTACCAGGAACCAAATTGAAACTTCTAAACAAACTCGGCGAGGTGCAAACAGTCGCCCCCTAGTTAGAGGCACTCTAAAAAACCTCTCGGCTGAAGACTGAAAATTTGCACGTGATTTGCTCGCTCGCGTTAGAAATTTCGCCATTTTCGACTTTGACACTTAATGCACCCTAAACTAATTGCAGCATCGGAAAAAATTACTCCATCTTGATCCCTGTATCATTTTGAACAAACCATGTTAATTTCGTAATTTTCTGATCCGTACTTTCTCGAGAAACCGTATAAGAATCGAACGAAAAAGCGAGTTTTTAATTCTGCGGCGGCCGTTAACTTTTTTTTAAATATGAGATATAATTGCTTAGCTGGTTTATATAGACATTGTTTAAACTCCGGTGTCATGTAACTCAAGATGCAATTTAATTTCATGGGAACAATTTACACATGCATGCTTAAAAATGCATTAAATAAATTATAGTTTGCATGTGTTCAATACATATGATATTAAGATACAATAATGTTTTAAGAATAAGCTAGTATCTGTTGCACGTCGGGAAATAAAAATTAAATTCGCGGACGTGCTCGCAAACCTTTTTTAATTCTGAGGCTTCTCGATATTTCAAGCCAGAGAACCTTTGGGTAGACAACTACCTGTTTTTTATCAACTTTTCTCAATTTTTTACGCTGTGTTCATTCTTTTTTGTATTTTGTATCTGTATGTTCTTTGGTTGTTCCCGAGTGTGTACTTTTTATATGTGTGACCCGATAATTGGTAATAAATTGGAATACAAAAAAATTCCAATTTGTGTGATTACGATTAACGTACAACCTTGTCAGAAAAGTAATAGAGACAGATGAAGTGACCTTCGTTCAAATTTCAATATCAGTTTTCTTTTTATTTAAAGGCCACAATTATCCTTTGAAAAACATTTGCCGACCAACCGGTATAGTGGTTAAGGTGTTAGCCTCTAGATCGGAAGGTTCCTGGTTCGAATCCGGGTACGGGCATGGATGTTTGTAAACGTATGGTGTAGAGGCGGCTGGTGCACCTTAAATCTGTCGTGGCCGAAAGTCCTCACGTTGGGTTGGCGTGGAAGTTTGGAGAGTGGGGTGCCAGCTCAGGTGTTGCTTCGTCATCTGACCGAGGTTCAAAATTTTGAGGTGTTGTCCTCGAATCTTTCCCTTAAGGGACTGATTCCGGACCGTCGTCAATAGCCCGTTGTGTTGCTCTAGTACGACGTTAACTAAAATTACCAATTACCAATTGAAAAACATTTTTTATTTTTTTTCTATTACATTTCAAAGACAAGCTTTAGAAATCGTTTGGATATCAACACCAAGACCCCAGCGCCGACCAACCAGTATAGTGGTTAAGGTGTTAGCCTCTAAATCGGAAGGTTCCTGGTTCGAATCCGGGCCCGGGCATGGATGTTTGTAAACGTATGGTGTAGAGGCGGCTGGTGCACCTTAAATCTGTCGTGGCCGAAAGTCCTCACGTTGGGTTGGCGTGGAAGTTTGGAGAGTGGGGTGCCAGCTCAGGTGTTGCTTCGTCATCTGACCGTGGTTCAAAATTACGAGTTGTTGTCCTCGGATCTATCCCTTAAGGGACTGATCCCGGACCGTCGTCAATAGCCCGTTGAGTTGCTCTAGTACGACGATAACTAAAAATTTACTAATTTTACCAAGACCCCAGCTACTTCAAACACTTCGTTGTAAACAATCAACAAAATATTGCCCCAACAGAAAGGTAGGTAGGAAATGAACGTCACATTAGAGTAAAACTTCGGGCTATCGGCGACGGTCCGGGATCAATCCCGAAGGGAAATCCAAGAACAACACCTAATAAATTTTAACAATGGTCAGATGACGCTGTGACACTCTAAAAGCGGCTTCTCTTATCAAGCCGAAGTAAAGCAGACATATTCAAGAATTCCTTAATTGGAGATTATAAAACTCTTTTAAAGTGATCAACTCTCCCTCACTAACCCTAGAAGTATTATTGCAGCACTCCATCTTGATCCCTGTACCATTTTGAAAAAACCATGTTAATTTCGTAATTTTCTGATCCGTACTTTCTCGAGAAACCGTATAAGAATCGAACGAAAAAGCGAGTTTTCAATTCTGCGGCGGCCGTTAACTTTTTTTTAAAATATGAGATATAATTGCTTAGCTGGTTTATACTGGTTATATTAAAGTTCTTGGCACTTGACATGAACCCTCTTCATCTGACGTTACACTGGTATTATGATCTCTTAAACCTCAAGCCCCTTGAAAACACTCAAAATTCCATCGACAGATGGTTTTCAGCTGAAGGCGGTCTGGCTGGAAAAATCACAGCAACCCTAGAGAACTGAGAGACCGAGGACACGCTCGCTAATCTCTGCCGAACCCTTGTTGTCCAAAAATATCTAAATTTTCTATAGATATCTGTAAAACTGTAGGTTGTTAGAATAAATATTGTTTGGTGAAACCCAAAGATTTTGTTGTTTTACGCTCATTTCTTACTTTCATCACTCCATTTCATCCGGTACTACGCCCAACAGAAAAAAGAACTGGAAGTCATGCTACTATTTTGTACCTTCATACTTCTATTTTGTACTATTTGTACTTTCACACTTCTATTTTGTAAGCCATTAACATAAAATTATGAATCAAAAAGTAAGTTTCGAAACACGCAATGGAGGACTTGCCACCCTTTTTGAATGGAAAAATAATTTACTCATTTATAAGATCAGAGGAGATTTTGTTTTCTACATCCGCAAATCAACGCTGTTAACCTTCCTGCTACAATACGATCCTCTTTATCATCATTCAATATGAATTACACCCTACGATGTTTTTGTTTGAATTGTATGTTTGAAGTGAATTTTAAGTACAGAGTTTTTCTAACCATCTATATATATATTTCTCTTACGTGGCACGCAAAAAAGACGTTATTTGTTACCGCGTTTTGGCAACATTGTGCGATTGTTTGTTTACTAGGAGCCTCGCGAGTCATTTGAATCTATAGCGTTATCGGATGAAATTTTATTGGAAAAAAAAATGAATTTTAGACGAGCTGTGTTGCGGTTTGTAATAGAAATCTAAGAAAGCGGAGGATCTTTTCAGGGCTATTTAAAAAACGGTCCTTTTCAAGGCTAACAATTATAGTACAACAAGACGCGTGCACTACAACTTTCGACAACAAACTCAGTCAAAAAGTGTATGGGTGGCTCGAGTACTGGGGAAATGTACACACAAACAACATGCTGGGTATTCAATTTCCAAAGCAGCGCTCACATTGCGAGTAAAAATTTGCTCAAAGTTTTCATCTAAATTCTGATTCTAGAGGTACTGTATATATATTTTATGTAATACAACAAATTTAGATTTGAAAAATATTTTTTTGGAATATATTTTGTAATCAATCCCTTCTGCTAGGACACGTGTCTTCATTGATGCGAGCGAAGCGAGCATAGGTTCGCGCAGCGAACCAATGAGAATTGCGAAGCAATCCTCCGGGGGTTGGCGAGCGTTAGCGAGCAGGGGGCGGGCCCCCTAGTTAAAGAAATTACGTCTGTTGCAACATATTACAGCATTAGCGAGCCCATTAACTATTCAATCACCATCTTAATTGAACCCCCCTCTTCTTTGCCAGTTTAAAATGAGCCTACCTAATGGGTTCGTTATCTGATTTTTCAAACTTCAAGGTCTGTCGCGTTGACTGAGAACCAATCAATCTCAACCTTGTATCCTTCTGGCACAAGTTGTTTTAAAGATTACAAATGTTTAATGGCATGGGAATAGGAAGTAAATATGCAACATCGATGCCGATGTTTTCAAAACATCGATGTTTTTAAAAAAAACATCGATGTATTGGGGTCGATGTTTTTGTAACATCGATGTTTATACCTGTCGATGTTTTTACGTTGTCGATGTTTTATTTTTAAATGAAAAAAGTACCGTTATAAAAATTTAAAAAATAACCAAATAGCATAATTTCCATAATCAGCAAATTGAACATACTTTTAGACCAAAGTGGCCAAGGATGAAGGGTCTGAAAAGTAGGGATGCGACATCGATGTCGATGTTTTCTAAACACTGATATTTTAGAAAAAAAACATCGATGTATTGGAGCCGATGTCGCATCACTAGTTGCTAAACCAGTTTTAAGAAATGGGGACACAAGTTTAAATACACTGAATTTTAAAAACATCGATGGCTTGGGGGCGAGGTATTATCAACATCGATGTTTTAATTTTGAACATCAAAGTTTCGAAACATCGATGTTTTTCTGTCGATGTAGCATCACAAGTTGCTAAACCAGTTTTAAAAAATGGGGGAAAAGTTTAAATACACTGAATTTTAAAAACATCGATGGCTTGGGGGCGAGGTATTATCAACATCGATGTTTTAATTTTGAACATCAAAGTTTCGAAACATCGATGTTTTTCTGTCGATGTAGCATCACAAGTTGCTAAACCAGTTTTAAGAAATGGGGGAAAAGTTTAAAAACACTGAATTTTAAAAACATTGATGTTTTTGGTACGATGTATTATCAACATCGATGTTTTAAATTTGAACATCGATGTTTTGCTATCGATGTCGCATCCCTAATAGGAAGTACCGTTACTTCATACTGAATATTAGCAAGATCTTAACCATGTGAGTGTTGATATTTTTCTAGCTTTTACTTCGTTATGTATGTAGAACCAGGCAAGTAAACATGTTGATACAAATTCGTTTCCAGATATTTCGTGCCATTGGAGGTTCTGGGTGGAGACAACTGTTGTTGAAATGATAGGCAGGGAGGATACGAGAAACACCCCGATTGCTTCATGTACACAACCCTACAATAATGGACTGGACTACAAGATGTAATAGTACGAGGGAAAGAATACATGCTTTAATTGGGGGATGTCCCCCACGTGCTGTAATTACACTAGCAACCCTTCCGGGCACACTTTCAACACGGTTTCGAAACACAGCTATGGGTATTTGTGTCCATTCCTGCTGCAAGAATGTCACCAGCTCAGCTGTAGATTTTGGACGTGGTTCCCTGCTTAACGCGTTTTACATCCATAGTTTACATCCATAGTTTACATCCATAGTTTACATCCATATCTTGATACTCGATTAATTCCCGACGGGAAAGATCCAAGTACAACACCATGTAATTTTAAACCATTGTAAGATGACCAGACCACACCTGTTCAGGCACCCCACTCTCCAAACTTCCACACCACTCCAACGTGAGTGTAAAAGGATTCGGAAAAACATTGGATTTGTGAACATAGGAGTTTAATCCTCCATACCAGTTGCTGTAGGTTTGAAATGGAAAATTTGGTAGGATTTTCCCATTTCAAACTCTAGAGGGATGTTTTGTTTTTACCCACCGTGAAATAAACTCGTCCTGGGGAGGATAAGTAACGAAGTTTCTTCTCATGATGATGCTACTAGTATAGCATTGATGATAGTACGAACAGTAGGAGAACCTTACTAATTAATGAAATGAGATAAATTTACTCGCATGAGGAAATATTTATGTCTCACGTTTTTAGGGCGAAGAGTGTAGTGAGAACGTAAAAATATTGAAGGGGACACAAGAGATTCACACCCCTAATAGTTGGAGCATGTGTTGTGATGGTTTTATGTCCACAATTAATTGAGGTCGGAATTTCAATACTCTGATCACATTATTTTTGTCATCCCGTTTCAAGAACGCCGATTATGCAACGGAAAAACATTGCAAATTGTAGGTTGTTTCCTGTGAATTGGTAAAAAAAGCTTTTTATTGTTTGCTTTTCGATTTTTACCTTCGTCACTGACATAATTTTATTGTATGAAGAAAAGAATGGCGTTTCCGCAAAACAGGGAAAATATTTTACTATAGCCATATTTTTCTTGAATGTAATTGAGAATAATCCCTATTAATTGCCTGAATACATTATCAATTTCTTTTCAGAGCATAGGACTATTTCAGTATTTCAACTTCCGTCATCTTTCAATGTCTTTCGCCTTCGACTTTCTGATGTTCTAATTCACATCACTTTTATGAGCACATATATTATTGCACAGCCTCTTAGGAAATAAATATAGCTCCAGCTTTTTTATTGCCTGATATTAAAGCCAATCTATTTCATAACCTTTTAAGTGAGTGACTCAATTATCATTAGAGGGTTGAAAAATCTGGAACACTTAAAATGATTCTCTTTGTCTGCCATTAATGTACTAATGCTCGTTTAAAATTAATTTTTAGAAGACCAATTGTGTCGCCATCTTTTATTTTGAGGTATGCTTTTCCTGAAGTGATGGAATAAATTATTCTTCTGTGTACATTGAGTAAAGAATAATGCACATTGAGTAAAGAATAATCGCAACTTTAATCTGGCTTCGAATCAAGAAAATATTTTGACAGCAAAAATATACACGTGTTTCATCAGTTAGAAATATCAACACAACGTGTCGGTAGCTTTGTAAAGTTTCGAAAGAAAGAGAGAGAGAGAGAGAGAGAGAGAACCTGTAGGATTCTTGATTTAATCGCAAAAAAAAAAGGAAATAATAATTTGCCTTTGTTATTCTAATGGAGTCAGGGTTCAATGTTAGAGGTCGTTAGTTGGTATTTGGCGTCAGTAAATTTCGGTTTGGCCGTTCATAGACCAAGCATGACAGCTGACACCTAGCTTTTCTGAATTGTTTCGCTTGCACATGACGCTTTATAAAATTCGCTATCGAACCTCAAAAACAAAGAAAATAAAATATTCATTGCAAGTAACTTCCAAGTGTCCCCCCCCCCCGGTGTTTAAGAGAGGAAAATTTCCAGAATAAGCTACTATGAGTTCTTTTTACCATCTGTTGTTTTCTGTTCTGAGTGTTGAAATATGAACGAGCAATTAATTAAAAATTTTACATCAATTAAAAACATGAAAGAAAATGCAAACCTGACTCCAAACAACAATATATACTAGGGAGAAGATCCCCCAAATGCAAGTGACAATGCCTGAACTAGTCTTAGCATTGTTGTGTCGTCGCCTAAAATGCTAGAGTGAAAACAGTACGAACCGTACACATGGGGAAGACAACCAACAGTTAAGAGTTTTAAATTCTTATTATTTCAAAAGCGTAAAGATATGTTCAGTATTTACATCATCACATTAATAGCATTACACCAATACATGTTAGCGTTTGTCATCGAAGTCCAGGGTGGTCACTAGCGTCACCCTCTGCCTCCAGCTCTCAATGTCATCTCTCTTGCTCTCTAACCGTCGTTCGTCCGCAGTTCAAAAAGAACCCAACGGTAAAAGTTGAGATTCAATCAGAGATCTCGTGGTCGAATATCATCTTTTCTAACAGGTCGTTGTAAAGCGGCTGACGAAAGAACAGCAACAGGCGCAAAATAATAACCAATCAGAATATATTCGGCATACCGACGGGTGTGAAAGTTTTCACAGCATGTAAATATGTACGTGTGAAAAACCTTTTCAACCAAGGGAAAATATCTGCCAATGATATACTCGACTTTCTACTCCCAATTTCTAACACTGGATTTTTAGCATAAAGCAGGGGTCTTTAAACCACGGCAAAATAGAGAAAAATAAATTATTCAACTAACAAATTAAAATACATGTAATTGTGTTTGTTTAAAATTTTAATGTGTGTTTTTCGTTGATTTCTCTATTTGGATAATGTATAGCAGCGAGCGACTAATTCTAGAGAATATTTTAGCGTCTTTACTCATTTAAAAAAATTATATCTTCTTTAAAATGCAAACTAGAATATTAAAACTCTATTTCCCCCAAATGTGTAGGTGAAATAAAGGAGATATTACATAAAATTTCCATCACACAATTTGAGTGTTTTACAATGATACATAATCCATATACACTGCAGGTCATCGAAAAGGCAACACTCAAATGGACAAGTGGTATCAAAGCCATATCTAATATACAAATAACATTAGACGAAGGGGTGAAATGATTTAAATTACAGCTCCGTTTGACATGCCGAACGCAAATAAATCCGTATTTTGTACAGTCACCAACAGGCGGCAATAACTGCTGCTCCACGTCTTGGCATTGAAAGAAAGAAGCTTTGAATGTGTGTTTGGGGTATGTGAATCCATGGTGCCTGCTCACGTTGCCAAAGTTCTTCCCACGTAAATCCGAGAGGTCTGTGGTGTGTCCAGTCGTTGGGCGATGATCGACGAGAGGCGTTCGATGGGCTATAGATCTGGTAAATAGACCATGGAAAGTGAAACCTGGTGACAATGAGGAGCTGCTGTACATTGCAGACGTGCATTGTTCTGCAGTGTGACGGGGCCACATTAGGTATGTGGTGTTCCAGTTGTTGTGCGATGGTTCTGGTGAACGAGCGGATCATGGAAAGTGAAACCTGGTGACACTGAGGAACTGCTGTACATTGCAGTCGTACTTTGTCCTGTTTAAAATTAGCCGCAGGCACGTCGTGAAGATAAAAGATGACAGCAGGCTCCTTAACTTCAGAGTTGGAGCGGTGGCTATTGATTGTACCAGCAATACGTACTAGGCAGGTGGAAAGGTACTTCATACCACAAAACGGATCGATCTAAAGGTATGATGATACGTATTGCAAGAATCATTCAGTCTGTCTCAGAGGTTCCTCCAGACTAAGGATGTCACCATTGCAGTGTTTTAGTTCACCGCAGTAATACAAATGGAGTTGGACAAAGTAGAATACCTGTATAAGTTCTTTTGTTACACTTATAAGGTTCGAATTTACAACTGGAACTATCTACATGCCTATTTGCACAACGCAATTAATCAACTAATGTTCCTGAAGAAACAGTAAATTTCTCTTCTCATAGTTTGTCTCTTTTTTTTCCCCCGGGGTATGACTTCCCAGTATAACTTAAATGAGAGCTACCTCGTTCACCACCCTCCTCAGTGGCTTCTCTCGCTCAAGTTCTTTGCCTTCCTCTTCGGGGCATCAACATTTCTCCTCGAATCCCCGTTGCTTCTTTTTCAAATGACACCTCCCACACTCAAGGGGTGACAAATCCCCACACGTGCGAAAGGGTCGTGAAACCGTTAACCGGCGGTCCATTACTAACACCAGGTGTCAGGTGGAAATCGGAGTGCATCAGAGTCGGACGCCGAACCTGAGTTAGTACCACACGTGACTGTCAGCTCCCTTCTCGTGGAAACGTTTATTTCTCCAGTCGCCACGATACCACACCATCGTGGTGCTGTTGGCTGAATTAAGATTTGTATGAAAATACGATGTCGAGCCAGTTGATTGTCCATGTATCGTTTTTTAGGCACCATTTTTTCAGCACCAGAAATTTGTGATGTAGAGGCAAAGGTAGTAACAACAATGGACTTCTTGAAAACAGTTGCCTGCCGCTGCAGACGACGTCGAATTGAACGTGAGGACACAGGACAAGAATTAGGCTATGAGACACCCTAATTCTTGAACTAGGGTTCTTGATGTTACGATCCACAATAGCCATGCGCACAAGATGTCTAACCTCTAGTTAGGGGGTGTGACGAGGCTGATCAGTTCCACCCTCCTGCACCCATCGATTGCATATTCGCACTGCTTTGGCTTGATTTCTTTCTACACGAGCAGCGATTTCTAGGATGGACAATACGCGGTCTCAATAAGCCACAGATCTTCTTCTGTCAAACTCAGTATTTTTTGAAGAGGTGTATAATTAAGCTTCTTTTATACAGTAACAGGGAGGAAACGAATTTCCAGTACTTAAAACCGCCTCTGCTCTCTCCTTTTACGATGCTTCCGGTCTGGTGCACATGATTAGCATATACGTTTCAGTGCTAATAATTTACATACCATTTCATGATCTACCCATCGTGCGAATTTCAAGGATATTGGATGCTTCCTCCAGGGTATTGCAATTTTGTTGGCAGCAGTGTATATCATGGAATGCCACTCTTTCTATCATATATATTAAAATTTTTTTTTGCATTATTTACTGTGACATTTTCGACACGACATGAGTTAAGCTTTCATTGTTTTAATGTGGTCCTCCAATTTATGTTTATAACGTAGATAGGTTTTTATTGGACAAAAGATAGCTTTTTAAATAAATATATAGTTCAAACAACTTAATTTGTGTTTTTTAATAGTTGATTTGTGTTTGAGACTATTATTGTACGTATTATTGTCAATTTTGTTCTTGAAGAACTGTCCTTTGTCCGTTTCCACCAATTTCCTTTCACGATAGTGCATACTTTGATTCATTCGTTCAATTCTTTCACCCTTTATTAGTTGTTTGCAGCCATTGAAATTGTTTCTTTAGGTCCAATCGCGTGTAAGTCAAAGATTCCTTGGCCTTTGCATACCTGTATGTTTTCTTTTAAAAGGCAAATAGCACTCAGAGTTTTTTCTACTTTCACATCTTTTCTTCTTTCACCTAAAAAGACAATAAGAGTTAACAATGGGATAGAAAGGAGGACAAGCATAAATGTGTATTTTCGTGTGATCAAAAAACCTTATCGAAAACATTTGAAAGAATTTGTGTCGCACCGAAATGAAAAACAGGAACATCAGAGAGAGATAGAGAGAGAAGTCATGGTTGAGTGCTTGCAAAGCTCGTGCAACTTTTGTTCACAAAGTTTCATTCTCAATTGAAAATGAAGCGTATACAAAATACCATACACACGACTTGTGTCAGTTCCGTTTAATTTGCAACCTATTTAGTTAATTTTCACCTATTTAGCAACATCTAACAATAAGATATTTTCCTTTCAGTATAAATTTTTAAAGACCATAAATTCCACACTCTTTTATTTTTCTTATTTAACACTTTGTAACAAATAAATAGACGCACCAAGGAGTTGTCCGATTACGAAACAAATTGGTGGAAGAGACGAACAGATATACAAAAACACGCTATTAAAATTTTAGAAAAATTGAATGATTTATTTCAGAGTTTGACCGCTACAAAGGGAGGAAGTCAATAAGGAGTTGGTCCACCTCTGGCCTGGACGCAAGCTGTCACCCGGCTTGCCATAGACTGAAAAAGTACCCGGATGGTGTCCTAAGGAATTTCTGGCCAAAATGTCTCCAGCTATCGGGATAAATGGTCAACATTACGGGATGGTTGCAATTGCCGTCCCATAACGTCCCAAATCTTCTCTGTGGGAGAGAGATCAGGAGACCTAGCTGGCCAAGGGAGTGACGGGAAAGCTTAAAGACAATTCATAGCAACACGCGAAGTGTGCTGCCGGGCATTATCGTGTTGAAAAGTCCGGGCTGTCGCTAAAGGAACGGTAACACAAACGCTCGTATAATGTCGTCTACGTTCTGCTGTGCTGTAAGTGTGCCAGAAATTACTACCAAAGGGGTCCGGTTATCAAAGGCCCCGGTGTACCTGAGTGATCTTTTCTCCCTTTCATCTTTCCTCTCCTCTACCTTTCTGCTTTTTGCTCTTTCTTCATCCCTCACTGTGGTTGCCTCTTCGGAGGTGAGGGCTCTCCTTGAGAAGATTTTCGCCACTCTATTGCTTTCAGCTTCTCTTGGGGATTATGTCTTCGGAAAAGGTGATCCTGGAGATTGAGGGACAGCATAAACTACTTCGACTCTTGCTTCGAACAAACAGGAAATGTACTTTGGTCCCAGTACATTAATCGGCTGGTAGGTATATCCTGCTTTGGCTAAGGACTTTCTCACCAACTAGCTCCTTAAGGCAGTCATAGAGGTGACTTGGGTCCGTATAGTCCCTGGTTAGTACTGGTACAGAAACCTGTACCCTCTCGTGTCGCAAAAGGAACGGTAACAACCTGTCGTAGAATGTCGTCTACGTATCGCTGTGCTTTAAGTGTGCCAGAAATGCTACCAAAGGGGTCCAGCTATTAAAGGAGATGGCATCCCAGACCATAACGCCCTGTTGTGGGCATGTGTGGCGTGCGATAGTAAAGGTATGATCCCCACGCCACCCTTGACGTCTGCGTTCTGCTGTTGTCGTCAGGACACAGTTGGAAACGGGATTCGTCACTAAAGACTATACGCTTCAAATCAGCGCCGTTCGAAGTTGATTGAGCCCGGCACCACTGTTGGATAACTCCTTCTTGGTGCGTCGATTTTTTTCGTTATAGAGTGTATTTCTGAGGTCTCTATTTTTTAATTGAGCAACGGCAAATTTAACATTTGTTAACAAATTCGCCCTGGTAGGTAATAGAATTAAGAATCCATATGGAAGAGTAAGATCCACCCCACGCACACGACGGTCTTTGGTTTTACTGAGTTTCTAACTCCCAACCCGCCAGTTACTAATACGTTCAACTGAGCTAAAAACTAGATCGATTCAAATAAAAGCTGTTTATTAGGAAATTCACAAACTGCTTCAGTAATGAAAAATGGGATTTCAAATCACTTCCTGAACGAATATAATAAAAAAGTTTTAGCGAAATTGTAAAGAATATATTTCAAACGGCACTCGAAAGAATGTTCTTAAAATCTCACAATGAAGGATAAGGAGGGGTAAGTTCATTTTCAATCCCTATTTTCAAACTCTTGATAAAGTAATTAAACATTGTTCACCCGACAAAACCAACTTGTCACTATTCGGCTTTGGTATCTAATTAGTACGAAGATTCCAATAAAGAAATTTAACGCCGTACTGGACTGTTTACAATTACCCCACGTGTTTACAATTACCCCTGAAAGTAGGGATAATTGTAAACAACGATTTTCCTCGTGGGATTGAATATTGAATAAGTGACAGCATGAGAAGTAGTCCTGGCAGTAGAAGGAGCTCCAATGGTATTTTTACCCTTCTAATATTATGTTTAAAATAACCCCGTTAAGATATTTACATTTACCAAATACTCCCACTTCTAAACCCCAACAAAAGATAGTGACACTTGAAAATTGCATTGATCATGCGGTGAACTTCCAGGATTACATAAGAATAAAGAATTCAAACATTTAATGAACAAAAAATTTATTTATTGTAATTAAAAAAAAAAAAAAAAAAAATTAAAAAAAAAAAAAAATTTAAAAATACAGACAAGGTTTGAAAAACAAACAAACATTACATTTCTTACACATTAACAGTACCCTCATATTGGAAAATTTCTTTACGGCCTTCTTTGCTACAAGTTGGAGTAGGTAAAAGTGCTTTGACATGGTCTTTGGTGACACAGAATTAGTCTTTTTTAACCACAGCGAATTTAGTCGATGCATTTGAGTCCGGTGATCTGAAACTCCTCTTCTAAAACGACATCCACCCTTCATACATACGAAAAATGGGTTTTCTTTCTCTTTCCCCTTCAACACCTCAAGCAGAAAAGTAGTCGTTTCAAAGCCTTCAATGAATGGCTCTAAAACATTTAACTTCCCCAACAAGCTAGTCTTCTATATTTTGCTTGAATGCTTGAAGAACTTCAAACTCTTCACCGTCAATGTTAGTCAATACTTTCAGAAGCTCCTCATCCTCGCTGTCCTCGAGTTCTGATTTCCTTTCCATTTGTTTCTTTCTTGGTTTCTTGCTTACTTCAGGCTCTTTCACTATCTTCTCGCCAGGCTTCATTTTGTTCTTTTTCTTTTCTGCCTCCTTCAAGCGTGACAGTACTTGGTCAGTTGTAAAAAAATCACCATATGTGTAAAGTTTTAGTAAATAAGTCTTACTGCTCCCCAAGAACATGAAAAATGCAATAAAACGCAATTCAAACCTACTAAATACGATTAAATACAAAATTACACGGGACAACATATTGGTTTTCCATCCAAATTGAACGAAACTATTGGCAAAGTTATGTTTACAATTACCCAGTCCCTTGAAAAATATGGGATAATTGTAAACATTCAACTGTAGGTGTATTAAAGTTCCCAGAAGCAAAAGACAGTAATTTTCTGTTCGACAGAAACATAACTGACCGTAGTAAAGAATTGGAACAACAACTAAAGATTAAATATACTATGGAGGGCAGCAGAAAATGCAGCACACAGAAACTTTCAACCATAAATTTTTCAACTAAACATATTGCTATCAGCTGTGGTTGAAAGAAATGCGGAATCACCATATTGCATCCTCAGGGTTGCCAGCTTTCATATTTCACAACTCTTTAGTTTCTCGGAATCCCACGTGGGCGCTTGTATAACTTGTTTGCAATTACCCCGACTGAACCTATATATTTATAATGTTTTAAAACACAAATAAAATACTATGGCATTTCAATGAGAGAAAAAAGGAATACCGGATATTAAAAAATACACTGTATGGGCAAAAGTATTTGGACACTTCAAAAATTCGGAGAAGGATCCATCTTAGTGTGTCTTTTTTTAACCTAGTTAGGCCTCGGCCCATTGCTTTATGTACCTGGTACAATGAACTCTGACGTCTACCTCGACGTTCTGGATAATACGACCGTGCCTACACTATGGCAATGCTACGGCGATAACGGTTGTTTCTTTCAACAGGATTGAGCTTCATGTCATTCTGCAAAACATGCGCTGTACTGGTTTCCTGAAAATGAGGTGAATTTGCTTTACTGGCCTGTTCAAAGCCCCGATCACAATCCGATCGAGTACTTGCTGGACAAACTGGAGAGACACGTATGACGCACGCCACGCACGCCCATGTTCACAACAATCTCTTCTCACAGCCTTGCAAGACGCAGGGCGAGCTATTCCTGCACGGACTTTCAGAAAACTTGTGGAAATTATGCCTCGACGTGTTGCAGCTATAATACAAGCAAAAGGAAGGCCAACCGTTACTAAACAGAATGATAAAGCACTTTTTCTGAAAAACATGCAGTATCCAAATATTTTGTCCCTTATAGTGTATTGGGCTACCACTATACACACGCATAAGTAAATGAATATGCAATGCAGAACTGTGTCGTGAAGAAATGCTGGAATAGATTTATTCACGGGAGAGATAATTGAATATAAATGTTGAATGAGTGATATGTTGACTTGTGAAAAAACATTGAGATTTTTTTGTTTTTTTATTTAAAATAGATATTAATCAATACCATTGTGAAGTTGTGTTTTTAAGGAATTTTGGACTGTCTTAGAGATAAGTGAATGTTAACGTAGACTCAATGAACAGATGTGTGACTTGAAGCAATGCTACTTCACTCATTCCATCCAGAAGAAAAATAAACAAAGGTCACGTAATATTCACATAATATGTCACGTCCCGAATAATGGCCGTCACGTGTTCTCTCGCCCATGATAACCATCAGAAACGAGAGTGACAATGTGTTTCAATTATCCCGTCGGACATTCGGCCGTAACCGCTGCATAATTAACAGCGCCTGTTTGGATACCTGTTTGAAGACAACCTTCGCAGCAAAGCGCACTGCGTCGTCCACTCTTCTTGAACAGGATTCGCTCCTCTGCTACATGTCCAAAGAGTCTTAATTATGGACCTCATTTTGCTAGTTCGAACCGGGCCGTGGAACATTTAAATTATTGTTATTTCACTTTCGGTCCACTTGGGTCAATGATCTTGTGGCTTCTAGAACCATTTCACTCAGAGAAAGTGTGCATTAATTATGCGAGAATCGAGTTTTTGTCGGTGGACCTCTTGATGACCGGAAATCGTGCTCGAACGAAATAAACAATCAGTTTGCCTTCGGGTGTTCTCGGGGCTGGAATACTTATTGGAGAATTCCTCGTAACCCTACGGGTTTGCTTGCATCTAATGTCAAAAACGACGAATCTTTGACTCGTCGGATTTTATTTTCTTGTAAGACTGGTCATACGTTTGGTTTTCATGAGAAGATGTAACGTTAAGATTTGGCAATGAACCAAGAAAATACTGAATCTTTCGTCTAATTTAAACTACGAATCTTTCACGTGCCAGCTTTTTTCTTCTTGTAAGACTGGTCATACATTTGGTTTTCATGAGAAGATGTAACGTTAAGATTTGGCAATGAACCAAGAAAATACTGAATCTTTCGTCTAATTTAAACTACGAATCTTTCACGTGCCAGCTTTTTTCTTCTTGTAAGACTGGTCATACATTTGGTTTTCATGAGAAGATGTAACGTTAAGATTTGGCAATGAACCAAGAAAATACTGAATCTTTCGTCTAATTTAAACTACGAATCTTTCACGTGCCAGCTTTTTTCTTCTTGTAAGACTGGTCATACATTTGGTTTTCATGAGAAGATGTAACGTTAAGATTTGGCAATGAACCAAGAAAATACTGAATCTTTCGTCTAATTTAAACTACGAATCTTTCACGTGCCAGCTTTTTTCTTCTTGTAAGACTGGTCATACGTTTGGTTTTCATGAGAAAATGTAACGTTAAGATTTGGTAATGAACCAAGAAAATACTGAATCTTTCGTCTAATTTAAACTACGAATCTTTCACGTGCCAGCTGTTTTCTTCTACAGACTGTTTGCGTTTTAATGTTCGGGATTGGATGTTATTTTATGGCATTGAGTCCACTGGGGACATATTATGCCAAACTCAAGGTAAAAATTCGAACTCAAATTCATTATTCTGACTTTAAAGTCATTTCATTACGCGTAAATATTGGTCTAAGATATCTTGTGTAAGAGATACGAATATAAGAGCTCAGATATGTACTCTAACAATAAAATGAAATGAGTCATGTGATAATAAAATGAATACTATTTAAAATTATATACGCGATGGAATAAACCCAATGTCATGTAAAAAGCTGAAAATATTTGGAAGAGGATTCTCTCCAACCATGTCTTCTAAAGCCAAGGTATATGAATTTAAAATGTTTTGGTCGTTGACAATTAAAATGACAACATTCTATCAAAATGTGTTTTACCGTTAGTGGGCAAATTCAGTAATTGCAAATAGGATGATCTTCGAGGAAGAGGTTTCTATGGATTATCCGCGTAAGTCCAATACGTAGGCGTGTTATTACTACATGCTGCCTTCTTAAAGGTAGCGCGATTTCCATTCAGATATATTTGGTTTAATCGAATGAAGTTTGTTCTCCGTTTGTTAATTCCACTCGTTCTGCCATTTTTCTTCTAAAAATTTGTAAAGGCTAGATTTTAAGTTACGATAAGGATTTTAATATTCGGGAAAGTAGATGTTTCATAGAGATTTGGCATCAAAGCATGAGAATGCGGAAACCTTGATCTAATTTGAATAAACGGTAAAATTCAAAACCCATCAGAGATCATCTGGACGAACACCACCTTCCGAGGACGCTCTATTTCCCCTGTTCTTCTCAAGTCGTTGAAAACGGTGTGACGAAATAGCAGCACCTGGCGCTAAACACTAACCAATCAGATTATATTCGGCATTCCGATGACACAATGGAGTAGGCATCTGTTCTGCAAGTGACCCTTTCCAAAGGTCAAGCACAACACAGTTTCTCACGTTGTCTCAGGCTAATACCTCCTGCTCCAGGAAGAAATAATAAAACACACCCCTGTCTTTGTACTTTCAAGGTGTTTGTGAGTTGACAACTTTAATATTTTGCCTTTCCGTTTTTGAATAACAATATAATTACAAGAAGTAAATGCAAAAAAAAATCGTACTAAACTGTATTTTAAACGACGGAGTGCTATAAACACATTCACTTTACCACGAGCAACACAAGAAAACATTTGAAATTTGAGAACAAATGTTTGAAAATTTCCATTACAAATATTTCTGGAATTTGGTCCTCTTAGGTCCTGGTGTTCAGGATAACGACCCTTGTCACTTCTCCCTCTAGCTACGCCATTGTTTCTACGTGTAAACCTTGGCATGGTATTGAAGTTTGGAGAGTGTGGTGTCATCTTATGAGGGACTCCTCGTCATGTGAACGCGGCTCAAATTAACGTGGTGTTGTCCTCGGAACTTTCACTTCGGGTTTGATCCCGGACCGTCGCCAATAGCTTGTTGTGTTGTTCCAATGAGATACGATATGATTTGCAGCATTTTATAATTACTGAATCCTAAGGCCCATATTAAAAAAAAAATTGACATTTTCTCCTGCTGTTTTGGGGTATTACAAAGTAATGAAGCAGAATTAATCTCTGTACTTCTAAAAAACTAATACCCGTATTTTAAAACATAGCTTGTGCAGAAAATGAACGCATATACACTGACGAGCCAAAACATTATGACCATCTCCACATATTTCAATGAACTCCTCTGGATGACGTGGAGGGGCACGTGATTAAGTGAGAATGTTATTTAACTGCTGCTGGAGAAGTTAAGTAATCATTCTTGCAATTAGTACTGTTGCGAATGATGGTAAAGGCTGCTGATCTAAGCGAATTTGATAGAGGGCAGATCATAATGGCTCACTCGGAACGAGTATCACCGAAACTGCACGAATGGTAGGTTGTTCAAGATCTGTCGTTGTTAGTATTCATGCAATGTGGATAAATGACTGTGACACCAGCAGTAGACGCCAAGGTGTTAGTCGTCCACGCGTCATCAAATAAAAAGGACGTCGGAGACTTTCCCGCTTGGTAAAGCAAAATCGGAGCGAGACAGTGGCTCAGCTGACACCCCTATACAATGCAGGTCCAAGAGCAAGTGTTTCGGAGTACACAGTTCAGTGGACACTGTTAGATATGGGACTGTGCAGCAGACGTCCCATTCGTTTGCCTCTGTTGACCAAGCGTCATCGTCAACTACGTCTACAGTGGGCCCGGGACCATCGAGACTGGATGAGTGGAAGAGAGTTGCCTGGTCAGATGAATCAATCCCGATTTTTCATTCATCACGTCGATAGTCGTGTCGGGATACGCCGTCTGCCAGGCGAACAGTTGCTCCCCTCTTGTACAGCAGGTCATACACTGGCTGGTAGTGGCGGTATTATGCTTTGGGCGACGTTCTCATGGGCGACTCTGGAACTCGTTGTTATGGTAGAACAGACCATGAACGCTTCGAACTATCTGAACATCATTGCGGATCAGTTGCATCCATACATGGTGTCTGTCTTCTCATCTGGAAATGGAATCTTCCAGCAGGACAACGCCTAATGTTACAAGGCTCGGATTGTGTTGGAGTGGTTCGAAGAGCATACAGATGAATTCCACTTAATGTCCTGGACACCTAACTTGCCGGATCTTAATCCGATAGAGCACATTGGAGGTGTTATGGAGCGACAGCTCAGAGCCCAAACACCACCATGTCCGAATATCTCGACTTTGCGTGACCGCTGCTTGGACATTTGGTATAACCTGTCTCCAGTCATATACCAAGAACTTGTAGCATCTATGCCCAGGCGAGTTGCAGCTGTTTTGCAGGCCAAAGAAGACGCAGCACGTTATTGAGTAGGTGGTCATAATGTTTTGGCTCTTCAGTGTAGTTCGTTGGTTGTTTTTAGACATAAACTTGTTGATTTGTTTTAACCGTTTGACTACGATTATAGATATAACAAGCGCGAGAGATTATTTCTTGGCGCGATTCTAATAATTTCCAAGGTACAAGGTTGTAACGACAGTTGTAGAAATTCTTTTTTGGCGAGATTCTTATAACTTTCAAGGTACAACTGATGTACTGGCCGTTGTACAAATTCATTCTTGGCGCGATCATGGTACAACTGCTGTATCAGCCGTAGTCTAAAGGTTAAGAATAAGAATGAAAGTAAAAATCATGTTCATCGAACATTCTCTCACTTGGAATTTTGAAGTTGTATTTTTTTAGAATATTGAAAGCGCGATGGGACAGTATGGTATCTGTTTAGTACATTTAGAGATATTATTCTTTATAAATTGCATTTGCGAAGGATTTTATTTGATTTCAAATAATCAAGCCCAAGAAAAAGAACTCTTATTGAATAAGGAGAAAGTTTACCCTACCTTACTGCACACAAATTGTCGGTAGTACACGGGGATACCAGCCGATACTTAAGAACGGCCCCCCGTTCAGTTTTCGACAGTATCTGTAAGACATTTTAATCCACGTTGTCATGAGAATTTCCCATCGACAGAAGAGGATCATTTTAATGAATATCAAAAGCAACTTGGGTGTTCTAAGTATTGTCCACTTTCTATTTAGTTCCATCACCGAAGCTACAGTTTAAAAACTCCATTGTGACGCTAATCGTGTGAATTCAAACTTCAGCAAATTACTAATGATATCTTGCAATTGCATGTAAAATTTTAAATAATTGCTTGGACATGTTTGACAGCTTGACAATATTTCAATTGAGCACGTGTTAGAGAAATAGGCATTATTTGTTTTTAGCGAATGGCAAAAGCTGGATATAAACAACATGAAATCAGCCATTACGAGATTCATTCGCAATTTTATTTCTTCGCTGAAAATAATAAGACTTATGCAATTTCTAAAACCACACGGATGGAAGGTAAGAGTAACATTCCGAATCGGCATCTGCTAGTTGATTGGTCAACTAACATAGGCCGATTCGGCAGCATGAAATCAACCACTACGAGATTCATTCGCAATTTTACTGCTTCGCTTAAAAATGTGAGACTTATGTACATGTGCATACAATTTCTAAACAACACGGAATGGAAGGTTCGAGTAAAATTCCGAACCGGAATAGGTTAGTTCGAACACGAATCGGCATAGGATTGGTCAACGGCGAGAAAACGATAAACGTCGCCAAAACGGTGGCGATAAATCACATTTTAAGGTAACTCCGACATGTGTTTACAAGAGAGCATATGGGTAACAGAAGTAAAATCTTTCTTTTCCATCTGGTTTGTTTTTGTGTACTGAACACCCCCTCCGATACACGGGTCTGCTACTTTCAAAATATTTCATCGGTTGAGTCAATTTTGTTGAGCCAACCTTTCACTCGAATCACTTTCTTCTCACTTGAACAAATATTTTTGTCCCACTTCCCTTCTTTTCTGGGCATTTAAATTTTGGTGGAATAACACAATCGGTTATTTCGGAGAAAAACGCTCGCTTCATTCTCTCTTTCTTTCAGGCTTTTACCTCTCTTGCTGTATAAATAGGTGGCAAGTCGAACTGCGATGTCATTTAACTGTTATCGCAGACAGTTCCGTACTTCGAGGTTTCCTGCATATCTTCCCACGCCGCGTTTTTGAGATGTTTTCCTGCAGATTGTCATCCGGGAAAAAGGTCCTCGCGGATTGTCTTCCAGGTGAAAATGTGGGTTAGTGGCATTGCGGAAATATTCCCTGGGTCGAGTTGCAGAACAATGCTCTGCCAGTCCTCGGCATTAGAAACGGATCAGGTCCTCTATGCAAATAGGATTGGATTTATGGATAGGCTGAATTACCACGTGAAAATGTGGGTTAGTGGCATTGCGGAAATATTCCCTGGCTCGAGTTGCAGAACAATGCTCTGCCAGTCCTCGGCATTAGAAACGGATCAGGTCCCCTATGCAAATAGGATTGGATTTATGGGTAGGCTGAATTACCAGTTGCGCTGAATCCGGTTCTGACGAGGGCAGCAAAACAAATCACGAGTAAAATCATTTTGGGGTAAATTTTATGTAAAAGCATCCAGTTGGAAGCATCAGATTATTGTTTTCCTCATCATCTAACCGTGTTTCAAAATTACGTGGTGCTGTCCTCGGGATCTTTCCCTTGGGGATTGATCCCGGACCATCGTCAATAGCTTAATGTGTTGCTACAGTGCAACGTTACGTAACTACTTACCACTTCGTTGCCCACCTGCGAGTTAAGAGCGGCACCAGTTCTATTCCTCCTTCGGCATATTTCTCTGTGCCAGTTTCATGGGTGTGGATGTCCATTCATTTGACTCTGTAGGAGCTTTGTCAATTATGGCTCTTTTTGCCATAAAACCTACTCAACCAATCTACCACTTCCGAAGGATGCAGATAGTCGAATCTCTTCATTCAATCATTCTTCGGTTCGAGTTGCAGAATACCTTGCTGTTTGTTTTGGGGTATTGGTACCGGATCACATTGCTACGGAAAATTGGGTTGGATTTATGTTTAGATAAGATGGAAAGTTGCCGAGAATGTGCAGTTCTCACAAGGACAACAAAATAAATCACGATTCAAATCGTTTCTTGGGTGAATTTTACGTGAAAACATCTGGTTGAAGGTGCCAGTTTATTTTTTCTGGAGCATAATTTCTGCCTGAAGTATATTAATATTCATCAATGCAGTACGTCGTAGCTACTTCCAATGGGAAGGGGGTTACCGTGGCTCAATGGGGGTTTTGCCCATCGCGCTACCAACCTGAGAACTAAAGGCGGTACCGGTTGGGTACTCTTTGGGTTTATTTCTGTGTCAGTAAAACTTTGTTTGGGGTGACTCGGAACTTGGCTAAACATGGGATCTTTGTCCCAAACAATCGAACTCAACCACTCTACCATTGGCGATGGTCATTCGAAGCGATTCGAATCATTCTTAGGTTTGAGTTGCAAAATACCTTGCAGTTTGGTCTGCAGTATTGTGAACTGATCGGGTTTCTGCAGCAAATTGGGTTAAACTGATGGATAGGCAAGATAGAGGGTGGCCGAGAATCCAGTTTTGGCAAGAGCAACGAAATAATTCACGATTAACCTTAAGAACACGGTCGGTACAGGGTCGCTCCAAAAGAGACGTTAGACTATGGTCGGTACAGCAGTTTTATCTCGAAAGTTATAAGAATCTGGCCAGTTCTATCTAGCCGTAGTCAAAAGGTTAAAATCTTTTATTGGGTAACATTTCATGGGAAAACATCTAGTTAAAAATGCCAGTTTATTTTTTCTGGATTATAATTTCTGCCTGAAATAAATTGTTTCTTCATATGTGCAAGACACTGCATCCACTCCCAACGGATGCAGGTAGTTGAATTGTTCTGTGGTTCGATTGGTTGGTATTTCATGACGCCAGGACCAGATCTGGCCAAGCTGCGCCAAACATTGTATATATATATATATATATATATATATGAATCAAAAGTCAGGTGATAAAAACTAAATATAGTTTATAAAACCCATGTCTTTTAAAAATAAAAACAGATTTTTTTGGTAAGGATCTGATACTTTAGTTTGAGAATTACTTGCTGTTCTTCAGCATTGGTAACGGATCAGTTTCTGGTTGTAACTAGAGTTGAATTGGTGAATATTCAAGATAGTTATTCACAGAGGTTTTCTGTTAGCGGGATATAACAAAGTAGGTCACGATCAAAGGCATTACTCGTGTTAATTGCTGCATCTATGATAGTTAAACTCTTGATTTTATTTCTTTCAGAAAGAGAATTTCAATCTGAAATAATTTGTAACACCCCTTTCGAAGTAATAGAGGTGATCAGAAATTATCTATACCAGCTACAGAATGAATGATTGGTGATTGATTTTATAAAATAGCACAGGATTTCGTAGGTGAAACATGAATGCATTGGTATGATTTCAATGGTTTATCCCTGAAATATTTAGGTAATGGTAATTGGTAATGGTAATTTTAGTTAACGTCGTACTAGAGCAGGGGTAGCCAACCTTTTACATACCATGCGCCAATTTTTTTTCACATACGAGTTCCGATGCGCCATGTAACCGCACCTTTTCTACCTTACGTCCATTGTCCTACCATATCCTTAATAATAAAAGTATGCTTATAGACATAATTTTTTAATAAAAGTATGTTTATAGACATAATTAACATTTTTAAATGCTTTAACTATTGTACGTAAAACAATGTCTATTACAGCACATAAGCATCACTTACCATCAATAAGACTTTTGAGCCTGTTTGGATTTCGTTAGTCTTTCAATGTTTGGTGTAAAGTTGTTACTGAGAGCAACAGAGAATTTTTCAAATTTGAATCATTCATTCGCTACCTCGTTTTTCGTTTAATGAATTTCATGGATGAAAATGCTTGTTCGCTTGTAAACAAAGAATATGTAGGCGCAAGAATGCAATGCGCCACTTGTAATCATCAAATGCGCCAAGTTGGGCGCATGCGCTACAGGTTGGCCACCCCTGTACTAGAGCAACACAACGGGCTATTGACGACGGTCCGGAATCAGTCCCTTAAGGGAAAGATTCGTGGACAACACCTCGTAATTCTGAAATATTTAGGAAAAATAGAGAAAATATAATAAGGCAAAAAAGTTAGTCGAAAATTTCAACGCACGTGATACATTTCTTCGTGGGATACCATAAAGTTTAAAAGAGCGGGTTTTCTAGGTTTATATATAGTTTTAGCCTTTGCCCCCATAAAATAGTAAAACACAACTAAAATACTTATATTGTCATCAGTAAGCATTGAAATAGAGTTGACCTTAATAGAATAGGTACAATATCCGCACTATATTATTGTGATTTCTTTTTTGTTGTGCTGCATCAGTATAACTTTTATTAAAATACCTACCCACTTTTTTTTTCAGAATCATTCGATATGCGTAAAAAAACTCAGCAGAATTTAGCTTTCGAAAGTATTTAAGGTAAATTTTGTTTCCAACGTATACATATACAGTATAAAATACACTTATGTTAATTAAACAACTTAATTTTAAAACATAATACGTTGAAAAAACACATACTATACTTTTGAAATAAATAATGAAATCGTATGAGTGCGAGCTCTGAAAATTGAGAATATATTATGCAATACTTACAATTTACGTTTTTTTTTTTTTTGGGGGGGGGGACACACAGAGAACCTGCAAACACACTGATAATGTGAATTATTCTTCGTTTATTTAGATTCCAAAAAAGGTTTCCTGCGCAAAAATTTTGCACATTCCAGTTATATAATGCTGGCAAACCGTTCCAAACCGGGTTTTACTGGTTAAACTATAAAGTGTCACATTTACTTTTCTGATTGGTATATTTCAGTTGAGACTAGGGCTAGCTAAATACCTGCTAATAGAAACTGGTTCGGCCGAAATTGTGTTTGGTCACAACTCGTTCTGTTAAATGGTGACAGTTATAAAAAGCCTAGCTCTATTTTTAAGAACTCTGATTCCGGAATATGTAATTTGCTTTGTAAAGAGAAAAGGAAGAACGCGTTTACTTATACGGGGGGCCTTGTACACGTTTTTATCTTACTTCTCCATCAGAATAAGAAATTTTGAGTATGCAAAATTGTTATTTTACGATAGCAGTCTTCGGAGTTATTACTAATTTGGCATGAAGGTTATTAGTAACTGTTGTTTCAGGTTACGTTAAGAATCAACAACTAGTGGTTAGTGCCATAAATGTGATAATTGTAATTTTCAGGTATTAAAAATTACAAAATTAATAGGGCTTAGCCTAAGGTTGCCCGAACATATCTTTTAGAAAGAACATGTCCTCTTTTTTTGCTCAGATTTTTTTTTTCACTCTCTTTTTGTCTTCTTTTGTTCGGTTGTTCATTTTTTGTTCTATTCGCTCATTTCGGATTACGTTAAAAATATATATTTCACATTTCATACATTACGAGCAAACTGTACGATATTCATATTGCTTACTATATGGTTATGTAAACCACAGCTATTCAAATACGTACTAGATCTAGTACATTGTACGAAATTTGTATTATTAAAACGCATCTACGTATAATAGAAAGTTCAACCTCTAGTGTATATGGTACTCCATGTTAAAACGCCTAATTATGAGATCAAATAGATAACCAATGAGAATTAGATTCGTGTTAGAATAATACGAATACGAAATATTGTTCTTATTATATCAGAAAGAATAGCAAGACGGACGATTCGCAGCCTTTTTTTTTATTTGGAAGGAAATTGCGTTGCTAACCTTTTTTGTTACCATTAAATCAAAGTCAATAACTCAACTATGATTGCTGCGCACAAACAAATATAAAAAGTAAAATGTTTAATTTCTATTAATTAGATATGTATCTACTATTATTTTGTTGCGCTATGTTTGTTGGCTTAAAAATTGGATTTTCTTATTTTTTTCAACGTTTTGAAAGAAGACTTAAATAAATGGTAAATATTTTCATTTATAATTTCAAATATTATTTTTTTATTATATACCTAACTATTGCACTAATAATGCTTGATTTTTCGCGTCCTCTTTATTTTTAAATAATTTTATCAAATGTTCTCTCTTCTGATATTTTTCTTCTGATAACCCTAGTTGAGCAACTATTCAACTGTCCAGTTACCTAGAGCTTTAGAATTTAAACACGCATCCAAACAATAAAATTCTTATGATCCTGTAAAAAATATTTTAAAACTTTTGATTGCGGAAGAGTTACAGGGTGATCATAAAGTAACTTTTCCTGTATAAGAACCCATATCGACTGCTATTTCCAATGAATTGGAGTGAAACTTTGGAGAGTGGGGTGCCACTCAGTTCATACGACCATATAATAGCATCAACCATAGCATATTGACCATATAATAGCATCAGGTCATATGATAGCTCTGACCCGATAGGTAGGAGAACTTTCTAGCTACTGACGCTTTCTATGTTGACCTTGCATGACCTTCTTGCTATTGACGAAATCTACATTGTTTCACAACGCAAACCACAATGCACTCCAGCATCGAAACTTTTGATAGTCTATTTTGATAAATAAAAAGTAGGGATTTGAGACGCGAAGGAAGAAGTTTATCAAGTACGCATTTAGGATTTCAGTATACACACTATATCATATCCAGAAAACAGTATGGTACAATCTCAGGAAAAAGCTACGGAGGTAAAAGTCAGTGCAACATTATATTTCTTGACCTACTCTATATGGACAAAAGTATTTGGACACTACAGGTTTTTAGAAAAATGGCTTTATTATTCTATTTAGTAACGGGTAGGCCCTCATTTTACTTGTATTACAAATACAATACGTCGAGGCATACTTTTTACAAGTTCTCTGTAAGTCTGTGTAGAGATAGATCGCCAAGCATCTTGCAAGGCTGCGAGAAAAGACTGTTGTGAAGATGGACGTGCGTGGCGATGTCGAACTCGTTGCTATAGTTCGCTCCACAAGTGCTCGTCCAGCACACGTTTTGCAGTGTGATATGGAGCTCGATCCTGTTGGATGAAACAACTATCATCTCCGTAGTATTGCCACAGTGTAGGCAATGCCGAACTATCCAGAACGTTGAGCTACAGGTCAGCGTTCATTGCACTAGATACATAAAGCAATAGGCCGAGGCCTAACCAGGAAAAAAAGTCCCACACTAAGATGGATCCTCCTCCGAATTTCTGCAGTGTCCAAATGCTTTTATCCATATAGTGTATTACATATAGATAACTTCTTTAAACTTTCCTATGAAATTTCCTTCTGTACCAAAATATTCTTGGCATTCCTAGAATAATTAGGTACGGGAACCATCAAATTCCTGTGCACAGCCTCTGCAATTAAAACATACATCTCTATTAGATGAATTTTTTGAGCGATATTATAAATAAAAATTCTATACTTTCTCAAATCCATACCATGAAAGTAAGGAAAAGAGAGAAATTTAGTGAGTTCAGAGTGAAATTTTTCACTTACACGTTTCGAATATCAGGATACCGACCATGGTATATCCAAGAAACCGTATGGCCCGATGCAAGGTGTAATCTACGGAGTTAAACGTCATTATATTCCTTGATAAACTGCAAATAGATAACATTTAAAATTTTCTTTGTGTGCAATTAGAGGGTGAGCAGTCACTGATTACAGTGAAATAAATATATCTGCAATTAAAATACACATATCTACTACAGTGAAACTTCGATTAACCGTCAGGATAAGGACCATGACGGTTAATCGAACAGACGTATAAAAGAAAAACCTCAACCCATCCATTGCTTACAAACGAATGCAAAAAACTGCACGTTTACGAATTGGAAATACACTGCATAGACCTGTATTTATAGAAACACACAAACAAGATACAATTTATACTAAGTTCAGTATAGAATATATGTACACATATTGTTACAAGAACTTACGCTCTATACGTACATATAGATTCAAATTTTAAAATAGAATGTCAATTTCTTTTGTTCTTTCGAGACTCGTGCTTTCAGAGCGGCAATGTTCCATACTTTACGTAAGAGAAGTATCTACGTTGCGATTGCCTCTTATCGATGATTTTTCGACGCAATCTGGTTACTGTATATATAGAGTACATTATTTATTACTTATAGTTATTACAACACTCTACCTGTGTGATGTAATAACTATTACATCGAGTCCAAAGTTCGCACATCATAAGGTTGCATATTCAAATCAAATTGAAGTCCAATTCCAGTTCTATTTTAACATCTATTTATGAACAAAGACATGACACTAACAAACACGATGACAATGAAACAAAGAGAATGGATAGGTCCATTCCAACGTAGTCTTCCTTCGACCACGTTCCAAATAAATCAGGCGAATTCCCCATCGGGTAGGGAAGATGCGCGTTTCAAATTCCCTTTCATAGGGGTTATCACAAGATCTGTGGCTAAGGTGCCAAAACCTGTATGTGTGCTAAGTACTCAGTGTATATAAGTACTAATAACTTTTAATATTTGATAAATTAACTTTTAATAACGAGCTGACGGTTAACAGAAACTGACGATTAATTAAAGTTTTATTGTACATTATTTGGGGCTCAACAAGAAGTAAAATTTCCCATTTTCTGAGAACTGATATAAAATAACCGCAGAGGACAAACGAAACCAGATTAAATATTGTATTCCGATGTACCGAGACGAGGTCTACACTTTGGGGAATTGGAATGTTACATTTTAATGTGACGATCATGTTCCAAACGTTATCAGAAATAAACATATAAAACATGAATAGTATAATCTTAACGTAACTATCACAACATCAGCATTCTGAACAAAATGCTATTTCGAAGTGTGCCATGAAAGGTCTTTTTGTGTCGCAGAACTAGTACGCAACGCTCTCGAATTTACTCGTGATCCAGTTTCATTTACTTGATATTTAAACTTGGGAAGTGTAATGGCACATGGGGAAGATATATTTGTAATCAGATTTGCTGAAATTCATTTTTTATCTCTCTTTTCACAACCTGCAACACCTATTATAAGATAAGCAGATTTGAGAGAGTTTTTGGAGATAAGTTGGGATGGTGTGTTTTCAAGATGATAAGCCTCCTTCCTCCCCAGATCATAGAGTATATTTACTCCCAATTTACGGAAGCCATTTTCGAGATAATGCTGAAGTGGGTGTATGCACTTTTATTTTTCTAGATTTGATAGTGATTCAGTGTGTTTATTTTATCGACACGTGTGTCTCATATTTTGTGAGTGAATCGTACACATACTGTGTAAAAGCTGTATGAAAGCTGTCAGTTCTGTGGCTAAAAATTAAATTAAGGGCCCTTAGAAACTTTGTATCCGTTTTTCTATTGAGGTATACTAGTTTCTTCATTTGAGCTCTCTGGTTTTAATTGTTCACTAGTCCCACCATTCTACGTATCTCTACAACAACTAATCTATACACCTTTATTTTCCTCACTGAATACAAGATGGTGAAGTTAATATGATTGTACCGTCAACTCTAAATCATCCAGAGCTCTTGAATGTATTCTTATTGCTTCAATATACACTGCTGGCCACCGTAAATGCAACACCCTGAAGGAAGCATGCAAATTTTTATGAAATTTACAACATGCATTAGCGGAGGTGAGATATGCAAATGATTAGAATTTCAGCGCAGATGCACATCACGCGCGCCTGTGGCGGCACTTCAAAGCGCTATTTAAGGCTTGGAGATTTCAACGATTTCAGGTACGGCAATTGTTATTTTCTTGTGTTTTTTTGTTTTCAAAAAAACGACCAATTATGCCTCGTTGAAAACAGCGATCATCTTTTGATCAAGTTTCCGAGTTCGACAGAAGAAGGATAGTGGCCTACCGAGATTGTGGATTATCTTTCAGGGAAATCGGTAGTCGTGTTCGACGAAACCAAACAACTGTAATGCGGATATGTGATCGTTGGATGCAGGAGGGTACGACGGACCGACGTGTTCGATCGCATCCACCTCAGTGCACCACTTCACGTGATGACAGGCATATTATGGCAGTGAGGGATCGCTCAGCAAGTATTTTGTAATTTTTGTAATTTTACCAGTGGTTTCATACCAAACCTCTTTTATCGACAAATTAGAGGGCATAGTTGGATTTGTTCAGGGTAGACAAGGGTAGATAGGTAATTTAATTAACGCCGCACTGGAGCAACACAATGGACTGTTGGCGGCGGTCAGGGATCAAAAAGCGAAGGGAAATATCCAAGAACAACACTCGTCATCTGACCGTGGGTCGAAAAGACGTGGTGTTGTCCTCGGATTTTTCTCTTAGGGGATTGATACAGGACCGTCGTCAATAGTCCGTTGTGTTGCTCTAGTATGGCGTTAATAAAAAATTACCAAATTACCAAGGACAACACCACGTAATTTCGAGCCACGGTCACACGACGAGGTCACATATGAGCTCTGGCACCCAGCTCTTCAAACTATCACACCACACCGACCTAAGTGTACCGGGATTTCCGAATGGCGTAGCATTGCCTTTGCCCCACTACACGCATAACGGTTAACAGCCACATCGATCGGTTGATCGAGAAAAGATTACCTTCGTGAAGATCGAAACTGGTTAGATGTCATACAGGAAAGTCTGGAGCTTGCAGAACGTATATTTAAATGCGATCCCCTCAGAGAGTTCATAAAATGATACATTTAAAACTTATTCGAGTCTTATGTCTAAGCATGATATATCATTCTATTATACACCGAATAGATAAGGCTGGGACGGTGGTAACTAGTTGAATATCATGTTATTATTACATATTATTATCGGAACTCATGGAAATTATCAGAGCGGTCAACACAATAATAGATAGTAATCATAGAAAGGCAGCAATAATCACAGACTCTAGATCAGTACTTGTACTGGTTATTGTACCCAATTTTATTCTGGATACCAATATCCAGTTTTGACCTCAGATTCGATCGGAAATAAATGGAGTTCTCGATCGGTATCGGATAAAAATATGAACATACCTTCATATATGGTGACCATCAGGTTGAAGTGAAGCATGGGGTATACAGGTTCCTTCTTTTGGAGTCAGGTGGTTCTTTCCATCTAATATCTAGAGATTTCTAATATTGGTGATGACAAAGTAAAGTCAGCCGTTTTCTGTTTGGTAACTTCGTTTATTTATTTATTCCTTCAATTCGTCGATGGTACATTTTTTGTACAGTAGTTACCATATTTTTGGAAAAATGGTTGGCCACAACCGAAAGATGCTCCGTCTCCTTTTTTTTTTGGCGTTTTCCGTTTTCTGTCGTTCTCCCCTTCTGACCTTCCCTCAATATTCAGGGTGCTAAGCCCTAACCTTGCCAGAGGGTCAATCCTTCTATTGGCCGAGTCATTGCGCCATTTCAAATATCACCCCCATTGCGTGAAGGGAGAAAGCGCACCCGTTCCATTTTCTCGGAATCGAGGGGTGATGAACTTGGTTTCTTCAGGGATTCGTTAAAGGACTGAATATTGATGCAAATAGCTTGTAGGTTGTGTTTCCCTGCTTTAAGGGCAAAACAATATTTGATGTGATTGTCATATCACAGTACTTATGGCCCTCGACAGATGGCCCTGGACCCAGATCCAGATATTGTCTTGCTAAGGAAAACAATCTCCGACCATCAGGGAGATATTAGGTTTATCTGGATTAAGGCGCACGTGTCGGATATGTCTGGAACGAACGAGCAGAGAGAACGCAAAAGGAGCCCTTCATCGGACGAATATAGGTATAACGACTAAGAGATCCAGAGAGAATATAAAAGGACTTTTGAAGGAGGAGCATTTAAAAGAGTGGCTATTACGTTGGGATAACTCCATCAAGGGACGAACAGTACATAACTTATACAACAAAGTCTTAAAGAGACTCCAAGGTTCCTTCGTGATAAATCCACTACTGACGGGGCATGGAGCCCTAGGGGAATACAAACATAGATTTTTTTGCTAATAAGTGTAGATGCGGAGAAGAGGAAGAAACAGTGGATCATATTATCTACAGGTGAGACAATGGGATGCTATTAGAGAAAAAAAATATATATATTTCCAGGGAATTACAAACATTCCGATAGAAAACTATTACTTTCTGATAGAAAACTATTACTTTCTGATAGAAAACTATTACTTTCTGATAGAAAACTATTACTTTCTGATAGAAAACTAATACTTTCTGATGAGCCGCGTAAGCTCAGTCATTAGAGCGTCGGGCTCGCATCAGAAGGGTTGTGGGTCCTGTCCTCGGCGGAGCCTGCTATTCTGATGATTGCGAGATCGGCGCTTCGACCTGGCTAAAGACCGTCGTGTTCACTAATGGTGACTGGAGCACGTTAAATAGGTCGTGGTCACAAAGTCCCACCTGATCAGGGGGTTATCGGCCTCTGATTGGGATCTAAATTACGATATGTGTGAGGGAATGAATGTATGAAAGGGACCATCCTGTAAAACGGATGTGTCATGTATGTCGAGCAAAGTCGGACTTCCTCCCAATGGGGCTCAATAACATGGCAGGCGCACCCCCTCGCCTCTTGCCGTCTTCGACGGGCCTGGCACTCCTCCGGTCTGCCAGTGTAGGCATAAGAAACAACAACAACAACTTTCTGATAGAAAACTATTACTTTCCGATAGAAAAATATTACTTTCTGATAGAAAACTATTACTTTCTGATAGAAAACTATTACTTTCTGATGAGCCGCGTTAGCTCAGTCATTAGAGCGTCGGCCTCGTATCAGAAGGGTTGTGGGTCCTGTCCTCGGCGGAGCCTGCAATTCTGATGATTGCGAGATCTGCGTTTCGACCTGGTTAAAGACCGTCGTGTTCACTAATGGTGACTGGAGCACGTTAAATAGGTCGTGGTCACAAAGTCCCACCTTATCAGGGGGTTATCGGCCTCTGATTGGGATCTAAATTACGATTTGTGTGAGTGAATGAATGTATGAAAGGGACCATCCTGTAAAAAGGATGTGTCATGTATGTCGAGAAAAATCGGACTTCCTCCCGATGGGGCTCAATAACATGGAAGGCACACACCCCTCGTCTTCGACGGGCCTGGCACTCCTCCGGTCTGCTAGTGTAGGCATAAGAAACCACAACAACAACTTTCTGATAGAAAACTATTACTTTCTGATAGAAAACTATTACTTTTTGATAGAAAATTATTACTTTCTGATAGGAAACTATTACTTTCTGATAGAAAACTATTACTTTTAGATAGAAAACTATTACTTTCTGATAAAAGAACTAGAAAAGGCCTTAGATGCATAATGAAGGGAATTTTGGACAATATATTACAAGAAATGGAAGAGACAGGATAGTTGATGCAATCCAAAACAAACCGTATGTCTATAGGCGTGGCGGTAACTAAAGCAAACCAATATCATTTTATTAAACGAATTCATCAAACGATTCTGAAAGAGATTTCCGGCGTTAAAAATAATCGAAAAGACCGGCGTTTATCCCGTAGATCTTCACGCTCTGCAGCTCATAATAATAACCAATTTTTCTTCGAAAGATTTTGCATTTTGATAATTGTTTGCGCACTATTTACATATAAAAGAGGCGCAGCATCTTGATATTTCCAACCAAGGCCTCTGTCACTTTACGCTGAAGGTTGTGAAGGACATGTCGAGTAAGAGAAGCATCAATTCAATTTCGATTGAAAGAGATTGTCAAGACATCCATCTCTCGTTTTGTGCACCCCTCACCTCTTTGCTAATTTGTCACAACGCTGACGTGAATGGAAAACGTGTGAAGAATAGCATACTGAGGCGAAGAGCTTCAGTTGTACTGCGTTTCATTTTGATCGAGATTTACGGACGTCAAAAGATCTCAATGGGGCCTGATCGAATTGAAGCGTATTGCGCACGTTTTCGGCACGGCAAAAATGGTCTTGACCGAAAGTAAATGCTCATTATCTGGTTTGCCTTTTTCGCTCAACGTTTCTAGAAATTTTTGACGTGTAGGTATTTATTTTTATTTAGAATGGCCGAAGCACATAAACAAGATGCGGAAAAGAAAACACTATTGTTATGTCTTGTATTAGTGAAATAAGAGCGAAACTTCCAAATCCAACAAGACATTGATTATGAAGAGACTTCGCGATAAGAACGAAACGAACAGCGTAAAGACTCAGAGGCAACTAACTCACTGCGTATTATAAAGGATTGCATCAGACAAGTGAACAGACAAGATATACAGACAGTATACATATACAGGAAACAGTAATGTAAATACAGAGGAAAGAGTAATATTCATGCAACAACGACTCATTATTAACACTCGAAGGAAATATGCAACACTTACTAAGGTCCCGTTCAGATGAGGTGTTTCAACGCGCATATGGAGAAGCTAGCAATGTCCCCGACGTTAAATTATGTTTATTTATTCCTCTAATTCAAGTATCTAACTTTGCGACCTATAGATAACAATTATAATTTTTTTGCGAGAGTAGCTGATCCGGATGTAAGCCGATCCCAGTACTTTAGCTTTAAAAAACGTTCCAAAAATTCTCGGCTCATACACGGAAATATAGCGTAGATAAAAACAAAATGTTTTAAAACTGTCAAGAACAAAACATCTCATTTCCACATAAAAAAGGAAATATTTTAGCATAACATATTGTTAAAATTCAGAGGAAATCTCATCAGAATTTTAATTGTTTTAGCTTATCGTGTTTTTTGTTGTAATAGTTCTTTTTTTTAAATTTCCAATGGCAAGGCTGGGTACAGATTGCAAAGACAAATACAATACAGAATTGACCGAAGTCATTGTAGCCTTATACAAGGCCAGAAGTGATGGTCACTTGTGAAGGGGCACCCAGTGGGTGGACCATCATTGTCCCTAACAAAGGACAGCACAATTTACATCCATGCCCTGACCCGGATTCGAACCAGGAACCTTCCGATCCAGAGGCCAACACCTTGACCACTAGACCGGTGGGTCAGCTTGTTGTAATAGTACTTCTTAATATTTTCGTATTCGACTGTTGCTATGGTAACGGCGACCGAATTTGTCGGTTCTGAAAACATTGCAAACTCTCTAGCGAGTGCTCTCAAATTTGATGAATGAATAAATAAAAAAATATAACCGTGTTTATCGTCTGCGCGTTCTCCAAATTCATTAGCCCGTTGAACCACAAGACTCGCTATCACGTGACTCGCTATCTACCAATCACAAAACGAATAAACCTGAAAAAGATTGAAATTTGTTTTTTATAATAGAAATATATAAATTTCTATATACACACACACTGTAACGTAGTAGCTTGGCGAGGGGTCGTTATCAAAACAAATTGACATGTTTATTTTTAGTGAACAATACATAGTGTACCATATGGTACTAGCCGACCCTTTTCCCTAACACGTGGACGCTGGAATGTTTCGAAATGCAAAAACAACTTCAGACTTTGCACGTGCGGCTCATCGGCGGCCCGGCTTTCCTTTTGATCCATACACAGCTGGAGTTTCCGTCGGTTCCCTAATCCCATGTCTGGGATCAAGTTTTGCTGTGGGGGACTCAAGTCGGCATGACAGACGGTTTTCGCATCTGTGTGAGGGTGTTTCTGTTCTGGAGAGGACATAAACATCTCTAGAGGGCTCGGAATTCACCCCCCTCTCGTTGTCAGCTTCGGTTCTGTTGAGCGAAGCGAACATGATTTTTAGGAGAATTCGGACTCGAGATTCGACGAGAGACAGACGTCTCTGTTTTGCCATTTTGTTACTTTGGCTTCAGGCAGGTTTCGGTTGTCAATGGCTGTGCCCATAATTATCTTTTAAAATTTTCTTGTAAATATTTAATTTATGTAAATAAACAGTTTAATTTTAAACCAGCTGTCCGTCAAATTCTTACATGACGGTACAATAGTCATGTAAAATTTACTATTCTTGAACACATAGCGGTTTTTGCGTACGCTTTCAGTCCTGCAAAAACGGCCATGATCGAGTGAAGCTGCTTATTTTAGGGTTTGTATTTTTGATTCCCTTTTCTCGAAAATTTGGACGCGAAGGTTTTCATTTTTTTCGAAATAACCGACGCACATGAACAAGATTCAGGAAAGAAAACACTAGGCTGGAACAAAGAGAGTACGAACAGGAACAGAGTAAAAGCGAGAAAACATCAAGAAACAACAGGTGGTTGTCCTAACAAAAGACCTCTCGCCTCTTACATAATACTTTTAAGCTCCAAAAGTGCTTCCCAATGGCGGATGCGTCTGTTCACATGTAAGAGTGAAGATAACAAACAAATCAAGCATATAAAGAAGATCTAAAAAGTAATTCATAATGTATAATCTCTAGATACTGTGGCCGACCAACCGGTATAGTGGTTAAGGTGTTAGCATCTAGATAGGAAGGTTCCTGGTTCGAATCAGAGTCCGGGCATGGATGTTTGTAAGAGTATGATGTAGAGGCGGCTGGTGCACCTTAAATCTATCGTGGCCGAAAGTCCTCACGTTGGGTGGGCGTGGAAGTTTGGAGAGTGGGGTGCCAGCTCAGGTGTTGCTTCGTCATCTGACCGTGGTTCAAAATTACGAGGTGTTGTCCTCGGATCTTTCCCTTAAGGGACTGATCCCGGACCGTCGTCAATAGCCCGTTGTGTTGCTCTAGTACGACGTTAACTAAATTTACCATTACAATTACCATTACCTAGATACTGTGACGTTGTAGCGTTCTGAGTGGTCATGTCTAAGGTTGTCAGAACATATCTTTCAAAGAGAACTTGTCCTCTTTTTCCACTCGGTTAATTTTTCACTCTCTTTTATAAGTCGTATCTTTTTTGTCCTCTTTTTAATCGGTTGTACACTTTTAGTTCTCTTTGTTCATAATTTCGGATTGCGTTAAAATGTATTTCACATTTTAAACATTACGCGCAAACTTTACGATATTCACACTGCGTACTATATGGTTATGTAAGCCACAGCTGTTTAAATACGTACTAGATCTACTACCTTTCACGAAAATTGTATGTGCTATTAAAACGCATCAAGGGTAAAATAGAAAGTTCAACCTCTAGTGTATATTGAGCTCCATGTTAAAACGTATCATTATGAGATCCAATAGATAACCAATGAAAATTTAGATTCGTGTTAGAATAATAAGAATAAGAAATATATTGTTCTAATATTATATCAGAAAGAATATAAAGACGGGACGATAAGCAGTTTTTTAAGTTTAAAAGGAAATCGCATTGCTAACCTAGCCACCTTTTTTGTTAGCATTAAATCGAAGTCGATAACTCAACTATGATTGCTGCGCACAAATAAATATGAAAAGTAAAATGTTTAATTTCTATTAATTAGATATGTCCCTGCTATTATTTTGTTCTTATACGTTTGTTGTTTGTAAATTTCATTCTCACTTTTTTCAACGTTTTGAAAAAAATACTTCCATAAATGGTCTGTGTTTTCATTTAATAAATTCGTTCTCGCATTTACTAATTCTTTTCGAAATACGTAAGTAATATGTTCAGTAGATTTAATTTCAGTTAATGGTTAATATACCAAGATTCATCAAAGACGATTCTTTTTATTAGATACCTAACAACTATACACGAATAATGCGTGCTTTTCGTGTGCTCTGTTTTTAAAAAAATAATTTTACCAAATGTTCTTTTTTCTGATATGTATCTTCTGGCAACCCTAAGTCGTGGCTAAACAATATGTAATGTTACTAAATAGTCAACAATAACAGTCTGTTAAATTTACTATACTTAAAAATGGAGTGGCTATTTAGTTATTTACAACAATGAAGAAAAAAAGTACCGTCTGTTGAACCCCTCAACTCGAGTGGTTCGATACCTTCAATCCTACAGACACAAAAATGAAATGATGTGATTAAATTGAGCATTTGCTCCCTTAAAATACCGATGAACTCGAACTGTATTCCTCCGCTGTGTTTAAAAGTAGGACTAAGTATGTCCTGTGTCTATCATAAGACCTGGAATAAAATGCAGCGGTGTTGGTAGTGGTGTTCATTTCCTTTGCCTCACTAGTTTCAATAATTTTACCTTTCTCCATATACACTTCATTCAAAAATCAATGTTCGATCACCTTAAGTTCAGAAGTATTGAAAACAAAAGCAAAAGCATAGTCGCGACTTGGAGAACAAAAATGACCATCCCATTCAACGCTTTGTCTTGAACAACCATTGAATCGCCAGATCACCTCTTATAGTTGTCACTAAAAGTTGTCTATGCGCTGTAACGCTCTAAAGACGGCTTCTCTGATCAAGCCGACACAAAACAGACAGATTCAAGAATTCCCTAATTGGAGACCATAAAACTATTACCAAGTGTCCATAACTAACCTTAGAAATACTATTACAGCACTCCATTTGACATTACATCGGTCATAAAGTTCTGGGCACTTGACATAAACCCTCTTCATCTGACATTACGATCTCCTAAATCTCAAGCCCTTTTAGAATACTCAAAATTCCATCAACAGGTGGTTTGCAGCAGAAAAGGGCCTGAAAGACGTTGAAATTGCCAGATGACCATTGAGACCTGAGTGATCAAGGACTCGTTCGCTAACCTCTGCCGAGCCCTTCTTGTCCCAAAATATCTGTAAATTTGCTGTACATATCTGCCGAGCTGTAGGATGTTTTTGAATAAATGTTGTAGTGGTGAAACCCAAAGATCTTGTCCTTTTACGGTACCACTTAAAATAACGCGTTGATATATTGCTCAAAAGTATGGAATTCATCATAAATATAGTAAGCTCCTAAATTTTGACTTTGAGCCAACTCTCTGGCAGGAAAAACTTGGTAGCTGCTTCTTCAGTAATTTCTTTCTTGTTACAATTAGATTTCGCTAAGAGCCCTTCAGATTACAAGTCCTTATCGCATGTCTTTAACTTAACGTCCTTCTAATTCACCGAATCACAACTCTTATAAAATCTTACTCAGATTAATATGTAATTAAAATCAAGTCTATTCCCGGCTGTCCTCCACAAACGGATTGCCTGGAAAGACGTCACAAGAAAAGGCTTCGCAGGCGCTAAGCCAAGAGAGAGAAATTGCCCTCATTAATTTTTCGCCGGAAAGAAAAACCGAACGGCTCTTGGCCTTAATGATATTCTTCACAGATAGAGGCAGAACAGCTTCAATCAGAAGGGAAACCTAAAGGTCTTCGAGTGGTTGGCATTCTATTTGGAATGTCAGTCTCTGTTTTTAATTACAGCATAAAAGAGATCCACTGACATCTCTTTCCAGGGTTTCTAATTGCTGATGGCTAAACAATACCGTCTGTGGTACAACGAGGAAGGAAAAGTAAAACAACCACTTGGCCTTGGAGCGAGCGTAGATTTGTATCGAAAACGTGAGCGCTTGACAAACGTTTCGCCTTCCGTCACACTTGTTGATAAGAATGTCGAAGAGGAGAATCGCATAATAGTCTTACGCTATCTGCGGAGGGCGTTTGAATGGAACGGTTTTGGAATTGCGTTGGTGTTCCCAGCAGGGGTCGAAATGGAACCTCAGCAAACCTGAGGGAAGGTCAGACTGCTAGTACGAGTCAGGCTCCATTATTAGTTTAGATCAGGGCTCCCAAACTTATCCAACTGCACACTTAAGACAATTGGAATTTCCTAACAAAGGACAACACAATTTACATCCGTACACAATTACACACACACACACACACACACACATATATATATATATATATATATATATATATATATGTGTGTGTGGTGCTATAGCAGTCGTTCCAATAATATTTTCATTCTCTTTAACAAATTAATTTATTCTATAAAACACATAATCACTATTTTCACATCATCAGAATGAATATGTACAATGAAGATCGAGCCAACGCCCAAATCGAGAGGAACAGAATCATACGTTATGTCAGTAAGACAATATCATTACAAGTGTCCCCTTTCTTCTGTTGCTAGCCCCAAACCCAGACGGGGATTACGGTCATGTGACACTCCGAAACCAATCGGAATCTTACACGTTACTTGACAGATACCAGACACCCTTCGTGGGAAGCACTCGTGACATCTGACAGGTGAATGAACTTTATTGTAAACATGGCGCATCTCCCCTTTTCACCCGTTTGGAACAAAACATCTCACCGCGTAGTATTTAAAATAGAGATGTGCTCCTTACTGCTTTTAAGTTACAAATTAATTTTCATACCTCACATATATATATATATATGTAAGATTCGTGTTGTTCTGTTTGGTAAGGTCTATATTAAAGACTTCGAATCTTACAGCACATTGACATTTAATGAATAAATATATACAATTATTATGTACAGTTGAGTTATATTTCAAAAAAGTTCCGTCATTATCGGCAGCAGTCGTCTCTGCTCGGAAAAAATACGTCAGCTCTCAATGGCGTCCAGGGGAAAAAGTGTCTGTTCTATTAATTTTCTCGTAACTGAATACCAGAATGTGAATGGCTCGTGACAGTCTTGCCTTGCATTCCTACTACAATGCAACTGACTCCTACCAGTCTCGTTGCTCTTATAATGAGTTCTTTCCAGACTAGTAGACAACTACCGTTGTTTAGTATTCCTACATATATATATATATATATATATATATATATATATATATATATATATATATATATATATATATATATATATATCTTCAACATGTTCTTGGAGGTACGTATATGTGTATATTTAGTGCGACGGATGATCTTGCTGCTTAACTGCACAATTTTTCGAATCGTGGAATTAAGATACAGCTACTCGTATTTCTTCACGACATTAATTTTCGAACGATATTTGCTACTTATAACAGCAACTGCTTCACGGGCCCTTCGCGGCTCCCCTAATCTCTCTACGTGGCACCCCAAGGTGGCGCGGCACACACTTTGGGAACCCCTGGTTTAGATGATGGACTCCAGTGCAGTTTGAATGATTAGTAGTGTCCTTTTGGATGATAGGTTCAAGTACACGTGAAGATTATGGATGACCGCAACAGTTTGACTGATGAACTACAGTACCAGTTTAGATGGTGGGCTCTGTTACCAGTTTGAATGATGAACTACAGTGCCAGTTTAGATGATGGACTCCAGTAACACATTAGACGATGGATTCCAGTAACACTTTATACGATGGATTCCAGTACCAGTTTTAATTATAAGCTCCACTACCAGTTTGAATGATGAACTCAAGTACAAGTTTGAATGATAGATTCCAGTATCAGTTTGAATGATGAACTCAAGTATAAGTTTGAATGATAGATTCCAGTATCAGTTTGAATGCTGTACCAATTTAGATGATAAGTTGCTCAAGTGTCAGTTTAGATGAGACCCTCGTAAAGTTGAACTGTGGACTCCAAGTATATGTTTGACTGAACAGAGGCAAAATTCCCTTTTTATCCTTGTAGACATGTAAGCACACAATGTAATGATAATGATCTTTAAATTTTATATATATATATATATATATATATATATATATATATATATATATATATATATATATATATATATATATATATATATATATAAACATAGAAAACACATTAAACATTACAATACTTGAACATTTGACACTTTCTGGGATCTAATAACCCTCAGACACCTATTCCATGGCACCGGCTACCCTCTCATATATGTAATAGAATATAATTTAAAAAGACAAAATTGAATTTACTCTTAATGCAGAAGACATCTTAAAAAATATATTTTATTATAAAAACATAAGCGTTTAGAACACAAGTAAATTATTTTGTATCAGATTTTGGAGGCTTTGTAAGTATTGAGATGATTCTAGTGTTGATTGGAGATAATTCTGAAACTTCAAGCAAAGGTAATATGAAACATTAAGCAATTTTGGAGAGTGGAAGATAGCCTGAAAACGCTTATTTTGTTAAGAACATAAAAATGAATGCAACGATTATAATCCGATTTGTGAAGATTTCTAAATCTTGAGATGTTTGACATTGATCATGATTAACTCAAAAAGCAATCAGGTCGTTTAACAATTTTCGTCGATCTGAAATTACCCTATGGGTAGATAAAGGATGCATGGACTGAGAGGAAATACTTCACTAAGTGGTTGTTTGATACAGAGTACAGCTGACTGGCTGTCCAGTCATAAATTTATTATAATTTATTATAATCCTGTCCATTTTTCTAATCTTTTCAGTATACCATAACGTGACCGAAGAAATAAAGTTATGCATTACAAATAAGAAATCCATTAAATTTCTTTTGTTGACCAATATCAATCACTATCATTTTATAAATCATCAAGTTGTCCATTGAGCTAAAAATTCTCCAAGTATCTAATTCACGAAAAAGTCAATTACTAAAGCTGCCTAGTTGGTCATAGCATTTGTCAGGTTCGGGTTTGAATCCCGGTTTGTTAGTGCAAGGATATTGACAACGGTAGGAGTAACGGCGGTTGATCCATTGGATGTTTCTTCACAAATAGCCGTAGGGTCGGCCCTTGAAGTGCCAAGGTAGGTAGTTGAATTTATGTATCACTGAATCAACACTGCGGGCTATTGACAAAAGTCCCGGATTAATCCCGAAGGCTAATATCCGAGGACAACGCCTCATAATTTTGAACCCCGGCAAAAAACATCGAAGCCAACACATGAGCTGGTATCCCACTCTCAAAACTTCCGTATCGCTCCAAAGTAACATACTAACACAAATACCCTCTTTTGAAAAATACTGAATACAAAACAGGTTTTTTTATTTTTTAATAATACGTAAATGTATTGTACTTGACTGCTTACTTTAGGTATAAAAATTTAAACCAAAACGTGCTTTAGTTTGCAGTTGATTATTTGAGAAAATATTCCTTCTATTCAAGATCATGTCTACTAACAAATTTAATATTTTCGTTCTGATGATTCGGAATTAGAATTACAATTGTGATGTTTAGTTATAAAGATAGATTATGACATTCTTTGACAAAAAAAAAGCACGTATACTGAGTCTCTCGCATCAAATGATTTCATAAATGCCATTAACTTACAAATATTTTTATTTGTGGTATGTGTCGTTAAAAACCAGAAGAACGTTATTTCTGTTGTAAAAAATGGAAAACTATATTAAGTTAGACTAAATTGCTAGTTCGAAACTTTTAACTATGTAGTCCCTTCAGAAACCCTTATCAAACCACCTGATAAATATCCAATTTTACCAAATAACAAAGCAAAGAAACATGTATACAGGATCGAAATATCTTTATAACCTTGATTGCACAACCTTCAAATTCATTTGGAACTTTCACATTTCAGTTTCTGCATTTTCACTATAAATAAAAGGATAGATTTCTAGAGGCAGATAAGAAATATCGATTTTTACTTCGTACGTGAAAGACTAGTACTTTATTTACAATTTAATACAAGGAACACGGGTAGAAAGACTGGTTTCACAATGCTGTGTCACGAAATGTTTTCCGAGTTCTACTTAAATTCCTTTAATTCTTCCATTTCGTAAATCCTCCATTGAATTTCTCACTGGCCAATATCTTCTGGAAGGTCTCTTTTCTTGCCTTCGGTGGAAGTCAAGGAGAATATTGATGTAGAATGTTTTGTATCGTCTGGAACATCGTATGATCGATGGATTACGTGCAACCATTCTGTCGATTCGTCGCGATGTCGACACGAACTCCAATAAACGTTCATTCTTTTGTCTCGATATGAAGTAAAATAACTTCATCCTCTCTCCTTCGGCGTTGATGTCCTCGCGCTTGGCCTGGAAGTTTCCAAAGTGGGGTGCCATCATAGATGTTGTTTTGGTCATCTTGACCGTGACTCAAAATTACAAATCGCTGTCCTTGGATCTTTTCCCCTTCGGGATTAACCTGGACCTTCGAAAATAGCCCGTTATGTTGGTCCAGACCAATCTACTCTTAGGAGATTTAAATCGGATTTTCGACTTCAGATTGTTTCTTACTCAATACATTTGATTGAGCGTTGTTCGTTGTTGTTGTTTAAAACAGCTTGGGTGACCCTCGTAATTTTGTTCAAAACAGACATGATGTTCCACAACTTAACAGCTTGGTTATTTGGGTTGGATACTAGCCGGCCAATCGGTCTAGTGCTCAGGCTGCTGGTTTCTGGAAGGGAAGGTCCCTGGTTCGTATCCGGCGTTAAGGCATGTATGATTGGCCGTCTAGAAAGAATGTGATATTATCCATTATCTCCATAAACGGATTGCAATATGGATCAAGTCTCTCATGGTAGTTTTGGAATGTCCGGAGAGGATCTCTATTTAAGTATTTTGTTCATCTTCGACATTTTGAATGTACATGAACTCACGGACTTGGTCTAGGTCAGGTAATATACGAAGCAACAACATAAACCTTTGTATTTGTATTGGATATTAATTCACACTTATGTGAGGGGCTTAAAACAAAACCTATTACTTTTAAATATACTTTATAGCAAACAAACTTTATAGCACCAAGAAGGAGTTGTCCAACAGTGGTGCTGGGATCGATCCACTTACAACGGCGCAGACTGGGAATGTATAGTCATTACTAACGAGTCCCGTTTCCAACTGTGTCCTGACGACAGCCAATGACGTGTCTGGAGACGTGCAGGGCAGCGTGGGGATCCTGCCCTTACTATCGCACGCCACACGTGCCCACAACAGGGCGTTATATTCTGGGGAGCTGTCTCCTTTGATAACTGGATTGGAGTGGATATGGTTTTGTAGCATTAAGTCCTCTAGGGACATATTATGACAAACTCAAGGCAAAAAATCAAACTCAAACACATTATTCTCTGATTTTAAAATAACTTCATTACGCGTATAAATATAGGTCTTAAATATATTGTGTAAGAGATCCGACTATAAGAGCTCAAACATATAATCTAATAATAAAATTAAATGAGTCGGGTGGTAATAAAGTGAATTAGGGGGCCTGCCCCCTGCTCGCTAACGCTCGCCAACCCCCGATTAGATTTTAAGTCACGATAAGTAATGGTATGAATAATATTATTTACGGCCGATTTGACGGCTTTATCAACTATTTCATTTCCTAATATCCCAACGTGAGATGGGATCCAAGTTAAAGTTTTTTGACGAAAGATGGTAATTTTTTTTTCAGTAACTCCAAAACAATTATGACTGAATTATGACAAATTATTACTGGCATGATCAGGACATTTCAACGCCTGTAAAACACTTAATGAATCTGTGAAAATGCTACATTTTTTATGACAATGATCAGATAAATTTTCTAATGCTTTATATATCTGGCCATTATTTCAGCGGTAAAAACAGAACATGAAGAATGAAGTTTAAAACTGTGAAGGGAATCATTAATAGTGAACGCAGCTCCAACATAATTTGCCTTTTTAGATCTGTCCGTGTAAATTTGTATAAAATTAAAGTATTTTTCTATATACTTTTTTGAAAGAGTTGTTTGTAGATAATATCAGAGGTATCTGCTTTACAGAAATTTTGGAATGAGATTTGAAATTCAAAATCATGATTAAGGAGAGAATGCATACAGTTTTTCTGGGTGGCGTCAAGTGAAGAATTCGGATCCGTTCATCAAATCCAGCATTCTTAAGTGGAATGTAGGGATGGAGGATGTTTTTGCTTAAAAAGGCGTTTTAAATATGAACTGTGACGTATGATATGCAATGGGTGATGAGGGGGTTGAGGTAGTTCTAAAATAATATTCTAGGGACAACAACTGTTGCCTAAGTCCAGGGAAGGTTCAAAAGCGTCTACATATAAGCTGCTTACGAGTGAAGTTCTGAATGCACCAGAACCTAAACGTAAAGCTGTCTGGTGGTTAGTGTTTAGAGTGGTAGTTAGTGTTTGTGTGGTAATTAGAGTTTGAAGTGCAGATTTTCTGAATGAACCATACACCACGCAGCCGTAATCTAATTTTGATCGTATTAGGGCTCTATAGATTTCTAAAAGACAAGTACGATCAGATTGGAGCTGGATATTTCGGAAAGGCATGAAGCAATTGCGTTTGCTATATCTCTGGGTGCTGATACTATTAGGTTATTTTATTCTAGAATCGGAATTTGTCGATTGGGGTAAACACCGGAAATTCTTTTAATCCTGTTCCATAGTTCTTTACTTGTGGTTTTACTATTTATACCATTTACATAAGTCTCCAAGCCCTCACCTTCTACAGAAGAAATATCACTTTCGGTGTTGTAAAGTTGTATGAAGTCATTGGTAGAAGGACCAGTTATCAAGTTTCTGGATGAATCATCAGGCTGTAACTGGACCGTTGGTTGACCTGGCCCAATGGTGCTAGATCCAGGTCCATGCAGAAGAGAGGTTTGAGAAGAACTTCTTGCTATTTTAATATTATTGTGTTCAAGTTATATGGTTCTTTTTAAGGTATTTATAGATCGATTTGTTTGGTTTATGTGTTTTGTATTTAATGAGTTTGTAGCTGATGCTTTAAAAAAACAAGGTGTTATAGGTTGGTTCGTTGAAGTTTTATGTTGGTCAGATGGCTTAAATATAGTTACATCGGTTTGAGTTCCATTAGTTTTGAAGGTTTTTTTTTTACTATTGAAGAGTAAGATATTCCAGGTTTCGGGGTGCGATCATTAATAATTTTTCATGCCTCCTGAAATAAAATGTTTCTTGGACTTTAATTGTGTCTGAATTTCTTTTTCAGTTTGAAACTTAGTGCACGACTTGGCGTAAGCTGGATGGTCATCTTTGCAGTTCACACAGCAAAGGGATGATGACGTACAGACATCGGTCCTGTGATCTGTGCTAGAACATTTTGCACACGTTTTTTTTTGCCACAATAAGCTATGAAAGAGTGGCCGAATCTTTGACATTTAAAACAACGCACTGGATTAGATATGAAAGGTCTAACTGGGCAATTCATATAGGCTGTTTTTACGTGTTTTGGTATACTTGGTGTATTGAAAGTTAATATTATGTATGGTGGGTACTTTTTACCATTTATTGAAATAGTGATTATTTTGATATTAATTACATATTGTTCGGACAGGATTCTAAGATGTCTTGTTCCGTATCATGAACTAAATCGGATTCAAAAATTACGCCTCTTGATGAATTCATTGTTTTATGGGGTGTAACAGTTACTGCTATTGGACATACGAATTTTATTTTTTGGATGTTTAAAGCCTGTATTCTATTTGAAACTTCTATGAGTACATCTCCTGCTAGTGGTTTTTTTTGTCTCTCCGACCATTTCTAATATAGTTTTGTGGAGTAATATAGCTGATGCGTTTTTAGATTTCCCTCGTTACTCTTCATTATAAAATTTTTTGTTCCGATATATTGTTTTCAGCTCAGTCAGTAGAGCGTCGGGCTCGCATAGGAAGGGTTGTGGGATCTGTCCTCGACAGAGCCTGCAATTCTGATGGTTCCGAGATCGGCGCTTAGACCTGGCTAAAGACCGTCGTGTTTGCTAATGGTGGCTGGGGCACGTTAAATAGGTCGTGGTCACAAAGCCCCCCATGTTCCCATACGAAATCAATACCTCTGGGGGTACCTGATCAGGGGGTTATCGGATTGGGATTGAGATATAAATTACGATAGGTGTGAGTGAATGATGTGTGAAAAGGACCTTCCTGTAAAACGGATGTGTCATGTATGAAGTCTAACCCTCCGGGGCAATGACACCCCCAATTGGGCCATATATGGCCCGCACGACAACAACAACATTATTTTTATTACATTAGTACTCCACTGAAGGAGGTTTATTTTTGATTTTCCATGTTTGAAAATGAGATTTTTAGTCCCCGGCGGCACCACCCGCCATGGAGTCCAACGAGGGGGATACAGGTTCCTGTACCAGTACTAGCCAGGGACTATACGGACCCAAGTCACCTATATTACTGCCTTAAGGAGCTACTTGGTGAGCTGGTCCTTAGTCAAAGCAGATATACCTACCAGCCGATTAATGTACTGGGACCAAAGTACATTTCCTGTTTGTTCGAAGCAATAGTCGAAGTAGTTTATGCTGTCCCTCAATCTCCAGGATCACCTTTTCCGAAGACATAATCCCCAAGAGAAGCTGAAAGCAATAGAGTGGCGAAAATCTTCTCAAGGAGAGCCCTCACCTCCGAAGAGGCAACCACAGTGAGGGATGAAGAAAGAGCAAAAAGCAGAAAGGTAGAGGAGAGGAAAGATGAAAGGGAGAAAAGATCACTCAGGTACACCGGGGCCTTTGATAACCGGACCCCTTTGGTAGTAATTTCTGGCACACTTACAGCACAGCGGAACGTAGACGACATTATACGACCGTTTGTGTTACCGTTCCTTTAGCGACAGCCCGGACTTTTCAAGATAATGCCCGGCCGCACACGGCACGTTGCTATGAATTGTCTTCTAATATTCTCAACACTTCCTCGGCCAGCTAAGTCTCTTAATCTCTCTCCCATAGAGCATATTTGGGAAGGACGCTATAAGGCGATTGCAACCATCCCGGAATGTTGGCCATTTAGCCCGATCTTTGGAGACAATTTGACCAGAAATTCCGCAGGACACATTCGGGAACTTTTTCAGTCTATGCCACGCAGGTGACAGCTTGCATCCAGGCCAGAGGTGGACCAACGCCTTATTGACTTCCTCCCTTTGTAACAGTCAATCTCTGAAATAAATCACTCAATTGTTCTGAAATTTCACTAGTGTGTTTTTGTATGTATGTTCTTCACATCCACCATTTTTTTTATCCCAATCGGACAACTCTTTCTTTGTGCGTAGATTGTTTCGTTATAGAGTATACTTCGGATGAATATTTCTCTCTGCAAAACTGTGAAATATATTACATGAATTTTGTTTGGAAAAATTATTTGGTCCATTAGTCATGTGCCATAAAAATCAGGGTAAAAGCTGGAACCGGTGATAAAAAATACTGGAGGAATTGCTGTATAATGAACCGGTAATATTATATAATACTGGTATAAAAAATAGGTGCCCTAAAATTCATGAGGTATACAGGTCAGAAGACTGCCAACTATAGACTGAGAAATGTATATTTGAAATCCATTCTTGATATTAAAGTTTAACCTACCATGTCGGAAATGGATCAAGACTTTTGGTTACCCTGTTTGTCTGGGTCTAGCCTGTATAGTCCAAATAGGATAAAAAAATAACAGTAAACTTTTTATTTGTTTCAATTCCATTGTCCGTTATTTTGAATGGGAGAAAGAAAATCCTTTATAAACTGAGATTTTCAGTATTAATGGAACACAAAAGATACTTGATTTATTATTTTCTACTAATATCGAGCTAGCAAACTGTTTTTACTATTGCGTAGCCATGATAAGATGCAAAAAGTAATCAATACATGCCAAAAGACGATTTAAATGCAACTTTTGCTTTCACGCTATAACAGAATGTAACAATATATCCCTGTTTAAATTTACAAGGTAGTAGTAATAGACAAAAACTTTATTGAGTATCTCAAGCATATATCTCACGCATATATCTTATGAAACAACTTGGTTAAAAATCTTAATAAAGAAATTTTCAAGAAATAGATTTAATTGATATAAAATACACTGCTGATGGCCACCGTAAATGTAACGCCATGAAGGAAGCATGCGAATAATATGAAATTTACAACATGCATTAGCGGAGGTGAGATATGCAAATGATTAGAATTTCAGCGCAGACGCACATCACGAGTGCCTGTGGCGCCACTTCAAAGCGCTATTTAAGGCTTAGAGATTTCGACGATTTCAAGTACGGCAATTGTGTTTTTCTTGTGGTTTAAAAAAAACCGATCAATTATGCCTCGTAGAAAACAGCGATCATCTTTTGATCAAGTATCCGAGTTCGACAGAAGAAGGATAGTGGCCTACCGAGATTGTGGATTATCTTTCAGGGAAATCGGTAGTCGTGTTGGACGAAACCAAACAACTGTAATGCAGATATGTGATCGTTGGATGCAGGAGGGTACGACGGACCGACGTGTTCGATCGCATCCACCTCAGTGCACCACTTCACGTGATGACAGGCATATTGTGCGTATGGCACTGACGGATCGCTCAGCCACATCACGAACCATAGCTCAGCACATTCAGTCTGTAACGCATCATCCAGTGTCTGCGCGTACCATTCTACGCCGTTTACAGCAGAGTGGTCTGTCCGCAAGACGTCCATTGCTTCGTCTACCCTTGACGCAGAACCACAGACGTCTCCGCGCCAATGGTGCGATGAAAGAAGGATGTGGCCGGCAGAATGCAATGAAATTGTCTTTACTGACGAGTCACGCTTCTGTCTGCAACACCACGATGGTCGGATTCGAGTCTGGAGACACCGTGGAGAGAGGATGCTGAACAGCTGCGTTATGCACTGCCGCACTGGTCCTGCACCGGGTATTATGGTATGGGGTGGTATTGGATATCACTCTCGCACTTCTCTAGTACGCATTGCCGGTACTTTAAACAACCAGCGCTACATCTCCGAGGTGTTGGAGCCAGTTGTCCTTCCTTACCTTCAGGGCTTGCCCACAGTCATATTTCAACAGGAAAATGCGCGATCACACGTGGCACACATTGTCCAAGGGTTCTTCGTCAATCGCCAGATTGAATTGCTTCTCTGGGCAGCTCGCTCACCGGATCTCTCACCGATAGAAAACATGTGGTCCATGGTTGCTCAACGGTTGACCCAGATTACATCCCCAGCTGCCACACCAGACCAACTTTGGCAACGTGTGGAAGCTGCTTGGTCTGCTGTACCTCAAGAACACATCCAAAGTCTCTTTGAATCAATGCCGAGGCGTGTGGCAGCGGTGATCTCCAACAATGGCGGCTACTCTGGCTACTGATTTTGGCAGGAACCACACTTCACAGAAGTCTATAAATTTAATCATTTGATACTTGGTCAACATGTTATCTACAAAATAAATTTCGTTGTGATACCTCTTGTTTTTCTTGGTGTTGCAATTTGGGTGGCCAGCAGTGTACATGTAAAATATATACTCATGTTGTGTTTATAAAGTTAAATTGTGACTTTAAAATCTTCAGTGATTAATATTGATGTATTTTTTCCGCCCCACATATTTATACGTTTTTAGAATTCAATTGCCTATTTGCGTATTCTCTAGACAACTGGAAAGAAATTCGTTCCAATGAGCTGAACGTAGCTAAGAGACTATTTTACGTTTTAGTCAATTATCTTTTGCAAGAGTAATAAATATTTTCGATTTAAAAAATTACTCAATATCATATAAAACTGTACTTATCTCTTCTGTGCTGTTCTATATTAAAAAGCACTAAAGGGAATTGCCAATTATTTTAGAGGTCAAGTCAAAAATGGCCTTTTACATTCACTCAATGTTATGAAAATGCTGCAAATCTGTCTGTACAAAGACAATATTTTCACGCACCATGTAGGGTCCCCGTATTATATTCAACTTGTTTGCCGGATCTCAAGGATCCGCTCATAAATCTTGCATTTCTAAATCCATTGCACATTCATTAAAACTTACGGTTCTGTGAAACAAGTCTATTCAGCTCAAAGAGAACCTTATAAAAACTCATGGAATTAATTGTTTTTCCCTTTCCCTAAACATTTCTCGGAAATTGATATATACAGTTTTTTGAATGAAAATGCTGCAAATCTGTCTGTGTAAAGACAGGATTTTTAAGCATCAGGTAGAGTCTCCGTATTATATTCAATTTACGGGTCTGATCGCAAGGATACACCTGACACTACATGACAGCTTGACCAAACGCGGTCCTTACGTCATAAAACCTATGTCTCTTAATCTTGAACTTCCAAACCCATTGTACATACTGTCGAGTACAATGAGTCTTTCAGGTAAAACCCCGCTAAAAGCAATTGCTTTCCCCATTCCAAAAACACTTCTAGGAAACTATCCAAAAGTTTTGAGTTTCATAATAAGTTTACGTTGCACTTCCTTCACAAGAATAGTAAAGTAACCTGTGATTGTTTAAATTTCACAAGAGACATTTTGAGTTCATTTCACACTCCAAAACCACTGTCATTCAAAGCCATTTTCAATTCATTCGATGCTATGAAAGCATTGTGTGTTTCTAAAACACAGGATTACTTCTAGAACCTGATTGGACCCTCATCATATTCAACTTGTACGACTGATCCCAAGAATCCGTTCTGAAATAATGATTTTCTAAACCCGTTCTGCAAACATAAAATGGTAGGGCGCAAACAACCTTTTCAGGTTAAACCCTGTTAAAAACATATGTTTTCCCCACTCCCGAAAACATTTCTAGGAAACCATCCCATTTAATATTGTAATTTCGCAATGGATTTCTCGTAGATTCATTCACATGACGAATTATAATCTATTTAGATTTCACAAGTCATTTTGAATTCATTCCACACACCACAAATATGCATCATTCAAAGCGCCATGTTGAAATCATTCGATGCTACAAAAACACAAAAAATATGTTTTTTAAAGCATGGTATTATTCCCGAACCTTCTCTTATCATATCCAATCTGTGCGCATAATCTCAAGGAGCCCCTCATAAATCTTACGCTTCAAAACCCATTGCACATGCATAAAATGGCGTATGCAACAAGCCTTTTTCGGGTAAAACCATACGGGAAACCCACCACAAAACAATTATTTTCCCCACTCGAAAAACATTTTCTGGAAAGCTAACCTATGCAGTCTTCAGATTTTCGCAACAGGTTTATGTAGCACGTTCTTCGTAGGACGAATTATAATCTACGTTTGTTTAAATTTCATAACCGCTAGCGCCATGGGGTAAAGAGGAGAAGCCGAGGTGTTTCACCGCACTGCGTGAGTATGCTCTGCCTTTTGTCCTTCTTCAGTTTGTTTGCATACATCTGGTATGTTGACCAGATAGCCTCTAACCTTGGAGTCCACCTCCCGGCACATTGGAAAAGCTGGGTGAAGGATTCGAAAGTCGCTGCCTGCTGGCGTCGTACTCTTAATGTACGCACCAAAACTTGCATCGAGACCAGGTGATCGTTGGGAGTTTTTTGTTGCCTGTCGCTGGAATTCCACTCTGACGTCTTTGCATAACTGCCCGATGTGCTCTGACGTCTTTGATGGACATAACTTTGGCACTGGTAAAAAACTGATTCGTGTCTGCGTTCAGTTTTCTTATTGCTTTTCTGTTTAGTGCTAATGCGATCGAGTTTTGATAGGACGTATATCCTTCAGGTGACCAGATTCGTTTGAGGGGTTGGTGCGAAATTGAGGTAGAAAGATATTTTATGTCCAAAGCATGATCAAATGATCCAATGATTGAATTGACGAAGTTCAATAATTATAATACTGAGGCCAAAATTTAAAAATAGTGTCCTCATTTTCGCTGTCGAAAGGGGATGGCACCTTTGGATCTTTAACTATAAATTTAGTTTTATGCCCACATTATTTACACCATGAAAGACTATTCTTTATCTATAATTTTAATAATTTGCATAACTTCCAGATAGTTATTCTGTTGTTACAATGGTTAATATCGGAAAGAATCTTCGAATATCGAGTGTATCTTGTACACTGATGAAAAAGCACCCTTGTCGAAGTCGAAATCTATATAAATAAGAATGGATTGTTTGTTTGTACATTGAATATTTTCGACCCATTTCAAGTTTTCTATCCGTTTTGGACCTTTCTGATTCCAAATCTGCCTCTTGCACGTTTGGTGTCTGTATGTATGTATGTATGTGCCCTATATACGTCCACACGGCTTAATATATTTTCATGACAATTTGCATACAGTGAGTACTTATCTTCATTTAGTGAGTGAAATTGGTTGCGAAAGTCTGTCTGTCCGTCCTTTTGTTCTATTTTCGATTTTGTGTTTGTGTGTTTGTGTAGGCATCACATGAATTGTTTTCCAGATATTTGATAGCAATATGCTTTATTTGAAACATTTCATAATAGTTTAGTTAATGCAATATAAAAAATATCTTTATTTTTATATTTAGTTAAGTTTTATTTAAAAACACCAGAGTAAGTATAAAATCGACCATAATTTGGTAGTTTTGGAAAAATTGGAATGCACAATATATTGTATTATGATTACTCAGATTGCTTTACCAGTACTGCTGAAAAGGCAGTTATTTTCCTAAAATTATCTGTTTTTTTTTTAATTGAATTTCAGCTCTGATACTTTATTTATTTCGAGTCTTATTTTTGTTCTTTGCGCAATGTAAACGATTTCCAAATATTTGGGACAGACGATATTTTTCAAAGAACGAAAATCAAACGAAAACTCGTATTTCTTTCGCTCTGAATTAATTTCGCATTTCTAAATTTTTTGCAATTTTTAGTTATAACTTGTGGCAACAACGAGATCAAGAGATAAAAAGGAATCACAATTTGATACCTTTAGAACAACTTTTTCCCGACATTTTCTATTTCGTTTTATTTTGCTGTTTTCTTTTATTTTCTGTTTTAAACATTTATTATTTTAATAAATTGTGTTTCTTTACCGTCACACGCAACACCACCACAAAGTATTCGATTTAAAGTAGCAGGCAAGTCAGAATAAAGCAACTTTAAGTATAATTATGCCATTGTTGAAAGAATAATGCCGTTATTGAAAGAATAATGCCGTAATTGAAACAATAATAATGTTTAAAAAATCTGAACTAGAGAACTTTTCAAACATTAAAAAATTCTTTCTCATAATGACAGAAGATTTCGAAAATCCACAATTTCGCATGCCGGATGCAAGAGTGCCACATGTAAAAAAATATTGTTTTGTTGACTGAGTGCGTGAGTATTCGCCGTATATTGTCATTTGTATTAATTAAGTTGTACATGTAAAGTACTTAAGAAAGGGAATTAGGAATTCCAAATTTCCCTCAAAATCGCCTTTGAAGTAGTAACCTTAATGTCCCCTTTCGTCATTTTGTAGCTTTGTCATACAGCAAGGGTGCGATGTGTGTGAAATGTATTACATGAATGGATATGCATTTAGATGGGATTTGTGTACATTTAGAATTGTGTGTGATGGGATTACCGTAATATATATTACGGTTTCAACAAGGGTGTTTTTTTTATCGTTGTATAGATATGATTTAAGGCAGTGCTCCCCAACCTTTTTATCGCCGCGGACCGGATCATCGTTTGATACTTTTAACGCGACCCGCTGAGGGGGGGGGGACGTTGATTGTTTATATTTTAGGTTGTTTTGATTTAATAATTTTAATTTAATTGTTTTTAAACATGTCTTCAAAATAAAATACAGTTACACCAAAAAATGAATATAAAGTGATTTAACATTTTAACTCACTAGAACGCTCAATCAATGAGAACCCTGAGCTTGTTTCATTGCAACGAGACGGTTTCATCTGAGGGTAATAGGAGACAGTGACACCCGAAGTGTGTTGCTTATGTCCAGTTTATTCCGTTGTTTGGTTTTGGTTGCTGTCACTGCAGAAAACCCCGCTTCACACAGATAGGTTGTCGGAAATGGTAATAGGAATTTAAGTGCTGTGGTGGCAATCTCAGGGTATTCCGTCATGACTTTAATCCAGAACACCGGCAGAGTTGTTGTCTCGAACGTAGTTTTAAGGTCGACTTCATTTGCAATCTCCAGCAGTTGATCTTCTTGCACAGACATACTAGATTCGCCTGATTTGTTAACAAATGGGTTGCGGATCCATTCCTTACTAGTTCGTGGGTCTTTTGTGGTTGGAAAGTAGCGATAAAACTCTTTTAAAAGCAAAGACAAGTGATCGTGCACCAACTGGGAGAATGAATGTTTAGGCTCAGTCTCGCCTAAAATCCCCGCTAATGTCTGAAACCTGTCCAAAATGCCTCTGTTCACGCGCCGTCCCCACAACTTCAGTTTGGCTTTAAATGCAGCTACTTTGTCTACCAACTTGAAAACAGCTGTCACATTTGTCAAAATTGGAAAATAGAGACTTACAGAATTCAGAAATCATAATTGAAGCTCTATTAACAGAACAAATTTCAAGTTATGATTTACCGCCTCCTAATTTGTGTGGACATTTCATAGATAAGAACCGCACAAACCCGAGAGAAATACACCATAGTAAATAAAATGGAAATAATTTAATGTTCCTTGGGCGGCCCGGTACCATGTGATCCATGGACCGGTACCGGTCGCGCACCGGGGGTTGGGGACCACTGATTTAAGGCACTGAACCTGAGCTGATGTAATGATATGATTGATTGATAATTTCAATCAAAGTCGCACCAGAGTTAAACAACAGGCCACCGACGACGGTCGTGGACACATTCGCCAAGGGACAGATACACGAACAACACAGCGTAATTTTGAACCACGGTCAGATGATGAGATAGGATTGATTGACCAAATGGGTCTTTTGTTAATATTGCACTGAATATAGAGACTGCCTAATATTTTCTAAAGTATAGTAATTACTCGTTACTCTCTGGCCGAACCTCAAAGAATCGGTCAAGTATGCGTGCCACGTGGTCCAGTTCCTATTGTGCTAGCAACCTGCGTGTTGTAGATGGCGCAGATTCGATTCCTGTAACTTACACGTGTATTTCTCTCTTCTATGTCAGTGATTCTTGCATCGAGAATGTATGTCCTTTACATGACGTTGTCAGTCTTGTATTTGATACAGCTTGGTCAAACATTGCCGACATAAAACCCAACCGAACCAACCATCGGTTAAATATATGGAAAGTTCAGACACATATAAATATAAAATATTAAACAGCCTAACCTACTTTATAATTAGAAAAATTTGGATTTACCAAGCGATGTTAACGAACAAAATTATCTTACATCAAAGGGTACATTCGCAGGAAATTGTTAGAAAAGTGCTTGAAGATGTGTTAACTGAACTTTTTTGAAAAGTAAGCGGAAGTTTTGATTAATCTTCCAAAACGGACAACACTTATATTCTTCACAAATTAAAACAAAATTCCTTTTTTCCGCATCGCGTATATCATATCTGAATGTGCCTTGAATAGTTATCCAAAAGTGCTTTAAATGCCACTTTGACGCAATTTGTAAATATATTGCTACTTAGTTTTGCAAATGATAGCTTAACAATAAATAGAACATACTACTTTCCAATTTGTTTTGTCCCATATATATGTCTCGTATACTAGAGTCTCGCTTACTTGAAACTAAGTACGTTTCATAACTGCTCTTGATATGCATAAAAACGTATATGTGCTACAAGCTTAAAAAATTGCATGATTAATAATTCCAAACATTCTGTAGCTGCATTAGAGTTAAATAACAATGAATATAATAACACGAGTCTCAAAGAGCGATATATATATTTTTAATTTCATTGGCAAGTCAGTACAATTGCGAAGAAAAATACAAATACAATACAATACAAAGTACAGAGTTGACCGAGGTCATTTTAGCCTTATACAAGGCCAGAAGTGATGGTCTCTTGTGAAGGGGCACCCAGTGGGTGGACCATCATTGTCCTTAACAAAGGACAGCACCATTTACATCCATGCCCTAACCTCGGATTCGAACCAGGAACCTTCCGATCCAGAGGCCAACATCAAAGAACAATATCGTTTTACCGAATTTGGCATCACATTGTTTGGCGCGTGACACCATAATATTTTACATTGCAGTGGACAAACTTGTCACTTATCAAGTTACGCCACAACTTATTAAAATAGAAACCGGGTGTTTTTTGTTTTAATAACTTTTAAATAAAATATTTCTGTACACTTTTTCCCATAGTCTTTACTTAATGACTGACAAATGGGCTCCCCTGGTGGCGCTAGAAAATCGGACTCCTTAGACCATGGGACAATGGATCAATTAATCCATGATGTCTATTTCTACGTGCTTCATTTCGACATCAGTTGACACGTAAACAAACAAAACTGCCGTTGTTATAGGGATCGGAAAATCCAAGGTTAATTCATGAGAGATCTCTTCATCCATGACATTTTCCTGATTTGTTATTTATAAGACATCGGCCAAATGATCGCCTCTTTCTATGCTGCGGGTATCTGCTCTTGCAACTACATTTTCCGTTACGTTTGAGCACATTTTAGGGGTGAAGTGCTCAAGTTCACCAAGGATGTTTTGTTTAAGTTGTTGAATCACTGTCTACTTGTTGGAGTAGACTCGTTCCTTTGCTCAGTTCTCTTAGAAACAATATCCAGCTCGAAAAAATCAGGGGAGCAATCGCCATTATGGAATTGTGCCATTACTTGGTCAGGAAATACGTCTATTGTTTCAAGTGGAGTGTAACATGCTGCTTCGTCTTATTGAACCTACATGTGCTGTAAGCCTTTTGTTGATAAATTTCAGACAGAACGAAATTTTGGAACACCACACCATATCGTTCACTATTGACAGTAACCCCATTTTATTAGTGTCGAATAGAATGGTTCGTCTTATAATAATTCCACTCCAAATTGCATACCAAACTCTGCTACGAATAGGCCATAGACGAAATAAAAAATAATATATTTTTTTATACCCATTAACTGCTGTTCTGTTTGTTTACCCATTCATTGATGTCGAAATAAAGCACGAAAAAATTAAGCAAATCGCATAGTTCTAAAGTCCTATTTTTTTCAATGTCACCGTAGCAGATTATTTGTTGTTATTTTAATAAACAATGCGTAAAAAATTAATAAAATATGTTTTAATTAAAAGTTTATCTAAATCAAAATGGTGTATTTCACCCATCAAAACAAAATATCTCTATATTAAAAACTAGCTACTGCGTGGCAAGCACGGCGTTGCCCGTGACAGTTCTTTTCATGGGTTCGGGTGTGACCACTGCTCGTTAACCCCCGGTGATTGCTACGAATTCCCATTTGGTTTAAAAAACAAACTAAATAGGAATTCGTAGACTATTGAAAAACAACCATCACTGGCAAAGCCGTGATTGCTTCGTCATTGTCAAATGCGGGCAAATTCGACGATATAGGAGCGATAGCACTTTAACGATATAGAAGATAGAAAATAGAAGTACATAACTCCAGTTAAAACTTTATTTGTTTTGTTCGTCCGCTGAAATCGTTCCTCGGAAAAAGAAACGGAAACGGAAAAAATAAATTTAGAATCTATCATCTCTTTATACTGTTGCCATTCTAAGGAAAACAATAATAGTTAAATTCCAATAAATTAATTTCAAAATGTCCTAGATTAAATTGTAAAATTTGGGCGCGACAGAAAAATTACAAAAAATTCGGACTATCTGTGTTTGTATTCGGCAAAGCCCTTGCTGTGACGTCATGGACCGGAAAGTCAAATTATAAGTATACGATTTATTAAGAAAGTTTCGCCGTCGCAGTAGATTGACTCTGCGAAAAGAGTGTTGATTTGGTAAGCAAACCAAATTGGATTGCTTAGGGAGTCAAATTGGAGCAGTGGGAGGAGCCCCCTAGTACTACTAAACAAACGAGATGTTTCTTTTCAATACACACAATAATAGTTTTTTCGCTTTGTTAGACAAAGGTTTGGAGGATAATACCTTAAATTTCTGTCCAATCGCAAAGATTCCATCGACTGGTGGGTTTCAGCTGAAAGCGACCTGAAAGACGCTGAAAATTGCAAGAGACCATTGAGACTTGAGAGAGCGAGGACACGCTCGTTTACCTCTGTCGAACCCTTCTTGTACCAAAATATCTGTAACTATACTATACATATCGGTAAAGTTGTAGGATGTTAGAATAAATGTTGAAACCCAAAGATCTTGTTCTTTAAGCTACCATTTCTCTCACCACACCATTTAATCAGGTACAGTACCCTTCTTAGATTCCGATTTTTCAATCATTGGAGGCCTGTCATAATCGAATCCAAGTAAACTATCTAGTATTATATGATAGTAATTGAATTCTTAAGACTTGTCTATATGGGTTCCATTTATCACAGCAAGTAAATCTAAAAATTGAAATATGAACTCGGTCACGAAATTAAAACCTCCCTGCACTTTTGTCTTTCAGGAATGGAATCGGAAACTTTCATTTGTAACTGAGTGAATTGTCTGAACCTATTAATTGGTCATCTGACCACGTCCCCTTTAAAACAGTTTTTATTCCTTAAGTCGAGCTGAGTATCCTACAAGCCTTTGAGTATTCCCTCAAGGATAATTGCACCGGCGATATTCAAACCCCGTGATTAGTTATTCACAAAACGCAATGATTGCCATCATGTGCTTACTTTTTTATGCCGAGTTTTTAAGGTCTTGTTAATATCATTAGTTATGACGAGTAATACGCACTCTTGTCTTTCGTTTTCCGAGAATGGCAATCGACCTCCCGATCTCTAAGCGCCAACAGTTTTCGAGTTTTTTAAGGCATACTACTCTTCCCTTTCTTAATCTGATTTCCCCAGATTTTTTGCTTGCATTTCAATGCACCTGAAGCGTCTAGACACCATTACTCTCTTATTAACATCGAGTTATGTAAACGGGGCAATTTAAGTACATGCAAGGAGTTTTTTCAGTAACAGCAGTCACCGGTTTCCAACCATCCCTGCCTAATAGATGACGTCTTGAATCTTGTAAATGACTCCTCAAGAAGGACTGGATTCATTGATTGATGGGATGTCCTTCCCGACTGGGGACAAATCGTCTCGCAAACTCGTTCTGAACTTTCCTATGACGTCAATGATTTATAAGTGCTTAAAATACGCAAATACATTTCCACACCCTAAAAAAAAGACACAGAAGAGAAATAATTTATTCATTTAAGGAAGACGTGACAGTATTTGCAAGGGATAGTTACATTACAGGTTAGTGGGCTGCGGTAGATAAGTTAGATAATTTGGTTATTTTTAAATTAACATCGTGCTAGAGCAACATAAAGGGCTATTGACGACAGTCCGGGATCAATCCTCTAATCGAAAGATCCTAAGACAACACCACGTAACTTTGAACCACGGTCAGATGACGAGGCAACACTTGAGCTGACGCCCCACTCTCCAAACCTCCCCACCAACCCAACGTGAGGACTTTCGGCCACGACAGATTTAAGGTTCACCAGCCGCCACAACACCATACGCTTACAAACATCCATGCCCTGACCCAGATTTGAACCAGGAACCTTCCAATCTAGAGGCTAACACCTTAAACACCAGACGGGTTGGTTGGCTAGATCAGTCGGAAGAACAACGTGCTAGCAACCGTCGCCTACCGTCCATTCTGTTGCTGCAGTGCGATGTTAATTCAACTACCTGCACTACCCAACAATAATGGACCGGACAGCAACATGTGATAGTACAAAGGAAAGAATACATGCTTTAATTGAGGGATGTCCCACGCGTGCTGCAATTACACTAGCAACCCTTCTGGACATAATTCAACAAGGTTTTAATACACAGCTAAGGGTATTTGTGCCCATTCCTGCTTACAAGAATGTCGCCAGCACAGCTGTAGATTTCGCGCGTGGTTCCCTGGTCCGTAATCGTCGCTCTAACTCGTCCCACAAATGTTCTATGAGGATAGGTCGGGACTCTGTGCAGGCCAGGGAAGACGTTTTAAATCCATATCTGGATACCACTACTTGTCAGAGACTACTTGTCAGTAACATTAGTCCATTCCATAAAATTGAAGAAGCGTAGGAAGAGCCATACTATCCAAAATGTTCATGTATGTGTCGGCGTTCAGTTGACGAGGAACAGCATGTAAAGATCCCAGGCCATACCACGAAAAACACCCCCCAAAAAGTAGCCGGATTTCATGCAAATTCGCAGGCGTCCGGTCCATTATTGTCCGGTAGTGTATGTACTGAACTCGGTCCCATAACTATTTTGTGGGAATGGCAGGTGTTATGCGAGAAATATAGTTTTTGCAAGATTCCCTTTGCCATTTGAAGTCACACACGAACAGTGTTAACTTCAGCCAATAAGAAGGCTACGCGCTCTTCTGTTGTGGGATTCAGAGCAAAGTACCTCTAATGTTAACAGCTTCAATGCTTTACTTATTATTCCACCATGACTTATAATGCTTATGTTAGGTTCGAGATTTATCGGGATCACCGTATCAGTACTTCTATCATAACGTTGGTGACCACTTCGTCTTGATTGCTCTTCACCATCTGCTCAGTAATGGTGGCCAGCGATGTAAAAGTAAGGTAAGTCAAACTGTTGTATAAATGTATTGGAAATGATTATTATCAAGGAAGACGTGACAGAATACTCACGGCATAGATATGTAACAGCTTGATGCAAAACTAATAAAACAGATAGCTTACAAAAAGATTGTAAACAGACAGTTCCTGACCACTTTGGTAATCCTGGAAGCCGGGAAAATCAGGAAATTATCGAGTATTGTCAGTGGCGATTTTCAAGGAAGGCGTGACAGTATTCTCAAGGGATAGATACGTAACAGCTTGGTGCAAAAATAATAAGACAGATAACTTGCATAAATATTATAAGCAGCCAGTCCCTGACCACCTTGTTAATACTGGAAGCCGATATAATCGGGAAAAGAGCAATGTTCCACGGGTCACTAACTATAAAAAAAATAGAGAGACGTTGGTATAAATGGGGAGCAGATGGTTTCGATTGTATGGAATTTGAAATAAAATAATGGTACGACAGTTGGAAAATGATTAGAACCTTTTTTTATTGTATATGTGAATTTAAACTTACAAAACTAGTGTTACAGCAGTTAACACATAACACTCCAAAAATATCCAGAAGGCATCGAGTCAAATGTTTTTTTATAAACTTCTAGGTACTGCGTGTCCAGCACGGTTATTATCAACAACGTTAATCAAAACAAGATAGAATCGGAAAAATTGGTATGGTTCCAAAGGCATTAGGACGTAAAACGCTTGTGACCTCAGCGGTCTAAAATCGCACAATCCTCTCCTTCTTCAATTACGCCGCATTCCGGAGAAAAGAACATAAGGGGTGAAAAAATTAATAAATTAATTTTTAAATGTTCTAGATTAAATTTCAACAATCGGGTGCCACACAAAAATCGAAGCAAATTAGGACTACCTGTGTGCCAAATTTCAATATTGTAAATGTTTTCCATTCGTCAGGACGCTGCCTACTAAGACACAGAAAAAAACTCCTTTTATAATATATAATAGTAGAGAAAACAGAGCATGGTTCACTGCTGAAATAGAAATCTGATTCCTCGTTTTATCGCCACCCTAATGAGGTTGGATAATCTGTAGAATATTCTAATAATAATCTGTAGAATATTCTAATAATAATCTGTAGAATATTCTAATAATAATCTGTAGGATATTCTAATAATAATCTGAAGGATAGTCTAATAATAATCTGTAGAATATTCTAATAATAATCTGTAGGATATTCTAATAATAATCTGAAGGATAGTCTAATAATAATCTGTAGAATATTCTAATAATAATCTGTAAGATATATTCTAATAATAATCTGTAGGATATTCTAATAATAATCTGAAGGATATTCTAATAATAATCTGTAGGATATTCTAATAATAATCTGAAGGATAGTCTAATAATAATCTGTAGGATATTCTAATAATAATCTGTAGAATATTCTAATAATAATCTGTAGGATATATTCTAATAATAATCTGTAGGATATTCTAATAATAATCTGAAGGATAGTCTAATAATAATCTGTAGAATATTCTAATAATAATCTGTAGAATATTCTAATAATAATCTGTAGGATATTCTACATAATCTAGCAAAGTTGCCCCAAAGTAGAGAACTCTCTCTTCTCTCCCTTTGAGATCACTTTACAGCATTTACTCGATGTTTTCGAAGCATTTGGTAAAAAGCCGCGGTAGCCCAGTTGGTAGAATCGAGAATTAGATACCAGAGGGTTGCTAGTTCGAAACTCGATCCAATGAAAGACCGTCGTGTATATGGGGCAAGACCTCATTAAATCTGTCGTGGGTTCAAATATCCTCACGTTGGCTTGGTGTGGAATTTGAAGTGGGGTTCCAGCTCTAGTGTTGACATCGTCATCCGACCTCGGTTCAAAATTACGAGTAGTTGTCTTCGGATATTTCCCTCCAGGATTGAAACGGAACCGTCGTCAATAACCCGTCATGTTGCTCCAGAACGATGTAAATTCAACTACGCACAGAAATCTTTGTTAGTTTTGATGTAAGGTAGGTGTTTCAAATATCGCCCTTGTGCTTAGTATCGCCTACTCGTGTATGTAAGCTACTATGCATGACATCTATGAGTTTATGTAGTTACTTTGGCGTTATAGGGTTTAGCCACACGTAACGCCACCAACAAGTTTCCTACCAGTTATATCAACAACACTAATGCATCAAATTGGAGGCTGTGATTAATGTCCATTCCAATCCATTCAGGGAATATCCAGGTAAACGTGTCCAAATCATAATTTCGTTTATATGACTTGAAAGTACATTCGATACTAAAGGTAGGTATGTATGCTCTACTAGCAAATCGTTTTTAATAGCAGCTCCTCATTTCGCCTGGTGTGTGGTAATAGGAACAGGGGTAGGCGATATTAGGAACCCACTCTTGAAAATTCTCTTGGGAAATGTTTTGAAGTTTTACTAGTAAATTTAAAATGACATAAGTAAAGAAGGTATAGGATCGCTGGAAATCTAAGGAGAACAGTTCCTAGTGATATTCCTTTTGTGTCCAGCTCGATTTCCCAACCCAGGAGGATAAGATACAGAGAAATAGTTAGGGTAGGCGATATTTGGAACACACCTACCTTAAAAGCCCTAAGCAGTCTTTTTTAAATTTCTTGATTCACGGCTCCGTTAAAGTGAACCAAAATTACCTCGGCTCTTTTGATGTAAAATGCCATTTAACTTTAACTAAATATTTAAATAATTGCATTTTAATCGCATTGAAGAATTTGAAATTGCCATTTATTGAGAATTTGCATTTCAATTTGAGAAATTGCATTTTAATGATTGGTTATTTTAGGTCTTATAACTTAAAAGGTCACAGTTGTTTTTTAATGACCTGATAACAAATGCATGATGCTTTTGAAGTCAATGGGAAATATGATTGTCTCATCAGCTCTTCAAATCGATCTAAAAGTTTTGAGTTCAACCCCGATTGATTGATTGATTGGTTTGTCTCTATACTTTTATGGTTTGCTATAAGGAGCTAATTATACCGGGAAATTTGGCTTAAAGAACGCTTAATCGCGATCTGATATAATATTGATGCAGCTGAGAGCGCTATAGTAGTATGGCGATAACAAAATCAAAAACTCGTATATTCCTTTTTTCAAGGCAGGAAGAGATCAATTACTATACTCCTCATTTATCCATGATCTAAACCAATGAAATTGGTTACGGGAGTTCAGAAAGATTTTTGGATCAACGTTTGTGTCATATTGAGAGATTATTTAGAGCAGGGGTGGGCAACCTGTTGCGCATTGGATGATTACAAGCAGCGCATTGCATCCTTGAGCCTACGTATTCTTTTGAAGTAGGCGCCATAACTAAATATCCATCTTCATATTTTCAACACCAGTGTTCTCTCAGTTCAATTCATACAGTCTTCTTACTCATCAATTTTTCGACAGTTTACAATTCATATTCTGTGTGGTACAATGTACGTATTTGTGATCCTTGTGTTGTTGTCGAATCTTCCTTATCTGTATTCAGGCTTTTAGAGTTTTGTACTTTCGTACAGGGCTTTTTTTTTTACATTCCTGTTATCCATTACAGTGCAAAAGAAAATGAGCTAAATAAGTGCACAAAGTGATAGAATGTGTGAATTTAATATACACTGGGGAAATGCATTGTTATTTTTAGCACGTCGATCGGGAATACCGTTTTGCATTGTTTGTGAAAGAACTCTTTCACATAATAAAAGGCATGATCATACTAGACACTATAAAATAAAGCATCAGACTAACCTAGAAGGAAAAACGAAGCTCGTTCTTGGGTCTGAGTTACGAAAAGAATATGTGACTATGAAAAAGGAAGAAATCAGAAGAAGACAAAATATTTTTGCTAAAGTAAGATGTGAAGACTTGGTAATGACAGAAGCGTCTTATGAAATGGATTTAGTCATTGGTGAAAATAAAAACTTTTTTCTGACGGAGAAATTGTTAAGCTTTATCTCCAAATATTTGCACACCATCTTGTTAATAATGGAATCGAAAGTACAGTGGCGATTGCTATATCAAGGTAGACAATCACGAAATGTATCGAAGAACTCTCTCAAGATGTATCTCAGCAACTGGAACCATTCTTGAACTTTATATTCTCTAGCTTTGAATGAATCAACGGACATATGTGATGTAGCCAAGTTAAGCATTATTATAAGAGGAATTGATGAAAACTTTAATGTTTTTGAAAAATTTGCCAGTCTGGAGGCACCGCATATCAAACAAGAAGATCAGACATACTTCAAAAAGTAAAATTATGGCCAGAATATCTAAAATTTGATAACAGTAAACTCACAGTGTTGTGTACTGACGGAGCGCCGTCAATGATAAATAAAATAAATAGCACTGCATATTTGCTTGAAAATTTTTTTAATCGTCCTGTACTAAACTATCACAAATGTGTGAGATTTAGGGAGCAAGTTAGAGCAAGCGCATTAAACAGACGAGATTCAGAGACTATTGTGAATTGTTAGTTTTGGAATATGGTGAACCTGTCCTTCATTGTTAGGTGCACTGGCTTTATAGAGGTCAGGTTCTGAGTAGATTTTAGAAATTGAAATATGCTATTTATAATTTTTTAGAACAGTAAAATAAACTGTTGAAAGAACTCTATAATTTGATAACATCTGACTATTTGATTTGGCATTTTGAATCGATGTTACTAGACTTGTCAATGATCTAAATTCGAATCGAAAAGGGCAAAAATAAATTATTTCCTAGCTTAGTAAATAGCATGAATTAATTTAAAATGAATTTATAAAACTGTTCATCTCTCAGTTATAAAATCGGAATTTGAGTCAGTTTCCTCACTTGAAAGAGCAGAGTGAATGTGCTGCAAACAATAGCAATTTGACCAAATGTATTGAAAAAATCGAGTTATTGCAAAGGTGATTGTGGAAAGTCTTTTACAAGATATGGTTAAACAAGAAAACTGAATTCTCGCATTTATAAACTTAAGTTATAAACACTTAGCGAACAAAAAGTAATGTAGACGCCTAGTAACATACAAATGTATCTTATTGATTTAAAAGCTAATTCCTTATTGAAAAGGAGATTTGATGAGCTTTTTCAGATTAAAATTCTTGTGACATGACTAGTTTCTGGCATTTATTGCCCTGTGAACATTTACCAGCAATAAGAAATTTTGCAAAAAAATTATATGTCATTTCGGTACGAAATAAGGATGTCAACAAGCATTTTCATCCATGAAGCTTATTAAAAGCAAAACGAGGTCACGAATGTGGTTCAAATTGGAACAATTAATTGCTGCTCTCATTGACAAATATAACACCAAACAATAAAAGACTAACGAAATCCAAACAAGCTCGAAATTCTCATTAAGGTTTATGTGTTGTAATAGATAATGTTTACGTACAGTTAACCATTAGACTACTGCCGGTACAGCAGTTGTACCATGATAGTACCAAGAAATAATGTAGACTACGGCCGGTACTGCAGTTGTACCATGATCGCACCAAGAAACAATGTAGACTACGGCCGGTATTGCAGTTGTACCATGATCGCACCAAGAAATAATTTAGGCTACGGCCGGTACAGCAGTTGTACCATGATCGCACCAAGAAAGAATATAGACTACGGACGATACTGCAGTTGTAGCATGATCACACCAAGAAAGAATTTAGGCTACGGCCGGTACAGCAGTTGTACCATGATCGCACCAAGAAAGAATGTAGACTACGGTAGGTACTGCAGTTGTACCATGATCGCATCAAGAAAGAATTTAGGCTACGGCCGGTACAGCAGTTGTACCATGATCGCACCAAGAAACAATATAGACTACGGCCGGTATTGCAGTTGTACCATGATCGCACCAAGAAATAATTTAGGCTACGGCCGGTACAGCAGTTGTACCATGATCGCACCAAGAAAGAATATAGACTACGGCCGATACTGCTGTTGTAGCATGATCACACCAAGAAAGAATTTAGGCTACGGCCGGTACAGCAGTTGTACCATGATCGCACCAAGAAAGAATATAGACTACGGACGATACTGCAGTTGTAGCATGATCACACCAAGAAAGAATTTAGGCTACGGCCGGTACAGCAGTTGTACCATGATCGCACCAAGAAAGAATGTAGACTACGGCCGATACTGCTTTTGCAGCATGATCACACCAAGAAAGAATTTAGGCTACGGCCGGTACAGCAGTTGTACCATGATCGCACCAAGAAAGAATGTAGACTACGGCCGATACTGCTGTTGCAGCATGATCACACCAAGAAAGAATTTAGGCTACGGCCGGTACAGCAGTTGTACCATGATCGCACCAAGAAAGAATGTAGACTACGGTAGGTACTGCAGTTGTACCATGATCGCACCAATAAAGAATTTAGGCTACGGCCGGTACTGCAGTTGTACCATGATCGCACCAAGAAAGAATATAGACTACGGCCGATACTGCTGTTGCAGCATGATCACACCAAGAAAGAATTTAGGCTACGGCCGGTATAGCAGTTGTACCATGATCGCACCAAGAAAGAATGTAGACTACGGTAGGTACTGCAGTTGTACCATGATCGCATCAAGAAAGAATTTAGGCTACGGCCGGTACTGCAGTTGTACCATGATCGCACCAATAAAGAATTTAGGCTACGGCCGGTACTGCAGTTGTACCATGATCGCACCAAGAATGAATATAGACTACGGACGATACTGCTGTTGCAGCATGATCACACCAAGAAAGAATTTAGGCTACGGCCGGTACAGCAGTTGTACCATGATCGCACCAAGAAAGAATGTAGACTACGGTAGGTACTGCAGTTGTACCATGATCGCATCAAGAAAGAATTTAGGCTACGGCCGGTACTGCAGTTGTACCATGATCGCACCAATAAAGAATTTAGGCTACGGCCGGTACTGCAGTTGTACCATGATCGCACCAAGAATGAATATAGACTACGGACGATACTGCTGTTGCAGCATGATCACACCAAGAAAGAATTTAGGCTACGGCCGGTACAGCAGTTGTACCATGATCGCACCAAGAAAGAATGTAGACTACGGTAGGTACTGCAGTTGTACCATGATCGCATCAAGAAAGAATTTAGGCTACGGCCGGTACTGCAGTTGTACCATGATCGCACCAAGAAAGAATGTAGACTACGGTAGGTACTGCAGTTGTACCATGATCGCATCAAGAAAGAATTCAGGCTACGGCCGGTACAGCAGTTGTACCATGATCGCACCAAGAAAGAATGTAGACTACGGTAGGTACTGCAGTTGTACCATGATCGCATCAAGAAAGAATTTAGGCTACGGCCGGTACAGCAGTTGTACCATGATCGCACCAAGAAAGAATGTAGACTACGGTAGGTACTGCAGTTGTACCATGATCGCATCAAGAAAGAATTTAGGCTACGGCCGGTACTGCAGTTGTACCATGATCGCACCAATAAAGAATTTAGGCTACGGCCGGTACTGCAATTGTACCATGATCGCACCAAGAATGAATATAGACTACGGACGATACTGCTGTTGCAGCATGATCACACCAAGAAAGAATTTAGGCTACGGCCGGTACAGCAGTTGTACCATGATCGCACCAAGAAAGAATGTAGACTACGGTAGGTACTGCAGTTGTACCATGATCGCATCAAGAAAGAATTTAGGCTACGGCCGGTACTGCAGTTGTACCATGATCGCACCAATAAAGAATTTAGGCTACGGCCGGTACTGCAGTTGTACCATGATCGCACCAAGAATGAATATAGACTACGGACGATACTGCTGTTGCAGCATGATCACACCAAGAAAGAATTTAGGCTACGGCCGGTACAGCAGTTGTACCATGATCGCACCAAGAAAGAATGTAGACTACGGTAGGTACTGCAGTTGTACCATGATCGCATCAAGAAAGAATTTAGGCTACGGCCGGTACTGCAGTTGTACCATGATCGCACCAAGAAAGAATGTAGACTACGGTAGGTACTGCAGTTGTACCATGATCGCATCAAGAAAGAATTTAGGCTACGGCCGGTACAGCAGTTGTACCATGATCGCACCAAGAAAGAATGTAGACTACGGTAGGTACTGCAGTTGTACCATGATCGCATCAAGAAAGAATTTAGGCTACGGCCGGTACAGCAGTTGTACCATGATCGCACCAAGAAAGAATGTAGACTACGGTAGGTACTGCAGTTGTACCATGATCGCATCAAGAAAGAATTTAGGCTACGGCCGGTACTGCAGTTGTACCATGATCGCACCAAGAAAGAATATAGACTACGGCCGATACTGCTGTTGCAGCATGATCACACCAAGAAAGAATTTAGGCTACGGCCGGTACAGCAGTTGTACCATGATCGCACCAAGAGAAAATGTAGACTACGGTAGGTACTGCAGTTGTACCATGATCGCATCAAGAAAGAATTTAGGCTACGGCCGATACAGCAGTTGTACCATGATCGCACCAATAAAGAATTTAGGCTACGGCCGGTACTGCAGTTGTACCATAAAAGTTATAAGAATCGCACCAAGAAATTATCGTGTTTGTTATATCTAAAGTAGTAGTAGAAAGGTTCCATTCAAAAACGTTAATTATGTCTATCTCAACATACTTTTATTAAAAACGTTATTAAGGATATGCCAGGACAATATCTAGCGAGCAGAGAGAACATATGACTCCCAGTTCCAACCTGATCTCTTTCTCCGAGGTGTGTGCTCCATATCTCTTTCTCATTCTCATCACATCCAACAACTGTGTTCAGAGTTATCTTCTCCAAAAGAGACTCTCCGGCAGCTGTAGCAGAATCAGTGTTGTCTACGACAGAGATCGCCCTCTCATCCAAGAGATCATCTCTCACTTTTGTAGATAGGTGCTCACATAAACGTGTCTTTGAACTGGCGTTCATTAGTTAATTTAGTTGCGTGACTGAGTTATCCCTTTTCGACCCCTAAGTGAAGTAGATCTTACCTCTATCCCTATTTTCTAACCACGACCATGATTGTACACTACCCTACAAAAATGAACCGGACAGCAAGATGTGATGGTATGAGGGAAAGAATACATGCTTTAATAATGGGACGTGCTGCAATTACACTAGCAACCCTTCCGGGCATACTTTCAACAAGGTTTAGATACACAGCTATGGGTATTGGTGTCCATTCCTGCTGCAAGAATGTCGCCAGCTAAATTGTAGATTTCGGACGTTGTTTCCTGGTCCGTAAGCGTCGCTCTAACACGTCCCACAAATGTTCTATGGGGTTTAGATCGGGACTCTGAGCAGGCAAGGGAAGACGTTTTACATCCATATCTTCATACCACTTCTTGACAGAGGCTGCCACATGACATGAAGCTTTGTCGTGATGGAAGTAATATTCGTCCATTCCATACAATTTCCAGAGCGTAGGAAGAACCTGATGGTCCAAAATGCTCATGTAGGCGTAGGCGTTCAATGGACCAGGAACAACATGCAAAGGTCCCAGGCCATACCACAAAAAATACCCTCAAACAAGTAGTAAATCCGCTGGCGTCCGGTCCATTATTGTAGGGTAGTGTATGTAAAAAGGTAGAAAAGGTGCTCTAGTTGTACGGTGCATCTGAACTCGTATGTGAAAAAAAATTGACCATGGTATGTAAAAGGTTGTTCAAATCGGATTTAGAAAGATGGTGATTTCTTTTTGTTCAAACACTCTTCAAAGTATTTCAGAGGGAAAATGCCTGTCGTTGAAGTGATACATAAATGCTAAATATTAACCTCTCATATTATTACCAGTTTCACAGTCATGCAAAAACTGAAAATTGTTTCCGAAAATAGTATTTTTGGTAATAGATACACGCCACTTTCAATAATCTCGCGCCTCGCAGTTTGGATAACATATGACATTTTTTTTTATTATTTTTTTCTCTAATGGCGGACACATTTGACCTCATTGGCCACTACAAGGCCGGAAGTGATGGCCACTCGTGAAGGAGCACCCAGTGAAAGGACCATCATTGCCCCTAACAATTTACAGTTCGTAATTTTGAACCATGTTCAGATGCAACACCTGAGCTGGTATACGCTTACAAACATCCATGCCCGAACCCGGATTTGAACCGGGGACCTTCCGATCTAGAGGCTAATACCTTAACCACTATACCGGTTGGTCGGCGGATAACATATGATACTAGGGGGCCCGCCCCCTGCTCGCTAACGCTCGCCAACCCCGAGAGGATTGCGCTTCGCAATCCTCATTGGTTCGCTGCGCGAACCTATGCTCGCTTCGCTCGCATCAATGAAGACATGTGTCCTAGCAGAAGGAATTGTTAACAAAATATGATATTGCAAAAAAATATTTTTCAAATCTAAATTTTATGCTGCTTTTCAGAAAAGATATTTACAGAACCTCTGGAATCAGAATTCAAATGGAAACTTTGAGCAAATTTTGACTCGAAATGTGAGCGTTGATTTGGAAATTGAAAACCCAGCATATTGGTTGTGTGTACATTTACCCAGCACTCGAGCCACCCACGCTTTTTCATTGAGTTTGTTGTCGAAAGTTGTAATGCAAGCGCCTTGTTGAACTATAATAGTTTGCCCCGAAACGGACCTTTTTTTTAAATGACCCTGAAAAGATCCTCCGTTTTCTTTGATTTCTATTATTTACTGCAACAGCTCGACTAAAATTCATTTTTTTTCAATAAAATTTCATCCGATAACGCTATAAATTCAATTGAAGCGCGAGGCTTTGGGATAAACAAAGAATCGTACAATGTTGCCAAAAACGCGAAAACAAATAACGTCTTTTTTGCGTGCCACGTAAGAGAATTATATATATAGATGGATAGTGATATTTCATAAGCCATTTTGAGAGGGCTTTCAACATAGCTAGAAGTACTACCCTAAATTATATAGATTGATAATTAAAATATCAGCTGCACACAAAAATCGTAATTATGCCATAATTTAAAGTGAATTATAAATGTAGAATGGCAACATCCCGAGCGGTCATGAGAGTTTTAGAATAAATGGAATTGAATAAAATGGTGATCTTTAATTATTGCAGTTTCATAAAAGAACATATAAATTCCATTCTATGTTTAATTTTGAAATATGTGTGGTTTCTTAATATTTTGCCAAAAATATAAAAAGCATTTAAAGTAAATGTGAGCTCAAGAATCTCGCTTACTTGAGAGAATCAAAATTGTATGAATTATTTCTGAGTTTGAACTAGGGCTGTTAGCCACTAAGGTAAATTTTAATTTGTAGTATTTGTACCTACTACACTCTATAACAAAAAAAATCGACGCACAAAGAACGAGTTGTCCGAATGCAATAAAAATTGGTGAATGTAAAGAACATATATAGAAAAACAAACAATTAAAATTTCTGAACAATTGAATGATTTATTTCACAGTTTGACCGTTACAAAGAGAGGAAGTCAATAAGGCGTTGGTCCACCTCTAGCCTAGATGCAAGCTGTCGTGGCATAGACTGAAAAAGTTCCCGGATGGTGCCCTGCGGAATTTCTTGCCAATTTGTCTCTAACTGTCGAGCTAAAGGGTCAACATTCCGGGAGGGTTGCAATCACCTTCCTATAACGTCCCAAATGTGCTCAATGGGAGAGAGATCAGGAGATCTAGCTGGCCAAAGAAGTGTTGGGAAAGCTTGAAGAAAATTAATAGCAACACGCGTCGTGTGCGGCAGGGCAATATCTTGTTGTAAGGTAAGTCCGGGGTGCCTCAAAAGGAACGGTAACACAACCAGCCGTATAATTTCGCCTACGTACCGCTGTGCTGTAAGTGTACCAGAAATGACTACCAAAGGGCTATCAAAGGAGATGGCACCCCATACCATAACGCTTTGTTGTGGGCATGTGTGGCGTGCAAGGGCAGGATCCCCACGCTGCCCTGGACGTCTTCAGAAACGTCTGCGTTGTCGTCGGAACTCAGTTGGAAAAGTCACTAAAGACTATACCTCCCCAGTCAGCGTCGTTCTAAACCAATCGTCGTTCCAAATCGAGCCCAGCACCACTGTTGGACAGCTCTTTCTTTGTGAGTCGATTTTTTTCGTTTGAGTGTATTTCCGAGTTCTCTTTTTTATAATTAAGCAACGGCGAACTGAACATTTGTTAACATGTTCACCCTGGTAGGTAAAAGAATTAAGAATCCATCCGGAAGAGTAAGATCCGAGGACAACACTTATTTTGAACCTCGTAATAGGACGTCAACACCTGACCAGGCATTTTTTTTTTGTTTTAGAATGTATTATAAACTAAAGCTGAATTTCATTAATTATCTTTATTTTAGTTTGTAAATTTTATTATATTCTTTCAAAAGTAAAATTGTTTTATGTTGCTAAGATATAATAGTGGTGATTCATTTTTGAAGTAGGGCATGACTACAAGAAAGTTAAGGTGCACAATGGTTTGAGTAGAAATTATATTACTTTCTCTTGAATTATCACATGTGCTATATTTTGTATATTCATTTGTTTTTTATATCTACAATATTTGTTTGTTACGTACTCGGTCAAGATTTTCAAATTTGATCAAGAACAAAAGAGTTTTACCTACATTATTTAATTACGATTTAACTTTTAGGACGATCTGAGTGAAATGGGCTACTTTTAACTAAGTCACCAAGGACCTCGGGCAGCCTTGAATTGTTTAAAATTAATAATAACTGGACTGTTTTCTGTAAAGTCTTATAAATGCTGTTCTATTGTCACTAATTTTTCACTATATGACAAACTCTTTTTGTCAGAATTTTACATATGGAGTGGTTCGAAATGGCGTACATTAAAAATACAATCAATTTATTCAATATCTGATTTGTGATCTGCTAAGGAATTATACATAAAACTCAAAAAATTCTGTATGAACCTCGTAACCGCTCAAAAAAAAAAGAAGCAGCCGAAGAATAAAAACATTTGTTCATGCTGTTAAGATTATTTCGAAAATGTGATGGAAGATTATAAAAGGCGCAAAAATCGTCTTATTTATCAGAAAGTGTCGTGATAATGTACAGGATTTTACGAGCTTTTAAGATTAATTCGAGAGTGATAATTTCGAAATTGTGGAGATTTTCCGTCACACAGGAATACCATTACCACCTGCTCTCAGCAATTGCGCCCATTACAAGCACCTGCGAGTTATGTCCAGGGTTCACACTCTATTTTAGAAGTCCCTGAATTTCCAGGTTTTCCAGACAAATGTTTACGAAATTCCAGGTTATACTTAAGCAATTCACGACATTTTAAAAGTGAAAAGAAAGAAATAATTTAGCATTCAATAGCCAATAATAGAAATCAATGTTAGAACTATACATTGTAAAAATTAATACACGAAGTACAAGTAATTTTGCATTAAAGTAACTTATTTAAATAATCCAACGTATTGGACGTGAATCAATTTGTTTATTTAATGTATCATAAGCATGAAGTTATCCAATTTAAGCCAGTAGAAAAAAAATTTTACCTGTTAAATGTTAACTGTTTTCTTTAAAAACCGGCTGGAAAATTCAATTAAAAAAATTAAGTGATACGACACTGCATACGAATCTTACTGGCTACTTTTCTTCAAAGCGTCTGAGAAGCCATGATCATTCCTTTTCCAGGTAATTGAGATAATTTTCCAGGTTGTCGATGAAAATTCGTAATTTTCCCTGATTTTTCTAAAATTATTTTTTCTGACAATTTCAAGTTTTCTCTGACCCGTTGTAACCATGTATGTGATGGTATGCAGACATCGTCTGCTGGAAGCATTCCAATCCTAATGGAAAAGCATGTCAGCTGCTGGAATATTTTCCATAAAGTGTTAAAGACGGGCGTACACAGATGAATCAACTTTGTAAACAGACTCATTACGGTATGATCTGGTAATGGCAGGCTTTTTGGATTATATAGATATAGATTAATACAGCAAAGCTGAATTGTATCGAATACCAATAATGTGACAAGTTAGTGTCGATTCTACTCCTCAGTTACTGGAATGATTTAGATAAATTAACTGTTTTTATAATTGAGGTTTTACTGTTTCCTAGCGTGTTATAACACGGACAAACATTATAACTCGATACATTAAACTGCGAATATAAAGCATTATTATGGTGAATACATCAGTTTAAATCATGTTAACTTTCACTGATCACTGAAGCAATTATCGGTATTTAGAAACAGATCCTGCATGGGGAGTGAGTACCGGCATCATGGCCTGGGAATCTAAAAAAGGATGCATATGTATTCTCTATGCAAATCCACATTTGAACAATCCACATGAAATTTGGTACACTTATACTTTAGATCACAGCGGAAAACATAGGCTATTTCTTCAGACCCATCTGCAGCCATGAAAATTGGCACACAGGTAGTCCAAAATGTGCCACTCGAAGCCCCAATTTTAAAATATAAAGTTGGTTTTTCTGCAATAAATGGACATGGACAAGGAAAAACGTTCTACAGGGTTTGTGCATTTGAGTTAACACAGGTAAATGTCGCGGTCATATTTGAAACCTGTGTAACGCCGGGTTATTCAGCTCATCTGAAATACAAAAGTGGTTTAAATACGTGCTATATTTTCATGTTTTTCTATTTTTAAAGTTGTAAATCTTCCATTGTAGAGTCAGAATGTGGTTGCACAGTAAATGTGAAGATCGAAAGCTCTGTACTATTGAATGTTTACCCCATTGAGTACTACTTATTGTCTTTTGAATGCATCGTTGAATTTCATGAGGAACTCGTCTCTCTCATGAAGTCTAGAATCTAGAATCTAGTCTTCCAAGCGTTAAAGTGAGTGATTGTTTTTCTACTTGGTGGCGGCAGCTTCGACATCTAGGCGATATACCACGTCAGAAATAGCTGTCATATTTAGCAGAATTAAATATGACAACGGTGCTGGATTCCTTGTTTACGTAAGTTTTGTATAATTTGTATTAATACTTTTCTCAACTTTCATATAATTATATTTATTTAAATTATGACTTCTTTGAACATTAGGTACATGAAAGTTTGTCCGCTTGCTGTCATTTTTTTCCTACATGAAGGTTAAATGGTCCGCAACCTACGCGGATTAAAATTATTAAATAACATATTCGATATATTTGTATTAAGACATCCATCCATTAAAAAAATCCAAACATAAGTCATTCTTAGTTACATAAAGACAGCGAATAGCATAGGTCCCAAATGAGAAAGAAGGTGGGTCCATCTAAGAAAGAGACTTTTTTCTGCTAAGCCGCATGTTGGTGGGTCGGTAGTATTATTGAGGTTAAACCTATTTCCTGTGCATTTCCGGACGTGACGTCAAATGGCTTGTTGGCTTTAAAGGCGACCTCTCTGATCATGCCGACATAAAGCAGACATATTCAAGAATTCCTTAATTGGAGATAAGACTTTTGTCAAGTGAAAAAATGTCCATAACTAACCCTACAAGTACTATTACAGAACTCCATTTATCATTACATCGGACATAAAGTTCTGGGCACTTGACAAAAACCCTTATCATCTGACGTTACACTGACATTACAATCTCCCAAATCTCAAGCCCCTTGAGAACACTCAAAACTTTCAGCTGAAGGCGGTCTGGCTGGAAAAATCACAGCAACCCTGGAGAACTGAGAGACCGAGGACACGCTCGCTAACCTCTGCCGAACCCTTCTTGTCCCAAAAGATCTAAATTTTCTGTAGATATCTGTAAAGCTGTAGGTTGCTAGAATAAATGTTGTTTTGGTGAAACCCAAAGTTCTTGTTCCGTTGCGCTACCATTTCTTTCTGCTATCGCTCCATTTCATCCGGTACACTTGTTTTATGAATGCGATTTCGGCAAGTCGCGCATAGAAATTCCAGAGAAAGAATTGCGAATTGATATATGATAGTTAATTGCTCAACACCAAACGTCATGGGAACGGTGTAAAACTGTATTTTAAGGCTTTTCGGTATGTACCATGCGAGAGTAAATTACAATCTCTTCGTCAAATTTATTTGCTTACACTAAAACTCTTTTTCACAGACAAAGCTTTTTTTTATTGAATTAATACATATAGGGAAGAAATAAGAAAAAAATGTCCAGACTATACATAATTTTCTGAAAAAATCCTACATCAGCTCATATTTTTTAGTTTAACATCTATTATTTTTGTTCTTGATCGTTTGCAAAATCGACAGATTGCAGAATTTTGTCCTAATTTGGGTTCATACATTTACCTAAATATATTACGTAGTCCGCTATCAAATTCTCTCTTTTTGGACAAATATTTATTTGTTATGAAGTCTAGCTTGAAAAAGTTCCAAATGCTCCACGTGATGTGGAATGAATGGAAATATGTTTAACTATTTATTATACTAATGTTTAAGGTCTTGGAATGTAATTCACAAGACTAAGTAAATAAATCGAAAGTTTAAGAACAGTACGGGGTTAGAAAATGAGAATAAAGAGTGGCAAGCCTCTTCAATAATTTCGAATGTTTATCTTTTTTCATTGAAACAAATTAATGCACAATAATGCTTTTGTTGCGATAATGGATTTTAATTATATTATATCTGATAAAATATTATAGCAATTCAAAAGTTCTAACGTCATTGACATATTCTGAAATCTCGTTTTAGAATTGTGTATGGACAGAAAGATAAGGAATTTTATGTGACGAGAAATTTTTTAAACATGTGTGTATATTGGTAAAAATGACACAACACGCAAAGATACTTTATTTGATTAGCCGCATTTGAAGATAGCGAAAAATACATTATGTTCAGTTCATAAAATAGGATGTATTTCTAGGATGTCAGGTTGGAGTCCACACATAGTGCTTTCTAGATTATGTAAATCTTCTGCAGCTTTCCACTTTATTTGGGAAACGCGGTAGCCTGGTTGGAACAGCATTGGATTAGCAACCGGAGGGTTGCGAGTTCGAACCCAACCAAATACCGTATTGTACAAAAATTACTGGTGCACGTTAAATATGTCGTGACCTCAAATGTCCTCACGTTGGCGTGGACGGAGATTTGGAGAGTGGGGTGCCAGCTCGGGTGTTGCCTCGTCATCTGACCGTGGTTCGAAATTACGTAGTGTTGTCCTCGTCATCAATAGTGTCGAGGGCGATCAATCTTGAGTAAAATATCACAAGACAAAAGTTCTTAAGGCACTGAATATATCACAGCATGCATATTTCCTCGTAAACAAATCAAACTATAAACCAATGGGTTTTCTACATTTATTTACATCTAACAAAATGTCTTATGCTACAATAAGGAAATGAAACTAAAATGACTGATTCTTCAAATCGTTGCCATTCTATACAACATTAATCTTGTTCAATAAATGTTAACACTAATAGGTGGCGCTGCTTTAACTGAATCCAACAAATAGCTTGTTGTGTAGCTCTAGTACGACGTTTATTAAAAATACCGACACATCACTTTCATTTGTGCAGCTGTTAAAATCAAATAAAGTTTTGGGGTATTTTACAGACTGCGTGGGGTGGATGACGTTGCTGTTCAGTGACCCTCTCCACTAACCCCTCACCATGAAAGAATATGATGTTTACACTTTCATGTGTACTATTTACGAGGTAAGGACCAGATGAGAAATTGAAATTCCGATGTGTTCCATCCAAACGTTTGAAGCTGCTGTAATCACATAGCATCCAGATCAAATTTGTATGTAGCTTACTGTGTATAAATATATTAAATGTATTTAATTTATACTATACTAGGGGGCTCGCTTACGCTCGCCAACCCCCGGGTATTGCTAAGTAATCCCATTTGGTTTGCTTCGCAAACGAACACTGCTTTCACAGATGCCATTTGGTTTGCTTCGCAAACCAACATTCCTTTCGCAGAGTGAATCTCCTGGACAGCGAAACTATTTGAATAATTCGTATTATCCTCATTTGACTTTCCGGTCCATGACGTCACAGCGAGGGCTTCGCCCCCTGCTCGCTTACGCTCGCCGACCGTCGGGGATTGCTATGCAATACCGTTTGGTTTGCTTCGCAAACTAATACTTCTTTCGCAACTGATTTCACTTTTTTTACTTTAACCCTAAACTAATTGCCGCATCAGTAAAAAATCTTCTGCATCTTGTTCCCTGTACAATTTTAAGTAAACCGTGTTAATCTCCAAACTTCATGATCTGTACTTCGTACTTTCTCGGTAAACCGTCTGAGAACAGAGGGAAAAAAGCGAGCCATTTTCCTTGCCAAATGAAAAAAAATCATTTTTATACCAATTGTTGCAACGATCAATTTGATATCTGGCAAACCCGATAGTCAAATATACAACCCACACCTCAGTGCGAAAATTTGTATGTGTTTTGCTCACTCGCGGAAGAAATTTCGCTTTTCAAACTTTGACACTTAATAAACCCTAAACTAATAACCGCATCGGAAAAAGATCTTAACAGTTCTCCAGGCAACACGATGAAGAACAAACAATATTAATTTCATATTTTTCTGATCCCAACTTTCTAGGGAAACCGTCTAAAAATCGAGCTAAACAGCCCAGTTTTCAATCCTGCGGCGGCGGTAACTTTTTTTTAATATAGAGAGGTTACGCGTTCTTTGACTCATGAAGCATGCTTTTTTCCCACTTTTACACAGGAATTGTTTATTCGTTACTACAAGATTTACTACTTCCTAAAGAAGCATTTCTTTCAGGTTATTTGTCATCGGACTGATAAAAACCTTAATTGACGTAGGATAAAAAATTTAATAAGAACGCAATGTGCCTTTTTAAATCATTGTTCAGCATTGTTTCGATAAATCTCCTTTATGTTTTACAGGAGTATACAAAAGTCAAAATAACCTTTTACGATTTTTTATCGATGAAAATTACCAGTGATATTTGCAGAGCAGGGCATTTCTCACAATATAATAGGTGTCACAATGTCAAACTTTCAAAATAAACTTTTACAACTCTGATGAAATTAATACAGTAAAACTCCGATTATTCGAGCCCCGATTAATCGATTTTCCGCTTTAACCGAGCTATCAAATATTTCTAGAATTTTTTTGGTCCAACATTTTTCATTTTTAAAACTACCGAAAAGAATTCTGACCTCGATCTCACAAGCACTCAGGAAAACGAAATCCAACAACACTATCCCCCTTTAATTTTCATTGTATCACGCAGTAAAAGCTATCGAAAGTGCTATTGAATATATAGAACAACAAGAAGAATCGACATCAGCAATCCTGTTAACCTTAAAAAATGTCGAAACATTTTTTTGTTGCAAAATACGCCAAAGGAACGTAAAGCAAAAAACAATTACGGACTTTTTTAAGTAAGAACTCTTTAATTATCGTAACAATATAAATTACATGTGGTGTAACTGTATAACTTTTGTATTTGTTAGAATATACATTTAAAACTACACGATTTATTTTATTAACAATATTCGCTTTAACCGAGCTTTTTGGTTATATGAGTTAGTCTTGATCATCATTAACTCGGATAATCGGGACTCTACTGTATATCTGTTTATTAAAAATCTTATTTCCAGTTTATACTTTAACAAATATTTGTACCGAGTTTGTTAATTTTTTTTTGTTTGCGATGTAAATAGTATTGTTAATTTTCTTTGTTTGCGATGTAAATAGTATTTCATACAGCAACACACGGCACAGTATCAGATACTTATTCGGATTTGTAACAGTCTGGTGTAGTACTTTATATGTATCGCATAAAAATAATAGTTATAAAATAAAAGCAACTGATGTGATGATTTGGATATGAATGCACGTTTATGAAAGTGGTTCGTCGAATGTTTCGTTGGGAACCATAATTTCAAGATTATGTCCTTTGGGTCATATTTATAAATGAGATTTTACTCGGGTTTGGGGGTTGAATAAACTATGATCTTTTGCTTGCATGCTTATTTTAATTCTACTATATATTTTTAATGATCACTTCAAATTGGTGAGTAAAAAAAAATTACAGACGCTTATAACAGAGATAATGATGATATATTTAAAATTTAGTGCAGTAAATTTCAACCCTTTTCATCTTTAGAACTCGTCAATTAACTCCTAAAATTATACTTCTCCCTAAAAAATATATTTATTTGTCAATGTGAAAAAAATAGGAAATTTTGCTTTCTAAAAATGAAACTAACTTAAAATTGTGACTCATAAAGATAAAAATATTAAGAAAATATAAATGTTTTTAAGAGACGATTTATAATGTGGAAATTTATTTAAGCTTAAGAGATATCTAATGTTATCAATTTTTTAATCTTTATTACCTCTGTTTTTATTGTTTATAGATTTAGTACCAATTTGACTACCTGTTCTCATCTGTTTACTTATAGTTTTGCTTGTTTACAAAACTGAGAGTAATTGCTACATGTTTTGCTGCAGAGGATGAGGCAAAATCTTTCTGAAACTGTTTTTGTGATACAATTTAACCAAAAACCAACGCCCAAAATTATTTCTAATAATGTTTCTTGTAATTATTCGGATACCCACTGGTTAAAAAGTAAAAACTAAACCGTTGAAATGAAACAAATCTTACATCAATTTAAACCGTTTCACCATCAGCGCCATTCTTGCGGCACAACTGTTGAAAATTCAAAATGTAGAGGAGAAGAGCTCAATGCATTTGTAGACCGCTCGTTTTACAATTCTGCAATTAAAGCAAATTGTAACACCATTCGTAATCGAGATGGTCTCTTGCATCATTCTTTTGATAGCAGCACAAAGTAGCTTTCAATATTCTCTTTTATTGACAACGGGAGCAAGTGATCAAACATGTTATTTGTTTATTCAATGGTTCACAAATGAGTTCAAGTGAGAGTGATGTCCACGAATTCATCACGTGACTGAACGGATGATGTTTCTACTGTCTTTTAGAGAACTGATTCATTGCACAAATAGATGTATGCATATGTATATGTTTCTCTGTACATAAGGCCACGTTCACATGAGGCGGTTCAACGCGTGTACGACGAGGCTAGCAGGGTCCCGCCATTAAATTATGTTTATTTATTCCTCTAATTCAAGTATCCATACTTGCGACCTTGAAGAGCGGGACCCTGAAAGCCTCGCCAACGCGCGTTTTACGCGCCTCATGTAAACGGGCCTTGATATGGGAGGTTTCGTGGTAAGACCCTTTCATTAATTTCCCCCTGATTAATTGGAATTCACTTAATTTCAGAAATCTGCAGAGTATTTATCTTCTATGCTACAACTTAACTAATAGGAGGGTGTGAAGATCTAGAGTTGTAGAACAAAATTATATGTAATTGATGTGGACCAAAATTTATATTATTGGTATTATGTTATGTTTACAGGAGTGGGAGCGTAATTTTCTGAACAAAAATATTTCTGCTCACAGATAAAGAAATAAAAATATTAAATTATTATTAATTTTATTAAATTAATAAAATTAGTTAAAGTAACCGGATTCTTAGTTTCTAGACACGGTTGGTATTACATAATATGTACGCATATCTGCGTTTGCGTCATTGAAAAGATGCTAAGGAAACGCTTTTTTAGGAAACGCTTCTGATTTTCAGAAAAGGATATGTGTAATGGACTAGAAACTAGTAGGTGAAGTATTTTTCAGATAGTGAAGATTCTCATAAATTTAAAATTTTATTTTAAATTCAATAACACCAGAATATTTTTCACGACTCTAAACATTTGTCATCTGAAGGAAATATAAATATTCCTCAAAAAATGGACTCCAAAAATTTCACCATCACAAAATTTTATTTTGACATGAGCAATGCATGTCAAAATTATCAAAAGTTGACAATTTCGAGATACTTATGAAGTAAATTGTTTTGGTTGACAGTACAGTCGGGCAAAAATTGTTTGATACGTTAAATGCGTAATCCTCTGGGAATACTAAAGAAAACCGTCTAGAAAAGCTTCTCTTCCAAGTAAATTCAAACCTTTACTGCACAAAACAATTCACATGATTGAAAAAAAAGGTTAAACGTTTATAAAGGTTAAATGTTTATAAAGGGTTAAAAATGCTCTTATCGAATAAATATGTCTATGATGAGCAATCAGTACTTATATTAGTATGGAATTGAGTAATTTTTTTTCGGGAAATGATGTCTATCATAAAAATATTTTATTTTATTTCTTTGAAATATTAACCTGCCCCATAGCAATAATTTTATTTCAGAAAGGAAAGAGAAGGTTTTCTTAACGATTAATTTTTATCCGATAGGGATATTGATGTCATTCTAAGACACATTCCTAAAGAATGTGACAACAACACTGCAGATTCAGTGATTTTCAACCTTTTTCATCTCATTGAACATTTTGTTATAAGATGATAGCAAAACTTTTGCGGCACACCAAAAAATACTTTTTTGGGACGATTTGACTGAATAAAAAAATGTATAATTTTGATTGATTTACTTAGATAAAAAGAGTAGTTACAGATCCACTTTGCTCCAAAGTGACTTTTTGAAACAACTTCTTTAAGCTTTGTACTAACAAATCATACCCAAACTATTTATACAGGTACAATTTAAAATTATTGTGAAAGTATAGATGTTAAAAGTTAAAAACTAAACATTTGAAATAAAATAAATCTTTCACACAATATAACCATCGCTGTTGTGGATTTCGTCTCTTGTAATTTTCAGATCAATTCTTACGATTTTTAAAGATAAATAACAACACAATCTACTTGTATTTTATCATCGCGACGAAACTTTCTTAGAATTACAAAGCATTTTTTTTTGTAGAATCAAAACTCATTCCCATGTTCTGCGGAATTTCCCTTCCCGAGTTAACCGAAATTATTTTCTCACCGCGGTTACCACACGTCAAGCAATTGCAAAACAGGATATGTGGATTTCACTTTGCCGAAAACAAAGCCACGAGCAGTGAAAAATATATGAGGACCCAATTCAAGAAAAACAAACCCAATTAAGGTCCGGTGTACACATCCGGTTTTTTAACGCATGGTGCCGCTCCGGCAACGCACGTGCGGTCTGAGATACATTAGATCCAATGGAGCGGTGCACACATGCCTCCGGCGACGCTAGTCCAACTTGCGTGCAATTTGTACTGTAGTTCCCCACGTCGCCGCACATGACTCTCCGTACTGAAGTATCTTGTTTTCATAAATAAATGGAATATAAATAATAATTCATAAATGGTTGCATCCAGTAGCGTCTTTTTTGTTTCAAAATATACTATTTTCACACCAAGTAAGCGAAATAAACACGTTTTCTTCGATAGAATATTTATCGCAAATGGTGGGAAATGAGTTCATGCGTCATTTCACGGTTATGTGTGCATATATGGGCTTCGGTGTCGCAGCGGCGCCGCACGTTGAAAAACCGGATGTGTGCACCGGGTCTCATACTCTTGTCCACTGTTGGACGTTGCGCCATAAAACCTAAATCAACCAAAACAGCCCAATTAAAAAGGTAAAGAAAAAGTTGTGTCTTAAAAATAATGCTCCCTTTTTGCATCTGTCTGTGCCAGAGGATCTTTCCTTGCCAACGCAATACCAATACTTTAGATTGCAACATGTATCTTACCCCTATCATGGAAAATATTGAAGAATGAAAACCGCAACTTATTTGTTCACTATCATTGCGATGAAACTTCCCAGAATTACAATTTGGGTAGAATCCAAAAGCGCTCCCACGTTCTCTGTGGTCTTTCCTTTCCCTTTCTAAGTTAACTGAACTTGTCTTCTCACCGCGGGGGCACAAGTCAAACAGTTGCGAAACAGGAGATGTGAATTACACTTTCACGAGAACAAAGCCACGAGCGGTGGAAAAAGTTTGAGGACCCAATTCTAAATAGGCACCGACTCCTTACCTTGACTCTGTAACCCTGACCCAGACACTCTTCTTCGTGGCACGATCCGGGACCTTGGTCCGAAAACCGAATTAACTCCGTTCAGTTCGTTATGGTCTTCAACCCAAACCAGATTCATTCAGCACCTCTTTCGCTTTCTGTGTGATTCTTGGCCTGAAGCTTGCCATGCTGCTGTTACTTGGTGTGGGAAAGATAATCTGGGAAGAAAGAAGATAATCAGGACCTTGAACCAATAAAAGAACTGTCGAAACTTGGGATTTGTTAACTTTGCAGTTACCAGAGTTGAAACGGTCAAGATGTTATTGAGATTTTGTTTTAGTCTCTGTCATTGAGAGTGGACGATGTTTTCTTTCCGATTAACCTGGTTTCTTGTTAGTTATATCTCATTGTTCTCAAGGAAACTTAGTATGCAAATGTCTTATTTTTTGTGTTAAATATGCCTTGAGGATATACATGGCAAACATTTGCCCCGTATCTTTTTCAGGAAAAAAAATCAAACGATTTCTAAACGAAAATATATACTCGAGTATAAGAACTAATATTCTATTAAAAATTAATGGTTAAGGTAATTATAGAATGCGAACCATTTTTGATGCCTGGTAGAGTGTACGATAGTTTAGATCTTTGATGATATAATTTATTATTAAATTCGTTTTTGTTTTTATTATTAAATTCGTTTGACATCCTAACTCCTAACATACTTGACAAAATGCACCATATATTTCAGATAATTTGAATTAGAAATCAAAATGAAATTCGAGATCATGGCGACGAATCTAATTCTATTACTGAATACTTGGAGTGTCTAAATATAGTTAATGGTTGGTTGAGTTTTATGGCACGCTAGGGTCAGATTTGGACAAACATAAGACAGACAATGTCAAATAACGGACATACGCCCAATTGAAGTTTTGCTGACACAGAAAAGAGAGATGCACGCAGAGTAAGTTACAGGATTTAAACTTACACCTCGTTTAACTCGCCGGCTGCTAGCGTAGTGGGCAAATCCAAGGAGGCAAAGTAAGAACATTTATACACTAAAAAAGCAAATAATATTTTACTATTGATTTCAAAAAGAACTAATCATAGATTTTCTCAAATATTTATTATATTAGTAGATGCTTAAAAATTTTTTTTATAACTTCTGGATTATAGATAAAATTACAATCAATCCATCTTTATTTCTTACTCATCCATTCTTGTCTGATCTTAACTATTAGCAATGATGGAAGCAGCATTGGCTGAATTTAGTACCGTACGAAGTTTGGGTATGAGATTTAGAGTTGTGTTACTGTGGACACAGTTATCTCTGTTTAAAATTCTATGTACTTTTCTGGTGCTCGTCTATAACTTCACGACGTTTGACAGAATTCCTGAAAATTTTGATTCGAAAGGACCAAAAAATTATCTTTTAGTATCCGCTGAAGTACATATAAAGCTACAAGAATTTTTTGTGGTTTCTATTTTAAAAAAACCTTTTTGAACAATTTTCATTGTTAATGAAATTTTGAGATTTGATGTTTGGTATCACGAAAGTTCCAAGTCCAATTTCTTTATAGAAGTTAGTTGATATGCATCTTACGATTTAATTAAATTATATATACTAGGCGCCTTTTTTTTTTTTTGCATGACAATAAAATAAGATATATCAGATGCACTATTTTTGTAATGAAAGTTAAGAAAATATCTACTGAAGTATTGAGGAAAATAATATTTTTTCATAATTTGTGTGGGATATATTTTTATCAGAAGAGAAAATATATTGAATGATTTCAAAGCAATTAAATATTAATCTAAATGCGAAATAGTAAGTTATATCACGTTTCTTGCGAAAATATTATTCATTTATAAAGCTATTACATATTTTCACGGTAGAATTGTCATACAATTTTAACTGATTTAAGCTGTAGTCCAAATATAATCAGCCCTTATTTAGAAAAGGAAAATTAGAGCAACATTTCAAACCACAATGAATTGAAACTAAATTTATGCTCTGAGATACATCAAAACGTAAACGGTCTAAGATTTAAATAATCAACTGTGTACTTATAGCTTGATCGTTCGGCATTGAACCAGCTCTCTAATAGATGATTTCTACCCAAGATGCTTTAATATTCAAAGCCTCAATGCTTTTGTTTTACACATGTTAACAGACTTATAAATGCTTTAACATTAATTACTACCCCTAAATCTAATCAGAACTGAACATACCAAACTAATTCAACGATCACAGTCGTAGCATTAAAGCTAAGTATGTTATAGGTTTGAAACACTTCAATTAATACATTTAAAAGCTTATCGAATCCTTTTCGTACTAACATATTAAGAATTTTACTAAACCAATTAGTCACTACATATTTTCAACATGCAGACAAACACTAAACAACTACAAGCAACTTAATTAAACAAACAACATGCAGACAAACCCATCACTACTAAACAAATTGACTCATAGAACGCGATCCAAACAATGCCACTCAACACAGTTAATTCATATTCACGATATTTAAAATAAAACAATTCGCTTTTTATCAGATCAAATCCATTACTACAATTAAATATGCATTTAAACACAATAATGTTTCTCACTAACTGTCTAATAACGAGCGACGAATTTAATAATACGTCGGTCAACGAATAATAAATTACTGATCCAAACATGATAAAGAACCAATCTCTTAAAACTTCAGCTATTTGCATTTAAACACTGATGACACTGAGCTCATAAATAAGCAAGCACACAGATAAAGCATACAGAGCAAACATACAGACCAAGCACACATACCAAGCATACATATCAAGCATACAGAGCAAGCATATAGAGTAAGCATACAGACCAAGCATACAGTTCAAGCATAACAGACATACACTCAATGCTAACTTTACCAATTACACATAATGTTAAGAGTCAATCTGTCATAGATGAAATTTGACAAACTTCATAGACACGGATAAATTACACGTATTTAAACGCTGTAAACACTCAATCTTAACACCTACACAAGGATGCAGAAATACGTACAAGGGTGCCTCATTTTGTCAAAAATGCACTTAATATAGCTAAGTCAAACATTTTCACTTACAAGAGATGGTCGGATACTTTATAGGCATGGACGCGTAAACCTGAACGTGTTATAAGCTCACTCTTAACACCTCAGTTATTTGTATTTAAACACACAACACAACGCAAAATCAAAGTGTTAACTCTTAGATCAATACAAACAGAAAGCATGCAGATATACACTTACTGCTACCTTTACCAACTATATACAACGTTAAGTTTCACGATCGGTCTCACACGAGAAAGATGAATGCTTTATTGGCATGGATAAATACTTGTATAACTATGTTTTAAACACACAATCTTAACACTTTCACAAAGCAATCTAATTCGGAAATACAATCACGCTGAAATTAACTGGCGTTTGCCATGCCAGGTAATGTAAGTGTCACAATCTTCCGTTTATATAAGACAGTTGGATTTTTGGTTGAGTTTTATGGCGTAAGGGTCATATTTTACCACGCTGCGTCAAGCGCAAGGTAAGCAACATCAAGCAATGGACGTACCCAAGGGGAGTTCTACTGACGCAGGAAGGAGAAATGCCCCACCCGGTTGACAGTCGGATGTATTTATTACTTATCTAACTATCTTAACAAGTTTAATTATTCACATCTAAACCCTCTAAACACTAAATCTGAACACCGTACACGAAACACTTATCAAAATCAAGAGATAACTGCATGACCTATACATACAACTTGTAAAATTGAACTCATTGCTACTTTTACCAAACATACAATGTAAAGCGTCACAATCTCTCACTTACGCAAGGAATTTAGCTACATACAGAGATTGGTTTGGGTTTTATGGCGCAAGGTCCAATAGTTTACATTCAGAGAAAACTTGCAGAATTACATACTTTAAGTGATGTACTCCATGCAACCTTTACCAAATATACGCTTAGCGTAAAGCATCACAATCTCTCACTTACACGAAAAATCTGGCCTATACATACAGAGCAAACATGTAGAATTACACTCAATGCAACCTTTGCCAAGTATACACTTAATGTAAACCGTCACTGTCTCTCACTTACACGAGAAAGTTGACCTATACATACAGAGCAAACATGTAGAATTACACTCAATGCAACCTTTACCAAATATACACTTTATGTAAAGCGTCACTATCTCTCACTTACGCGAGAAAGTTGGCCTATACATACAGAGCAAACATGTAGAATTCCACTCAATGCAACCTTTGCCAAATATACACTTTATGTAAAGCGTCACTATCTCTCACTTACGCGAGAAAGTTGGCCTACACATACAGAGCAAACATGTAGAATTACACTCAATACAACCTTTGCCAAATATACACTTTATGTAAAGCGTCACTATCTCTCACTTACGCGAGAAAGTTGGCCTATACATACAGAGCAAACATGTACAATTACACTCAATGCAACCTTTTCCAAATATACACTTTATGTAAACCGTCACTATCTCTCACTTACGCGAGAAAGTTGGCCTATACATACAGAGCAAACATGTAGAATTACACTCAATGCAACCTTTGCCAAATATACACTTTATGTAAACCGTCACTATCACTTACGCGAGAAAGTTGGCCTATACATACAGATCAAACATGTAGAATTCCACTCAATGCAACCTTTGCCAAATATACACTTTATGTAAAGCGTCACTATCTCTCACTTACGCGAGAAAGTTGGCCTATACATACAGATCAAACATGTAGAATTACACTCAATGCAACCTTTGCCAAATATACACTTTATGTAAAGCGTCACTGTCTCTCACTTACGCGAGAAAGTTGACTTCTACATACATAGAAAAATTGTAGAATTACACTCAATGCTACCTTTACCAAACATACGCTCACTGCAAAAAGCATCACAATCACTCACTTAACACGAGAAAGTTGACAGAACGTTTTCGTGATCGGCTAACGAGGAAAAAGGCACAAAAAGGAACAACTCCTTGCTCTCGTTTTCTCCAGATCGCGAGCGTGGCACGTGCAGGGATGATCCAGAATTGCATCAGAATCTTCCCTTTCCCTTTTTAAAACCTCTCTAGCGGCTGTGGGTCAGTGGGTCGCACTCGGAAATAGCCACTCGCGCTGGTCAGCGGAGTCCAAGGTGATCGCACGCCGCCGGTCAGGGTCGATTCGCCGGTCAGGTGGAATGCCTCTCGGTCAAGGGTACCGGAGGAATTCACGAAGCTCTTAACGCGTTTTCTTGTTCTTCGGTCTTCTGACACGTAATTGATCGTGCGTGCGCTGGAGCTCGTATTTGATGAATGGAAAACGGTCGTGTTGGCGTGGAGAGAAATGCGGGGTTGGTCAACCCTCACGGTGGTTGTCTCGCAGATCTTGATCTCTTCTCGTTAAACAGATCGGCAGAATCTCAGTGACGAGACATCTAATCGCTTGCGAAACGGGTCAGATCTTGATGGACGAGATATCCCGTCGAAACCACTTGAAGGGTTTGCTCTTAATGTTTCTATTCGTGGAGCTGAATAAGCTTGGTGGGTTTGGTACCACTGTGAGTTGTAAGGCGTTTAAGTTCGATTCCTGTCTATATATATCTCTGTCTTCTGTGTCACGAAATCTTTCATTGTGTGTATGGGCTGTAGTGGTTCAATCAGTTCACCCACTGTAGCTTGGAGAACATGACCCTTGCGCTATAAAGCCCAATATTGAGTGTATGTCCTGTACTGGACTTCTCTTGACTTGTGTTTGGATAAAATATGGCCCTTGCATCATGAAATCCAACAAATCAAACTCTACTTTATTTATACACTACCCTATAATAATGGACCGGAGAGCAAGATATGATGGTATAAAGGAAAGAATACATGCTTTAATAGGGGTGGTCCCCCACGTGCTGCAATTACACTAACAACCCCCTTCTGGGCATACTTTCAACAAGGTTTGGATACACGGCTATGGATATTTGCGTCCATTCCTGCTGCAAGAATATCGCGAGCTCAGCAGTAGATTTCGGACGGGGTTCCCTGGTCCGTAAGCGTCGCTCTAACTCGCCCCAGAGATGTTCTATGGGGTTTAGGTCGAGATTCTGAGCAGTTTAGGGAAGACGTTTTACATCTATATCTTGATACCATTGCTCTACAGAGGATGCAACATGACATGGAGCGTTGTAGTCCTGGAAGTAACATTCGTCCATTCCATAAAATTGGCAGAGCATAGGATGAATCTGATTATCCAAAATGATCATGTAGGCACCGGCGTTCAATTGACCAGGAACAACATGCAAAGGTCCCAGGCCATACCACCAAAAACGCCCCCAAACGAGCAGTCGGATTGTATGCAAATCCTCTGTCGTCCGGTCCATTATTGAGGGTAGTGTACATCGAGTATTCATCAGTAACATCGGAGTTGTTGCGGAGCTGGAATTTGATTACGGTTTCCAATTTAAAAGGCCATATAAAATATCTGCTCAAGCATAAGTTTTTGTGAATTAAGGAGTCAATATTTCCAAATCAAATCAACACGAGAGTATGCCTCCTTTTCCATTGTGTCAACCTATATACTCCAAACCGACTCAACAATAGCACAACTAAAATTCCAGACTTGAACTGCACAATGGAGGCGATTGCCGGTAGTAATGTCGTTAACTTAAGTCTCAAATCATGAAGCAATCTTAAACACTGTATCTGCTATATTGTTTACATTTCCTACTTTAAATATGAATAACAGCTATCTCATTTCTGTGCTCAGATGGCAAAATGTTATAAGTCCTTTTACCCAAAAAATTGATTAAGTCCCATGCTGGAATCTGATTTGTTAATGTTTAGAAGGTGGCAATATGTCTTTTCTTTCAGTTTATGAGAAAGCAAAGTTCAAAAATTGTAATAAGTCAAAAACCACAGAACTACGTTTGGAATCTTGAATCTTAAAGTTGCTGTCACGAAAAATTAAAAAAAAAATGACTTATATCATTTTGCCATTTGAGCACAGATTTAGTAACAACGCTAGATGATTATAATTGTTTTATCTTAATATTTCTCTTCAATCTAGAGTTTGTACGTAACTCTACTTAGTACCATTAAACTAAAACATCCATTCCAAACCCTCCGATTTATTCAATTCATTTATTTGTGTCGCGTTCATTTCTTGTGTTTCGGAAAGGATTTAAAAAAATCGTAATAAATCACAAAGGCATTGATAGATGTTTTATTTATTTTCATTTCAAAAGATGGATGAAAAATGTTTTTTTAATAAAATATTGCTTTAATTCATTTCCAGTTTTGTATGTTTTTTTAATAAAATATTGCTTTAATTCATTTCCAGTTTTGTATGTTTTTTTAATAAAATATTGCTTTAATTCATTTCCAGTTTTGTATCCTAGTATGTATTGTATTTAATGATGGTTATTTAATAAAGATATTCTCTCACAACCAGTGACATAGTCCATTTTTCTACAGTAATAATTTGTACAGAATTAAATGAAAGAAATGTTTAGTCTTCAGGTTAACAAATTCTTATGTATAAAACAGATCATTAAATGGCTCTTCTGTCTTCTACGTCTGACTGAAGTCGGGGGTGGAATACACTCAATCCTACGAGGTTTTTAATCATTACCTCTTCAGATAAAGTCGTACTTTCTCAAATTTTAAAAAATGATTTCCAACAAGATTTATTTCTATGCATAAGTTAATAAAAACTATCGATGTATAAATAATGATATAAAGAGATTTAAATACCGATGTATTGCTATTCAAGTAATTCAGACATTCAAAACTGACAAAAATACCCTATATGAATTCACCTTGATGAAAGACGTATTGAGAGTAAAATAGAAATACATGGATCTATTTTCTAGCTCATATCAATAAACTTTTAATACCGTTCACGAACTTTCCCCTTATTTTTTGATTAACAACTGAGAATACTTGCATCAGAAATGACACCAATGAAGCAAAATGCGATTCGAAGACCAATAGACTCTTCAATGGCTACACTGTCAACGGTCAATTGAGAAATTCCATTCAATTCCTTTTCTAACTTCAGAGTATAGCTCTCGAAATAGCAACACCTATTTTCCTTGTTCCATTAATGCAGGATATTTTAGGTATTGATTGAAAATAAGTAAACCGGATATGGAATAAAATTATAATTAACGCTGGTTTTTCCTTGTCATTTCAAATAGAGGATCTTCACTTCCTTTCAAGCTAAAGATCCACAGAAAAGCTTGACATTTTGTGTTTGAACAGTAGGCGTTGATGATTATTGACATATGAGTTTCTATAACACGACCTTTAGTATCTTCTTTGTTGTATGCCATCAATCAGGGAAACATACACGGAATTGATTGAGGTTTGAAACCTCCTTTTTAGACTAAACAACATTCCTAGTTGTAAAAATATAAAATATAGGCATTTGGTTTATGTGATGCTTTGAAGTTGGATGCACGTGCAAGAGAAACACGTGAGAAAAGACTGTTTTCATATTATTTTTATTACTCGACAATAAAGATTTTCCAATCATTTCTGTCGAAAGCAAAACATCTGTCCGCAACAGTGTGGACAAATAGTTAAAAGGGGACATAAAAGAAAATAATAAAACCAAAATTTTGTTGAAAGAAGTCTTGATTCGATAAAACCTTTCTAGGGGTCTTTTACCTTTTCGGACTGTCTTGAGTACTCAATAAATATAGAATAATTAATGAGAAAATTAGAATTTAAAACAAAAATTACACAAAATAATGAATAAATGTATGGAGATAAACATAAATGTGAACTATTCATGAGCAATTTTAGAGTCAGTATAGAATAATTAGTGGTACAATTAGAACCTAAAATAGGAAATAAACTTGCAAACATAAATATAGAATTAATTAACTCAATTATGAATTATTCCAGTGCAGTATTTGTGAGGTTAATAATTAAGTTTATTACGAAGGAAGTTTACTTGATCAAAAATATCTGTGGAAGGCTTTGAAGATTTTTTTCAAATAAACATGAGTCAGAAAAATTGGCGTTACTGACATAAAATTTTAAAATTCACATGCTAAAAATGTATTTAATTTTTTACATACATCTTTTGGATCAAATTCGTATTGGATTTTATCGATTAAGTAGTTTCTAAATGTATTGTGTCTCTCATCACAAGTTAAAAATGAAGCATATATTGTAATCCCGAGTTCATATTATTGTAGCGAAACTTATTCACTTCGTCTGAAAATCGTGGCTCAGTCGGGTATTGCACCTTACTGCAAATTGGAAGGTACGGAGTTCCAATCCCACTAGAGGCAAGTGGCCTAAAAGTAGATTTCATTTTAAAGTTCCCTTTCTGTTTGTTTCTCACTTCTTCAGTAATATACTTATGTTAATATACTTATGTTAATTTCTAGAACTTTCGAATTCTCGAATGTTCGATTCATTTTTCGGAAAAGGTATAAAAGGAGATGTATCACTCAGTTCAAGGATAATAAAGTCTCGAGTTGAGATCAGCAATCTTTGTCCTCGCTTGCCTTTTGCAAATCTACACGACATTTTGGTGGAGGCGCCGGGTAAAATAAATACGGCGGAAGAACTTCGCAGAAGTCTACGTCTTCAAGGACTCCCTCCTGAGTTTGGCTCTTTACCGAATCCTAGTAGAGGCCCGAGGAAAATGTCTGACCATGAAGACACCGAGCAAAAGCTCCCAGTTGCCAGCTCCGCTCCAGTCACCATTGCACCAGTGCCGTTCCTGACCTACCAGCCACCCAGAAGTCCATGCATATTCTCTGGAGACGACCAACCAGATGTTCGCCGGTGGCTCAAGGACTTTCAACGAATCGCCAGCTATAACCGTTGGGACGAACAGATGTGTCTGGCAAACGTCATATTCTACCTCGCCGGAACAGCCCGACAATGGTTTGATAACAATGAGGACACTTTTACTGATTGGACTTCGTTCAGGAATTCCCTGAACAACACGTTTTGCCAAACAGATGACATAAAGCGTCAAGCTGAGAGACTGTTGGTTGCACGTGCTCAACAAATTGGCGAGACGTCTGAATCATACATCCAAGACGTACTCGCTCTATGCCGAAAAGTTGATCCTTCCATGCCAGATGTCGAGAAAGTAGCCCATCTCATGAAGGGGATTGCAGAGGACTTGCACCAGATCCTTTTAGTTCAGGACTATGAGACCGTCGATGCTTTTGTGAAACGCTGCCGTCAAATAGAAAGCCTCCGACGAAGACGTATCACCCGACCAAGATTCCAGAGGCTGCCAAATGTTTCTGCAGTTTCGGCCGAAACAGACATTGGTGATTTAGGATCGCTGGTACGAACAATTGTCAGGGAAGAGCTTCAAAAGCTCTTGCCGGAAGTACAAAACTACACGAACGACGACCCTGCTTCACCAACGGACGTCGCATCTCTGGTCCGGGAAGAAGTTATGGAAGCTCTAGCACCACTCACAGGTCCAAGAAGTCGCAACGGCCCTCCTCGAGTTTCAGTTCCAGTTGGGTCACAGCCAAGACGTGAGGCCAGAAACAGCGCCGTTCCACAGCGAAAGACAGATTTGTGGAGAGCTGCCAATAATGTACCTCTCTGCTACCATTGCGGACGCCCAGGACACGTGCTGAGGTACTGTAGGGAGAGACGACAAATATTTGCAGATACAAGAGCCCTCAGAACATCTAATCCTCGACGAGAAATTGACACTGAGACCCTACACAGCTTTGACGACAACTATGCACGACATATACAGCCTACTTCTTCCAGTTTCAGAAGTAGTTCACCATACCCTCGCCGCTCCTTCAACCGCCGACAGTCACAATCGCCTGTTCGCCGCTCCAGCCGTTCTCCACGCCGACCAAATGAGGAAAACTAACTCGGGCGACCTGTCCAGGAGGTAAGGCCGCAGTTGAAGAAAATCCTCCGACGTATACTACAACCATGTTAAAGAAAAATTCCACCTATATCACAGTGAATGGACAATGTGTAAAAGCCCTTGTTGATTCTGGTGCCGATTACTCGGTCATATCTGAAGAATTACGAGTACAATTGAATACACCTATGTTTACTGAGGATGGACCTGTACTGAAAACTGCCTGTGGAAAATCTGTAGCCGCCTCAGGACGCTGTGTATTAAAAGTCGACTTGAATGGGACTGTGAAACCGTTTGAATTTCTGGTATTTCCACAGTGTAGCCACCAAATGATACTTGGATGGGACTTTTTCCGTGCCACTGATGCTGTCATAGATTGCGGAAATGAAGAACTTCAACTTGCAGAAATCCTTCCAGACAACCAGGTGTCAGGTAAATCAGATTGCTCTTGCACCTTGTTTGCCGCAACAGATTACGTAATTGAAGCCAATTCGACAAAGCAAATATGTACTCTTAATCCAGAAATTCCAGAAGCAGATAAAGCTATGATTATTGGTAATACAATTCTCACGTGTGAAAGAGAGCTGTCTATACCAGCCTCAATCGTTAACGTTGAAAATGGCTGTTGTAAAGTATGGGTTACAAATTTCTCTCGACGAACCCAACTGATACCGAAGGGAATGAACATAGCTTGCTTAACGACAGTAACAAACGATGCAATTTGTTCTTTAAGTGATGAAGATCGAGAAGGTTCTAAGAGACACAATTCCAGAAGGCGATTAAAACGAGAAACATTTAAAGAACTTTTAGATACTAAGCTGACTACTATTGAAGAAGACGAGTTATTGAATCTGCTGGAAGAATTTAGTGACATTTTCGACTTTAACAGGCAATTGAAGAAATCCAGTGGTAATTCTGTGAAACACAAGATCGACACAGGTGACAGCGTCCCAATCAAGCAGAGACCTTACCGTATATCAGCCACTGAAAGACGTGTGATTGGAGACGAAGTACAACGGATGCTAAAAGAAGACGTGATACAGCCATCAACCAGTCCATGGTCATCTCCAGTCGTACTTGTGAAAAAGAAAAATGGTGAATGGCGCTTTTGTGTCGATTACAGAAGATTGAACAAGGTCACTAAAAAAGACGTCTATCCACTACCACGCATCGACGACGCTTTGGATTGCCTAGCTGGTGCACAAATTTTCTCTATGATGGATTTAAAATCCGGTTACTGGCAAATAGAGGTTGATGATAAAGATAGAGAAAAGACAGCCTTTGTAACGTCAGATGGTCTTTATGAATTTAAAGTCATGCCATTCGGATTATGTAACGCTCCCGCTACATTTGAACGGATGATGGACACTGTACTACGAGGCCTGAAGTGGAATATCTGTCTTTGCTACCTAGATGACATCATTGTGTATGCACCGAATTTCCGAGAACATCAAATACGCTTGAGAAAAGTTTTGAAATGTATCCAAGAGGCCGGACTGACGCTAAATTCCACCAAATGCTCATTTGGCAAAAAGAAACTAACGATACTTGGACACCTTGTTGATCAACATGGAATCTATCCCGATCCACAAAAGATAGCCGCTGTAAAGAATTTTCCTGTTCCAGAAAATATCACAGATGTTCGAAGTTTTCTAGGCCTGTGCTCGTATTACCGACGATTTGTCAAAAAATTCGCTGATGTTGCAAAACCCCTGCATGATTTATTGAAGAAAGATGTAAAGTTTTCTTGGAGTACTTCACAGAAGGAATCTTTTTCAACTCTCAAAAAATTACTAACAAGTGAACCTGTTTTGGGACATTTCCTTCCAAATGCAGAAACGAAGATACATTCAGACGCTAGTGGTTATGGCATCGGCGCAGTACTAATACAGATCCAAGATGATAAGGAAAGACCGATAGCCTACGCATCCAGGTCCCTGACAGCCGCTGAAAAGAACTATTCTACAACCGAAAAGGAGTGCCTTGCTGTCATCTGGTCGATCAGTAAATTCAGACCGTATCTATTTGGAAAACCCTTTACCGTAGTAACGGATCACCACTCTTTGTGCTGGCTAGCCAATGTTAAGGACCCATCTGGAAGACTTGCACGATGGGCTTTAAGGTTGCAGGAGTACGACATCACCATAGTCTACAAGAGCGGTCACAAACATTCCGATGCCGATTCGCTGTCGAGAAAGCCCCTTCTCGAAACAGTAAACGAAAACGGTGATGAAATCCCCTTCCTTTCAGCCATCACAGATTACAGAAAAGAGCAGCTAAAAGATAAGCAGCTGAAGCCCATAATTAAAATTCTTAAAAGAGGTGACGGATACCGAAGTTATCAACTTAGAAACGGTGTGGTTTACAAAAGAAACTATGATCCTATGGGACAGCAGTGGCTCTTGGTCGTACCGAAACAACTCCGCAGCGATGTCTTAAAGAGTCTTCATGATGCCCCAACCGCCGGTCACCTCGGATTCGCCAAAACCTACGACCGAATAAGGAGGAAATACTATTGGCCAGGACTATATGGGAGCACACGCCGATATGTGTCACATTGCCGAGAATGTCAAAGACGAAAATCTTCTTCGCAATTGCCACCGGGGCAACTTCACCCGATCAGACCCCCTGACATACCATTTGCCAAAATTGGGATTGATCTACTTGGACGCTTTCCAGTTACCCGAAACGGAAACCGCTGGATCATTGTTTGTACAGATTACCTTACGAGGTTCACTATCACAAAAGCATTATCAACTGCTGAGGCCACGGAAATCGCTAAATTTATAGTCGAAGATATCATACTGAAGCACGGTGCTCCCAGAGAAATGATAAGTGATCGAGGACGTTCCTTCTTATCCAATATTGTGAAAGACGTCAATCAATTGTGCCAGACGTCTCATCTTCTGACAACATCCTACCATCCACAAACCAATGGCTTGACAGAAAGATTTAACAAGACATTGGCAGACATGCTGTCCATGTACGTAGACGTCGAGCAAAGAAATTGGGATACCATCCTACCCTTTGTGACTTTCGCCTACAATTCGGCAAAACAAGACACCACAGGGTTCAGTCCATTTTTTCTCGTTCATGGCAGAGATATCCAGACACCTCTAGACGTAATTCTTCCGCTCAATACAGAAAATCACGACGATAATTACGTGCAACATCTGATCACCAGGGCAGAGGAAGCTAGACAGCTTGCAAAAATCCACATCCTTGACGCTCAACAAACTGATAAACGACGATATGACGAGAGACATCGACCAGTCAACTACAACATCGGAGACTTAGTCTGGATCTTTACTCCAGTACGAAAGGTTGGACTGTCCGAAAAGCTCCTAAGACGTTATTTCGGACCCTATCGAATAACACGGCGACTATCTGACGTAACATACGAAGTAGAAAGTATGGAGGAGAATAGCAGACGGCGGATCTCAAAAGATGTAGTCCACGTCCTTAGGTTAAAACCCTATCTTGATCCAAAGAAACAACTGGATGACGGAAGAGAGCACAGCATTTCCAGGGGACCTGTTACAAGGAGCCAGATCAGGCTGCAGCGGGACGCTGCTTGGTCTTAAGGAGGGGGAAATGTAGCGAAACTTATTCACTTCGTCTGAAAATCGTGGCTCAGTCGGGTATTGCACCTTACTGCAAATTGGAAGGTACGGAGTTCCAATCCCACTAGAGGCAAGTGGCCTAAAAGTAGATTTCATTTTAAAGTTCCCTTTCTGTTTGTTTCTCACTTCTTCAGTAATATACTTATGTTAATATACTTATGTTAATTTCTAGAACTTTCGAATTCTCGAATGTTCGATTCATTTTTCGGAAAAGGTATAAAAGGAGATGTATCACTCAGTTCAAGGATAATAAAGTCTCGAGTTGAGATCAGCAATCTTTGTCCTCGCTTGCCTTTTGCAAATCTACACGACATTATTAACTCATCAAGCACAGAATGGGATCGTTGACGTGTCCAAACATGCCTACCTCTGCCGTAAAATATCCCATCCTTTTCAGACCCCAACTTTGTCTTAAATATTTTATGATGATGCAAAGTTTATCATTTCAATATACTTATTAAAAGCACTGTTATAAGTTACTGTTATAAGTACTCTGTTAAGTCTTCCACATATTGTTGACAGTTTGGAGATTGGGGTCTCCGCTCAGGTGTTCGGTCTTCTGATCGTGATTTAAAATTACGGTGATGTCGTCGATTCTTTCCCTTTAGGATTGATCACGAACCGTCGACAGTATCCCGTTCTGCTGCAGTGCGAAATAAATTCAACTACCTACCTTCCTTCCACGTAAAAGTCTCTGTGTTAGCACTTAAGTTGTAATTTGACGAAAGCTGCATGTGGTATGTTTCCTTAGCAATAAGCAGACCATCTTTCCGTCCCTTTGTTACATTTTTGGTTGTTATTTAAGTAGGTTTGTTATAAAAAAAATGTCTGCTTCACTTACAGTTTCACGAACGAGCTAATGCGCGAACAAAGAACATGAAGAAAATTTTCAATGCCAGAAATTTTGAATACGCACGTCATGTGGTTCTGAACTCAGGAAATTTTGTATTATATGAATACAATGATCATAACAAATACCCAATTGGATACCTTAAAGCTGAAACATCCTTAATGGACCAGAATATTTTCTGAGTAAAATAGTATACTATGTTACAAAATAAAATCTTACATGATTTTTCTCAATTTTGAAAGTGTTTTATTTTCCAGTTACAGAATTGAACTGGACAACAAACTATTTATAATTCTGGTACAGCTACAGTCTACGTTTATGAGCGGTGGCAACGGCCTTGGCGATTGTTTTTGGCGCACTTCTAAAGTCGCCAAGGAAATAACTAATTCCTAACTCTTTTACTGTCAAAACTTTTTTTTCTTTTTACAACACACTTTTTAAACATTTTAAGAACGTTTTGAAAAGAATATTTTAAAAAACTTTCACAAAAAGTAGTAAACTTAAGCACATATCAAAACACATTTGTGAACCAGCAGAGAAACTAAGCTACGAATGTTGGGTAAAGAATACCATGAAACTTATCAATTACACTAAATACAGTAGGCAAGTTGAAAAAGAAAAAGATTTTTAAAAGAAAAAAAGCAAGAAATAATACAACCTGATACATCAGAACGGTCCCGAGAAAAAAAATTACGAAACAAGAATATTCCACAAATGCGAAAAACAATACATGTCAGAACTCTGCCGTGAAAAAAAATTATTATAAAATCAAAATTCCACAACTGTAGAAATACAAATAAATAAACCAATGGTATCAAAGAAAAAAAAATTAAACGACCAATGCAATCAAAGGATATTTTAAAATCAAAATAACTAATGGGAGGAAAGAAAAAATTTCAAACGAATCAATGAAATCAAACGACTTGAACGGATTTTGGAAGAACTTTCTAGAATATTCAAAATGAAAATTGAAAGTTTCCGTTTGTCGAGGTTGCCATGAAAACCATAACAACCGAAACGAAAGATGGGTTGCCTTAATTTATCGTAACTCGCTACTAGAAGTGCGCCAAAAAAAAAAACGCCAAGTCGTTGCCATCACTCATAAACGTAGAGTGTAGCTGTACCGTGTTTTCTTTTCCAGTTACAGAATTGAACTGGTCAACAAACTATTTATAATTCTATAAATCTTCACCAGCCTTTAACCCTTTGAGTGGCTTATGCATAGATTAATCTTGCAACCTGCAGAGTTCCCTACGTGACTTCTGTAACCAGTTTTGACTTTCTTGACCAATATATGTAATATATCCAACGGATTCAATTGTAAAGAAAGTACCACTAGAATGTCTCTAAAGGACCAGTGGAATGTATCCAAAAGGCAACTAGAATGTATCCAAAGAATTCTGTTCTGAGGCCTAGGAAGTTTGGATTTTACAGGGCTTTAAATTTCTATGCTGTGTAAGACATTAGACAGACAATATCAATTAATGAACATAAACACACACAAGGAAAGTTCTACTGACACAGAAGAATTGAACCTACACTGCCTACAACTCACAAGTTGATAGCTCAGTGGGTATACCCATTGAGAGCTACCACAGCCCCTCTCAGAACAGGACAAAAATAATTTTACTAAAGGATTCTATTCCAAGAAAGGACAAAAATAATTTTACTAAAGGATTCTATTCCAAGAAAGGGCATACAGAATCTTTCCAAATGATTCTATTCCAAGAAAATAACATACAGAATCTTTCCAAAGGATTCTATTCCAAGAAAAGGACATACAAAATATCTTCCCTAACGATTCTATTTAAAGGATTATCAATTAATGAACATACACACACAAGGAAAGTTCTACTGACACAGAAGAATTGAACCTACACTGCCTACAACTCACAAGTTGATAGCTCAGTGGGTATACCCATTGAGAGCTACCACAGCCCCTCTCAGAACAGGACAAAATAATTTTACTAAAGGATTCTATTCCAAGAAAGGACAAAAATAATTTTACTAAAGGATTCTATTCCAAGAAAGGGCATACAGAATCTTTCCAAATGATTCTATTCCAAGAAAAGAACATACAGAATCTTTCCAAAGGATTCTATTCCAAGAAAAGGACATACAAAATATCTTCCCTAACGATTCTATTTAAAGGATTATCAATTAATGAACATACACACACAAGGAAAGTTCTACTGACACAGAAGAATTGAACCTACACTGCCTACAACTCACAAGTTGATAGCTCAGTGGGTATACCCATTGAGAGCTATCACAGCCCCTCTCAGAACAGGACAAAAATAATTTTACTAAAGGATTCTATTCCAAGAAAGGACACAAATAATTTTACTAAAGGATTCTATTCCAAGAAAGGACATACAGAATCTTTCCAAATGATTCTATTCCAAGAAAAGAACATACAGAATCTTTCCAAAGGATTCTATTCCAAGAAAAGGACATACAAAATATCTTACCTAACGATTCTATTTAAAGGAAATGATCGATGGAATCTTTTCAAAGGATATAATCCTAAGTAAAGGAACATCTTTCTAAAGGCCTAAACACAATAATCGTATCAATAGTCTGCTGCTCAGAGGGTTATAGGTGACCAAAACACAACTTTACGATTATGTGTATAAAATGTCTCTAATTGGAGCCTCAGAGCCCAAAAAGGCTACGATTAATTCTATTACGTGAAAGGATTGGAAGAAAAATGTGAATAGTCATTGTGTAAGAAGCGTTACACAAGCGGTTATCGCTTGGCTAGACAAACTGCAACTACTGTTCTCGAGAACGTTGCAGACTTAAAATACATTTTCTCTTAAGACAGATACTTCTACCAAGTTGTGACACTCACCAAATGGCAGACATCCAGATTATATCAATCAGACAGAACGCACCGAACAATTAATTGCACGGACGTAAAGTAACAGGAGTTTCGAAACGGTCAGGTTTAGGTACAGAGAACAGGGCTCACCGGTTTATTGAACATAGTATAATAAGTGATCGGTAGATAAGCATCACAACGCATTAAACGGAGATGATTGGTTCAAGAATATAAGTCAGACATTTGTTCGAAGTGAATGTTTATTTCTTGATACATTCTTTTATGAGAGGGAAGATTTCATTCCATGTAAAACGCTGAAGGGAGCCATTGACCAAGCAAGTTTAAAAATGGCTACTTTAGCATTGTAAAGGGGCCCATCGTGGCTCAGTGAGTATGCCCACTGCGCTAGCAATCTTCGAGTTGTTCGATTCCTGTCAAGTGCATTCTATTTCTCTCTTCTGTGTCAATAAAACTTTCAACGTGTTGGTCTATATTGTTTGTCTTGTGTCTGGCTCAGCATGACGGAATACACTATATGGATAAAAACTATTTGGAACCTGAAAAAATTTGGAGGTGGATCCATCTTAATGTGGGGTTATTTCTCTTGGTTAGGACTCGACCCAATGCTTTATGTGCCTGGTACCATGAACGCTGACGTGTACCTCGACGTACTTGATGAATAGGCCTTGCCTACACTATAGCAATACTACGACGATGATGGTTTTTTCTTCCAACACGATAGAGCTCCATGTCATACTCCAAAACGTGTGCTAGACTGTTTTTCTGAAAATGAGGTGAATTTGCTTGACTGGCCTGTTAAGAGCCCCGATCTCAATCCGATCGAGTACTCGTGGGACAAACTAGAGCGACGAGTACGTAAACGCCACGCACGCCAATCTTCAAGACAATCTCTTCTCACAGTCTTGCAAGAGGCATGGCAACTCGACCCATTGCTTTATGTGCCTGGTACCATGAATGCTGACGTGTACCTCGACGTACTTGATGACTACACTATAGCAATACTACGACGATGATGGTTTTTTCTTCCAACAGGATCGAGCTCCATGTCATACTCCAAAACGTGTGCTAGACTGTTTTTCTGAAAATGAGGTGAATTTGCTTGACTGGCCTGTTAAGAGCCCAGATCTCAATCCGATCGAGTACTCGTGGGACAAACTAGAGCGACGAATACGTATACGCCAATCTTCAAGACAATCTCTTCTCACAGTCTTGCAAGAGGCATGGCAACTCGACCCATTGCTTTATGTGCCTGGTACCATGAATGCTGGCGTGTACCTCGACGTACTTGATGACTACACTATAGCAATACTACGACGATGATGGTTTTTTCTTCCAACAGGATCGAGCTCCATGTCATACTCCAAAACGTGTGCTAGACTGTTTTTCTGAAAATGAGGTGAATTTGCTTGACTGGCCTGTTAAGAGCCCCGATCTCAATCCGATCGAGTACTCGTGGGACAAACTAGAGCGACGAGTACGTAAACGCCACGCACGCCCATCTTCAAGACAATCTCTTCTCACAGTCTTGCAAGAGGTATGGCGAGCTATTCCTGCCCAGATTTACAGAGAGCCTGTGGAAAGTCTGCTTCGACGTGATGCAGATATAATACAAGCAAAAGGAGAGCCTATCCGTTACTAAACAGAATAATAAAGCACTTTTTCTGAAAAACATGCAGTGTCCAAATACTTTTGTCACATAGCGTATGTCAGGTATTTCTCTCTTCAGTATCAGCAAAACTTTCATTACGTGTGTCTATATTGTATGTCTTGTATCTGGTCCAGCATGACCCAATATGACCTTTGCGTCATAAAACACCCAAACCTACCAACTAGCATTTCAAAGTGTCAACTGCCTTGGAATTGAGTCTAAAAGTTAATGCACTGAGCTCTAGAGAGTTTAGATATTCGCTAGTTAGAAGAATGGGAATGTGCCAGCCGTTGAAAAAGAAAATGCCAGAACAATCAAGCTAACACATCACATAAAAAAAATGAGGTCGTCAAACTAAATATTTCGTCTGAAGGACATATCAACATGAGTATTCCTGTCACTGCCACCGACTCTAGTATTTATGTGTTCTCCCAAGTACAAGCATGCTTCAGTCAGATGAGATGCATATGTATCTTTTCTTCACGTCCCCACATTGAGAGAGATGCCGGTACTATTGTAAGCTCTGGGAGGAAGGGGGAATAAGAAAACTCTTTATTCTTGTACGGTCTTCTTTTTAATTGACACCGCAACAGAGTAGTAACCGGAGGGTAGCGAACTAGGTTAAAAACTAGGTCCAAGCAAAGATCGTACGTGGGGTCTGGTTCACGTTAAATCTGCCGTGTCTTCACGTTGAGCCGTGGTGTGGAAGATTGGAGAGTGGGTTGCCAGCTTCAGTTTTGACCATCTGACCGTGGTTCAAAATTACGAGATATTGTCCCCGATCTGTCCCTTCGGGATTGATCCCGGACCGTCGCCATCCCGTTGTTTGCGACGTTAATTAACTATTTAATTACCTACCTGTTTTCTAAATGCAAGACGTTTGATACATAATAAAACTACAAGTTGGGTTGAAGAATTTTCTTGATGGTTCCGTGTTTCAGAATCGGACTGGCTATGGAGACGGTATGGAAAATTCCATATATGCCGTTGAGTACTTAAACACTTGACGGACTCTAAGGAGATTTGTGATTTTATTTTTCTAACCATAACAAAACACACACACATCCAGCAGAGAGATAGGTTCTGTTTGACCTTTCTGTTAATCATGTCTAAACAGTTTCGTATACACCGGGTTGCGCAACTCGCTATAAAAAGATGTTTGATGTTTATACAGGGTTCCCACGGTCCTTGAAAAGTCCTTAAAAGTCCTTGAATTTTTTTTCACTAACTAGGGGCCCTTGAAAGTCCTTGAAAATTACAGAAATTGGTGAAAAGTCCTTGAAAGTACTTGATTTTTTTTAAACTTATACATAGTTGTGTAATTTCGTCTTGCATTGGAACTTGTCCAGACTAGTTTTCCTCCACAGCAGGTGCGCCATTCTGAATGAAACCGGTGTTTTGCACTTTGACACTATGTGATATACTAATAATGCTATGTCTAGATCGTCCATTTTCCACAGTATTCTGTACGTCTAAGTTGACACCTATGGTCTCCGTTAAGACGGCCGCCTTGTTTTGCCTTCCGCATCATGACGTATCTATGGCCGCTAGATAACTACACCGCTTTCTTAGGAAACGTTAGATTTTGCAGTCATGACGTCATTGAAAACCTGGCACACATCCAAAGAAATAAAGCCAAATTCTCATTGCAAAAATATAAAAGTTGCAATTGAAAAATAAAATTTTAAAGAAAATCACATTTAAGATATCCATTTGTTGTAAAATTTTCTGCAGATTTCATATCCTTTGAAATTTTCACTTTATCTTTAACGATCGCAAAGATAGAAACTTAGACAAGGGAATAAAAAAGCCCTTACACCAGTCAAAACTTTTGATTTCTTTTGTTTGTCAAACAAAATAAACTATAACTGACAACTTTTGTGTATGCTTTGTTTTAGGTCGTTATAAAAAATTTTAGGTCCTTGAAAAATATTTTTTTGGTTTTGAAAAGTCCTTAAAAGTCCTTGAATTTTTTTTGGATAAAGGTGTGGGAACCATGTAGAACTTTTGAGGAAAATTTGGCAAGAGTACTTTCTCACCTACTGACTGTGTGGGCTGCCTGAAACTTTTCCACGGGAGTATTTGTAAGACAGTTCACCCACTGCCAGTCTGGGTTTGAAAGTCTATTTTGCTGAAAAATTCTTGGATCTTGAATGGTTATGCACTTTCTGTTAATGCTTTTGTATTTACAGGTTTGGTTATTACTTTATTTTGCGCTCGGTGGAGTATTCTGTGTTTGGACCTCGCGCCGTGAATCCCCTTACACCCAAATCAACTACCCATTGCAGTGTCATCTACCTTGGTATTTGGACCAGAAGACAAATGTGACATAATCTACATCGAACCTATTCTTATCACATCCTGACTTTTTAACCCTCCTGGTGGTTGTCATGGTGATTGTAAGTAACCCGACCTTCATGGACGATATATTTAGCTATTAGAAGAAAACTGAGTATCTTGATGATGAAGCATCTCGCCATTAGCAACTTTGGTCTCGTCATTAGCAACTTTGAAAGCTCAAACTAAAAATGATTCATCTGATTTAAGAAAATGTTTTAAGTTATTTTTACTATTATGAAATGAAGTGTATTTCTGTGTCTCTGTACGCAGTGTCCTGACAAATGTATGGCACTTACAATAATGCCGATGTTGTCCATGCCAAGGTTGTCCGATTCTAGCATGTTTTGATTTACGTTGTTGACTTTCTCGCTAGCAATTTCAACTTTGTCACGGGCAAAGACTATTTGAGATTTTCTGTCTTCGCGATCGATAAAAATAGAGTGAAAATTTCAACGGATTTAAAGTCTGCGGAACTCATTCTTAAAATTATTGTTTTATCTCCTTAATGTTTTCAGTATCAGTAAGATTTAATGTGTGTCCAGCCCTATTTTACATTTTAATCTAAAATATGTTTTAATTAATTTATTGGCATTACGGCATTGTTTGTGGTGTTGTTGTTGTTCCTCATGCCTACACTGGCAGACCAGAGGAGTGCCAGGCCCGTCGAAGACGGTAAGAGGCGGGGAGGGCTGGAGCGCCTTCCACGTTATTGAGCCCCATTGGGAGGAAGTTCGACTTTGCTCGACATACATGACATATTCGTTTTACAGGAAGGTCCCTTTTATACATCCATTCACTCATACACATATCGTAATTTAGATCCCAATCAGAGGCCTATAACCCCCTGATCAGATACCCCAGAGTTATTGATTTGGTATGGGAACATGGGGAACTTTGTGACCACGACCTATTTAACGTGCCCCAGTCACCATTAGTGAACACGACGGTCTTTAGCCAGGTCGAAGCGCCGATCTCGCAATCATCAGAATTGCAGGCTCCGCCGAGGACAGAACCCACAACCCTTCTGATGCGAGCCGACGCTCTACTGACTGAGTTACCGCGGCTCGTCTGTGGAGTTTTTTTTGCGAAGCAAACCAAATGGGAATACGTTGCAATCACCGGGGGTTGGAGAGCGTTAGCGAGTAGTTGTCACACCAGACCCCACGAAAAGAAATATCATTGGTAACGCCGTGCTGTCCACGCAGTGGCCAGTAAGTTATAAAGTAAGAAAGGGCTCTAAGAGAGAGTTTACCTTTCAATTTTCTGTGGTTGTTTTGGTCTATAAGCCAAGATAAACAATACCTTAGCCAAAAGGATTCAGATTGAGTTATGAGTTCTCGAGACACAAGCCCTGTAGTGACTAAGGAATTGCGAGTCATGTTACTAAACCAAAAAACGCCCATAAGACGAAACTGATTTCTTTACGAAGAATAAGTTGCACCTAATTCTGATTTTGCATGACCCTTTTTTATTCAAATTTGATTTAACACGAATTCAAAATAAATATTTCATACTCTTTTTACGAGAACCTTTTTGATTTAACACAAGCGGGCCAAGATATTTTCTAAAAATATTTTTTGCCTAAATTTCAAGATTTTTTTTTTTTTGCGGTATAGTAGTATCATTTATAGATATTACTCGCACGAATAGATTGCATAGCTTGCATTGAACAAAAGTTTTTTGACAGCCCTTTACAGAGAATTATAAAACTGCAAACCAAAACGCGACCACAATGATTAATAACTGAATTCTTTCGCAAAATCGGTGAAACATCAGCACCTGAGGAGACTCGTAATGATTTTGCTCAAAAAATGACAGAAACAAATTCCTTAATAGAGGAAGAAGACGTTGCCTCAACATTTCTAGTTGATAGCAGTGATATTCCAGTCGTATGCAAATGTATTCGCCGTTTAGTATCAGAAAGTGAAAATTAATAAAACTTTGCTATTTGTGAAACAATTTCTTTGGTTCATGAAGAACATTTTCCCTTTCAATGCAAATTTACTTTAATACATTTTCATTACATGTGTATTTTGTTGAAATAAAATAATAAACTTTAAACGAATATTTTTTAGTTCCGGAATTAATCTTCTTTTCTTCCATAGATACGTATTTTTTTACACAAATGTTTTTTACACGTTTTCTTCATGAACGTATCTATCGTGCAAAAACAGAATAAGACGTATTTCGAATTTTTTTGTTGTTAATTTACATTAGTTACTAAAACTACTTTCTGATCGCGAAAAATATCAATGATTTGATCCATGTTTATAAGATATCTTTAGAACCTCTTCAAATGTTCCAGAAAAATCACATGCGATTATTTCGGATTTTAACACAACAAAAAACGCTAAGTAGTTTTCTTTCAACACACCTCGAGAGATCCTCTCTCTCTCTCACCTCTGTTTATAAAATCGCTCCACATTCTAATTTCAGCTGTTTTCCTCTATCCAATACAACATCGCAACAGCATCTCAGTACGCCCGCACCCAACTTAGAAAACTGCTTATTCGAGCACAAATCAAAATGGCGATAAAATATCAAATTCCTTTCCCACAACCCATGCATTTTGAAATGCTGAATCGGTTATTCTTTTACTTCGAAATTATTGATTCTATATTTACCTTATCGATGGCAACGGAAACAATGTGTTCGAGAAAAGATTGCCGCTATCGGGAATCGTACGATTCCGTCGAAGAAAAAAAAATGGTGCACAATCACCATCTGCACAAAATTAAAACTGCAACACGTGAATCGGGCGTGTTGGATTCGTCTCTCCTTGGAAAACGAAAACAAATGTTTTCTTCCCCTCACGTTCGCTGTCCGTGATAGTGGAAGCATCAGGAAAAAATTTTCCGGGGAATTCGTTGTTCTTGTTATCAGTGAGTGGGTGAGTCACGGCTGCGCTAGGCTGTTGGGAGTGTGTTGACAGAACTGGGCCATTGACTGAAGCCTCTTCAGAGAGGTAGGAAACGATACGTGCGTTCCGTCACACGCTCAACACGTAGTTGTCACCTAGTCTATGTCTATTCTGAATAGATGTGAAAAGGACGCATTCATATGGAGGACTCGATGCCTACACCGGGTTAAGATAATTTAATGTACACGATATGAACAAAAGTATTTGGACACTGCATGTTTTTCAGGAAAAGTGCTTTATTGTTCTATTCAGTAACGGGGATGCCCTCCTTTTGCTTGTATCACAGCTGCAACACGTCGAATCAAACTTTCCACGAGTTTTCTCGGGGCAGGAATGGCTCCCCATGATCTTTGCAAGGCTGTGTGTCGAGATTGTTACAAAGATGGGCTTGAATGGAGGTGTCGTATTCGTCGCTCCAGTTCGTCCCGCAAGTTTTCGATCGGATTAAGATCGGGGCTCTGAACAGGCCAGTCAAGCAAATTTACCACATTTTCAGGAAACCAGTCCAGCACACGTTTTGCAGAATGATAGGGATCTCGATCCTGTTGGAAGAAACAACCCTCATCGCCATAGTATTGCTATAGTGTAGGCAAAACCGATTTATCCAGAACGTCGAGGCACACGTCAGTATTCATTGAACCAGGTGAATAAGGCAATGGGCCGAGTAGAGGATGGATCGTCCTATGAATTTCTGCAGTGTCCACATACTTTTGTCCATATAGTGTATTCCCTTGAGCATTAAACTGTATTAATAACCTTGACTGTACCTCAGATATATGAATCCATTTTAGACAATGGCAGCTACATACAATCTCTTAACCTTGCCAAATGTTTCGATGATATATTACGTCCGTCAAAATTTACCCAAATTGTTAAATTTGGTAAATTTACCAAATATGGTTACCAAAATAATGACATTTTGGGGCCAGTTTTCTTCTGGAAAGTTTTAGTGGCCAGTTTTCTTCTTAAAAGTTTTTGTGGCCAGTTTTCTTCTTAAAAGTTTTTGTGGCCAGTTTTCTTCTGCCAGTTTCTGACAAGATATCTCGTACATCCAGATCGCGTCAGCTTTTCTAGAGAGACGAGATAACTCGTCGAGACTACCACCAGAAGAGTTAATCGTAGGAGGGACGAGAGAAAACTGGAGCAGATATTTTAAACAAACTTGAGGCATGTCCCAATCCTAGAGATATTCATATCCGATGGATTCCATGTCATGTAGACATCACATTTGATGAAATGACAGATAAACTCGCCGAGAAAAGCCACGGCCCGTCTTTTTCACGAGTTTTCACTTTGCCCACTTACCTTTCAAGAGTTATTAGTCCCGTGGATAAGAGCTCAAGTAAAAACATTTGGTGGTCATAGGCTACTCATATCTGGTACCACAAACCACCACCCCGTAGCCTCGTTCATATATGCGTGTGATATAAAATGTCAGACTGACCTTTCTAGACTTGTGCGAGACCAGTCATTTATATCCTTCTCTCAGGACACGTCTTTTCCAACTTGCCTAAAATGCATCACTGAACACGCCTCCCCAAGTCATAGTCTGTCCTACATTGGTCTGGCAGGAAAGGATATCTATAGAAGTGAATATGTACTACAGTGTTGGACTTTTTGAGGGCACTTGGACTGATGACTTGGTCTACCACTTTGGTTAGACCGTAAGAAATAAAAGTAACAATAATAAAAGGTACATGTAAGTGTTAAACCCTTTATGTAATTCCAAAAACGAAGACATGTCTGAAATAGTCGAAAATAACCGGAAACAAAACGCTCATTTAGCATTGCTATCCATACAATTTTTTTTGTACTGCATTTATTTGGTGATAGTGTATTTTTGGTGATATATAATTCATAAAAATATTTTTCGTACGTTAAAGCTTATTGATTATGAAAGCCCTAGATTATGATAGCTGTACTACATAATTTTTGATGCTTTAAATATAGAAAATTATGAAATTAGCCGTGAGTGTTATTTCCAAAAAATCATGACTCAGTATTAAGCATTTTACACACACAAATATGAAGAGTCTATATTAGATTTTCATGCAATTAAGTTGAATTTTGAAATATGTTGATACGAATCTTTAAAAACATGCAATTCATTCGATGAGAAAACGTGGTTGGTTTATTTCCTTTTAAATGTAGGATTATTAGTTCATTGGATTTGAAATAGTAATTGAAATAAAAGATCCACCAGGAAATAATCGAAAATCGAGTTTGAACCACGTGTAAAAGAAAAGGAGAAATACTAACTTTCTATGGAAACCAATGTACTCTCATCAAGGATGAACTTAGGATCCGTAGATGAATTTTAAACAAAATTATAACAGAAACAACTATTCATCAATATTATAATGTCCTGTTTATCAATCAGATGCTAACGTAGCGATGTGAAACAACTATATATTTCTTACAGTTAGTCAACTGAAGACATGATACATTTCAAAAGGGGTGTTCATGTGGAATACAGTTACATCTGGGTGTTAACAGTATTTTTTAACCCCAACTCTTCTCCAATTATTATTAAATATTACTTAATTACAGTGTTGAAAATTTTACCTGAAACTTGGAGGTAACAAAAGCTTTTCAACTTTTAGTTATGCAAAATACAAGTATTTATTTTATTCTGTGTGATCATCATTGTCTTTAAAAATATAAATAAATTTTACAAATATTTATGAAATATAGTATTTATTTATTATAGCATAAAGTCTTAATCCTTACCGCTTTGATTAATACAATAAGCTGCGTTTTCTTCATTTTCCAGTGTTTGTGTGAAAATCATTCACATAATATACTCGGCTCTGCAAGTGATATAACTAAAACAAACTATATTGAATTTTTGAATAATTATGAATGTGTGTTTCCAATCTTATAAGACCGTCTACTGTAATACTTTAGTAGCACAAATTGTGAAAATATTAAATTTACAGTCACTAACAGTCACGACGTTTCTATGGCTTCAAAAATTTTAAGTACTTATCCAGGAAAACACACTAAGCATTTTTTTTCAACGGGACTGCTATATCAATGAAAGGTATAACAAAAAAAATGCTCGGTTTTTAAAGAAATATGCTAAACTAGGATAAATGGCTCGTCATGTGTAACAAATATATTTTGTTAAAACTTAATTTATATATTATTTAAAACCTGACGGTATGTGATCACTGACTGTGTATAATCCTTTCACCGCTATCTGTCAACTTTAGTTGATCACGGGTAAATCTTTTCCCATCACTATCTGTCAACTTGCCTTGCTACTTAATTTTTGATCAACACTTGTAAAACAATGATCTACGTACGGCAATTGTTTTATACTCAATGTTATTTCCGTGGGGATTTCTAATATAATGATTGGCTTGGATATGATTTGTGGCATTGAGTCCTCTTGGTATATATTATGTCAAACTCAAGATAAAAAATCAGATATATAATCTAATAATAAAATGAAATGAGTCATGTCATAATAAAATGAATATAATAATATAAAATGATATGTGATGGATGAACCCAATGTCATGTAAAAAGCTAAAAATATTTGGATGAGGATTCTCTCCAACCATGTCTTCTAAAGTCAAGGTATATGAATTAAAATACTTAAGTCGTTGACTATTAAAATGAGAATATTATTTTAAAATGTGTTTTACCGTTAGTGGACAAATGCAGTAATTTCAAATAGATGATCATCTCCGAGGTGGAGGTGTCTATGGGTTATCCGAGTATGTCCAATACAGAGACGTGTTATTATTACATTCTGTCTTCTTAAAGGTAGAGATTTCCATCGAATATAATGTTTTTTTATACTTCGTATTTCGTTTCACTCGTGACATCACACAACCAATCAAAACAATTAGAAACTCCACTTACTCGTGACGTCACACAACCAATCAAAACTTTAATATCTACGGAAACACAGCAGCATATAGCATTTTAATAAGATTATTTTCCATATTGTTTTCAAAAACTCAAGTTTGTCATTTTGACGTGAATATGTCGTTAAAATCCGATCAGCCCTCAGGGCAGGTATGAAACGTATAGCTTTACTGGTATTTTGTCGTATGTTTTCAGAACTGGAAGAAACATCCAGAAGATAAATACAGCGCAGTGTAGATCAAGTATATCCGTACTTGAATAGACCTTCGGAGCGAGAGCGCATGCAGACTGAGTACGGGGAGGATGTCTGCAATATGTCAAAATTATACGGTACTGGGCTAGTATTCGGTCAGTGTAACATTGGATTGCGTAGAGTGAGGACTGTGTAAGTCTTCTTAAAGCTGCTCTATTCCCACTCCCAATTACATACTTTAATCAATAATTATGTGCTCAGATGGCAAAATGTATTCGTCACTTTTCCCAAAAAATTGAGTAAGTCCCATCCTGGAGTCTGGTTTGTTAATGTTTAGAAGGTGGCAAAATGTCGCAAGTCTTTTTCTTTCAGTTTATGAGAAAACAAAGGTGGTAAAATTATACTAAGTCAAAAACAGCAGAACCATATGTTGAATATTGAATCTTAAAATTGCTGTCACGAAAAATTAAAAAAAATTGACTTATAACATTTTGCCATCTGAGCATAAAAATAGTCCTTCAATATAAATATCCGACTGCACTCCAATCGTTCTAACAGTAAATTAATTGTTGAATATTCACACAATAAACAATCGTTCAAACTTTCTGTCTGCTTTGTTCATTCCACAATTGAACATCACGTCCAAGTACTGTGAAACTTTGATTAACCGTCACTCTTTGAGTTTCCATTAATCTTTAATCCGTTAGTACGGAACATTATCGCTCAGAAAGCACAAGCCTCGAAAAAACAAAAGAAAATGACAGACTATTTTAAGATTTAAATATGTATTTGAGTCTAGAGCATAAGTGCATGTAGCAATATGTACTGTACTGTACTTAATATAAATTGTATATTGTTTGTTTCTGTAAAATAAAATAGATGTCTGTACAGTGTATTTTCAGATCGTAAGCGTACCTTTTATCATTCGTTCATATGCAATGGATGGGTGTGGGTTGTTGTTTGAGGTCTTTTTGTTATCCGTTTATTCGATTAACCGTCACGGTCCTGACCCTGACGGTTAACCGAAGTTTCACTTTATTCGCATCAAAACTACGGTGTCCATGGCGCAACCTATTTTTCTAACATTTCCATAACAAACGTCTCTACCGTTCTCTAAAATTGAACATCAATCCACGTATCTTTCGGGAAACCTCTCTTCCAATGCGTCATCTGAACCTTTTTACGTCAGAAATGTTACTAATCGCTTGATGTTAGTCATTCCAATCATTCTCTACAGCGTACGATGTTTTTATCTTTCTTTTTTATATCTTTATTCGATCATTGAGATAACAGCATTGATGGAACTTGCTAAAAGCGACAGTGATTGTAACATGTGGTTACGTAGACAAGAAATTTTCGTTTTACTGGGTGTTGAAAATGTGATAAGAAAGAATGTCGAAGTTAAGTTCATTTACCTGTTTAACTGCTCAAACGTAAAACACTATTGTTGTAATTTTAAAAAAAATGAAGGATAAAAATGATTATTTCAGCATATATTTTTGTATAGATTACAGACAGATTTAATTTAATCTGCATATGCTTCAACAGTTTTCAGTTGACACAAGATAGTATATTAACTTTTTTTTTCAATAAATATAACTACTGTGACATCAAGAGAAACTCAGTTTTGCCTGACCTTTCGGAAGGGTCACTTACAGTGTAGGTGCCTACACCAAGTTGACACCGAAAAGCCGAATATATTCAGATTTTTTTTTTTTTTGCGCCAGCTGCTGTTCTTCCACCCCTTTCCCCCCTGCGCCCTTCACAACGACTTTTGAAGAACAGGTGGAGTTCATGCAGATGATTTCTGATTGGTTATTGACTTTTATCGTTGAGTTATTTTTAGACTACGGCAAAGCAAGTTGGAGACGACTATTACAGAGCACGTGAGAGACGACAGAGAGTGGGAGGCAGAGGGATGACTCTAGAGACTACTATGAACTTCGAGAACAAATACTGATAGGTATTTATGTAATGTTATTAATATAATGATGCAAATACTGTACATATTCTTACGTTCTTCTAATAACAAGAACTTAAAACTCTTAGCTGTTGTTTGTCTTCTCCTTGCGTACGATTCGTACTGTTTTCAAGCTACCGTTTGGGGCGACGACACTACACTACACAAACCATTTTTACTGTCTACCAAAGTAACATTTCGATTTAATTAACAGCCCTCCTACATATCTTTATTGATCTACATAATTTAATGCACCCATAAAGTGTCAGTCAGAATACCTTGTTTGAGAGCTGGAATTCTTGAAACATTCACGAATCAGGACGCATATGGGTATATGTCTTCAATGTACTGACAGGTAACTGAATTAACATCGCACTGGAGCAACACAACGTATTAGTGGCGACGGTTTCGTATCATCGAAGGACAACATATGGGAATTTTGAACCACGGTTGTATGAAAGTTGAGCTGGCACCCCACATAGAATACTGAATGGGCCATAGAGCCTCTTCTAGATTTTGAGTATTGTCCCCACACACAGGACAAATCAAACAGCAATGTCCTTTGTACTGTCTTGATGAATTATTTATAGATGGTTATGATATTAATTATTGGAATTCAAGTTCTTGGTGGGTTTCGAAATCGCCATTTTGTTTTGAGTAATATAATGCTAAAAAACACTCGCGGGAGCTGGTTTTTACAATATTCCACCAGTAGAAAATATCGCAAGAAAGGTTTAGCAACATAATTTTGCGTTTGAGAATTAAATAGGTTTGTCAGTCACAAAGCCGATGAATAAAGTGCCACGTATTGACCATCTAATAGATTAATACATTATAGATTGTACTGTAGGTAGGTAGTTAGAGTTAAAGTCGCACTGGAGCGACGACCGGTTATTAGATAGTACTGAAGACTTGTTCCATTGGTTATATGGGTCTCCATGTCTTTATAGATATGGCCCATAAATATAATTTTGGGATGAAGTTAAATCCCCCTCTTTATTCACACATAGCAGAGAAAATTTAAAAGTATATTTCAATGTTATAAATTGTCTTCAATAGTGAATACAATTCGTTTAAGGGTCTTCAAGTCAGTATGTGTGATTAATTACATCTTCATATTGGTTGAGCACAAACTTAACACCCAATATATGATCCAAATTTTGAAACTATCAAAATTTAACCATGAATATGTCTGCGTCATTTATATTTCATTTTTTATGACTATTTAGTATTTTCTAAAATATACACCTATTTTCTCGTTCGCTCAAATAACCATGAATATGTCTGCGTCATTTGTATTTCATTTTTTATGACTATTCAGTATTTTCTAAAATATACACCTATTTTCTCGTTCGATCAAATTTTTTCTAAGCTGACGAAAGACGTTTCGCGAATTTCTCATCTTCCTCAAATTGAAAAGCTAATATTCTATGAATATTTATCGATATCATAATGAATATAAGGTTTTAAATTTGCTGAACAGAGAATATTTAGCAAATTTACCATCCTTAACAAAATTCTAAAGCTAATTTTGGATGAATATTTATAGGAGTCATATTAAATAAGAAAGGATGGAATTTACTGATAAATTTGACATTTGGTAAATTTCTCAGATTTATCAAACAGAAAAGCTAAGTTTCTATGAATATTTATCGGTCATAATGAATAAAAGGTATGAAAGTCGCTGAACAGAAGATATTTAGCATATTTCTCACCTTCAACGAACAAAGTAGCTAATTTTGGAGGAATTTTTATTGGTATCATATTGATTAAAAAGTATGGAATTTACTAAAAACAAAAAATATTTAGTAAAACTCAGGTTCATCAAACTGAAAAGCTAAGTTTCTATGAATATTTATTGGTGTCATAATGAATAAAAGGTATGAAATTCGTTGAACAGAAGACATTTAACAAATGCATCATCTTTGGATGAATATTTATCGGTGTCATATTGAATAAAAGTATGGAATTTACTTAAAGAGAAAGACATTTAGTATGTTCTCAGGTTCATCAAACAGAGCTATGAATATTTATCGGTGTCATAATCAATGAATGGTATAGAATTCGTTAAACAGAAGACGCTTAACAAATTTATCACCTTAAAGCGAACAGAAAAACTAATTTTGGGTGAATATTTATCGGTGCCATATTGAATAATAAGTATGGAATTTACTAAAAAAGTGGAAAAGGACATTTGGCAAATTTCTCAGCTTCATCAAATAGAATATCTGATTTTGGATCAATATTTATCGATGTCACATCCAGCCTTCGCACGAGTCTGGCAGATGCAAATAAAGGCACGGGCTGTTCACGTGAAAACCTAACAGTCTAATGCATCCCCTATGTTCGACTGTTGTCGCTAGTGCAAAGCCCAAAGTTTGAAGCTCTATCGTGAAAGTAGTACACGTTTATCATTACCATGTGTTTTCCCATAGACTTCGATTGGGATCATACCGTTACCACGTGAACAAAGGATGGCTTGTGTTGTCTCCTGGCAACTGGGAATGGTGCGTTTGATTCAATGGAATGGAAGTGTGAGTGCTTTGCATTGCAAAGAAATAGTGAGAGGTCTATTTATATCTTTTATCTCAGAGGTCGTTGTTTCTGTTAGTGTGTGTAGTTTTACTCGTTTTCCTTCTGCTGATTGCTTTGTTTACGGCACGTGTTACTCGCGTGATTTGGGTAATTAATTGTTCCACGCATGAATGGAACGTCTTTGCGTTGAAGTCATTTACTGATAAAGATCAGTGCAATGAGAATTAAGGTTTAATTTTTCTCCGAAGCCCGAAGTTTTGTGTGATTCCCGATACTGAACTCTTGTCTAAGGCACAATTCATCAGCAAGTGTTTACATATCGCACCCCGGCAAGAAAAGTGACACAGGTCAAAAAATGAAAATATTTATGTTACGTCATTGAAAAATATGTATGAGGTGCCCCAGCGTGTTACATTACTATTCTATGCCACATAATAGAAGTTGCCAACATGAATACTTACCTAAAATTGAAAAGAAGCTTATACTATTTCAATATAAGTTTTACAGAATCCTTTAAGTTTATGTTTCTCAAATTCTACAATTTTGAGTTGTGTCACTTTTCTTACCGGGGTGCGATATATATGTTTTTCGAATGTTTTGAAAAGCTGTAACCCAAAAATATGTTAGCTTTCGTGAAATTTTGAATGGAGCAATTAAATAATAGATATGAGCCAACATCTTCGACGAATTCAAATTGCTTGTTTATTTATTTAACAATTGTTTCTCTACAGAAAAATATTCAATGACAGAGAACAAACACATATGATCTAAAAAATGCAGGAAAAATGACGTACACAGATACAGATTGATAAGGTAAAACAAAACATTTCATTGAAGCAGGTTACTGATTGAATTGAAATCATCAAAACAAGGAACAATTGTTTTCTAAAAAATCTATTTGTAGCAAAATTATTACAAATCGTTGGCTAAAGTGTGAAACCACGAAGTCCAACAAATTTGATTTCGGGTTCTGTCTGCATCTGTCTTCATCTGCATCTGTCTAGTCAACTGTCTGTTTTTTCAACTAGAGAGAGGGGAGGATGTAATATATTTTAAATACTATCTAGTTGATGCTCTTTAAAGGTTTAACAAAAAAAAATTACAGTTTCTGGGGTTCAAAATCAATTCGGTGTTGTTAAATTCAATAAAACAAATTTTAAGCGAATAATTTCATTAAGTAAAAGTTATTAGTACATGTAATTATGAATAATGCAACATAATGTAATTAATTTTTGCTTTTAATTTAAAGTTTATTGCATTATTTTAATTTCAAATTTATTGCATTTTTGTTATATAGTTCGAAATTAATAGGAACTGATTTTTCCCCTGTGGAATGAATTAAATTTATAATCTGCTAAAGTTATATGTTGTTTAGATTATATCAGTATAAACTTTGTTGATCACTCAAAAAATGGTGTTAAATAAGTTTATTTTTATTTATTATCTGCGCTATATTTCTCTCTAGCAACACGAAAATAGGTGTATTATTTTAATTTGTTATTTGGCAATGATTGGAAAAGCATCCCTTGCGTTCTTTCGATAGTAAAAACAAAGAGTAAGTATACAAAAAAATATAGTATAAACAATATACAAAGAAAGCTTTCTGATCGGATTTAAATAACACGAATTCGTTTAATAACTTCAAATTAGTATTTTAAAAATCAATTTCAGTTGCGCTGTTAATTGAAGTAATAATGTATGAAGGCAATTTGTACAATGAATCCCAAAACAAGATAGTAGTAAAAAGTTGAAAGAAGTCTATTAAGAACACAAAACGCGTGTATGTAATGAAAATGCTACACTTGAAACATAATTTGTGTGTTCTACTCTACCGATATCGTTTCTTTGTAGATTTCTGCAAGGAGAGGAAATTTTCGAAATCAACACGAAGTGCTAACACAGTAGAAAAGTACTTTCGGAATAGCTAGACCTGATGATTAGCTAAGTTTGTTTAACTAATAGAAATTTTTTTAAAGGAATTAAAGTTATCTGCAATATATAAAACTATAGAATATTTCTATTGCTTTACCACCAGTATATTCCACTTAGGATCCGGACATAACCATTCCTGGATAAGTACGCGGTTGAATCATTGGCCATAAGCGAAAACGTTTCAATGACAAAAATTACTTTCTATACTTATTGGTTACATTCTTAAAAATTGGAAATTTTTATTTACTTCAATAATATTTAAATGTTCTGATGCAATAATTCGTGTCTCATCTTTTAGCGAGTGAGGTAACTTCCAGACAGCTATTCAATCTTGATTTAGTTCATTAACCCACTGCCTGATTATCCCGCGATTTCCACGGGCAACTCAAATGTAGCAAAATTTGCTCATCCCGCGATATTCGCGGGCAGGTGTTTTTCTATCTTTATTGAGGAGCGCATCCCGCTTTTTCACCGTTTAACCAATGAAATAAATTACATACAGTGTTACACGTTAAATTTAGATTTTGGTCAACATATGTCGCTAGTCGTCCACTAAATTGCGGCATTTGAAGCGGCATTTTTTTGTATTTACCGCTCTAACTTCGCGCCTTTGTTTGGCGCCTTTTTCTAATCAGAAATGGCTGTTAGAAAACATTCAGCGATTGACAGGGTATATATTCCTGATGATTTATCAGATTCTGAAAGTGATTTTAGTTTTGATAGTGATAGTGATATAGATTTTTCGGACTGCTCCTCAGATAGCGATGAATCTGATCATGATTCAATAAACTTGCAAAGCGTTAGGCAGTGGTGCAAAATTGATATGAAGAATATTCCTCCTCCTCCTCCAGTTCCTTTTCGTGGAAATCCGGGAATTACTGTGCATATAGCTAACAATAACTTCTGACAGTTTAGTTTCTCATGATAAAAATCTATATAAAAAGTCTTTTCTAGAAAGAAAAAAATGCATATTTCAATTCTCCAATATATATATAGATTTTTAATATGCAAAAAAAAAATACACGATTTTTGTAGCGATTTTGGTCCACAAATTGAGCAGTCAGAGGGTTAAGCCTCCAATGATTGCTATTTAATCTTCGGCTTCTGATTACCAATCACCAAAAATTGCTATGCAATATTTGGCTCCAGCTCACCAGCCACCAAAGATTGTTGTGCAATTTTTAATGACTGGTGATAATGACTTCTGCAAAGTTCCCTAATATGTAAATGCGATTCATAATTATTTGAGCGACTGTCTTAGATATTATCCAAAAGTTTGTTGTTTACGTTTTTTAGCTATTTAATGTTGTACAGTCCGGCTCCATGCACTCTTAAATAGCTTGATTTCATAGCTTGGAATTTGTATACGACTGTTGCGACGTCATTTGGCCATGCAAATTTTGTATAAAGTGATGTCACGGGCGCTGTCTTTGATTAGCCCGTGATTATGTCATAGAACTGAAACGTTTACAAAACGCCTATAAGGTGAAGCCAATAGATGGTACCTTGGCGACTGCGCATTGGATTCAGTGGATGTATATGTGATACTTTCGTGCTGTTTTCTGGCTTGTGGAAATAAAGTCTGGTTCAAATACTTCTTTGTTTTTACTGCTTCTACCTGTACGCTAGATTAGAGTTCTAGCATTGTGGCGTCCGCGACAGGATTGTATTAGCGGTGTAGTGAAATATGGATCTACAAGCGTTGAAAGCACAGAGGAAAGCTCTTAGTACTGCCTTTACTTTGAGGGCGAACCAAATTGAAAAAGAGCTCTCGAAGGAGGTGGATTTGAAGTGTATTTTGCTGTTACGAGTGCAGCTCAAGAACAAATTTTTACGGCTAGAAACTTGCCAAGATGGGATTTCCGGATCGCTACTGCAACAAGAGGGTGGCGAAAAGGCATTCGCTGATGATTTCGCGGAAGCTGAGAAATATCGAGACCGTTATCTGGAGTACAGCACCGTCATTGACCAGAAATTGGAAGACGTAGTCATAGCAGGCGAAGTCGAGAAGCGGAGGAAGTTCAAGTTGCCACAGTTGGAGCTCAAAAAAATTCAACGGTGACGCAAAAGAATTCCTTTCCTTCTGGAGCCAATTTCAGAAGATCCATGATGACCGGACCATTCCCGATGAAGACAAGATGCAGTATCTGGTGGCTTTGGTAGAACCAAAATCAAAAGCCGAGAGATTGGTTCTTAGCTTTCCGGCTACCGCTGCTAATTATCCAAAAGCAGTGGCTCAGCTGAGAGAGAGATTTGGAAGAGAAGACCTTCTGGTTCAGATTTACGTCCGGGATCTACTTACAATGGTGATGAAGAATGCTGTGTCCGGCCGAGTCAAAACAGACCTTTCGAGCCTCTACGACGAGCTGGAGGGAAAACTAAGAGCCCTGGAGAGCCTTGGACGAACACAAGAGAAGTTCAGCGATTTCCTAGTTGAAAGCTGTCTCCCCGAGGAAGTCCTGATGACGTGGAAGCGTAGTAGAAATCACCATGAACTGGCCGACACCGTCGACAAGAACACTCGTTCATTAGAAAATCTTATGGGTTTCGGTACGCTAGATTAGAGTTCTAGCAACGACCCTTTAGAGGGGTGTCGCGAAGAACCAACGGGGTGTTTTTTAGAAGGTGGAAGGAGTGTGGCCAGATAGGGGAGGCCTTGCGTGGACATTTTGCTCGGACAGTAGTTTTTCTGTATAAATCAATAATTTAAGTTCAAGTTATCCAGCTATTTAAAAAAAATTCTGTAATTTATAACCAACCTGTAAATAAACCAGTAACCAACCTGTAATGACTCCTTCAAAACACTGCAAAATTGCCACGGAGTGCTCATCCGGGCACAATTGAAGGAGGTACGGAAGAGAATCCTACTAATGCGAAGTTCATTTTTGGCAACGACATAAAAAATTCAATTATCCTCCCTTCTGTTCCTTTCAGGCCTGAACAGCATTTCTCTATTTGAATTTAATAAATGCTATGTAGAAATATTCAAAAGATTCACTGAATGAGCCATCGATACAGAAATCATCTCGCTTAATACATCTCTGTAATTGCCAATGGCCGAACAATACCTATTGTTTCGGATGAAATGGAGTCATGACAGTATGAAATGGTAGCGTAAAAGAACAAGATCTTTGGGTTTCACCGCTGCAACATGTATTCTAACATCCTACAGATTTTCTGATATGTACTGTAAATTTACAGATATTTTGGACCAAGAAGGGTTTGGCGGAGATTATGCAACGTGTCCTCGCTCTCAGGTCTCAAAGGTATCTGGTAATTTTCAGTGTCTTTCAGGCCCCTTTCGGCTGAAAACCACGTGTTGATAGAATCGAGTGTTCTCAAGGGGCTAGAGATTTAGGAGATCGTAATGTCAGTGTAACGTAAGATGGATGGGGTTTATGTCAAGTGCCCAGAACTTTACAACCGATGTAATGTCAAATGGAATGCTGTAATAGTACTTCTAGGACAGTTATGGACAGTTGATTACATGAAAAGAGTTTTATAATCTCCAATTAAGGAATTTTTGAATATGTGCTTTACGTCGGCTTGATCAGAGAAGTCGCCTTTAGAATGTTACACTATCTGTTAGGAATACGTAACTTTCTCTCGACTTTGGTTCAGGCTTTTCCAGCCACAAATTCAGGTAACAATAATAAACCAACAACATCCCACGTATCTCACGTTCGAACCCCCCACTCGGATGTTACAAATATATTTCTATTTCGAACACAACTCGTATACATGTTTTACTATCACTAAGGCAACTTTTTGCAACAAATGCAGCTTTTTTTCACGCATTCTACGCTGCATGTAAAGTACTAAAACCTAAATTTCTCCTACATGGGGTGTATAGTAAGTGAGTTATAGCCGCAACATAAATGCAACTTTCTTCATAAATGCAACTTTTTAAAGAAGTTATTGGTAAGAAGGTGTTCGTCCTAAGACGAAAGTGAAATAAATGGCAAGAAATACTTTAACACACGTTGGCACTCTTGATAATAAAGAAGAAACTTGCGTAATCGATTGCAGAGCTTGCGAGGTGAGTGTTGATCATCAATATGTTGTTCGCCTTGTAGATGATGTTTAAAAATCTCTGAATGTTGAGCGAAAGGATTTTGTGCTTCTGCTATCCGATACAGCACATTATATGACTGCGGCTGGTGCGGTTTTTGAATGTAAAAGAAATTACTAACCAAGGATCGACCATTCGACGTTCCTCTGTATTTCAGTATGTATTATAATACTGTAGCACGTAACTAAAATTGTCAATATATTTTGGATTTTTTTCATTTTTTACGGATAATTTATTTTAGAATTTAGTGTATTAAAAATAAATGCAACTTTATTTTCCATAAATGCAACTTTAGGGAATGATAAATGCAACTTTTCCCATTTTTAATGCAACAAAAAAGTTTTCCTAACTATCACTAATATCAAAAATACACTTCAATTGCGAGGCGCACTTGAACTTTAAGTCCACATTTTCATCACACAAAGGCTGTAAAACGATCCGAGTTAGTCGAAAAAGAACAAACTTCCCCCAAATGATCCGATAAATATACGACAGACTTCATAAACCTTCACCTGAAGATTATTCAGTAATCGCGGTTAAGATCAAGTCATAGCGAACCAATACCCATGAGATTTTATGATCGGTCCGTCGCCTACTTTAATGCAGTGTATAAATCGGATCGCCAGCATGTCTTGCGATGTGTGTGTGCTGTTCGCAGCTGTGTGCAAAGCTGCCTTCGTGTTCTGGCTGTCGGAAGTCATACTCAAGAAGTCGCACGTGACACGCGTGTGTTTGGGATACAACCTCAAGAAGTTTTAGAGCCTCAGAGAGCGCATGAGTACATATGATTACAGGCGATAATGGCAAATCTAATGCGATAACACATACATTCTGTTATGGGTAGCCCGTATGGTCAATCGGAAAGAAGATGAACATTCAAATTCTATATGCTGCGGAAAATAGAAACTGTTTTCATGTTTGAGAATTTTTAATCATATATTTTTGGCACGAATGTAGTGAGGGTAATGGGTAATTTTTAGTTAACGTCGTACTGGAACAACACAACGGGCTATTGACGACGATCCGGGATCAGTCCCTTAAGGGAAAGATCCGAGGATAACACCTCGTAATTTTGAACCACGGTCAGATGACGAAGCAACACCTGAGCTGGCACCCGACTCTCCAAACTTCCACGCCAACCCAACGTGAGGAGTTTCGGCCACGACAGATTTAAGGTGCACCAGCCGCCTCTACACCATACGCTTACAAACATCCATGTCCGGACCCGGATTCGAACCAGGAACCTTTCCGATCTAGAGGCTAACACCTTAACCACTATACCGGTTGGTCGGCCGAATGTAGTGAGATGGGTCGCTCTGTGGGCATTTGTTTTTGAAATCATCTTCCAAGTAATATTAGTTGCAATCCTTTAGTTACATTTATATTTAGCCTCAACCTTTACGCTGCGGTGCTCAGATTTATTCAATCGTCCTAAAGAATGGCTCTTTCGCCTGCATGTCCGACCCCCCCCCCCCTTGCCGACCAACCGGTATAGTGGTTAAGGTGTTAGCCTCTAGATTGGAAGGTTCCTGGTTCGAATCCGGGCCCGGGCATGGATGTTTGTAAACGTATGGTGTAGAGGCGGCTGGTGCACCTTAAATCTGTCGTGGCCGAAAGTCCTCACGTTGGGTTGGCGTGGAAGTTTGGAGAGTGGGGTGCCAGCTCGGGTGTTGCTTCGTCATCTGACCGTGGTTCAAAATCACGAGGTGTTGTCCTCGGATCTTTCCCTTAAGGGACTGATCCCGGACCGTCGTCAATAGCCCGTTGTGTTGCTCTAGTACGACGTTAACAAAAAAATTACCAATTACCAATTACCGACCCCCCCCCCTTACCTAATTACCTAACTTGAGCGATAGAGCCTTGAGGGGCATTTACGACTGACGCTTTCCTTTCTTAGTATTGTGTGGCGTATCGTTTGGCGTTAGATAGATATCACCGGAGAGACCTTTACCCCAAAGCGTTTACACATCACGATCGACAGGTAGGGTACCGAACAAAAGGAGGAGCACTTAAAAAGGGGATAACATCCACAGTACACAGATCTAAACCATGCTGCTGGTGTAAACTAAATATTAGTGGTAACAATTTTCTATCTGCCGCAGTGTAAAGGTTAATATGTGAGATTCACAATGATGTTATAAAAACTAATCTTTAAATTTACGATTAAATCTTTTCCACCTCTTTTACAAATGAGACAACTATTTTCGAATAAATTCAAGATTTACGTGTGACAATTATTTTGTGACAGACGAACTCTTATCATTTGTCTGCTCAAATGTAGAATGCTAGAATGGGGTTTATGGTTTGATGACAGATAATAAAATGTAAAGTTCGCAAGGATGACCTTGAATATTGACAAACCTTTTGGGTCATTAACACAGGATACCTTGACTAAGCTGATGTATACAAAACATAGATATTATGTCACACAAAACTGAATTAATCTCTATGATTTGAAACAATGAAAGTATAAGTATAACTGAGGAAACAATGAAAGACAGGCAACTGCGTTAGGGAGAATTCGAAATAAAAGATGTTCTGTCCATTAAACTTTATCTGCCAGTCAATAACAAACGTATGTGGGACATGCATCTTCCTTATATGTGTAATGCGAATTCTTGTGTTTCCTCAAAGAACAGCCATTACAGTTAATTGACAAGATTATTACTATTGTGTCAATCAACTTTCCGTTCTGGTTTTAGATCATTACTGTTATGAACATTACTGTTCGACGCATCAACCTCTTGGGGGAATATTCCAGATATTTAAAAGAAAATCTTTTGCAAAACTTAGATATAGACAGCCATTTATGGCAATTAAACTCTTTTTTTCGCAGGAAATATTAGCTTCAAAAAAACATGGATAACATCTATCGGATTTTTTTTCTTACGCCTGCTAGTGAAAAGCGTTATTACTCGTAAAAGTTAATTCTATAGTAGAGTCAGAAGAGGGAGAGCATTGAACTTCTCTATTCGAAATCTATTGAGCAATTGAGCATATTTCCTAGGTTTGTGCGAATTAAATACACTACTGTTTGAGAAAATTGCAACACTATGAAAGAATCATCAGAAATAAATTAAATTTTTTCCACGGAAAAACTTATGATGGTTTAAATAAAGAATCAAGTGTACAAAGCAATAAAAGAAAAATGGTGCCGAAAATCAATATTTTTTGCAGCCGCGAATGGCAGCGATTAAAGATATGGCATCGAATCATACAGATTCTGAATGCCATGTTGAGGAATGGCATTCCAGATGATCTCTAACTGATGCCAAAGTTCAGCCGCACTCTCTGCTCGATGAGGGGTACGAGCGAGTCATGTAATCGCTGTAATTCCAGACATGCTCAATAGGCGATCGATATGGGGAACGTGCAGGCCATGAAAGAAGTGGGACCTGTCGTGCACTGAGGAAGGCTTGTACATTCCGAGAAACATGTGGACGGGTATTATCTTGCTGAAATACAACTCCGGGAATGCGTTGCGAAGTGGTAGGATATGGTTCGGTGGCGTCGGTGGTTCGTCGCCAAGAGAATCCTGCGCAGAAGAATCATTGCACGAAGCCATTAGCGCAGCAGACGTCGACAAACCGTGGAGGTATACAATGACGCCTGTAGACTTGCTCCAATGTTATGCCAACGCATGAAAGGATGTTGTACGGTCCGTCGCCGCCTTGTGGATGAGGTGTCTGTCGTCCCGTGGTGACATCATATTGCGTAGCCCAAAGCCGGGGTTTTGACTTGTAAGGTTCTCCATGGTCCATCTCTTCCACACACGCGTCACTGTTGTGGCCACCCACACGGGGCGTACCGTGTGGGTGGCGATTTCAAGATAAGAAAGTCCACCCTCACGGAGGCCGATCATGCGGCCCCGTTCAAACTTCGTTATTTGATCGTATAGCACTCTTGAGTTTTTGGCGAGGCATATTATGACTTTTAATCAATCCTTTACAGCATTCAAACGACAATACACACATATCAACGGTCCTTCACAGCGCTTTTTATACACGACTCACTTGGAAGTTTAGAGGGTGTTTATGTGCGTGATCGCTTTGTAATTCTAATCATTTGCAAATCTTAACATATTTTGCATTTCTTGTAAGCTTCGTTTAGTTTCTATGATTCCTCTCTTCATGGTTGTAGCAATTTTCATAAACAGTAGTGTAACTTCTATGTGATTGAAAAAAACAAGTTTTTTTTTTTTTAAGTTGAAAGGGGGGGTGTTTCTTTCCTCGAGAAGTTTCAATATGTCCTCAGAATTGAACAGAATTGTTCTTGTCGATCTTCTATCGAACAAGGTAGTTATGGCGTGTGGGCGGAGTCGGGGTCGTAAGATCTGTGAAGGGTAAATCACATGGGTTTACGAATCGACTTTGTCGATTGCCGATCAAAGGGCAGACTAGTAAATTCAATCACGGTGGGGAATCACTTCAACCGATCAATGATTATGCATTTTCCCACAGTCACATGACAGATATCCAAACCGAACGATCGGAAGGAATAACATGCTCCGTCTATTTCTTTAGAAGGTCGATGGTTCTTTTACTATCTGTCTACCACGAGAACTACTCACGACACGGTCGTGGTAGCCATTAGACTTTAGCCATTAGGCCATCGTTGCTTCAGGAAAAGAAGCTCTTTAAAGTGTAAGTACCCTTAATATAAGTTGGCAAGAAATACTACTAACAACAACCATACATATATATGAGGAGCAAATTAGAGTCAACTTGTCGGACACTTACGCTGAGGCGCTAGTGTATGTATTGTATTTCTACGAAACAACGCGCATATTCAAAATCAAATGGTTACTGAAACAATCAGATTGGCGAGATATCCAAGTGAAGCCAAGCCCGTGAAACTAGCCAATCAAGTTGGACTTGCGTAAAGTACTATCATGGGATTGAGCCGCTTCTTTTTCTCCTTATTATCTTATTGCCGACCAACCGGTCTGGTGGTTAAGGTGTTAGCCTCTAGATCGGAAGATTCCTGGTTCGAATCCGGGCCAGGGCATGGATGTTTGTAAACGTATGCTGTAGAGGCGGCTGGTGCAACTTAAATCTGTCGTGGCCGAAAGTCCTCACGTTGGTTTTGTGTGGAAGTTTGGAGAGTGGGAAGCCAGCTTAGGTGTTGCCTCGTCATCTGACCATGGCTCCATATTACGTGGTGTTGTCCTCGGATCTTTCGATTAGGGGATTGATCCCGGACCGTCGTTAATAGCCCGTTGTGTTGCTCTAGAGCGACGTTAACTAAAAGTTATTAATTACCAACTATTATCTTGCTACCCTAAGTAGCGCGACATATTCACGGAGCAGAAATTCTTTCCTGATTCTCCAGCATCCCGCAGTATCATCTATCTCAATTTCATTAACCACGGATCATGTAATCTGTTCGGGAAATATACATCGCGTGCATCTCTATATCGGTTCGAGGGAGCATTACTGTGTCACGTGATCTGTCTCAGACGAACATTCTCAAGCATGACTCCCTCCTTAAAGATAATAGTATCGATTCCTACCAATAAATCGATTCACCTGACCTCCCCCACTAGAAATTCTTGGAAAGTGAAACCCTTATCAAACCAATTGAAATTCGCACATCTAGCCGATAGTTTTCACTCTTCCATCACGTGAAAAAGGTTTAGTAGTTCCTTCTCTGTCGATTGATAGCCCTGTTAAGGGATGAAAGGTTAGGACTCTCAATAGAGTTGGTATTCGACCTTTAAAAGATTGGAGAACTAGGCAAGGCTGCTGCAATTCACACACTATTCAAAGAATCTTCCGTTAGAAATATTCTAGATTCTTCTATCTAGAGAAGAATGTATCTATTTGGAGCATACAAAGATTAAGTGTTAGATATTAAAACCTTTCTAAAAATAATTTTTTACATTAGTTTTTTGAGCCATTTCATCCTGTACTGTTCTACATTCTTTTTGATCGCAAATTGTTAAATTTGATGTGTTTAGGTAATAATTTGGTAATTTTTTTTGTTAACGTCGTACTAGAGCAACACAACGGACTATTGACGACGGTCCAGGTAATTGGTAATTTTTAGTTAACGTCGTACTAGAGCTACACAACGGGCTATTGACGACGGTCCAGGATCAATCCCTTAAGCGAAAGATGTGAGGACAACACCTCGTAATTTTGAACCACGGTCAGATGACGAATGTTTAGGACATAAGAATTCTTTAGAGATAATAATTAATGTAAAATTAGGAACTGTTAAATTAAATATTTTTATGCTTAGATTTAAAAAACAAATGATTTTAGAGGCTAGAGGAGGTGAAAAAATTTTTAGATCCTTTTTCTATTTAGTAATTGGTAATTTTTTAGTTAACGTCGTACTAGAGCAACACAACGGGCTATTGACGACGGTCCGGGATCAGTCCCTTAAGGCAGTGCTCCCCAACCTTTTTATCGCCGTGGACCGGATCAATGTTTGATAATTTTAACGCGGCCCGCTAGGGGGGGGGAGATACGTTGATTGTTTATATTTTAGATTGTTTTGATTTAATAATTTTAATTTAATTGGATTTAAACATGCCTTCAAAATAAAATACAGTTACTCCAAAAAATGAATATAATGTGATTTAACATTTTTTATATAACTCACTAGAACGCTAAATCAATAAAATAGTTTCCCAGCCACAAAAAACCCACGAAGCGCTCGAACTCTTTTAAAAGCAAAGACAGATGATCGTGCACCAACTAGGAGAATGAATGTTTAGGCTCAGTCCCGCTTAAAATCCCCGCTAATGTCTGAAACATGTCCAAAATGCCTCAGTTCACGCGCCGTCCCCACAACTTCAGTTTGGATTTAAATGCAGCTACTTTGTCTGCCAACTTGAAAACAGTTGTCACATTTGTCAAAATTAGAAAATAGAGACATACACAATTCAGAATTGAAGCTCTAGTAACAGAACAAATTTCAAGTTCTAATTTACAACCTCCTAATTTGAGTGGACATTTCATAGATAAGAACCGCACAAACCAGAGATAAATACATCAAATAAATAAAATGGAAATAATTTAATATTTCTTGGACGGCCCGGTACCATTTGATCCACGGCCCGGGGGTTGGGGACCACTGCCTTAAGGGAAAGATCCAAGGACAACACCGCGTAATTTTGAACCACGGTCAGATGACGAAGCAACACCTGAGCTGGCACCCCGCTCTCCAAACTTCCACGCCAACCCAACGTGAGGACTTTCGGCCACGACAGATTTAAGTTGCACCAGCCGCCTCTACAGCATACGTTTACAAACATCCATGCCCTGGCCCGGATTCGAACCAGGAATCTTCCGATCTAGAGGCTAACACCTTAACCATTTTCTATGTAGAAGAGGTCGTAAAAAAGTCGAGAAAAAAATTGTGATGCACAATTCTGCCTAACATCAATTTCGGGGTCGATATATTTCTTGTTTAGACATTTTGAGAGTTCTTTATATTTGATGGCTTAAATTTCTCAGGTAGGTAGTTGATTAATGTCACACTAGGGCAATACAACGGGCTATTGGCGACGGTCCAGGATCTATCCCGAATGAATGTCCTACGAAAATGTCTCGGAATTTTGAGCCATGGTCACCAAGAGCAAGACAACACCTGAAATGACACCGCACTCTACAATCTACCCACAATACGTCAACATTTGAAACCACGACAGATTTCACATGCACCAGCCCCCGCGTGCACGGCGGTCTTTGGTTCGACCTAGTTTCGAACTCGCAACTCTCCGGTTGCTATTCGCCGACCAACCCGTATAGTGGTTAAGGTGTTAGCCTCTAGATCGGAAGGTTCCTGGTTCGAATCCGGGTCCGGGCATGGATGTTTGTAAACGTATGGTGTAGAGGCGGCTGGTGCACCTTAAATCTGTCGTGGCCGAAAGTCCTCACGTTGGGTTGGCGTGGAAGTTTGGAGAGTGGGGTGCCAGCTCAGGTGTTGCTTCGTCATCTGACCGTGGTTCAAAATTACGAGGTGTTGTCCTCGGATCTTTCCCTTAAGGGACTGATTCCGGACCGTCGTCAATAGCCCGTTGTGTTGCTCTAGTACGACGTTAACAAAAATTACCATTACCATTACCGGTTGCTATTCCGCTTCTCTGCCAACTGGGCTACCACGGCTTTTGTCATTTGTAAGATTTAGAAATTAACTTCGTTTTAAGTTCTTTTGCCAACCCGAAACATTTTAAAATTGCGATGCGTAAATAAAAGATTATTAACACTAAATTATTAACATTAGATTAAAGACACTAGATTATTAACATTATGATATATCATATTGTTTGTTGTTTTACTATTTTGTGTTTTGCATTCAACTAATGCCAGCTTGGGAAGAATTGTATTAGAATGGTTCAAGGTTTTCAAAGGTCAAATTGCCAAGAAGAGTAAAAACGTTTCCACTTTTGCTTTTTGTCAAAAAGGTCTCTTGACCCCTGCCAGACGAGTTTCCCAATTGGTATGTCAAATACAGTGCGATCGTTGTTATATATTCAAAAAAAAGTAAACATCACCGAATGTAATTAGCATACATAACTATTCCTCGCTTTTTAAAGCGCGATGAACGATTTTCCTATCTCTCTATCCAGTCTACTTTCCACGGATGATGTAAGACAAAACACTCCTCGAAATTGCAACATTTGCATGCTGGTTTTAGTAATCTGAAATGACGCGTGAAACGAGTCGAAACATTTGAACGACCATCTCTGTGCGCGTTTGCTTTTAGCGACTATCTCTAATGCCATTCAGCGTGAACACAATAGCGATTGTAAGTGTCTCTTTGGGTGCTTGAGAGTCGCTCTTGGGAAACAGAGTCTCATCTGTGTGTTTTAACAGCGTGATCGCTTCCAATTCGAGTAATTAGAGCTATTTATTTTCTAGTTAAAAGACGCTGTTCAAAAATGTTGAGAAAATAATGACAAACGATGTGGAAGATATAGAACGAGGTCTCAAGAATTCTTAAGAGTTTTAGTTCGTTTCGCTGTCTTCTGTTTGTACACTACTTACATTATTACTATATTTTGTGATTTTAATGCTATTATCAGTATTTTGTGGACAATGGCAATGAAAATTGTTTGGTATTTAGTAGGTAGGTAGGTAATTAATTAACGTCGCATTGAATACGCGCGAATATACGCGTTATGGCACCTAGTCCATGTCAAATTGGTTTTATGGTTCAAGGACCATATTTGGCCAAGCTGTGCCAAAAAAAAGATGAACAACGTCAAGAAATGGACATGCACACACAAGGAACGTTTAAGGGATCCAGACTCGTAGTAAGTTCCAGGAATCGAAACCTACGCTTTCTTTTACTCAGATTGATTGTGAGAAGAAAGCAGCATGTCAACCAGATAATATTACGCGATTTTAGAAGAGATTTTAGATAACCGAATCACCTGGCAAGACATTTAGCATTTTAATGAACAACTATGGTTCTTTACAGATTTAATTAATTAACTGAACCAAACATCTCTCTATATTAAAAAAAAAGGTTGCCGCCGCAGCTGCAGGATTGGAAACACACTTTTTTCGCTCGTTCCTTAGACGGTTTCCCAAGAACGTACTGATCAGAAAATTACGAAATTAACATGGTTTGTTCAAATTTGTACAGGGAACAAGATGGAGAAGATTTTTTCCAATGTGACTATTAGTTTAGGGTGTATTAAGTGTCAAAGTCGCAAAAAGAGAAATTTCTAACTCGAATGAGCAAAACACGTACAAATTTTCAGTCTTCAGCCGTGAGTTTTTTTTGGGAACATCTGAACGTGAATTTTTACAACTCGTTAAGTTTTTTTTTAGAAATTTCAATTTGGTTCCTGATGTGATATTTTTTTGAAAATAGGGAAAAATCGGGCCATTTTCGTTGTTTTTCTTTATTAAAAGTGTCATATCTATAACTTATAACAATAAGTCTTTAAATTTAAAAACATCACGGGAAACCTCAGAATGTGCTCTTTCTTACGGTACAATTACTTTAGAAATTGGTTAATAAATAAATTTGATGCGATTAAAAGCTGGTCAGACAAATTTCGAATCTTTTAGATCGTAATTTCTGATACAAAACTAAAACTGTGATATACACAGTCCAGTCACCTTAATGTGACCACCTGTCAAAAGCCAGAATAACCACCTTCGGCAGAGCGGACCGCTGCGAGACGTGCAGGAAGAGAGTCAATTAGGTTTCTGAAGGTGTTCACTGGGATGTTGAGCCATACCGACTCCAGTGCCGTGGCCAGCTGCATTAGATTACGCGTTTGAGGATCCATGGCGCGAACAACCCGATCGAGGTGGTCCCACAGATTCTCGATTGGGTTTAAATCCGGTGAATTTGCTGGCCAGGGGAGTACGGTAAACTCATCCTGGTGCTCTTCGAACCACGCACATACACTGCGAGCTGAATGACACCTCGTATTGTCCTGCTGGCAGATGCCATCATTCTGAGGAAAAATAATTCGCATGTAGGGGTGGACATGATCCGCAAGGACAGATGCGTACTTTTGCTGATCCATCGTGCCTTCCACAATGATGAGTGCACTCAGTGAATGCCAGGAAAACTTTCCCCAAACCATAATGCTCCCTCCTCCAGCCTGGATCCTTCCGGCAATCGTTGCAGGGTGTTTGCTTTCAGACATTTCACGCCGTATACGCCAACGTCCATCTGTCCGATGGAGCATAAAACGTGATTCATCGGAAAAAGCCACCTGTCGCCACTCTGTGGATGTTCAGTTGCGGTACTGGCGTGCAAATTCCAGCCTTCGTCACCGATGACCAGCAGTCAGCATAGGTGCATTAACCAGGCGTCTGCTGCGGAGGCCCATGCACAGCAACGTTCGCTGAACCGTTGTTGAGGATACACTCTTGGTAGCCCCTTGGTTCATCTGGGCGGTCAGTTGCTCAACAGTTGCACGTCTATTCGCCCGAACGCATCTCCGTAGCCTTCGTTCGCCTATGTCATCTATAGCCCGTTGTGCACCACACGTGCCACGCCGCTGATTTTGGATAATGTCATTTTGCCATGCACGGTATACTTTTACCACGGCGGCACGCGAACAGTTCACAAAATTAGCCGTTTCCGAAATGTTCCCCTTTATATACACTCCACTGCAATGTGCTGCCACCTGCCTTTTGTGATTGGTTATTTCACGTTGATGTCGAAAGTAGGTGGTGGTCACATTAATGTGACTGGACTGTATATATAGCTTAATACTATTAGTTTTAAAATACCCTGTGAAAGCTTAGAATGTACTCTTTCTTATGGTATAATAATTTGTAAACTTGGTAAATAACTTCGATAAGATGAAAAGTAAATTTCGCTATAAATTGTTCATCGCGGAGATTAAACGTGAATAGGCCTTGGTGAAACTGGTTGTGACGTCATGGCCCGGAAAGTTCAATCAGGAATTAAAGAATTATTAAGACAGTTTCGTTGTTGTAGAGGTTTGTGAAAACTATACGGAAGGAGTGTTGGTTTAAGATGGGATTGCGTAGCAATTGGGATGTAAATGGAATTGCGTAGCAATTGGGTTGGAAATGGAATTGCGTAGCAATCACCGGGGGTTGGCGAGCGTAGGGGAGGAGAGAGTGGAGCCCCCTAGTTCACTAAAAGAAAGACAGGGCTTGAGCTCCTCTGAACCTCCTCCTCTGCATGGCCATGATTGAAAGGACGTAAAGGCCTACAGATTTATTGAGCTCACACGTGGCGAATACAGGATAATGGTTCAGTTAACTGCACGCGATATCGAACCAAGACTTCCCGATTCATGCTTCTGCATGACCGTGCGTTTACCCACTAGCACATAGCACGCCCCGTTTTGGTCATTCCAATGGCCTCAGACTAAGCAAAGAAAACCACCATTATTGACGCAATTGAGTTAGATTCAAGATTGGCCCGAAGAAAGCGGTGGCCTCGATTAACCAAACCACTCAATCAACTGGATTGGACTGTGTCCATGCTCCTAACGTTTCCACGAAATATTTGCCAAAAAACTATTCACGTGTCCTTTTAATGATATAAACCGCTTATGTGTGTCACTCGCCTAGTGGTACAAGAGTATTGTCGAGTATCGATTCGTTCTCATTTGGCTTGGCAAACGGGGCTATCGATTTTAGAATTGTGAAAAGCTAATTATGCATAGTTTTTTTTTATCTCCTAGAGTAGGTGGCCTAGATAATCAAATGCTTTTTCTGGAAGTAGGTTTCCTTAAAACTCTACTTTTCAAACACTTTTACAAGTTTCGCGACAGGAAGTTATACTTTCTTTGAACAGAACTCGCTCCCACTAAATGGGGGCCGGCGTTACTCAGGGTATGTGCATTGCGCTAGCAACCTTCGAGTTGTAGGCGGCGCATGTTCGATTGTTGTCGGGTTCATTCCTTCCTGGGTGTATTCCTCTCTTCTGCTTCAGCAAAACTTTCATTGTGTATATGTGTATTACTTTATATTGTAAGTGTTGTGTCTGGAGCTAGATGGCAATATATGGCACTTGCGCCAATAAAACCCCAAATCAAGAATCATCGTACAGCAAAAGAAATTATATTAGAACGATAAACCAAACACATTCCAAGCGTTTTTAAACCTCGAATATTTATATTATTATACCTTAGTATACTAAGTATCTTTATGTATCTGAAGGATAACTACAACTAAAATATTTACCCTCTATAAAAAAAATCGACGCACAAAGAAGGAGTTGTACCGGGCTCGCTCCACGGCTCTGACTGGGGACATATAGTCTTTGGTGACGAGTCCCGTTTCCAACTGTGTCCTTACGACAACCGCAGAAGTGTCTATAGACGTTCAGGGCAGAGTGGGGATCTTGTCCTTTCTATCGCAAGCCACACATGGTCTGGGGTGCCGTCTCCTTTAATATCCGGACCCTTTTGGTAGTCATTTCTGGCACACTTACAGCACAGAGGGACGTATACGACATTCTGCGACCGGTTGTGTTACCGATCCTTTTGCGACACTGTGAGATCGTAGTCCACAAGGGAGCCGACAGCCACATGTGTGGAAACAACTCATTGTCGGCCTCTGTTTCTTGTTCACCCCGATTTCCACCGGACAGCGGGGCTTTTCGAAGAACCGCCGGTTGTCGGTTTTTTCGCACATGTGGGGGATCTGAGACCCCTTGAGTGGGAGGTGAATTGGAAACAGAGGCGACGCGGAGAAAAAAGGTTGTTGCCCCGAGAAGAAAGAAAGGGGACTCGAGCTAGGGAAGCCACGGAGGAAGGTGGCGAAGGAGGTAGCTCGCTGCAAAATTACACGGGGACATCAAACCCCGTTGAAAACGAGACAAACTGTGATAGTTTGAAACTTACTGTTTGAACAGGAACAATCGGGCTGTTTGTCATCGATTGTAAAATTCATTGTACATAGTAGTTGATGTAAAATTTCTCTTGACATAATTAAATTGTATCAAACGAAAACCGTTGAGTCTCACTCCATTGGTAGTAGTGTGGTGTACCAAAAACGCCACAACACCCCAGACTTACTTTTCAACAAAATAATGCCCGGCCGCACATGTTGCTATGAATTGTCTTCAAAATTTCCCAACACTTCATTGGCCAGCTAGGTCTCCTGATCTCATTTGGGACGTTATGGGAAGGCGATTACAACCATCCCGGAATGTTGACCATTTAGCTCGACAGTTGGAACGGCAAGAAATTCCCCAGGACACCATCCGGGAACTTTTTTAGCCTATGTCACGCCAGGTGACGCAACCAGGCCAGAGGTGGACCAACGCCTTATTGACTTCATCCCTTTGTAGCGGTCAAACTCTGAAGTAAATCATTCAATTGTTCTGAAATTTTATGGTTTGTTTTTCTATATATGTTCTCAACATCCACGACTTTTTATCGCAATTGGACAATCCTTCTTGGTGCGTCGTTTTTTTGTTTTGTTATAGAGTGTATGTTTAGGTATGTGAAGCTTTAATACAACTAGAATATTTATATAGCTTGGACTTTTAATAAACCAATAGAACTTGTATACTCAGCCTTAACTCTTTCACTGCGACGGGGGATTGAAAGGGTAAACCTTTGGGTAACGGAAACCTTTTTATCAGTCTTCACTATCAATTTAGATAGACAAAGGAATGTTAACGTCCACCATTTTCATACTTTGACAAACAGAAAAATTTTCAAACAAAGGTTAAAATTGAAATTTAAAATATTTTCAAACAAATTTTTTTTTGTATTTTGAACTTTGAATGAAACGGCCTTCCACCGGTTGTCATTTATTTTTCAGACATTTAAATAAAAGAATACTTTATATTTCCAAAAAAAAAAAACTGAATTATGGCCACATGATATGATCCACAAAATAACGTGTCCATACCCTCTTGCACGCGCCATATTTTCATAACCATGTCAGTGGGTTAAATATAAACTATTGCTCAGACTTATTTTTTTTATCAGAATCCCTGTCCTTCAGACTCTTCACCAACCTCCCCGGGAGTGGACGGCACTGATGTCACGTGACCGTAACTATAGTAATCGCGGTTCATTACCTGGCGATAGCGGCGTGTTTTGGCAGACGGTTGATAGGTACTCCAGTCGGCATATCGGTGTCAAGAACTAGAATAGATTTGTCTGTTTTGCGTTCGCTTATCGGCTGGGAAAAGGTTTGTATGTTAGTCAAATACGATAAAAAAGTATATTTTCTTTGGTCGGAAGACTTCAGTGTCATCACGTAGTGTGGTATGACCAGAGTTGAAGGCTACATAGGCGTAACTAGGGTTGTTCAATGAGGGAGGGGGGGGGGGGTCCTCCCGAAAAGTATGGACTGTACCCCAGTAAAAGTGGGAAGATTAAATTAATTACATTAATAAATAAAAAGGTATTAATTTTATAATAATTATAATTAATATTAATAATAGATTATATTAATTATTAATAAAAAATTATTAACAATAAATATATTAATTATTAATAATAAATTGTATTAGTTATTACTACTAAATTGCATTAATTTTACTACTAAATTTTTTAATTATTAATACTAAATATATTAATTATTAGTACTAATTTATATAAATTATTAGTACTAATTCATATAAATTATTAGTATTAAATTATATTAATTATTAGTATTAATTTATATCAATTATTAGTACTAAATTATATTAATTACATAATATTATTGTAAATAAATAATTAATTATGTTAATAAATATTCATTTATTAACACTTGATTTTAAAAATTCATAAATCTTTTTATTTATACAATACTTTCCAGATAACTTTATGGTGTGTGAATTTTACAACTTACAATACCCCCATTGAAATTAGAAATTAAAATTTAGATTTTTCCGTGAGCATTTCGATTTTTCTGAACTTCTTAGATTTAAATTTGATTTACTTGAAGCACATTGGTAAAAATTATCTCGATTTTGACTCTGCCGCCTATGAGTGCTCATAATTTTTTTAAAGTGTATTAACTATATACTTGTAAGTAACTACAGGCAACTATAAAAAAACGAGATTAAGACATGAAATCCTTCATCAGTGTTGGAAGTAACTTAAATAGCGATAACACTGTTGTAATGTCAATAAGGAGAAAAATGACTTATATTTTCCACAGTAACATTTCTATTAAATTTTTTAAGAAAAAAATAATTCATCTCCCGAAAGTATTATTTAAATTCTAACATAGCTGCATTAAATATGTCTTTCTTTAATACTCAAAATAATCTGACTTATTTTTAATACTCAGACATTTGCTAAAGAAAAGCACGGAAGATGTTCTGCGGACTCCTGTGTGCAACAAAATGAATCAAGAGTTCTTCAACTGACACAAGGAAAGAAATAGCCAAGAAATCTCATACTACTTTTCTAACACGTTTAATAAAGTTGAATGATTGAAGAGCTAAATGGCTTATCTGATTGCACTGTAATCAATCTAGCCGCTTAAAGATCCCCTTAAAAAATTTATACCTCTAGCAATATGTAGGCTGTTAAGAAACCGTGATTATAAAGTGAATCTAGTATAACTTAATGAGTAATAAGTAGAGACCGGATTCCTATTCAATTTCATATTTGGTTTAACACCAGATTCGAGACAGGAGATAAATTTTCCATCTGAATCATTCTTCAAGGATTCTATAGGTGAAATTTTACAGTGCATATTTGAGGGGTTACTGCATAAAATTTCATAAATGAAGGGTTATTGCATATATTGCATAATTCACCCAAAATATCAATGTTTCAAATGTTATAACACTTTTTTTGCAATGAAATATAGAGCATCTCGGGACAAGACACTGTATTTATTTTTAGCAGAATAGAATTTGAAAATTGTACCGCACACACACAAAAAGGAAACATAGGAATAAACCAAATCATCACTTCGCCGACTGAGCAATTATAATTACGTAACACAGGAAATATGAAAATGAAAAGAAAAGCACATTGCAGAACAACCCGATCAATCATTGGATTCTCATAAAGATCACGGGCACATAGACTAAACAAGCAATAAACTATAAAAATAATCTGTTCTTAGGGCGCCTCAGTGTGCGCGAAAACAACTAAGTTGCTTTCGAAGGAAGAATTAAAAAAAAAAAATGAAGAAAATTAACACATGGGGAAAAACATTCAGGATCTAAAGCTGAATAGTCAGCAAAGACAGGAAGTTATTCTATGAATATAAAAAGAAAATTATGTAAAATCACAAAACAGCAATTCATTCATTTTAAATTTAATTCAGTTGTGCTTTGCCTGCTGTTCAGAAACATGCCTAAAATTTCACAATCTTTTTCATTCAAAGTCCAAGGGTGGCTGAAGGATTTAAATAAAAAAATATAACAAAGAAATGTTTATGTACGGCGGTCAGATCGTATATTGCCAACCTTGTGGCCAAACTATAACAAGTGAGAGGAAATCGCAACTAGAACAACATATTAAAACCGGTAAGTTATTTCTATTCATTGTGTTTATAGAAGTAAATTGAGAATTTCAATCCAATGTACATGCAAATATGCAGGGGCTAATAAACTTGACCCTCGAGTGATACGTCTTCACCTATTATGTACTCATCCAAAAATTAAATAAAAGTCAGACAAAAGCTCCCTCATATTATCATATAAATTTTATGACACGGTTTTTCTTTACCTTGTGTTTCTGTGTAATTCCAGTGTTACGGGAGGCCCAAGTGTACATACCTATAAAATTTATATTCAAATTTAGGCTTAATTAAGTTCGTGCATTGATTTCAATTTTTATTTGTAGGAGCACATTCTTCCGCCGAACAAAGATTTTCTAAGCGTCAAGTTTAGTTTAGTCAATCATGTCTGGCATTAATTTCAGCCGACATTCCTTTCTTTAAACTGAAGAATTCCGTCCTCAATGAATTTCTTTCGAAATACACGAACCAAAATATCCTCGATGAGAGCACTCTCCGAAAAAATTACTTAGATCTTTGCTATCAAAAAATATTAAAAAAACTTAGGGAACACATAGGCGAGAATTACGTGTACCTTGTCGTCGATGAAACCACTGAAGTTAGGGGTAATTATGTGACTAATCTTTTCATAGGAAAATTTGAGTTCCCAAGAAGCTGGCCTTCCATTTCTTTTGGCTTCTAAAATCCTCGATAAAACTAATCACGACACAGTATGCCGTTTTATTAATTCTAGCCTTAAAATCTTTCCCAATGATAGCGGAATAGAAAATCCAGTTTTGTTACTTTTGACAGATGCGGTTTCGTATATAATTAGGACTGTAAATTGTTACAAACGTTTTATAAATACCTAGTCCACGTCACATGTATTGCCCATGCACTTAACCTTAATGCTGAAAAAGTTAAAGATTCCTTTCCGGAATTAAATTCCTTTATTGCACAAAGAAAAAAAGCACTCTCCCGTGTGGTAGTTTACAAGGAATTGATGAATGTTTCGTTACCCCCGACACCTGTGCTCACATGGGGCACAAGGCTGTCTGCTGCTTTGTTCTACACCGAGAATTGGAACCAATATTCGGAAGTGATTCGAAAAAAATAATAATAATGCTGATTCTTCACAAAGTTTAGATAAAGTTGTTATATTAATAGAAAACATAAACCTCGTTAAATCATTGACATTTGTAAAAACTCATTGCTCCTTTATAGTAGATTCGATCAAAAAACTTGAAAAAGGATTAACATTAAATGAAATCTTTTTAATCCTTGAAGATGCGGTAGTGAAAATCAATTCGATTCCAGGCAAAACTGGTAACATACTTAAAGAAAAGATAGATGATGTGTTAAAAAAAATTCTCGGGTTGACAAAATAGATAACTATTTATAAAATCCTTCAAGGCGAGGAAGGGACTGAACTAAATAAAAATGACTTATAGGAACTTAAAATTTTAGGTTCCTTGAAATTCGCCCCCATGTAGCGTTGATATAATTTTAAGGAAGATAATTTAGAAAAATACTTGTTTATTAATTTAAATTATTCGCAAGTACAATAAAGCTATAACTACTCCCATAATAACCATAGTATTTTTAAATATTTTTATATCATTTTTTTAATATGTCGAGATATAATTTGTGTATATATATTATTTCTTTGATTTTAAAGACTTTTTCAATCCCATTAGTAGTTTATTAATAAAACTGTAATGAGAATTACGTGCAATGTAAAAGCAATAAATGTGCATCGGTATTTGAAACCTGATGTCTATAGATGACATTATCATTTTGTTCCTTTCCTATAGTGCTCCTTCAAATATAGTATTTTTCATCTTCAATTTTAATTTGTAATGCATAAAAATGCATATTTTGCATATTTCATAATTTTTTACTGCATATTACTTGCATATTTTAACCTTTTTAATTGCATATTTTCTGGCATATTTAAGTCTTTTTAACTGCATATTTTCTGGCATATTTTGGCAGTTTTTACTGCATAAAAATCCGGTCTCTAGTAATAAGTAAATGTATGTCGTAAAGCAAATGAAATCACCAAAGATCTCCCTATTCATCGACAAGTTAGTATCGAGAATTCGTTTGAGCGAACCCTTATAGTACTCAGATGCATAAGCGTGACTAGAGTTGATGAATGAGGGGGTTCAGTCCCGAGAAATATGGAATGTACACCAGTAAAAAAGGGAAGCATCTGGAAACATCTCAATGAAATGTTTGTATTTTATGTTAAAAATCACATTATATATTAATAAATGTTTTCGTTGTATATTGATAAAATTATTAAATATTTTGCGTCAAGCAAATGTTAGTCACTTTCATTTCAAATGAAGTAATTTAAAATAATGTTGTTTTATTGTATCATACATGAGAAAACTAAAAGCCTATTAATTCAACCCCCCCCCCTCCCGTTAATCCGAGTTTGGTTAATGCGGACCAACTGTTTAAAAATTGTTTTTAACAAAACACAGTAAATCAGTAACAACATAATATATTAACATTATTAAAATAAAAAGCATCATTGGAAATAATTCACATATTTTTAGATTTTTTTTTATTACCATTAAATTTAAGAGAACAGAAAAATAGTCACTAGAACTTCTTGAACTTATTATATTTGGACGAAATTAATCGGGGGTTTTCCTGTGGTAAATACAATACATATAAACATTTTTATAATTGGTTCTCTGCAAAAAACAAGTTCGAAGTTAAACATAAAAATGAAGTATATAAAAATTTCACTTATATCGTTATATATTTATAATATGAGGTAAAAATAATTTTTATTTAATACTACCAAAATACCCGACCTTATTCGGTTTGAATTGGTTTACTCTAGATTGAAGAGATGATCAAAATATATAATGACTTTCGTGTTTCTTACAATAAAATAATATTTTGACACTTTTCGACATCTTTATATTTTCTACAACTTACTTTGGACACAAATCCTACACATGCATATCCATTCATGTAATGCATTTCACATACATCGCACTCTTGCGGTATGGAAAAGCTACAAAATAACGAAAGGTGACACAAAGGTTACTACAAAAGACGATTTTGAGGGAGATTTGGAATTCCCTTTCTTAAGTTCTTTTCATATTCAACTCAATTAGAAAAATGACGATTTACGGCGAGTGATCTCACACTCATAGCCAACAAAATATTTTTGTACTTGTGGCACTCTTGCATCCGGCATGCGACAATGTGGAATTTCGCAATCTTCTGCTGTCATTATGACAAAGAATTTTTTAATATTTGAAAAATTCTAGTTCGGATTTCTAAAACAATATTATACTTTCAATAACGGCATTATTATTTCAAAAATGGCATAAATACACTTAAAATTGAGTTACCTGCCACTTTAAGTAGAATACTTCGTGGCGGTGTTGCGTGTGATGAGAAACAAAATACATTTATTGAAATAATAAATATTTAAAACAGTAAACAGCGAAATAAAACAAAATAAAAGATGTCGGAAAAAAGTTGTTCTGAAGATATTAATTTGTGATGTCTTTTTATCTCTTGATCTCGCAGTTGCCACAAGTTACAACTAAAATATGCACAAAATTTAGAAATGCGAAATTAATTCAGAGCGAAAGAATCAGAAAATATCACTGCACCCGCGACCAACACGAGTTAGTGTTTCATTCCCGTTCATTGAAAAATATCGTCCGTCACAAATATTCGGAAATCGTTTACATTGCGCAAAGAACAAAAATAAAACTTGAAATAAGTATCAGAGCTGAAGTTCTATAAAAAAAATAATAATAATTTTTGGAAAAATAAATGCTTTTTAAGCATTACTGGTTAAGCAACCTAAGTAATCGTAATACTCAATATACATTCCAATTTTTTCAAAACTACCAAACTATGGTTGATTTAAGTATACTAACTTGGGTGTTTTAGCATCAAATTTATCTAAATATAACAATAAAGAACTGTTTAATATTGCATTCACTAAACTAATATATAATGTATAAAATAAAGCATATGCAATCAAATATCTGGAATAAAATTCATGTGATGCCTGTGCAAATACACAAACACAAAGTCGAACATGGAATAGAAAGACGGACAGACTTACGAAACCAAGTTGAGTCACTAAATGAAGATAAATACTCACAGTAGTGTCATGAAAATATATTTACCGTGTGGACGTGTATAGGGCATATTCTCCAATACATACAGACAGACACCAAACTCGCAAGAGGCGGATTTGGCATCAGAAGGGTCCAAAATGGATAGAAAACTTGAAATGGATCAAAAATATTCAATCTACAAACACTCCATTCTTATTTATATAGATAATCTAGTTTAAATAGCCATAATGCTTAAAGCTCCTATTGTTCGTTATTAACAAATTTGACTATCTTATTCGACGAACTGAATGGGGAGGAATTGAACCCCCCAACTCCTCCTGGTTGCACCTATGTACTAATGTATCATTGTTTCATTGATTTTATTTATTTATTACACAAGTAAAACGCTGATGAATAAAGTTATGAATAGTTTGAGTTGTTATTAATAAAGGATTAATTTGTGAAAAACTCTCATTATATGCGAGTTTATATATTTAAAAAAAATTTCTCAACTGAATGGGGGTTGTTTGAACCTTTCCCATCCTTGGTTACGTCTATGGAAGGCTGGGAAATTGAAGAGGGTTCGTTTCGGTTTCGAAGTTTGGTCGCGGGAGTGTCTGCTTAACCCTTTGGTTAACACTGGATTTTAGGTCAACCTAAGGTTGAGTCGAGTTAAAGGTATCTTTTTGGTTGGAGAATCGGAGTCATCCCATAGTGTTACCAGAGTTTAGGATTGAAATAAAATAAATCCCGCTTCGGTTTTTTTGTACAGGTTACGGGAGGTTCGGCTTAACACTTTTGTCAACTGTGGGTTTTAGACTAACTCAGCTATTTACAGCCTTTTCTCCCTTCTCATTATACTCATAAACTAATTGCTAAAATACTGCAGCTCACCGCAATATGTATATTGTTTTTCGCCTATTTAATAAAACAATAGAAATAATTTTGATTAAATTTCAAGAAACAATAAAACAATAAAAATAATTTTGTTTAATTTTCAAGAAATAATAAATCAATAGAAATAATTGTGATTAATTTTCAAGAAATAATAAAACAATAGAAATAATTTTGATTAATTTTCAAGAAATAAAAAAAAATAGAAACAATTTTGTTTAATTTTCAAGAAATAATAAAACAGTAATAATTATGATTAATTTTCAAGAAATAATAAAACCAAACCCTTTTTGCTTCGAAGTGGCTTTTTATAAAATCTGTCTTGGGAAAACAATTTATTTGTAAGATACTTTGTAATAAAAATAGCACTCAAAATTCTTTATATGGGAGGTAAAAATACAAGCATTACTCGAAATTATTTGTGATCACACCTGTCGAAGTTCAAAACGAAACAGTTGAAATGGAATAAATGTTTCATAATAGTTTTGCCCTCCGAGTGTCTCTGCGGTTGAAAATCGCTCGTACAGAGTGTCCTAAAAGCTCCTGTACCGAGGATTCGTAAATTTACTATACAAAAACAACACACTTTAAGACACTTACTTCATTCTTATGGTGAAAAGCACTTTTAACCTAACGTAGAAAACTTACATTTTTAATAAATGTTCAAAATGTCCGCCCTTTTATTGGAGGCAAAGCTGTTAGCGCATATTTTTAGAAACGCGTTTCAAGATACTGGGAGTGACTTCTTGTATCCTTTGAGTAGTGGCAGTTTTCAGATCACCTATTGTTTGGGGATTACCTTCATGAACTTTGTCCTTCAAATGTCCCCACAGAAAAAAAATCAGGGATGCTGAGATCAGGGAAACGAGGAGGCCAAAGGTTTCTTGAGATAAGTCGATCGCCAAAAGAATCTTGAAGCGTGCCCATGGTTTCATAACTTGTATGGCAGGTTGCACCGTCTTGGAACCAAGAATCTCGTTCATTCACTTCTAACAATGCAAAATATTGTTGGATGAGTTCTATGTGTACAGTGCCATCAACAGTTGACTTGAAAAAACAGAAGCCCAACAATAATTTTGCGTGATACGGACTCATTTAACGTGCACAAACCCCCTTTATATGTACGACAGTCTTTGGTCTCCATCATCTTCTGTGATATCAATGCAATCTAATGTTTCTGGTAAATCTCTTCTATCATCTGCGGAGAGAGCAACGCAACTTAATGTTCATGATAAACCCCAAGCGTCTTGATTAGGTAGGTATTTAATTAACCTCGTACTGCAGCGCGGCCATTGGTAGATATTAGGAATCAATCCCCTAAGGGAAAGATCCGAGGACAACTCCACGTAATTATGAATCACGGTCAGACGACTAGGCAGTACCTTTGAGCTGGAACGCCACTCTCCAAACCTCTACACCAACCCAACGTGAGGACTTTCGGCCACGACATATTTAAGATGCACCAGCCGCCTCTACACCATACGCTTACAAATATCGATGCCCGGACCCGGATTCGAACCAGGAACCCACGACCTAGTAATACAAATCCCTGATTGTATATGGACCGTGGTACTCCGGTTGAAAAAGTAACGGATTAGCACCCGGGAGGGGGGGGGGGTTGCGAGTTTGAATCTAACCAAAGACAGTCGTGTACAAAGGGGATGGTACATGTTAATCTGTCGTGGCCTCAAACGTTTTCACGTTGTCGTGGCGTGGAAGTTTGAAGAGTGGGTTGACAGCAGAGGTGTTGCTTCGTCATCTGACCGTGGTTCAAAATGACGTGGTGTTGTCCTCGATCCTTTGGGATTGAAACCTAACCGCCGCCAGTAGCACGTAGTGTTGTTCCACAGAGTAACATTAGTCAAAAATACCATACCCTGATTGCATATAGTGTAGATATTATGTGTTTAACTCAAGAAAACGTAGTTGTTTGTAATTTAGACTGTCGTTTTGTTCACTGGCACACCATTCGGCCCACTACGTTATACTTTTATCCGAAATCCATAAAACCCAATCAACCAATCCAACTACAGTAGAACTTCAATTATCCGAACTCCGACTATCCGAATCGCTGACTACCCGAATTGCTTTCAGAATTTTAGAAAAAAAAATTAAGACGGAAACGTATTGCGATTCGCAAAATAATGATTCTGGGTTTCAAATTCTAAATGATGATGAACTTACTGAAAGTTTGAGAGAAGAAAGTGTCGTTGAAGAAGATGACCTTATTCTCGAAGTTGAAGCAGACACGGGACCATCTGCTAGTGAAGCATTTGCCGGTTTAGAAACTGCGTTGAAGTGGATGGAGCGACAGCCCGAGTGTGACCACATGCAACTTCTCATTGTCAAGCGTATGCTCAACTTGGTTACCCGAAAACGGATGGAGACAATCAAACAGCTTACTTTGACCGAGATGTTTAGCAAGCAATGACTTTCATTTACAGTACGGTACGTACATACTATACTAATGTGCAGTACTTGGAAGAACACTTAACATGTAAAAGTGTTGCCTTTTCATTTAATTAATTAAAAGCTCTTTTTCTTTAAAAATAGTTTTTTTTTCTCCCATTTTCAACATGCATACATTAATTAATTACAATACATACTAGACCCTTTTTTCAGAAACAATCCAATTATCCGAATTTTTGATTATCCGAATGAGGTCCGGTCCCAATTGATTCGGATAATTGGAGTTCTACTGTATTTTCTTTTGACCGCGCTGCTGTAACTTCGTTGATTGCGTTTCCCAGCAGCCAACTCGACTTAAATGGCGGAAAAGGGTGTTTTGGAACTGGAGATGCAGCACCCTCCTAGAACGCATTGTCATTAAAGTTTTGGAGTATGTTGATCTCCCTTATCTTCAGGTTTTGTCTCTATGGCAGGACAATGCTATACCACACGTGGCATGAAACGTGCAACAATTAGTCATTGTCGATCAGGTTTCATTTTTTCTAAGGTCCTCCCGTTCACAGATCTATAATTCAAGTCTGGTCGATGATGGCTTAATGCCTGGCACGTCACAGTCTACCCGTGGCTATGACAGATGTACTTTGGCAACGTGTGGAAGCAGCACGGACTTGACATAAATCCAAACACACACACACACACATCCAAAGCGTGTATCTTTCAATGGCGAAACGTGTACGAGCACCTATTGCCACACATGATGGCAATACAGGATTCTTATTTCTTCGCTTTCCGCAAGTCGAACAAAGCTACAATTCCAATCATTTGACCCTTATACCTTATGCTAATTGTAAAATAAATATGACTTTGATCTTGAAGTCTTTCCCTTCATGGTGTTGCATTTCTGAAGGCTAGTATTGTATTTGATGAAATTTTTAATGATGTATTTTTATGTAAATGTTTTTCCAAATCATTTAACCAGTTTCAATAGAACATGAAAAAATTTATTTCGTGAAACAGTTTCCTCTTAGTCTAGCAATTGGAATCATTTTTCCTCTTTGACTGGCACATAAAGCTACTGTGGTAACAAAATAGCTTATGTTAATTACAATAATTAATATATATATATATATATATATGATTTAATTTTGAAACCGTGTCTCGTAGAGTCAAGGTAATAACGTACACCTACAGTAAAGTGACCATTGAATTTATTGAGACAGCTTACAGCACCCCTAGTGTCAAAATAAGGAAATTAAAAGAAAAGTAACTCGTAAACTAAAGGAGATTGGCCAAAAAGTTCAATTAGAAAAATGTACGCAATGCAATAATAAAGACACAGAAAAAAAATTTCATGGAGTTATCTGTGAAACTTTCGGAGATATTCGCGATTAAAATTTGAACTTTTCCATGTCTTGAAAAAGGGGCCGTCCTGAAATAGAAAAACGTGTTTTCCGGTGTTATCATTCAGTTTTTCTGAGTTAAGCAACGACAAATTTAAATTATTCAAACAAAGAAAGTAAAAAAAAGGTAAATAAAAAAAAAACTGAAAAACGTACTCCGGGAAATAAAAAAAATGATGATCCGAAAACACAATTTTCGTGCAACAACTAAAATACGCAAATGAAAACCTCTGGATCATGCAGCCAGAACTAAGATTTACTGTTTAATAATTTTATACTGATAAATTTTTGGGGCCGTGGTAGTCCGATTGGTAAAGTGACGGACTGCCAACCAGAGGGTTGTGAGTTCGATCCTCGTCTGTGCCATTCAAGTACCGACGGGTAAAAAAGGAGCTTGGTGCACGCAAAATCCGTCGTGGCCTCTTAAATACTCGCGTTGTTGTAATATGGAATTGAGGAGATTGGGGTGCCATCTCAGGCTTTACCGTGCCACCTGACCGTGATATCGCCCCGCCGAACAAACCCCACCATCCCCACGCAGTGCGACAGTTTCTTAAGAACAGATTTGGCCAACAGGCAATCGACAACGATGACTGAGTTGAATGGTCTTCACGATCACCAGATCTTACAACCCCACTCAATTTATTCCTCTGGGGTTACATCAACGATCGGATGTATGAAACTCCGTTGACAAGTTTGCTGGATCTGTGGCAGCGAATCATCGATAGCTGCGCTACTGTCACATCGCAGATGATAAGGAATGTGCATGCAGGCGTGCTTGATCGAATACAAATGTGTATTGTAGTCGATGGTGATCTTTTTGAATACACTCGCCATGGATTTGTTTAGCAATAAATTTCTTGCTGTTGCTATGTGTGTCTTTTACTTTTCCAATGTGCCGCATTGAATAACGCGCATTTGTTTCTGACATATTCCCATCTCACTCAAAGTTTATCAAGATAAAATGATTAAATAGTAAATCTTCGTTCGTGGTTGTATAGCAGAGAGGTTTTTAATCGTGTATTTTAGTTGATGCGCGAAAACTATGATTTCGGATCGTCAGTTTTTTTTTTTTTTCACGAATACGTTTTTCAGATGTTTTTTTTTTATTTATCTTTTTTTTATTATACTAGGGGGCTCCGCCCCCTGCTCGCTTACGCTCACCAACCCCCGGGGATTGCTACGCAATCCTATTTGGTTAGCTTCGCAAACCAACATTCCTTTCGCAGAGTGAAACTATCTGAATAATTTGTATTATCCTGATTTCCCTTTACGGTCCATCACGTCACAGCGTGGGCTTCTCCCCCTGCTCGCTTACGCTCGCCGACCCCCGTGGGTTGCTACGCAATCCCGTTTGGTTTGCTTCGCAAACCAATACCTCTTACGCAAGTGATTTCACTCTTTTTTGCTTTAACACTTAATGCACCCTAAACTAATAGCCGCATCAGTAAAAAATCTTCTGCATCTTGTTCCCTGTACAATTTTAAGTAAACCCTGTTAATCTCCAAACTTTACGATGTGTACTTTGTACTTTCTCGGTAAAACGTCTGAGAACAGAGGGAAAAAAGCGAGCCTTTTTCCTCGCCAAATAAAAAGAAATCGTTTTTATGGCAATTGTTGCTATGATAAATTTGATATCTGGCAAACCCGATAGTCAAAAATACAACCCTCCGCGAATACAATGCTCCGCGAATTTGCTAAGCGAAATAAAAAATACGAAATTTGTGTCACCAACTTTTGATTGCATCGAATTTATTTATGAACCAATTTTAAAAATAATGGTACCGTAAGAAAGAGTACAGTCTGAGGTATACAGCGCTATTTTCAAAATAAAAAACTAATAGTAATACGATATAGATATGACAGTTTTAGTTAACGGTAGTAACAAAAAGTAGCGAAAATATCCGAAGATTCCGAATTTTGTATGACCAACTTTTGATCGCATCCAATTTAATTATTAACCGATATCAAAAATAATAGTACCGTAAGAAAGAGTACATTCTGAGGTATACTGCTATATTTTAAAAATTAAAAAATAATAGTAATAAAATATAGATACGGCAGTTTTAAAAAAAAGTAACAAAAATGTCCTGATTTTTCCAGAATTTCAAAAAAATATTATCAAGAACCAAATTGAAATTTAAAAAAAAAACTCGACGAGCTGCAAAAATTTACGTTGAGAGGTACTCTTTAAAAAAAACTCACGGCTGAAGACTGAAAATTTGTATGTGTTTTGCTCACTCGCGGAAGAAATTTCGCTTCTTCAATTTTAACACTTAATAAACCCTAAACTAATAGCCGCATCGGAAAAAAATCTTAATAATTGTCCAGGGAATACGATGAAGAACAAACCATGTCAATTTTGTTTTTTTCCGATCAGTACTTTCTCGGGAAACCGTCTAAGAATCGAGCTAAATAGCACAGTTTTCAATTCTTCGGCGGCGGCGGCGGCGGTAACATTTTTTTAATATAGAGAGATTTTCTTTGTTGTTTGAATTTAAATTTGTCGTTGTTTAACTCAGAAAAACTGAATGATAACACCGGAGAACACGTTTTTCAATTTCAGGACGGCCCCTTTTTCAAGGCATGGAAAAGTTTAAATTTAAAATCGCGAATATCTCCACCAGTTTTACAGATAACTGCATGAAATTCTTGTAGTGTCTTTATTATTGTATTGCGTACATTTTTCTAATTGAACTTTTTGGCCAATCTCCTTTAGTTTACGAGTTATTATTTTTTTAATTTCCTTATTTCACCGCTAGGGGCGCTGTAAGCTGTCTCAATAAATTCAGCATGGTCACTTTACTGTAGGTACACGCTATTACCTTGACTCTACGAAATGCAGTTTCAAAATTAAAGGTCTTAAAAGGACTCTTTACAGGTTACAAAAAAATTCCAATAAAAGTCTTAAAAAATGATTTTAAAAAATGAAAAAATGTTGGTTATTGCACCCCGGCTGTTTTTTTTTTGTATATTTTTTGTTATTTTGTGTGTGTTATGTAACTGTTATTTTGTATATTTTATGCTATTTATGTATTGTGTGACGACTTTCTACAAGTCTCACAACTTAGTTACTTATAAAATACGAGCAGGATTGAGAGCAATGAAAAAGACGTCTTTATTAGACCACAGTCATGATTCGAGTGTTACAAGAGATGGCGCAGCAAGTTACAAGTTGCGTATCAATAAATTAATTATTCCTTGATCAGCTATACTCAGACAGATTTCATTGCCTTATATGATATCATTTGATGGTACATCTCATAGTAAATAGATGGGAACAGATGGATAACGGCGTGGGAAGATGAATTTAGCTTAGCTTGCAAAAATTAATTATTTCTGATGCAATGGGCTGCGAAACTGTGAAAAAATACTCGGAGGCGCCGGCCAACCTCGAGGTAATTTTTTCACGAATCATTTCTTAATGTTACATCTTTCCTCCCAAGAAGACTACATCCTATGCGTCCATAGGGTGTAGGACATCTAGGAGGAAGCTGTTAATCGAAACCTAAAATTTGAAATAAACTACCAACCCTATAACCATAAATTTTTATCTCCCTATTCGCTATCCATCTATTGTGACATACAAACTAACATACAAAAACATAAAAACACTTTTAACATTAATGACTCTTTATCTCAGTCATAGTCATAAACGAAATAAACAATTAGAATAGAGGATTTATTAAAACCAAATTGAACACAATAATTTGTAATCATAATAGAATTATCAATGATCATCAATACCACACTAGTTCACACAATCATACCAATTCAAATACTGTTCAAACTATAATACATTAACTTGTGATACCAGTACGAACTTCAGAATATCAGGGACCCAGGGGCTTACCCTAATCCTCTACTGTTGCGAACAAGTTCAAAACCCCAACATGAAAATACAACATTTCTTGTAAATCATTAAATTAACGTCACTGTAATTTAATTATATACAAGCAATAAGTAAGTATCGCTGCTATAATCCAGGATTTAGGATGCATCCAAATAATTCTCAAAGACCTTCTTAGTTCCATTTTCTCATAATAAACAAAGTATAATTTCATCCTTATATTCTTCATTCACTTTTTAACTTACAAATACAAAATACAATTTTTTTTATTTAAAATGGCAAGGCTGGGTATAGATTGCAAAGACAAATACAATACATGATACAATACAGAAATACAATGCAGTACAGAATTGACGGAAGTCATTGTAGCCTTATAGAAGGCCAGAAGTGATGGTCACTTGGGAAGGGGCACCCAATGGGTGGACCATCATTGTCCCTAACAAAGGACAGAACAATTTACATCCATGCCCTGACCCGGATTCGAACCAGGAACCTTCCGATCCAGAGGCCAACGCCTTGACCATTAGACCGGTTGGTCGGCAGCATACAAAATACAATTGAACAATTAATTATCCTGCGTGATCATGCATTTATTTATTTTGCTCCATCTCAGGATACTCTTGCGAGATAAAAACATAAAATACAAAAACATTTTAAACAAAATCTCATTAATTTTTTTTGGTGCATGTGTGAATCCGGATGAATATATATTTACTTAATTCCAATTAATTTATCAGAGTAGTGTTTTCTCGTGATAATAATTGTATGTTTAAGCTGTTAATAGAAAAATATGAAACCTATATGTGAAAGAGTATAACAATTCTCATTCAATATCCAATTTCAAACAAACAAAAATAATTATAAAAAAATAACAAGTTTAACATTCATCAGACTTTATGCTGGCAAAGTTCCAAGTAAGTCCACAATTTTCCCCACTCTATATAAACATTTAATAATTTATTGTCTAACAGGTATGTTTGAAGATCTCTAAACCAATTGAAATTTATCAGCTGGATTAAAAAATCTTAATCTTGTAGAATGTACGATATCAGTTTTACTTTTAGTCAAATAGTTAGGCTTATCAATTTCAAATGTCATACTTGATAATTTTTGTAATTATTGCATAGGGTCCGTCAAAAGGTGAAGTTAATTTTCTGGTATTTTAATAAATAAAATTTTCAATCATTACTTTGTCCCCTTCTTTAAATGGAGAATCTAAAAGTAGTTTGTCATATTGTATCTTATTTCTTCATGGTCTTTGAATGTTCTCTCATATGCTAGTTCCCTAGCTTGTTCTAAAGGAGGGTATATTTCTAAATTAGGCAGAGGAAATTTATACGGTAAGGTATTCGTACATACAGTAAATAACTGGGAGGAAATGAAGTTACTTGATGCGGTGTATTATTATATTCTACGGTTGCTTGTTCTAACAATTTTGGCCAAGGCGTGTTTGAATGGTCATTATTAATTTTACATCTTATCCTTTTTATTATTGTGGCTCCTACGCGTTCTTGCTTTCCGTTACATTGAGGTTTATGTGAAGAAGTTAGAAGTTGAGTGACACCATTCTTCTTAAGGAAATGTTGAAATTTAGTGGAAGTGAAAACTGCATTTCTGTCACTTAAAATTTTCTTAGGCTTGGTAATTTAGAAAATTGGTTTCAAACAATTAATATAGGTAACTGTGGTAGCATTAGTACTAGCAAAAGTCAACACGTACCTAGTACTATGGTCAGTTACACAGTGTAAATATTTTTTTGTTGAATGATAATAACCTAAACCTCCTATGGTATCCAGAGACGTAATGGTAATTTTAGTTAACGTCGTACTAGAGCAACACAACGGGCTATTGACGACGGTCCGGAATCAGTCCCTTAAGGGAAAGATTCGAGGACAACACCTCGTAATTTTGAACCACGGTCAGATGACGAAGCAACACCTGAGCTGGCACCCCACTCTCCAAACTTCCACGCCAACCCAACGTGAGGACTTTCGGCCTCTACACCATACGTTTACAAACATCCATGCTCGGACCCGGATTCGAACCAGGAACCTTCCGATCTAGAGGCTAACACCTTAACCACTATACCGGTTGGTCGGCGGGTATCCAGAGACATTAATTCAAAAGGCTGTTTTGCAGGTGGGAGTGCTTGTAGTAGACCATATATTTTTTGGTGACATTTTTTATTCAATTGACACACTTCACAATACTTTACATAACTAAACAAATCAATGATTATGGACTCCCAATAAAATATAGGTGATAAAATTTTTAACATTGTTTGAACTCCGGGGTGTCTAAATTTCACATGACCATTTTCCATAAATTTTAATCTTAAGGAGAAAGGTATGACAATTTTTGTTAATCCTTTTTTCTGAATTATCCATACGTTGTTTATTTTCTTAAATTTTGGATTATAAACATTTTGGATTGTTGGTGCACTATAATTTCTTCTATATTTAATAAATTAACTTGTGTCTCTACAAAATGAGAAATGGGTTGTCTACTTAAAAAATCTGCTTCATGGTTGGTGGATCCCTTTTTATATTTAACTAGCCGGGCTGCGCCGGCTAGCGCTCGGCGGTGTGTAATAGTGCTTTTTTTTTAATTTTTACACACCGTAATTAAACATGCTTTGATTTGTTCATTTTATTTATTTTTATGAAACAATTCTTCACATCATTGCGTATTCAATCAAATATTTAAGTAAAATTGGTCGAAATATACATATACCGCTACAAAATTACCCATGTCTAGTGATATTTTGCAGGAAATAGACATATCGTTAAATTATAACTCTAAATAATAATTCTGCAATAGGTAATATACCGGAACACATAATGCAAACCAAAATAAAATTACTATTCTTGAAAAAATGCAAAATTCTGAAAATAAAAACACGTACGTATCTATTCAAATGTGTTGAATTTCGACTTCCTGAATATATTGTGAAATAGAATAATGCGACAAAAGACTTTCAACGATATTGACAAAGACAATAATGATTTATTAACAAAAAGAACACATATTTATAATACTTGGGAATCCTCTAATATGTCCGCAACATCTCGCAGTCAACTCAAATACCCAAACACGGAATTCTAAATCAAATTAAAAAAGTAAACATTAATTCTGACGTGGCCAGATACCGGGTAGCAAAATTACGTTTAAATTACTTTTACATCAAAGGAAGAAATAAAAAAATTCAGTTCAAACATAAATATTACAATTTAATTCTTTATTTTGCATAGAAATTGACCTCGGCTATTTGAAAACAGCAAGAATTCAAAATATATGGGTTATTTTATTTACGTTGATTGTTGCCATTCCACGATATACAAATAACGTCGAATTTGGGTCCACGCACGTTAGTGTTTTATATATATAGATGGTATAATCATACATGGATAATTTGAGGGACCATCTAAATAAATACCCTGTGATATGTTTTATGGATTTTAACCCACCAGATGATAAATCTGCTGCTAATGTACTAGGTTCACACTATCAAAAGACTAGTAGATTGAGCTTTTCCTGTGAGGACAGACTTATAAAAAGAAGAGCGAAAAATATAATTCATGGATGCCGCAACACTGATCTTGGAGTACCTCAATTAACAAAAAGCTTCTCTTCTCAGGAATTGATTTTCGCTTTGGCGTTCATGGAATTGGCCAAGTCACCTGGTCCGGATAATGTTCATGGTCAAATGGTTGAGAATCTTGGCCCTCGTGGAAAACAACGACTTTTAGACATAATTAATCAATCCTGGACTAGGGGTAACATCCCCTTGGTATGGAAAAGGACAACTGTCATCCCCATCAGAAAACAAGGTAAAGAAGCTTGTTCCATCGATGGATACAGACCTATTTCTCTTACTAGCATTTCTTGTAAAATAATGGAAAAAATGTTTCTAACAAGACTACAATTCTATCTGGATCTTAACGGTCTGTTGCCATCTGAACAATACGGTTTCAGAAAAGGACATTGTACCACCGACCAAGTCCTATATTTTTGTCAGAAGATCAGGGATGCACATAACTTCAAACCAACTCACCATACTGTGGCAACCCTGCTGGACCTATATAAGGCATTCGATAAAGTTTGGAAAAACTCATTAAACTACACGATGCTTTTAATATTAGAGGAAATGCCCTTGTTTGGATAGCCGATTTTCTGAGTCACAGATCTATTAGAGTTAAGTTCAATCAATCCTTCTTTGACCCCTTCCGACTCAGCCAGGGGGTGCCTCAGGGATCAGTCCCACACTTTTTTCCCTCTTTATTGCCGGTTTGGAAAAAAGCATACCACAGAAGATGTGGACATCGGTATCTTTGCGAACGATATTGTCGTATGGAGTTCGGGAACTGAGGTACCCGTTATTGAAGGGATACTTAATGACACTTTGGTTACTCTTGAGAGGTATGCATTTACTCACAAATTATCTTTTAACCCGGGGAAATCGATAGTGTCCTTTTTTACCACCAATAGGCATCTATACAAATACAAACCAAAACTTCTTTTCAATGGACAACCACTCACATATGAAAAACATCCTAAGTATTTAGGGTTTATTCTTGATCCAGAGTTTACCTGCAATCGGCATATTGATCAACTTGTGGCCAAAGCCCGAAAACGTCTCATTATTCTTAAATATATAGTGGGAAGAGATTGGGGGGCAGATGCCGATACTCTGAGAACTACTTATATCACGCTTATCAGGCCTATTCTGGAATACGGATTCCCAATCTACTTCTGTGTCTCCGAAACAAATCTTCTCAAACTGGAGCGCGTTCAGCTTTCTGCTGCTCGTATTATATTGGGGCTATGAAATAGCTGTCCTTCTGATATTGCCCTGTACGAGTCTGATCTGCAACCTCTACATATAAGAAGAAAGGCAAATCTAGTCAAATATTATAATAAAATCTATAGCTATGCAAAATCGTACTTCCATGTTTCTACATGGCTGGCAAAACAACCAAAGGCTCAAAAAGTACAGCCCTTTTAGTTTGGCGGAGACCCAAGGCATAATTTCTCACGAGGTCGAATCTCTTTCCTTAAGAAGCTGTATTGAACCCTCAGAGGGCCTACCGAGAGTTTCCTTCCACTTTGACCGTAACTCCTCTGCAAATAAGAACACTCATCTTGATGTCTATCTCCGACAGATGGCCCTAGAAATTATTGACGGTATTCCTGAAGATGCCATACAAGTCTTCACAGACGACAGACGAACAGACAATCTTGCAGGAAGTGGAATTTATATTAAGACTCCTACTCAGGATTTTACTCTTCAGCAACAAAATCCTGATACTTGCTCAGTGTTTAGAAGTGAACTACTGGCAATTAATGAGGGGCTTGCTGAAGTTTTAACCTATGATGGTGACTTTAGTGAACTGTGGATCTTGTCAGACAGTCGTTGCTCGCTACAACATCTGAATGAGTGGATTTCGGTAAGCGATATTACTAGCATTCCTATACTTCTAAAATTGAAATCACTTTCTCAATATCACGACGTACACCTTCAATGGATTCCATCGCATGTGGACATTAATAGCAATGAAATCGCAGATGGATTAGCAAAAGAGGGTTCAAAGAGTGTCTCGATCACTTCTACTTCTCTAACATATCAAGAACTCTACTCCAATGTAAAACAAAAACTCAATACTTCATGGCGAACTCCACCCACGCATCTCTCTCTCTCTCACTGGTACTGCAGAAAAAGTCCTGGTACTCTACTAAACATTAAATGTGACAGAAGTACGCAAACCACCTTGGCCAGACTTGCAAGTGGACATATAAAGTGCCTTCGTGGACGGTTCAAAAACCTACCAGACCTGCAGGAAAAGTTATGGTGATGAGGCGTCGCCTGAGCCTCCAGTGTCTTGGACTTACAAAGCAGGACATTACTTCTGACCCTTTGACTGTAAGGGACTTTTTATATGTCAACAACCAATTGGAGCTCTTCTGACTTCTGTCAGATGAGTGGGATTAGAAACATCAACAGCATGGATTTTAACCAGACAAGAGCAGCATGATCAGTATATATAGTAAATGTAATCCCATGGAGATAGCAATGGAATCTACTGAATCGACAATGGCTAGACATTCTAATTCTGAGACACTATAATTTTTTTCATATGGTCTTAAGGACCTAGAGTAGTATGCTACAGGGTGTAAATTCCCATCGGAGTGCAACTGCTTCAGAATACTTCGTATGCCATCTCCAGAGGCATCTACAAATAAACTACATTGATAATTAGGATTATATATTGACAAAATAGATTTAGAAATTAAACAGTTTTTAAGTGTCTCATATGCTTCCTGACAATCAGCAGTCCAATTCCATTTTGTATCTTTTTTTAACAAATTATTTAAGGGTTTCCTTAGTTTCGCATAGTTATTAATGAATTTATTGTACACGTTCACGCTCCCTAAAAATCCTTGCAATTGTTTAACATTGCCTGGAGGAACTAGTTTTTTGATAGTTTATATAAGCATCATTTGGTGAAAAAATCCCTTCCCCAATCTCATATCCCAAAAAAGAAATTTTCGTTTGAGCTAATTGGCATTTAGCAAATTTTAACTTAATGTTTTCCTTTTCGCAAATTTGGAAAATAGTTCGTAAATGTTCCAAATGTTCTTTTAAGTTGTTAGAGAATATTACTAAATCATCAAAGTAATTCAAAGCAAAATTAATCTGATACTTGTTTAAAATTTGTCTAATGATCCTCTGAAAAACAGCCGGACTATTTTTATAGCCAAATGGGAGAACTTGAAATTCATACAGTCCGGAGTTACAAGTAAATGCCAATATTTCCTTACTCTTTTCCTCCAATGCAATATTCCTATATGCAGAGGCTATGTCTAATGTGGAGGAGATTCTAGCTTGACTCAATTGATCTAAGACACCGTCAATCCTCGGGATCGGCTCTTTATCTGTTTTACAAATATCATTAATTTTCCTGTAATCTATACATAGCCTTGTTTTCCCTTCACCTCTTTTCTAAGCTAAGGTCACTGGACTGCTATATGGACTGCAAGATAGTTTGATAATATCATGTTTCAACAATTCCTCAATTTGTTTTTTGATCTCAATATTATCTTTTTGAGAGACCTTGTAGATTGTTACGATTGTTACGATACAGGCATTTCTGAAGTTAAAACCACCTTAGCTGGTTCCATTCTAATTCGTCCAATATCAAATTTGTTTTTGGAAAGTATGTGCCGGAAGGAAAGTATCAGAGATGCCAGTTCCTGCAAATCCAGGTAAATTTTCCTGCATAGCGAAATGACTTTTAAAATTTTCAGTCAAGGGGGGGGGGTGCAATCCCCACTTGCTATAATTGCTGTAAAAGCTCAAAATCTTCAGCACTTCCCTCTGACACATAAACTTTATCAATACACTTAATAATTTCATTACAATGTTTACCATAATTCTTATTACAAAAATATCTCGTTTCTATCACATCATAATTCTCACTATCTGTAACATCATTATAACTTTTACTAAATTTAACATAATCTTTATTTTGTTCGTTAATTTCCCTCAAATGATATGTAGTCATTGACTCCGCTTTACTTTTCTTATTACAATAAGTGATATCTTTACCCTTTTGAAAAAAGTTTCAATTTTTTGTATCGAGATGTAAATCAAATAGTGCCGCATGTTGCAAGGAAATTAACAAATAAGGTAAATCAGAGTCAATAACATACATAGTGACGTTTTTCTAAATTGCTCCTATTTTGACACTTATCTCTATAATTTTGGTTACGTTTAATCGTCCACTGGTTTGCTGCACCACCTGTAACTTTTCACCCACCACCTTCTCTATATTTAAAGACCTGACAAAAAAACTCGCTTATTAAAGTCACATTGCTGCCAGTGTCAATGAGTCCCAGTAAGTCTTGTCTAGTAACTGGAAAACACATCTCGGTCACAAGAAATACAATTCCTGTACAGTGCATACTGGTGGGGGGCCCTGCATGAAATCACTTTCTGCAGTCTCGGGCAAAGTGGTCCTGCAGGCCACACTTCTAGCAGGTCGCTGTGGGTCTATCTCGTGGTGAGGGTGGCACTCCTTGGGCTTGGATAGGTCTATGTCTCAAATTTAGATGAGACACATCTGGTGAACTCAGTGGTCCGGATGATGGGCCCTGATGCTGTTGTGGTCTCCTACTCCACGGTTGCTGTATTCCAGCCCTTGGTAGGAAGGCAGTGGTCAGTCGATTCCAAGGTGAGGTTGTTTCGCTGCGGGACTTGAACTCTGAGGCTCTTGGATTCGGCGTGATGTGGGGCTGTAGACATTCCCGATGGTTCATTTCTTTTTCCATGAACTGGATTAGTCCTGTAGTGGTTTCTTCGTGTTCCGGAATCCTTTGCCTCTCATACAAGAGCAGTAGGTCCGACGGGATTAACGTTTTTATGTGTGTAGTCAATACTGGACTACAGCTGTCCACATCAACTCCGACGTTTGCGAGATTGAGTAGCAGGATTGCAATTTCGGTGATCAGCGAGTTTAGGTCCCTGTTGTTATGCGAGGGTGGTAGAGGACGCATATCCAAAATTTTTCTTAGTATAAGTCCTATGGTCCGATTCGTATTACCGTAGCGTTGTTTCAATGTGGTGAGGACGTCTGCATAATTTTCCTCAGTCACAGCAAACTGGCGACTAGTCTTGCTGGTTCCTCCCGCAAGAATGAAACCAGATAGGACATCTTCTCAATAGTAGAAATATCGTCACGTCGGTTAATGTTCGCTTAAAAAATCTGAATGAAGGTACTAATGTCACCGTTAAACACAGGTAAATCAATATTTGGTAATTGGGCCGTTGGTTTCCTCCTTCCTTCGTTGGCTGATGAAACGGCGCTGTCTCCTTCCTTTGTCGAATCTTTTTTAATCAGACGTAGCTCAATTTCTTGAATGACCTCGATAAGCTTCTCTTGATAGTATTTCGTCAAATCCTCTTCTTTTGATAGCAGTTCATCACTGTCATCCGTCTGCAGCAGGTACTCCTTGTCTAACTCTAATAGACGGTGTTGTTTCGCGAGTAATTGTTCTCTTCTAACACGTAGCATTAGCACATCATCTACATCTATTTCTTTGTCCAGAATTTTCGTCGCTTGTCTTCGAAGAACCGTCCTTTGTTTCTTTGCTTGTTCCATGATTCTATGGTCTCCGTCCCTCAGTTCTTCCAACGAGATCCGCACGTTGGTATCTCAGTCCTCCGGACAACGGTTCACTCCGCCGGGGACCTTTGCTTCCATTCCGTAAGGCGAGGCGAAATTTCAACTCCGTCAGCTATTTTGCGTATGCACCCACGCACTGCCTCCAGTCCTCTTTCGCCTTCGCCGCGGCAGAAAATGTCCAACTACCGCCATTGTTTGTCACTGCTTAATTCCCTTTAAACTCATAATTAGCATCGTGACGTCGGGTTTCGCAACAGGAATTAAATCCTGTCGACTTGTGACGACTTTCTATAAGTCTCACAGCTTAGTTACTTATAAAATACGAGCAGGACAGAGAGGAATGAAAAAGACGTCTTTATTAGACCACAGTCATGATTCGAGTGTTACAAGAGATGGCGCAGCAAGTTACAAGTTGCGTATCAACAAATTAATTATTCCTTGATCAGCAATGTTCAGACAGATTTCATTGCCTTATATGGTATCATTTGATGGGACATCTTATAATAAATAGATGTGAACAGATGGATCACGGCGTGAGAAGATTAATTTAGTTTAGCTTGCAAAAATTAATTATTTATATAATACAAATCTTTAAATAACCGATAAAACTGAACAAAATTAAGTATGTTTCATTCGATCCATGCTTTTTGAGTTGAAAAACATACGTATGTATGAAATTAGATTTTTAAAAAGGTCTCATCTTAAAATATGATCACGATTTGTCCTTTTGAGTCAACTTTGAGTCTTGTCTTCAACTTTCCTCTTGGCGAATCTACAAGACTGAAGACAGATGCTTTTTTAGCGGATTCTGTGTTTGAAATGATGGTAATGTTGTTTCATTTTTTTGCGTTGTCTATTTAGTATAATTTCATTCTTAGTCATAGATTTTCCTTCCAAAATAAGCCTTAGAGTAGTTTGGTATATTTAATCAGTTAGACAAAAATGAAGGACGAGAGAAAAATATATTTTTGCTTTTCGTGCTTCTCTTCAGAACTAAACCTGAAAGTGTTTATTCGGGCCGTCTACAAACTTCTGAAAAAGATTCGGCGTTTGTTTAATCGTGATCTCGAGTTATCTTCTCTAAAAATATCAGCTTCGAAAGCAATCGAGAGTTGAAGGATAAAGCCCTTATCGACTGTTCCTTGACAAAAAGTAAATACTACACTTCCGAAAACAAATATTACAAGAAAACAAAAATAGCTATACGTCTTCCATAAAAAAAATCACAATATCTTTTATTTATTTATTACACATAAATGCAGGACAGTTAACATACGTCTCTGCCTGTTATTTACAATATTAATGATTTGATCGATTGGTACAAATTTTTCATTACTTTCAAGAACAATACTGACGGCCGTATTCACAAGCAACACAACCACAATGTATTCGACTTAAAGTGGCAGGTAAGTCAGAATAAAGCAAATTTTAAGTGTAAGTATGAAATTATTGAAAGAATAATGTCGTTATTGAAATTATAACAGTGTTTAAAAAATCCGAATTAGAACTTCTTTTCAAACATTAAAAAATTCTTTGTCATAATGACAGAAGGATTGCGAAATTCCACATTGTCCCATGACGGATGCAAGAGTGCCACAAGTAAAATAATATTGTTTTGTTGACTATGAGTGCGAGACCACTCGAAGTAAATCATCGTTTTATTAATTCAGCTGAACATGAAAAGAACTCAAGGAAGGAAATTCCTAAAATTCGTCTTTTGTAGTAGTAACCTTAGTGTCACCTTTTGTCATTTTGTAGCTTTGTCATACAGCAAGGGTGCGATGTATGTGAAATGCATTACATGAATGGATATGCATGTATAGGATTTGTGTCCAAAGTAAGTTGTAGAAATTATAAAAATTGCGATTGTGTTAAAATATTATTTTATTCTGCGAAAGACATAAGTCATTTTGTATATTTTGATAACCTCTTCAATCTAGAGTAAACCAATTCAAACCGAGTAAGGTCGGAAATAATAAATTGTTAATAATGTTTGCTTGTCTTGTCAACAACAAATATGCACTCTTCCTTTCGAAACAATTAACCACTCTTTCCGTATTCAAATTCAATCCCTTTCCGAAACCGATCGAAGGGATGCCGTGTCTTGTCGCGTTCTTGGTAAAACTGACAGCTGTTGCCAGAACTGCAGTTTTTATGTTTAATTGTAAAAAAGATTCTCTGGAACAGATGGCAATGTTATGTACACGTTAACCAACCGAATGTTCAAGGTTACTGTTTCGTTTCTCAGTTCCCTGTTTCTGCTGCTTAATATATTTATTTACTTGCACTTTATCCTTTATCAAGAGAATACTGTTACACGTCGCGTATCAACGGGTGAAGCAGCTGTTCCTTTATTTGTAATTACTATGTGTCAGGAACTACTCGAATAATTTAAACACAAATTGCGTTTTTTTAACCGCGTGTCAAATCTTTTTCAGTTTTAACAGTTCCGGTTTATAAATAGGACGATATTTTTCTTCCCCCCACTTTAAAACATACGTTAGAGTTAACACTTGAGTATAACACAAAGATGGCACCAACCGCCGCCCTCAGTTAAATTTGCTGGCGTACCGGCTCCACCATGTGTTATTTTAAAATTTTACAAGTCATACCATGGATAATTCAGGTTAGAACTTCGTTGTTTGTTAATGCATTGGAATGAGCACGCCCCTTTGGGTTAACATACACTATATAACAAACAAATTGATGCACCAAGAAGAAGTTGTCCTATTGCGATAAAAATTGGTGGATGTGAAAAACATAACAAACTATTGAAATTTCAGAACAACTGAATGATTTATTTCAGAGTTTGACGGTTGCAAAGGGAGGAAGTCAATAAGACGTTGGTCCACTTCTGGCCTGGATGTGTCACCCGGCGTGGCATAGACTGAAAAGGTTCCTGGAAGGTGTCCTGTGGAATTTCTTACCAAATCGTCTCCAACTGTCGGGCTAAAGGGTCAACATTCCGGGATGGTTGCAATCTCCTTCCCATAAGGTCCCAAATTTGCTCTATGGGAGAGAGATCAGGAGACCTAGCTGACCAACGAAGTGTTGGGAAAGCTTGAAGACAATGCATAGCAACACGTTGCGTGTGTTGCACGGCATTATCTTGTTGAAAAGTAAGTCCGGGGTGTCGCAAAAGAAACGGTAATACTACCGATCGTAAAATGTCGTCTACGTCCCGCTGTGCTGTAAGTGTACCCGAAATAACTACCAAAGGGCTATCAAAGAAGATGGCACCCCAGACCATAACGCCCTGTTATGAGCATGTGTGGCGTACGATAGTAAGGGCACGATCCCCACGCTGCCCTGGACGTCTTCTCTGGTCTGCTCAGAGTCCCGACCTAAACCCCCATATAACATTTATGGGACGCTTACGGACCAGGGAACCCCGTCCAAAATCTACAGCTGAGCTGACGATATTCTTGCAGCAGGAATGGACGCAAATATCCATAGCTTGTATCAAAACCTTGTTGAAAGTATGCCCACAAGGGTCGCTAGTGTAATTGTAGCACTTAGGGGACCATCCCCATTTTAAAGCATGTATTATTTTTCTTGTACCATCACATCTTGCTGTCCGTTCCATTATTGTAGGGTAGCGTACATGGACTGTATACAACTTGTTCGATAATTCTTAGCATAATTCCTGTGATGTTTTCAAATTTAAAAACTAATAGTAATAAATAACGAAAATTTCCTGATTTTTTCCGAATTTTAAAAAATATTACCAGGAACCAAATTGAAATTTCTATAAAAACTCGGCGAGGAGCAAAAATTCACGTTTAGAGGTACTCTAAAACAAATTCATGGCTGAAGACTGAAAATGTGTACGTGTTTTGAACACTCGCGTTAGAAATTTCGCTTTTTTCGTCTTTGACACTTAATTCACCCTAAACTAATAGCCACATGGGAAACAAATCTTCTCCATCTTGTTCTCTGTACAATTTTGAACAAACCATGTTAATTTCGTAATTTCTGATCCGTACTTTCTCTGAAAACCGTCTAAGAATCGAGCGAAAAAAGCGAGTTTTCAACTGAGATACATTCACACTGTATAAAACCTGTTTGATAGTTGTAAACACCATTGCTCTGATTTCAAGAGATCTACAATACTATGAAATAAATGAGTACAAGAACGTGCATAAAGAGATAAACGACTACACACCTTCACCCTCGAGAAACGGAATCTTTTCTAAAAAATAAAACAAAATACCTTCAAACGAAATCACACTGCGCCAAGATTTGTAAATTATCGCTCGAAGAAGCGACAAGAGTTGTCAACAAGTGACATCTATCTAATTCATTCACTAGTACGTTCTTGAGGGAGAGTAGAGTGGGAACTTATCCATCAAAACGAAAACTAACGTACAATACACTTCTATACACGTCAGTGTTACTCAACTTCACCGTTACGTTTTTTACGATAGACAAAGGTGCACTGTCTCTTACACATATTTGCTTATAAATCTGTTGCCTTTCATTCTGTTATCCATGCAATTCGAAGTCCTTTGTGTGCGTCAGATTTGTGGCAAATTTTCATTACTTTTTAGGGCAATGCTCTTATCGTAAGGTATATACAGTTGAGACAACTTGGGATATTATTGCGGTAGGTAGGTATTTTATTTAACGTCGCACTGGAGCAACACAGCGGGTTATTGACGACGGTCCGGAATCAAACCCGTTGGTAAAGATCCAATGATAGCACCACGTAATTTTGAACCACGAAGGATGCCGAGAAATTATTTCGGGAGCGTAGTAAAACACCTGTTACTTCATACTTTGGAAAATGTATTGTTGTTTATACATCTGGAGAACTTGAGACAGTATATAACTAATAAGCAGCACTCTTTTTTCAAAATGGCGAAATAGAACAAATTTCAAAATTCTTTTACTTCAAATGCTCGACCATTGAACTCTTCAGTCTTCAGCACTGGACGTCTTTAGACTCTTCTCCTGGCAGGGAGAACCACGGACATTTATGTGTTTACAAACTTGAATTCGAACCCGGGACATTCCGGGAGGAAGACAAGCGCTGTGACAAAAACACCAGTTAGGCAGGTTGAGTGTTGAATTTCCGTGGGCACAGACGGGCTTTAGGTGACAGTTCGAGATCAATCGCATAGAGAAAATAGAAGGCCGCCTCGTAATTTTGAACCACAGTGTTGAACATTTGAGCTGCCAAACTACCCATACTTCCACATCACGTCAACACGAGGACCTATCATACTACGCCAGTTTTAACGTGTATCAGCCCCCATTTACACGAGGGTGTGAGATCGTGGCAGCTGGAAAAAGAAATGTTTCCACGAGAAGGGAGCCGACAGCCACACGTGTGGTAATAACTCAGGGTCGGCGTCCGAATCTTGTACACCCCGATTTCCACCTGACACCTGGTGTTTGTGGCGGACCGTCGGCTAACAGTTAGGGATGCGACATCGACAGCAAAACATCGATGTTCAAAATTAAAACATCGATGTTGATAGTACATCGCCCAAAAAACATCGATGTTTTTGAAAATCAGTGTATTTAAACTTTTTCTCTCCATTTCTTAAAACTGGTTATGCAATTTCAAACATCAATGTTCGCCGGGAGGAAGGGCAGATTTAATTCTTCATTTACCATGTGTATTAATTTATAAGTAAGTCTTTCTTTTAACTGTCAAAACAAAGTAAAAAATAATTAAATATGACTAACAATAAGTATTTAAGTCATAATTAATTACTTATCAACTATTGGGGGGAAAACACAACAAGCTTATTTTTATTTACTGTAAATAAAAAATATTGGGCCTTTAGTATAATTAGGCAGGTACATAACAATAATTATTGTTAGTTATTATTTATTTATCTACTTATGGGAGTAAACATAACAAACTTATTTTTTATTTACTGTAAATTTAAAAGATTGGGGCCTATAAATATTATGTATCCTAATATTTGTTAGTACTGTTTGTAAAAAAAAGAAGTTTAACTTTCTCCACCTTAAGCCAATTTTTCTTCACTAAATATCCCTCCAGTTTAGGGAAAAAACTCTTTCTAATGGGTAATTTGGTAATTTTAGTTAACGTCGTACTAGAGCAACACAATGGGCCATTGACGACGGTCCGGGATCAGTCCCTTAAGGGAAAGATCCGAGGACAACACCTCGTAATTTTGAACCACATTCTCTTTCTAATGGGACATATGTCGCAATCACTGAAAAATACTTAGTTGCACGGTTATTTTTCTTAATTTTAAACAATGGTACTTTTTTTTTTTCAAAAATAAAACATCAACAAATTAAAAACATCGACAATGTTAAAATATCGATGATAAACGAACATCGGCTCCAATAAATTGATGGAAAATACATCGATGTTTTTTATAAAACAACGATGTTTTTTATAAAACCGATGTTATGAAAACATCGACATCGATGTTGCATCCCTATTTCTGATGGGACAGATGTCGCTATCACTGACAAATACTTAGTTGCACGGTTATATTTCTTAATATTTAATATTGTACTTTTTCATTCAAAAATAAAACATCGACAACGTAAAAGCATCGATGTTAAACAAACCTCGACTCCAATAAATCGATGGTAAATAAAACAAGGTTTTTATAAAACATCGACATCTATGTCGCATCCCTACTTATCAGACTCTTCACCCTTGGCCACTTTGGTTTAAAAGTATGCTTAAGATAATATTAAAATAATATTATTAAAATAATTATAAAAATTGTGCTATTTTTTTTAATTTTTAATATTTGTACTTTTTTTATTTAAAAATAAAACATCGACAACGTAAAAACATCCACAGTATAAACATCGATGCTTCAAAAACATCGGCTCCAATATATCAATGTTAAATACATCGTTGTTGTTTTTTTTTAAACATCGATGTTTTGAAAACATCGACATAGATGTCGCATCCCTACTATCCTTTTCACGACGCTCTTTCGCACGCGTGGAGATTTGACACCCCTTGAGTGTGGGAGGTGTCATTTGAAAAAGAAACGACGGGGCCATTTGAGAGGTTGATGCCCCGAGAAGGAAGACAAAGGTTTTGAGCTAGAGAAGCCACAGAGGAAGATGGCGGACGAGATGGATCGTTTGGAAACTAGTATCGTTTGCAAACATCGGAAACCGAATCCATGATCAAGGAGTAAACTTCAATGCAGATTTTAAATTACTTCACTGGAATCGTTTGTAAACATCGGAAACCGAATCCATGATCAAGGAGTAAAATTCAATGCAGATTTTAAATTATTCCACTGGAATCGTTTGCAAACATCGGAAACCGAATGCATGATCAAGGAGTAAAGTTCGATGCAGATTTTTAATTATTTCTCTGGAATCGTTTGCAAAGATCGGAAACCAAATGCATGATCAAGGAGTAAAGTTCGATGCAGATTTTTAATTATTTCAGTGGAATCGTTTGTAAACATCGGAAACCGAATCCATGATCAAGGAGTAAAATTCAATGCAGATTTTAAATTATTCCACTGGAATCGTTTGAAAACATCGGATTCCAGATGCATGATCAAGGAGTAAAATTCAATGCAGATTTTAAATTATTCCACTGGAATCGTTTGCAAACATCGGAAACCGAATGCATGATCAAGGAGTAAAGTTCGAAGCAGATTTTTAATTATTTCACTGGAATCGTTTGCAAAGATCGGAAACCAAATACATGATCAAGGAGTAAAATTCGATGCAGATTTTTAATTATTTCAGTGGAATCGTTTGTAAACATCGGAAACCGAATCCATGATCAAGGAGTAAAATTCAATGCAGATTTTAAATTATTCCACTGGAATCGTTTGCAAACATCGGAAACCGAATGCATGATCAAGGAGTAAAGTTCGATGCAGATTTTTAATTATTTCTCTGGAATCGTTTGCAAAGATCGGAAACCAAATGCATGATCAAGGAGTAAAGTTCGATGCAGATTTTTAATTATTTCAGTGGAATCGTTTGTAAACATCGGAAACCGAATCCATGATCAAGGAGTAAAATTCAATGCAGATTTTAAATTATTCCACTGGAATCGTTTGAAAACATCGGATTCCAGATGCATGATCAAGGAGTAAAATTCAATGCAGATTTTAAATTATTCCACTGGAATCGTTTGCAAACATCGGAAACCGAATGTATGATCAAGGAGTAAAGTTCGAAGCAGATTTTTAATTATTTCACTGGAATCGTTTGCAAAGATCGGAAACCAAATACATGATCAAGGAGTAAAATTCGATGCAGATTTTTAATTATTTCAGTGGAATCGTTTGTAAACATCGGAAACCGAATCCATGATCAAGGAGTAAAATTCAATGCAGATTTTAAATTATTAGACTGGAATCGTTTGCAAACATCGGATTCCGAATGCATGATCAAGGAGTAGAGTTCGATGCAGATTTCTAATTATTCCACTGAAATCGTTTGCAAACATCGGAAACCGAATGCATGATCAAGTAGTAAAATTCGATGCAGATTTTTAATTATTCCACTGTAATTGTTTGCAAACATCGGAAACCGAATCCATGATCAAAGAGTAAAGTTCGATGCAGATTTTTAATTATTTCAGTGGAATCGTTTGTAAACATCGGAAACCGAATCCATGATCAAGGAGTAAAATTCAATGCAGATTTTAAATTATTCCACTGAAATCGTTTGAAAACATCGGATTCCAGATGCATGATCAAGGAGTAAAATTCAATAAAAATTATTATTATTATACTGGAATCGTTTGCAAACATCGGAAACCGAATGCATGATCAAGTAAAGTTCGATGCAGATTTTTAATTATTTCACTGGAATCGTTTGAAAACATCGGATTCCAGATGCATGATCAAGGAGTAAAATTCAATGCAGATTTTAAATTATTCCACTGGAATCGTTTGCAAACATCGTAAACCGAATGCATGATCAAGGAGTAAAGTTCGATGCAGATTTTTAATTATTTCACTGGAATCGTTTGCAAACATAGGTTCTTATGGTGACATTCCCACGAACCTAGCACACCCTTGACATTCTCATTTGATGTGAAAAAATTTCAATCGAAAACATTTCGTACGTCATTGATACAAATTGGGCTTGCGATTAAGTCCTAATGGAGATTGTAGAAAATTTACATCTAAATCTAGGCTGAGATACCTCGCACCTGGTCGTGGAAGTGTTTTGAAACACCGGTGCGTCGTAGCCCTTCAAAGGTGATTTGCATGGCTTGACGTCTCTGCAGGGGTTTACGCAAGTCCCTCGTTATTAAACTATTATTTCCCGCATTCTTGAAGGATTTGGCACGATAAACATGAACGTCAGGATATGCTGTTCTTTGTTGTGCGTCTTCGACGTCTCAATCAAAGTTGAAATGTTGGGATTTCTCATCGATGCAATTACGCTCTGATTGATCGATTTCCAGTTCTTCAAGGTTAGATCGGAATATTTTATCGCGAGTCTGTTTCTCTTTTTATTTCCATAACGTCTCTGGTAAGGAAACGCCGTGAAAGGTACGGTCCAGGGAACATTGTAAATCGAGTTGGGACTTAAAATAATGTGTTTTCTAAGCGGTTAAATGTTTCAAAATGTGTTAAAGTAACAGAACCGCGTAAAGCATCTTTTCTTGGTTTCTTAGTTTTTCACATCTGTTGGTGGCAGCATAGTTTCTCACCTTTTTTAAATCGATTTTAAATTAATAAATGCAGCGATATGCGTACAGTGAAACTTCGATTAACCTTCACTCTTTTAACCGTTAGTTTCTGTTGACCGTCAGTTCTTAATTAAAAGTTAATTCATTAAACACATTATAATTATTAGTACGTACAACACAGAAATTGGCAGACTATTTCATAATTTGAATATGTATCTACGTCTGGAGCTTAGGTTCATGAAACAATATGTACAATTATTAGTACGTACAACACAGAAATTGGCAGACTATTTCATAATTTGAATATGTATCTACGTCTGGAGCTTAGGTTCATGAAACAATATGTACTATACTGTACTTAGTGTAAATTGTGTGTGTGTGTATATATTGTTTGTTTCTGTATTATTGTTTAAAATAAATGTATGTACAGTGTATTTCCAGTTAGTGAACGTGCATTTTTTTATCATTCGTTTATAAGCAATGGATTGGGGTGGGTTGTTGTTTAAGGTTTTTGTTATCCGTCTATTCGATTAACCGTCCCGGTCCTGACCCTGACGGTTAATCGAAGTTTCCCTGTATTTCATACCAATCAAATGAAATAAAGTTAATCAAAAATATAAAGTATCAATTCTTTTACCGTTGTTGTTTAAGGTTTTTGTTATCCGTCTATTCGATTAACCGTCCCGGTCCCGACCCTGACGGTTAATCGAAGTTTCCCTGTATTTCATACCAATGAAATGAAATAAAGTTAATAAAAAATATAAAGTATCCATTATTTTACCGATTCGGTGTTTTTTAACGGTTAAAATTATTTTCCCATTCACTCACATCTTTTAAAAGCTGATGTCTATCATTCATATTTGCATTTTGCATTTGTCTTCTATAGTCAAATTGCTCGAGGATTTCATAAGTGACGAGTTCTTTCGTTCATTTCTTGCAGTATGGTGCAGCTCTGGCTCAATCTGCTCACATCTGAATTGCTTTATGTGTGTTAGATCCTTTCTTTTACTAGATGTTGTAGTAAAAACAATACCAAAAAAATTTTTCGATTTAAAAATATTAATTTAAATATAGTTTTTTACTACAAAAATCCCAAATTTTAAACACCTTAAATTTACCGCTGTAGGATACATGGTCATTCTAGAAACTTGTATTAAAACTAAAAATTGCTCATTCCTTCATCATTCTATAACCTCAGGTGACATAAAACTTGCTAGAAAATGCCAAATACAAATAACCCAAAAATGTGCATTATTTTTTTTTTTGCAAAAAAAAAAAAAAATTAATAACAAATAAAATAAAATAAAATAAAAAGAGGGGCATTGAAAAACAAAAAACGGAATCTCTCCTACGACAAAAAATAAATACTCTCAAAACAGAATTTAACTTTTTACGATTTCTCCCAATTATTGTTAATGAAATGTCAACCTGGTAGAGTAAAATAAGAAAAATACAAATGTTGGCTTATATTTTCTGACAGTTCCTAAATCAAATTGAAAATTTGATTTAGGAACTGTCAAATTGAAATGTTAATGAATCTTGTGTGTGAATTAAACTTGAATGTGAATGAAAAAATCAAATTGAAAATTTGATTTTTTTTTGTAGCAAAATTATACAGCTGAATTTTTTAGTTTTCCTTTATTTCCTTTCGTTAGTACAAAGTTGTAAAGCAGAACAAAATACGTGAGAAGATAATAAAAAAATTAATTATTTGTGTTCTGCTAAAGTCTGAAACATTAAAATGCACCACAGGAGCATTCTGAATTCCCATGAAGCATACTTTGAATAAATTACCTCATTTTATGCATTCTCCTGAATTTTCAATATGGTAAATATACTTTTTTCGTACAGAGGTAAGAAATAGGGTTTCTGGGAAATTCAAACCAAAAATGCCCTTTCTGTAAAACACCGAATTAAGAATAATATAATTCAAACTTAACAAAACCAATGCCTTAAATGATTGGAAAACATGAAATGGCGCCATTTTGCGTACAAATAACGAAAATTGCAACGAATATACCCTAACTGAAACAATTCAATCGGCTTAGATGGGAACAAACTCATATTCACTCAAATAATGTTTCAGTGAATAGTAATTCAGTGAACAGCAAGAGAAATATACAAAATCATCAATATTCTAGCAAGATTCATTAACATTTAGTTACTTTCTGTATTCATATCTCTACTATTATAAAAGGAAGTGCTTATGTGCTTGTACGTATTGTCCGGACGAATCTATGTTACTTACAGTAATGAGTAGGGCAAATTTTGATGCAACTTTTTTTTCACACGTTCTGCGTTGTATGTAAAGTACTAAAACCGAAATTCCTCCTTCATGGGGTGTATTGTAAATGAGTTATAACCGCAACTTTCTGCATAAATGCAACTTTTTAAAATTTGGTTTAAAATTAATTAGTATGAAATTACTATTTCATTTTTTTTTTGCCCTCTGAATCAACCCTTCGATTACGTGTGTCTGATCTTGCGAACGCCGGAGTATTGCGGATCAAACAAGTAGTTTATGGAAAGAAGGTGTTCGTCCTAACAGGCGAAAGTGAAATAAATGGCAAGAAGTACTTTAACACATTGGTTGGCACTCTTGATAATCCAGAGGAAACTTGCGTAATCGACTGCAGAGTTTGCGAGGTGAGTGTTGATCATCAATATGTTGTTCGCCTTGTAGATGACGTTTTAAAATCTCTGATTGTTGAGCGAAAGGAGTTTGCGCTTCTGCTATCCGATACAGCACTTTATATGACTGCGGCTGACGCAGTTTGAATAATAAAGAAATTACTTGCCAAACATCGGCCATTCAACGTTCTTCGGTATATAATGATGCATTGTAATATTGTTGTACACGACTAAATTTGTCAATATGTTTTGAATTTTTTCATTTTTTACGAATAATTTATTTTAGAATTTAGTGATTCAAAAATAATTGCAACTTTAGGGAATGATAAATGCAACTTTTCCCATTTTTACTGCCCAAAAAAGTTGCCTTAGTAATGAGATTTGGCACACAGGTAGTCCAAATGTTTTGCAATATTTGTGCGAGTCCGATTTTTAAAATTAAATCTAAAACATTTAAAAATTAATTTAATTTATTTTAATCATTATTGTTTTCCTTAGAATGGCAACACAAAAAGAAATGACAGATTTTACAATTTTTTTTCTGTGTTTCCGTTTAATTTTGCGAGGAACGATTTTTCAGCTGATGAAAAAAGCAAAGTTTTAGATGAAGTTATGTAGTTCTTTTTCTATCTCTTAGATCGTTAAAGATAGAGTAAAAGTTTGAACTGATTTGAAATCTGTGGAAAATTTCACAATAAATCTATACCTAAAAATATGATTTTCTTTAAATAAATAACTTTTATATTTTTTCCAATACGAATTTGACTTTCGCTGTCCGAGAAAACAACAGGTTCCCTTTCCTGCGCTCAAACAATTCCAGCGAAGGAAAGCAAAACGAATAAAAAAATTTTGACTGGCATTGTTTAGTTCTTTTTTTTTTGTAACATCGGGATCATTAAAGATTGATAGATTGAAAATTTCAACGGATTTGAAATCTGCGGAAAATTTTACACCAGATAGATATCGAATACGTTTGATTTTCTTTTAATAAATAATTTTTCAATTAAATACACTCATTGCCATGAAAATTTGCGCACCAAGAAAAAGTCGTCAAACTGAAACCAAATTTTACACATGTAAGTACTACTTTGATATAAGTGATTAGAAAATCAAAGAAAAAAGATAATTTATTGCAGAAAAAAGTACAAATGAACTGAAGTTTTAGTACTCTGTTGGACTCCCTCTAACTCGAATGCACGATGCGATACGAGCAGGCATTGAGGCATACAAGTTCCGTATGATCTCCTGAGACATCTCGTTCCACAGTTGCTGTAAACGCGCCTCTAGTTCGACCAAACTCGTAGAGTGTCCAACTTGCCGTCCCAAATGATCTCAGATATGCTCGATTGGTGACTAAAAATCTAGGCAGTCTTGTGACATCCTTGCTATGTGTGGCCGAGCATTGTCTTGTTGAAAAATGGCTCCATGGAGCCCTGCCATGAGTGGCATCACATGTGGCTGAAGGATGTCATGGACGTACCGCTGGGCTGTCATTTTGCCATGGATCAATATTAGGGGTGACCGTGTATCGTAAGCAATGGCACTACATACCATCACACCAGCTGTGGGAGCAGTGTGTCGCTGTAAAGCGAAGGCAGGATTGAGGCGTTCACCACGGGGTCTCCACACACGAACGCGATTGTCATCGCTGCTCAAATTGAATCTAGATTCGTCGCTGAAGACGACCTGGTTCCATTCCGTTGCAGTCCAATCCCGTCGTGCGCGACACCACTCCAAACGGAGGCGTAGGTGGATGGGTGTCATTGGTAGCACACGTAATGGGCGCGGAGACACCAGATGTCCTTCAGCCAGGCCCCTTGCGATGGTTCGGGAAGACACAGGGGCCCGTAGTGAAGGTGCTGCCTGTGTCTGGATAGCGGCCAATGAGGCAGTTGGCTCTACGCGTGCGTTTCGTGTGGTGTGACGGTCTTCTCGACGACTGATCTGTCGAGGGCGTCCTGAGCCTGGTCGCCGTGTAAATGACATCTCTTCTGTTCACTGGTCCCAACACTTCCTCACAGTAAAATCAGAACGAGCTACTCGCCGAGCTGACCACCCAGCTTCCATCATCCCGATGATTCTTCCCCTCTCGAACTCTGACAACTGCTCATATTGTCTTCGATGGCGGCGTAACGGCATGTCTACCTCAGCGTATCCTTTGCAAAAGATTAAGTACACTCAAACAAGCTCTGCTTACCTGTTTTATACTCCAAGGAGAACGAAGTATAACGCCCTCTAGTGGCATTACGCAATACGCAATCACGCTGCATTTCTAATCATTTGCATATCTTGCCGACATGAACCTTCATGCCAAGTTTCGTTACGATTCCATAATTATTTCTTGGTGCGCAAATTTTTATTGCAATGAGTATATTTATATTTTCGCAAGAGACTGTGACGTCACGCCGATTGGATCTCTTTGTATTTTGAATTTGACCGCGTTTGACAATAACGAGGCCATCACGGCGTTGCCCATGGTGTTGGTTTGCGAAGGCTACGAATTCCCATAAACCAAATGGTAATTTGTAATCATAAACATATCACAAATTCATAAACATATCACAAATTCATAAACATATCACAAAAAATTCAAGGAAAGCAACAAATTTGTGAAATTAACACCTTTAAAAAAAGAAACACCTCCTCAATATCCCGACCGATAACAGGACATTTTAAATGTCTTGTTTTGCAAGAAATTGTAATGTCACGATTGGATCTCTTCTCAATTCTAATTTGTCCGCATTAGACAAAGCGTTTGCTTCGCGAACCAAATGGGAATTCGGAGGGATCACCGGGGGTTAGCGAATACCTGAACACACGAAAATTACTGGCACGGGCAACCCCGTGCTGGCCACGCAGTGGCTAGTTATTTTTACGAAAAGCCTTAAATTTACATAGGAGACTACTACTGAAAGCCATAAACAATAATTTATACATGTGTTTTTATTTTATTTTTTAAATTACATTGAAAATAAAAATTCTGAATAGTGTGAAAATAAGTGGAACTATTCTTATTCCGAAATGAGTTTCACTGCACGTGGAACAAAACCAAAGTTACGACGAACTGTTTTTTACTTAGTCGCCCTCTTAAGCCCAGTGCATGCATCCGGTTTTTCAACGTGGTTGAATACGCTTGATAATATATCTTATAAATAATTCACTAAAGATCTTTACCGCATTGCGAAGGTCACCTATCTAATGTCATTGTCGCTATGCCTTTGCGTGCCTTGATGATATAGTGCTCATTAGTAGATTTGTTTGGAAGCGTATACAACACATCAGTTTCAATGTTCCTTTGTATTTAATGGCACTCAATCACCTCGACTGATAGGCAAGGGGAGCTAAATATACGATTATTTTCAAGCAATAGGTTGCCGACCCATAATCTCTGTCACTTCAATACCGCTAGTATTTAGACGTGCTAATTCGAAACACTGTTAATGAATGTCTCTTTGTAATTGAACAGGTATTGAGTTCTGCAACCCCTGTATCTATTCGCTGTGATGCTAACCCTTTCGAAAATATGTCCCTACCACATCTCCTTGAAAGTGTAATGGCTAGGTTTCTAGGTATATTAAGACTTCTAAGGTAGCCAGAACATCTCTTTTAAAGAGAACAAATCCTCATTTTCCGCTCGGATTCTTTATTTCATTCTTTTTTAAGTCAGATCTTTTTATGTCCTCATTTTTTCGGTTGTTCACTTTTTGTTCTCTTTGTTCATTATTTTGAACTGTGTTAAAAATTTATTTCACATTTTAAACTTAACGCGTTAATATATTTACATTGCTATACTGTATTACTATATCGTTATGTAAATCACATCTATTCAAATACGTACTAGATCTAGTACATTGTACGAAATCGTATGTATTATTAAAACGCATCAACGATAATAGGAAGTTCAACCTCTAGTGTATATTGAGCTCCATGTTAAAACGTCTCATTAGGAGATCAAGTGTATCACACCGCACCATTTTCTCTATTCTGGTGAGTGTGTGTTGTTCGTTTGTCTAGTGGAGAGGGCAACACTTCATAGATATATTTTCCAATTTATTTGGACACTTCTTGGTTAGATATGAATACATTATACAATTATACAAAACAGCAGCAGAGAGCCCCTCATCGTCCGTTCTCTGTCGTCTCCGCGGTTCGAATCCTTTCTTCCTTTTCGCTCTCACCCTTTCTCCTCCTAGCCCGGATGACCTTTCACTCTGACACCCCCGCCAAAGTCCCTAGGGATGTCTCGTTCTCCCAACACCCATTCCTCCTTATGTTGGTAGTGAACCTCCGAACCTCTCAAAGTGGCTGACCAATGATAATTTATATTCGTGTTAGAATAATATGAATAAGAAACATCGACCTTATTGCATCAGAACGAATAGTAAGAAATATTGTTCTGATTATATCAGAAGGAATAGTAAGACGGACAATTCGCAGCCTTTTTTAATTTCGAAAAAAAATATGTACAAAAAAAATTACTTACAGGAAACACCTTTCACCGCAGAATCACAACACTGATAACATTTACCTTGACTGAAAATGCCTCTGATATCATCCCTGAATGCAAAAACTAAGTACCTACCTCAATTTTTGAGGTAAAGAGGAAAATAATTTCCACTCCAAGGCCTGTTTCATAAAAACATGGTTTTTTTTTAGCCGATAGAGCTAAGGAAAGTAAGTATTTTAATTAACGTCGCAGGAGAACAGCGCTACAGGCTATTGGCGATGATCCGGTATTAAATCCGAAGGGAGAGATTCGAGGACAACACCACGTATTTTTGAACAACGGTCAAATGACGAGGTCACGCCTGAACTGGCACTCCACTGTCCAAAATTCCACACTACTGCAACGTGAGGACATTTGAGGTCACAACAGATTTGACGTGCACTAGCCTCCTTCGAACACGGCGGTCTTTGGTTGGATTCGAACTCTCAAGATGGAGCTTAAGTATTAAAGAGTTATCTGTTCATTTCATTAAATTTAATCTATCATATTTCGAGTTTTACCTAATTCCTATATTTAGGTGACGAAAGAGGAGCCGGTATTTTTGAAAGTGGTATAAGTCTATTTTGAAAAAAAAAAAGAGTTTATTTTTTCTTTAACAATTTTAATAATTATTATTGCATACTAAAATTCAACAGGTTTATAGTGTTAAAAACATCGTCCGAATTGAGTAACGGTTACCAATATTTTTAAAGTAATTCAAACGCAAACCCTTAAATATCTCGATGTATGAAAAAATTGACTTTTTTGCACCACTTTCAAAAATAACGGCTCATATGTTGATATGATAGTAAAAACGATGTTTTGTATTAATGCATTTAAAAGTAACATTTTTCAGAAATTTGTTCGTGAAAACAAAAGAAAATACCCTTGATTAAATTTTCTTCGAAAATATTGCACTCAAAGTACGACCTTTATAACTGGTTTGTTCAGCAAATCTCCTGTTTCCCAAAATTTGGTCAGCTTCTAAGCAGTTTGAACTGGTTGACTTTTTAAATATATACCATAAAAATAAAACGTACTGACGTTATTAATGGTAATAATATTCCTAGCTATGATAATTACCAGGAGAGAGATAAGAACAATCTGTTCTGCAGTGGTGTAAAAAATGTCAATGTTCTGAAGATTTCCTAGTTGCCTGAATTATCCTTGAATTATCTTGAACCAAGTACTCAAGGGACGGAAACCTCCTCCGTTCACAAATCGAGGATAATTTGCATGTATGCTGCGAACTAATCTGCAAATCTATAATTTACATTGGATCTCATTAACGACATCTTCCTGGAAACTAGTCTGATTCTCTTGTGTCCTTGTGTACAGTAAAAAAAAAATGTAAATTCAACAGGAAATTATCGCAACGCAGAAAACGAAAGATTACTCACTTTACGTAAATTGGCAGCGTTGTTTAGAGTAAATAGTTAATAACTACACAAAAGTAATTAATTCAACTATCTCACTAAAAAGGAGTTCCAGCATTAGATACATGTGCGTTGTGCGTGCAGGTATTTCAATCTCTTGCTTTTTACTTCGACTTACGTCACAATATTGTTTTCGAAATTATTTTATCTTGAGACAGATCTTAAAACGTTAATGACACTGTTCCGAGAAACTGAAATAAAAAATATATTTATAACGCGTAGTAAATATAAAATTTGTTGCAGTGTGTTTAATTCGCCAAACTTCCTCATTTGCTGTCCACATTTCGGTCACATTATTCTTATTGTGTTCTTACATTCGTCCCAATACGCAGTTACTTAAAATTAGTGTTATTGTTGGTCACATTATTCTTATTGTGTTCTTACATTTGTCCCCAATACGCAGTTACTTAAAATTAGTGTTATTGTTGGTCACATTATTCTTATTGTGTTCTTACATTCGTCCCAATACGCAGTTACTTAAAATTAGTGTTATTGTTGGTCACATTATTCTTATTGTGTTCTTACATTTGTCCCCAATACGCAGTTACTTAAAATTAGTGTTATTGTTGGTCACATTATTCTTATTGTGTTCTTACATTCGTCCCAATACGCAGTTACTTAAAATTAGTGTTATTGTTGGTCACATTATTCTTATTGTGTTCTTACATTTGTCCCCAATACGCAGTTACTTAAAATTAGTGTTATTGTTGGTCACATTATTCTTATTGTGTTCTTACATTCGTCCCAATACGCAGTTACTTAAAATTAGTGTTATTGTTGGTCACATTATTCTTATTGTGTTCTTATATTTGTCCCCAATACGTAGTTACTTAAAAGTAATATTATTGTTGCTCATTTACTTAAAGTATCTTTCAACTAACTGCTCTCTATGTTTAGAAGCCTTGAGTTTCGGAATCAAATTATACTTTCATGGTGGTTCACTGCGTACAATTTGAAAAAGCTTTCAACGACTATTACTGCCTTTTCTTCATTCCGTTGAATTAAAGTATTGCAATTTTTATCTTAAAACCTGTGTAATTTTATCTGCATTCCGGTCTTATTCGAGATCGAGCATTCCAGAAATGGAATAGTTCATTTTATTCGATATTGAGAGGAATCCTTTCATGAGCAGAGAGAGAGAAGCGGTATAGGTATGATCATAGATTAGGGATGTGGTGAAGCTGCTCGTTATATTTATTTTATACTTTAAAAAAGCGATATTTCCTATCAAATAATCATCATCTCCCTCAATTTCTTGAAAAAGTGACCCGTCCTAAAATCTTTTGATAGCAAAATGAGTTTACAGCTGCATCCGGCAGGTGTTTTCGTGCTAGCGAGCTTAGCCGCCACTACAAAAACTAACTTACGATGCAGTAGTATATATAACAGTGTAACCCAACCACGGGGTTACACGTTTACAATGGAGCATTTTTGACTGTTTAAAACCAAATTGGTGACTGACGGACGTGATTTGAGCACGCAAGAATTTACAACTTCAATGAATGGTCCACGATGGATAGCTGAATGCGCTGTTAATCACTTTCTACAACCACATGAGGCTCTGTGATAGCAGACACTGCTCATTTACTATCACGGCTTCACTCCATTCATTGCGGCTCAGCCTTCTCTTCACAAGGGCACTCACACTCGGCTGCTAAAGACAACACAGTACAATTAGAACTGTGATCTAAATACAGCTCTCACAGTCTCACGTGAATGGTAATCATTGTACTAGTGGGGGTCATCTATCGGATTTCGGCTACCGCTAATTTCTGGATGGGGAGTATTGCAGCGCGAGCTCTTCCACCAATACAAAAATTAACTTACGACACAGTAGTAAATATAACTGTGTAACCCAACTCTTGCATGAATTATTTTTTGGTACACAAAGTTCCACAGTTTTATTCCGGCTTACTAAACTTGTCTTCCCGTTTTATATACACTACCCTACAATAATGGACCGGACAGCAAGATGTGATGGTTAGGGCAACTTTTTGCAACAAATGCAACTTTTTTTCACGCGTTCTACGCTGCATGTAAAGTACTAAACCCAAAATTCCTCCTACATAGGGTGTATTGTAAGTGTGTTATAACCGCAACATAAATGCAACTTTCTTCATAAATGCAACTTTTTAAATAAATGCAACCACCTGCAACTTTTTAAAATGTAGCTTAAAATGAATTAATATGAAATTACTATTTCATTTTTTGTCCTCTGAACCAACCCTTCGATCGCGTGTGTCTGATCTTGCGAACGCCGAAGTATTGCGGATCCAACAAGAAGTTCATGGAAAGAAGGTGTTCGTCCTAACAGACGAAAGTGAAATAAATGTCGAGAAGTAACTTTTAACACATTGGTTGGCACTCTTGATAATCCAGAGGAAACTTGCGTAATCGACTGCAGAGTTTGCGAGGTGAGTGTTGGTCATCAATATGTTGTTCGCCTTGTAGAGGACGTTTTAAAATCTCTGAATGTTGAGCGAAAGGATTTTTCGCTTCTGCTATCCGATACAGCACATTATATGACTGCGGCTGGTGTAGTTTTTCAATGTTAAAGAAATTACTGGCCAAGGATCGACCATTCAACGTTCTTCTGTATTTAAGAATGTATTATAATACTGTAGTACACGACTAATATTGTCAATATATTTTCCATTTTTTTACGAAAATTTTTTTTTTAGATTTAGTGTATCAAAAATAAATGCAACTTTATTTCCATAAATGCAACTTTAAGGAATAATAAATGCAACTTTTCCTATTTTTACTGCAACAAAAAATTTGCCCTAGTGATGATATAAGGGAAATAATACATGCTTTAATAGAGGGATGGTTCCCCACGTACTGCAATGACACTAACAACCCTTTTGGGCATACTTTCAACAAGGTTTTGATACAGGGATGTGGGTATTTGTATCCATTCATGCTGCAAGAATGTCGTTAACTCAACTGTAGATTTCAGACGTGGTTCCCTGGTCCGTAAGCGTCGCTCTAACTCGTCCCACAAATGTTCTAAGAGGTTTAGATCGGGGCTCTGATCGGGCCAGGGAAGACGTTTTACATTCCTATCTCGATACCATTGCTTGACAGAGGCTGCAACATTCCATGGAGCGTTGTCGTCTTGGAAGTAACATTCGTCCATTCCATAAAATTAACAGAGCATAGGAAGGACCTGATCGTCCAAAGTGTTCATTTAGGCGTCGACGTTCAATTAACCAGGAACAACATGCATAGGTTCCAGGACATACCACGAAAAACACCCCCAAACAAGTAGTCGGATTTTATGCAAATCCGCTGGTGACCTGTCCATTATTGTAAGGTAGTGTATTTCAATTTGTTTCAACGTCGAATTGATATTTTAAGAAATCTAGTGTTCCGCTTTTCGGAGTCGAGGGTGCATGACCATGTGCCATCATGTAAAGCCAAAAGTAGGCGAGTCCTTTTGGCTTTACATGATGAAAACTTTGGGCTTTACATGATATCAAAAGAAATGTCTTTTTAACTGAGAATTGTGATTTCGTCAATTTAGAATTTTAGGAAAATCTCATTTCAGTTCCATCAGATACTCTTATTGTTTGGAAGTAACAAAAATCTGAATTAGAGATACTATGTATTATTTTTAAGATATTCTGAATGTTGTTATTTATTTTACACGTCCTTTTAATGGAAGTATGGTCTGTTTTCTTGTCTTATAGCTCCATATCAAGCCTTATCTATATATATATTTCTCTTACGTGGCACGCAAAAAAGACGTTATTTGTTACCGCGTTTTGGCAACATTGTGCGATTGTTTGTTTACTAGGAGCCTCGCGAGTCATTTGAATCTATAGCGTTATCGGATGAAATTTTATTGAAAAAAAAATGAATTTTAGACAAGCTGTTGCGGTTTGTAATAGAAATCTAAGAAAGCGGAGGATCTTTTCAGGGCTATTTAAAAAACGGTCCTTTTCAAGGCTAACAATTATAGTACAAAAAGACGGGTGCACTACAACTTTCGACAACAAACTCAGTCAAAAAGTGTATGGGTGGCTCGAGTACTGGGGAAATGTACACACAAACAACATGCTGGGTATTCAATTTCCAAAGCAACGCTTACATTTCAAGTCAAAATGTGCACAAAGTTTTCATTTGAATTCTGAATTTAGAGATACTGTATATATTTTTTCTGCAATACAGCAAATTTAGATTTTAAAAACATTTTTTTTGGTAACATATTTTGTAAACAATCCCTTCTGCTAGGACACATGTCTTCATTGAGGCGAGCGAAGCGAGCATAGGTTCGCGCAGCGAACCAATGAGGATTGCGAAGCAATCCTCCGGGGGTTGGCGAGCGTTAGCGAGCAGGGGGCAGGCCCCCTAGTTAATTTCTATTTGCTTAAGTCAAAGCATGGAAGGATAATAAATTCTGTTATTGTGGTAATATGTTTTTTGCACTGATAATTATATATGTGTGTATATTAGTGTACTCACGAGTACGCGCGTTATTGTTATTGCAATCTTCATCATCTAATTGATACCACAAAATGGTATATGAGCCAATCCATAGTATGGAGAATTTTGTATGAGCAACAATTATATCCCTTTCACTTACATAGAGCACCGTGAGTTCTCCAAAACCGAATTTACAAACAATTCAATGTGAAGAACTAAAATTATTAGTAATGCCCGGAAACATTACTGGTATCTCCTTGTTTTTAAACGATTACTCAAAAAGCTTTATCTAGATTGCGAATGGCCATTTTATGGGCATGATATTCGTGAACGGTTCAAAAATATATTTTCCAGTTTGTCTAACGTGCAATGCGGAACACGCCTCTAGTAATCACGTTATTTTCTGCGTTATAATGAACCCTTACGATTCCAGATGCTATAATTATTTCTTTAGGGACGAGTGACGAGCTATACTTTGTCTAGCAGGCGGCTAGACCAGAAGAAATGAGCAACAACAACAACAGAATGCAGACATTGAAATCTGGAAATTATTCTCTGCACGTAGAATTCGCCCATTGATTAAAGACCACAGAGCAGACCGATTTCACACCATACGTGTTCTCACTGATGAAGATTTTTACACTTGAGGAAGTGTTAACATGTTATATCACTACAAACTCGTCTTCACTGATCGAGTCGACGTAAAGCAGACATATTCAAGAATTCCTTAATTAAAGATCATAAAACGCTTTAATAAATGAGCAACTGACAACAACTAACCCTATAACTACTATTACACCACTCTATTTGACAATTCATCTGTCATAAAATTCTGGGCACTTGACATAAACCCTCTTCATCTGACGTTATACTGAGATTACGATCTCCTAAACCTCAAGCCCCTTTACAACACTCAAAATTCCATCGATACGTGATTTTCAGCTGAAAGGGGCCTGATAGACTCTGAAATTGCCAAAGACCATTGAGACCTGAGAGAGCGATGACGCGATCGCTAACCTCTGCCGAACCCTTCTTGTCTCAAAATATCTGTAAAGCTGTAGGAAGTTAGAATAAATGTTATTGTGGTGATAATAAAAGATCTTGTTCATTTACGCTACTATTTCTTACCATCACTCCATTTCATCCGGTATAATGTACCATGTTCATGTCTGGGCGCACTCCAATTCACTCTCCACACGGCCTCAGGCTGATCTTTTTGATTGGATCATATATGCTTACACTTCGATACAACGGGATATAACTCATGAACGACATTCTTGTGTCTGCAGTCGAATGGGGTTCCAAGCGTGCAGGCACACTTCAGATGTGATATTTATTGTTATTGGAACACCATTTCTGACGGCCGATGGAGGTGTCATGGTGGATCTGTTGTGGTAGTCGACAACACGATCGCCCAATCCGACATGTCTCGATTTCTTCTTCTGGAGACACTTGAAGACTGGAGAACGAGGACTCCGATGAGGACCTCGTAGCAAGTGTTTTTGTCGCTGCTGCAGATTTTCGCGTTAAACCTAGTGGAACTTGAAAACGTCCAGTAATCCAACCGTGGAGTCTGTCAGGCATGTTTTACTGTTGGTGGTCGTACCTTTGAGCAACCACTGTTACTGAATAGAAATCGTTCACTTGCTGACCATTATTTGTGTTAGCGCATATGCTCAACAGTCGCGGAGATTCTTTGACAAAAAATGCTTAATTTGATGCACCTTACCACCCTTTAAAATTATTTACGGAATTTCGATCTACCCCTGATGACCAGCCTTGACTGTAACCAGAAGGCTGCAGTGGTATGTGGAGAGAAATGGGCAGAGGTTAAATGACAGATTCATGTTAGCGCTCGAAGCAGCATGGATCTGTTATCCTCTGTTCATTCACCCTGCTTCATGTGATCGGTTACGTTTCATATAAATACTACATTTAGTTGTTCATATAATTGAACTTGATTTTAATTTCCTCGTCAACTATGAAAATAAAAGTGTCGTTTTTTTAAAAAAATGCTATCTCTCCTTTTTTTAATCTGACACCATACTATATCATAGCTAACCAACAATAATCCAACAAGCTTTCAGAGTAAATTTTATATTTGGACTGTCTTATTGTTTTGCCAAAGACCACTTTCCACCACACTACGTCATAACACTGGCTGAGATAGTGTTAAGGTGCGATCAACTTTCATGGACGATTGCACAGTTAACAACAAATAATTTCCGTTTATTTCCATCTGGATGCCAACAGTGTCCAGTTAAAGGTAAATGAGTTTTACCTGAGGATCTGCTGAACATTAACAATAGGCCAGAATTAGAGTCAGATGAGGAATGGTCAGAACTCTATTTGTGTTGTCCGAAACCTTTTGTTTTCTCGCCATAGGAAGGGTAATGGCATTTGACACTGGTCAGCGCCCAGAGTCGCCTTTGGGATAACTAGTCCTTTTTGATCTCTTCATCGTCTATCCTACACTCGTTTAGAGCAGTGGTCCCCAACCCCCGGTCCGCGTACCGGTACCGGTCCGTGGATCAAATGGTACCGGGCCGCCCAAGGATTTACTATGGTGTATTTCTCTCGGGTTTGTGCGGTTCTTATCTATGAAATGTCCACTCAAATTAGGAGGCGGTAAATCATAACTTGAAATTTGTTCGGTTACTAGAGCTTCAATTATGACTTCTGAATTCTGTATGTCTCTATTTTCTAATTTGGTAAGTGTGATAGCTGTTTTCAAGTTGGCAGACAAAGTAGCTGCATTTAAAGCCAAACCGAAGTTGTGGGGACGGCGTGTGAACAGAGGCATTTTGGACATGTTTCAGACATTAGAGGGGATTTTAGGCGAGACAGCCTAAACATTCATTCTCCCAGTTGGTGCACGATCATCTGTCTTTGCTTTTAAAAGAGTTTGATCGCTACTTTCCAACCACAAAAGACCCACGAACTAGTAAGGAATGGATCCACAACCCATTTGTCAACAAATCAGGCGAATCTAGCATGTCTGTACTAGAAGATCAACTGCTGGAGATTGCAAATGAAGTCGGCCTTAAAACTACGTTCGAGACAATAACTCGGCCGGTTTTCTGGATTAAAGTCATGGCGGAATACCCTGAGATTGCCACCACAGCACTTAAATCCCTATTGCCATTTCCGACAACCTATCTGTGTGAAGCGGGGTTTTCTGCAGTGACAGCAACCAATACAAAACAACGGAATAAACTGGACATAAGCAACACACTTCGAGTGTCATTGTCTCCTATTACCCCCTGATGAAACCGTCTCGTTTCAATGAAACAAGCTCAGGGTTCTCATTGATTTAGCATTCTAGTGAGTTAAAATGTTAAATCACTTTATGCTCATTTTTTGGTGTAACTGTATTTTATTTTGAAGGCGTGTTTAAATGCAATTAAATTAAAATTATTAAATCAAAACAATCTAAAATATAAACAATCAACGTCCCCCCCCCTCAGCGGGCCGCGTTAAAATGATCAAACGATGATCCGGTCCGCGGCGATAAAAAGGTTGGAGAGAACTGCGTTAGAGCAATGAATCCTTTCGTTCCCCTTTTCCGCATCTACTCTCACCAATTCAGTGTAAATCCAAGTTCTGCTCACACATTAGGTACAATAGAAACAGGCAAGGGACAACTGTACGGGAATAAAATGGAGTGATGGCAGTAAGGAATGGTAACGTAAAAAACAAGATCTTTGGGTTTCACTACTACAACATTTATTCAAACAACCCACAGCTTTATACAGGGTGGTCATAAAAAAACTTGGCCGATATATGGACCTCTAGCGGCCGTTCCGTTCAACCGATCGAGATGAGATTTCGGATATAGTTATTCAGAGGTATGAGCTCGGGATTCTGTGAACGACAACAAAGTGGCACTCACAGTTACGGTTATAGGTAGAGAAACTCGAAATTTTCGAATGGCAACACCCACTTTTTCCTTTCTCAAAATGCTCAGCGCATGCGAAAATCCTAAAGAGCGTTGGAACGGTACGTGTATCACAAAAAACGGAAGCGTTATGCACTCACAAAAAAACAGCTCTGCGAACGTCCAACAAAACCACGATCGGAGCCCACGAAGGAAATTTGCATATGTTGGAGACAAGACACCAACCACAGAACGCCTTTCGCCAAATATTGAGCCAGATCTTCAGTCGGGAGCTCGCACATGCCAACGAAATGACTCTGTCAGCGAAAGTTAATGGAAAATTGATAAAATTCTATTATTAAAATGGGATGAATGCCGTGGAAGGGCCTTGCGTGTTTACCGTCGAAACCAACGCCAAATACGAGGCCCATGTATCTGGCGAAAGGCGTTCTGTGGTTGGTGTCTTACCTCTGTCATATGCAAATTTTCTCCGTGCGCCCAGAACGTGGTTTTGTTGGCCGTTCGCAGAACTGTTTTTTGTGCGTGCATAACGCGTCCGTGTTTTGTGATACACGTACCGTTCCAACGCTCTTTAGGGTTTTCGCATGCGCTGAGCATTTTGAGACAGGAAAAAGTGGGCGTTGCCATTCGAAAATTTCGAGTTTCTCTACCTATAACTTTAACCGTGATTGCCACTTTGTTGTCGTTCACAGAATCCCGAGCTCATACCTCTGAATAACTATATCTGAAGTCTCATCTCGATCGATTGAACGGAACAGCCGCTAGAGGTCCATATATCGGCCAAGTTTTTTTATGACCACCCTGTAGATGTGTACAGCAAAATTACAGATATTTTAGGACAATAAGGGTTCGGCAGAGGTTAGCGATCGCGTCCTCGCTCTCTCTCAGTTCTCAATGATCTCTGGCAATTTCCAGCGTCCTTCAGGCCTATTTCGTCTGAAAACCACCTGTTGATGGAGTTTCGAGTGTTCTCAAGGATCTTGAGATTTAGGTGTAATGTCAATGTAACGTCAGATGAAGAGGGCTTATGTCAAGTGCCCAGATCTTTATGACCGATGTAATGTCAAATGGAGTGCTGTAATAGTACTTCTAGGGTTAGTTATGGACAGTTGATCACTTGAAAAGAGTTTTATGATCACCAATTAAGGAATTCTTGAATATGTCCGTTTTATGCCGGCTTGATCAGAGAAGCCGCTTTTAGAGTGTTACACCTCTGACGATCATGAAATAGTTTTAGTACGAATTAAAAAATGGTATTTTGTTAGTGTTAACTTCTGCTTTTGATCTCGAAAATAACAAAACTAGTAGCTGTAAGGCTTTACAGCCCTCCAAAGTGTTTCGACGACACATTTCTTCCATCTAGATCAGGGGTTGCCAACCTTTTACATACCATGCGCCATTTTTTTTCACATACGAGTTACGATGCGCCATATAACTCAAGCACCTTTTCTACCTTACGTTCATGGTCGTGCCATATCCTTAATAACTTTTTTAATAAAAGTATGTTTATAGACATAATTCATATTTTTAAGTGCTTTAACTATTGTACGTAAAACAATGTCTATTACAGCACATAAACATTACTTACCATCAATAAGACTTTTGAGCCTGTTTGGATTTTGCTAGTCTTTCAATGTTTGGTGTAAAGTTGTTACTGAGAGCAACAGAGAATTTTTCAAATTTGAATCATTCCTTCGCTACCTTGTTTTCTTTTTAATGAATTTCATAGATGAAAATGCTTGTTCACTTGTAATCAAAGAATATGCAGGCGCAAGAATGCAATGCGCCACTTGTAATCATCAAGTGCGCCAAGTTTGGCGCATGCGCCACAGGTTAACCACCCCTGATCTAGATAAAACCAATTTTGCTAATGACGAGATTTCTAGTCATCGAGATATTGCCATCTTTTTAAGATGACAAGATCAAGACCCTGTCAGTTTTCCTCTAATGACGAGTTATTTCGTCCATCAAGATCTGGCCAATTTTGTTAATGAAGAGATTCCTTGTTGAGACAACCATCAGGAGAATTGCTATTTTAGAACAAGTACAAAATCTTTTTGTAGCAGTAAGAAGGCTCCGTGGATATTCAGAGTAAAAATCATTCATGTATCGCTTCATGCAGTGCAAAATCGAAAATTTATGTTGCATTAACGCCTACAAAATGAGCTATAAACAATTACTTGTATATTTACTAAAATTTTAGTATGCTTTTCAAAAGTTATTAAATTATTATGCTGTTTTTAAGTATCGTAAAAAAGTCAAACAAAACATGAGTAATAACTGCATAACACAGCAAATTTAAAAAATTGAAACTACCAGGTAAGAATTTTATTATAGAATCATTAAAAATAGTAGTTTTACTTATTATTCTAAATATTTCTCTAATTTGCTTTAGGTTTTGAAATAAATAAAATGCCAAAGCAAATACTTATAAGCATTTGTGGCTTACATCAAAATTCGATATTTAATTAAATGTGCAAGTAGCACTCCCCTAAAAACGTACAGAAAATGTTTTTGATTGAAAAAATATCAATTTTTTTCTCCACTCTTAATAATGTCTATATCTCTGAAATAAAAATTAAAAAGGCGAGATTGTATGCCATTTTGAAGTGGCGTGTTTTATCTATTGTTACAAATGTTGCGCTCAAATAACTTGTTCGATAAGAACTTATTTGCACCATTCGAAGCAATGCGTTTCGAAAGAAATGGAAGCCAACCATGTAAGTGCAATCGACCAAATACTTAAATTTCTGTAACCGCCTGAAATTATTGTCGAAAATGTGAGTGTTTTCAATTCATTCTTTCACTGACGTCAAACTGCGGGGTGGAATTCCGAACTGAAAGGAGTTCACTCTGAGCTTTTCGTAAAATCTGGTTTAGAATTTGAACCTAGTACTCAAGTAAACATTGATATTTTTTTATGGGAAAGAAGGAAGCGCATGTGCTTTATTTCGAAAAGCAATCTTAGCTGTTTACAGTGCAAAGTTCGTTTTTGTGATTTCCCTTGCAGATGTTGTTTAGGATATTGAAAATTATTACGTCAGGAAATTTCACTTTATGGAAACACATTTTGCACCATATTTCATTCATGAAAATGTTTTTTTCAGCCACATGATGGAAGTATGCGAAATAGGTTTGCAAATTATCGGTATTTTTACTATCGATAGATACATTAACGACGGAATTTCGCTCAATATTTTGTAAACATTTAATATTTACGGATATTTATTGCGTAGTTTATTTCTTACTAGAGTTTGAAATGGAAAAGCAATCAGTTCCAACAGAAGATATCCAAATAATTAAGTAATTTTGGCAATTTTTAACTAACGTTGCATTAGAGTAACACAACGGGCTATTGACGATGGTCCGGGATCAATCCCCTAAAGGAAAGATCCGAGGACAACACCACGTCATTTTGAACCCCTGTCGGATTACGAGGCAACACCTCAGCTGGCACCCCACTCTCCAAACTCTCACACCAACCCAACGACTTTCGGCCACGACAGATTTAACGTGCACCAGCCGCCTCTACACCATACGCTCAACGTGGGAGACCGTACTGGCATCTCTATACTGAAATTACTTAGACATATAGGCCTCGATCATGAAGTGCACCTCCAATGGAGAACCCACGTAGAAATTTATGGAAACGAGGCTGCTGACGATTTGGCGAAGCAGGGTTCGGCTGAACCTTTGCGTTCAGTTCCCTCCTTAACATTTGACGAGCTTTACTCCATCATGAAAAACAAAGATTTAGAGACATGGAGTGTCCCTCCATCCCATGGTTGGTATAGGCGGAGTAGTCCTGTTGGCACCATTTGCCTTGCCTGTGATAGGGCCGTCCAGACGGTATTGTCTAGATTTGCTAGCGGTCACCTGAGGAGTTGCTCCTATAGCCACGGTGTCAAGGTTTTTCCGGTCTGCGCAAAGTGTGGAGTGGAGAGTGCGTCTCCAGAGCACATCCTCACTTTCCTACGTTTATCTAGGGAGACTTTTGAGACGGATCCTTTGCTGGCCCTGGAATTTGTAAGGGTGTATGGTCTCATGGACGATATCTAGCTGCCGCTAGACAGAGAAGGATTAGTAACAACAACACCATACGCTTGCAAACATCCATGATTCGAACCAGGAACGATCTGGAGACACCTTAACCACCAGACCGGTTGGTCGGCTGTATAATTAAGATCTCAAAACCTATTGAGTTAAAGACTGCATTTTGATATTGAAATCCATACCACTTCAGGCATACAAAGTCAATTTTAACTACTGCAATCATAAATTGATCCTTGAAGAAGTATATTAAAAGAAAGCTAAAATCAGTTTAGAAAACGGGTAATATTGTTTTAGCAATAGGAATCAAAACTCTTACTAAATTCTTTACCGGTTTTTAACCCCTATTTCACACCCACACACAAAAATGAAAACGTTGGATATTTGAAACGACTGGAATGTCTTTTACTACCTAGTCATTCGCTAACTTTATATCTCGTACCATTTGACCATTGATTGCTCGAACATACCATCTATTACCACACATTTGACTTCGTCAGGTTTTAAACTTCTGGATTTATTCACTCAGAAATGGTTTTTAAAACCTTGGTTTTTGTTCCATGAACTTTCAGAGATCGAAAGAATAATGTTCGATTATCCCTCATGACCCTCAAGGACACATCTCCCTTAGGTGTTATACATGTGCATAGGTGTCCTTGTAAACTAATTACTACTCTGTCCTAGTAATGTTTTTAAATTTCATTTTCTTAACACACGTCCAGATTCTTTGATAGTACATCTTATTTGTTTAAACTTAACAGTTATGTTATTAAAAAAGTACTTTTTCCGACGATGCTATTTTATGTGGTCGAACTTGACTCATGTGATGTGACTTTCTGATTTGTAATGTGAGTGGGGCGATATCATATTTTATACGTGCCCTTTTTGGTCTGCACACATTTTCTGCCGAAATTAGAAGTGCTCTAACGGTAAAACTAATACAGGGTGTTTCAGTGAACCGTTTCAGAACTTCTAAGAGGGGAAGGGTACATCCTGACGAACCAAAATCGTATACCAATGGGCAGTCAGAAATGCTTTCCTGACGCGGTAGATGGCGTTGTGTGAAAATCCCGAGCTTTCGTGTAGGGAATCTTCATTTCGCACAAGAACGCCAAGTTAGTAGGATGGATGATTACACGATCGCATAGTTAGCCGATATGCATTTGGCGTACGGGGCTGCAAATTGTAGTGGGCCAGCCGCACAGCGTTTGTACGCGGAACGATATCCGACGAGGCGTATCCCCAGTCATAATTTCTTTGCAAGACTGCACCAGAGGTTAGCTGAGACAGGTTCATTAGAAAGAGCTGACAGGGACAGGGTAAGAACAGCACGGACTGCAGACGTCGTACAGAATGTGCTGCAGCATGTACAGGGGAATCCAAGAACGAGTACACGAAGTGTAGCAAACGCAGTCGGGGTTTCCCATTGCAGCGTCTGGAGGATTCTCCGAGAAGACATGCATCCGTTTCACGTGCAGCGTGTCCAGACACAGCAACCGGAGGATTATGCACCTCGTATTGCTTTCGCACAGTGGTACCTTGGAAAATGTGCTACAAATCCCCTTTTTCCTGCTGAAGTGTTGTTTTCCGATGAGGCATCCTTCACAAGGGAAGGAATTTTCAACATGCATAAAGACCATATCTGGGCGGTCGAAAACCCGCATGCAATACGACGTCGTGCTGCACAGATTCGATTTTCGGTCAATGTATGGGCCGGTATTATGGGAGATCACCTCATCGGACCTTACCTGTTACCGTCTTGTCTAACCGGACCTAACTACTTGCTCTTTCTGCAGCAAGTATTGCCACAACTTTTGAGAGATGAACAGATTTCTGCATCGACGCAACAGACAACACGATGGAGCCCCTGCCCATTATAGCGGAGATGTTCGTAACTACCTGGATGTCACATTTGGTCAGCAGTGGATCGGACGTGGTGGTCCCGTGCGTTGGCCTGCTCGGTCACCCGACCTATCATGTCTTGATTTTTATTTCTGGGGTCATCTGAATTCGCTAGTTTATGACACCCCTGTTGACAATGTCGAGGAGCTGGTTGCAAGAATCGCAGTAGCTGCCGGAGAAATTCGAGATATGCCTAGAGTATTCCAGAATGTTCGGATGTCCGTGCGTCGGAGATATGAGGCGTGAATTGTAGCCCGTGGAAGAAACTTCGAACACTTACTTTAATCCATGTACCTTTTCCTTCTTTTCATGTATTATTAAAACGATTTCTCACTTACGGTCTCTTTTCTTTACGGTGCTTCTGTGTACAACATCGCTTCAGGAAAGCATTTCCGACCCCACATTGCTATATGATTTCGAGTTGTCAGGATGTACCCTACCCGTCTTAGAAGTTCTGAAACGGTTCACTGAAACACCCTGTACATAGGAGTTCCTTAAATATTTGAAGCATGTGGCAGCCTCTACTTATAATAACAGACGCATTTTATATTTAGTGGAATCATATACCCTTTATACTAACGTACTTTCCCCACCTAACCCTAACGAAAAAGTGTCACATTTTTAGTTTTGAATATACACTGCCCATTAAAGTACCCAAAACTGCTCACATTTTTGGGACACTGGCCCAGGAACTAGGGCACCGACTACCCAACCCCAAGTAGTTATCCAGAAGTACCCATTCCCTATCGGAATTAAATTATCTTTTGGTTCGTTCGAAGATTCTATTGGCCCCTTTAGTCCCTTCTCTGTTCTGATGTTTAAGGTGATTAACCGTTGGATTGGTCCTTGTAAAATGAAAAAAATATGAAATTAGACAATAAAGTATCAAATCTTTGCTTTTTAGAACATAGATTACACGCTTTCACTTTTTCATAGTTCAGATAGCTTGTTCCATGTACAAATTCCGTTGACATTATCGTCGTTATTTAATCTTCCATTTTTTTTTATCGGAACGTTTCGTAAAATGTTTTTATTTTACATTGTATTAAACGTTGGAGAGGTAGCCTAGCTATCCAAAATGCCCTTTATCGGTATGTTTAGGTTCAAGAAGCTTTCCCCGTAGGAGCTAAATTTAGCATCACTGAAGAGTTTCAATTCTCAAAGTTTGCAAAATGCGCCGATAAGCCTTCTAAAAATAGCTGCATCTTGCGCCAATCTAGATCACCTTCTGAAATGTGATAGCAGTATAGTGAGTGTTATTGTATGGGATGGTTGTGATGTTCGGGTGTTTTGAAAGCGCCGGTTGTGACAGACCTAAACAGTTTATGAAACATGGCACTTATTCGATTGAGGCCACTCTATCGGAAAACAAATAGCTACTCTGATCGAGTCCAATTTTTTTTAATTGGTAAATTTAAGTTGTTAGTCCTTGGAGAGTACTAGATAGGGAAGTCGGTTAATAACTCAATAAGGTGTGAGGATTACATAATCTAGCATTATGAGTTGGTTTCCATCGTCAGAACTCCTGGGCCTAGTACCAGGTTACAAGAGAGACCCCTCATAAAATACCAATACGTATTACAATTGTTTAACTTGCACGGATGCATACTTTGTCTCGAGGGAAAAAACACGTTACCGGCACATCGCTAAATTGGCACCTAAAATTTTCATCTCCAAACGGAATTTCATAAGAATACGACAGGCTGCCATATTTCAAAACTATCGCCAATTGGTGATGGTACCGTATTGTTGAATTATTTTGTATTTGTTGTTTTAAACATATACTGGCCTCCACCAGGCGCTTTCTTCCGCTTGAAAACCCCAAACATAGCTAAGAATTTTAATTAGTCCTCTGCGTTAACCGTACGCTCTTCGTTTGCTTGCAATTCCCCTTGTACCAAAACAATTAAACAACAAACAAATATTTATTAAATTAAAAGAATTAAATTAACAAACACAGTTGCTTAATTCCAGTTGACGGTAAGACCTTGATCTTGACGTTGGCTTGGCGATTGCATGATTTAGACACTCTCAATTCTGATCCCCACAGCTACCATTCGTCTGCAGGGCCATTGTAGCCGGGATGGAAGGTAACGGATTGGCAACCGGAGGGCTGAGAGTTCGAATCCAACTTAAGACCATCGTGTACAACGGAAGCTCTTGCACGTTAAATCTGTAGTGGCCTCAAATGTCCTCACATTGGTGTCGTGTGAATGTTTGGAGACGTTGTGCGGGCTCAGGCGTTGCCTCGTCATATGACCGTCGTTCAAAATTGCGGGGTGTTGTCCTAAGATCTTTTCCTTGGGGTCAGATCCTGGACGGATCATCGACAATAGTCCGTTGTGTTGCTCCAGTACGACATTAATTAAAATATCTACCCAATCTTCTGTTTATTAGGTGGGTTACCAGAACGAAGGTTGGAAACCACCTCTTTCGGCCTTGGCTGGGTCTTGTTTGGTTCAGCTATGGACATACCAGGGTTGAGCCGTTACTTGTTTAAATGTAACTTGTTACAATTACAATTACTTTTCGTACAAAATAACGAATTACCTGCAAAATTACTACTTTCAAATACACTGCTGGCCACCTAAATTGCAACACCAAGAAAGACAAGAGATATCACAACAAAATATATTTTGTAGATAACATGTTGACCAAGTATAAAATGATTAAATTTATAGACTTCTGTGAAGTGTGGTTCCTGCCAAAATCAGTAGCCAGAGTAGCCGCCATTGTTGGAGATCCCCGCTGCCACACGCCTCGGCATTGATTCAAAGAGACTTAAGATGTGTTCTTGGAGTACAGCAGACCAAGCACCTTCCACACGTTGCCAAAGTTGATCTGGTGTGGCAGCTGGGGATGTAATCTGGGTCAATCGTTGAGCAACCATGGACCACATGTTTGCTATCGGCAAAAGATCCGGAGAGCGAGCTAGCCAGGGAAGCAATTCAATCTGGCGATTGACGAAGAACCCTTGGACAATGCGTGCCCGTGTCGTGGCGCATTTTCCTGTTGAAATATGGCTGTGGGCAAGCCCTGAAGGTAAGGAAGGACAACTGGCTCCAACACCTCGGCGATGTAGCGCTGGCTGTTTAAAGTACGTACCGGCAATGCGTACTAGAGGAGTGCGAGAGTGATATCCAATACCGCCCCATACCATAATACCCGGTGCAGGACCAGTGTGGCGGTGCATAACGCAGCTGTTCAGCATCCTCTCTCCACGGTCTCCAGACTCGAATCCGACCATCCTGGTGTTGCACACAGAAGCCTGACCCGTCAGTAAAGACAATTTCATTCCATTCTGCCTTCCACATCCTTCTTTCATCGCACCATTGGCGGTGGAGACGTCTGTGGTTCTGCGTCAAGGGTAGACGAAGCAATGGACGTCTTGCTTACAGACCACTCTGCTGTAAACGGTGTCAAATGGTACGCGAAGACACTGGATGATGCGTTACAGACTGAATGTGCTGTGCTATGGTTCGTGATGTGGCTGAGCGATGCGTCACTGCCTTACGCACAATATGCCTGTCATCACGTGAAGTGGTGCATGAGGTGGATGCGATCGAACACGTCGGTCCGTCGTACCCTCCTGCATCCAACGATCACATATCCGCATTGCAGTTGTTTGGTTTCGTCCAACACGACTACCGATTTCCCTGAAAGATAATCCACAATCTCGGTAGGCCACTATCCTTCCTCTGTCGAACTCGGATAATTGATCAAAAGATGATCGCTGTTATCTACGAGGCATAATAGATCGGTTTTTTTTAAACCACAAGAAAAAAACAATTGCCGTACTTGAAATCGTCGAAATATCCAAGCCTTAAATAGCGCTTTGAAGTGGCGCCACAGGCGCGCGTGATGTGTGTCTGCGCTGAAATTCTAATCATTTGCATATCTCACCTCCGCTAATGCATGTTGTAAATTTCATATTATTTGCATGCTTCCTTCAGGGTGTTGCATTTACGGTGGCCAGCAGTGTAGTAACGTTTTAAGGCAACCCTTCGTATTTTTGCCATTTTTTTACATTAGCTGTGTCTGTGGTTCCTTTGTCCGTTGCTCTGGTATTTCTTTGTTGATTCTTTCAAATAAGTTGCACTCATTTTGCTTAAATTGGGTTTACCCCTCGCTAATTCTGAAAAATATGAAAAATTCAGGGAAAAAAAAAAACATGAGTTGGAATGTTGCCAGCTTCAAACTGTAAAAATAATGAAATGAAAATGAATTGTAACGCGTTACTGTGATTAAAATTACTTTATCGAAATTATGTAACGCGTTACTGTGATTCAAATTACTTTATCGAAAATTATGTAACGAATTACCTGTAAAATTACTGTTTTTCAAATGTTACGAATTACCTATAAGATTACTGTAAAAAGTAATTATTACAAGTAACGCATTACCGCCCAACCCTGGACCAAACATTACCCTCGTTCCAATCAACCTCCTTGGCGATAAAAGACTACATCAGGCTCCTCAACTAGGTTTTAACCGAGATAATTTGTAGAATGGAATCCATCAATTTCATAAAAAGGGTTTCATGATAAGTACTATGGTAAATCCAAAACGCTTTAGGGCTCCTATAGAAACCAATGGAGTTAAAAATCACTATGTCATTCTGGTCTTGATATATTGAAGAAAACTATCTTATAACTAGGGTAACTTTTTTGTTGCAGTAAAAATGGGAAAAGTTGCATTTATCATTCCCTGAAATTGCATTTATGGGAATAAGTTGCATTTATTTTTGATACACTAAAATCTAAAATAAATTATTCGTAAAAAAAAATCAGAAATTGTTGACAATTTTAGTCGTGTACAAAAGTATTATAATACTCGTACATCATTAAATACAGAAGAACATTGGCGTCGTTGAATGGCCGATCCTTGGCCTGTAATTTCCTTAACATTGAAAAACTGCGATCAACAGACTGATATCAATGACTTGGAGGAAAAGCGTCTTGGAAAAGTGTAGCAATAATCGTCAGGTCATTATTCTTTTACAATCGTTTTTGAAGATACGCCATAAGGTTGAAAGGAACTTCTTTGAAATCCATCTATCTGATATCTTCATCTGCTATCTCGATGTTGTACTCTTTTGATTCCAATTTTTCTACGAGACGAATCAAACCTCATGTAGGAGAAATTTTGGGTTTAACACTTCATATGCAGCGTAGAACGTGTGAAAAAAAGTTACATTTGTTGAAAAAGTTGCTCTACTTATAACTAACTGTTATTTTTAGACTGCTAAAATCACAGCATACGAAATAAGAAAGAATTACCAAAGATATGTTACAGTGCTCATAATTTTAATCGAATTGTTGTAAAATGAAGTTTAATATTCGTTTAGGAGTGGGAAAACATTTTTCTTGAAAATGTTTTAGTCAAAGTACATTACATAGTTGTTCATATACAACCGCTTGTAAAATAAAATATTCATCCAGCATGAATATGTGATTTGAACACTTTTTCTAATTGGAATGATTTTTTTTCTCTACTAACAGTGATTAAATAGATACCCTGTAAATAACATTCTTTCTATAACATCCTATATAGGAACTAATAAATGATCAGTAAAAATTTATAGTGATGAAGATGATACTTAAAATGAATCGTTCAATTAGTGTATCACAAGAAAGAGAAAGAACAATAAACAGACGCTGGATTAGTTTTTATACGTCATTGTTGCTACTGTTCTGGTTATTGACTTCAGTGAAAGGTAGGAAGCTTCGTTGTATTTACAATGAATCTATGGCGATAACAAATTAAAGCTGTGGAAAAAAAATTCTGTTGAAGTTAATTTCTCTAAGTGTATATATATACTTTAATTGAAAAATAATCTTCAGAAACTAATCTTTCAATCAATTATGCTAGAATCTTTTGAGCATGACCGAGATAAATATGACTCTAAAAGTGACATGATCGCTTTATCCATTACACTGCGTAACACACTTTTAGGATCTCTATCTGTAAGGCATGATATATAATTTTCCAAATGTGATTACTGAATATGACTGAGTGGTCAAGCATCACAGTTCAAAGCATTTATTATTAGTAGCTTATCTACTGAAATATTATAAATAAAATCTCTAAAATACAAAGAGTTAAAATAAAGAAGTGAACATACTGTACTTGCTAATCCGCGAACTGCTACCCCAATTTAATGTCATTGAATATTAAACTATCTAGATATGAAGATGAGTTTAAACGTCTCCCTTAATTGAAGTATGTATAAAAGTAACCAAAAAAATTTCAGTAATGTACTTCTCTGTCGAATGAGGAAAAGTTGTTAGATTGTGTCGTAGTTTTGATGTGAATATCGAGCCTGGTGTTGGATTGTGGAGAGAATGAAACAAACAGTAAGTTTGAACATTGTTTATAGTGTGAGAATATTTAAAAATTAATTTACAGCTTGAACGATTAAAAGAAATTTGGCATTAATATGGCAGAATTCGTATATTAATTAAAGGCATTAGATTATAGCGTATTTCAGTAGCTTTCGAATAACACCACTTAAGTAGTCTTCACTCGTCGCAATCCATTGTCACACTGACCCAAAGCTCGCCCAACACCGTAAAATTTCGACAAAATGCGGACTACCTCCCAACGCTCAGTGCGACTGCGCCCTCTGTCCGAATATCATATCAGTTAAGAACAACCTTTTGTCTACGAGTGTTTCTTCTAGTTCTAAAACCATGAAACAAAACAGTTTTGTAACGCTATTTTGCAACGGTCGCCTTGTCATGCTTCAACCAGTACTGTTCCAATTTTAAAAACCTAATCAAATAAAAAGTAATAATTTAAAGTTCAATAAACTTAATAAGGTTTGAAAATCTTTTGTATCGAGATTCTAGAAATCTGCTTCCAGTGCTTCGTTGTAACATTTGAATTCTCAGTATCTCTACTATTATAAAAGGAAGTGTTTGTTTTTTTCGCGGCCGCAATGATGTGCCTGACGATTCTATGGCGCTTACAGCAATGAGATTTGGCACACAGGTTGTCCGAATTTTTTGCAATTTTTGGGTTGCGGCGAATTTTAAAATTCAATCTAGAATATTTTTAAATGAATTTAATAGTTTTATTCTCCATCGTTTTTTCAAAGCCTTTCTTTCGGAGAGGGAAGAAACACCAGAAACTAGACTTTTCTACCCACTTGACCTTGCCATTAAGCTTTGGAATCATGCCAAATTTTTTTCATCGCGGTAGATTCTAAAATTATTTTTTTCCGTTTCCGCCTTCATTTTGCGCAAATTAATGATTTTTCCGCAGAGGATAAAAACAAAGTCTTAACTTTAGTTTTGTAGCTCTTTTTTCTGTCTTCCGGACCGTTAAAGATAGAGTAAAAATTTCAACGGATTTGAAATCTGCGGTATATTTCACTTTAGATCGATACCTAAAAATAGGATTTTTTTTAAATAAATAATTTTTAAATTGAATATATCTTTTATATTTTCTCAAGAGATTGTGACGTCACGTGAAAGAGATTGGATCTTCCGCCCTTCGCGTTAAAAAAAAGAAACAGATTACATTTCCTGTCCCATTCCATTTCAGGGAATGAGAGCAAAAAATAAAAAACCTTTTTAACTGGGTTTGTTAATTATTTTTCGTAAAATCGGAATCGCTAAAAAAAGATTGAAAATTTCAACGGATTTGAAATCTGCGAAACTTTTACACTGGATTAATATCTTACATCACGGTGTTGTCCGTGGTGTTGGTTTACGAAGGGCAACGCCGGGCTAGCCACGCAGTGGCTAGTTGTCAATAGGAGTTGACGAGTTTAGAGCTAGTAGGCCATCAAATGAAGAGCTCCTAGTCACGTCGTGATAGCAGGTTTTATTCCGCAATGGAAATAAAATCAAGGTCTTCGCGATAATCAACACAATTTCTACTTCTTTTTTTTTTTTGAATGAATACGTAATATTTTAATGTTTAAGATAACTTCACCTCTAGGAATAGGGTTTCAAGAACTCTTGAATAATTAGAATAAATAATTAGAATTTTGGAATTTTTTCAATTAAAAATTGCTTGTCTGAAAAATTTGTAAAAAAATGGCTTATCATGTTGCCGATGCTTTCAAATCCTATTTCTCAATCGTTTTGCAACATCAAACAGCACCAGAATGCAAGATGTTTGCAAGAACTCTTGAATTTAAAGGCAATAAAATGAAAGCATTCTGAAACCTTTACGCACGTTATTTAGGGATAATTCGACTGTTGCGCAAGTCCAGTCCGGGATATCTGGGATGTCTTGCAACAGATTTATCTGATAAGCTAAAAGCAAGTGTTTACCATCTATCATTTCTTTCAAAAGTTCAAAGAAGCTTCCATACTTTTGATTCAGTGTTATTATTTTAGGCGACAAAACAAGGGTTTGTCATCGATTACTTAATTCAAAAGTTCAAAGAAACTTCTGTACTTCGATTCAGCGTGATACTTAAATTTTTTTTTCGTGTTGTCTTACATGTTCTTGCCGTGTTGGACATCGTATTAATACGTACCTTAACTATATTTTTATAAACATTTTGTTAGCCTAACACAGGTTGTTTGAATGTTTTATCTTGTTTTTATTAAATATATTCCTTCTGGTATGGCGCATTTTGCTCATTTTTGAACCGAAACCAACCAGCTTTTATATTTTTAGTCTAAAAATTAATTCAAGTGTATGTGCACAGAAAAATTGCATTCGTGTCATTCTTATATAAACCATACACTATTACAGAGAACACCAGACTTATTGAGTGGAGTGTTACATGTAGATATTAAAAATTTATCTATGATCTAGAGCTCGTAAGAGAGATTCTGTTTTCTATTATATACACTGCTGGGCACCCAAATTGCAACACCAAGAAAGACAAGAGATATCACAACAAAATTTATTTTGTAGATAACATGTTGACCCAGTATCAAATGATTAAATTTATAAACTTCTGTGAAGTGTGGTTCCTGCCAAAATCAGTAGCCATAGTAGCCGCCATTGTTGGAGATCACCGTTGCCACACGCCTCGGCATTGATTCAAAGAGACTTTGGATGTGTTCTTGGGGTACAGCAGACCAAGCAGCTTCCACGCGTTGCCAAAGTTGATCTGACGTGGCAGCTGGGGATGTAATCTGGGTCAATCGTTGAGCAACCATGGACCACATGTTTTCTATCGGTGAAAGATCCGGAGAGCGAGCTGGCGAGGGAAGCAATTCAATCTGGCGATTGACGAACAAGAAGTGTGGTCGCGCATTATCCTGTTGAAATATGGCTGCAGGCAAGCCCTGAAGGTAAGGAAGGACAACTGGCTCCAACTCCTCGGAGATGTAGCGCTAGCTGTTTAAAGTACGTACCGGCAATGTGTACTAGAGGAGTGCGAGAGTGATATCCAATACCGCCCCATAGCATAATACCCGGTGCAGGACCAGTGTGGCGGTGCATAACGCAGCTGTTCAGCATCCTCTCTCCACGGTCTCCAGACTCAAATCCGACCATCGTGGTGTTGCAGACAGAAGCCTGACCCGTCAGTAAAGACAATTTCGTTCCATTCTGCCTTCCACATCCTTCTTTCGTCGCACCATTGGCGGCGGAGACGTCTGTGGTTCTGCGTCAAGGGTAGACGAAGCAATGGACGTCTACCACTCTGCTGTAAACGGTGTCGAATGGTACGCGCAGACACTGGATGATGCGTTACATACTGAATGTGCTGTGCTATGGTTCGTTATGTGGCTGAGCGATCCGTCACTGCCATACGGACAATATGCCTGTCATCACGTGAAGTGGTGCACTGAGGTGGTTCCGATCGAACACGTCCGTGCGTCGTACCCTCCTGCATCCAACGATCACATATCCGCATTACAGTTGTTTGGTTTCGTCCAACACGACTACCGATTTCCCTGAAAGATAATCCACAATCTCGGTAGGCCACAATTCTTCCTCTGTCGAACTCGGATACTTGATCAAAAGATGATCGCTGTTTTCTACGAGGCATAATAGATCGTTTTTTTTTGTAACCACAAGAAAAACACCATTGCCGTACTTGAAATCGTCGAAATCTCCAAGCCTTAAATAGCGCTTTGAAGTGGGGCCACAGGTGCGCGTGATGTGCGTCTGCGCTGAAATTCTAATCATTTGCATACCTCATCTCCGCTAATGCATGTTGTAAATTTCATATTATTTGCATGCTTCCTTCGGGTGTTGCATTTACGGTGGTCAGCAGTGTAATAGCTTAATAGCTAATATTTTTAGTAAATGAAAAATGCTATGTTGGAAATATCTTCCCTTTCTGTGCAATTTCATTTCGTCGAAAATTCAGGCAAAATGCGGTTTTAAATTGAAACTATTTTTCGAACGATGAAATTATTAAAAACAATAATAAAAAAAAGAAAGAAACGTTCCTGAACAAAAATATAATTTTTTTATGCCTGCATTATCTCGCCATAACGTATTTGTCCAACCAAAATAACTTGTTTTTAGAAAAATGAAAAAAAAATTTTTTTTCATCGTGTATTATTCCTGAACATGCTCACGGTACAGGTGAACCTATTCTGAGGGCCTAATTCGGTCCGCGGTCAGTAGTTAGGAGACCCCGATATTTATAATAACACTTGAACTTTTAAATGCTGTAATACGAGCTTTACTGCATCTCCAGTCCCAATGCTGAGAAACAACTTTCATCGGGTGATTTGAATTGAATACAGGGTGGTCCCGAATTCATGGTACAAACTTTAATGGTAGGTACAGGACATTGTAACAATGATTTATTGTATAGGAATGTATAGTCGCAAGTGACGCGGTGAGGCGTAAACAGGGGAAATAAAAGGAAAGAGAAATGGAGTGATCGGTTGGTATCATTGCCGGTAGAGGGCAGTAGATGTCTAGCCGCTGTTGAACATGATGCATCGCAGTAGGGAAAAGCGCCATTCACAATTGTGCTGCCGTAGACGATGGGTGACTTTACGTATGCAGAAAAAGCAGACATGCATTACATGTACGGCCGTGCAAATGGTAACGGCAGAGCTGCGTTACGAATGTATCGCGCGGAGTATCCTGATCGACGAATGCCGGATCATAGAATTTTTCAACGGTTACATCGTCAACTTTGTGAAACAGGTGCGTTCGACGATGGGGCGCCAGCACACTTCAGCATTGATGTACGGAATTACCTGAATGCCACGTTTGGTACTCGATGGATTGGGCGTGGTGGACCAGTCCCTTGGCCACCCCGATCTCCCGATTTATCGAGCCTCGATTACTTTTTATGGGGACATCTAAAGCATCTTGTTTATGAGACTCCAGTTGACTCAGATGAGGATCTCGTCGCTCGCTTATCTGTAGCTGCTGCAGGTGTGCGTGAAATACCAGGCATCTTTGAACGTGTACGCCAATCGCTCCACCGACGCTGTCAAGCATGTATCGATACTGGTGGACGCAATTTTGAACAATTACTGTAAACATGACACTTGTCAACAACGCTTTCAATAAAATCTTTGTTTTTCCTTTCGGCCGTTATTTCCCCTGTTTTCGCATCACCGCGTCACTTGCGACTATACATTCCTATACAATAAATCATTGTTACAATGTCCTGTACCTACCATTAAAGTTTGTACCATGAATTCGGGACCACCCTGTATACACGTATGACCGCCTGGGTGAAAATGATGATTCTGCTCCATGTCATAGATCGAAAATATTTTCTGTTTTTCTCCCTAATCTTTCTGGAAAACCAATTTTTCAGATACGGATTTATTAGTGCGACATTTTTTTTTAAAGGGATGACAATGTTCATAAAATCGCATGCAATGGTAATCGAGGCAGGGGGAAAGTTAGTACACAACTTTGAATTTATTCCTCGAAAGGATTTCGTTGAATGATGGGCGCGATGATTTTATTACGATGACGTGCAGATTTGGTGTTTGAGTTAAATTCATAACTTCTTAAATGAAGATTACTGGATTGATAAACAAATGAAATTTTTATATGAATGAAATGTGATGTTTCAAGAAGTATTTTATAAATATAATTTTGTATGGAAACTTTTGGAGCAAACAATTAAGTTTTCATTCACAAATTAACTAGATTCATCACTGCTAAAAGAAGTTTACAGCTAATCCGTTTTAGAATTTATGAAGCAATTTATATTTAATTTAACAAACCAATTAATTTGGCTAATTAATCATCCATTGAAAATCATAACTGCAACAGACTTTTTAAAATGCTTCAGTGATATCAATATATTATGGCTAAGTATATAAATATTATTTCACTTGATATTCTGATATCAAGTAATGTTCTAGATGAGCTGTGTGGGACCATAAGGTGTCCCACCTCTTAAAAACTAAAAGTACTCAATTTTGTTATGTGCAAAATGTGTGTTCTTATAGGTGATAGTTTTTCACTCAAAACTATTTCGCAAAATTGAATCGGCATAATGCCCTCTTCATAAGGTTGAATATAAGTCACGAATCCAAATGTTTTCAATTTTTTAATTAAGGCCTAACTTTTTTACTAATGCATAGATGGCGACACTAATCAAAAATCAATCGTTATTATATTCCCGTGATTATATATGTATGACCCGTTATAAGTAAAACATCAGGAACACTTTTTACTAAACGATATTTTTTGAACAGTGAATATTTTGATTTATATTTTATCAGACGTTAAATTTTTCATTTAAAGTACCAATTTAGCTTTTTTTTTTTCGAACTAATTTTATTATTGTTTTACACTGTGGTTTTAATTTCCCTAGTTTTCAAATTGAATAAATACATTGAATTAATTTCGAAACTAAGAACAGTTAAAACCATTAATAAAAATCGTTTTCAAAACAAGTAACAAATTGCAACTTCAAATGAATAATTATCATGTCGCACCCCAGCGAGAAAAGTGACACAAGTCAAAAAATAAAAATGTTAATGTTATGTCATTGAAAAATATGTATGAGGTGCCCCAGCGTGTTATATTATTCTATAGAATTTAATACAAATTACCACCATAAATACTTACCTAAAATTTTAAAAAAGCTTAAACTATTTCAATATAAGTTTAATAGTGTCCTTAAGTTGTTGTTTCTCAAAATTCTGCAATTTTGAGTTGTGTCACTTTTTTTGCCGGGGTGAGATGTGATAAAATATTAATCAATTTTTATTTTAAATTTAATCGTTTAGAAATACTTTTTTTTGGCAATCTTTGCTACGTGGCGGTAAATGGAGATAAGCAATAAATCAACTAATATTATGTAAAAAAATTAATTAAAGTAAGAAAATAAATTCGTCTTAGAATTGTTGGAATATAATAATAACGTTTAAATAAAAATTATTAACTTTTATCGTGCTTTCCTATTCTTTTATCACCGAAGATAATATATGCAAACTGGAACCTTAAAGACCCAACAATTTTAAAACGATCACAGAATCAGTATCACTCTTCCAGGGAAAACAATAGAAATTATATATTCATGATAGCTTACAATAAATGAATATCTGACGTTTTGAATTGGCTAAACGGTTCATTGCGTTTTTGGATCAAAAATGGACTTATCTAAATTATAATTTCACTACAAATAATCTATTCCATCTAACTTTTATTTCCTTATAATTGTTTTAAAAACGAGTTTCGATAAGAAAAGCGGAAAAAATTGGATTAGGAAACAATATACGGTGGAACGTGTGTACAGATAACGTTGAATATGGTAGTATCTTTTTAACCTTGTATGTATTTCATTAAAAAAAAACCGAATAAAATTAGCATACATTAATCTACTTTCCCGACATTTTCAAGGTCAGTTGAATTTTGCTTCAACAAATTTTACCTCATCTTCAAATTTAAAACTAAGAAAATTTCTAAATATCGGAAGAGCTATTTCCAAATTTGAAAGCGCTGCATTTACAAAACTTCAGAATTCTCTTTAAGCACATGATAGCATACAGAACAAAAATGATTTTTATATGTTCAAGATCGGATTCTCTTGTTCAATATTTTTAAATCTGTTCTTTACCTATATATATATATATATATATATATATATATATATATATATATATATATATATATAATATATATATATATATATATATATATATATATATATATATATATATATATATATATATATATATTATATATATATATATATATATAGCACACATGCCATTTCGGGAAGTCACTTGTAGAATAAATCATTGTAAAACTCATCAGCAATATGACTTAATCAAATTAGTCTGGAACTTTTTATGTCTTCCCATAAACTTTAATACTGTGCACTGTTCTTTATAAAAGGTTAACTTTCTGTAGTTAAAAAAAAAATCATTGTATATTATGATAGTATAGTCGGTATGTACACCACTATAGTTTGTATTGAGGACAGCAAATGGGCTCATAAAATAAAAGTTACTTATAAATTTTGATTTTCGCATCGTCTTATTTACACATGATTGGTTCATGTTGTCTTGATAACCTGCGTGGGTTTTCCAGATTTAGCATCGTTGAAACGTTGTTTTGAGAACTAAATGTCCAACCATATAATTTTTTAAGCTTACTATAAACTATTTCCAGAAGAGCCAGTGTGAATTTTAAGGACGACCGCACTCAATATCACTTTGTTCAAATCTATTTTAAAGAATTTTATTTAGCTTGCTATCTCTGTTACATTCAAACCATGCTCTTTTTTTAAATTTGAACACGTCTTTAAAATCGGAACGGTATTGGGGATCATGCATGAAAAGTCAAGCGTTTAGAGAAAGCGTAATAACTGTTTTTTTGTGTGATTTCAGAGTTAGAAGAAACATCCAGCAGATAAATAAAACGTCGTGTGGGCAAACAATGTTCATAGCTGACATGACCTTACCTTACAGCACGCAGTATGTTGAAATTCTACGTTATTGAGCTAACTATGGGCCAACGTGCCTTTAAATTGCGTGGAGTGAGAACTATATAAGAGGTGTCATTGGAAAGCTACAGAACTATGGTACAATCACAGACCTTTAGCTAATAGAATTATTCTTCATTATTACTATCAAACCGCATTTTAATCATTCTTACTGTAAATTAATTGTTGAATATTCACAATGAACACTTGTTATACTTCCTTATATCTGCTTCAATCCTCCCAAAATCCAACATTACACCGGAGTTTTCACATCAAGTCCTCGATACAACCTACCAACATTTTAACGAGATTACCGATGTTCAATCGACTTGAAAGTGGGATACTGCTTCAGTCCACGTTTATCGCGATGTCAAATGACTTGGCGGGTTCATTTGGCGCACTTCTAATGTCGCCAAGAAAATAATTATTTCAAAATTATTTTTCTTTTTACAACGGAAAATAACAAGCTTCAGAAACACATTTGTAAACGCTTTAAAATATCTATTATATACGTAAGTAATATAAATATACGCAAATAAAATATGTAAAATACAACCCGAGACGACAGCCACTGGACCGTGATATGAATTAAAATGAAAAAAATAATTCCACAGCTGGCAAAAACCATTAAAACAACCAATGAAATCAAAGAAAAAAATTAAAAAGACTAATAAAATCAAAAAAAAAAATTAAACAGAACCAATGAAGTCAAAGAAAAAAATTTTCAATGAACCAATGAAATCAAACGACAGTTTATTTTTGGACAGGATAGTAACGGATTTTGAAAGAACTTTCTAGAATATTCAAAATCAAATTTAAACTTTCCGCTTACCGAGGTTGCCTTAAAAAACGAAATAACGGTAGTACATATGGGTTTCCTTAACCTGCCATAACTCGCTACTAAACATGCGCCACAAAAAAGCGGCAAGGCCGTTCCCACCGCGATAAACGTAGACTGAAGCTGTAACGAAAGTGGTGCCAGTATAATATCCAGTAGAAATCAAACTTAAAGTGACTCCTTGATTCTTACATTTTCAGAAAAACCTTGCAATCAGTCTCAGCGGGTATGCATGTAAAAGTTTTAGAGAATAGAGTTCAAGTTTTTGTGGCTTTTTCTCACCTAACGTCAAGGTGTGTAACACGTTGAGAACTGAATGACATGGGGGTGGTTTAAGGCATCATGTCGCTAACCTTACCGCACGCAATGTCAAGGTTATAACCTGAGTGCTGAGGACTGAATGGCAGGAAGGTGGTTGAACAATGCCATGCCGTGTTACACCCCTGGGCATCGAAGAACAGTGGTGCGGAAAAAATACATACAACATCGGCGTGTTTCATTATTTTAGTGCAATATTTTGTAATTACATGCCAGTAGTTTTTTCTATACATATCAATATTAGAAACATTCTGATATATATGTATAAACAAATTAAGATAAAATAAACCTCAAATTGACAGAGCCACAAACAGTCTTTCTCCGGGGGTTTCTTAAACGGTCTGATGGTTAAGGTGTTAGCCTCAAGATCGGAAGGTTCCTGGTTCGAATCCGGGTCAATACATGGATGTTTGTAAGCGTATGGTTTAGAGGCGGCTGGTGCACCTTAAATCTGTCAAGGCCGAAAGTCCTCACGTTGAGTTGGTGTGGAAGTTTGGAGAGTAGAGTGCCAGCTCAGGTGTTGCCTCGTCATCTGACCGTGGTTCAAAATGATGTGGTGTTGTCCACGGATCTTTAAATTACGGGATTGATCCCGGACTGTCGTCAATAGCCCGTTGTGTTGCTCTAGTACGACGTTAATTAAAAATTACCAATTACCGGAGGTTTCTTTAAACTTGGCTATTTTGTTTCTCCATCACATTTGAAGAAGTCTGGAAAATGTCAATAGTTTTGAGATAAATTTTTAAATAACTGAGATAAAAAAAATGTATCTCCAGAAAACGCAATTTTTCGAAAAAGTTCTCTTTTTCCTTCTGACTATCCTCTTTCAAGAGGACCTAAGGTCTTATTATCTATCCCCAATTCCATCCTGAAATCTTTCTATCTGTTAATGGTCTGGTAAAAATCTTGTAATCTCCAGAAATCTCGTTTCCCTAATCGAACAAAAATACACAACCCACCTCTATTTAACCCTTTCTTCGAACCGATGCTCCCACTATCTCACATCATTGAACGATTGATGAGGTTCTGCACCCCTTTGGTGGATACCCAGTCCATCAGACGGTCACGCTAATTGCAAGGTCAAGGAAATCTTATCGAGCGTCTTTCCCAAAACATGCTTAGACCGTGTTTTTAAGCTATTTAAACACTGATAGGTACTCTAATTGGAAGGTCGAAGAAACCATAACCTGACTCCCCCGATGCATTAACTTAATATTAAACAACATGTCTGTCAATAGTCAGTACCTAATAGGATATCGAAGTCTTATGTCAACGGATTTAACGATTTGATGATGCGTCCTTGTTTGTATAAATAAACTTCAAAGGGATCTTTTCGATGACTAAGCGTCGATTGATACTATTACCAGGGTCAGTTTAGAGTTCAATGAATCTTCAAAAAGACTCATTCAGCGTTTGTAGCAGACTGGTAAAGTGATGCAAGTGATAAAAGGGTTTCGTTGGTCGAAGTAAACCGAAAAGATGAATACCGCAGAGAATAGAATTAAAATACATTTATTTTAACCAACTGAACTTAGTGGCAGAACTTGAACTCTTCAAATTTAAATGCATAAATTTTAATTATCTTACATACAAGAGGGCACGTGCTCTGTGCGGAATACTTTCCAGACCCAGGGACAACGTTATCAACCAGTACAAAATGCAGTAAATTATTTCTTTCCTGGAAGAGTCGACTTAAGCAAAAAGGACCCATTCCAAAGATGAAGTAATTCAATTGAACTGGCATATCAAACGCTATTATATACACATAAGCCTCTTCAAGAGCCAGACTGCTATTGTCGAAACTCAACTCAACTCAACTCCAATATGAGATACGACCTTACGTAGGATTTGTGGTGGAAAAAAAAACATTCCCACAACGTATTAGAGGACTAGAGAGAAGTTAAAATCAAGGAGTCAAGTCAAGGAGCTAAAATTTATAGATGCGTATGTGCTGCTCAAAAACATTTTACTGTGAGGTTTCAGAGGCAAGAGAATGAATTTTCAATGCCATTATTCTTAGGTTGAAAAGAATTAAAGCGTAAAGAAACTATTTTGATCATAAAAGAGGACTGAATTTAAATCGGTTGCTACAGTTCTACCTCCCTGGCGGATACGATTTACACGCTTTGTATAATTTTACACTGCAGTAAGAGATAAACTGCCTGGTTTCGAGAATTGTGGAGATGGTTCCCTGTTGTGAGGATGAGTTGTCATGTGTTCAATACCCATATTTTCTTCAATATTATTTTTGTTTGAACGCCGTATATATGTTTTGGGGATATAAATTAGTTTATACCTCTGTGAAGGGCACTAAATTTCTGAAAAATTTAAGTATCGCTTTAATTCTACAACATACATAATGACTAAATAACCGCCTTTATTAGTTTGTTGCGGCCGATTAGTTGAGTCGCATGTTAGCAACCTGAGGCTGCGATTTCGAGACTCAATCCCTCTAAAGACCGTCGCAAACTTGAGAGGCTGGTGGATGTTAAATTTGCCGTTGCCTCAAGTGTCCTCATGCTTGCGTATTTTGTAAGTTTAGAGAGTGGGGTGAATGCCCAGATGTCAACCTCGTCATCTGACCTTGGATCAAAACTACTAGTTGTTGTCTTCGGATCTCAGAATTGAAACGGATTCAGAACTCAGAATCGAAACGGATCCGTCGTCGTGTTGCCTCGGAGGAAATTCAACTACCTACCGAATGTTACGAGGTGTTATCCTCGTATGTTTCCATCGGGATTGATTCCGGATCGTTGCCAAATATGTTCGGATGCTCCAGTGCGAAATACAACTACCTACGTACCACATCTATTAGTTATAAAAATTCTATTGGTCAAGAAGGTCAGAACTGATTATAAGTCATGCAAGAAAGACTGCAGGGTGCAGAATGCATACACTTAAAACTATACTCTATAGCAAAAAAAAAATCGACGAATCAAGATGGTGCAGAATTACAGTGGTGCCGGGTTCGATCAACTTGTAAAGACGCTGACTGGGGACGTATAGTGTTCAATGACGAGTCTCGTTTACAACTGTATCTAGACGACAACCGCAGACGTATTCTGGAGACGTACTACCCTCACTATCGCACGCCACACATGCCCACAGTAGAGAATTATGGTCTGGGGTGTCATCTCCATTGATAGCCCTTTGATAGTCATTTCTGGCACACTTACAGCCCCAGTGGTACCTAGATGACATTCTACGACCGGTTGTGTTACCGTTCCTTTTGCGACACATCGGACTTACTTTTCAACAAGATAATACCCGGCCGTACACGGCACAAGTTGCTACGAATTGTCTTCAAGCTTTCACAACACTTCCTTGGCCAGGTAGGTCTCCTGATCTCTCTCCCATAGAACATATTTAGGACGTTATGGGAAGGCGATTGCAAGCATCCCGGAATGTTGACCAATTAGCTCGACAGTTGGAGACAATTTGGCAAGAACTTCCTCAGGACACCATCCGGGAAGCTTTTCAGTCTATGCCACGCCAAGTGACATCGTGTATCCAGACCAGAGGTGGACCAACGCCTTATTGACATCCCCCCTTAGTAACATTCAAACTCTGAAATAAATCATTCAATTGTTCTGAAATTTTAATCGCTTGTTTTTCTATGTATGTTCTTCGCCATCCACCCATTTTTATTGCAATCGGACAACTCCTTCTTGGTGCGGTGATTTGTTTGTTGTAGAATGTGTTTTCTCATCCTTCTCGACCTAGTATCACCTCACTGTATCAAAAAACCACCGTAGAGTCAACCAAACACCACCTAGATCCCCCATCACATATCCCTAACTTTCGAAAATTTATGCGTCTCTTGTAGCAACATAAAAGTATTTACTTTTATTTAAGACTTCAGATATACAGCTAGGAAATTTGTAGCAGGCCCTCGAAGAAGACGTACCAGGATAAGATGCAACAGATTTCGAGACTGAAACTTTGAAAAAATATGTAAGATTCAGACTTATCATCGATTCTTCTATTTACTTGTTTTACCAAAGGGTTATTTCAAACAGGGCTTTAAGATGCGTGCTTGTACACAGTGCTGTCTGAGCAACCCTGAGAAGAATAATATACAATCCAGAGTTTAAAATAAATAATTAAGTTTTAGCAAATAAAAAGGTTTTTAGCAAATAAAAGTCGGTGCAGATTTATCTTCATTAGAAATCGATGTTTAATTAAATTAACTTGGCGGAGAAAACTCTGGGAGCATAAGGTATTCACAGCTCTACTTGGATTAATTCTGCCTTTTAGTATAAGAATGCATGAAAAATATAAGCAGGGTTAAATACTTCTGCTATTGTAGCTGTCTCTTTGTAGGTAATCACTTTATAACAGTTTACTTGCCAGGTCATACAATAAACAGAAAATTAAATTGAAAAAGCATTGATAAGAAATTTTTAGTTGGTCATCAAAACAAGGTAATATTAGAAATATATTTGACACGGTATTAAGACAGAAGTGTTAAATACATTATGTACTGCAACAGCAATGCCTCGTTTTCCTAGGATTTTTGCAATGTAACCATGTAACAGTGGAGATAACCGCAACTAACAGCAATATATACGAAGTTGCGTAGTGTTATTAAAATTTTACTTTTCTTTCCTACATTGCATTCCATGTTCAATCTTATCGTTTTTGCGAACAATACTAGCTTCACAAAATATTTTCATACGTCTGACATGTATCACGTTTAACTGATTCATTAAGCTGATTTATTTTCAAAACGAAAGTTACCCACCATAATTATGTATGTACAGGGTGGTCATAAAGTAACTTCCCCTTTTCACAAGATATTCTACAGAGTTATATAAATAACAGGAATCGAGCTCTCGGTTACGGATACAGTTACCAAATTCCGAATAGCAACACTCACTTTTTTTTTATCGCAATGAGATTGGCTAAGATGCCGTGTCAACATTTCCGCCGCTCAATTAGAATTTTAGTGCGAAAAAATAAAATATGACTTTTATTCTATATCTTGCTATATTGATCTGCACAGTTACCATAAATTATCAGAGTAAGGAAGAAGAGCACATAGAAAATAAGTTGTTTCTTTGTATTTCATTTTATGACAGTAAACTATACTGTGAAAGGAAAGATAATATGTGGAAATTATAAGATAGGGCGGATAAGTATGATATTTCGAAAATCCGTGATTTGTTATTTTATCTTATGATCTAATTTTATTGTACTGGGAATGCGCCCAATTATAGTTCTTAGTCAATGGAACTATCGAGACCAGCCTATCAAATTTTTTGCTACATGTTTTCCGTTACTTACCAAAACGTACATCTCAAAGGGTGTGTATAAAAAAATGCATTGAGAGAAACTACAATTTTTAAATAAATTGAACATTAAAATTAATTTTACCAGTCGAATTCCCTTTTAACTTTAAAAAATTATGTTTTAATGATCCTCTAATACATTTTATGACATTTTTATAGTCGACTAGCCATTGTGTGGCCAACACAGTGACAGTTTCTTTCGTGGGGGTCAGGCGTGACCACTGCACTCTGACACTCGCCAACCCCCGGTGATTGCTACGTATTCCTATTTGGTTTGCTTCGCAAACGAACTCCACAGGCAACGCCGTGATGGTCTCGAAGTGGCTATTATCAACAACGTAAAGCAAATCACGCTAGAATCGGAAAATTTGGCATGGTTCCAAAGGCATTAAGACGAAAAACGTTTGTGACGTCAGCGGTCGAAAATCACAAAATCCGCTCTTTCTTCATTGGAGGTAGTATGACGTAACATTCCGGAAAGAAGGACGAAAGGTGATAAAACTAATAAATAAATTTTTAAATGTTCCAGAATTAATTTTTAACTCGGCTACACAAAAATCGAAAACAATTAGGACCACTTTGTGCCAAATTTCATTGCTGCAAGTGGTCATATACTATCAGACACTGATGAGAAACAGACAGAGAAACACTTCCTTTTTTAATAGTAGAGATGATAAATTAGGTTTTTTATGGCGATAGGATAAATCTCTGATTAAGTCAATATCATAACTATGCTTTACTCTTACTTCTTCATTGGTTCTTTAAGACAGTTCACAAGTTTGGAAAATACATTGCGTTGTCTTGTAATTTGATTTTTATTTAATTAGTCATTTTTTTAGTTAGTTTTTTTTAATTAGTCATAATTTTCCTTACAAAAATCATTTCAATGACGATATAACTTAATCTTATATTTACTGTTTTTATGCTTTTGATAAAATATATTCACTTTATTTTATGTCGTTTACCTGTAAGCTATTTTAATCTTTACTGTTGGTTAGACCGCGTGTTTCAATTTTTAAATAATTTATTTAACCTTATTTATTCTTGTGCTTGGTGTGGATTATAAATTAATGGATCCTGTTCCATAAAAATATAATATTCCTATCTTATAAAATCACAATGCACAGTCGACGAGGGAAAACGAACACCCCTTTATTTGGAGTGATGTTCATAGTAGAGCAAATTCAAAGATATCATTCAATAGGGAATAACTAATTGTGCAGAAACATTGAATAAGGGGCCACCTTCATATCAAATTTTGCATCAACAACAAAATTTCCAACAACAATACCGTATTCTGATGCCTTAATCAGATTTTACATCGTTAAGTTAGTCTAAATATGAAATTTCATAAATTTACTATAGTTATATCCGGAGATGTATAATGTTAAAGACGTTGTCCGTTTCAGGAATGTTCTCCACATTGAAAATCCCCATTCGTAGATCCAGATTATTTGTGTTCCTGTTTCGAATCCGGATCAGTGCAGGGATATTTGTATGCGAATGGTGACGAGCCGGCTGATGAACCTTAAATCTGTCGAGACCGAAAGTCCTCATGTTGGGTTGGTGTGTAAGTTTGGAGAGTGGGGTGCCAGCTCAGGTGTTGCCTAGTCATCTGACGTGGTTCAAAATGACGTGGAGTTGTCTTCGAATCTTACCCTGCATGGATTGATCCCGGACCGTCGTCAGTAGCCCGCTGTGTTGTTCTAGTACGACGTTAATTAAAATTACTTTACCTTACCTTACCAGATTATTTGCAATTAATCAAACTGTTCATTTGTTACTTAGCTAAAAGAGGTTACAAAGAACCTTAACCTTCCTTGTGGTTGACTCGTTATTAACAAAATTGACCATATCTTGATAGACGAGAAATTCGGAAAGAATGAACATAAACACACATTTTCAACAGTTTTTTCGCATAATTTTTAGTGGTGATAATAACAGTTAAACGTTTTCACTAACTTTTAAATAAGATTATTTTCATAACACTCAATAATAACTGTAATCGCAATAGCTGTTAAGACTGCTATCCTATGAGACATAGTTTTACCCATCTCTATAATTTTATTTATCACTGCTTAGCTTTACCACACATGACAGGTAGAAGGCATTGTCTGCTAGATTACATAAATGATATTTCCGAATATTTAAAAAAAAAATTTCACACTTCTCAGGTTTAATGTAATTGTTTCAACTTTTGGATGCCCCTCAAAGTCACCGTAGCTATGGAAATTTCAGAAAAGCGTTTAAACTATCCAGAGGAAAGAGTTGAAATTAGAAGTCTTTCTGTATCGATTTCTGTCAAAATATATCAAGGTTTCAATTCATGATTTTTTTCAAATATTGTCCTGGTAACTAATATTGCAAACTGAAAATTCTTTCAATAAGTGAAACATTATGTATATTTTGTTTAGGAACTTAATAGCAACATGCTACAAAATATCAGCGTTATAGGAATATTATTTGGGAAGATATCCACAAAAGTCTGGGAAATTGATTTAACATTAGGAGCTCCAAACTTTCTGTACTCATGAATGATATGAAACTTGTTACCTGAAGTTAATTTGTGATATACTAGATTCGAAATTGTGTGTCAAAATAGAACGGATGGTTGCTATTGATTATGAAGTTGGTGCTCAATTTAATATGAAGACGGCCCCATATGCATATGAATTCATAGAAGACGTTTTCCCCTGTCGATTGCCATTAATGAATTTCCTCTATTGTTAAAATTGTTTGAATGAAAAGGGTTGGTTCGTGCTATTTTTTTCCGTCGCCGCCCCCCCCCCCTTCTTCCCCCCCTCCAACTGTATCATCCACTATCTGTTCAAATCAACTTTACTTTCTTGAAGATGAAGCTTAATCGTTATCTATCTCCTGAATATTTGCAACTGTGTTATCAATCCACAATGATAGTATGACTAAGGTTGCCATAACAACTCTTTTAAAGAGAACATTTCCTCTCGGATCTTTTTTTCACTCCCTTTTTTAAGTCGGATCTTTTTATGTCCTTTTTTTTCGGTTGTTCATTTTTTGTTCTCTTCGTTCATTATTTCTGATTGTGTTAAAATATATATCTTTCACATTTTCAACTTTATGCACTAATATTACTCACTATATCGTAACGTAAATCACAGCTATCCAAATACATACTAGATCTAGTACACTGTACGAAAATCGTACGTATTATTAAAACGCATCAACGTATAATAGGAAGTTCAATCTCTAGTGTATATTGAGCTCCATGTTAAAACGTCTCATAAGTAGATCAAATAGATAACCAATAAGAATTTAGATATGTGTTAGAATAATATGGAGTATGAAAGTTTCCTCTTATTATATCATAATTAATAGTAAGAAATAGTGTTCTTATTATATCAGAATGAATAGTAATAAATGTTGTTCTTATTATATCAGAATGAATAGCAAGAAATGTTGTTCTTATTATATCAGAATGAATAGTAAGAACTATTGTTCTTACTATATCGGAATGAATAGTAAGAAATATTGTTATTATTACATCAGAATGAATAGTAAGAAATAGAGTTCTTTTTATATCAGAATGAATAGTAAGACAGACGAGATTCGCAGCCTTTTTTAGTTTAGAATGAAATCACGTTGCTAACTTATAGCCACCTTTTAGCATTAAATCGAAGTCGATAAGTCAACTGTGATTGCTGCGTAGAATTCGGTGAGTTATAATTATGTGTTGGTGTATTATTTACTTGTGTTGTTTGTCAATATTTGTATTAGTTCTGCCCATTGTTAAATTATAATTTTCGTGTTTGTTTACGTGATAAAATTAAAATAATATAATATTGGTTGCAGTTAATTTATTAATCGAAATTCTAAACAAGCTACACATTGAAATATAGAACTGTGCAGAAGGCATAGTCTCATCCATGTAATTTGAGACACAATCTTGTCAGTAATTTTTCTCGCAAGCTTTTCAAATGATCGAACACTCATTCGGAATTAATTAAAAAATTCTCTAGATTTTCACTTTCCTGTACTTTTTTGGCCTCCTTTTTTTTTCTTTTTTTTTTTTTTTTCAAAATAATTTTACTAAGTGTTTTTTCTATTCATCTTCTGGCAACCCTAGGTATGACATAACCAGATGCAGGTTGGTAACTCTCCAGAGCAAATGATTTCCGATTTATTTTTTAATTGATTGTACAATACACTTTATATCATCTCAAGAAACGCGCTGTTTATTACGTGATGAACCGTAATGTTACGTAATAATACGTTTCTGTGTATTTACAATTGCAAACGAAAAATCAAAAGTTGTAATTTGTATTCATTGCATTCCTCAAAATTTATTTGCGATACTTGGTGTGAATGAAGCAGTTACTGTAATCAAACGAAATAAAGCTTTAATTGAAATGAACCTGACAAGTGTGTTAAGTGTTGCATATTCTTGTAACTACTTATTACGATACATAATGACCAAAATAGAATTGTAATTCTTCAAAAATGTGCGACAATTTTGTTTGATAATATTTAACAAAATATAAAAATGTTTGTATATATACACACACACATATATATATATATATATATATATATATATATATATATATATATATATAAAACATTATATAATGATCTAAAATGTAAAAAAAAAATGTTAGTTAATTTATAAAAATATTAAGAGAGTGAAAAACAATACTTTCACAACACGTTATCAATTCTTCAATGAAAGCAGAAGTATAAAAACAGGAATAGTAAACTGTACGCTGAGGTACCCTTTATCCTTTATGTACATAAATATCTTTCTTTGCTTAATGTGATGCTTTGATTAGTTGATAGACCCTCTACGTCACTGTTATCAACAAATCATAACAAGAATAAATTGATTTCTGAAGAGAAAGTGAAAATAAATTGACTTTTATATCGAGATCAATAGCTTAAAGTTAAATGACCAGAGCTAAAAGAATAACGAATCGAACTTACACACATACGGATATAATTTAGAAAATAGTACCACGCAATCCTCAATTATTAGACATTAAAGTATAAAAATAACATAACTTCTGTTCATGGATGACAACTTTATTTGAAAAAAAGACTTATACGTCATTAACACTAAAAATAACATCCTTGATTGGTGAAAAGCTCCCCTATAAATAAAAGCAATCAAATTCCATACTTCTATCCTTGGTGTCAGTAGCAGTATTCTTCAGATCCGGTAACAACGTCAAGAATTTCCTCTTTATGGATGTTCTTAAACCGAGTCTTCTGAATTACCTTTTAACGGTCACCTCTTGCGTAGATTTTGCAGAATTGCTTTGTATCATTTGACAGCTGCGTTGAAGAAACGAGCGTCTTCCAGTGACATTTGACGTATTGCTGCTTGAATGAGCTTTCCTCCATTAAATAAATGTTACAATATCAACTGACGCGTGTTACTGAGGCTAAAAATATTCGGGAATGTGTATCAACATGTGGGTAAATTAGGAACATAGTGTTTCATAAATAGAAGAAAATTCAAGTGAACGTAAACTTATTTTCCAAACATGCTTGAGGATTCGGTCCTGACCTTTTGGTAAAGTCAAAGGCTTGGCTAAGTTGGTGATATGTCGGCTGTCATTGTTGGCAATGCCTAGAGCAACGATTTTCAAACATCTTCCTCACATAAACTAAAGTAATTACTAAAATTTTGCAGTGCACTAAAAAATATTATCTATATTGTTAGTTCTGACGAATAAAAAGATATATTTTCGATTTATTTATAAAAAAAGTACATTAGACATTACCTTCCCTTTTTTTTCCCCAAAGTGGCCTTTAAAAAGTATTTTTGAAACAATTTGTTTGTGATACTTTGTAACACAAAATAGTACTCAAAATTGTTTATTGCAGAATTACTTTAAGGTACACTACCCTACAATAAAGTACTGGACGCCAGCGGATATGCATAAAATACGATTACTTGTTTGGGGTGTTTTTCGTGATATGGCCTGGTACCTTTGCATGTTGTTCCTGGTCAATTGAACACAGACGCCTATATGAACATTTTGGACAAGCAGGTTCTTCTTACGCTCTGACAATTTTATGGAATGGACGAATGTTACTTCCAGGAGGACAACACTCCACATCATGTTACAGCCTCTATCGAGCAGTGGTATCAAGATAGGGATGTAAAACGTCTTCCCTGGCCTGCTCAGAGTCCCGACCTAAACCCCATTAAACAATTGTGAGACTAGTTAGAGCAACGCTTGAGGACCAGGGAACCACGTAAGAAATCTACAGCTGAGCTGACGACATTCTTGCGACAGGAATGGACAGAAATACCCATAGCTGTGTATCAAAACATTGTTGAAGGTTTGTCCAGAAGGGTTGCTAGTGTAATTGCAGCATGTGGGAGACCATCCTGTTAAAGCATGTATTATTTTCCTTATGCCATCACATCTTGCTGTCAGGTCCATTATTGTAGGGTAGTGTATATGTGAACACACACGTGTCAAAAAATTGAAACTAAATCATTGGAAAGAAATAAGTCTTACATAATCTAAACCGATTGTCACGATTCCTTGTCTTTTCCCACGTTGGTAAGGAAGGAGATGCACCTGACAGAGAGTTTCAAACACAGATAGGTTACAAGAACAGTTGTTCTTGTGTTCTAGTTGCTACTTGTTCTAGTGGATGAACATCGATGGATGACAGTGCATGGGTTCTGATGCGATTAAGAATATGAAATATTGGGTGCGATTACTGAAAAAGAACATGAATAAGAATAGAATTGTTTCATAATTCCGAGGAGTCAGAAGATGTTTTGCACCGGACGGTGCGGAGTGTATTTTGAAACTTTTTACTGTATTGTAAATAAATGTCCATGTCCAATTTAGGTGTACAGTGTCCCTCTGTTCTTGGCCACTACTACCCACACTGTCAATCAAAATAGACATCGCTCGGTCACCGATAATCGATAATTCTATAACCTACCCAGGAAAAAAAATCAGCAAAAAAACTTCAAAAAAACCCTGCAGGAATTTTGTCCAAAATTCATGCAGGAAACCTGCAGTTTTTTGACTGTTTGTCATGATGATGAATGACTGGTGGCGCCATCTGGTGGTGAGATAAGTAAACACATTATTTTGGATTCATAAAAAAAAAAGAATTTCGTTGGAATAACGTCGATCTAGAGCAACACAACGGGCTATTGACAATGGTCCACGATCTATTAACAGGGGAACGAACCGAGGACAACACCTCGTAACATTGAATCACGATCAGAGGATTGGACTCGAACCCGGGACCAAGGATCTGGAGTTTAGCATGCTATCCATTAGGCCGTAACAGTCATATCCAAGCGTGGTGAATTAATGTAGTGTTTGTGTTTTCTCTGTTTTGGACTTTGTTTTTTTTCACTATGAATAAATTGAAAATGGTTTAAAGGGGTCCGAGACACAAAAATCGTCAAATTTTCGAAACACTTTTTATTATTTTAAGAAATTATCTGTGTTTTTCTGCTTAAAAAGATGTCTAAATCATATTTCTATCTTAATTAGAACTAGAGATATAATAATTTTTGTGGTGCTTTTTGTTCTGAAAATCTAACACTCTTGACAGTTGTTGTCATGGAAACAACATCTGTCTTTAAAACTTTAAATGCGTTTTTCTCCATGTTACATTTTTTCAAGATTTCCTATATTCAAATTACTATAAGTCGAAAACCGATCAAATTTAGGGGTTGAAATTTGGAATATATCTTTTTCAAACATTATACTTTAATTTTGATTCAGAAAATTTGAAACAAATATTTACTTTTAAAAATATAACTTTAAAAAAAAGTACCTTAAAATTTTCAAAAATTTTCATACAAATATTTTTTATTTTTTATTAAATTAATATTTTTTAAATTGTTGCATCAAAATTAAAGTTTATAAATTTGTGAATAATTTACTGCAAGAATTTTGAAAATTGTACAAGAATATTTTGAATTTTAACAATTTAAAATGACCACTCTTTTTTTTCAAGAAATTTTAATTTAAAATTTTAGAAAAACTTTTGGAAAAATTTTGTGTTGTGATTTCGCTTATTAGTTAGATGGGTAATCAGTACAAAAAAAAATCAAAATTCTAAATTAATTAATAACAATTTTTTTTCAATGTGTCCCAGACCCACTTAAATTTTGTTTGGAGGGATTTAATACTTTTACAAAATAAGAAACCAGGTGATATATAACAGACCAAATTCAGATATTTGGTATGTTGGAGAAATACATTAGATGCGTTTAAATAAAGATTTTAATCGAATGTTGGCTAGCAGTATCAAATACAAGGTTACATTTTATGATTGGACTAAAAGATGAAATAATCGACAATAAATGCAATTTTTTTATTATGGAAAATTTTCACTTTTTTTTAAGAAAATATTTAATATATATATATATATATATATATATATATATATATATATATATATATATATATATATATATTAATTTTAATAAAACATAATAGTTGATAAGTGTTTTCATAAAAACTACATTTTTTATGAAACAAAACTTTAACTTCAAACTTTATTTTTCCTTCAAAAAAACTGCAGTTTTTATGAAGGAAATATGCTTTTATAAAATTCCTTCATAAAAACTGCAGTTTTTATGAAGGAAAAATGCTTTTATAAAATTCCTTCATAAAAACTGCAGTTTTTATGAAGGAATTTTATGAAGGCATTTTTACTGCATTTTTCCTTTATAAAAACTGCAGATTTTATGAAGGTAAGTAAAAATTAATTTAGAAAAATTATAAATTTAATTTCCGAAAAACTGCAGTACTAATGAAGGAAACCATTATTCCTTCAAAACCTCTGCATTTTCACCGCGTAAAATCTGCACTTATCGAACTGCCTTCAAAAAACCTGCATTCACCTGCAAAAAACCTTCAAAATAGATATTTTTTTGAAGGAAAGATGCTGATTTTTTTTGCTGGGTACCTTTAATAATTTTGATTGATTTACAAAAAAGAATATTTAAAATTGCCTTCCTTTTTGCTCCAAAGTAGCTTTTAAAAATATCTTTCAACAAATTTATTTATGATACTTTGCAACACAAAAATAATACTCTAAATTCTTTATTGAGTTATTATTTCAAGGTATATTTGTGATGTTTGTATATGTGTGAACACACGTGGACAAAAGTTTAAAACTATACCATTGTGTAAAAAAAAAATGTTACACAACTTAAAAAATCAGGAAAGAACACCAGTGCTATTCTTTTGGAACGCTGGTTAAAAATCGCCTGTCTACAGGGACAACATTTCAAAATTATTTTTTAATCTTGTGGTTTTTCTTTTAAAAGAAGCGTTTTCCAGTAAAGATTTTATGAATATTCTGCCTTCACAGAATGGAAAAATTAGTTGTTTTTACTTTTCTTGAGATTAATAAAGCCCTTTTTACTGTGCTTAATTGTGTGATGTGATTAATCTTTCTCTGATATGGACGATTTATAGTTACAGGGGTGTAAGTCACTTTTTCGAAAAAAAATACTTAGAACTTCCACTGCCACCAGTTGATAGTTGAATGAAGACCTGACTTACTTCACGTTTTCTGTTAACAGATTGAGTTATCTAGATCTGATTTCTGTGTCTAACTAATTATCTTTAGTTAAATTTGGTTATATTATATCTGTTTTTTCTGTGTCTGTCTTTCTTTTTTATAAAAAGTGACTAACACCACTGTAACTTTAACCCGTCCGTATAACAATTGTGACCTAGACATTGGAAATTTTAAAAAGTTTGATACATATGGTAGATAACACACAAAGGAGTGCTAAGATAAGGACTGCTATCTATATAAGACGATTCCATTCCACAGAATTCGATTTAAAAATATATTAATTATTGCTACATTTCAAAATAATCTAAATAATTAATGGTAATTGATTTCATATATCTAGGTAAGTAACCATCAATGACATTGTATTGGTTTTCTCAACCTTCAATAAAAAAATTATTCTCTATAGATTCGATTCGCCACCAGAGTCACATGATGTATGATCAAGTTGTTTTCAACAGACAAATATAAATTAAGTATTTTATTTCGTAACAGAATAATGTGCCTCAATTTTGTAAGCTAAAAACAGAAACATTCACATAGAAATGTGAACTTTCATTCAAGGCATTATGTCCATAAATTGTCAAACAATATAGTGCTTGATATATGAAAATGTAAAATTTTTTTTTTGAGTTATTTCAAGAGTGGGGTTTCAAGCTCCGGTGTTTGACCTAATCATCCGACTGAGGTTCAAAATTACAAGTTGTTGTCCTCTTCAGGATCCTATCTCTTCAAGATTGATCCCGGACAGTCGCTATAGCCCGTTGCGTTGCCACAGTAGATTGGAAACTCAACTACCTGCCTTGGGCATTTTTACAATTTAACAATTAATATAATGCATACTTTTTGTACTGCAATTCCTTCTGTGATTATGTAAATCATGAAATTACTTTTAGAAAACAGAAATTGCATTGATGATTTGCTGTTAGATTGGTATAAAACAATAATATAATACAATAAAAATAATGTACCACAAATGTTGCTTTACAACAATCTCACTAACAATATTTTGACTTCTCGAAATCATCAATTGATAGAGGAACCTAAATAGTGTAAAAATTTCCAAAAAGAATTGAAGCTTTAAGAATCGTCGTTTCAGTTGTTGTAAAATAAATTTTTTGGCATTTTGGTTGCTCGAATTTAGAATATAATGATGCGGAAATTTTCCAATTAATTAAACCTAAAATAATAAAATTCCAAGATATAAACGCAATTTTCCTGTTTCTAAAGGTCAAAGCAAGACAATAAAGTGCTGATGAAAGGTATGAGATTCTGGAATTTGCTCATTAAGCATAAACATTCGAATTCTCAAGCACTTCTGAAGCAATTAAACTGTTCGAATTTTTCAAGGAAAGTCGGCATTCTTATTAAAGAGCGATTAAAATACTTTAATGTGGTAGATATCAATGAAGAGAGATTGTGAGTTTAATGAAATAAAATGAGATAAGAACAGAATTTTTCTGCGTGCAAAGAGTTTTCGCGATAGTAAACGATAAACCGCATTAAGATCTCTCATCATAGAGAAATGAATCTATGAGGAAACTGGTGACGAATGAAAATGCTGCAACGTCTATTCTGTACCTTTTTTTTTTTCGGTGACATTTTCATTTGTACTGGATTTACGTTTGTTTTTAACAGTTTGTTATAAATTGTATTTTTAATTGCAATTTGTTGTTGTATGTATAATGTGTTGTTCTAAATTAATGCATTATTTTTCACCCCATACGTTACAAGAACTTTCTGTTGTTTTAACATTGTCACCGAATAGGCCTTTCCTTTACAGGTTTACCAAAACGGTCAAATGAAATACATATATATAGTAGGGCCACAAATATATTCTTGATATTTTCAAGAATTTTATAAAGATAGATTTAAAATTACGAATTGAAATGTATTTCTATTTCAACATCACATCAAAATAATCGAATAATTATTAAAAGATTTTCTATTAAAAAAAATCTTAGAGATGGTAAGGCAGCAGGGGCGATCATACCCAGAGGCCATATATGGCCCTCCAAATAAACTTAACCGATCCGCAGTCATGATACGGTCTTCCAAATACCTTTATCAGGTCAAATACAGCCTTTCGGATAGGTTTTCCTGGCCCGCAAAATTTATTTATTCTGTGTTTTGCCACGAAATTTCAATTTCCTTTATAAGGGAACACCCGGCATATTTACTTCCATGGATACTACGTCTTTGAGAATTATTTTGATGATCCGGTGTTTGTTTGTCGAAATGTTCTGAGAATTCCTTTGACGATCCGGCGTTTGTTTGTCGAAATGTTCTGATTCTTCCTAAACGAATTGTCGGTAGTCAGTCATGCGACAAATTAAGTTGTATTATTGTGATCACCTTTATACCATTCCAAAGAAAATATCTTCTTCCATACCTGGAATTGTTAGAACAATCCAGAATCTTTCTAGGTGCAAAATGCTTTCGACTACCCAGTTTGCTATCGAATTCGTTGGGTAACTTGTAGAAAACCAAACCTGGTGAACTCAAGTAGTATTAAAAAAAACTACAAGTTGAATTAATGAAGTCAGATGACAGAGTTCCGGTGTAATGCATCTGTGAGCTCATCAATGACTTGCTGGTAGCTGGTCAGCGGCTATCAGCGTTCATGAAGAAATGATAAATACAAGTGATAAGGGTAAGAGAGTCAACTATTTCAAGTTATCAAAATATGTGGAAATCTGATAAGAAAAATGCGGCCTGAGATAGCTTTTTATTGAACCCGCAAAGAGTTGAATAAAAACTTTCTACTTTTATACAAGAGAGGTTTTTATCTTTGTGTCATTTTCTAAATGAACGTGCTTTTTTTAGGATTGAATGGTTTGGCTCGACGGTTATTTCTTGCTACGTGATATCTAAGGATTGGAAGTTTTGAATGTCAATTCGTCGAGGCCATGCGAATGAAACTGTCATTAATTTCTCTGACCTAGTAAGGATAGTAATACATGTTTTAATCGCTTCAGATATGCTTGACATTCGGATATTAGGATCAACTAGTTCTAATCTTCCACGTTGATTTTTTATTATGTATGTTGTATGTCCATTACTTTATAATTGCCCTGCTTGTATTTGGTCAAATATGACTCTTGCACCATAAAACCCAACCAACCATTCACATCGATTGTTCGTAACAACCCTTCCCATATCTTCAATCCGTTTCAACTTAAATAATGAGGATAATTGTAGGTGGCAGTAGTGTTTCTGCGAGCTTAAAGTGTTTCCTGTGTGTGTGCCAAATGTGAAGTAATTTGATTTGCTTTTCGAATACAATTTTAGCACAACTTTGCCAGTAAAAATAGGGTAGGTGGTCCAAATTTCACCTACCCTGACTGTTTGTCTGTATCAGCCTCCTGTGTTGGGAAATAAAGCTGAAAACTAAATTAATATCACTAGGAACTATTCTCCTTTGTTTCCAAAACCTTCTTTACTTATGTCTAGGGCAACTTTTTGCAACAAATGCAACTTTTTTTCACACGTTCTACGCTGCATGTAAAGTACTAAAACCAAAATTCCTCCTACATGGGGTGTATTGTAAGTGAGTTATAACCGCAACATAAATGCAACTTTCTGCATTAATGCAACTTTTTGCATAAATGCAACCACCTGCAACTTTTTAAAATTTAGCTTGAAATTAATTAATATGAAATTATTATTTCATTTTTTGCCCTCTCAACTAACCCTTCGATCACGCGTGTCTGATCTTGCGAACGCCAAAGTATTGCGGATCAAACAAGAAGTTCATGGAAAGAAGGTGTTTGTCCTAACAGACAAAAGTGAAATAAATGGCAAGAAGTACTTTAACACATTAGTTGGCACTCTTGATAATGCAGAGCAAACTTGCGTAATCGACTGCAGAGTTTGCTAGGTGAGTGTAGATCATCAATATGTTGTTCATCTTGTAGATGGCGTTTTAGAATCTGAATGTTGAGCGAAAGGATTTGGCGCTTCTGCTATCCAATACAGCACATTATATGAACGAAGCTGGCACAGTTTTTCAATTTTTAAGAAATTACTGGCCAAGGATCGATCATTCAACGTTCTTCTGTATTTAAGAATGTATTATAATACTGTTATACACGACAAAAATTGTCAATATATTTTGAATTTTTTCATTTTTTACGGGTAATTTATTTCAGAATTTAAAGTATCAAAAATAAATGCAACTTTATTTCCATAAATGCAACTTTAGGTCATGATAGATGCAACTTTTCTCATTTTTACTGCAACAAAAAAGTTGCCCTACTTATGTCAATTTAAGTTAACTAGTCAAACTTCAAAAAGTTTCCCAAGAGAATTTTCAAGAGTGGGTTACTAATATTGCCTACCCCTGTTCCTATTACCACCCACCAGGGGAAATGAGGAGCTGCTATTTAAAACGAGTTGCTAGTAGAGCATACATACCTACCTTTAGAAGGCGGCTGGTGCACCTTATATCCGTCTTGGCCGAAAGTCCTCACGTTGGGTTAGTGTGGAAGTTTGGAGAGTGGAGTACCAGCTCAGATGTTGTCTCGTCATCTGACCGTGGATCAAAATTACGTGGCGATACACCGAATGGCTTCGGCTGGGAAGGCGGTAACTAGTAGAATAGTTACCTTTAGTATTTAATGTAAATTCAGGTCATATAAACAAAATTATGATTTGGAAACCCATGGATATTCCCTGAATGGAATGGAGACAAAAAAAATACATTGATCACAGCCTCAAATACTTCAGGTGCAATAGTGTTGTTGATATAACTGATAGGAAACTTGTCGGTGGCGCTACGTGTGGCAAAACCCTAGACAGTCATGGTATATATAAACTCATAGATGTCGCGCATAGTAGCTTACAAACACGAGTAGACGATATTAAGCACAGGGGCGATATTTGGAACACATACACTACCAAAGAAGGAATTCCGATATGAATTTTGCTTGTTCATTTGTCAAAGTCAGTTAAATTAAACGCCAAACACCTCCAAAACGGCGATAGACTACATTTTAAGGTAATCCCGATATACATCGCGTGAGAGCATTTGAGAAACAGGTAGTAATGCTTTCGCTCCTGTTTGGCTTGCTTTTTATGCTGAAAATCCCTCTTATCCGTCGAATTGTAACGGTTACATTATTAGTATTACAAACCGAAAAGATCACACGAGTTTCTGGAAAAGTACCTATTTCTAGCGCGAAGTAAGTCTACAAATAAAAATTTTAACCAATGGGATTACAACTAGATGGTGAAAAACTATCAAGTTGTCTATTTCAAGCATTAGCTATAGTCCAGTCAACAGGTACAAAAAAATGCGCTTGCTTTGCAAAAGGTGGGGTAGAAGATTTTTTTTATTTGTACATATTATAGAACCAATATGAAAAAACCAAGTTATCCAACTTGATCGGCCCCGGAAGAACTTTGACGGCCAAAAAACCACGAAAATTGACTACTTTTTGGGGTTTTTTCGAAATATCTCAGAAATGGTTGAATTTAGCGATACTTTTCTCCCATAAAGTTTAAAGAGGATTAAATTTTCACAAGTACAACTTTTTTCTAGTACGAATAGCAAGCGTGTTGCAGCTTCTTGAAAGTCGTGAGCTTTCTGAACTTGCAACTAAGATTAATACATGTGAACAAGCCATTATATTCACAGTCTGTGCCAATACTACCTCTCTGAAGGATATTGCTGCAAAATTTAGACATGCTTTGTGCGCTCTTGTATGTAAGGGACCCATTGCAAAATCATGGCTTCAATATTTTCGTATGATAACACTCCTTAAACAGTTTATCGAGGATTGATGTCGTTGCCTATCCAACTTTGAATTTGGTGGTAGTACCGATAGGAGTGAAACATCCAGCATCGCACATAGGTGGTAGTCCTTCAAGATTTATTTTTCTGCTGTACACTGATTTTGCAAATAGGCGTAAAGTTTCCAAAGATTGGTTGGAATAGTTAATGTCACCTGTGTATAGCGCTTACAGAATTTGTTCTTCAGCTACAGTTATATAATCGTGACGACTGTGTAGATCCATGAATGCTTAAATGACTGCCTTCATTTCAGGAAATATGTTGGCAGTGTTGCACAATAAAATCTTGCGTTAACCAAAGATGTCCGATGCCGTATCGCATCCACTAAATGCATGTATGAACAGGATACTGCCGGGGTCAAACTTAAATAATTTAGTTGAGAAAAACACACATCACCAGCACTCTCTCTTTCAGGCTTAAGATAGATCAAGTCACTGAATGACTGTACTAACGCTGTCATCAGCAATTGCAGATCGATATCCTCCTCAACTATAACAACCTCTTCAAGTTCCTTGGCCTACTAAATGGCAGTGTTGACAATTAGTAAGTCGGCATCCTCTTCAGCCTGCTTCACTTTATTGTCACAATCTTCAAAATTTGTGCTTAGAAGTTTGATCAGATGACTCTTGTTTTGATCAGTTGCCAAAAATATTTATTGAGGGATTTGATTGATGACATTGCATTCAGACATTACTTCAGGGGAAGAGTGCATCTTCATTCGCCGCAATATTTCAGATCTTTTGTTGCTAGTACGTGTGAGATATCCATCAAATGCAACCACAACCTGAGATCCATAATGTCGTTTTAGAAATGAAGAACAATGAGATATGGATGCAAAGGAAGCATTGTTAGGCCAAATAACTTTATGTAGGAGATATCTCCCATCTATAACAGCTAGCGCTTTCTTCTCTGCCATTTCATTGCTGTTGATTGGTGTGAAAGCTTTGTATGAAGAAGATTTGTTACCTTTTCACATACCTTCTTCGGAAAAAAGCGACATCGGGTAGGGAGCAAGTTCATATCATAAAAATACTTTCAAGTCTTCATCAGACTGTTTCGAAAGGCACAATCTTTGGAAAAGTGCAAGTGCATCAGTAGCAATTACTTTGAGGGATACTGCTTTAAAACTATAAACAACAGATGCTAGGGTTACCACCTTGTGCTTCCTCTTGAAAGTCACATTTTTAAAATTGCCATAAGCGACCATTTTCATAACCATTTCCATGCCAACTTCTTGGGCCAAATGACAGTTAACATCTGTCCCTCCAAGAATACCATTGCTTAAAGACCTTATGGTGTCAGTGTCTGAAAAAACGGGGGGGGGGAGTTGTGAAAGCCATTCCAGCAGTTTAGTTGAGTCACTTCTATCTCTGTCGACACGAGAACTACGCATGTCCACATGTTGCTCTGATGTTTCATTATGTATGTCACAGAAATTTTCAATTTCATCACAAACTTTCTGCATGATTATCATTGCCAAAGTCCATTTTACCAAAACGTTGTATGAAAATATCCTCTCCCACGTGCAATCCCTCCATGGGATTTCATATTTTTCATAAGTTCTCAATCGTTTGATCTGACCAAATTCCACATCTGTATTTCTTAGAGCGTCTTATCGTAAACTTCCCTTTGGTAGTAAAATCATGAAATTCAGTTGTGTCCATTAATTGTTCTAGTTTCAACATGTCCTGGAGGTAGAAGTGCGCACTTTTAGCGTATAAGAAATGTCCAGCTGCTTGGAAAAATGTTAGTGGTTTTTGAACGGTGTCAAGATGAAGCTTCCAGTTGCCTGTACGCTCAGCTTCGATAAACTGTTTAAGGAGTGTTGTCATACGAAAGTATTGTAGCCATAATTTAGCAGTGGGTCTCTTACATTCTAGAGCGCTCAAAGTCCGTCTAAATTTTGCAACAATATCCTTCAGAGAGGTAGTATTGGCTCATACTGTGAGTATAATGGCTTGATCACATGATTTGCTAGTTCAGAACGCTCACAATCAGTAACTTCAATTGTTGTTGAGAAAGAATGCCGACTTTCAAGAAGCTGTAACGCGCTTACTATTTGTACTACAAAAAAGTTGTAGCTATGAAAATTGTAGGAAATGTAATCTTTTTAAAATTTTATATAATAAAAGTATCGCTAAATTCACCCATTTCTGAGATATATCGAAAAACACCAAAAAGTAGTACATTTTCCTGGTTTTTCGACCACCAAAAGTTTTTTCGGGATCGGCCATGTTGGATAACTTGGTTTTTTCATTTTGGCACCAATATATACAAGTACCAAAAAAAACTTCTACCCCATCTTTTGCAAGGTACAATGTATCTATTGACTGGACTACTAGGTCTTTTTGTATTATCTTTATATTTATCTTTGATTAAATCTTATTCTTCGATTAGTTTTTCATTTGAACACTACTTATTACAGACTAAGCTCCACTACCAAAGGTTTATGTTTATTTATGAATAAGATTGGACTAATTCTATTACTGGCTTTGGCTTCTCCCTTGTGGATATCTTCAGTGGGATTCAACTAATCTATTCATGCATACCAATTTGTACCTACGCATATCTCAAACGCTTAAAGCATTGAATAAAATTATTTTCGTCTCTTAAGTGTTTCGTGCCGTTCTTAAGCAAAGACATTTCGTGGACGAAAATGAGAATATTTAATTCACTGATAGATTTTACTTTGAAGATACATTAACCGTCTTTTGAATAATAGGACATAAAGGTTGAAAGCATTACATGTCTGGAATAAAATATTACTTTATCTTGCTGGAAAAACAGGAAACATCAGGAAAAACAATTTAAAATAATGAATTTTGAATTAAATTGAAGGCTCAAGAGACATTTTTGTGACACCAATGAAATTTTTACCCATGATCCCTTAAATATTAAGTATTTCTTTAACTATAACTGTTCGACAGATTGGTGTGTTCGACCTATTTATCCTCTTCTCTATCTGGTTTCTATACTAATCAAATCAATTTATGAGGAACTTGTCATTTGCATTGTATGAAAATCTGTTGGTACAAATGTAGTTTGCATTTTGAGTTTTTATCCGAGTTCGGGCATGGATGTTTGTAAGCGTATGGTGTAGAAGCGGTTGGTGCACCTTAAATCTGTCGTGTCCGAAAGTCCTCACGTTGGGTTGGCGTGGAAGTTTGGAGAGTGGGGTGCCAGCTCAGGTGTTGCTTCGTCATCTGACCGTGGTTCAAAATTACGAGGTGTTGTCCTCGGATATTTCCCTTAAGGGACTGATCCCGGACCGTCGTCAATAGCCCGTTGTGTTGCTCTAGTACGACGTTAACTAAAATGACATTTTGAGTTTGTGCACCTCCGAATTCAATTTTTGTATTTGTGAGTTTTTGATACGAAAATAATTGAAAAAAACCTGTAAAAACTAATTGGGAAGAGTGGGCTACCAATTCAGGTTGTGACTTCGTCTTCAGACCCCAGTTCAAAACTACAATGTGATATCCTCCTACTTCTCCTTTCGAGATACGAGATCAATTCCGAAGTGAAAATTTCCAATGTATTGGTATTTGGTATTTTTTTATTTAACGTCACACTGGAGCATTTCAGGGGGCTATTTGTAACTGTCCGGGATCAACTCCGAAGCGAAAGATTCGAGGAAAATACCACGTAATTTAAACCCACGATCAGATGACGAGGTCACACCTGATTTCCGAACCTCCAAATACGCCCTCGAATTGAAATTTTCAACCACTGGACCTTTACCCTCCAAGTGCTTTGACGAGATATCTCGTCCATTATCTGGTCAATTCCGCTTTGGACGAGATAACTCATCGAAACAAAATTGCCCCATTTCTCCAAAGAGGAATGGAAATCCATGTAGAAAAAGACCAACCGGTCTGGTGGTTAATGTGTTAGCATCTATATCGAAAGGTTCCGGGTCAGTGCATGGATGTTTGTGAGCGTATGGTGTAGAGGCGGCTGGTGCACCTTAACTCTGTCGTAGCCTCAAATGTCCTCACGTTGGGTTGGTGTGGAAGTTTGGAGACAGGCGTGCCAGCTCAGGTGTTACATCGTCATATGACCGTGGTTCAAAATTACGGTGGTGTTGTCCTCGGATCTTTCCCTTAGGGGATTGATTCCGGACCGTCGTCAATTGCCCGTTGTGTTACTCTAGTACGACGTTGATTAAAAATTACCATTACCATGTAGAAAAAAAAATATATATTCCCTTGCTCGGATCTGATGACTGTTTGGAACATGTTCATACACCAGAGGCTAGGCCACCACTGGGCAATATTGGACGCGAAGATAAACCATTAGGAGGGTTAACTTAACTCCATCATGGGATGTCGACCCTATGATTGGGCTTACGGTAAACAAAATTTCCCATAACGGGAAAGATGACCAAATGAGAAAAGGAAAAAAAAACTATTTTGCGTGATGCAAAACAGACATTTTGAGTTAAGAAATGCGCACGCAAGTGCTGCTCTAAAAAAAATTTTCTGTGAGGTTAAAGAGTCAATCAAAGTGTTGTAGGAGGTCAAGAAGTGAACTTGAACCGCTTGCTTGAGTTCAAACTCCCTGGAGGCCACCAATCACACGATTTGTATTATTTTCCTTTGTAGCAAGGGGTGAACAGCCAGGCGTCGAAGCACTGAGTTGCTGGTTCCTTGATGGTGTGGTGTTTTGGGACACCACAGTAATAGATATGGGGTACGACTAAGTCGAAAACCTGTATAATTTTTTTATTACACTTATAAGGTTTGAGTTTACAACTGGAACTATCTACACGCCTATGTACACAACTCAATTAATGAACTAATGTTCCTGACGAAACAGTGTTTCTCTTCTCGTAGTTTGTCTTTTTGTTTTCTCCAGGGTTTGACTTCCCCGTATAACTGTCCAGAGTTATATCGTCCACCACCTTCCTCTGTGGCTTCTTTCGCTCCTGTCCTTTTCCTTCCTTTTAGGGACATTAACCTCTCTCCTGGCCCCCGTCGATTCTGATTCAACTGATACCTTCCACACTCATGGGGTGTCAAATCCCAACACGTGTGAAACCGTTATCCGGCGGTCCTTCACAAACAACAGGTGTCAGGTGGAAATCGGGGTGCACAAGAGTCGGACGCCGACCCTGAGTTATTATCACACGTGTAGCTATCGGCTCCCTTCTCGTGGAAACGTTTCTTTTTCCAGCCGCCACGATCTCAAAATGTGTAGATGAGATGTGATAGAGCACGGGTGGTAACATAGTGTAGGAAAGGTTAACCAAATAGGTACAGCTACACTCTACGTTTATGAGTGATGGCAACGGCTTTGGCGATTTTTTTTTGGCGCACTTCTAAAGTTGCCAAGTAAAGAATTATTTCCTAACTCTAATGTCACAATTTGTTTTTCTTTTTGCAACACACTTTTTAAACATATTTCAGAACGTTTTAAAAAGTATATTTTAAAAAAACTTTCACAAAAAGTAGTAAGCTTAATCACATATCAAAACACATTTGTGAACCAGCAGAGAAACTAAGCTACGAATGTTGGGTAAGAATACCAAGAAACGTATCAATTATACTAAATACAGTGAGCATGTTGAAAAAAGAAAAAGATTTACAAAAGAAAAAAAGCAAGAAATAATACCTGATAAAGTCAGAATTCTCTCGTAAAAAAATAATGAAAACGAAAATGGTCAAAAAAACAAAACTCTTAATCCTGTCATGAAAACTATTATAACAAAATAAAAATTCCACAACTGTCAAAATACAAATAAAAGGACCAATGGTATCACAGAAAACGATTTAAAAGGACCAATGGAATCAAAGGATATTTTAAAAACAAAATAACCAATGGGAGGAAAGGAAAAATTTCAAACGAATCAATGAAATCAAACGACTTTAACGGATTTTGGAAGAATTTTCTAGAATATTCAAAATGAAAATTAAAAGTTTCCGTTTGCCGAGGTTGCCATGAAAACCACAACAACAGCAACGAAAGATGGGTTGCCTTAATTTATCGTAACTCGTTACTAGAAGTGCGCCAAAAAAAATCGCCAAGCCGTTGCCATCACTCATAAACGTAGAGTGTAGCTGTACCACCAAATAAATTAACTTGAATGTATTGTAGATTGCAATAATCCTAGCATTAAGTTTCTTTTTCCGTTCATCTCGATACCAAACATATCAAACCCCCAACCGTTTGCAATGCTTCGAAAGCACTTGTGATCTTGTTTATCCCACCTCTCTAGAGTTAAATGTCCTTTGACAAGGATGCTCCTTTTTTGTCTCACGTACTACACACACTTCCCATTTCGAGTAGATAAAACACTTAACGAGAAGAATCTCACAAAGTCACAATCTCCAAAGAGGAAATAGATTTACTTAGTGACTGATCGCTATTAATGCCATACCAAAACTGTTGCCATGGGGGTGGAATCTGTTCTTTTACGAGGCGATTCTGCATTTTTTTTTTCTGAAGTCCTGATAAGAATCTGATACGAGGAAACCTTCCGATGTTTCGACGATAAATCGAAAGTTCTTGATAAGAACAAATATGAAACACACACTTCAGGAGAAAGGATGAAGGATTGTTGCTGGGGGTCTTGGAAAAAGAATGGAGAACAGCCTTGGAAACAACTCATTCTATCCGAGGCAGCAGTGTTAGTTCTGCGTAAACTTTTGAAAAGATAAATTTTAAAACAATGTTCTAATCTATCTAGTAATCTGATACATACAGGTATACAAGTATACAAGGATGTATTATTTAATCACCTATAATATAGTGCATTTTCGAGTATTCTAACAGTATTTTTAATTAACGTCATACTCTAGCAACACAACGGGCTATTGCGAAGGTCTGGGATCCATTCCAAAAACATTCTAATGTAATTAAGCATAAAATACGAAGATTTATAAGTGTCTCGTCAAAATCACACAAAGCGACTCAAAATACAAACGAATAAAGTATGAAACCTAGCAAATCAGAGAAGGCAAAAATGGACATTTTGTTTAGAATTGGAAGAATACTCTAGCCGTTCTTAAGCCACGGTTTCCTAAGAAAGCGGAACCGTTATCTAGCAGCCGTAATGTAGTTGTGGATGACGTCACTAAAACGTTGTTTATACAAACAGATTGCGTTAGTTTCCTAGAAAGCGTTGTTTGTCAGCTTAACGAAAATTATCGGAGTTGCCATTTGCATGACGTTCGTCATAGCGGTCTCAGACAGTTGGGGACCGTTTTTTCTCCTGTACATGCAACACTTCATTTCCTGCGCCAAACAATTCGAGAAGAGGGAAGCAAAACAAACAAAAAATTTTGGCTCTCATTGTATCGTTTTTTTTTTTTTTTTTTTTTTTTTTTGTAAAATCGGGATTGTTGAAGATAGATTAAACATTTCAACGGTTTTGAAATCTGAGAAAAATTTTACACCCGAACGATACCTTAAATGTGGTTTTCTTTGAATAAATAATTTCTTGTTTAATAAAATTAATTAAATAATCAAATGGTAAATAATTATACAATAAATCTGTTTTGGTATCGATCTGGTGTAAAATTTTACGCTGATTTGAAATCCGTTGAAATTTTCTCTCTATCTTCAACGATCCCGATGTTAGAAACTTAGACTAGGAAATAAAAAAGCCACTTGTTTTGTTTCTCGAATAAAATAAACCACGACAGCCGTCTGTGTGTATTGGCCAAAATTCTCCACTGTACTCTGTCCGTCTAAGTTGACACCTCTGATCTCTGTTAAGACGGCCGCCTAGTTATGCCCGCGGCATCAGGACGTGTCACGGCTTCTAGATAACGGCTCCGCTTTCTCAGGAAACCGTAGCTTTAGGCTGTCCCTATTTATTTCTGATGGCTCGCAAGTGTACGCCAGCACTACTCAAGAGCAACCGTAACAGCTGGTTAAATAAGAAGATATTTAGAACCGCCCTGAAATTTGTTGACAGGTCATCTTTTTTTTTTTTTTTTTTTTTTTTTTCAATTCTTTGCGCTCGACAAGGTCTGTTTTGATAGAATTTCCGTTCAAAATCTTTTGTTTCTTGAAATATAGTTTTTGTGACAATTTTTTGTCATTTTAGGTATTTTTGATTGCGTAATTTGTAAAATTTTTAGGACATTTGGGCTCATTTATCGTGATTTTTAGGGTGACGTTTGATTATTTTTCAAGCATATTGTTTTAGGAACGACTCGGGTGTAAAAAATTGTTGAAAGCCTCCCTAGTCGCCCTTTTTCATCCTTGATTTCATGCATACTACAAAATACAAAACGAATAACTCACATCTACCGGGTTTTGGTACCCGAAATATCCACACCTCTACCTATTATCATGAAATGAACGTTTTATGCGTTTTTCTATGGGTGGGTGAATCACCTACACTAGGAAGGGTTGGGTGCTGAAGGGAATTTCCTCTAGTCCTAACAGAGAAAACGTAAGATCACATTTTGATTTGGTATCTTCGAGTTAATTGGTTATTTTTATACACTTTTAGATCAACCCAATGCAGTCACTTTTTACAAACCTTTCTGATTGTAGCGCCTTTTACTGAACTTCGGTACAGCTACACTCTACGTTTATGAGTGATGGCAACGGTTTGGCGATTTTTTTTTGGCGCACTTCTAGTAGCGAGTTACGATAAATTAAGGCAACCCATCTTTCGTTTCTGTTGTTGTGGTTTTCATGGCAACCTCGGCAAACGGAAACCTTTAATTTTCATTTTGAATATTCTAGAAAGCTCTTCCAAAACCCGTTAAAATCGTTTGATTTCATTGATTCTTTGAAATTTTTTCTTTCCTCACATTGGTTATACTGTTTTTTAAATATCCTTTGATTGCATTGGTCCTTTTAAATCATTTTCGGTGATACCATTGGTCCATTTATTTGTATTTTGACAGTTGTGGAATTTTTATTTTATTATAATAGCTTTTTCACAAAAGGATTAAGAGTTTTTTTTTTTTTTGTCCATTTTCGTTTCCATTATTTTTTTACGAAAGAATTCTGACGTTATCAGGTTGTATTACTTCTTGCTTTATATTCTTTTGTGAATCTTTTTCTTTTTAAACATGAGAACTGTATTTAGTGTAATTGATAAGTTTTAGGGTATTCTTACCCAACATTCGTAGTTTAGTTTCTCTGCTGGTTCACAAATGTGTTTTGATATGTGCTTAAGTTTACTACTTTTTGTGAAAGATTTTAAAAAATATATATACTTTTCAAAACGTTCTGAAATGTGTTTAAAAAGTGTGCTGTACAAAAAAAAAATTTTGACGGAAAAAGAGTTAGGAAATAATTTTTTCCTTGGCGACTTTAGAAGGTCGCCAAAAAAATCGCCAAGGTCGTTGCCATCGCTCATAAACGCAGAGTGTAGCTGTTCCTGAACTTCTATACCTTTTATTGCACCTCTCTTCTCAAGTAAAGTAAAAAAAAAGCCAGAAAAATACATTTTGATGGAGACCGAAGAGGATTGAAAATCTTTTATTTTTTCTTCTTGATTTGAAGTACGCACACTATATGAACCAAGGTATTTGGACACTGTATGTTTTACAAAAAAAAGTGCTTTATTATTTTATTTCGTAATGGGTAGTCCCTCCTTTTGCTTGTATTATAGCTGCAACATGTCGAGGCATACTTTCGACAAGTTCTCTGTAAGTCTGGACAGGAATAGCTCGCCATGTCTCTTGCAAAACTGTGAAAAGAGATTGTCTTGAAGATGGGCGTGCGTGGCGTTGTCATACGCGTCGCGACAGTTCGTCCCACAAGTGATCGATCGGATTGAGATCGAAGCTCTGATCAGGCCAGTCGAGCAAATTCACCTCATTTTCAGGAAACCAGTCCAGCACACGTGTTGTAGTATGAAATGGAACTAGATCCTGTTGGAAGAAACAACCATCATCGCCATAGTAATGCCATAGTGTAGGAAAGGCCAAATTAACTAATACGTCGAGGTACACGTTCGTGGTGCCAGGTACATAAAGCAATGGGCCGAGTCCTAACAAGTAAAAACAACCCCATACTAAAAGATGGATCCTATTCTAATTTCCGCAATGTCCAAATACTTTTGAACCGTATTCTGCGTGTAAAATTTCCTCATACTTTAAATAAGAATTTTTAACTTATCTCCTGATTTCTCTTTAGTTTCCAATGTTTATTCTAGTCTAAAAATATTATTTGTTATTATGAAGACAAATTAAATTTTTATTTGGACACTTCAAGTTTCTTTAAAAAAAGAGAGCGATGTTTCTCTCTTGCTTAAAAATTTGAACTGCTCCTTTCCAACAAAGGCGATTTTCGGAAATGTTTCCCCTCCGACCAGCGTTTACGGTTCTAAATTCGAGTAGGGATGCGACATCGATGGCAATGTTTTCAAAACATCGATGTTTTATATTTAAAAAAACATCGATGTTTTATTTAAAAAAACAACGATGTTTTATTTTTAAAAAAACATTGATGTTTTATTTTTTTTTAAACATTGATGTTTTATAAGAAAACATCGATTTATTGGAGCCTTTGTTTCTTTAACATCGATGTTTATACTTGCCGATGTGTTTATGTTGTCGATGTTTTATTTTTTAATAAAACGAGTGTCATTATAAAAATTAAAAAAATAACCAAGTACCATAATTTTCATAATTAGTAAATTGAATATACTTTTAGACCATAGTGGCCAAGGATGAAGGGTGTGAAAAGTAGGGATGCGACATCGATGTCGATGTTTTATAAAAGCAATGATTGTATTCACCGTCGATTTATTAGAGTCGATGTTTGTTTAACATCTTTATCTGACATTATCTATGTTCTTACGTTGTCCATGTTTTATTTTTGAATGAAAAAAGCAACATATTAAAAATTAACAAAAATAACCGTGCAACTAAATATTTGTGAGTGATGGCAACATCTGTCCCATCGGAAAGAGTTTTTCCCTAACAGGTGGGATAATTAGTGAAGATAGAAGTCAGCTTAAGATGGAGAAAGTTAAAAAGCTTTTTTTACAAACTGTAAATAACAAATATTGGGGCCTATAATAATTATAGGCCCCAATATTTTTTATTTACATTAAATAAAAATTAAGTTTGTTGTGTTCCCCCCACCCCATAAGTTAATAAAGAATTAATAATAACAAAAAATAATTATTGTTATGTACCTACCTAATTATACTTATAGTTAGTAGTACCTATGTAAAATTATTGTAAATATGTCCCCCCCCCGGCAAACATTAATGTTTGAGTTTGCTTGCTAAACCCGTTTTAAGAAATGGGGAAAAAAGTTTTCGTCCACTGATGCTTAAAAACATCGATGGTTTTTGGGCGATGTATTATCAGCATCGATATTTTAATTTTGAACATCGATGTTTTAATTTTGAACATCGATGTTTTGCTGTCCATGTCGCATCCCTAGCTTCGATGTGCCTTTGTTACACTTTCATCTAATATGCTTCTGGGCAGTTTTAAGTGTCTTGGGCTTCCCGTAACCACAAGTACCATATTTAGGTCATTTTCTGCATTCCGTGGACATTCGGTTGGTTTGGGGTTTTAATGACTCAATGGGGGTTCCTGAGGTATTGACTATCCACGTGCAAAACTCAGCAAGAAACCCCCTCTTCTCAAAAACGTTTGATTTTCTAAACGAAAGTCTGTCATCAAGCACAATTGAGGAAATAATTTTTATTTTTTATTTTTCCATGTAACCCGCATGCAGTAATGATAAATGAGCATTGCAGTTTAGCGAATGTTTTTTTGTATGTTTTCAGACTATTGACGAATTTGGACGTATATACAGTATATAATCCGTGATGTACTAAACTTCCTATTCAACTGACGTAACTAGGATTTGTTTTAGGAAGGTTTTTAATTCCAAAACCATTCGAGACCTTTATGGACACTTTCCTTGACCTTGTTGACTGCTTTTTGAATATTTTAATGCAAATTAAAACATTATAGCACATTCATAAATGTCTTTCAAACGCATAAAATTATACAAGGAAAGAATACGTATGAAATCAATATAACTGAAAACTTGTTGATAGCTGTGAATAGCGTTTTCCGATTGCGATAAAAATTGGTGGATGTGAAATACATAACATTAAAAACAAACGATAAAAATTTTAGAACAATTGAATGATTTATTTCAGAGTTTGACCGTTACAAAAGGGAGGAAGTTGTTAAAGCGTTGGTCCACATCTGGCCTGGAAGCAAGATGTCACCCGGCGTGGGATAGACTGAAAAAGTTCCCGGATGTTGTGACGTGGAATTTCTCTCTAAAGTGTCTCCAACTGTCGGGCTAAAAGGTCAACATTCTGGGATGGTTTAAATCGCCTTCCCATAACGTCCCAAATGTGCTCAACGGGAGATGGATCAGAAGACCTAGCTGGGCAAGGAAATGCTGCAAAAGCTTGAAGACAATACATAGCAACACGTGCCGTGTGCGGCCGGGCATTATCTTGTTGAAAAGCAAGGGGTGTCGCAAAAGAAACGGTAACACAACTGGTTTTAGAATGTCGTCTGAGTACCGCTGTGCTGAAAGTGTGCCAGAAATGACTACCAAAGGGCTATCAAAGAAGATGGCACCCCAGACCATAACCACCTGTTGTGGATATGTGTAGCGCGCGATAGTAAGGGAAGGATCCCCACGCTGCCTTGGATGTCTCTAGAAACGTTTGCGGTTGTCGTCAGGACACAGTTGGAAACGGGACTCGTCTCTAAAGACTATACATCCCTTCTCATCTACGTTCCAAGCTGATCGAGCCCGGCACAACACCTGGACAACTCCTCCTTGGTGCATCGATTTTTTTAAAGAGTACATTTAAATTTGGAAGCATACTGATATAACAGCCTATCTCTCGGCAACCCCTACTTTTTCTCTGAGTGCAAATGTACGCTTAGAAAACCACTTAGAAACGTCTTTATGCAAGGGAAAGATCCGGCCAAGCAATGTCAAGAACTTACTGACGAAATACACCCAAAAGTAGTTATAGGAATCGAAACAGTAACGTTTCTCGCAAGTGCCAGATACAGCCAAATGAAATAAAACTTCAGAGTTAACTGTGTCACATAAAAAATTGCTGCTTCAGTTGCTTCTCTATTGACCATCTTAATCCGGTAAATAAATTACAAACATCCTGCATTTCTATTGCATTGACATCGGATATTCGAGGTCATTAGGTAATTAATTAACGTCGCACTGGTGTACCACAATGGGCTATTGGTGACAGTCCAGGTTTAAATACAAAGGAAAAGATCCGAGGACGACATCAAGTATTCTTGAACCACATTCAAATGACGAGGTCACACCTGAGTTTGCACCCCACTCTGCAAACTTCCTCATCACGCCAACGTGAGGCCACGATTGCTTTAAAGTGCACCAGTCCACTTTCTACATTAAGGTCCTGTTTGCATTGGAACTCGCAACCCTCCGGTTGCTAATCTGGTGTTCCTCCAACTGTTCTACCGCAGCCCCCATCAGAAAATCGAAAATTCTATTAGAATTGCAATTTTGTGCGACATGGAATAGCTACTCAATTGCATAAATAAAATTCAAATTCTTGCGAGTTCGAGATGGAAATGAAAGAGAAAAAGAGGAACGTGTATAAATTAGTAACCTCTTTGTGTGTAAGATTTTAATAAAAAAACAGAGTTTTGGAAATATTTTCTCATAATAATTTTCTACAAATATAGGCATTGTGTTGCTCTTGAATAACGTTGATTCAACTATCTATACCTACCCACCTAGCTCTACAAATTTACTAGCTTGTTCTAATTTTCTAGTTCTAATCTAGTCTAGCCTTTCTAGTTCAAGTACATTCTAGTTTTACCAGATATACGCCCCCTCACAATGAGTCGCTGCAAACATTGCAACGGACAAGTGCACTTAGCGTGAGGTCTGTTTCTTAAGCTTAAAAAGTTATAAATCTTATATATTTACAATAATAAAGCTGTACAAGCGCATAAAAGAAAAAGAATTTGGCGTCTAACTCGTATAAAATAATTATTTGTATAAAATGACATCAACTCGTTCGGAAGAAAAAGCAATACCTCGATCATTGAACAGAAATACTTAATGATTAATGGCAACATTAAAAACATCAAGGGTAGTTATCTAAAATCCATAAAAAAATCTTTGATTGAATATGTGTTTCGCAGGAAGATACCAGGAATCGAAGAATTTTCGATCACAGCAGTCATACAGACTGTTCCAACGGTTCAAAGACTTTTTAAAAATTGATAAAAACCAGAACAAATTGAATATTAAAGTACGAATTAGAGTAGAAGAATTATCAAAGATAGTTTTTTTGTGGGGAGTGGAAAAATTAGTTTAAAAATTCCATCGAAATATTCCAACCCAGCATGTACGGAAGGATATAGATCTGAAACCACATTTTTGTATACACAGAATGTCCTGTTACATCGCAACTTTAGGATAATGCTCAATGTCAAAAATGGTGGTTCAATGTCTAAAACCATGTTTCAATGTCAAGGTTGATGGTTCAATGCCAAAGATGATGGTTCAATGTCAAAAATGATGGTCGTAACGGTTGATATGTTGGAAGATACATATTCAGTTATATTTGTCCAAATTCTTCATTTACTCTTACATAAGAGTGATTACTGCTCAACAATGAATACACGTTGGATCTGGGTAATTGGTAATTATTAGTTAACGTCGTACTAGAGCAACACAACGGGCTATTGAAGACGGTCCGGGATCAGTCCCTAAGGGAAAGATCCGAGGACAACACCTTGTAATTTTGAAGCACGGTCAGATGATAAAGCAACACCTGACCTGGCACCCCACTCTCCAAACTTCTACACCAATACAACGTGAACGTTTGATCTGGGAAAACCAACTATTTTTGACACCCAATAGCTTTCTATTGCAGACTATTCCGATTGTTCTTGTGAAGTGCAACGCCATAATTCACAAACCACAAGTGCTGCCACCCGTTGCGAAAAATGTGGTATTTATACAAAATGTTGACATTGGTAGATGGATTGCGCTTTCTTTTTTTAATCTCACTGTACATGTTTCGTGTGTAATACACGCAAATGTAAAATAATCCTAAATAAAATGGTGATTAAACAGGCAAAACCTCAACAGCAGGGAAACCTACCCCGATAAAAGAAGGGTGAAATTGAAATACAAAAGTTAACTATAGGCATTTTAGAAGCACCGTCAGGACCAAAATCATCTGAGAGGAAAACTTCTTATAAACACTTTGGCCTGGTGTGGAAGTTCTAAGATTCTAAGATTGTTGGGTGCTTTGAGGTTTATGGTTGCAACAGTTTTCAACCTTCGCCTCCATTGTTCAGATTTTTTTTTTGTCAGAAGAGTGGAGTTAGTTTGACTTAGAATTTGTTAGTAGAGATTAGAAATCGGATTAATTGGTACGTTGTGGTTTTGGTTTCGAAAGCTCGGATCATCAGATTGCAGAAGTTTTCAGTATTTGTCGTTTGGAATTTTAAGGAACCGAAAAGTTTTTTTGGTTCTTTGTTGTATTTATTGCAAATAAATAAAACGTGGTCTAGTGAATCTTCTATTTTACATAATGTGCATTCAGCTGATTTTTCTAGATTGAAATGGAATAATACGGAGGGTATAATCAACATTTTAATCCTGCATCTGGTTAATATAATGTCTTCTTGTCTGTTGTTTGACCATTTGCAAATATTTGATAAATTCGGAATATTTCGTAAAATAGGGTGATATTTGCTTGTGATCCATTCTTTAGAAATTTCTTCTTTGTCGATTTTAATTATTTGTCTTGATATGTATTCTGCTTTTGCAAGTTTATCTGCTTTTTTGTTGATTTCGATGTTCCGGTGACCCAGTACCCAAATTAAAATGACGTTAATTGGATTGTGATTGAATTTTGATTCATTTGTTTCTTAAACGGATAATTACTTTGGGAGATTTAAGGTTGATATTGGTCAGCGCTGTTAGAACAGATTTACTATCGGAGAAAATAACATGATTTCTATCCGAAGTTGTTAGGTCGTCTATTGCTTGACAAATGGCTAAGGCTTCTGCAGTGAAAATGGTCTTGATGTTATTGTGTGTGATTCTGAAGCTAAAATAACTTTATTCTGACCAGCCAGCAATTAATGTGAAAGTTTCTGATTTTGAAGCATCTGTAGATATTATATAGTAATCCTTAGGGGTTTGTTCTTTGAATTCTTGAAAAAGTGGGTTGATTATTTCTGGAGGAAGATTCTGTAGAAGAAGCATCTGTAGCTATTATATAGTAATCCTTAGGGGTTTGTTCTTTGAATTCTTGAAAAAATTGGGTTGATTATTTCTGGAGGAAGATTTTTATTTTGAAATTCGTAATCTGAGATTTTAATCTGGATATTGGGATTTTCGAATTTAAGTCAAAATTTTTAAACATTTCTGTTATGTGTTGAAAATTAGGGTTTTTTTTTAAATCTTCTGATTGATTGTTTTTGAGTTTTGTGATGGTTGTTTTTAGCGGAGAAATTTTACTAATGCTGATATGACGGATCCAAAAGTTGAGATTTAGTCTTGCGATTCGTTTTGATAAATTTGTTTCATTTGTTATCTTTCTGAGGGCAAGTAAAGGGGTCCATTTTGGTAATCCAAGAGCGATTCTTAAAGCTGTATTATAGGCTACCTTTAGAATTTGTTTTTGGGATTTGCTGGCGTAGTAAGCAATAATATTTCCGTAGTCAAAGAGGGTTTGAATGCAAAATTTAATCAATTGGTGTAGATGTTTGGATCTTGCCCCGTAATAATGATTGGAAAAAAAAAAGTGCTTTTAAAATATTGATTCTCTTAAAAGCTTTGGTGCAAATGTATTTGAAGTGAGCTTCGAATTTTCCTGTTTTGGAGAACATAACTCCCAGAAATTTCATTTGAGTTGACCAAGGGATGTACTTCCTCCGATTGTTAATGAATAATTTGGTATTTCTCTTTTGCGTGAAAGGTTGATCGAGTGACGTTTGTCTGTGCGGATTTCCAATAATTGCACCATTTAGAAATTTGGTTTAGAGTGGTTTGAAGTTTCATATAAATTTTTTGAAGGTTTGGTCCGGTACAAATTATGAAAATGTCGTCTGCGTAAATGGTAAATTTTAGTTCGTGAAGATTGGTTTTCATATATACCTTTCATATATAAAGAGTAAAAGAAATGCTGTTAGGACGCCGCCTTGTACTAAACCTCGTCATGAGGTGTGAGCTTTGGAAATTGAATTTCTCCATTTGACTTTGATGTTTCTTTCTTTAAGAAAGTTATGGATCCACTGAGCGGTTCACCTTTGATATTATTTTTGAGGCATTTTTCTATAAGGCCGTCAATCCGAATAGAGTCATATGCTGCGTGAATATCTAATGATATTCCTATAATAAATTCTTTGTGATGTATTGCTTTTGGAATTTCTTTGTTAGCTTGGAAAATGGCAGATTGTGTGTCTCTAAAGGGTAGAAATTCGAGATGAGAGTCTTCAAGTGGTTCGTTAAGGATTGTGTTTTCAATGAGGTGTTGAAGTAGCATGTTTTTTCGAAGATTTGTGCTGGTACGGAGGTAAGACCAATTGGTCGATATGATTTAATTTCTTCTTTGGGTTTGTTTGTCTTGTGAATAGGAATGATGATGGTGGTTTTCCAACTGTCTGGGATTTCGTTGGTTTGCAGATATGATTAAAACAATTTAGTAATTTAGAGAGAGATATTTCATTTAAATTTTCCAAAATAATTGCAGAAATTTTGTCTTCTTCTGGGGTTGAAGTTTTTTGTTTTTTGATTGATCTTTTTAGTTCATCGAGAGAGAAATCGCTATTCAATTTTATATTTCCTTGTCCTCCGTAATCGAGAGAGATTGGTTCGTGATCGGTTGTTTGGCTGAAAAATTTTGCAAATGCGTCACTTTGTTCGTTTGCTTGAGTTATTATTTTGTTGTCAAGATTAAATAAATTTTGTGACAGTTGAACTGTAGAGGACCTATTTGAAATATTTTGAATAGCAATTTTGTATCTTTTGCGTTCGAACAAGTTTTATCCCAATATTGTCTTGATGCATTTTTCATTTCCTTCTTAAGTTTTGCTGATGTTCTTTTAAATTGAATCCAGTGTTCTTTTGAGATATATTTCTTTGTTTGTTTGTGATGGATATTTTTTGCAAAGATGAGCGTTGCATTTAGAAGTCCACCAAATCGGAAAATCTTAGTGGGAAATGTTGGATTATTTTATTTTGGAATATTGCTTGTTCGCAAATATTTAAAAAGGTTTGGTATTTTAGATTTTCGATATTCTGGATTCTGTTATTGACTTCTTCGCGGATATTAAATCCCATCTGTATCTTAATCTGGTTTGGTAGTTAGTTTTGGTTTTTCCTATTGTGATGATGATCGGATAGTGATCACTGTCGGATGTTTCTTCTGCTATTTCGTATTTAATTTGAGGAAAGATGTCGGATAAACATATCGAAAGATCAATTAGAGAGGTGGATCCATTGGATGATATCTGAGTGGGGTTATGATTATTAATGAGGCAAAAATCATTTAATAGTATCCAGTTTGCTAGTTTTTCTCCGTCTTTTGTGTAGGTTTGGCTGTTTCAGAAGTTGTGATGGGCGTTGAAATCACCGAGTATAAGGGTGGGATTTGATGTGCTAGTGCAAAATGAGTCTAGCTCATTAGTGGATAGTTTCCCTTTGGAACAATATACGTTGATGATATTTAGGCTTTGATTTGATTCGTGGATGACAATTCCTAATATTTCTTCGTTTGTTGACGAGGTCGGAAAATTTATGATATTGGTAGATAAATTTTTGTTAATTGCGATGAGAAGACCTCCTCTTTTGCTGTTGGGTCTGTCTTTTCTGAAAACTGTTTTGTTTCTAAAATAGAATTTTTGGTCAGATTTTAAATGAGTTTCTTGAACACGCAAATATTTGTTGAGTTGAAAAGTGAATTCTGTAGCCATAGGTTCTTGTTGCGAACGCTTCTTGCGTTCCACTGTACGATTTTCAGATTGAAAATAATAAAAAGGTGAATAATTGAGAGGGCGTACCTGGGAAGAAGACAAGTCCATGACTACATTTTTCTTTAATTATTTCTTTGAATTTGATTGAATTATTCTGCTTCTTCGTTTTATTAAATCGTATAAGTCAGAGTCGTTTTCCATTTCCAAATCAGCTTTGATTTTGTCTTTATGTTGATCGATTTGGTTTTGGGATGGGATGTTTTTCGATTGGTTTTTTTCTTTTCCTTTCTGGACTTGTGATGTTTTTTGAATTTTGAGAGTGATCTTTAGTTAATTGAGTATTTTTCTTGAATGTTTTGTATTAGTGTTTTTCCAAATTCGTTCAATGTTTGGATGAATTGTTGAGCTTATTCTTTCAATGCTTCAGTTATGATTGTCTTGAAGTTTGTAACAGTTTCTTGGAATATTCTTTTTATATTCTGTGTTAATTTGATTGTTATCATGATTTTGTATAGTTTGCGACATGTTTGATTTGGGAGTTGTTGATCTATAAGTTCTTGCTTCGGTGAACGATAAATGATTAAGGGCTTTGAATTCGAGAAATTTGCGTTCTTTGTGACGTTTCGGGCAGTTTGGATAGTTTGCAGGATGGTCTTGTTGGCAATTGCAGCATTGTATTGGGTTATCACAGTTTGGGTTCTTATGATTTTGATTGCATTTTATGCATTTTGCTTCGTTTTTACAGTTTTTTGTTGCATGATCAAATTTAAAACAGGTTTGGTCATTGTCTTGGTTCATCGATGAAAATTGATATTTTTTGAATGGTATACCATATTTTGATATCAGGAGGTATTTTCGTTCCTATTTTTGTAATAATGACTGTGGGAGTGGGGAATCTGTCGTTTCCTTTTCTTTTTTGAAATATTCTCATTTCTAATATTTTTATGTCGTTTTCTGCTTCGAGTTTTTCTATTATTTCTTCAGTTGGAGCGTCAATCTGAATATTAAAAAGGAGAAATCGTGTTGTTACATTTTCTACTTTTACTTCTGTTGTAATAGGAATGGTTAGGATTTCTTGTAGGTTGGCTATTTCAGAGGCACATTTCCCGTTTTTAGTTGTGATTATAATCTTGTTGTTTCGTAAGAATCGAACTGTTTCAATTTGCTTGTGGGAGTGAATTTTTTGCGTTATTTCTTCTTCAAGTTTTCTTGGGTATTGTTGAGGAATTCCATTTCTATGATCTTTTGAGCTGAGCACAAGCAAAATTTAAAAAAAAAGCAAATTTTTTCGGATCCGTATTCAGTAGCTGAGTTGATGAGTTCTGTTGTCTTCAAATTTTTTTTACACCATAAGTTATCTGTTTCTATATTGTGATTTGAGTTACTTTCTATTCCATTTCTTGATTCTGTCAGTTTAGACACCCTCGGAGTTTGTGGTATGGCTAGCTTGGCCAATTTGATAAGATGTTGCAAAATAATAAAAATTAATATTTACTTACTTTTAGTAAATAGAAAAAGAAGTTGAAATTATAGAAAATAGTAGTTAATGAAATAGATAAGCGTCAAGCTTGATATCAAAGTATTAGGTTAAGTTTTCACGTCTGCGAGTCACCTCCTACCGAGTTGCAACTCCGTCTCACCAAATTCATATCACGTGATGATATTTAAGATAGGGGTTATGAAACCCGAGAGCACAACAAAGGGGTGTGGAAGTTAGGAGAGAGGGATGCAAGCGCAGGTCAGCACCTCGACATCTGACCATGGATCAAAAGTACAAGGTGTTGTACATGAATCTTTCCCTTCGGGATTAATCACGAATCCGTTGCCAATAGCACTGTGTTACTCCATTGGAACGTAAATTCAACTGCTTAATGTTTTTAAAAATTTTCATCCAGCGTTGCTGACTTGTTACTTTCAAAAGTGAGTATTGACAACGAAGAATAAAAAAAGTTTTAAAATTGAATTTTCCACTCGCGTTTTTATTTTGGTTTGATAATTGGTAATTTTGTAATTAACGTTGTACTAGAGTAACATAACGGGTTATTGACGACGGTCCGGGATCAATCCCCTACGGTAAAGATATGAGGACACCACCACGTAATTTTGAACCACCGGTCAGTAATAGTAATGGTAATTTTAGTTAACGTCGTACTAGAGCAACACAACGGGCTATTGACGACGGTCCGGGATCAGTCCCTTTAGGGAAAGATCCGAGGACAACACCTCGTAATTTTGAACCACGGTCAGATGACGAAGCAACACCTGAGCTGGCACCCCACTCTCCAAACTTCCACGCCAACCCAACGTGAGGACTTTCGGCCACGACAGATTTAAGGTGCACCAGCCGCCTCTACACCATACGTTTACAAACATCCATGCCCGAACCCGGAACCTTCCGATCTAGAGGCTAACACCTTAACCACTATACCGGTTGGTCGGCGAACCACCGGTCAGATGACCGGTTTGGTATTATCTTCTTTTCTAGTTGCTTTTAAAGTTTAAGGGCAGTTCTAGTTAAACGTGGAACTAGGACTTAATGTGGATTCCGAATCCGTATGAAGATCCATGTTTAACTAGAATTCAAAACCAAATCCTGTTGAACTTAAGAACAAAGGAAGTGGTTATTTTGGTCCTAACGATTAATGGGCGTCTTTTTGGAATACTTATTAGCGCCGCTGTGACTCAAAAGGTTTGCCCACTTCTCTAGCAACTTAAGAGTAGAAGGTGTCGCAAAACCTATTTTTTCCTGTGTTTCCCCCTCTTTTGTAATCATCAAAGCTTTCCTTTGGTGTGTTTGTCTATTTACCCGATGTTGTTCGGTGCAGCTTGGCCAAATATACACTCTATAACAAACAAAATTGACCCTCCAAGAAGGTGCAGAATAACAGTGGTGCCGGGGTCGGTCTACTTGGAACGGCGCTGAATGGGGACGTATAGTCTTTAGTGACGAGTCCCGTTTCCAACTGTGTCCTGACAACAACCGCAGACGGATCAGAAGACGTCCAGGGCAGCGTGAGGATCCTGCACTTACTATCGCACGCCACACATGCTCACAACAGGGCTTTATGGTCTGGAGTGCCAAGTCCTTTGATAGCCCTTTGGCAGTCATTTCTGGCACAGCAGAACGTAGACGACATTCTACGACCGGTTGTGTTACCGTTTCTTTTGCGACACCCCGGACTTACTTTTCAACAAGATAAAGCCAGGCCGCACGCGTTGCTACGAATTGTCTTCAAGCTTTTTCCATCATTTCCTTGGACAGCTAGGTCTCCTGATCTCTCTCCCATAGAGCATATTTGGAACGTTGTGGGAAGGCGATTGCAACCATTCCAACCATTTCGCTCGACAGTTGGAGACAATTTGGCTGGAAATTCCGCAGGACACCCTCCGGGAATATTTATCGGTCTATGCCACGCCGGGTGACGCATCCAGGCCAGAGGTGGACCAACACCTTATTGACTTCCTCCCTTTGTAACGGTCAAACTATGAAATTAATCATTCACTATTTCTGAAATTTTTATCGTTTGTTTTTATGTAGTATACCAACCTTCTAATGAAGTAGATTGAGTAATTGCGCACAGACTCACGATATTTCTCATTGTCAATCAGTTTGAAAATCTGTGACTTATATGTGAAAAAGTTTAAGGAAGTGTTATCAAAAATGATAATAATTTTCACAGAGAATAAGTTATACAGATAAAAGTAAAATCTTTATTTTACTTTATTATTTAATTGTATTTATTTTACTCAATGTTATTTAACAATTTCTAACTCATAAATTTCAAAAGTTACTCTAGAATTTGCTCTGTTCATATCAAACTACACTCAGCAACAAATGATTTAAATAACACAGTTAAACTAAAGTTAATTGATTCGATGTTAAAACTACACTGCCAAGGTGACTCGTACGACGGCGACGGAGATTTTACCGCCCTGTGAGTAAACGCTCGATTTCTGTGAGCGGCGACGGTCAATTCTCCGCGACGGAAAAAATACGCCGTGTGTGTAACCGGCGTTCGGTTGGACATATGCATTGGTGAAAATGATTATCAAGCGTGATTAAAAACACTTGTCGATACACGCTTCGAAGCCCACGTGTTCTGTCGTTTCATTAGAATATCAATGTGAAAAATGCACGTGTTTCTTAAAATCCAACCTACCTCTGACTAAAATTATCTTAGCTTGTTTTTCCACCTTTGCGTGTAGATGTGAAACATATAGTACAGCGCCCTCTATCCTTGAAATTTGTAACTAAATTTTCCACTCCTTATAGACTTTTGCGATATCTTGCATTTGTGTTCAGTATCTCGAAAAGGATGCATATTTATGAGTTATAAAATTATAAATACTCTTATGCAGATCATACACAACGTATTTTTTCGCACATCTGGTTTCAAGAATGTTGTATAACTAAACATTCATTCGCTTGTGGAATAAATTATTTATTTTTGCATACATGAAATAGATCAGCAAAAGTGAAAATCTAGAAGTAACATTGAAGATAATTTAATAAGGATAAATTAAAGTTTCTTTTACATCATAAAGGTAAATTTCACGTATAATGCCTGAAAACAGTAAAAACATCATTTCACGCAACGTTCATTTAGTCTTGTGGTTTTATGATGGGGATAAAAAACCAGGAAATAAATAAGTCTTCTTCGAAATTATTTTTTGAATACCTGTTTGAAATAAAACAATGTTTGGGATTTCATCATACTTCAACAAAAATAATTTATGAATAGTCACTTTGGGAAGTAGATTTATGGAGGTAGGATGAATTATAACGTGCTATTGGCGACGGCCAGGAATCAATTCCGAAGGAAAAAATTCGAGGATAACATCTCGTAGTTCTGATCTACGGTCAGATGTAGAGGTCAACACCTCATCTGTCATCCCACTCTCCAAACTTCCACATGACGCCAACGTGAATACATTTAAAGTGCTCCAGCCCCACATACACGATGGTCATTCATTGAGTCGAGTTTAGAACTCGTAACCCTCCGATTTCTAATTCGCGACTCTACCAACTGAGCCATCAGGATTGGTAGACAAAATGTTTTCTATGGCTAAGCTCATAACAATTGAAATTCATCGGTAAGTAAAGGAATTGAAAGTAGTTATTCCGTCCAGCTTTGAAAAATGAAATCCAAAATTCTAATTGCAATCCATTTTAATTCCTACATTTGAAGCGACTGTCATACATTGAAGAAAGATGTCTTCAGTTTTTGAGGTTGTTATTGTTGAATCATTTCATTGGCTATATACACACGAAGATTAAGTTGGTCATTGCGATTAAAGATGAGTATTACACATATGATTTACACTTTCTTATTTTTTCAATTATGAAATAATACTAGGAAACCTAGACTTAGAACCTTTTCTCTGAAAACATGCTTGGTCATTTATGTCTAGACGAATAGAGATTTTTTGTCTTGTCCTGTCTTTTCCCATACAGATCTAACACACATGGATTATGTGCTTGCTTTAGCAACCGAATGCTAAATGACCATTTCGTTTGTAAATATATTTGATTATTTTCAGCATGTCCACGATTTTCTAGAACAAGGGCGAATAAACGAATGAACTTATCAAATTTCGATTAACATAGAATAAAGTAACTTCAGCATTTATCTTTATAAAATCTTTATTAAATTATCTTTAAAAATAATACATTTAGGTGGATTTCCTTTGGAAACTTCACCGGATCCAGTCTTGTTGAACAACGCAGAAGAATGTGCACTTTTAATCTGTTAATCTGACTGCCTTGCTTTAATGTGCTATTTGATGTTGATTTTTTTTTTTTTTTTTTTTTTTGGGGGGGGGGGGTTTAACTGTGCAAAGGCCATATTTGGGCTAAGCAGCCTAAAGTAGAATGGACATACACACATGAGGAAAACTTTACTGACACGGAAAATAAAAATACACCGAAAGAGGAATCGAACCTGACACTATCTGCATGTTAAAATGAAGAATAAAACTGGTTAGTTTCTAGGGCGCTATTCGTTCTTATTAGAGTGATGTTTTCGACTGTTTGAGGGTATATGTTTGACTCTTGTCACAATTATAAAACTTTATTCATAATAATAAATTTCAATAATCTTTTCCATAAAATCGATTTTTCAGTACTCTGGCGAATCACTTAACTACAACTCCTTTCATACGACTGCTTAAAAAACCCATTAGAGTGAGAGAACTCTAAATTAAAACTCTAGAGTTCAAACTAGACAGTAATAACTATTTTATTAATTTTAAGATTTTAATATGAACTCAATTGTCAATTCAAATTCAGGTGTTAGAGGATATAGTTTCGAAATTAAAAACATAAGCACAAAATAAATATGATATCAAATATATACGAATATTGTTCCAAGAGAGAGAGAGAGAGAACGCAAGCGATTTCAATTCGTGTTTCATGTTTGTTCACCTCGAAATTTTTTGTGGGACACGAATTCCTCAAAGAAACTTAGTATATCATGTGTTTTATTAATATTAAGATTTCTCTATCAAATGTGCAGTTTGAGATAATGAATTATTTTGGGAAAATATTTTCGAAACAAAGTAATAAATCGTAAAACAAATGTGGCATTAAGGGTACGAATATTGTTCAATCAGAATTAGGGTTGCCAACTTTCCCGGATTGGCTGGGATTGTCCCGGAATTAAAGTTGCTGTCCAGAATCCTGGATGAATATTAAAATGTCCCGGAAAATTTCAGAGAAAACCATCGACAAAAACCTTCTACGCTCACTCCAAAATAATTTTTTCATGACTTCACATGACTTCGTGTCCATCAAACGTCCGTTACCTCTACTATGGCAAGTCAATACTATATATCGTCACTCTAAGTGCAAAAGATCGTGTGTTCAAAATTCTATTTTTTCTTTTATTATTGTTATATGTGGCAATTTGTGATTTCCATTTGGTGGCTAAATCTTATGTCATCAGCTGATTCAATAAACTAAAAACAAAACTCGAAATATATAATAATAGAATCAAATACAAATACAAATATTGACGACCAGCTACAGGCTCAAGCCCAACAAGGCTGGTCCTTTGTTTATGAATTCTCCAATTCCCACTGACTATCCAATTGTGTCTTAAATTCGTACACTCCCTTTGAATTAACTATATTTTCTGGCAACGCGTTCCAACTGTCTATTACCCTATTAAAGTAGTAGTTTTTCCTTAAATCCCGATTAAAATGTGTCTTATTCAATTTATACCCATGGCCCCTTGTTCTGTTATCCCTATTGAAATTTAAGCCCTCTGGGTCCCCTTGTTTTACAAACTTGAAAAGCTGAATCAAATCCCCCCTCCTTCTTCTTCTTTCCAGTGTATACATGTTTAGCTTACTTAAACGTTCATTATAGTCGAAATTTGCTAGCCCCTTTATTATTTTTGTAGCTCTGTGCTGAACCCTTTCAATTGATTATATGTCCTTTCTCATATATGGAGCCCAGAATTGTACAGCATATTCTAGATGTGGTCTTACTAAACCCTTATATAATGGCAAGATTATATTCTTATCCCTTGAAGTTACAGTCTTTTTAATATACCCCAATAACCTATTAGCCTTTTTACCCGCAGTTGAACACTGGTGACCCATTTTAAAATCCCTGTGAATTATCACCCCAAGATCCTTGACTGTTTCTCCCTCCTTTACTTTTACTCCCTACAGACAGTACTCGGCTCCACTGTTCCTGTAACCCATATGCAGAACTTGACATTTCCCTACATTAAATGACATACCCCATTTTACAGCCCATTCGGATATCTTATCAAAATCTTCTTGTAAATTTTCTATCTGTAACTTGGTATCCACTGTCCCCCAGAAGTCATCTGCAAATATACTGATCAGCAAAAATACTGATACTATCATTCGGAAAAAATTCGTTTTTTGTTGCTCTCCTGAAAAAAGCAGCTTTTAAACATACGACTTTTGCTTTTTTTGTTTGAGTGACAATATCAATATTTCAGTTTTCCGCAATATGTCCAGGAATTGTCTCAAGAGAAAATTGACAACCCTAATCCGAATGCAAGCGATAATCAATTTGTTTCATGCTGTTTTTCTTGAAAATTCGTTTTTGTGGAACAAAAATTCCCCAATGAAACTCTGTAAAATACAAGCAACGAATGAAAAGAAACTCGGAACACAGTTTTCCAATTCCGAAAATGGCAGTATACCATGGGCCGAAATACTTGAAGAGATAATAAAAAAGAAATAAAATCAACTAGTCCCGAAGAGACCGTTCTGCATCGCTCCCATGAATTACGAGCATTCAGAACGAGCACCATTGTGACGTCACAACATCACACCACATATGACCATCTCTATTGGTTGTACCCACGCAGGCGATCGTTATTTTCTCCCATCGCACCCTGCCCCCGGCTCCGGACTGAACCGTCTGCTTTTCCCAGACAGGATTTCAGTTCAGACAAGAATATTTTTTTCTATGGAATCAGGAATTCTTTCCTTTGAAGGGGACAAAATGGGCCGATTTTCTCACCGTCTTCGAACCTCACCTGAGAAAAAAAAAATCATAAAGATCAACAAATATACAATTCAGTCGAATCACGTGTACTGCATCATTTTTCTTTCGACTTTTTTACTGAAAACCATGATGATTCATGCAAACGTGGCAAGTTATTGCAAACCATCTACTGCAAAATTTAAATTGTTTTCTCTTCGTTGTAGTTATGATACAACTGGGTGATATTTTTAGAGAAGAAAGGAATAGAGGGAAACAGTTATGTGTATATATAAGTGGAAGATAATAAAATAACTACCAACATATCGCACATCGGCAAGAAAAGTGACACAACTTAAAATTGCAGAATTTGAGAAACATCAACTTGAAGGATACTATATCATAAAGTTATATTGAAATAGTTTTAGCTTATTTTAAATTTTCGGTAAGTATTTACGGTGGTAACTTCTATTATATTCTATAGCATTGTAATATAACACGTTGGGGCACCTCATACATATTTTTCAATGACATAACATCAAGTTTAAATCTTTTATTTGAATTTTTTGGTGATTATAATGTAATTGTTTAATATGTCAGTTCTAATTTACACTAGATATAATGTATAACTAATAGATGGGCTTGATAGAACTATAAGATACTTTTTCCTTGCGATTGAAAAAATACGTATGAGTTTTTCTTGAAATCCATCCTTAACGGACGGCCTTAATTTCCTGATCTAATGTGTAGCTATCTATTGTTTATAAATGACTGTATGTAGTTATGGACTAAAGTGTTAAAAATTATTTCCATCCTTTAGCAATTGGACATCTTATAAAGAATCCAAATTTTGGTAGGGTTGCGGAAGCCCAGTTGGAAGTATTAGCAACAAGAGGCAGTGGCGGATTTAGTGGTAAGCGGCCGCGTAGGGCCCAGAAATACAGAAGGGGCCCCGATGTCTTAAAATGCCTTTTCATTAAGGTTCGAGAAAAGTTGTGACAGCGTGTGTGTGTCTTTACAAGGTGCGTAACACAAGCAGTGAAGAGTTCCTAATATAAGATGGTCAGCAAAAGCAGATGCTGTATTAACTAAAAACTCTGGAATGCGTAATTCCGAAGAAACAAAGTTACCATATTGGAGGCGACTTCACTTCTTAGGAATATGGACAAATATGAAACCACCCTAATGACAGTTATTTGGAATACTTTGTTACAAAGAATAAATGCTACTAGTAAATCACTGCAATCAGGGGAATGCGAACTATTGAAAGTATCTATCCTAAATTTATTAGAAAGTTTTATCAATAATTTCAGAGAAGTTGAAAAAGAGGCAACTGATTTTTCAGAGCTGTCATTTAATGTAAAAGATGGACAAACTCGCAGACAAATGAGAAAAAATGTTTTTTAATGAAAACAAAGGAGTCGGACATGAATTTACAATAAGAGAAAATTTCATTGTCAATTAATTCCTTTTATGTCATATGTGATCACACCAAGGCAGAATTATCTCAAAGAACTCAGACGTATAAAGCCTTTTCGAATATTTTTTTGTTGGGATTTATCAGTCGAAAAAAACACGATACAAAAGTTGAAGGATATTTACAAAAATGAAATTGGTGTTTGTACTTTTGAAGACGAATTTGACCATTTTTTTTTTTTATATTTCTAAAAGAAAACGAGGACACCATAAAAACCACACCAATCATCTATCGAGCCCCCAAAAAAATGTCTTGCACATTTCCAAATGCTGAAACATTATTGAAAATTTTTTTAACAATTCCTTTATCTAATGCAACAGGAGAAAAGTTGTTTCCAGTTTTAAAGAGTAAAAAAAATTATGTAAGGGGTTCTATGGGAGAAGAAAGATTAATTAAGATCATTCTGTATATAGAGCAATGAATCTTAAACCGAATTGACACTTCCAAAATAATTGACGATCTTGCAAGAAATAAAACAAGACGGAAATTCATTAAAAAAAAAAATTTAATAAATTTATTTAATGGGCTGTGGTATGAAAATTTTGATTACGTTTCTTTTTTATTAATAACTTAATGAGAGTTTTCTTGAAACTTTTTTTTTCCAACTTGAGATTGAGGGCCCAAAAATGTTAATGCTTGGGCCCCCATTTGACTTGATCCGCCACTGACAGGAGGGTTGTGTGTTCGAAACTAGGTCGAGTCAAAAACCGTCGTGTACATGGGCTGTCTGTGCACGTTCAATCTGATGGCCCCAAACGTCCTCACATTGGCATGAAAGTTTGAAGAGTGGGGTGACAGCTCAGGAGTTAACTTCGTCATCTGACCGTGGTTCAAAATCACGAGACGTTGTAACGGGCTGTAATGGTAATTTTTAATTAACGTCGTACTAGAGCAACACAACGGGCTATTGACGAGGGTCCGGGATCAATCCCGAAATATCCGAAGACATCACCACGTAATTTTGAACCACGGTCAGAGGACAAGGTCCCGCCTAAGCCGGCACCCCACTCTCTGAACTTCCAATCAAAACCAACGTTCGGACATTTGAGGTCACGACAGATTCAACGTTTACCATCCCGTGAAAACGACGGTCTTTGGCTAGATCTAGTTTAGAACTCGCAACCTTTCGGCGGTTGCTAATCATTTGTTCTTCCAACTGGGCTACCACGACCCCAATATGAGATAGATATCAAGAAATGAACATTCACACGACAGCTTTGATACAAGAGATATGCAGAGGGAGGAATCAAACATACAGCCCTCACATGCTTGCCCAGGTGAAACTTTCCAGTCAGTCCACCCCTGCTCATGTACAGGTAAACTTAAACAATTATTTTTCCTTGGAACGTTCGGTTTTATGCGAGAACAAAAGTTGACAGAAATTTTTGTTTGTTTGCATGTTCATAAATTGTTGCCAATAATAGTGCTGTATTTGTTTTTCATGGGGAAAGGTTGAAGTTGAATTTATGTCACGTTGGTAGGTAATTGGTAATTTCAGTTAACGTCGTACTAGAGCTACACAACGGGCTAGTGACGACGATCCGGGATTAGTCCCTTAAGGGAAAGATCCGAGGACAACACCTCGTAATTTTGAACCACGGTCAGATGACGAAGCAACACCTGAGCTGGCACCCCACTCTCCAAACTTCCACACCAACCCAAAGTGAGGACTTTCGGACACGACAGATTTAAGGTGCACCACCTGCCTCTACACTATAAGCTTGGAAACATCCATGCCCGGATCCGGATTCGAACGAGGAACCTTTCGTTCCAGAGGCTAACACCTTGACCACTATACCGGTTTGTCGGCTGTCACGTTGGAGCATCGCAAAGAAAGCAACTTCAAATATTGGTCTGTTGGACGCGTCTTGTTTGTACAAAAAAGGGTGAAAGAATTTTGGCAGCAACACCAACCATAAGAAATTTATGGCTATGCTGTTGTCGATTTGGATTGTTTTCCGGTAATTGGTAATTTTTAATTTACGTCGTACTAAAACAACACAACGGGCTATTGACGAGAGTCCGGGATCAATCCTTAAGGGAAAGAGCAAAGGACAACACCACGTAATTTTGAACCACGGTCAGATGACGAGGCAACACCTGAGCTGGAACTCCTCTCCAAATTTCCACCCCCCCCCCCAACATGAGGACATTAGAGGCCACGGCAGATTTAACGTGCACCAGCACCCTTTGCACGACGGTCTATTGTTGGATTCGAACTCGCAATTGCGGTTACTAATCCATTACTCTTCCAAGCAGGCTGCCATGGCCCGATATGCATCATGGAAAGCACTTGGATAACAAAATTAAAAATATGTATATGAATCAGGGGGGGGATAATGTTATTTATTTAACATACCTCAATTTATATTTAGCAATACAAGTCACATATGTTCTAATAGACAAAAGTAGTTGAGTACATATTAGCTGGTGTTCAAAATCTAATTTTTTATTTTCCTTTCTTAGTGAGCAAAAGTTTTATCACAAAAATGTTAAAATTTTACACTTAAAAAAGTTCGTCTTGGCTGAGATTAAACCAAATCAGACTCCAAACTAAAGGCTATACTTTAAGATTTAAAAATAAATTTATAATTTTGCGAGACTACAAAAGAGCAAGTCTTTAAAAGTTTAAATGAAAAAGGAATACAAAGTTATTTTAATAAAAATATTGATACATTTACTTAAAATCAATTCATTTGATTTTTTCAGTTATTTTATTCAATAAAGAAAGAGTACACCATACAATATTTAAAACTTTATTAACATTTCTCTTTCTCGTCATACAAACACTAATGAATCATTCCTGCTATTTATTTTAAAAGCAGCTAGCTCAATAATTCACTCAAAGAAAAACAATAAACAGATAATTTCTGGATTCCTACAGTTAAAAGTCACTAAAAAGTATAGGTGGAGTTAGTACACAAAGACTAAGCACATTTTGGAGTTTGAACTAATTTGATGGGAAGATCTAAAATACCAATTACACTCATAAGATTCATTTTAAAAGATCTAAAAATCATGAAGCTGTCTACCTTACTGTGAAAGAGTATATGGAAATTGTAAAAATAAACAGCTCTAAATACTTCTAAAAATGCATATAAAAATGGGTGGTTTTCAGTTATATCACAGTTCACATCAGGAAACAAAATAATCTCGTGGTGTACAAAAGCAAATCACATAACAATTATTAAAAATATATTTGTAAGGGAAAACTATTAGTTTTCATATTTATAGCCTGGGCATCAGTTTTAAGATAAAACTAAATCTAGCTCACACAAAATCATGGATACTTCTAATATATAGATGTATATCTGATATACACTTAACCAAAAACATGCAGTTCAAACACACAAATATTTTAATAAAAACACAAAGGAAATCGCATCTCAGTTTTAAGATTGACAAATTACGAGATGACACTTAATACATGCACATTTTCCGATTTCAAATTACACTTCAATTTTTATTTCTTAAACAAATTACACTGATGCATATTCATAAAATAAATCTAAAATTAAATCCAAAGTATTCAAAAGAACTTCTATACATGTAAACCTCTGCTATGGCTTTAATACTAAAATATCAAAATAAGGCACATAAAATTTATAAATGTTTCACATTTAGTGTCCTTTAACCCTCTGAGTAATTACAAATACAAATATTTACCAGCTACAGGCTCAAGCCCAACAAGGCTGGTCCTTTGTTTATGAATTCCCCAATTCCCACTGACTATCCAATTGTATCTTAAATTCAAACGCTCCCTTTGAATTAACTACATTTTCTGGTTAGTTGGTATTTGAATCATGTTATTTTAAATGAGTATTCACTAAAGTATGGACAGGTTAAGTATAAATATGTTCTCACAGTTGGAGTCAATCTGCATTAGACAGCAAACTTATTGTTCTGTGCCATAAGCCATAGCAGTGCTAACAAGTTCGCTAAACAAATAATCGTCAATGGCGATTGCTATAGGTGATTTTACATGTTGTAGACTATTTCCACTGCACCAAAGCTATTATACTATGGTTTTTATTATGAAACACATTTTGTGATAAAAATAGCATTGTCTAATGGTTGTGAAGGCTTTTATTGTCAAGGCAGATTAGAAATCATGCAGGGAAAACTGCAGATTGTAGCATGAAACAAATTTCTGTATAATGCTAATAATGTGTTAAACATCGTGACACAAAGGACAAATGAAGATTTTTTTTACGATTTTTTAACAGATGAAAGATTATAATCCAAAGCTCTTTTTGACATGAAGACTACTAACTTTTCAAACATCTTTCAGTGTTGCAAAATTTCACTTTTCGAATTATAACCCACAACTTTGAATCAATTTTATCTAGGGAGATGATTTTTCTTCTCAAAATACATTTTTATTTTATAGGTATATTTCAAAGTTTCTGAATACTTTCTTTGAATACTTCAGAAAGCTAATAACGATAAAAGTGAAAATATTGTAGTCCTTATTTTCAAGGATTTCATTCAAGTCAACATTAAATAAACATGATACACATGCTCCATAATCATTAAGAAATAAGAGTATTCAAATTTCATTCTGTTAACACTACAAACATACAATGTTAATCTATCGAACCTAGTTCAAATTAGAAATTAATTTATAATTAAATTAAGATTTCATAAGTAAACCCTTAAAATAAGAAAATACTGCAACAGATTTACAGCAAAGAAAGCGATTTACTCTCTTTTTTACCTAACGGATTGAATAAGGTTATATCACAGTGTAATATACATTTCAAAGTACATTGAATATACGCAGTGTAATATACATGTAAGTACATTGAATGTATTAATGCAAATATTTAGTACATGAGATTGATCAAACACTACATTTTATAAACCAAAACACACAATGAACTTGCAATGACAATTTATCATAAAGCAGCAAACTTTGTTTTGAGGTTATTTATAGAGACAGTATCCATTACTGTAGAAATCAATTAGTCATGACAAATATCCTTACTAAGAAGTAATTAGTTAAATGAGTAGAATGTTAAGAAAAAGAAAGCACATTTTATTCCGAGTTTGTAAAATTTATCATTTTTAAAAAAATATAAACATTCTCAAATAATTTCTTTGTATAAAACTAATTTTATGGATCAATAACTTAATATTTCATCTTGTAAACTAAACTTCCCTTTTTCTTTATACTTTTCGAACCAAAACATGCATTGAACTCTAAATGACAATTTGCAAATTAGCAGCAAACTTTCTTTCAAGTTTATTTACAGACACAGTATATAATGAAACAGCAACCTATCGCACCCCCGGCAAGAAAAATGTCAACTCAAAATCGCAGAATTTGAGAAACATCAACTTAAAGGATACTATAAAGCTTATATTGAAATATTAAAAGCTTCTTTTAAATTTTAGGTAAGTATTTCTGGTAGTAACTTCGATTGTATTCTATTGAATAGTAATATAACAAGCTGGGGCACTTCATACATATTTTTCAATGACTTAACATCAAAATTTTTATATTTTGACTTGTGTCACTTTTATTGCCAGGGTGCAATATATTAGACAAATACCTTTCTTGAAGAATAATGGGTAAAAACCAAAGGTTAGTCAAGTTTCATTGTAGAAGGGCCACATTTGGTTAAGTTGCAATGGACATACACGAGGACAGTTACTGGCACAAGAGAAATGCATCCAGGGAGAAATCACATCTGCACAGCCTAGAATTTTTAAGTTGCTAGTGCAGCAGGGAAACCTACTGAGGCCCTTCCTATCCATTTAAGAGTAAATAATTAATTCAAAAACAGATATAAATGTTCATTATTTTCTAATTATATAAAACCAACTTTATCTGTTTCCCCAGCTAAACATCTGTCTGAAACAGAAAATTATTTTAACACTTTAAACACATATCACAATTAAATCATTTATCATACAAGTTGTAAACGCATCAATTCTACCAGATAACCAGTGTTATGTATAGTAACATAACTACCTGAATTTTTGTTGAATAAAAAAACAATTCAACTATGGCTATGCCTGCATCTTTATAGTCTTTTTATTCAGTCTAGGATTCCTGAACTCTAAAATAATTGTTGGTTATTTAATGTAGTTAAAAGCACTAATTTTTTTTCAGTCATCCTTTTCAAAACTTTTTGTTTCCTTCAAAACGTAAAAGTGTTTTTTGACTATGAAAGTCCATTCATACTACTTGAAAGTATGGAAACTAGTTACAAAATAACAAAAAAATTGAAATGCTAAATTAACTATATTAGACTTGTTTTGTTAGTTCTACTCAAGGTGGACGAATTAAAAGTTTGAATTCTAATATTTTAATTAATGACATAACATCTTTTAAATTTCAAACATTAAACACCACAAAAGTTGTCCACAAATGTAAAAAAAAATAATCTCATTCTTATTAAAAACATTTTTTTAGCAAGCTTACAAGCAGCTTGCAAATTTTCATTGTCAACATATTTCCAACAAAGTGTTTTTATCAGGATAAAAAAATTACAAAGACATATAATAAATGGATAATAATTCAAATACAAAATAGCTTAATGTGTACAAATATCACATTTACTGTTACAGCTAGAGAGCCAAGAAATAGAGTAAATTAGACTAGATATGTTTATATTTTTAAGTCTTAATTGTACCATCACAAAAAAAAATAGATACTTAATTACTCACATTAAAAAAACAACCTTAATCAATGACATGATTAATATATGAATTTACTTATATAATGTTGAGTCCAAATTTTCTAAACAGGAAAACTGAATACATTCGAAAAGTGTCAATAGAAATTACACTATAATTCTCATATGATATTCAGAACCCTCAAACTTGAAAAATATTTTTATATATATTGAATTCATGTCAATACATTTGTCTGAATTTAGGATGAATATAAATTTTATATCTTGCTGTATGATAATACAGTAAAATCTTACTAAAAGGGACCTCAAAGCAGAGAAATTCATATTCAACAATAATTATATATGAAAATAGTTTAGTCTCAAAACAAAATATTTTGAATTCAGCAATATTCATTTAAAAGTTTAAAATTAAACTTTTTTTAGAAAAATTATACATTAAAAAATGTAATACAATCAAACTCAGTTCTTTTTTAATGATGTGTGAATTTTAAGTAGCGTCAATGCTTCTGATAGACGATGTAAATTAACTAATTGAAAAAAGAAACAGGCTAATGTTACATCCTTTCAAAACAGTACAGCTGTCTTAAATGTCAGTATTAAACATTTGGCAAAGAAAGGTAAAAGATTCAATAAATATTTCTCACAAACAAAAGGAATAAAAGTTGGAACACTTTATCACACAAATAAAAATTAGCAGCATTAAAAGATAATTATACTACTGAGTTTGAACAAACTTTGACAAGATGCTTTTTAAATGCTTGTGAAATACCAGCATAATGTATCCCATCAATATCAGCTTAATTTAAAAAAATTGTAAACATTAATATTTAAAATACAAAACTAGTTCCGAGATCTCCATTGAACAGTTCATCATTTTAAACACCACATGAAATAAACAAAATAACGAAACATGCCCATTGAAAATAAAATGTTCAGGTTCTCATCACATCTTACATTAAGTTACTCTTTCAGACCATAGGAGTTTTAACATATTTCAAAACACTTTTGGCACTGACGAAAATAGGCAACTAATATAAATCTCAAATAAAATAAAAAACAGTTATATATTTGAGCAAATATTATGAATGAAACACATTTTTTAAGCCTCCAACATAAAACTAAATCAGAAAAAAAATATATATTTGTAAAAAGGTTTAAAAGTCAAACAATTTATTCTTGAGCAAATTTTGAGATAAAATACATAAAAGAGTAAACACAATAACAATCAATTCATCAATTTTTCAGCTGCTCAATTATTTAATTAAGGTGTTTCCATATAAAATTAAAGTGACTAAATTTCTTTTCATATTTTTCCACCTATTAGATATTTTAAAACCTGTTTTATAACACTGACAGACTATGACTAACAATTATACAGACACACAATCAGGACAAATCACATTCAATAAAACCAAAACAATACTAAAAAAACATCTAAGAAACACAAACAAAAATAAGTTTTGTTAAGCAAATTACAAACGCTAAGCTCCTAATCCAAAACTATTTACATGAAAGGTATTTTGCATTCATGTGGCAAAGCTCCTCTTCTAGGGTAGAAAATGTGTTTAATGGAATAATTTAACAGATTCGTGATATGGGACATATAAATATCAGAGTATCGAAAAAGTCGCCTAGAAAAATAAGTTGGATTGTGGTGGGTTCGAAAGATACTACCAAATTGCTTGTTGAACATTGATTTTGTGTGGAGACTGAAAAAAAAAAAGCACATAATGAATTAAAAATAACAATTTACACTACTCTTATAATACTTAAATCTTACATGACAGAAACCTTAATACACTGAGAGATCCAAACAATATTTTCTGAGAGCTTCTACAGCCTTCATTTATTGACCAGTGTATTTTAAAAATGTTTACATGTCAGTTTTGGTGAATAACCATAACCAGGCCTCATATTTCTAGGTTTTCACCTACTTAGTTTATTCAATCAATTTCAAATCAGTTAAAACATTTTTTTGATTGGGATGTCCTGGACAAAATATGTCAATTTTATAGCACCTAAAAATGCCTAATTTGAGGTTTATTACCTCAAATGACCCTAATAATGAGGTTATGACATTATAAAATTGTAAAATGGCTTTAGTCTCCAAGAGGGTTTGTAAAATTGACCAGTCTTTTTTGTATTCTTCAACTTCAAATGCATTTCAGGTAAGATTTTTTTTTCGATTAAGGATAGCCAAAAATCTTTTTATTATCAAAAATGGGAAGCCCTGTAAGTTTTATTATTTTGAATGATGTTATACATGTTAAAGCCCTAATGAATTAAAGTTTGGGCTTGTTCTCAATCCTTTTGTTCGTTTAAAACATTTTCCTGGTGAAAACAAACTTATTTAATGAACCAGTTTAGTGATTTTGTTTTGTTGCCTTTTGACATGATATACGCATGTTATAAACAGAGAACCAGGTTTCATGGTGCACAATATTTTGAGGCACTTTTACGTTAAGTCTCATGATTAGCTTGCATTCATTTGAAGGCATCCTTATTTTACTTTTGAGACCTGCTTTTTATTTATAACTTTTTTTTTTGGCAAAATACGCTTTTTTAAATTATGGATAGTTTTCTACAGAATAGCATAACCAGGCAATGGAATAATAATTTAAAGTAATGCAGTGGGAGATATTAATCGATAAACATGTGTAACAATCTAGAGAAATTTTATTAAAACCAATAAAAAATCTAAAATAGTGTTTAAAAACTTTAAAAAGCCTTCAAACCTAATTTGAGATTTGAAGACCAAAAAATCAGAAACCCATTTATAATACAGTAAAACCAAGTGGCACTACTACACCATAATTAATAGTAGTCAATGAATGCAGATTCTAAACACCAATTAGGAAATAATAAAACCTGCAATCTATATCAGGCTTTCTAGAGTAAAGAGTCCATTCTGAAAAACGCATCCTACAATATTCAAAGGTATGTTTTAACATAAAAATGACGCAAAGCCATCCAATTTCAAAAAGAAAAATTAGCTGATTACTGCATCACAATCCCTACCAAATATCTAAACACACAGTTCATTTCATTCTAGTTTGTTTTTCAATAAAACACTAGACTGCGACTCAATACCATTGACAAACCCTAAAATTCCATTGTTCCTTCTATGGTCCCCTATCACATTTCCTTAACTTTATAGCGACCAAGAAGTCCACATTTCTCGAAAGGCCACAAGACTTACAGACACATAGTAGATAGAAAATGCCCAACATAACATGCATAGTGCTGTGCCAGATGAAGATTCGCTTAACAACTTATTATTACCAGAGTTACCATGTATTAAATTCGAGTAGGGTTCATTGGTTGTTTGGGGAGTTCTATGGTACAAGGACAAATTCTTGGCCATGCTACACAAGACATACAATATCAGTAGGGTAACTTTTTTGTTGCAGTAAAAATGGAAAAAGTTGCATTTATTTTTGATGCACTAAAATCTAAAATAAAGTATTCGTAAAAAATAAAAAAATTCAAAATATATTGACAATTTTAGTTGTATACAACATTATTATAATAAATCATTAAATACAGAAAAACATTGAATGGCCGATCCTTGTCCAGTAATTTCTTTAACATTGAATAAATGCACCAGCCGCAGTCATTTAATGTGCTGCATCGGATAGCAGAAGTGCAAAATCCTTTCGCTCAACATTCAGAGATTCTAAAACGTCATCTACAAGACGAACAACATATTGATTATCTACACTCACCCTTCGCAAACTCTGTAGTCGATTGCGCAATTTCATCTGGATTATCAAGAGTGCCAACCAATGGTTTAAAGTACTCACTGCCATTTATTTCACTTTCGTCTGTTTGGACGAACACATTCTTTTCATGAACTTGTGTTTGATTCACAATACTTTGTTGTTGGCAAGATCAGACACATGTTATCAGAACAAGTGTCTGATCGAAGGGATGGTTCAGAGGGAAAAAATGAAATAGTAATTGCATATTAATTAATTTTAAGCTAAATTTTTAAAAGTTGCAGGTGGTTGCATTTATGCAAAAAGTTGCATTTATGTTGCAGTTACAATACATCCCATGAAGGAGGAATTTTGGTTTTAGTACTTTACATGCAGCATAGGACGTGTGAAAAAAAGTTGCATTTGCTGCAAAAAGTTGCCCTAAATATCAGGTAATAGACACACATGATGAAAGTATTACTGACACAGAATAGAGAAATAGCCATTGCGACATTCCCGGTAATGAGAAAACAGACTTGCTGGCTAAACATGGTTGCAACCTTCCAGTCTCTTATTGCCTTACCATACAACCAGGCATTTTCCACCATTGTAAGATCAGGTACATACGCTACGTATGATACATACACAAAACTCAAGAGATTGTTGCTAAGGGTAAAATCTGGGAAAACCTACAACGTAATCCGTTCCCTGAGACGGATCTTTGAGGCAAACTTCAGAATTTTAAACGGACATGATTATCTCCAAGGACATCTCCACCGGATTGGTGTGAAAGACATTCCTGACTGCCTTGTGTTCCACTGGAGAGACTGAATTTTAGCCACTTGACAGTTTGTGCTACTTTGTCCAACTCAAATTTCAATGTTCTACCTCTTGACAACAATATTTCAAAGGCTAGTTTTTATTGGGCTGCACGAAGGGAAATGATTAATACGACCCATTCCTCAACGTAATTTTAAAAATAAAATAATAAATACATCCAGGGAGGAATCAAACCTGCACCGCCCACAACTCGAAGGTTGCCAGTGCAGTGGACATACCCATAGAGCCACAATGGCTCTTGATAGTTAGGATCGAAAAAAACATTAAGAGTAGATAGCAATAGGAGAATTAGCATGGTTGGTTTGAGTTTTATGGCACAGGGTCCAAAGTTGGACAAGTTGAGCCAGTGAATTAGTACCAACTTCGTAACTACCACTTTTCTCTTGAGATATAAAGATGTATTTCATGAAGTTTTAAATTATTTGTCAAAATCTTTCACAGTGCCTAAGCACTGCAGGCAATATTTGTGATGAAAGTGGGTCAAATCCACATACATTAATTTCAAGGGAAGATGCCGAGTGAGGAAAAAGAAACAAACTTTTTAAGGGTGAATGTTGGCTGCACTATGCATTGATTCCTAATTTATTCATACGAAAGTGCATAAGCTGCATGTATCGCTTTAGTACAATCTAAATAAAGACGAAAAGAATAAATAGCATTACCGAAGTTGATCCCGTTCTGTCAAAAGATGCTCGATGATATCGCCTGCTTCTTCGTAATCCTAATGAAAATATTAATTTGCAGGTTAATAGATTATTAGATACATATTTGAAACTACAGATGATGCTTGAAACATTTAATTTTGTAATTATCATGGTAAATAGTGAATCCTCAGGCAGTGATATTCAACTTGTGTGGAAATCCTCGTTCGGTTTTGGTTTGTAAAACAATTTAAAATCAATGAATCTCCTATTTTATGGTTTAAACAGCTAAAATGTTTAGGTGGACAGTTTTGCCTTTGACAGCTTTAAAGGATATTTCAATTACTATCATTCATTTCGAGCCTTGCCAGCAATTTTCAATAACTTCCAGATTTAGGCAAACAGTAAAAACAAATCGAACATAATGAGTACTTTGTGACCCTAGCTTAACAATTCAGTTACTGCAGTTTTTTTAAACATATAATTCATACACATTTCTTTTCAAAAGATCAATATATTTCCAAATAAAATTTGATTGCATTAAAGTACACTTTAAACATATGGAGTTTCATAGGTGGTTTGAATAGCAGTGAGTTTAGGATAATTAAGCTTAAGATATTTTTATTAACCTTTTGACTACGGCTATAGATATAACTGGGGTTATTCTTTCTTGGCGCTGTTCTTATAATTTTTAAGGTACAATTGCTGTACTGGCCATAGGCTAAATTATTTCTGAGCGCGATCAAGGTATAACTGCTGTACCAGTCATAGTCTAAAGGTTAATATTGATTACGAATGAAATTGAATACATTTTCTTCTAAAATGGTTGAATGCCATCTATATACAAATACAGAGGCTGTTCACAAATTTTTTAGAAAATGTATATTGTATTCACAAAACTAAATTACATAAAATTCTTGTGTTTTAAATGTTCTATTTGATAGCCCTTATTCTGAACTATCTTTCGACACCATAATTTCCAGGATAATAATGCCTTTTGAAGTGTCAGAAGAGGTATTCTATACCATTCCTCCTGAACAGCTTTCCAGAGTCATGTAAGGGTTGTGGGACGACGTTCGGATAATGCAGATTTTAAAAGTCCGAAAGCACAAAAATCCATAGGTGATACATCGGGAGATTTAGTAGGAATATCAGTGAAGGGTATAGCCTTGATACCATTGTTTTGTTCCATTTCTTTTAGGAAATTTACAGTGGGATTTGATGTGTGACTGCTAGCTTTGTCTTGATGGAGTTCCACAGATTGATGGCACTGTGGGTAAAGTGATGGTATTTCATTCAGAAAAATTGGCAATAAAATATGTTCCTGATAGTATTTGGAGTTAATCTTGACATTTTTTCCACTCTCTTTATTTTTAACTTGACATTATATGAAAAACCAGCAAAAATCATGAATCCCTAATAAAAACTTTCTTTTGATTCTGTGAACCATGTACTTAAATTTTTTTCTGCCCTTTTATTATAATAAAAGGCTCTTTTTATGCTGCAATCATTTAAATACACCCATGATGCATCTATTCTGACAATTTTTTTTCCATTTTTCTTTGGATAAGTATTTTTCATATAGAATTCAACAGTGTGTCCTGCATTCAGCGTTACACTTTGGAAAAAGACGATGCACATTGCGTTTTTTTCGCTTTCTTAAGATTTAAATCAATGTTTATCATTTTGTTTACAGTGGACACTGAGCATTTTAATGATTTTGCAACTGTCCTTTGACTAGGGGGATTTTCATTTAACATTAAACAATGTACCTTTGCAATAGTCGAAGACGTACGTTTCTTCCTTGGATACTTGTTTGAAATTTTTGTCCCACTTGAGGCTCCAATTTGACTTTTTTTTTTCCTTTCTTGTTGACGATATTACAGGGTTCATACAGAATTTTGAATACAAAAATTAAGGAGTATCTAAGGAGTATTTAATGAGTTCTCTCAAAATTATTAAGGAGTCATAGAATATAAAAATTAAGGAGTATTTAACGAGTTCTATCGAAATTTTTAAGGACTCTTAGAAAGTTTATACACACATTTTCAAGTGCGAAAAATAAAAATGATTCAACACTTTAAGAACTAAGTTCCACTTAATACTACATTACTAATTACTCAAAACAATAAAATTATACTTTGATATTTCAACTTGACACAAGTTCCTTTTCCCCCCTGCTTGCTTGGAGCTGTTTTATCTAGGATCCTGCTGTAAACAGTTCTTATACAGTGAAATCTCAGTAATACGTTTCTCAGTTTAAATAATTTCTCTCAAATCCCAGCTAAAACTCACAATAATAGAAATCCAAGCATATTTCTTTTCAATTTACAGTATTTTTCAAAAAAGAATATCAATTAAATATTTTTAGGATGAAGTTATACACTACAAAGTCCCAAATCCGGAATTATCCAAAATCCGGTCATTTTGCGAACCGGCGTTTTTTTGGTTTACACACTTTTTTTACATTGTTCTGACAATTTGTCAAGAACAAAAAGTTAAACCTGGACCTAATTGATGAAATAACGCAAAATAACGGACATGTTCAAAGAAACTACCACACATAAAAATTAGAAGATTTGCAAGTAAAATTTGTTGCATTTTTTCAATAAGTTTTTTGTTCTTTTTGAAAATTATTCTTATTTATATATTTGCTATTTTACTATTGCAAACCCAAAATTAGCAGGTTTGGTTTTGTTAAAGGTTTTTTTTTGACAAAAAAGGCAAATAGTCTGAAATCCAGTGCAAAATCTGGAAAGTCCGAAATCTAAAAATGTCCAAAGTACGAAAAAGTCTAAAATTCGGAAAAATCCAAAAAATTTAAAAATAAAAAATCCAAAAGTTTGAAATCCAGAAAAGTCCAAAATCCAGAGTTCAAAATCCAGAAAAGTTCAAAATTCGGAAAAGTTTGAAATCCGGAAAAGTTCAAAACCCAAAAAAATTCAAAATCCGGAAAAGTTCAAAATCTAAAAAATATCAAAATTAAAAAAAGTTTAAAATTAAAAAAAGTTCAAAATTAAAAAAAGTTCGAAATTCGAAAAAGTTCGAAATGCGGATGAGTTTGAAATAAGGAAAAATTCGAAATACAGAAAAATTCGAAATACGAAAAAATTCGAAATACGGGACTTAACGAGATTTTTTACTGTATTCTACAAGTAAATACAAACGACAGATTTCAGATAGAAATGAATGAAATCCGCAATTATTTTTGTTATAAATGAATAGATAAATTATTTTTTAACTTCAAATATTCAAGTATGAAATAATCCACTTCGATTATAACAGATTACGATTTTCAATACATTCTCAATGCTATTCTTATATGAAGATTTAATGTTGAATTAAATTCAAAATAAATCAAATGCGATAATTTTTTGTCTACTTAATAAGTAAACAATTGCTTTCGCTAAAGAAATTCAAGAATTTGTAATAATCAACTTCGATGATAACAGATGGCGATTTTTCAATACGTTCGCAATGCTCCTTCAATATTTAACGATCATTGTTTACGATCTGTCAGCGACTGACATTCTAGAAGGGGGTCTTCCTTTTGTTCGACCCTATTGACCGTCAGTCGTAAATGCCACTCAAGGCTCTATCCCACAAGTTAGGTACGAGGGGTCGGACATGCATGTGGCAGTGATTCGCTACATGATGCCTCACTGATGATAGCCTTTTCTCGTGGGAAAATTTCAGACTTGCTGCCAATACACCGCGAGCAACGTGAAGTATCGTGTTCCAATTGAAACGGTACGTTTTTGAATCCATTATTTCGGTAGAACGTAGCGCATTTCGAAATTGAAACGGAGGGAAAAAATTAAGGAGTTTTTAAGGAGTAGCACTTAAAAATAAGGAGTTTTAAGAGTGCTTAAAAACGAAAATCCATTTTAAGGAGTTCTTAAGGAGTTTTTAAGGAGCGTGCGAACCCTGTATTACCTATAGACGCTTTAGATATCACAAAACCATGACTCTCACATCGTTTTTGGGTATAACGGAATATGAATATTTCTCTTCGGAAAGAGCATAAATATAGCCTTCGAACCACTGCTTCGTTAAAAACGCCATTTTGAATAAAAACAAACCTCTCAAGCCGCAGACGATAATTTTGACTTCCTCTGTAATTAACAAATAACTTGCAAAACATTTATTTTATAAATGTGTTCATTTAAATGTTATTTAAAATTAACCTTTATTATTAACTTTTTTTGTTTACCTCATACACACACTTTGCCCTATGATATATTTAAATTTGATATACTTTCTAATTATTAAAATTTATTAAATTTTGTAAAACAACATAAATCTTATTTACCTGCATTTCTTCAATTAAATGCTGCAGTGTTTGGAGCCAACCAACATCATGTCGAAACTCCTCAGTATTTAATATCTCTATTTCTCTCTACAAAAGAAAGGTTGAAATTATATAACAGTTTTAAATATTAACAAAAAATAACTTATTTTAACAAAGAATAATCAGATAGTAAAAATAAACAATTCTTTGATACGATGAACAGTTAATAACCAAGGCCTCAATAAGCAATTAAATATGGACTTAGTTAATTGAAAACTGCAACAGTTAAAAATGGAAGAGAAAGTAGGTATTCTATTACTATAACATATTTTATCATTCTTATCTCTACTATTATAAAATGAAGTTTGTGAGGTCTCTGTTTGGCATGTCCTGACGAATCTATGGCACTTACAATAGTGAAATTTGGCACACAGGTGGTATAAATTTTTTGCAATTTTACAGTCTAGCCCCAATTTTAAAATTTAATCTAGAACATTTTAAAATTAATTTAATGAAATTTTTAATTATTATTGTTGGTTTTCTCCAAAGGGCAACAGTCTCCGATCGGTATTAACTTAATCCGTATTTACTGTGTGTAAAGCCAGCCAATTACTGGATATCATTAAAAAATTTATTGCTTTTTTAAAAGCATATTAACATTTAGGTTTGTTTTTTAGAGTACGATAGTTTGGATTATCATTTTTAAAGCATATTAACTTTTAGTTTGGATTGTTTGGATATCTTTGTTAAAGTTAAGCGATATTTAATTTTGATCTTTTATGCACTTATTGGTTTGTTTCATTTATGCAATCTTTTGTTTGTTTCTGTAAAGTACTTCGGTTTTCGTATGGTCTTTACTGCACTCTGGTCTTTCGTATGGTCTTTACTGCACTAAGTTTGCATAAATGATCCAATCTTGAATTTGGATCATTTATGCAAACTAAGAACATTTCTTCTATGTAGTTCTACGCTTACAGGATGATAATACGCTCTTCGAATTTAAACGTTAAACTGAGAAGCAAAGACCTGTTCCATCAATTTATTGTCGACATGTATTCCGCGATTGGATCCGAAAGGGTGTTGTACATATGAATGAAGAGGACTCTGAGAGTGGAACTGTACGCACATTTGAGAGATGCATTGATGAACAATGGAAATGTTACTATACAAAAGCTGAAGGACACAGAAATTGCCATACTTTCAAAAAGATATCCAAACCAAAAGTTAAAGTTTATGCTTTTGTAAATTTATATGTTGCATAAATTATCAAAATTAAATATGCTATGCTTTCCAAAAGATACCCAAAAACAAAACGAAAAATATCAACAAAATTATGGCATTCTGATATAACAGCCTTTTTTAAATTACGGTCCACAATGTTTTGTTATACGGCCAAAAAGAATGCTGTTTTATGCTTCTGTTTAGTTTCAGCTTCTCCCTTTAGGCGGCGTTGCTACATTTTACCTCACAAAAATATGAGGAACAGAAAAAAATGTTAATTTCCAGAAGCCAATCTGAATTTGTGAGGCTGCAATTTGTTTCAGAGGAAGATGGAAATATGCAAATGTGTTATGTAACAGCCAATCACGGTTTCGTTTTGAGAAATATGCAAAGAAGGCAGTCTTGGATTTAAAGATCATTTTGTTAGTGACTCTAATGCTCTAACCATTCACAATGCTGGCTTCTTATACGACTGTCTTTGTTGTATATTGGAGGCTGTAAATTTAAAAAAAGACTGTTATAGCGAAATGCTGTAATTTTCGTGATCCAGTTCCAAAAATGAAGGAAGCACAGTAAAACGATACTTATACCATAGATTATGATAATCCAAACTAAAAGTTAACGCTAACTAAAAGTTAATATGCTTTTAAAAAAGCAATACAATTTTATAAAGGATATCCAGTAATCGGGCGGCTGCACACGCACAGTAAATACGGATTTAGTCAATACCACCTGAAGACTTGCCTTTCGGAAGAAAACAATAATAATTAAACATCTCATTAAATTAATTTTTAAATGTACTAGATTAAATTTTAAAATTCAGGGTGGACTATAAAATTGCAAAATATTCAGACTACCTGTGGGCCAAAATTCATTATTGTGAGTGCCATAGATTCATCAGGACACGCCGAACAGACAACACATGAACTTCATTTTATAATAGTCTAGACTCACTGTCAAAAGTTAAGCATGGAGAGATAAATGTTAGTTTCCAGAAGCCAATCTGAATTTAAGAGGCTGCAATTTGCTGCAGAGGTATTTGGAACTATGCAAATGTGTTGTGTACAGGGGTGAAAACAGTCAAATTGTAAAAAAGAGGAAAATATACACAGCGTTATTTTGGGCTACAAAAATAGCTGAATAAGAATACTATATTTGTGTACAGAACAGTGGTGCAGCCAGAAATTTTTTCTAAGGGGGGGTAGGCAAATTTTTAGTCTGATTAACTGCAAAATTTAGTCTGATCGAGGCAAATTTGTAGTCTGAACCCTATAAAGTCCACTAAAAACAATAACATTTGTCTTTGGAAGTAGGGAGGTTAACCCATAACCTCCCATGGCTGCGCCACTAGTACAAAATATGTGTTTATGATAAGCATGTATTTTTGCCTATTATTTAGCTTAAAAGCTCTACAAAGTCCACTATAAACAATGAAATTTGTCTTCGGAAAAGGGGGAGGGGGCACCTTACACGTAAACTCAAATTTTGTAAAAGAGAAAAATATCTTGGCAACTTTGTAAACAGTATAAATAAGTTGCATGAAGTTGAAAATGTTATTTTTATAAATATTTTCTAATATCACCAATTATTTACCACCAATAGTGAGATTTTTTTTTTAATAGTTGCAATTTTTCCAAAACCTTGATACAAAAATGAACAGGAAATAAAAATGCTGTTACAAAAGAATAAATCAAATAAATACTATTTTTATTAAATAGCATAAATTTTATATGGAAAAAAAAAATAAGTAGACACCAAAAACAAAATTGGTACAGCTTTAGTCTTCGTTTATAGCAGTGGCAACGGACTTGGCGCTTTTTTGGCGCACTTCTAGTAGTGAGTAATGACAGGTTAAGGTAACCCACATGCATAACGGTTATTGTGGATTTTAATACAACCTGGGCAAGTGGAAAGTTTAAAAATTTCATTTTGAATATTCCAGAAAGATCTTTCAAATTCCATTTAACTGTCGTTTGATTTCATTGGTTCATTGGAAATAATTATTTCCTTGGCGACTTAAGGCCCGGTGCACACATCCGATTTTTCAACGTGCCACCGAAGCCCAACTATGCACACCTAACCGTGAAATGACGCACAAACTCATTTCGCGCCATTTACGATGAATATTCTATCGAAGAAAACGCGTTTATTTCGCTTACTTGGTGTAAAAAAAATATTTTTTGAAACAGAATAGACGTTACTGGATACAACCATTTACTAATTATTATTTATATTCCATTTGTTTATGACAACAAGGTACTTCAGAACGGAGACTCATGTGCGGCGCCGTAAGGGAACTGCGGTACAAGTTGGACGTACGTCGCCCCAGCTGCTCTGGAGGCATGTGTGCACTGCATCATTGGATCTAATTTATCTCAGACCGCCATTGCGTTGCGGCAGCAGCGCCGCACGTTGAAACCGAATGTGTGCACCGGGCCTAAGAGCGTAAAAGGCAGGCCGTTTCCACCGCTATAAACATAGACAGAAGCTGTACCCCTGTGGTAAAAAATTTACAACCTATTTTCGAATATAAAATAACTTTTTTTTTCAAAATCGTTACATTTTCCCGTAAATATTCTTATTTTCTAATTAAATCAACTTTAAATCAAATAAACTTAAAATTAATAACTCGTATTATCCAAGAAACAATTTAACTTATTAAAACAATCATAAATATTGCCCTTAAAAGAAATTTTGAAAAATTCCGTTGCAAAAAATAGCTGCAGTCTATGTTTAAATTGGTGGCCACTGCCTTGGCACACTTCTAAAGTCGCCAAAGAAAGAAGTTTCAACGGATTTTGAAAGTACTTTCAAGAATATTCAAAATGAAAATTTAAACTTTTTGCTTGCCAAGGTTACCATAAAAGACGAAATAACCGAGCATCTTATTTTCTAGCTGAAAGAAAAATCACTTTAAAAGCTCATCAACTTAAAATATTTCATTTATACCTTTTCCACCGCATCATGACGTTTCACAGCCGCTAGATAACAGTTCCGCTTTTTTAGGAAATCATAGCTTTACCTACGACATATACAACAACGTACGCTAACTAGTTCAAAATCCAAGTTCTCCAGATTTGCCATTAAACTAATAAGCTTCTCACAAAGGATTCTTTTCAAAAAGGAATTTAGAAAACTTATCAGCTTGCAAAATTTAGGAGTGCAACAATCTTTTTTTGTGTGCTTTTAATCTATTTTATTTAAAATTGAAAATGACCTCAACATTTAAAAATATTTCTAATTTTTATATCTCCCTATTATCTGAGTAATTCGGGGTTAAAAGAAACTGCATTGCCCAAACCAACACATTTCATTGTTGTGTTAAAAATAAGATACACATTTAAGTTGTAAAATATTTTAAATATGAGACTCATTTTTTCTATGTTTTAAGTAAAAAAAGCACGTTTTCTTACTCCTCTTTCATCATTCAATTTTCTCAACTGCCTTTTTCAAAAACTTAAGCTTTTAATTTTTAGAAAATAGAGAATTACTCGGCATTGCAGTAAAATGTGTAAAACATGCATGTGTATACGATGGATTTTAGAAAAAATACAAGAATCAACAGAAATTCTACAATTTTTTATTAAAAATTTCAAAGAATTTAAAATCTGCGGAAAATTTAAATTGGTAATTTTTAATTCACGTCATACTAGAGCAACACAAGGGGTTGTTGACGAGGGTCTGGGATCAATTCCAATTGAGAGATCAGAGGTAATTTTTAATTAATGTCGTACTAGACAACACAACTTGCTATTGACGACAATCCGGAATCAATCCACTAAGGGACAGATCCAAGGTAATTTTTAATTAACATCGAACTACAACAATACAACATGCTATTGACGATGGTCCGGAATCAATCCCCTAAGGGAAAGATCTGAGGTAATTGGTCATTTTTTAATAACGTCGTACTAGAGCAACACAAGGTGCTATTGACGACCCTCCGGGATCAATCCTTTAAGGAAAATATCCAAGGCAATTCGGTAATTTTTAATTAACATACTCGAGCAACATAACTAGTTATTGACTACGGTTTGGGATCAATCCACATAGTGCTATTCGCAACATTGCGGGTAATAGGTAATTTTTAGTTATTGATTGGACACACCGATTGGTTAACGTCATACTAGAGCAACACTACAGACTATTGACGACGGTCCGGGATTGATCCCCTAAGGGAAAGATCCGAGGTAATTGGTAATTTTTTATTAATGTTGTACTACAGCTACATAACGTGCTATTGACAACCATCCATGATCAATCCCCAAAGGGAAAGATACGGGCACAACAGCACGTAATTTTGAACCACGGTCAGATTATAAGATAACACCCCACTCTCCAAGAGATTGTGACGTGACATCAATTGGATCTCTTTGCAATTCCAATTTGGCCGCATTTCACAATGACGAAGCCATCACAACATTGTCCATGGTGTTGATTTGCGAATCAAACCAAATGGGAATGTGTAGCAAACACCGGTGATTGGCAAACATTCACAATGGTAAACTAACCCCATGAAGTACAGCACAGGCAACGCCATGCTAGAAATAGAGTGGCTAGTAGGTAATAATTAGAAACAAAATTAAATAGTTAAGGAATCTTTATAAGCATTCTCTTCCAATGCAAATGATTCAGAATGATCTTGCAATAACCATCAGAATAAATGTATAAACTTACGTATTTGCCTCTACAATTTTATTTTTTATTCTAAATCATCATTTTTATCTAATTCTTGTGACTTAACATCAGTTGTAACAAGAAAAAATTCTAATTCCCAACAAACCAGTAAAAAATCTTTAATTGCTTGATTTCAGCAAATCTATTTTACAGTTATCTTCATTTTAAAAGGTATTGGAATGCAATCATTTAATATCTTAAAACAATGGCGGATCAGGGGAAATAGTGCCAAGAGAAAATACTGAAATTGTGCTCACAGGAAAACAACAGGCACTCATCTTTTAAACAATTTTACAACACACTTATCTTTAAAAAAACAAGCTGAACTTATTCAACTTTTTATTGAATTATGGCACTAGAAGAAATTATGTTTGTTCATTACTTGCTTTAACCTATACCAATTATTCAGCAATAAGATCAGTCAGCTTTTCAATTTATCTCCACAGTATCTCCTCCCTTGCATTACTAAGTAGTAATTACATTATTTTCACACTACTTACCCAAGTAGTAATATGGAATACAAAATTAGAGAATCACAAGAAATAAAAATTAATGGGATATAGAAACCCAATATTTATATGACAAATAAAATTTAATTAGTTTAAGAACTAGGTTAGAGAACATAAAGTATCAGCAGGACTGTATGCAGTCTGCTTACAAGTTCTTACTGTCAGCTCCTGAATAATAGCACCAGTTCTCCAGCCATGATTTAATGTCAAATCAGCCAAATCAGAGTAGATCTGATCTCCAAAGTACAATACAGAGTTGCCATACCAACCAGTCATGCGCTGTAGCTCTTTCAGATTTCCCTAATTCAAATAGAGATATTACTTGCAAAGAAATACATTTGAGTAAATTAAATATTTGAATCAATTCTGGATTTGTTTTTAAATTATTTTTTAAACATTTCATGAACAATTATTAGAAAACAAAATATTAAAGCCAATAGATTCATTTCAAAATTACAATAAAATTTTAAATTGCTACATTTTAAAAGTATTAATCTCATGATAAAAAGGAGAGTACTTCAAGGCATTTAATTTCAATGGCATACTTTCTGCTTTTCCTATATTACAAAAAAATATTCACATTAACATTATATTATAATCATTCTTTTATTTAATAACAGAATTATAATTACTATGACTATGAATGTTGGGAAAACATAAATATTACATATTTTCTTTGATTCAAGATCTATTTTGAGCTTCATACAATCACAACAGGACATATTACTTAAATCTATAATTCTGGATTCATTTTTATAACCCAGGAAAAATTCAGACAAATACAGTAACCAAAATAGCAGAATATTTATGTTGCACCTTGATGGTAGGGTACTTGCATACATTTCAGTGTCTTGATTTGAATATTTACTATACACATACCAACCAAAAATATAATTTATTTTTTACTATGCTCATGAAAACTAATCATGACATGTGGAATTCGATCAGCAATTATTTAAGAATGTAGAGTGTGTTGAGGAGCTGGTCCATGTTATTTGCAATTTTGTTTTGTCCTTAGTTTGTCTGAATTTTTCTCTAACAAGTGTTTGTATCCATATGTACAACTTAAAATGGGTACAATTAGTATATGGTATTAGCCTCTAGATTGGAAGTTTCCTGGTTCAAATCCGAGTCAGGGCATGGATGTTTGCAAGCGAATGGTGAAGAGGTGGCTGGTGCACTTTAAACCTGTCGTGGCCGAAAGTCCTCACGTTGGGTTGGTGTGGAAGTTTGGAGAGTGGGGTGCCAGTTCAGATGTTGTCTCGTCATCAGACCGTGCTACAAAATTACGTGGCGATATACCGAATGGCTTAGGCTGGGATGGTGGTAACTAATTGAATTTCATATCCAGTTTTGGAGGTCAACCAACCGTTATAGTGGTTAAGGTGTTAGCCTCTAGACCGGAAGGTTCCTGGTTTGAATCCGGGTCAGGGAATGGATATTTGTAAGCATATGGTGTAGAGGCGGCTGGTGCACCTTAAATCTGCTGTGGCCGAAAGTCCTCACGTTGGGTTGTTGTGGAAGTATGAAAAGTGGGATGCCAGCTCAGGTGTTGCCTCGTCATCTGACCATTGTTCAAAATTACGCGATGGTACAACCAATGGCTTAGGCTAGGATGGTGGTAACTAGTTGAATATCCATTCTTGGGAAGGTTGAAAAATAACAGTAAAACCTACCATGCTATTTGGTCAGATGTTTTTTTTTCCTCTTAACAGAATCAAAAGGCAAAATTCCCATCTGGTAGACGGAGGGGACGTTTTTTATGCTTACAATTTTTGTGAAGTGACAGTTTTGTTTTGAATGCAATACTAAAAGATGGTAATTATAAAAATATAACAAACAAATAAAACTTTATTTCAAACTTACTTCAATATAAACGCATCCCTTGTCTAATGATGTAACCTTTTCCCAAAGCTGACTCTTGGTAGGTACATCGTAAATCCTAAAGGGCCTATTTTAGAAAAAAACACTTATAAGTCCACAAAACAAAATAAACAAATTTATCACAAATCGAAATTTTATTAGAGTACTTTATACAAGTCAGAATTCATTATTTTCATTGTTCTATATGGTTTTCAGATTGGGCAAATTTTATTGGCAAAATGTTAATAGAGTACAAAGTCCAAAATCCTGATTTTTTTTTCTCTCACTTTTTTCCGTCTTTCCGCCTTTTTCCTTCCTCAAATTTTAAAGAACAAGGTGTTCAACCTGGACCAAATTGATGGAACAACACAAAGAAATGGGACATGCTCAGAGTAAATACCACACAGAAAAAATAGTAGATTTGTAAGTAAAATTTGTTGTATTATATTAAAAGGTTTTTTCCTTTTAAAAAAATTTATTCCTATTTATATATCTGCTATTTGATCATTGCAAACATGTTCCTGATGTAAATAACGAGCAGACAAACTGCAGATAATCCTGAAAACTCCGAAATCTGGAATGGACGAGGTCCGGAGGATTCGGAATTTTGGACTTTCAACTGTAATGCAATCTAATCAGCAAAATCGAATTCAATTTTTTTGCATTTTTGAATTAATTTTATGTATTACTGACATCCATTTATGTATTTTTAGCATGAAATCAGTTGATGAGCAGAATCTATGACCAATAACTCATTAAAATTAAAGATATTTTAAGAGTTCCATACTTTTTTCATAAGTTTTACAAGCCCTGCACATCTTAAGACTTATATTAACTTTATCAGGCAAACCTCACTTAATGACTAATATCAGTTCCCATGCAAATCAGTCATTAAGCAAATGGGTTGATAAATGAGGAGCTGAATTTTTATTTACTATAAAGAAAAATTTTAAAGGAAACCAACTTGAAAGCTTTGCATTAATTTGTATATTTTCCATATTAGAGCCTAAAAATGCAATCTGCTATAATTATAAAATGATGTAACTTAAGTTAAAGTTCATTCATAAAGACAGATTGATATTTTGTTTTCACACACCAGGATGGACAGTGTCGATAAGTAGTGTTTTAAGGAGTTGGTTATTTTATATTTTATGGTGCAAGGAGCATATTTGGCCAAGCTGCACTAAACCTAACACAGCGTGAAATAAAAAATGTTGTGAAAGTGGAAAGAGGGTATGTATTTTAATTAAAGTCATACTGGAGCAACACAATGGGCTATTGACAACGGCCCAGGATCAATCCCCCCCCCTCCCGAGGGAAAATTCAAAGGACAACACCACATTATTTTGAACCGTGGTCAGCTGACTAAGTCACGCCTGAGGTGGCACCATTCTCCAAACTTCCACACATCCCCAAGGTGAGCACATCTGAGGCCAGGAGTGATTTAACATAAGGTTGCCAACATTTTCTGAGCAGCTTCAGGAGAATTCTCATAAAATTTCAGGAGTTTTGAGGTTGCACAGAAGTTTATAATGTGAAAATTTGGACAAAAATGAAAGACCAGCATATTTTTCTTTAATGTGTGTGTGTGTGGATATAAAGATTAAAAATTGCTTGTATACATAAAAGGTTTTATCCTTAAATTTTAGAAACAAACATTTAATACACAATTTCACCCAGCAAGTGAAATTTTTCCCCTTTTCATAAGAAAAAATATTGCATTCCTAATTGAAGAATCTGGTGAAAATTTCCCCTGTTAGTGGAAATTTTTCCCTTTACATGGGGGAAATTTCCCTGCATCAGCATGATTTCTGGAGTGAACCATACATTACATAGAGGTGCGGATTTCGTGTAAGTGGAAAATTTTCCCTTTTCATAGGGGAAATTTCCCTTTTCCCTGCATCGATGCGGTTTCCAAATTAAACCATACATTACACGGAGCTGTGGATTTTCGATGCTTTAACGGAGAAACTCAGGAAGTTTCATAGCACTTGCCAACTCTGTTAACATGCATCAGCCCCCTAGACACATGACAGTCTTTGGCTGAATTGGCACTCGCAACCTTCTGGTTGCTGATCTGAAACTCTTCCAATGAGGGAATAAAGAGGAAATGGAGTATTGAGATGAAAGTAGAAAAAGATCGCTTTGGCATCGCAGGAGCAAGAATCACGTTTTTAATGATTCAGGGGGTTATCCAGAACTTTGGCACCAAGAGTAATAACAGGAAAGCACAGGGTAATTGGTAATTTTTTTAATTAACGGCGTACTAGAGCAACACAACGGGCTATTGATGACGGTCCGAGATCATTCCCTTAAGGCAGTGGTCCCCAACCCCCGGGCGGGTACCGCTCCATGGATCAAATGGTACAGGGGCCGCCCAAGGAACATTAAATTATTTCCATTTTATTTACAGTGGTGTATTTCTCTCGGGTTTGTGCGGTTCTTATCTATGAAATGTCCACTCAAATTAGGAGGCGGTAAATCAGAACTTGAAATTTGTTTTGTTACTAGAGCTTCAATTATGATTTATGAATTCTGTATGTCTCTATTTTCCATTTTTGACAAATGTGACAACTGTTTTCAAGTTGGCAGACATGAAGGCGGCCTTAAAACTACGTTCGAGACAACAACTCTGTCGGTGTTCTGGATTAAAGTCATGGTGGAATACTCTGAGATTGCCACCACTGCACTTAAATTTCTATTGCCATTTCCGACGACCTATATGTGTGAAGAGAAGTTTTCTGCAGTGACAGCAACCAAAACAAAACAACGGAATAAACTGGATCTAAGCAACACACTTTGGGTGTCATTGTCTCCTTTTACCACCACATGGAACCGTCTCGTTGCAAAGAAACAAGCTCAGGGTTCTCATTGATTTAGCGTTCTAGTGAGTTAAAATGTTAAATCACTTTTTCATTTTTTGGTGTAACTGTATTTTATTTTGAAGGCATGTTTAAATAAAATTAAATTAAAATTATTAAAACAAAACAATCTAAAATATAAACAATCAACGCCTCCCCCCCCCTTCAACGGGCCACGTTAAAATTATCAAACGTTGATCTGGTTCGCGGTGATAAAAAGGTTGGGGAGCACTGCCTTAAGGGAAAGATCAGAGGACAACACCACGTCATTTCGAACCACGGTCAGATGACGAGGCAACAGCTGTGATCTGGCACCCCACTCTCCAAACCTTCCACACCCACCCAACGTGAGGACTTTCGGACACAACAGATTAAAGGTGCACCAGCTGCCTCTACACCCTACATTTACAAACATCCTTGCACTGACCCGGATACGAACCAGGAACCTTCCGATCTAGAGGCTAACACCTTAAGCACCAGACTGGTAGGTCGTCGGAATGCACAGGGTAAGCAAGGCACAGATCGCCAACAGTATCAGCAATGAGAACATTCCCGCATCTGATTTGTCGAGTTCAATTGTGGCGTCATGTGTCATCCTTTATTGAATTACATTTAATTGGGACCAGTGTAGGCATCGGTTCTTGTTTTGCCAGTGTGTGAGAAAATGTAGACTGAGGAAGGGGATTCCAAGTGTTGTGTAGTGGGACATTAAGTGAGAAGTGCCTGCATTCTAAGTTCTTTAAATCTCCAAATGACAACAGAATTTAACGCATTGAAAATTTTAAACTGAAAATATCAGAACAGTTTCTGAAAATTCACCATAATAACCACCTTCTTAGGCATTTACATATCACTTACCTGCTTTGATCGGTAAAAAACTTTGGTTTTCGTGCTTGAACGACAATTATATCAAAAAGTTCTGCCCATTTAGGACCTATCATGTACTTCATACCATTATCACTATAAAGAATAGAGATTAAAACAAATTTAAATAACACACAATAAAGGTAATTAATAACAGGTGTGGCATCGTGGGGTTAACATCTCAAGCATGAAAACTACATTTGTTTATGACTAATAAACTACAAAAGTAAAACTTAAAGAAATTAATATTGTAAAATTATGTATAAATACTTATAACACAGTCCAAAATTTGAAGTTACTTCCATATATGAAAGAAAATTAGTACAATACTTTGGAATGAGACTGTCTAGGGAAAAGGTATGCTAATATTGTCTACAAAGTCAAAGTTAGCAAAAGAATCTCTAAACACTATCAATCAGAAACCAATTAAGTTAGTGGATTTTAACTGGATAATATTCTTGAAAAATAATCCATTGGCATGAAAATTATTAGAAGATTCAAATATTTGAAGTAGAACCATAAGAAAAGGAAAACTTACACAAATTTAAACGGACTATTTGTAATTAAAAACATTTTCTTTCCAGCATCCTTAAGTCTGTACAGAAAAGAAGGCATTGAGGGATGCTTTTCAAGATATTGATCTGAAATATTTGGAACAAATTAATTATCAAAAAAAATCTCATTAGTAGGCCTTTTATCGCGACATTGAAAATATAAGTACAGTGGTGGAAAATCGTACATGCACATAAATAAACATCAGAATCGTTGTGTCGATCTAAACCCAACTTTCTCCCAATGATGCTAAAATAACACGCTATCATCAACACTAAAATAACACGAAATTTCACACCGGAAAACCATGAGATACTGATTAGGCAACTCAACGTGAAAATCGCAAAACCGATGTTAACATCGTATTATCATGATGTATCCCGCATGCACTATTAAAACATTTAACCGTAGATGCATCAAAAATCGTGACACCGGAAAGCCATGAGATACTGGTTTGGCAACTCAATGTGAAAATCGAGAAACCGATGTGACGATGTCGACCTCAAACCGGTTTTCCACGATGTATCGATACATCGCCCAGGCCTACTATTCATTAGAGATTAAAATAATCTTTGCTGAATAGAATTTGCTATAAATGTAACTATTAGTGAATTAGTTTTGAATCTAATTTGTGCAAACTCGAGTTTTCTTGCAAAAGTTCAAAATCTAACTTGGTCAAATTACATTAAAGCACTACTGCAACTCACTACGATGGCACACAATAATTCAAAGAATCTCTTAGTTTAGACGATTAAAAAAAAAATGTTTCAATGAAAACTAATCACATTTGAGAGTTTTACTGTTTTGAAAACATTCTTGCATAGAGAAATTACAACATTGGGTATGCAGAAAATACCCATGGGTAGGAGATACATGCATGGGCAAAGTGAAATTCTGATATAAGAACTTAGAACTATTTAACACTTTCACTGCCAATCTCTTACCAGCATGTGATGTGGCATCAATGCTAAAGAGTCAATAACACGCCAGCGTATGGTGTGATGTCTCAGTAGCTAATCACACGAGAAGAGCTACGCCTCAACATCTATTTTCCGCTTTAATTGGCATTATATGTTAGACCTTGGCGTGGAGTAAAGGTTAGACGCTAGTTGTAAAGGTATGTGGTTTCGAATTTAAAACTTTATAAGTTATTAGAAAAATATCATAATATGAGTTGTAGAGATGATAGTTCTGCAGGGCCTTCACACCCCAAGAAAAGAAAAATGCAGTCTAATAAGCCTCTAATAGATGATGAAATTGCAAATTTGTTTGTAAAGCTTTCGCCAATCTATTCTCGTATTAGCGTGGCTGGTATTGGCTTCTGGGAAAAACCCATTTCTACGGCGGGGCAATAACTATCAACGCAACCTATCAGCTTTAGCAACGAACATGTTAAATTACTTAACTCAAATGGGACTGAAAAAATTAATATATTTGGTAATACAAGTGATGACATCAAACAAAAAAAATCAACATATTCACATAGGATCTACAGTAAATTACTAGCATTTACAGTAATTGAGTTCAATTCATCTACTCTAAGCCACACATACATCGCTCATTGGAACATAGCAAAGCCTTTAAACAAATGTAGTGTATACAAAACGGCATTTGAGTTTTGGTTCTACCTTTATTTAGTTTCATTGATTTAAAACATGATCCAAGAAAATAGACACTTTCCTACACTAAGATACTCTTGGATAAACAACCTGGGTTTTCTGAATATTAAAGATCAAACTTAATAACTAAGGCTATATATATATTTTCAAGTGAAAATACAAATTAAATATAAAATTTCTCTCCACTGTTAAGTTATTTATTTTTCAAATTTCGCTCCAATTTAGGGCACTGAGATAAATAACAAAGCCAAAGTCCAAAATTGATTGAATTATCAACATCCAGTAAATCAGCATGTTCTGTCAAATTTTTACTTCTTGCAATATACATAATTAGTGTAATCACTTAGATAAATTTACATCAAAACCAGACTCATACTCCTGATGTAATTTTTGATACTCGAAGCATTATGAACAAATTCCACTTTATGACCTTCAGGGAGAATAATTCTAATTGTTTCAATGTTAACTTTAAATTAAATAGAGCAATGAAGGGCCACAGAATGTCAAATTTACCAATGGTAGCTTCATCTAGCATCTTATGCATCACAGGATGTATACTTTGCACAGCATTCTGAAATTTAAAAATTAATCAGTAAAAGATAAAACGTAGAGTATATTGACTACAAATAAACTTTACATTTTCTCCAGTAACTCCTTTGTACATCATAGTTTTTTGAGTACAAGAAAAAGCACGTTACTCAGTGAGATAGTGGGAGTCAATAAAAACTTTATTAGTAATAAATAACAAAAGCTGATTGTATGCTAAATTGCATTTTATTAAAAATTATGTAACCTACAAATTAAAAACAGAAATTGATAAGGTAAACCTTTTACACCCTTGACATAGCAGAATAGACTGTTAAATAGAAGGTTCACTAATACCCAATTCCATAGAGCAGATTAACGTGTATATTGAGATATCCTATACTGCATATAAATCGCAACCTAAAAATTCATCAGGGAACTAAAGCAATAAAGCCAAATGATAAATAGAATGGAGACTATTGTATGGGTATAGGAAAAACATTTTAATCATTGATTTAAAGTTACTGATATGAAGAAGGTTCAATTGCTGTAAAACCAAAGAATTTGCTTCAAGTGCTTACTGTTTATCTTGCAAATGTACAACTTTTTTGTACACTTCTGAAGCTTTATTACTAAAAATACAGCAACTTCTTGTAAATCATGCTTTGATGTATCACACATTTAGCTATATCGCTCGGTTTTGCTTGTCCTGCAAAATTTGATACACGGAAACAGAGAAATTCTGAAACTAGTCCCTTTGAAATTGACTGCCACTTGCTTTAAGCAGTTATTTTAACCTTTTCGCATAACTCTGCTCATACGATTGGAGATTGAGATTCATCAGTTGACACTGAAAGGACTTTAGGAAATCATAAATGACCTCTGTTCAAAGCATCTCTAAAGATGGCCCTTCTGCTTGCAGATAAAAATTGCACCGTTTTCACCAATAAAAATGCGAACAGTGTAAATAAAGATCACCCCACTGAACAGAACAATGGTGTGCATCAGCAGTGAAGGGTTCAACTGATTTTTAGACATTAACTGAAATGAATAAATCTTTAACCAACTGTTCTCCTTTCCAGCATTACCTCTTCCGAAAAAATCCAGTGTTGCAGTTTGTAAATTATAGGCTAGACAAACGTAAGAATGGGAAGTCGAAGCCTGAGGATCCAGTGAGAATATTAGTATTGAGATAGAATGTACCCTGTGAAAAATCTAAGTTGAATTGATAACAGATTCAGTGCAACATAAGAGCAGATTAATTTTTTTCATAAATACTTTACCAATTTTAAAATAGTTTTGCCATACATTTTGTATTTAACTTGTAAGTGTACATAATTTTCATCAAAAATGCACCAATTTTAATCTTTATATTATAAAAGGAATTGTTTGTCTGTTTGTTTATCTGTTTGTTTCATGCAGCAAAATTACGACGATTTTATGCCACTTACAGCAATGAGATTTGGCATACAGGTAGTCCACATTTTTTGCATTCATCTAGAAGATTTTTAAAAGAATTTAATAGTTTAATTCTCCATCGCTTTTTCAAACGCAGAGAACTTTTTCTACCCGTGTGACCTTGTAGTCAGGGTTTGGAAACATGTCAAATTTTTTTCCTCCACAAAACGCAGAGAAAATTTTTTTTTTTTTTCATTTTAGCTTTGATTTTGCGCGGACAATTAAATTTCCAGACAGACGATAAATCTTTTAACTGAAGTCAGTTCTTTTTTCTATCTCCTAGACCGTTGAAGATAGAGTAAAAATTTCAACGGATTTGAAATCGATGAAAATTTCAGTTTAGATTGATACTTAAAAATATGATTTTCATTAAATAAATAATTTTTCAATTGAATATATCTTCAACGGATTTGAAATCTGCGGAAAATTTTTCACCAGATTAATACCTTACATCACAGCGTAGCCCGTGTACGCAAACCAACCCCGGGCTAGCCACGCAGTGGCTAGTACTTTAATAAGTTTAACTCAACCCTGAGTTTAATGTGCTTTTCCTCTTCCCCCAAAAGCACAACATATCAAAGGGTGACAGAACAATGGAACAGCTTAAAACTTAAAAAATTGTTTACGTATTACAGCTCAGAACAAATTTCACATCTCCTGGACTATCATACTATGCTATCAGTTTACAAGTGAAATACTAGTCAATATTTTCAAGATGAATTTTTTTAGCTTTTTTAAACAAGAATGTGGTGATCTTTGGATTGATGAAGTCCACCGAGTTATTTCTAAGCATATGATGGTTAGATGTATTGAGAAACAAACTCAATGAGTAGAATTACACCCCTTTTCATGTTCTCACTACCATGTTTTTCGATTTAATGTTTTAATTGTAAGTAAACTGTAATTTTCACAAGAGTGCCACTTATCACTCTCATGGAGGGTAAGTAGTTAATTAATGTCGCACTGGAACAACGAAAAGGGGCTATTGGTGATGGTCCAAGATCAATCCTGAAGGGACAGATCAAGGACAATGGCTTGTAATTTTGAACTATAGTCTAATGACGAGATCACCAGGGCAGGCATTCCACTTTCTAAACTTCCACACCACGACAATGTGAGGACATTTGAGGCCACAACAGATTCAACGTGGACTAGTCCCAGGGTACATAATGTTCTTTGGCTGGACCGAGTTTTAAACTAGCAACCTTCCAGTTGCTAATCCGTTGCTCTTCCAATGGGGTGACTGCAGCCCCCTCGTGGCTAGTCGCCCAGTCTAGAACTCGGTTAGTTTAGTCTAGAATCGATGAGTGAATCTAGAACTGAGGCTAGTTTGTCCAGCTCTAACATGGTTCCCACACCTTTATTAAAAAAAAATTCAAGGACTTTTAAAAACTAAAAAAATATTTTTCAAGGACCTAAATTTTTTTTTATAACGACCTAAAACAAGGTGTACTCAAAAGTTGTCAATTAAAAAAGAAATGTGAAAAATATAAAAAAGACAATTTTTTACTCTATTTTTATACTACTGATAATCAAAAAAGAAAGCGTTTTCATCAATTTGGGTTATAATTTAGATTTTCTTTCTCATAGAACCTGTGATTTTTTTTGTTGCTAAGTGGGTCTTCTCATCTCAATGCTAACTATCAGGCTACTTGCACACCTATCGACTTTGGTCATGCGATAAAATATTGTGCAATATTTTATTTTGGTGACACGAAGAAGAGTATGGGTGCTTGCATCCTTTGTCCTTGCACAATCTCCATTTTGCTGACACTACAACAGACGGCTGTAATTGTTTATTGTGTTTGAAAAACAATTCAAAAGTTTTGACTGGGGAAAGAAACTTACACTAAAGAATACAAAAGCCATATCTTTGTGATCACTAAAGATAGAGTAAAAATTTCAACGGATTAAAAATCTGCAGAAAATTTTACACATAAAAACTATCTTAAATGTAATTTTCTTAAAACTTTTTTTTTAATTGTAACTTTTATATTTTTGAAATAAAAATTTGGCTTTATTTCTTTGGTCGCGTGCCAGATTTCCAATGACATCCTGACTGCTAAAGCTACGGTTTCCAAAGATAGGGGTGCTGTTATCTAGCAACTGTGATACGTCACGATGCGGCAGGCATAACAAGGCGGCAGTCTTAACTGAGACTAGAGGTGTCAACTTAGACGGACAGAATATGGTGGACAATGGATGATCTAGAAGTAGCATTATTAGTATATCATGTGGTGTCAAAGCGCAAAATACAGGTTTCATTCAGTATGACGCTCAAATGCCCCACATAGTACTAGTCTGGACAAGTTCCATTGCAAGACGAATTACACAATTACGTACTACTTTTAAAAAATCAAGTACTTTCGAGGACTTTTTACCAAGCTCCGTAATTTTCAAAGACTTTTAAGGGCCCCTAGTTGGGGGAAAAAAATTCAAGGACTTTTAAGGACCGTGGGAACCCTGTGTAAGTTGGTAGGACAATGATTGATTTTTTTTTTATGGCGCAAGGGCAAGGTTTGGTCAAGCTGTGCCAAACTATCGGTAACTACAAATAAGTTTTTTTGTAGGTCCAACAAGGGTCTGTTGAGCAAACAAGCAACAGCATATCCACCATCCTCATTGGGAAGGGGTAGTACCAGTGTGTGAAGTCAGTGTTAGAAGATTCCCTTCTGGGTTTTGGGCTCATTTCACTGACAGTTTGTGAAGAGTCAAGAGAGAATTTAAAAAAAAACTTAAGCAAGTACTTTTAAGAATTGTATGAACCCTTAATACCATGGAGAGACTCACACATAAGCCAATAATTAAAAAAGAAAAGTACTCACTTGTATATCATAAGATAAAATTTCTGGGTGATAAGCAATATTATTCTTTTCAAAATATTCTGTAACATTTGATAAAAGGCATATCTCAGGAACTGAAAATAGATCATTTAGTTGCTTCATTCGAGTAGTCTGAAAAAGAGATAAGAGTTTAATAGCTTATCTGGCTATTAATGACTAAGAAATTTCAAGAGCTATTTTTAATAACACAATAATTGATACGTCAACTATAAAGTTGATGCGAAATATTTTCAATTGTGAACACATGTCCACAAAAGAAAAATGGGGCAAAGCATTCAATTTTTGGATATTGCATACATATTTAAATAAAATCGTTTTTGACAGCAGTTTAATAAAAATATCTGTAAAAATTAATGATAATGCTCCATCTCTGCATGGGTAACCTTAATAGTAAAATCATACCTGCTAACACGTTACCTTTGGAAAAAGTAAAAAATTTTATGGGCTGATGACATGCAGGCCCATGATGTTACATTTCAAAGCACTCTTTTATCCCAAAAATAATCATTATTTTGTATTTTACTATATTTTGTATGTTTATAGTGGCTGATTTAACTGTTTTCAAAAAATGATGTACCTAACCTAATTTTTTAGGAGATTGGAACTATGAACATTAACATTGAATGTTTGACAACCTTGATATTAGTTTCTTTTGTTCATGTCCTGAAATTTAAATGATCTGGTTTATACAGACTGAACCCTACTTGGAAATCTGATTTTCCCTTTCTTGCAATGTTGTAGATTGTATGCACTGTTCGAATCGCTTGACTTTGATAATCTTACTCGAGTTAAATCAATTCACAAAACGTCCTATACATTTGCACCTATCTCTGATAAAAGCCATTTCTTTTCCTGAATGCTTGTCATTTAACAGAAGGGTAAAGTCCAATAAAAGAGCTAATAAAATCTTGAACTTATCTTCCTACAATCTTTAATAGCATTTTCTTCAGCATGGCATACAAAATTGTTCTTTTTATGAGACATGTTAGCTGAACCAATCTGGACTTACTGACACTGCTATCATAAAATAAAAATCCTTTATAGTTTGAAACAATTCAACTCAGTGATGGTGTAATGTCTTGGTGACACTTTGTGACAAATTTTTACAATTATTTATGTTTTTAATTGTAGACTTGTGGCTTTAGTTGCTATGCGGGAATTACTTCTTACCATTTGAACACAAAACTTTGTGTTAATTTTGAATTAGTCATCCAAAATTTCCACCTGAAAATAATTGACAAGCTAAGTAGAATGCAAGTTACACTAATTCATTCTGCAAAAATTGGACTTTTTAAGGATTTAAATTGAAATTTCCAAATTAAATGTTTAACAGTGCATGGGAATATGGTTTTAGTCACAGAAAAAATAAGTATTTGTTGGTTTAAATAAAAATTCAAAGAATTTCTTTTTTAAGTAGAATATGTCTTTCCTTTCGAAGCAGGGAAAAGACGCTTTTTTTATATCATAAAAGGTAATCACTGAAAGTTTAATAACTTTTTTTAAAAAAAGGTTACATAAATGAACGATGTCCCGTTCAATAGAGCATTAAACAAAGAATGTTATAAATGCTCATGCATAATAAACACCAGAAGAATTCAAGAAGAAAATGTCAACAGGAAGTAAGATCAAGAGATAGGGAGTCCAAGAAGATTTGTACATCCGATGCTGAGTGGCAATGGGCTCGGAGAGAATTTTTGAAAGCATAGGTCTCGCACCTTCAATGTGAACAAATGCCTGATACGAGTGCGTTAAATACCTACACCACTCAGTTCGAAGCATAAAGCATATCTGATTATATAAACGTTTCAAAATTGAACAATGGAGTTTTACCCATAATGGTTGGTAATGAGCCACAACCTTCAACATCAACAGCGAGTGCACCAATTATAATATATGTGCAGAGCAATGAACATCTGATCTGTGAAATTAAAACAGCCTAGTACTAATTTCTTTCACTCCTATGCACCATATGGCTCCCCTGGCGCATTATACATCTTAAACCTAGCAACTGAGTCCTACCACAGCCCCATCCATTTTTTTTTTCTTCACATTTTAAGACAAGGAATGGTGAAACCACTCATTTTGATGTACGAATTTCAACGTCTAATTCAATCTTGTTTAATCAGAAACATTTAATTTTGTTGAATACTTGATTTTTTGCTCTATGGTAGTAGCTGTCAATTGTAAAACACAATCCTGCAATAGTGAGTTTGCACAAATTTTTGACTGAAACTTGTTATCTGTGAACTAAAAATGTAACTAACATTTTAACATGGCTGTTGGCAATTCTATAATTACACAAAACTAAAACATTAACATTGAAATGGAAAATTTATTTTCGGTTGTAGACTAGTACATAATGTTGTGTTTACCTATGTTGAAGACCATAGTACAGAATGGTTCCAAGTGGAACTGAACTCATACTACTTGGCACATCCATAAATACACATTGGATCTTTTGAAAACAAAATGTAAGATTTGTTTTTGAAATATCACGCCATCTTTGAGTAAGTCTGTAGAAGCATACAACATAGCCAAAATCCAGATATAGCCAAACCATACAAGTTGGCAAATATGACAATCCAATCAGATCAAGTGTTGAAACCGATCATTAAGAAATTTAGACAAAACATTAATTGAAATTTTAAGATAACATAAAAAGAAGAGTATTACTTCTGTAGAGGAGCCTCTAATCATTTCTTGAGGAATATACGAGCCTCCATAAATTGAAATTACCTCTTCTTCACTTAAAGGTGTCATTCCCCTATTAAATGATAGACCATTTAATACAAATAGTGCAATTTGAATAAATATGCCAAGTATAAAATCAAAAACTATACAGCTCTACATATATTTTATTCAAATCCAAAAGAAACACAAGCCTTGTTGCAAGCAAAACAATAAAATCAAACCAGATACTAACCTATAAACGCTTTCAAATTGAATTTGATGGAATGAATCTATCTTCATCAGAAGACCCTATAATTTTAAAATATGTATAAAAATACATGTTGTCAAATGATTAACACAAAACTTTTAATATAGCACTAAAATTATTTTTCATTTAATACAGTGCTCCCCAACCTTTTTATTGACACGGACCGGATCAACGTTTGATAATTTTCACGCGGCCCGCTGGGGGGGATACGTTGATTGTTTATATTTCAGATTGTTTTGATTTAATAATATTAATTTAATTGGATTTAAACATGCCTTCAAAATAAAATACAGTTACACCAAATAATGAATATAATGTGATTTAACATTTTAACTCACTAGAACGCTAAATCAATAAAATAGTTTCACAACCACAAAAAACCCATGAAGCGTTCGAACTCTTTTAAAAGCAAAGACAGGTGATCGTGCATCAACTAGGAGAATGAATGTTTAGGCTTAGTCTCGCCTAAAATACCCGATAATGTCTGAAACATGTCCAAAATGCCTCTGTTCACGCGCCGTCTCAACAACTTCAGGTTGGATTTAAATGCAGCTACTTTGTCTGTCAACTTGAAAACAGTTGTCACATTTGTCAAAATTAGAAAATAGAGACATACAGAATTCAGAAATCATAATTGAAGCTCTAGTAACCGAACAAATTTCAAGTTCTGATTTACCGCCTCCTAATTTGAGTGGACATTTCATAGATAAGAACCGCACAAACCCGAGATAAATACACCAAAGTAAATAAAATGGAAATAATTTAATTCTTCTTGGATGGCCCGGTACCATTTGATCCACGGACCGGTACCGGCCCGGGGGTTGGGGACCACTGATTTAATAAACTGAGAGTATTATTTTGAATAAGAGTTGGAGTGTTTGCTGAAAAATTAGTAATGATAAAAACCTGATAGAAATGTCAAAATCTAGCAAAATCAAAAATGCATTAAATGACACATACTACATAATTATTCTTATTGTATAACAATAAAATGTGTTCATCTTTTTACAAAGTATTGATAATTTGTTTATAAATATAAAAATAAATTAATCTCAATGTTGTACAGGGAAAGAATCGATTTCACCATTAGATGTAAAATTATTCTTAAAAACTATTCGTAAAGCTGTTTAAGAGGCTGATTAAAATAAATTATTTTGAGAATTAAGAATGCGCAGAAATTATAACGTTGGTTCTTCTTAAGAAGCATTTAAAGCTATTAGATTTGTCCCACAAATTGACAATTCTGCTTTGAAACAAGTGACCTTTTCACACACAAAGCTGGGTTTTTTTTTTTTCCCCCATTTTGAATAAGCAGTTTCCATCTTACTTTTTGCATATCATAATGCAGTCCACGAATTGCAAAACCAGGTTGGTAATCAAGTTGACGAATTTCAGCAGGATACTGCAAAGAAAAATTGTGTATAAAAAAATAATCCTATTACAAACAATACTAGAAATATCAATGACTTGCACAGTAAAGGTCTAGCTGCAGCAATCAAATATACATTTCAAATATTTAAAAATAAAACAAAAACATATGCAATAAATATATGCTAAAAACTAATAAATTTTTCTTTTGAATAAAATGCCCTCAGCATCACACAACATATATCCATACATACAAAAACATGCAATAAATATATGCTCTAAAACCTAATACATTTTCCTTTTGAATAAAATGCCCTCAGCATCATACAACATATATAAAAACAAGAATTAATGAGTTTAGAAACAGTAGGAATCATAAATGTGATAAAATTGAATATTTAATACATATTTTAAGAAACTACAGTACTTTTTCTCCCCTAAATTGCTTGGTTAGCAGAGATACGACAGCTTGGTGAACTTTGATAGTCAAACCATCTCAGATTTAACCTATTCTTCCACTAACCTTTCAATAAAAAATAAAAATGCTGTTTGCAGTCATACTTGGATAATATGGTAGGTATTTTAATTAAAGTCGCACAGAAGCAAGACAATGGGCTATTGGCAATGGTCCACGATCAAACCCAAAGGGCAAAACATAATTTTTAACCATGGTCAGATGACGAGGTAACACCTGGAGTTGGCACCCCTTTCCAAACTTCTGCTTCATGGACATTTGAGGGCATGATAGAATTAATATTCACCAGCCTCCTTTGCACATGATGGCCTTTGGTTGGAATTGAACTTGCAACCCTCCAAATGCAAATCCGTAACTCTACGAAGCAGGCTACCGCGGCCCCTGTTGTACCATAAATTATGTTTTCAAGCATTGACTGAGTATATGTTATTTCGTCTCTCCAATAAAACACAGGGATTGTCAATAATCACATCAATTAACATCTGACCTTTCATGAATAAACTGTCACTGGTAGGAAATGTATGACTTTATTCAGAAAGATCAAAATAATATTTTAGTGCCTTTCTTGAAAAATGATGGTAATGTTAATTTTTAATTAATCTCGTACTAGAGCAACACAACAGGCTATTGGTTTTTAGGCCATAAAAGGTCAAAATGTCTGATGTACATAGCAAAAATGTTATTTTTTATTGCCCTCAGTTACACTATAAATAGCATATAATTTACTGAGTGTGTGTGTAATGATATCTGCGATATTGCAAAGGTCCTGGCTCCTAAAATTCTTTATTCTTGTCATCCCCTGGTTTAATATATCTTATATTGAGGAGTGTTTATTACTTGGACCATTTGAATTTTTCTTTTCAAATGAAATACTAGCAAAAATTAAACTTCCCAATTTGAGATTTAGCAACAGTAAAGTACTTAAAAGCAAAATGTTTCAATAAGTTGACAAAACCTTGTTTGTTTGTCTAGACCCTTTACAAGTAAAATTTAGAAGAAATGACTGAATAAAGACAAATCAATATATTGACTCAAGATTTCATACTTTAAAAACATGGAACCAGTTTGCCTTACAAATGAACATAAAATATTTTCTCACCCTAAATTTATTGATAAGCCAATCTCGACCAAGGTCATAAATCAAATAATGCAATGATTCTTTATAAACAGCTAGGGTATAATCATAATCAAAACCATAGACTTCAACATCTGACAGATCTAATTCATTATTTGCAAAAACTCCCAATGGATTAACATCAGGTGGAGGCAAATCACCTAGAAAAGATTAATAATCCAGTTATGACATTATTAAACTCAAAAAGTTATGTAATAATATATTATTGCATAATTCATAGGTTTTAGGCAAGAAATATAGTCAGTATATAACCAAATTCATTCTTGTGTTCGGAAACAAATAACTCTTTTATGACAATAACAAATTCATAAGTTAATATAGATATAATAAATTTTTGCATCAGCTCAATAGTTCACTCAAAAATTCAGTTACTAATTAGTTCCATTGATGCGATTACTATGTACTGCAATAAAAAAAATAAAGAACTGTTGCAGCTGAGTTTTTCCAGCACACAGACATTTCCCTTTCTGTTTACCTTCATAAGCTTGTTTAGCAACATAATATTTTTCTAACAGGGTGTCTTTCCCAGTAGCTTTACTTCCTGTGCTTCGACTGAAATGTAACAAGTTCTGCTTAAAAGTATTCTTTGAGCGTAATACTGACTCTTTAATTAAATTCCTGCGTGCTGAGAGATTCAGAAACGTCCGTAACATAGCTGAAGAATTCATAATTACAAATACTGTACTATCTAACTCCTTCAACCAGCTTAAACCCTCAAAATTCCCAGGCAGAAATCTGCAGGCAAACAAACAAATCGTAACCTTTAAACATGTTGCCAATTACAAGTTTTGAAATAGTCAGTCGTACTGGAACAATACAACGTGACCAGAATTGAATTAAATCTGAAAGTTGCTAGTTGAAATACAAATTGTTGATTTTAAGAACTTTTGAAATTTCTACAGAATAATTTGAGTGTAGAGGCTTTGAAATGAAAATAATATTCCTTAAAGAATAAAAACAAAGTGGTTTTCAATTTTTATGTGTTAATAAATGGCAACAATAGTTTTTATGATTAAAAAAAATGAAATATAAATAAATAAAAGTTTTTATTATCGTGTGTGGCAGTGGCGGTTTTGATTAATGAATTAAGCGGTCAAATCTAGTAAGTTCTCTATTATACATTTTTTCTTCCTAAGTTTTGTTTTATATGCTTTATATTGTATTGGTATTTAAGTGATCATATTTTGTTTCTTCATTGTTTAGATTGAACGAGTAATATATTGATGCTAAAGTTTCTTGTGAATATTTCAAGATCTACTTCAAACTTTGGTTTGTTTTAATTTCTGATCAATCTTTGGTAAAAATTCGCAAAGAATGGTTGATTTATTTTTTGTTTTGTTCAAAAAAATTCTTGGCCCGAGTTACAGGCCGCCAAAGATGGCGCCATTTCTGACTTTCGATTTTCGACAGAATTTTGTACTATCTCTTAAACGGTTCAAGATTTTTAGTTCTTGTTTTGTTTTTTATTTGAAAGATAATATTTCTCTGATTAAAATTGTATCTGTTTGGAAATATGTACCCATGTTCTCTTGCTGTAGCCTTCTGAATTTGTTTTGTTTTTAATCCAAAAATAAGTTTATTTCTAAAATGCCAATCTCAAAATTTTTGATTTATTGACTGTTGATTAGTACTATAGAGTATTACATGCCGTTTCATCGAATTTCCCCACAACATCCTTGGTCACATAGCCTGATGCTAAGGAATTTGATATAGGACAGTGTTCGACAAGTATTAGAAGTTGCTAGAGCAATGCCATAGGATGTCCTGACAAACATCTACTGGATGAGTTGAAATTACTCCAAAGTGAATTTGAGGAAGAAGGATCTAGAATGAATCCTATCAATGTTTACTGGACCAGTTCTTCAGACTGCGAGACATTAGTGGTGTGGATCCTAAATACCCAGTTGTGTCAAAGCTAGTGAAGGCTGCTCTGTCATCTTCTCATGGTAGTGCTGACGTTGAACGTGACTTCTCAGCCTCAGGAAAAACTTTGACTGGAGACGGAGCATCAATGTCAGAACGCACACTCAATGCATTGATGACGGTCAAAAGTAGCTTGGCAAATTTTGACTATCAACCTTATTTGGTGCCAATCACATCAAAGCTAATGGATATGGAAAGGGTTGCATATAAAGCCTACAATGCCTATTTAGAATATTTAAACGTAAAGTACAAGAGAAATTAGAGAAGGTCAGGAAAGAAAAAGATAGACTGGAAGCAGAGAAAAAAAAAAGTAAAGCAGCTGGCAAAGAAAAAAAGGTGATAGAAGAACGAAAACTTAAAATTATGCATGAGGATGGGCAGTGGTCAAGGAAAGGGGCTTGTTGTAAACTTTATGCTACCACACGGACAGGCTGCTGGATATAGATTTCCAGCTGCAAGACAGCAACACCGCCACCAGTGCTCACTTCCAATTCGCGATGTTTTAAAAATTGTGGGTGTCCCAGTTCCTATTGATTCAACAGGAAGGTATCACTCAATATCAAAGGAAGATACTGATGCTGTTGAACAAATTTTTAGTTCATTGAATTGCTAATTTCAGTTCTAAGCAGAAGTCACAAAATATATTTTGGAAGCTTTAATCTATTTTAAAAGCTGAATCTGTTACTTAACTTGATTAAAAATTTAAATGACATGTCAAATAAGAAGATTTTGATTTCACGAAACCAATTGCGAGTATGTCCTAATGGAAACTGGGGTGGAGTGGTAGCATCCGCAACGTTAGGCCGCCAAAGCGATTGTTTACGCCAAATCAAGATGGCGGCCGATGTAAGCAATTCCAAGATGGCCGCCATATACAACGTGAACCTTTGCATACACTGCATAAATAATAATAATTTGTTTAAAAATTAAGAAAAAAGCAATATAAATTTCACTTGAAAATTTTCTAATATTTCAGTCTGGTTTTCTCCGAACATGTACGCAATTTTGCGTCAATTTCATCCTTGTTTTGTCACTTAAAAAAAAATATTAAATAAAAAAATTATAATTGTTAAAAAAAAAATAATAATAATAAAAAAAAAACGTGATTTTTTTAAAACGTCCGGATTTTTATCAATTTTGAATTGGAAACTTTGCAATGCATAGAAAATTCAAAACAAGAAATCTTTTTTTAATAAGGTAGTTCTTTTCTGTGATCATAATCCACACAAAGGTTTTTGATGAGAAACCAAAAATCTAAAAATTCTTCTGCTATCCATAAGTGTGAAAAAATATTTGTTCACAATTTTTCTAGCAATAAGCATTATGTGAGCAACTCAATGGGGATATTCCAGGTTATAGAGCCATATATGGAAAAGCAAGACAAATATTTTTATTGTAACGACTTTACAAGAGGAAATTGTTTTTTAGAGAAGTCAAAGCGTATTGCGCTTAAGGTTTCGATGCGTTTAATCCAGTATACCAGGAGAAATTTGTTTGTAGATAAGTCACAGCGTATAACGCGCGATCCCCGCCTGCCGGCTACCTCGCCGCCCCTCCGGGGCCGGCGAGGACCTTTCACCGTTGGCTTCCATACGTATAAGTCACCGTATTGGGTGCCCACCCAAGCATAGTCCAGTGTTTGTAATATAACCAAAAGCTAAACAAAAATCAAACTTACCCTCATAGCCGGGTCCTTGAAATTCTGACAATGGTTAACAGTCATATGCTCGAATCGATAACCCTTGAACTCTTTGTCCTTCGGGTATTGATACCAGCATATGACTTCCAATAGTCAGAAATTTTTGTAGTTCCTTGCAAAATTCAGCTCTGAATTACCTCAGCCAAAACTTTCTGGTTCCTATTTTTCACCTCAACCATAAAACATTTATCCGTCCCTCGTTCAAGTCCTCCAAACACCCATTTACCCTCCAATTTCTTACTCCTGTTATACTTTCTTTTGCCAAATTTTTGTCCTATCTTTCTACATTTCCACTCCTACCTATCACCAGCATCCTTTCTCAATGTTAAAATCATATCATTCTCACATGAAAGACATTTCACCTTCTTCCCAATCAAGCTACTACATGTTTGCAAAAAAAAAAAAAACATTTTCTAACGTTTAATAACACTATCCACTGCTATATCAAATCAACTAAGGGGAAATGAGCAACCAAAAGAGGAAAAAAATTCTAAATTCTAATCTGCAATTTCAAAAATCAAATTTAATCCAAATTTTTTTTCGAAATTTTAATTGAAATTTAAATAAAGTGACAAATTTAAAAAATTGTAACTTACAATCTGCTTTCCAAACTTATCCTAAAAATTTTGAAAATTAATAAAACAAGTCGATTTTATAAATCAAGAGCAAAATTCATATGCACCCAACAATTTCAAAGACTGTCTAAATTTTAATTCCATTCTACATTAAAAATAAAAGTGGAAAAGCGTATTTTCTTCCTTAACCAATCATGAGACCCGTTTATTATCGTCAGGAGAAAATATCTAGGGTTGCCTTAAAACCAAGAAAACGGGAAGGTTACCACAATTGGCAATACATCGCTCGAAAGTTGTAACGTATCGGATACTACATACCATCCGAAACTGGTTTAAAGTATGGCTAAATTTTCAATTTTTTTTATAAAACCTGTTAAACTCAAAAGTGGATGTTCTCCTTTTCAGGGAATGTTGTACTCTATGGTACTGATAAACTGTCAAAAAATCAAACATTTTAAGATTGGCCCTTATTTTTTTTGGGGGGGGGGTTATTTTTGGTTTTACAAAAAAATTTAGAAGGCTGCTGCAAGAGAACTTGTACACATATTTCCAAATGACGTTTTTCATTTTAATCAGAAAAATATCTTTCAAATAAAAAAACCGCAACCAAGTATCTTAAACTGTTCTAGAGATAGAGTGTTTTGAACTTTTGCTGAAAATAGCTAGTGAGAAATGGTGCCGAGGCCTCATGTTTGGCAATAATATCTCAGGCCAGGAATTTTTTTTAAACACAAAAAAAAATATGCGATAAGTGTCAAAACGCTAAATTCAAAAACAACTGAGACTGAAGGTAACCCCTACCTGAATTCATATGGACCATACCATAATGACAAGAGACATAAACTGCTCAGTACATTGATAAATAACTCACTGCACAATTTTGTCAACTTTTAATTTTTATGTAAATACAAATCTGGAGTACATAACAAAATGAGAATAAAATAAGCATAGCTAATCAGAATAATCATCAACGTCTTCTGAAATAAAAATCAGTAACCAAACTGCTAAGTAGTCTAAATGAAAGTGATGAAGCAATGAGTTTTAGCACTATAAATGTGCTGATACCATGATCCCAACATCACATCTTAAAACAATTCATTTTTATAGTTGTTCATCATAGAATCCCTGAAATTCACTTATAGCCTTTTAAAAATTAGACACTTGTTAATCAGCATTTTGGAGTCTCCAATTTTGTGTGATATAAAAACAAGTCTGTTTGTATATTTATGTTTCTATTCACCTCATACATGAATATATATAAATTCAGTAGAATGTTGTATCAAATTTATCCACTGAGGTGTACTTATTTTCATTTCTAAAAGAAATTGTTTGCTTAAAATAGTATTTATTTGGTTAGGTTTCCCTGCATTTACAAAAATGGGTCCTAAAGTAAAGATTGGAACACATAATGGAACATTCCACTGTGATGAAGTTCTTGCCTGCTCAATGTTGAAGTATGTTTCAGATGAATACAAAAATGCTGAAATAGTCAGGTAAATAAAAAATTGTTTCAAAATTATGTTATTAGTTGGTTGCTTTAAGTTTCATGGGGCAAGGTGCAATGAAAAATTAACAAGCTCTACTAAATACAAAACCAAATAATCAATAAATGAGAACAAAAAAAAACTGGCCTGAGAAACTAATGCAGTGTAGCTTAAGGTCTTACTCGTGAATTCATTCTGTTGCTAAAAATGTGCTACCACCACAAGAACTACTGACAATCTGTATGGTAGTATTGACTTTAGAAAACTTTTTTTTATTTGCATTACAGCAGGTATTACAAACATCCATAACCTCAATATGCAATAGAAGACCCAACAGAAATTACAAAACCCAGAATCCTCCGGACCTACGACATTCCGAATTTCTGTTCTTTCTGGATATTAAATCGTTTGCATTATTATTATTTTTTTTTTTTGTCAAAAAAAATTTTAATCCAAACTTTGTGCGAATTTGTCCACACATTATTTGCATTCGGAACAGGTTTGCGATACTAAAATAGCATATATATACATAGGAATAATTTTTTTAAAGGAAAAAAGCTTTACTACAATGCAACACATTTTACATACAAATCTTTACAATTTTTCTGTGTGGTATTTACTCTGAACAAGTCTTATTTTGCATTGTTTCATCAATTTGATCCAGGTTGAATACCTTGTTCTTAAAAGGGACGGAAAGTAAGATAGAAAAAATTTGTACTGTACAAAGTAACATTTAAGTATCAGAATAGAACTGTACAAATAAAAGCAATGGTAAAAAATGTACCTTGACAAAAAGTCAAGCCTACCAATAATGAGAGTAATTCTCCAGTCAAGGCCAAACAGGCTAGGTGGTGGTCTGCACTCATCAATGCATTTGTTCAGAGGGGACATGCAGGACTGTTCAGAATTCCAAATCTGTTTAGTTGGACTACTAGGCAATCATGTCCTGTTGCTAATCTAAAAGCAACCACAGTCCTTTCTCTTGAATAATTAGGCCATTTGTAGAATTCACTTTCCATGATTTACTCTGAATTCTCTTCCCAAAGTCCAACTTTATGAGATTCTTAATTTTAAGGTTAATTATAGAGACTGCGGATTTGTCTGAAACTACAAAGGAAAAGCTTAAGAACTATTAGTGCCTCTCTTGCCAGTTCATCTGCAGCCTCATTTCCAGGATGCCCTATTGTTACAATATATTTGTTGCATTTGGACAGTTCATGTAGAATGAATCTACATTCTATGAAAGCTCTAGAATTGGTAGCTCTGCCATAGCTCAAATGGCCACTTGATAATTAAAAGTATAAGCAGCTTGGTAGCTACTTAAGGTCTGCAAAGAAAGTAATCTTCTCCTATTCATGAAAAGCAGTATTAAGCGTTCCTTGAGGAATAAACAACTCATGATACTCTCTTCCATTTGCAGCGAAAGGGAATTCAGCTGAATCTTTTGCCATAGAAACCAGACTCGTTTATTTTTAGTAGGAATGATGTAAATATATTGGTTTCTCTCAAATGTTAAAGATGTAAATGATTGTCTCTGTGACAAATAAAAATCTTAACAAATTGTTCCCACTAGCAGACCTGCACATAGAATCTGTGCTAAAGCTTCTTAATTGCTATCTATTGATAGCAGCATCATTAATCACATTTCATACTGTATTTAAATCCATTTATTATAAGTAAAAGCATCAAATATGCACATTTTACCCATCCAAATTAAATAAAATTAGTGTAAAATAGTTTAAATATTTTTGAGTAAGGTAAAATAGTTGAAAACAGATTCATTCTCATGTCATTTTCTACACCCAGATAATTTTTACTGATTCAGTTCATGATATGAGAAATAAGTGACCATAGAACTAATTTCAAATTATCTTAAGAAATTGGTCAAAGCTTTCTCTGCTTCTGTCAACCTAGAATTAATTGGGAAATAAGTAAAAAAGAATAGTGTTGTATAATGAGAGGGTTAATGTAAATTCTAATTCTTTTTTATCTCTTAACTAGATCTAGAAACATGGATGTTTTGAATGACTGTGATGTTGTAGTGGATGTAGGTGGTGTATATGACCCAAGTCGTCATCGATATGACCATCACCAAAAGTAATCCGAGTTAATCTTTCTTGTCTCGATAACACTATCTGTTGCATGAACTAGATGTAATTTCCATTATTTGATTCCAGGTCATTCAGTCACACTATGAACTCTTTGAATAACGAATACCCTTGGACAATAAAGCTGAGTAGTGCTGGTTTAGTTTACTTCCATTTTGGACATCAGATAATTTCAAGAATATTAGACCTGCCTATTGATTCAGAAGAAGTAAAGATTATATACAATAAGGTATATGAGAATTTGATACAAGAAGTAGATGGTATTGATAATGGCATAGATCCCTGTCAAGGAACTGAACAACTGTGAGTGATAAAAATGATTAAATATATATCCACTCTTTTGTTAATATAAAGTTAGTAAAAGGGTATTTTCTATTTTTTTGGTGAAAGTTTGATTTTTTAGAGGTCACATGTGCTGAATTTCGATGCAAAATTGGCCCAGTTATAAGCCATCGACATGTGTGCGCTATTATCGAATTTAAATGCACTTTTGTTGGGAATAGCGAGTGGTTGGCATGATTTCTAAATCTAAAACGACTGGATTGATCGACTTGAAATGTTTACAGTTTCTTGAAGAAAAATTCTTTAACTGTTGACAAACCCAAAAAGCAATGTGTAAGGTTTATATATTTTTACAGCAAAATACACTTGGTCGGTCCTTTTAGCTAAATTAATGATTTGGTGGATTTTTGGCAAGTCACCATTTTATCCATATTTTATAATTCTATTTTGGTTCATTAAACAATAACTACATATGTGTATGAAGTAAAGCACCATTCAAAATTCTTTTTTAAGATCTCTGGGATGAGAAATCATGCAAACCTGTGACCACTGCATCATGGTCTAGGCCAGGGATGGCGAACCTATGACCCACAGGTCAGACACTGACCCATGCAGGATTTTTAAATGACCCATGAGTTGATTTTTATACCCTTGTCATCATCATTTCATCAAAAACTTAAAGAATTTTAATTATTTTTCGATCCCCTCTTTTAAAAAATATGAAGAAAATACAAGTGTTAATGAAGAACTTAAAAATGAAAAAAAAATGCATAAATGGATTTTGTAAAATGTTTTTGATTTATTGATTATACATAATGCTGTTTTAAGATTTTTTGAAGGTCGATTGAGTAAAATATGTAAATTTATAAAATACTGCTTGAGAATAAACAAATATAATAAATAATAATTATAAAGACTTAAACTCCCCGTCCACATGATTCGCATAAAACGCACATTTGACAAGGCTAGAGAGGTCCTGTTCTTCAAGGTCGCAAGGATAGTAACTTGAATTAGAGGAATAAAAATACACAATTTAATGGCTGTACCTCGCCAGACGCGCGTTTCAAGCACTTCATGTGAACAGGGCCATGTTCACATGAGACTTTTCAACACGCATTTGACGAGGATTAAAAAATTGATAACCATACTCCCTTCCCTCTTTCCAAGTGACCCACGAGCTAGTACTAAAAAAATACTGAACAAAATTTTTTACCAACTTCTTTAAACAGGGTTCCCACGGTCCTTGAAAAGTCCTTGAATTTTTTTTCACTAACTAGGGGCCCTTGAAAGTCCTTGAAAATTACAGAACTTGTTGAAAAGTCCTTGATTTTTTTAAAACTTGTACATAGTTGTGTAATTTTGTCTTGCATTGGAACTTGTCCAGACTTGTTTTCCTCCACAGCAGGTGCGTCATTCTGAATGAAACCGGTGTTTTGCGCTTTAACACTATGTGATATACTAATAATACTATGTCTAGATCGTTCATTTTCCACAGTATTCTGTACGTCTACGTTGACACCTCTAGTATCCGTTAAGACGGCCGCCTTGTTATACCTCTCTGCCGCATCATGACGTATCTATAGCCCCTAGATAACTGCACCGCTTTCTTAGGAAACCTTAGCTTTTGCAGTCAGGACGTCATTGGAAACCTGGCACACATCCAAAGAAATGAAGCCAAATTCTCATTGCGCAAAAATATAAAAGTTGCAATTGAAAAATAAAATTTTTAAGAAAATCACATTTAAGATATCCTTCTGTTGTAAAATTTTCTGCATATTTCATATCCTTTGAAATTTTTACTCTATCTTTAACGATCGCAAAGATAGAAACTTAGACTAGAGAATAAAAGAGCTCTAACACTAGTCAAAACTTTTGATTTCTTTTGTTTGTCAAACAAAATAAACCATGTCCGGTCTTTGTTGTAGGCAGTGGACGACAGCAAAATGGAGATTGTGTCATGTAGATCGAACCGTGTACAAGATTCCCATACTCTTCTTCGTGCCACCAAAAGAATTTATCGTACGAAATTTTATCGCATGACCGAAATTGTTATGTGTGCAATTAGCCTGATAGTTAGCATTGAGACAAGAAGCCCACTTTGCAACAAAAAAAATCACAGGTTCTGTGAGGAAAGAAACTCTAAATTATAACCAAAATTGTTGATAACCTTCCTTTTTTTAAATATCGGTAGTTTAAAAAAAATTGTCTTTTTTTTTATAATTTTCACATTTTTCTTTTTAACTGACAACTTTTGTGTATTCCTTGTTTTAGGTCGTTATAAAAAATTTTAGGTCCTTGAAAAATATTTTTTTGGTTTTGAAAAGTCCTTAAAAGTTCTTGAATTTTTTTTGGATAAAGGTGTGGGAACCATGTTAAAAGGTTCACCGTCCCTTGTCAAATTACACGGTTCCATCCATAAAAAATCCTTCAAACATGGTAATTTTAGCATGAAAAAAACACCTTAGGTCATTTTACTAGTTTTACTGTCTGCTTTAATATGTTTAAGAAATTACTAAGATTTTTTTTAAATGAATTTAAATTTTAGGTGTTATGTGTTACTATGTTTCAATTGCTATATGCATTTTAGTTTGGGTCCTAGTGTTTTTAGTAGCTGTTTGGGCTAGCAAAACAGAAATTTTATGTTTCATTGTTATATGCGAATTACTTGACATTCAGTTCTAGCATGTTGTTAAACAAGTAACATCAGTTATTTTACAAATAATACAAGTTCATTGTTAACTATATATACTACTGCTATTAGTCAATACTTAAACATATAGGTGCTTATGATAACATTAAGTACCAAATCTATTTGTAGTTAGTATTGTAGCCCTTTAAATATACATTGCACTCTCCAGTGGATCCCATCTCATGTTGGAATTGAGGGGAACGAATATGCAGATGCTAATGCCGTCGCCAGGCGAAGGATCTACAACCAGCATTTTAGCAAGGCAACAATCCCTAATCTAAACTGCCCAAGAAACCTCTCCTCTACAATAGCTAGGCTACGTACTGGACATTTCAAAGGCATGAAGATTTCACGAACTAATATAAAATCCTATCCCATCTGCAGGTACTGTCCCCAATCACAACTAATTCCAGATCATGTTTTCGACTGCCAGGCCATTATTGGTTCCGTCTTTCAACTTGGAGCACCCCCAATCGAAATCCTCCATAGCCATTGAGCTCCAGAACTTGCAGATCTTGTCACCAAGGCTTTTGGAGGACTCTAAACTTTTGCACTAGTACTGTACTGTATGCATAGACACGACAACAACAACATTGTAGCCCTTGGTTCAACAGGTTTGAATCCCAGAGTTGGCAGGAATTTCCATGTTGGTTCAAAATCATCTGAACATTAGGTTCCGGTCTTATTAACCCTATTAATTAATATGTAGTGAATTAACATATTAAACAAATCGGAAGATTTCAAGATTTATATAAATTGACATCATTGGTATATGTTTACATTGCTCAGGATTATATTTTTTATAACATTTTTACTGGTGGAATTAGTCTTGACAGATATTATTAGTCAGGATGCTTATTTAATCATTTAAGTTCTATGACATCGAAAACAATATTCTTATTTTAATTCTCTTTCTTCAGGTACAACATGCATACTCATTTAAGTGCTCGAGTGAAACACATGAACCCATCTTGGAATGAAGATAATCGAGATGAGGTAAATATATAGAATAAAACCATTAACTGTCATTGATATCAGGACATTTATCTGGTTTTATTTAAAAGTGAACTTGTATTAATGATGACTATTTTCTCTGTGCAGTAGTGTACAGATATATTCTCAAACAGTTTTTAATTTGTAAAACTTAATAAAAATGTATATATAAATAGAAAAAAAATAAATTTACCTTTTGTTATATTTCTATAAAAATGATTTCCTGTGATACAAAAACATTAAGATTCTCCCCTGCAGTTTCTAGTGTTCCTCAATGATCATGAAATAACACTGGAATTGTTATTGGTAATAATTTTAAACGTGTAATAATTGTGATACCCAAAATTATACATCAAATTTATTTTGATGAGATAAAGTAAAAATTTCAACTTATTTGAAATCTGCGGAAAATTTCACTTTAGATCGATACCCGAAAAATATGATTGATCGATACCTAAAAATCTGTATTGCACAAACACATGTATGGCATACTCCATAGGTGATAGTTTGTTCTCCCATTTCATCATCATTGCTATTACTTCCAACACCTAATGATAAAGTCATAGTCAGTTTCTATGCTAAAGATGGCAATTGTGGGATACTGTTTATATTTTATATGCTCCTTAATTTAACAAATAGACTTGTTTAAAACCATGTGGTTCAAATTCCAATACATGAGATTATACCACTCATTTCAACTAATTTATTCATATTTGTTTTTCTTTTTAGGTGTTGTATTGTTTCTGCCTGTGATATAAAAAAAATGTTTGATTGTGTTCTACTTTACTGTATTATAAAGTTGAATTCAAAATGTGTTTGTTCTGTTCTTTTTCGAAGATACATTTTTATAAATTGTTATTCATTCAATTGTTTTTTTTTCCCCCAGACGAAGTGTTTTGAGAAAGCTTGCCAACTTGCAAACCAAGAAATTCAAGGATAGAATTAACTATTATGGAAAAGTTTGGTTACCTGCTAGAAGATTGTGTGAAAACCGCTATGCTGAACAGACATGCGGTAAGTATGTTTAACCTG